>CM060928.1:809673222-812073222 GCA_030765085.1 Allium cepa
TTTTGATATATGCGTTGACCTACTTTCGTTTTGGAAGCGAAACGGGCTTTTGGATCGTTATTGTCAGTTCGAACCAGTTCGTTATTCATTCTTATCGAGATTCGTTAGTATATATTGTTCTATTCTAACCCTAGCAGTCTTTCAATTTCTTATTTTTGTACGTAAAATTGCATTTGTCTACTTCTTCTTTCTCAATGGTTGAAAACCTAAATCCCCAAATACAAATCCAATTTCAAAATTTCGAATTCCTCCAAACCCTATCATATTATATACTATTTCGAAGCTCTCAACAAGCGTACCTAGATATGCAATTCATTTTTGCCATCGAATCACTAATCATCTAGTAATCGAGGATGAACCGCAGCCGTCCATTCTAGGTTTTGGACGATCCAACAGTGGATCATCGTCCGATCGACGATCGGGAAGCGACGCTGGGAAGAGGGAGTCGAGCTCATCACGGTTGTGTTGTTCATTCGTGTTGTGGTGCCTGGATTGCCAGGATCTGGCCTTTAAACGGTGGCGGCGGTGAAGCAGGAGGGGATGACCGGAGGTGTTTAGATTTTGGGCGAAGGTGGAGGACGGCAACGACGTCACGGCAGTGAGGTCTGATCACGGTGAAAGTCGAGGGGATGACGGCGGTGTTTGCTCGACTTGATGGCGGCTGGTTCAGGGTCTTCCTGGATTGTACGCTAGGGTATTTGCGAGCGTGAGGATAGAGTTAGCCTAGGTGATGTGGTAGGTAACACTATATTTTATTTAAATAATTATTATATTAAATTTTTCGAATCGTTCTAATGATCATAACTTTTGCATACGAGGTCGAATTTACGTGCAGTTTGTTCTGCTGCGATCGTATCGAAATTTTACACATTAAAATGATTGTTTGGACGAACTCTAAGTCTGTTGAATTTTGGGCGTTTATTTGGATTTCAAATCGATTTGAAATCAAAGGTGAGTGTTTTGACCCACTCCCAACTACTATATTATCTTATCTTAGTTAAATTAAATTTATGATATTATTAGAAATTAATTGATCGATGTTTGGCATGTTTAAATTTTCATTCTAGTTAAATTTGACTTTTATTGCATTTAACAATCGTTTAATTAAATATTGAATTTAATTGTCAATTTAATACCTGTTAATGATAATCAGTTATCTATTGGAATTTATTGGTTGATTTGGATGATGACTATGATGGATGTTTGATTGTTGATAATAGATGACTGGATGTTGTACTTTTATATTGTTATAACACTGCAAGTTCTCTATGGGTAGAAATGATACATACCTGAATGATCTATAGACTAGGGAAAAATCATTATGTGTTGAAATGATAGACTCGGGTGATTTTATGAATTTTATTTAATTCGGGATTGCGGTTTGAAATGATATATAACCATTTAATGTTAAATTGCGGATTGAAATAATAAATATCCTTATCACTTGACCATAGGCTAGAAAATTATATACGGACGCCGGATTGATTAAAGTAAATGATTTTTAAAATCTTTAAAATTTGAATTTAGTCAACTGGTATTTTGGAACATAAAATTGATTTATATAAACTGAATTATTTTCAGAATTCCAAGCATAAATGCTAAAATTGGAACTAATTTAATGAATTGTTCAAAGGGTTAAAATTGGAACTGTAAAGTTGAAGTGTCAAATATAAACGAATTTATCGGAATTGAGTCATTGAAATGTTTGGATATAACTTTGAAATCTACTTTTGACTAATTAAACTATTTTAATTAAAATAACTATTTTAATCAATTTAAAAACTATTTTAATTTATTTTAATCTATTAAACCTATTTAATCCAATTTAGTCTATTTTACCTATTTTAAACTAATTAAATTTATTTAATCATTTCAAATCTATTTAATTTAATTTAAATCTATTTAATCTATTTTAAATTAATTTATTCTATTTAAAATCTATTTAATATAATTTAAATCTGTTTAATCTATTTTAAATCTATTCAAATCATTTTTAATCTAATTAAATCAAATTTAAATCTATTTAAACTATTTATTATTTAAACTATTTTAATCTATTTTAAACTATTTTCGAAACTGTTAAAACTATTTACGACTATCTAAATTACTTTCTAAAATTTCAGACCGTGCAAAGTTGATGTATTTATATTTAAATCCTTGTTGATGATACAACCTAAGTGGGGATTTGAAATGGATACCTTCTTGCGAAATGACATGTTTGAGTAGATAAGATGATTTTGGAATGAGGATGTTATTAACCTATCTTACCGATAATTTCAAAGGTGAATATGATTTTGAAATTGATATGGTTTTGAAAGTGAATAAGATTTTGAAAGTGAATATAATTTTGAAAGTGAGTGTGATTTCGAAAGTGATATGGTTTGAGAATATGATATTTTGATATCAATTGTGAATTGACTTTTGAAATGTAAAAGAACCATCCGGTGTGTAATTAGCGTTTGGTTGTTAAAGAGACCGGGATTGGATATTATCATACTCTCTACCGATACCGAAAACCACTTTAATAACTGTATACGTGGTGGAGATTCCAAAAATAAAGTAGGATGGCTTGGTGAATGATTCTGTATATGGTATTTATGTGACCCTAACTCCCGTGAGTCAGCTTAGATGTGACTAAAACAAGTGCCACATCGTGCCAAGTGAGGTCGCACCTCCGATCGAACACATTTCTTCGATACCATATTATGATTTTGTGATGATTTTGGGGCCACCCTAGATTTTGATTAGGGAGTGTGTTCCAAGGTGGGCGGTAGTAGCTGCTATTCGTTACCACCAATCCGGATCTACAATTGGTATATCTACCTTGCCATTGCCTCGAGTACCGTATTCACATGCCCTATCGCGCCCTCTACGAGTTTGTTTTGTACCATACCTATAGGGTGCCCTTTGGGTAAACCTCATGGAGGAGCTTATGGTACTGTATAGTCTATAGGAATATGTAAAATGTGTTAATGGAGATATAGGTAACTGCCTTAATGCTATTTTAAAACTTTACTTTACTGTAGACACTATTATAATAGCGTATTGTACTACATAGTAGATAGTTTAATGGATCTTTAAGAGATGGAAATCACGAACATCTCTTAAGTTATTGCACTCACGTTAGACATTAGACAACATTACGCTCATATTTAATTACTATTGATTTAACTTATATAAGATCTTTTAGTTCTGACTCAAGTGTTTGGCCTTTTCAATTCGTTCGGGTTAGTTTGAGCTTTTCAGTTTATCGAAGACAGCTTTCTGGAGGATGAAGGCAAAGACTTTTGTATTGATATTATTTAATATATGTATTCCACTGCATCATGTTGTTTCGTCGTATTTATTTATTATTTATTCTTGTCGTATGTAACTCTGGTCTATATTGTAAAAGTATAATCAATGTTATTTGTAAACAGCTTCATGAACTGTTTATTTGATTTTCATATTTTGTCATTTTGCTGAGAGATTCTGTGTTCATTTTCTTTTTTTCTCTGCTTTTTCTTATTTACCTCATAACGATCAGCCCTTTTGAATGGTTTGAGTCTGAAGAATGTGGTTTATCATCGATTAAAACCATCCAAAATGGATGGATGTTACAGTTAGTATCAGAGCTTTGGTTTAGCGATAACCTTAGGGTTTGACTCATTTAAAATAGGGTAGTAATATCCTAGAATGAGTCGCTGAGTGTATATATACAAGAAAGCGTACTTGTTAGTGTTATAAACTGTTTTGTATTATGTTAATTTGTTTTATTTTGTATTTATAAATTACAGTCGGTACATGGGACGCTTTAGCTTTGACAGGAATTTCTACACACTTAATAGGGCAGACCGACACAATTTGGGCTTTGAAATATAGGTGAAATAATTTTGCCTAGTATTATATTTTGCATATAAAAGAATAATATTTATGAATGGATATAGTTGTATGTGATATATTTGTTTGTTAGGAAGTGAAACTTCATATAAATAATGGTTATAAAATAAATTTACAAATGAATATAAATTGGAAATTTTAGAACTTAAGTTCCAGGATCTTAAAAATTTCTTTCAAATGATCTGGAATATAATATAGTATTATTTGGAAGTATTTTCAGATATAAATATTTCAATACGATTTGAAAGAAATGTTTAAAAGAATTTTGGAGGGAAATAAGTTCTGTACCTCCCGCTCTATCGTTGGAAAATAATTTCGATGATAAGTGCATGCATCATCGACGTTTATTTTCGGTTTTCAAAGTGGAAAGACCGTTTTAGTAGTTTACTACACATTTTTTTTGATAAATGAGTCATAATTTTAATTTCCAAATATGATTCGAATATATAAAAGATATGATTATATATATATATATATTATTTTAAAGTAATTGAAAAGGAACCCAGTATTTAGTTCTTAAGTTTTCTATAAATTGGAAATTTCAATTATGATAATGAAATGAAATCTTGATTATTTTAGTAATTCTAAAAATTTTAATAGGTGTAATTAGAAACTAGATGCTAAGTGATTAATAAAACAGGCAAGAAACTAAAAATTTGTAAACTATAAATAAAAAGGAAATGAAAATAAGAAATGGAAACTATTGAACATTTTGTTAACTAAATGTATAAGAGAAACTTGGGTAATATTCAATTGCATTCTTAGAACAATATATAACTTAACAAAATATTAAAGGTTAAAATGTTAATAAGAATATGCAATAGAATATTATATAAGAAAACTTAGGTATAATGAAAGAGTTCAATGGAATCTCTTCTATAAATAATAATTCTAATGTTATAAATTGTTATAAACTAAAGTTAATATTTTGAAAGGCTACTAATTGAATGTAATAAACGTAAATAATGTAAAAAAATGATTACAAAATTATGTTAATATTTAAGCTATCTATAATCAGATTGAATTGTAAAGGATGAACACTGTAAGTAAATAATTATAAACTTAAATAAATGCTGAAGCCATTTATAATTAAAGTGAGTACTATATTAATAGAATGATTATAACTTTAGAAAACATTGAAATGATATAGAAATCGATTTGACATTCAATAATAATACATGTAGAAGCAATGAATGTGAAAAAAAATCTATTGATGGTGAATTAAATTGTAAAGAGACTTTCATAATATGGATAACCACATAATTGAAACATATATAACTTATGTAAGAAATGAATATAAGGTAATGAAAAGAAAAATGTCATTGTATGAAGAGTGAGGAATGGATTTTGTAAGTAACTAAAGTAAACTAAAGAAAATTACCATCGTATGAATGTGAAAATGAATAGTAAATGATAAAAGGAAATCAAAGTAAATAGCAAATATGAAGTAAACTGAAATAAAATTAATACTTAAATAATGAATTCATTGATTATTATAAAAAATGGAATGGAAATAATATACGTACGAAATGAATGTAAATGAAATGAAATGACACTGTATGAATAAATGAAAAATGAATTTTGTAAGCATTGAATGGAAATAAATGAAATTAATTACTGAATGAATGAATAGGAATTGAATTTTTGTAAGAAATAAATGTAAATTAAAGAAAATAATCCTTGTATGAACGAAAATAAATGAACTGTAATTGTTATGAAAGGAAATTAATAGGAATAAACTTAAATAATGTTTGGAGTTCTTGGTTGTTTGGCTTATGGATGTTTGAGAGGTGATATTTTGAATTGTTTAGGATGTATGAATAATCTATTGAGTTTTATCTAAGACTGTTGAGTGTATGGTATACTTAGTAGTTTATTTATCATTTTACACAATTAAAAATGTCTGAACTCGAACAACCCATTTTTTTTTTTTGCTTGCTATGGATGGATGGTTATTACTTTGATTTCATGTGATGATTGTATGCTTGTTTGCTAGTGAACATTGCTATGTTGGGTTGATTTGTTTGCTGTAAATTGAAACAATATAAACATATTTTTTACATAATTATTTGCTTCATGTGTGAAATACATGTTTATGGAAGCAATAGATATTGCTTTTGGTTTTATAAATAAGTATGCCCGACAAATAGGTACGTTTTCAAATTACGGTTTTACATTGATATAATATTATTTTCCCGTGGTTTGGGATATATTATTTTGAAAAATATGTGATATATATGTGTGTGTGTGTGTGTGTCTGTTTATTATTGATATTATTATTTCTCCCAGACCTCTCCGTACAAAGGAGACTCTGTCGAAATTTTTCTGTAAATTTTGGATTTAGGAATTATTTTGTGGAAGTAAAGGTAATTTCAACTTTTTCTGAAAATGAATATAAAAGGATTTAATTGTTTATAAATTGATATATTTTATTTATATTATTTAATTTCATAAATTGATTATTTATAAATTTAATATTTTGACTAAGATATATTGATTTCTTTTTCCTTCTTTTCCCTTTTCGAGGACGAAAAGTTTTGAGTGAGGGAGAGTGTAACGACCCATAATTTCTGGTAACTAAAATTTGTTAATTTAATAAGATTTTGTGACTTATTGTTGGATTTATAAAAATTTGTAATAAGAATATGACTAGAATGAAATGTAATAGTATTAATTTAGGGTAATTTGTAACTGCTTTAAATGTAATTCCAATTAATTAAAATGATTAGAAAGTTATAATTGGTTATAGATTGTAAATTAATTGTAATAATGCGCATATTAATTGATATTTGGATTAAAAGAGAAATTGATAATTTAGATGTTGTATTAATTAATGAAATAGTAAGTAATAGATTGTATTTGAATTTAATTAGTGTTGTGTAAATAACTATAACAATTGTGCGTAGATAACAAATATAAAAATTTGATTAAATATAGAAATAGTGACAATTGTTATTTGTTACAAATTTATTTAATCAGTTATAATTAAATGAAATTAAATGTTACGTAAAATGAGTTAAGACAATAACTGTAAAAGGTGAATGCAATAAAATGTACAAAAATTTCAATATATTCATAAGGAAATAATTGATTTAAATAAAAGATTGAAACCAAGATAAGTTAATTTATTGGAATTTAAAATTTTAATAAAATTGACAAAAAAATTCAATATAATTGAAATATAGTAGTTAATACAAATATAAGATGGAAATTAAGGCATATTAATGTAATAAGATATAAACCAATGTTAACTACATCCAATTGATAATGACTGATTAAAAAAAAAGAATAAATCAAATTAAATAAATTGTTTGGAATTAAAATGTAATTAATTGAATTTAATTATTGTTGAAATTAAATACTGTCATTAGGGTAATATTTAACATTGGATTGATGGGTAAGCTTTTTTCAAATTATTGTAAATTTCTAAGTAATCAAAAATGATAAAATTTGTTAATTATAAAAAAATTGGAATTCAAAAGGTGATTTAATTAATTTAATATTAATTTATTTAATTAACGTGAAAATAGCCATTTTGGCAACTGTCTTGGATTTCTATGAACCCAGTTTCATCGGCTCTATAACGGTTAATTATTGTAAGGTTTCAAGTTTCATAGTGACCAGACTTGTTATTTGGTCGTACGGACTTGAAACGTGAAGAAATCAATTTAATAAAAAAATCAATTTGAAATAAGCTGATTTTAAAGCTAACTTCTTCGTACGATGGAATTAGGACTTGAAACCCGTTCCATTGAGTTTAAAATTATTGAAAACATCTTTTTTGATATGCGGGATGACCCACTTTCGTTTCGGCAGCGAAACGGGCTTTTGGGTCATTATTGTCAATATGAACCAGTTCGATATGTTATTCATTCTTATGGGCTTCGTTAGTATATATTGTTCAATCCTAACCCTAGAAATCTTTCTATTTCTTATTCCTATATGTAAAATTCCATCTGTCTGCTTCTTCTTTCTCAATGGCTAAAAACCTAAATTCCTAAATACAAATCCAACTTCAAATCAATTTCGAAATTTTGAATTCCTCCAAACCCTATCATATTATATACTGTTTCGAAGCTCTTGACGAGCGTAAATCAGATTTGCAATTCGTTTTCACCATCGAGTCACCATTCGTCCAAAAATCAAGGATAAACCGTAGCCATCCATTCGAGGTTTTGGATGATCCAAAGGTGGATCGTCGCCCGATCGACGATCGAGAAGCGGCGTTGGGAAGAGGGAGTCGAGCTCTTCGCCATGGTGCTTTTCATTCGAGTCGTGGTTCCTAGATCACCAGGATCTGGCCTTTAAATGGAGGCAGTGGCGAAGCAGGAGGGGATAACTGGAGGTGGTCGGATTTTGGGCGAAGGTGGAGGACGGCGACATGGTAACGACAGTGGGGTCCGACCATGGTGAAAGTCGAGGGTGTGGCAGCGGTGTTTGCTCGACTTGATGGCAGCTGGTTCGAGGTCATCCAAGGTCGTGTGCTAGGCTATTTACGAGCGTAAGGATGGAGTTAGGCTTGATGACATGGCAGATAACGCTATATTTTATTTAATTATTATATTAAAATTTTTGAATCGTTCTAATGATCATAACTTTTGCATATGAGGTCAGATTTACGCGTTGTTTATTCCGCTGCGATCATATCGAAATTTCAGACATTTTGACATTGACTTGGATGAATTCTAAGACTGTCAAATTTTGGGCCTATATTTGGATTTCAAATCGATTTGAAATCAAAATAAGTGTTTTGACCCACTCACAACTATTAGATTATCTTATATTAGTTAAATTAAATTTATGATGTGATTATAAATTAATTGATTAATGTTTGGTATGTTTAAATTTTGATTCTAATTAAATTTGACTTTATTGTATTTAAGCATCGTTTAATTTAATATTGAATTTTATTGTCAATTTAATACCTGTTAATGATAATCGGTTATCTATTGATGTTTACTGGTTGATTTTGATGATGAATGTGATGGATGTTTGATTGTTGATATTAGATAATTGGATGTTGCACTTTTATATTGTTATGACACTGCAAGTTCCCTATGGGTTGAAATGACACATACCCTAATGATCTATAGATTAGGAAAAAATCGTTATGGGTTGAAATGATAGACTCAAGCGATTTTATGGATTTTATTTAATTCGAGATCGCGGTTTGAAATGATTTATAAGCGTAAAATAGTAAATTGTGGAATGAAATGATAAATATCTGTATCACTTGACCATATGGTAGAAAATTATATACGGACACCGGATTGGTTAAATTAAATGATTTTTAAAATCTGTAAATTTTGAATTCAATTAACTGGTATTTTGAAATAAAAACTTGATTTATATAAAATGAATTATTTTTAGAAATCTAAGCGTAAATGCTGAAATTGGAATTAATTTAATGAATTGTTCAAAGGATTTAAATTGGAACTTCAAAATTGAAGTGTCAAATATAAATGAATTTATCGGAATTGAGTCATTGAAATGCTTTGATATAACTCTGAAATCTATTTTCAACTAATTTAAACTATTTTAATTAAATTAACTATTATAATCAATTTAAAAACTATTTTAATTTATTTTAATCTACTATAACCTATTTAATCCATTTTAATCTATTTTACCTATTTTAAACCAATTAAATTTATTTAATCTATTTTGAATCTATTTAATATAATTCAAATCTATTTAATCTATTTTAAAATTATTTAATCTATTTTAAATCTATTTAGTATAATTTATATCTATTTAATCTATTTTTAATCTATTGAAATCATTTTAAATCTAATTAAATAAAATTTAAATCTATTAGACTATTTATTGTTTAAACTATTTTGATCTATTTTAAACTAAAACTATTAAAACTATTTATGACTATCTAAACTACTTCTAAATTTCAGACTGTGCAAAGTTGAAGTATTCATATTTAAATCTTTGATGATGATACAACATACGTGGGATTTGAAATTGATACCTTTTTGTGAAATGACATATTTGAGTAGATAAGATAATTTGGGAATAAGGATAGCTTATCTTATCGATAATTTAAAAGGTGAAAATGATTTTGAATGTGAATATGGTTTTGAAAGTGAATATGATTTCGAAAGTGACATGGTTTGAGAATATGATATCTTGATATCAATTGTGAATTGACTTCTGAAATGTGAAAGAACCATCCGGTGTGTAATTAGCATTTGGTTGTTAAAGAGACTGGGATAAGATATTGTCATACTTTATGCCAATACCGAAAATCACTTTAACAACTGTGTACATGGTGGAGGTTCTAGAAATGAAGTTGGATGGTTTGGTGAACGATTCTGTATGAAGTATTTACATGACCCCAGACTCCCGTTAGTCAGCTTAGATGTGACTAAAACAGGAGCCATGACGAGCCAAGTGAGATCGCACCTCCAATCGAACACATTTCTTCGATACCATATTATGACTTTGTGATGATTTGGTTTCCAACCTTGATTTTGATTTGGGAGTGTGTTCCAAGGTGGGCGATAGTAGCGGCTATGCGTTACCACCAGTCCGGATCCGTAAATTGTATATCTACCCTGACATTGCCTCGAGTGTCATGTTCACATGCCCTATCGCGCCTTCTACGAGTTTGTTTTGTATCATACCTATGGGGTGCCCTCTGTGTAAACCTCACGGAGGAGCTTATAATACTTTATAAACTATGGGAATAAATAAAATGTGTTAAGGGGGATATGGGTAATGCCTTAATGCTATTTTAATACTTTTCTTTACTGTAGACACTATTATAATAGCGTATTGTACTACATAATAGATAGTTTAACGGATCCTTAGGAGGTAGAAATCCCAATATCTCTTAAGTTATTACATTCACGTTAGACACTGGATATGAGATGCCAAACCCCGTAACATCTCTGACGACGTTACACTCATATTTAATTATTGTTGATTTAACTTATATAAGATCTTTTAGTTCTGAATCGAATGTTTTGTCTTTTCAATTCGTTCAAGTCAGTCTGAGCTTTTCATTTTATCAAAGAATGCTTTCTGGAGAATGAAGACAAAGGTTTTAGTACTGATATTATTTATAATGTTTATCCACTACTTCATGTTGTTCCATTGCATTTATTTATTATTTATTCATGTCATATGTAACTCTGATCTGTATTGTAAAAGTATATTCAAGGTTATTTTGTAAACAGCTTCATGAACTGTTTATTTGATTATTATATTTTTCCATTCCGCTACGAGATTCCATATTTGTTTTCTTTCTTTCTCTATTTTTTCTTATTTACTCCACAATAATTGTCCCTTTTGAATGATTTGATTTTGACATGTGTGGTTTATCTTTGATTTAAATCATCCAAAAAGGCAGTCGTTACATGAATAGTAGGAATGGTCAACTTTGACTTTTCTTTGCACACTCAACCATTGAAATAAATATATTTGATCTTAACAAGAAACCAAGCCATTTTGAAATAAAAGAAGATGACATGATACAACATTTATGAACTAACTTCCTTAACTTTATTCTATAGACTTATTTCAAAATCTTTAAGCCTAGGCAAACAACCAATAATTAGCTCTAATTAGGATATTTCTATATTGAATTCAAATGTTGAACGCAAACTTAATAATCTTTAGAAAACGTGTTGTTATTTGTTCATAAAACTTCACTTACTTCAATTGATGTATCTACTCTATCCTTTGAAGAACAATTTGAAGATGAGCTTAATTTTCTAAAAGAGGAGAATGAATGTCGTGAATGTTTCAATGATAATTTTCAAGTTCTATACCATCAAACAAAATTATTGCCAAACACTCGAATTTATGGGATTACAATGATCATTATTCGAATATAAATTATTATTGTGATAAATTATTTATTGGGAGAGTTTAATTAGGGAATTCATGTACATGTCTTTGACATCTCGCAAACCTGGGGGTAAGAACTCATCAAGCATTAGTGCCATTTTGAAAGTATTCAATGTTCGTGTTAGAAACAAATGTAAGGAAAAAGGAATATGTAACAACCTGCAAACTAAATAGTAATTACTTCAAAAGGGATTAATTAATAATTAGTAAAGCAAAAAATGGAATTTTTGTAAACGTCAGAAAATGGCTACAAAACTTGCACTGCTGTGTTCGTGGCGATTTTTCGATCAATTTTCATACATAAAGTTTTACGTTGGAGTTCAAATGAAATGATTATTAGCATTTGAAGATTTCAAGTTGGAAACAATAATATATGTAATTAAAGAAATAGATATGATTAATTAATGTTAATAGTAACTTAATGCTTAAGCAAGGTTAACGTTAATCAGAGAAGATAGAAATCATATAAAATAACGTTTAAAAGGAAACAAACCAATATTTAACAAAATAGCATGACCAATCGATACCAAATTTCAACCGATCGACCACAAGAGGTTGACCGCCGGAAGTGGAGCGGTTGACTGAAAATGCTATGGCAGTCGTGTACTGAACCTAGGCATGTGGTCGATTGGTAGAAGTGGAGCGGTCGACCGATAGTGCAATAGCAGTCGTATATTGAACCTAGGCTTAACAGTTCGAATTTAATATAATATAATCTAAAGGCTAATATCGATTCGAAATCCTATAAATACAGGCCCAGCCCTTTACTTTTTTCTCATATTTTCTGAAGTAATGGCGAAGTCGGCCTTTTTATTTTTTTCCATAAACTATAATCTATATCCATATAAGTGAAGAATAGTGGACACTAATAGAGAAGAATAATAGGATCGAATCAACAAGGCCAAGGTAAATTGTAAATCCAAATCAAAATTAAATTCAAATCTCTTCTCGGATCTAAATTTGTAACAAAGATGTATATTCTTTCAGTACATATTTTTGTAGAAAAAAAGGAGCCAAATAGGAATAATAAGATTTAGATCTAGAGATCTGGAAGCATAGAGGTTAGCGAGAAATCGTATATTTATTTAATACTGGATTTATATCATTGTAGATATATTCCCTTTATGCCTAAATGTAATTCTAGAGTTGTAGGCTTAAATATATATATATATGAAATAAATTTGAGAACCATGCCTACATATTCTATAAATTGTTAACTTTGATTGAATATTCCATATACTTGAATCTAGAAAGTAAGGATAAAATTAGTCTCTAAATTTATAATATTGTATAATAATTTCAGGTTTGTAGGTTGAATGATATATGTGAGTTAATGTGAATTGGAAGTTATTATAGTGAGGATTAGGATTTAAGTATTACTTTAATTCATTGGAATGAAGTGTGTTGCAATGTAAATTTTTATAAATTATCCAGTTTCATAATTATGGAACAAAAGTGCATCGTCTAAAATAACAAAGAATATACCCAAAAGAAAGGGATGTGCAAAATTAGGATATTTTCCAAATCTTATACCGTCTATTTCGGTAACAAAAGAAAAGAATGTTCCATGTAATTACAAACATAACATAAGCTCTCTTTTAGATGATTTAGGGAGTGTTAACATTTCCTTTTGGGAAGGTGTTATTCTAATGCATTAAAATGCAGAAATCCCTAAGTATAAACAAAAGTATGGTAAGTGAGGGTAGTAACAATAGTTTAATAGTAAATCTAACATATGCAGTTTAAAATAAGTTATAAAATAAACAATTACCAATCAGGCGTAAGTAAAAGAATGAGATGAGTAATTAAGAAGTAATAGTAATAAAAGAAAGATTTTATTGGTTAAAAAAGGAATTATAGAATATACTTAATAGAAGTGAAGGTCAAACGTTAAGGGTTATTTAACCTATTAAACTAGTAGTGAGTGGTAAATGATATTAAATGACGTTAATAAAAGAAGAAGTAGAATATGTAAAAATAATTGAATATTAGTAGTTGAACATATGAGGCATAGCAATTAAATAAAATTTATATAGCCTCAAGTATGCGTATATGGAGGGTGTGAATTATTGACTCTAGTCAATAACTTAAATTAATTTAAAAAAATGACTTGATCATCTGTATGGGTTGGAATGTTAGGTCGGTAGTGTTGCAAAATAGAAATATGCCCTTTGGAAGGGGCTAACAGTAGTTGTGTATGCATTGTACTAAAGTGAGACATCTCCAACTATAGGACCCGTAGGAATATACGTTCGCATATAGGTGAAGAGAATATACCAAAGTATGGTTTGCCTCGATTTTAACTGTCAAAGGCCAAGTAGGGTCTGCTTTAACCCTTTTAGGCGTTACATATTAAGTAACCAAGTGCGGATTTTCTTGATTGCATTGGGCAATATAAATATGACGGTGAGCATAGGCCGTTGCTATGGCAGTATAGTTGGTACCATATATTTATATATGGGGAGTAGGGTTGTACACATAGGTCTAGAGTGTCATCGGTCCTTGAAATAGTCTCTGGATACGCCTAAAAGGACTACACCACATACTAGTGTAGATCACATTTTGGACATGCACCGCCTCACAATTGTTTGTCAGTTTGTTTGTTGTTAGAATGCAAGACTAGATAACCCTTAGTTGAGATTTTTTAAGTGAATAGGATAGTCAGAGGAACTAAGTCCTCAATTGTCCAGGGAGTTCAATCCATGATTAGTCTGTGGAACGGAGTCCTCAATACCAACTGGTTAGATGAGTCTTTAAAGATAAGTAGAATATGGTAAAATAGTTGTAAAGCTGTTATTAGGCACTAACGTAGGGATCCGTGGTGTATGCAAATAATTCGATCTAAACACATATGGTCGATACCTAACGCAGGTGCAGAGTTATGAAAACTAGTGAAGAATATATCCTAGTCCAAAGGCAGACTGAGATACTAATACATATACACACATATATATACCTATGTAGTTACTGTATACATTGAGTAAGTGGGGTGTATCGCATGCGTGCATGAAGTTAGGAGACTATGTTTAAAAAGTAGTCATAACATGTAATGGAAGCAATAGGCATAAACCAGTGTTATGTATGAGTATGTAATTTACCAGTGACCAGAACATTGTTTAGACCCTCTCCTTATTATAATCCATAGGATAGAGTTAGAGAGACGTGTATTGGTCTAAGGCAGGAACGGTGAAAGGACGGATTTCCTTATGCATGCTCAGCACTGACAAGGGTATTATATATCAATGGTATTAACCTCGATTGGTAATTATATCATTTATTATACTTTACTATTCCAATATGAGTTTATATTGATAGTGCTCTAATATGCTTTACTTATTTATAGGATACCATCACCAACGATCTGTACCCTAGTGGAATTTGGTTTTCAATTTAATGAAAATGCATTCCCATTAAGGTGCATTACCATACTTGGTACCAGAGCATAGATTAGTTAATCATCTAAAAAATATCCTAAAAACACAGTTTTAAAATATACGTAGTCAAAACTTAGAGTTACAAAATAATAGCTTACGGTCTGATAAATGCTAAATATGTTAAATAGTAACATGGAGATTGGTAAAAAGTAATATGCAGTGTCAACACCAAGCTCACTCTTCCATGCACTAGATCTAGGCCAATCAACTATTGTCCTATCCTCTTATGGTGGGGGGAAAAGGAAAAGATTAGGTCAGAAAAAAGTTTGGTGAATGAATTACATCATTAATATATGGTAATCACATGAAATGACTTCATTTATAATCTATATGACCTAGGATGTCCTACTTGTATTTGTCAACTTACTTACTAAGGTTGGTTTCATTAAACTTAGGAATATAGCTTAGATGCACCAACACCCAAACATCTTATGAAGATTTACACTTAGGGAAAACAACTAATTAAACCTCAAATCATATACGGATTGGACTAATAACCTCTTGACTACTCCTAACATAAGGTTGCATGTAATATCGCTCTTTGGACTACATTTTCCAAACTACAACTACATCGCATTGTACTTACACATTGAGAGGATCCCGCAATGAAGACTCTTGCCAAAGGCGTCTTGGTCATTGCATCCATGTCCAAGGTCAATGATAACGCCACTTATTACACAGCGTCGAAAATCCACCAACAGTCTAATGTCCTACTTATCTTATTCATCGAGGAACCTCTCGTTAATTTCGGCCCATAAACCTTTCCTAGCACCCACCAGTTGCATTATGCATCCACTGAGGAACCTCTCATTAGTGTCGAGCTGCGTACCAAGGAACCTCTCGTGAACACGTATCTCTCTCCTTTTGTTTAATTTTGTCCTCAATTTGATTATCTTCTCCTTCTTTATTCTTTGATTTTGATTTTTAAAATTTTGTTTATGAAGAACAGTTTGATTTGGAGATAAGCAGAGAGGTTTACGAAAGATAGAGTTTTGGAGCATATAAGATTAGATTAGGGTTCTTAGTCTCAGATTAATGTTGTATTTATATGTGCAGAAATTGAAATCAACAGTTGGATTTAATTATATAAAATCTAGGTCGTTCTACCGAATCTAATGCTAGCCTTTGAAACTTGATTGGTTGACAGGTTGGCTTACGGCAGTCGACCGTAGGGTTTGATCGATCCTAACCAAGGTGTCGACCGGCCAATGTTTCCTATTTTATAATTCTTACCATACATTTATATTTTAATTATTTTCGATTTTTAATCTTTAAACTTTAATAACTTTTTAATACGAGTTCCGATTACAAAACATTATATATGAAAATTGTTTGGAAAATCGCTACGAATGCAACGTGAAAGTGTTGTAAATTCAGACGTTTATGAAATTTCATTTTTACCCTTATTGTAATTAAATTAATTTCTTTTGTTAAATTACTAGTTAATTTTTTTTGAGGTGTTACACTCCGCCCTTACTTCAGGACTGTGTCTACAGGCCGTGTGGCTTAATGGTACAATGGATTTCTTTTGAAAAATCGATATCATTTTATGTGTATGGGTAAATAATCCAGATTCAAGCTATCCCATGCCATTGAACTTCATTAGAACTCCAAAGCCCCCATCAAGATAGAAAATTCCCGTGGCTTTTTCCGAACATAAATGAAAGCTTTTCGAACCCAAATAATTTCTTCGAAACTTGATCCTCGAAACCCAGATCCAAAAACTCAAAATAATTCCTTTTACCAATGCTCTATCAACACGTACGATCACTAATATAAGTCCAATACCATTCATAAACCATATATATCCTAAGGTCAAAGCCAAGAGGCATGGGCTAACTTTGCTCAATCGTAAAGGCTCACCAGATGTGACCGTGTAACCAACCACTACATTGATATCGTATCTGATCATTATTGGTCGCATACGTACCCCTTTACGTTGCATACAAATCACGAGTAGCCTAAAATTTCCCGAAGTCAAGTCGAAGCATCACACCATACCTTGTCCTGAACCAAGGAAAAAACCCCCATCAACTTGCCTATTAGCTATATTATAGATTAATAAACAAATATCAAGGCCAGATAAACTTCAAGTTCATTTTAATGCAATTTTAACCTGCCTAAATCATTATTTTAGTCATACACCATATACTAAAGGTCATGCTTCTAATTTTTGATTAGTAATAAAATATATAAAAATATTTTCTATCACTAATATAACTACAAATTAGAGTTATAATCAATTCAGACCATGTTATAAATCAATATCAACTCCACATAATTCTATTCAATATGAATGGAACACAATATCTAAATATGTACGAGATCTCAATCAATTATTATGAATATCAGTAACAAAGTATAAAATGATATTTCTATCACTGATGTAACTACAAATCAGAGTCCAATTAATTTATAACCATGTTATAAATTAATATCCACTTCATCTATTCAATACGAATATGACACAATAATTGTATATACGAGATCTTAATCAATTATCCCAAAAAGCTACCAATCCAATCAAATAGGAAAAGTAATCATGTATTTATATTATTCTACCCCTCCAAGATAATATTTATCAATATATATATATATAACTACCATAATTTATAATGAGATATAAATTCGGATTTATAATTTCGCTCACCTGAACTGCAATTTCTCAAGTGTTTAAATCTAGTCCAAGCCCACACCATGTTGTAGATAATTTCACTCTGAGTGCAGTGGCGAAGGCTGCATCTCGATTAGAACCTCGTATGCAAAAGATATGAATTTAATAAGGATTCAGATAATAAACATTAATCAACTAACTATGATTAGCTAATTAATCAACTTACTTCTTAATCCTTCTCCTACTTCCCTCTATTTTCAAACTCCCGCCTATGAACCCGTCAGGCTTTCATAGCCATCTAACTCCACCGTTGTCATAGGCTGCCGAGTTCCTCTCGCACCACCAATGCTCACCACTTCACTAGCCAAGTTCAACAATGCCAAAATCAAGATATCCGCACCACCAAAACAATTTTGACTCTTCCACTTAGTCCACGTCCAGGAAAAAATCACCATTCCCAAATAACGATCACACTTCACTTCCAAACCACCAATCTCTGTGTCTCCCTCCCAAAAGTCAATTCCTACACTCCATTTTTCCAAACAACGCCTATAGCTTCTCCCATAATCTATAAACCCAAAACCCTAAAATATCAGCCATGTTAAGTTGCCTTTGCATTGATCCATATAGGTATCACATCTAGTGGCTCACCTATTGAAATGTCATGCCACTCTCAATCTGTCTACCTGATTGCTGAAGTTCTTAATTTAATTTGAAGAAGTGGAAGCAAAAGTTTATATATGGAGAGGTAGGAGATATTATGAGAGGAGAAGATAAGTAAGAAGGGTATGTTCAAGGGAATGAGTTCCTCAAATAAATCATCATATTTTTTGAGTTTATATGGTCACTGGTACATTGGATCGCTATGAAACTCGTCTACGCACTTCAACTCGTTTTTTGGGTCCCAGTGGCATAAATTTCTTTGCTATCCTAGATAGCGCTATGGATGACTTTCATGCATTTCAAGGTTGTTTTGGCCATCCAATCATCTAGTTCTAAAAATTCTTCAACTATACATCTTATATTGAAATCCTCACCTAAAAACACAAGCCATCAGTCGAGATCCCACTGGACCTGACTACACCTGTATTTTTATAAAATATGTATAACAATACATAAATCATAAAAATATTATGACTCCAAATATAGTGATATTTATACTCATCTTAATTCGCAACGTTTGTCTGAACTCAATGGAAGTGGTCTGGAGTCCTAATTCGACCGTATGTGAAAATTTAGATTTTTTAATCTTTAATTAATTAACAATTCAATATTTAAATTATTTGTTTACATATCCTATCATTAAAAATGCAGGTTCTTTAACTCACCCCATTAAAAGAATTTCATCCTCGAAATTCCTATATGTATGACAATGCAACCCGATTGAACCAAAATTTGCAAGCATTAGCTTCGGACAATCTCAATTGTACTTCCCTTATGAGTTTAGCATTACGGGAAATTTTAAGGAACATAATCTATCCTCAAATCCTTAGGATTTCAAAACACTCTTGCTTTGAAAAAATTTAGCACATCCTTCGCATGGCTAGCTCTGAAAAAATCCCAAAACAACACACACATATACACACACATACATACATCTCATATCTGAGGCATCTCATTGCTAAGGACATACAAGCATATATATCTATAGTATCTACACTATAGATCTTATGTACCTCTTTCACAGCAAGTGCATGCTATCTGGATGCAAATATAAGCGAATAAGCACCTCAATAGCGCATAACTGCTTCCATGTATCTAATCAAGCACTCAACAAGAGGATTAAACACAGTTGCAACATCAACCATGGATTTAAGCATGCCAAACCATATATAACAATCATCTCAAATAAATATGTTATATCGAACCATGCAGCAAGCATCTCAAATAAATATTTTACAACTAATCATGCAACAAGCACATCTAATGCAACAACACAAAATTAGAACATGTATAATTAAGTGAGGCAACTGATACTACCACATGATACATGACTATCTCATGGAGAATAAAAGAAAATGATCTGGTAGCTAAATATACCTTCAACTCCAAGTCACATCAATAGGCAATAGACTCATATGTATCCCATCCCGACCGCATAGTGAGCATGGATGACACGCAATCTGTTTCGAATAGCCATTGATTACTCTTTCTGAATATACCCTAATAGGTAACTATAGTTAGAATACAATCAACCAAACACACAACAAGTAGCAACAAAAAACAATGATTTACATACATACTACCGAACATTCAAAGAAAGCAACAGCTAGGAATAACAATCAATAATAAAAAAACAATTATATGAAAAAACAACAACGGTAAATAAAAAAATTCAAAATCAATCACTACCAAACAATAGTAATCAACAACAAGCAATAATCAAATAATAGCAAGCAAAAATAAAAAATAAGCAACATACAAAATAATAAAACATATCAAAGAGTTTATACTTACACGCACAGTGACCGACGGTAGCCAAAACGTCGATGTCAAATTATAAACCCCAATGAATTTGTTCAACCTCCAAGATGGACAAAATGCTTAAGTGGTGTGACTTCTTCCATGAATACAGCATATTGACAGAATATTACACCTCCCACTATATAAATGAAAACTTATACAATATGATAGATCAGCGATCTAAACATTTTTGAATAAATCAAGCAGACTAAATCTTAATTTTTCCTTCCTTTCCGAAAAAAAATCACTCTCCAAATGGGAAAACTCTAATAATTAAGTCATCTTTCAATGATGATCTACAATGCTTAGGCTCATTTAGCTTCAAACACACCTCAACCACACGAAGTTAATAAAGATAATATACTAAGTATATCATGATACTCTCTTAAGCAAGTCCCCCCCCCCACTTAGAAGATTATCTGAATCTTCATAAAACCGATAAAGAATTCCTTTCCCCAACTGCCACAAGCAACTTTGATTATACTATACTATAATTTTACGTTGACTAAATATCATCCAAAATGATAGGATGCCATATCCAATCCTTCGTTTACTCGTATCATTCCTAGTTAAAATTTGGGTTGGCCACTTGATTCTTCTTATGTGAAATTTAATTCGAATCCTTGATCCGACTACTGAAATCACCTCGCATGACTAGGGTCATGCTTTGGAAATCTCAATCACCTCAAGAATTCTATTCAAGTGCTTACCTTTAAGAATTGAGTGCAAAAATTCGTACCTAATTATTGCAAATCACCTAGAAACTCTACGCTGGAACGAGTGATCAAGAACTAGTACATAAACGAACTGATCCTTTGGATATACCTTTTTAGCACATGGGATTACTCCCATCACCTAAGGTTTACTAACATAAGGGAAAAACACTTCTACCATAAAAGACTCCATGCATAACACATAAGTTATTCTCGTTGTCTTTGCCCATTACTGGGCATCCTTCGATCCTACTTGGATGCAAGTCTAGTCACAATTCATCGACTAACCCCAGTCAACTTGAAAGCTCGTGCATCAATTTAGAATGGAAGTACTCTTGGTCGCTCTACCTTAGCTTAGCAACTAAGATTACTTATACTAGGTTTATCCCTACAGAAGACTTTTCCTACTACGGAAGGTGTCAAGTTTAGCTTATCTACCAAATAACTAGCAAGGGATGAATATACGGCTCAAGTATCAGAAAGAATAGAAGTGAGTATCTCAATTATAAAGCATACCAATTAACCTAAAAAGGGATCAACACCCTTGTTTAAATTTGAAAGCACCTGCCCTGTTCTGACAGAGCAATATAACATATCATAGATAGAAGAAAAGAACAGTAAAAGAAAGAAGACAGAGAATTTTTATAGTGGTCCGGTTGTTAACGAAGCCGACATCCACTTAATAGTTTTACTATAGACTGATTGTTGTTACAAGATGTGCTGGAATACAAGACTTTGATTGTTTCTAGCTAGGTTGGATCTCCAAGGCTAGAATCCACTGGAGAATTAGTGAATTCCTATGGAGATAGTTGTGATTAAGGTAAAGAGTGAAGAATATTTCCAACAGAGCTTCAGCAACCAGTCCAAAGATGATCCCTTTTATATTGCAGGCAGGGCAATATTTATAGGTATTAGAGAGCTCCTGGGCCAGACCACTTCGTCAACTGCTTGCAGGTAGACCTTAGAAGGTTTAGCTGGCAATCGGAGCTAAAACCATGGGTCACTAGAGAGCTCTGGGCCAGACCACTTCGTTAACTGATTGCAGGTAGGCGTAGAATGACCTTGGAAGGTTTAGCTAGCGATCTGAGCCAAAACTATGGGTCGCTAGCGACCCGTCGAGTTGGCTCGTATGTGAGTTGATGAATTAGCCATTACATTGCTTGGTTGCCTCACCGAAGACACGTGGAGATAAATGGGTCGCTAGCGATCCATGGTGTATGGGTCGCTAGCGACCCATAAACTTAGCATATTTTGGCATACTTCTTCCTTCCTTCTCTTCTTCTATGCAACAGAGTGACCTCTCACTTTGAATGGATCGCTAGCGACCCATAGGGTATGGGTCGCGGACGATCCAAGCACTTAGATGTTTTTTGGAGTTTGAGATGTCTCCATGGTCTTGTATGGTCGTTGCTTGTGTAGTCTCAATGTACGTTGTTTTGTTTTGATGGTGGTGTGCTGGCTTTTTGCACTCAACTGCTGATTAGGCTGGAAGAATGTTGGTCTCTTGGTTTAGTCGATCTTAGTAATATGGTTTGACTCTTGCTATCTCCTTGCCTTAGCCTTTCTGGTTAAGTTCTGTTCCATCCTGATGCCATGAGATTCTTCTATTTTCTAGTGGGTCATATTGGGTTTAAAACCCAAATAACATTTGCCCCCAGAGTACGTCTTTGTTTTGAACAATGCGTGCACTGGAAGTTATCGCTCCCAATATCCATTTGCCGATTTCCAAATGATTACATTAGAGTTTCACACGCATGTCGCGGTTCATGTTGTTGGTCATCCAGCTTTGGTCTTGATTGTTATTGCTTGCCATTACAGATTCATAGCTTTCTGGTATGCTTCAAAATGACGAATATATGTCAGAGATCGAGCTCGAGAAAAAGTTACCCCAAACTCATGGGTCGCTTGCGATCCATAGCATATGGATTGCTAGCGATCCATGCAGTTGTGAAAATTTTCTTCAGAAGTTTGGGTCGGTAGCGGTCCATGATTGATTGCAGGTGACCCATTGCCTTAGCAAATTTTGTTTCATTTTTACTTGCCTATGTATACAGCCGAGCCGACTCGGTAGCTCATTCGACCCAAACCGTTTATTCTTCACACGATCCAATTTCTACGTGATCCAATTCCAAGCGAATCAAACTATTTCTCGGCCCGATCGACTTCCTCCTTATATCAATTTCATCCTAGCTCCACACCATTCAAGCACTTTCTCGTGAAGCCCTTGTTGATCCATAGTCTTGTTGTTGATCCATAGAGTTGAATCTAAACCCTAGCTCGCCTTTGAATTGCCTCGACCCACCATTAGTTTGCTGTTGACCTAGCATTAGCTCGCCGATCCATTTTTTAGTTCGTTGAATTTATCCTTTGATCACTCTTGTGTTCTAGAATTCAATTAGAGGTGGGTTTGCTAATTACTATGTTTGTGTAATGATTCGACGACGAGTTTCCATTTGCAATGTTGGTCGTGAAAATTACGAGTTAATTACGGTTTAACAGGATAGATAGCCAACCAAGTCTTGAGTTTTCCCTTGGAACGACATCCGAGCTTTGGCTCCATGCTTGATATGTTTTGCTATCTTCACTGTTAGACCAGAATTGGCTTGTGCTCCATTTTGTAGATGTTACTGCATGACACATCACCAGTCAATCTTGATTCTTCCAAAGAATTTGGGCTTATCCTACTTGCTAGTTGCACGCTTGGTGTCCATGTAGTGGGAAGAGTTCCCCATGTTGCCTCGAACAATGAATCTATTATCGATCATTGATCGATGATGGGTAAGTGTACAGGATGTAGAAACAAAAGTAGAATACGAAATGACACGGGAAGTTTTTTTTCTTCCACTATGAGCGAACTATCTACATAGGATACGGAGTTTGCAATGTTTCGGGACACTGAGTTTTATCCCATATAGATAGTACACTGCACTTTCCCTAGTTCACACTTGAAATCTAACGTGTCAATTACAAGTTAATGTTTCTTTGGAATTCAATTGTGGTAGGGAAAGCTATTACTTTAGGATAGATTCACTTGACCACTTTGGACACGAGTTCTATTATTTAGAATGAAGTAGTCATTCATGCATCGCAAGTCAAGCAGGGGAAGCCTAACCCTCTCAGTAGTCGATTCATCTTCCACTTCATAAGCTCAGTATGGCCAGTTAGCCTCGGTTAGGCCAATCATAGTTCAAACGCCTCCCAACTTCAGAGTTCTGCTTAATCTGCTTGAGAGGGCTTCGTTAGTGGTTTCTGCCAAGGTTCTTTATAACATCTGTGTGCAACATGGAATAATCGAAGAGGATGTACGTCTGCAAGAGAAGGATAAACTCGCTCATATGCCTCCCCTGGGGTACATTGCTTGCCACCAATACATGTGTTTGAACGAAACCATGCCTCCTTTTAATGACTTTCTGCATGAGACTCTTTCGAACTTAGGTATTCCCCCATTTCAACTTCATCCTCATGGCTACGCCATCTTGACTTGCCTACATATTCTTTTCTTGCGGGTGTTCAACCGCGCTCCAAGTTTTTATGAGTTGTGGTCCTTTCTGGCGTTCAAGAGGAGATATAATTGTCCTTCCTTGATCATAATCAAAGCCCAAAGAAATCGAAAAATCGTCCGGTGCTTGCAAAGCAACCTATCGCAATTCAAGGCACAATATTTCTTTGTTAGATGCTCCAAGGGGTTCGATCGTCGGGTAGATGACTGGGAGTAAGTTTCTTTTTTATTCATCGGGCTCTGATGCACTGCAGTGAAGCTTCTAACTAGCCATGTATCTCTTACTGTTATTCCAAGGCCAAATAGAGACGCGGCTCTGGATGAAGTCTGTCAGACTCTGAAGGCTATTGATGTTGAGGAGAGATGTGGTAAAGTATTACTGACCGATGAGAACTTGCGTCGGTATGGGTTACTGGCTCTGGGTAGATCTATTGTTCAGGTTGAAATTCCTTCTCCTGCCCGATCCGTGCTTGTACAAGATCTACTTCTTCCCTCCATGATTTTGGGAAGGGAGCCTCTCAAGAGAGAGATAGTCTGTTCAGCGGATCAGCTCATGAGGCCCATGAGGCGGGAGAGGCTATTACGGGAAACAAAAGAAGAGTTCAAACACAGAGAAGGCAAGGCCGCATTGTACTCAGAAAAAGTAGAAGGAGAGTTTGAGTGTAGTAGTGACGAGTCTACTGCTAGTGATTACTTTTTGTATGAATTTGATGGCGGGGACTTAGATACTTATGATGAGACTTAGGAGTGAGTCCCATTCTTTCGAGTTCACCTCTTCCTGATACAAGTAGCAAAGAAAAAGTCCTTGAAATCAAAGGGCATCAAGACTTTTCGAGTAAGGACGTCAGAGTGGAGTTCGGGGATTTAGGCAATATTTATGTTGACTTCAACACTTTTATGAGAGATGACTTTAAATTCGATGTGGCGCCTCCCTGCTCGGATGTTATCACGCCAGAAGTTAGCCTGGTTCCTCCCACAATAGCCGAAGTTAGTCCGATTCCACGTACGCCGGTCGTCTATCATGGTTCATGATAACATTTTAGGCCTAATTTAGGAATGCACTACACATTGCACTAGGATTACACTCATTTCCATTCATTCTTGTTATGTTTATTTTATGTTTCTAAAAAAAGTTTATGCTTCTTGCCAGGTATGACGAGAAGACGGGGTTCTATAATGACTTCAATGGATTTACCGACTCGCAATGGTATTCCAAGCGCAGCTCTGGCCATTGAAAATCTTGTGAAACGGTGGAGGAATATAAGAGGAGGAAAGAGCTTGAAGCCGAAACCCACCGCTAAGAAGAAAGAGATTGAGGCCTATCGTATAAACGCGGATATGAGAAGAGAAGATCTTTCAAAGAAAGGGATGAACCATCGAAATGGTCAAAGATTGACCATTGCACTCATTCTTTAGAGTTTGCTCCAACACATTCTTGAGCAAGGCAATAAATTACTATCACCTCTACCCTACTTCCACCTTCGAATCATGTTTCCTAGCGAAGACAAATTCCCTCTCAAAGTCGGCCATAAATCTTGCTATTGCTGCCTCTAGTGCTTCTTGCCCTCACCACAGACTTGCCTATGTCCTTCCTATGGGCCCTTCTAAACTTGAGGCAGTGCTCCTGGTTGGATTTTAGAAGGGGTTAAGTTCGATCGCCATCTACGCCCAGTCTATAAAGATTTGCATATATTGCACCTTCAAGCAATTCAGAGTGAATAGAACAGCAAAAATATAGAAGAGACTCTATAAAAAATTGATGGATATGAATCGAAATAATTATTAGGAGATCCTCTTTTTCGAATCAGGGAAGGATGATTTTGAAAGGGCATTGGTCGATCGTGACGCCAAGATTAAGCAACTAGAGGAAGAGAAAGCAACGACGCTACAAGAGAGCCAGAGAAGTGCCGACTTGTTGAAAGAGGTGAAAGAAGCCCATACTCGAATAGAAATCGTCTACAGGGACGAAATAAAAATGTTCACGCAGAGGAGGAGCGGTTAAAGCAAGAATTGACTGCCTGCAACGCAACGATTTTGGCTCAACGAAAAACTATTGCTGATCATGACCTCATCATTGAAGGGCACGATGAAACTATTTCTGACCATGGCAAGATCATTGCCAAGTTACAGGCTCAGGTTGCACAACTCAGTGCCGATAAGTCTACTACTAAAGTTGAGAAAGCTGCCTTGAGAGTATATTATTTAGAGCTCCAAAATGCCTTCAAAAGAAAGATAGATAAGCTTGATGCGACCATCCTTAATTTTTATGTCAATTCCTTATTGCATCAAGGAAGTCTCAGTGATCTGGATTTGAAGTTCTCGTGTATCTTGCTCCGGTATAAGAAGAAATATTGTCCCTCTTTTCTAATAGTGGTGATACACTGAGCAGGAGTTGAAGGATGCTTATCTGAATGAAGAGTCGAAGAAAGCGTTGCTCGATGGTTGGAAAATTCTTCGAGTTGAAAGAGAAAGGGAGGCTACCAATGCTGCCTTGACGAATGCTTTCGAAATGCCCACCAAGCCTTTGATTTCTTGCATGTGCGAATCATCAGCGTAGCCTCATGACCTACCAATGAGTTGGGGCTTGAGCCTCTCCCTTAGGTAGTGAAGCCATCAAAAGTGGGTGAAGGTGGTGAGTTCAAAGTCACTATTCTTGATAGTTCCTCTAGTGCTGGTAATGTTCTTGCCTCCTCCGAATTTGGGAGTTTCCAACTTACACCACAAGAGTAACACGAATTTAATGCTTTCATTTTTGATCTTATGGGTCCATCTACTTTCCCCATTAATGTGCCAGCTTCTTCTGGGCCTGTCGCCATTTCCACATCTTCCGTGGTAGTTTCTGTTCCTATTCCGACTTCCATGTCTGCATCTGACTCGCAACCGGGGCCAGATGCTGAAAAGATAGTCATGCTTCATGGCTTGAATGACCCCTCTATGTCGTTAGAAGCCGACATTACAGCGGGGGAGGCCAAGGAGTGAAACTCGGTCAGAGTGGCCCCATAAGACATAAATCGATCTAATCGCCATCAAGAAGGAAAAGGTGGAGGTGATCAAGGCTTCAAGGAGCTTCTAAAAATCAAGAAAACGCAAGGATAAGGGAGGCACTTCTAAGAAGACTAGAGAAGAAAAGGAGGGCATTTCCACTGAAGTATTTTTTGATATTACCAGCAGTGACAGCACTCCTGAGGCAAGGCAAATGCTGCAAATAAAAGGTGGAAAAGGAAGCGGGGAAAAGAAGCGTTGAGCAGCTTGCCGAAGACTATTTTGATTGTGGTTCCTTTTTTGGTTCATTCTACACATATGCAGAGTCTGCACTTAGCGTTTTTGCTATAGAGTGTATATTTTCTTTTTTTGTTGGCCAGTATTGTGTGGGTATGGCCCCCATATCATGAACCTGTTAAAGAAAATTATAGGCAATATATTGATATTTTGACTGTATTCCCATTTTTATGCTCATGTATATTCTATGCACTTGTGTTTGTTATATTTTATAGTTATCTAGTACCGTGTTTACAGCCAAAGACTTTCGTTTGAAGTGACATAATTTAGAAATTAATAGTACTTTGGGAATTAATAGAACTTTAAAAATTCTTTATTAACTTCTTTGTTTGACAAAAAAAAATTATAGTGATAGAACTTGCGAACTTAGAGATTTCACGTATTTTTGTTTAGGTACAGGTGTATGCCCCTAGTTCATAGGGTTGTTTACTTCAAAAAAAATTAGATGACCGAAAACTTAAAGTATAGATAATTTTTATATCAAACTTTAAATTTGTCTAAGTTGCAGGTTTATTTTCCATCTTTTGGAAATTTTGCAACTTTAGGATGTAATCCCAATTTTTGATGATATTCTTGTAAGTATGCAATTTATGCAATATTTAGAGGTGCACATTGCATGGGTTGATTGAAGGCGATTTTAATCGTTAAATGTCTACAGTTGAGACTTTTTAGTTGGTTTATAGCATTACAATTTTGTTGGATCTGTGCTCATTTGATTATAGGAGCAGTTGGCGCTAGGTATGAGATTCCCAGTTTTTGGTGCTCCTCAGCGTTGGCTATCTTTGGGCCACGTGAGGGGCGTGTTTTTTAGTGTTCCCAACGCTGCCTATATTTGGGCAGTGTGAGTGGTTTAAGCTTTAAGAATCAGTGTGATTTTTCCCGCTCCTCGGATTTCCCTATCTTCGGGCAGTATGAGGAGTAAGTTCCTCGGAGTTTAGTGCACGGCTTGTGAGGTGTGTGGCTTCTCTTTTTCCTTAGTGTTGCCTATTTTTGGGCAATGTGAGGGGTAATTCTTTTAGTGTGCGACTTTTGTTTTTCCTCGGTGTTGCCTATCTTCGGGCAACGTGAGGAGTTATTATTTCAATGTGCGGCTTATGTGGCGCACGGCTTTTGTTTTTCCTAGGTGTTGTTATCTTCAGGCAATGTAAGGAGTTATTATTTTAGTGCGTGGCTTATGTGGGGCGCGGGTTTTGTTTTTCCACGGTGTTCCCTATCTTTGTGCAACGTCAGGAGTGTTGGTTTTGGCCTTCTTGATGTTGTCGGCGCAACATCGATTTTAGAGGGCAAAGATTGGGTTCCGTCGATCTAACGGTTTGAGTCAATTTGCTTCCGTCGACCCGGCGGGTAATCATTATGAACACTAATTTGTTGGTTCAAGAAGCAAACTTTATTAAGGAAATCATGGCAGTTTTTGCCTATGTACAATGCCTCTGGTATCTTTGAATGGCTTATTTGTAGAAAAATAAAAAATACATAAGATATCTTTTAGACAAAGTAACGGTGAAGCCGTTCGTTGTCCATGCCCTGGGAACTTGAGTTCCATCGACGGTTGCTAGCTTGAAAGTCCCATCTCTTAGCTTTCGATCGATGACGTATGGTCCTTCCCGGTTTGGAGCGAAGGTCCCCAAAATGTGTAGACGTCGCTTGAGCACAAGATCTCCTACTTCAAAGGTTTGATTGTGAACTTTGGGGTTGAAGTACCATGTGATCCTTTTTTGGTGGGCGGTAGTTCCTAGCTCTGCTTCTTCGCTTCTTTCATCAACCATATTCAACGATTCAAATAGGAGTTGATCATTTTTTTTGTTGAAGTTCTACCTTCGATGTGTGGGGACTTCTAATTCAACAAGAATCATTGCTTTTGAACCATATGCTAGGGCGAACGGAGTGTGGCTAGTTGCCGCTTTGTGGTTAGTTCTATAATCCCACGGTGCGAGTGGAAGTTTATCAACCTAGTTACCTTTGGCTTTTTTCTAGTCACTTTTTGATAGTGGACTTGATGATCTTGTTTATCATTTCCACCCGCCTGTTTGCTTTCGAATAAGCCACTGCGGAAAAGCTCTTTTGGATTCGAAAGCACTTACAGAAGTCTTTGAACTCGGCACTTTCGAACTGGGTTCCATTGTCGATGATGATTTTTTATGACACAGCAAACATGCAAATGATGTCTTTAGTAACAAAGTCAATAACTTTCTTTGTGGTTATGGTAGCCAGTAGTTCCGCTTCGGCCCATTTTGTGAAATAATCCACGACAACTATAGCATATTTGGCACCTCCTTTAGTTATTGGTAGGATACCAATCAAATCGATCCCCTATATCACAAATGGACATTTGTTGGCCATATGAGTTAGCTCCATTAAACGATTTCTCTTTATGTTGATGAATCTTTGGCAGCGATAGCATCTTCTGGTGTGATCTGCGGCGTCGCGATTTATCATTGGCCAGAAGTACCTATGTCGAAGGATTTTCTTTGCAAGGGTCTATTCCCCAATGTGGTCTCTGCATTTGCCTTCATGTACCTCCTTTAGGATTTGTCGTGCTTTGTCGTTGGTCACACACCTAGGAAGAGGGGTTGAGAATCCCCTTTGATAGAGTATTCCATTCTGAATCATAAACCTTGGCACCTTTTGGAGGAGAATCTTTCATTGGTTCCGGTCAGGTTGAAGGGTTCTTGCTAGTAGATAGTTCTTTATCTACGTCATCCATGTATCTGGTTTAACGGTGGTCTCGAGAATCCGGTCTACGTCCATTTCGTTTATGCTTGGGTTGGCCAGTATTTTAATGGGGACTAGTCTCAGTGACCGAGCTTCTCCTGAACTTGCTAGTTTAGCCAAATAATTTGCCTTAATGTTTTGATCCCGTGGGAGGTGAGTGATGGTGTTGTGCTCGATGTCGCTTAGCAGTTCCTGTACTCTGGATAGGTACGGGGCAAGATTCTTACCACACACCTGATACTCTCCTTTTACTTGACAAACGACCAATTGTGAGTCGTTGTATATGTGAATGGATTTTATTTTGAGCTCCTTCACAACTTTCAGTCCAACGATCGGTGCTTCATATTCTACTTCATTGTTTGTTGCCGAGAATTCCAAGCGCAAAGCGTAGCTAATGGCTTGCCCCTCAGGGGTTTCAAGCACTATTCCTACCTCCAAAAAGAAGCTGTTGGATGCACTGTCGACAAAGAGCTTCCGTTGCGTGTCTTCTTCTTATTGAACTTCCTCCTCGTCTTCCCGTATAGTAAATTCAACGATGAAGTTAGCTAACGCTTTCCCATTGATGGCTTTCCCAGGGTGGTATTCGATGTCATATTGACTTAACACTATGTTCCACTTCAATATCCATTCAAAAGTTTTTGGTCGGTATAACACTTGCTTCAGGGGTTGATCGGTCAACGCTTTAATTGGATGAGCCTGAAAATATGGTCATTATTTTTAGGACGCTATCAAGAGGCAATTCGCTAACTTTTCCAGTTTTAGGTAATTCTTCTCAACTCCAGTGAATCGTTTGCTAATGAAATACACAGGGTCGTTGGATTTTCGCTTCTTCCCACACGAGAGCGGAGCTCAATGCATGCGGGGAGACTTCAAAATAAATGAATAGTCTTCTCCATCCATCGACTTTAATAAGATTGAGGGAGCTTCCATGTGTCACAGTCATTCTTGGAAAACCATTTGACAAGCTTCACTCCATTTGAACTTATTCTTTCCCTTTTTCAATGCGTCGATGAACGGTATGAACTTGTCTATAGCTTTTGAGATAAATCAGCTCAATGCTGCTGTGACTTTTCCATTCAAACGTTGAAGTTCCTTTTATTTCTCGGGGCTTGAACTTCTCGTAGTGCCACTATTTGTTCCGGGTTCTCTTCGATGCCTCGAACACTTACTATGAACCCTAAGAATTTCCTAAAGGCTACACCGAAATGACGTTTGAGTGGGTTGAGCTTCATCTCATACTTCTGGAGTATTTCGAACATTTATGTGATATCTTTTAGATGGTTAGTAGCTACTTGAGATTTGACCAACATGTCGTCCACATAAACTTCCATAGTCTTCCCAACCTGATGCTTGAATATAGTATTTACTAGCCTTTGGTATGTAGACCCAGCGTTCTTTAACCCGAATGGCATTACTCTGTAGCAGTACAACCCCAATTCGGTGCTAAAGCTGTTTTTTCTTAATCTGGCTCATGCATCAAGATCTAGTTGTAGCCCAAGTATGCATAAATTACTGCATTCATGCCCCACCATTCCATCTATAAGCTAATCGATTCTAGGGAGTGAGAAGCTATCTTTCGAACAAGCCTTATTTAGATCCGAGAAGTCAATAAAAGTTCGCCATTTTCCATTAGACTTCTTGACTAAAACTGGGTTCGATACCCATTCAGGGTAAGGTGCGTCCCGAATGAAGCGTTAGCCATCAACTTATCAACCTCCTCTCTCAATGCCTTAGACCACTCAGGGCCCAGACTACGCCTTTTTTTGCTTTATCGTTGTAGGGTCAATATTGAGTGCATGGTAGGTAATTTCAGGTGATGTCCCATACATATCAGAGTGTGTCCAAGAAAATATGTCCAAATTGATGTGGAGGAATTTTCTTACTTCTGAACGCATCTTGTTTCCAAGCTACAACCTTTTTTAGTACCCACATTGGGAAATCCATACAAACTGGGACAGACACCGTTAATTCTGCCAGTGCTGCCTGATCCTCCTTTAAGCTCTTATTTCTAGGGTCCAAAGCCTTGACAAATTTGCTACACTCCCCAAGCCAAGGACAGCTCTGTAGTTGCTATCCGGAGAGTTCATGGATGTGGAGGGATTTCTCCATATCCTTTCCTTTTTCCTTTCTTCATGACTCATGCAGTTCTATAAGATAGCATTCCTGAGCGGCGTTTTGATATTCTTTCACAATTCCGACTCCATGCTCTGTAGGGAACTTCATTGTTAGGTACCAACGGGCCAATGATATTCTTAAGTCGGCTAATGTTTTCCGTCTTAAGAAGGTGTTGCATGTTGACATTTCACTCACGATCATAAAAGTTTGAATGAGGGTGACCTTTCATCCACCCTCTCCAAGCTTCATAGGTAGGTCAATTGTTCCAACTGGCTATTTAGGTTCATCGGCAAACCCCTGAGTCTTTGTTTGGCATATGGATACACTTTTCGTGCCAATCTTCATTTGATCGAAGGTACAATTGAAGAGTATGTTAATGGAACTGCCACTATCAACCAACACCAGCCAAACTACAACAGGTCCAATTCCTACCGTCACCACCATCGGATCGAGTTGAATCTTTGATCCCCTCAATGTCCCAATTTCAAAACACAATATCGTCACTAAAGACCCTTTGCATCTAAGCTGGGGTTTCGTCTTCCAGAGCTAAATACGATTCCTTTGGAGTGCGCTTCAATGAACTCACATATCGCTCCATTTCTCCCTAACTTCTTTGTGTAGGATGTGGTCCCCCGGATATTATTTTGATAATAAGCCTTTGGACAGTTCGTTTCAACCCTTCTTTCTTTGTCCCAGCTTGATTCCTTCATTCTCTTGGGTGATGAGGAGTTGCTGATTGATCGATTTTTTGTGGCTGTTTTACATATGGTTGGAGTTTTTTATTCTAGATCAGTTCCTCGATGAGATTCTTCAAGTGGTGGCATTCATTTGTATTCTGGTCATGTATTTTTGGAAGCAGTAGAATTTCCCTGAGTGCTTCTGCTACTTAGTTGCCTCCTTTTTGGATGGTTTTTTGCATTCCTCGGTCTCTTGGATAGCAAGAAAAATGTTTTCTGATGTGTTGCTTAAGGGAGTGTAGCCTTCGAGCCAAAACCCTTTGAGCTCTTTATTGCTGCCATTACCATTCTTCTTATTGGAGTTTTGACCTTTCCTCTTTGAATTCCCATCTTTCCTAGCGATTTCTTCAGCAGTCTAGGAAGTGTGTGCATTTTGATTCATTACTACATTGCTTTGCCCGGCATTCGTCGGTTGCACACTAGTAGACTTCCTCTCCAATTCTTGCGCTTCCTCTAACCTTAGGCACTGACTTGCTTTGCGATTGAAATATTTCCTAGTGGTAGGTTGCTTCATCTTAATCCAATTTTCGAATTCAATTTTTGAGCGAATGGCATAGACTAATGCCATAAAACCATGTCTGCATTGAGATTGCTTACTTCCATCACCGCGGTGTTAAACCTATTTATGAAAGATTTCAATGCTTCGTTACGTCCTTGGAACAATCCGAATAGGGACATGACATCTTTTGGCTATGCAGTATGGATTCTGTACTGATCAAGGAATCTTGTCGCCAGCTGGTCAAAAGTAGAGATAGATCTTGGTGGAAGCCTGATGAACCACATTGACCACAACCCCTTCGAGAAAGATAGGGAAGCATCTGCATCGAACAGCTTCAGAGGCATTTGCTCCGTACATATACTTACTGTATTTGTACAAGTGAGGTTTGGGGTACTTCGTTCCATTATAGGACGGAATAGTTAGCATTTTGAATTTTTCTTAGATATCTCTCATTCAAGATTTTATCAGTGAGTCTGACTTGGCACAAACCGCCATTCATAATCTCTTCTATCTTTACTCTCCTCCATTAACTGTTTAATCATATCCGCTATATGCCTCAAATGTCCAATAGTCTTGAAGATGGTAATCAGTCACAACCCCAAGTGTTTGGCTTTGCAAATGGTCCTGGTGAGTGGGCTGAAAACTAGGCTCTCCTGTCTTTAGAAGGGCCACTCTTGCAGGGTGTCGTTGGCCTACGGTTGGTCTAACTGGAGTAACTTGGTTATTCCTTGCATTATCAAATGCATTGGCATTTTCTTCAAATTTTTCGTCTAGCCCACCATCCAAAGAGTCGAAAAGATCCATAGCTATGTCCTATTTTGTGGTCTTTGCCCCTTGATTCGAATTTAGAATAAGTTGCCCTGTGGCGAATGAGGTACTTGCACTTCCATCTATATTAAGTCTTGTTATCACCCTTTTTTGTGGCTGTTTTCTGTTTCTCCTATATTGAATAGAGATGGAGGAATTCTCTTGCTCTACAGCAGCCATGGGTTCAGGCATAGCTTGAACAAGATTTGGCTGTAGGGTTAGGAAAGCGTTAAGCTTCCCTATTAGAGCCTTTTCAGCTATTCTCCATTTTTTGGTTGATCACATCAACCATTTTATTCAACTTGTCCCTGGTGACAACTTCGTGCTGACTAGAAGATGTTGGCGCCTGATTTCCTAAGTAAGCACCATTTACTTTAGTTCATTGGGGAATCTTCTCCATCTATTACTGCCCCTATGGATCTTCTAGAGGCAGTTCTTCTTCTTCCAAGGGCCCTTGATTCTAAACAGCAGATTCTTCAAGCAAAGATCAAGGATCTAACTTTTGAAATTATGCGATCCAAAGTAGATAGCTAGTTCTGGATCCTTAGTTGGAGTTCTCGGTAAAAATATCAAAATGTTAACCCAAAAAATGGATCTACTGAAAGGGATAGCGGATTAAGGATCTTAAGGCTAATTTAACACTAGTAGGGGGTGAATAGTGTTTAATGGATTCTAAGACTTATATGAACTAATTTAAAATTATGACACAAACAAATACAGAACTTAACCATAGAACAATAACATAATCAATCACAGATGCAGAAAGTAAATAAAAAGTAGTAAAGGGAAAGAACACACCGGATTTTATACTGGTTCTGAGTTACCCTACATCCAATCATGTACCAAGGCAAACCACCTCATACAAATTTTTATTATACCAATGTCGAGATTACATTCCTCAATTTCTAAAGGCCTTAAGGTACCCTCATGTCTCAAGAGTCCAGGGTAAACTCTCTTGATTTACGAGCCATAAGATTACCTAATTGATTTCCAAGCAGAGCCACACCTTATAGAGAGACTCGATAAACTTTTGATTACAAACTAATCCTATAACTCCGAATAGCATTTGATCTTCGAGAGAGGGAAGTGAATCAAACAAGAATGAAATTATAATTTGATTCACTTAAGAATTCGATTTCGGCACGATCTTAAAAATATGAAAATTATGGAATATGATTTGTGGAGAAGAAGAAGTAAAGAAAAAAGGAAATTAGTTGATTAAAAATTCGTTTGTGAAAGCTACTTATAAAGCTCCAACGGTCATAACCATAACCATTCGTAAGAGATTTAAACGAATAGAAACTTCTTTTGAAAATTGAAACTTTTGAATTCAACGGCTACCATGTCAACATGGGGTATCCCATGATGTCGAAATCCCTATGTAAAAATCTGTGTAAAATTTGTTTTTGAAAGTGGAGTTTAAAACAAGATTTTATTTTAAAAAAAAATAAAGAATATTTTAAGGCCAAAGTGTCTTTTTGGAAATCATTTGAAAGATAATTTTTAAGGCAAAAACATTTTGAAAAGTAGATTTGAAAATCATTTTGAAAAACCATTTTGAAGTAGTTTTGCAAGCTTCTTCCTATAGAATATCTCATCACATTAGGACTCGAGAACTTGTACAAAATCAGGATGTTCATGGGTTTGTAGGCCACTTGTCGTAGGTTTGTAAGCTACTTGTCGTGGGTTTGTAAGCCACTATAAAGGTAGAAATGGGTTCCATCCCAAATGAAATTCGGAATGAAGATTTCCATGCTACTACGAAGTTTTGACAAAATAATTAGACACATCTTGAAATCTTGATCTTGATGCTCATGAGTCTTCAGACTTGATTTCTTCATTCTTGCTCTTTATACTGTTTAGTCTTCAATAATCAGTACCTCCCTTATATATATCCTATATAATAATATTCATATATATCTAGGCAATAGTGTTAGTATACAAGTTATAATAAAATAAGTTACAAAGGTTGTTGTCATCCAAACCACTATCTCCAGTTCTAATAATCTCCCCCTTTTTGATGATGACAATCTTATAAAATATACTTACCACTTTGATAATACCATAACCCCCCCTTACTCCAACAACTCCCCCTTACTCCAAGACTACTATTTTATATAACTTTCTCCCCCTTTTTGATCAACAAAAATAACCTATAAAGCTTGAACTTAATAAAAAAAGAGATAAACAAACATAGACATAATAATATAACGTCCTAACCGGAATTCATGTTTCTATACATCGAAGATAATTTTTAGAAGAACCTTAAGATAACACTTATATAAAAATTAACAAATTAACATACAATCAAGAAAGGGGAAAACGAAAAACGCTTAACGAGGACCCTTAATTATTGGTGATTTATCGACCGAACAATTTGGATAGTAGAGACAAAAGTTACCACGTTGTTCAACTAAGTTCCCGTTAGCATCAAAAAGGAGCTCTCCAACGCAAATTACGCCATCATCTTCGTCCATATGAACATCTGGATTCGACAGAGGATGCTCTTCTTCTTGATCCTCTTGTGGTTCTTTTAGAGGCTCTTCTTCTTCAGAATCCATGGCTTGTGATGGTTCTTTGATAGCAATGGGATTGGCATGGTTATCTATAAGGAATTTTTGTAGATCCCTGAGGATTCTGCCATGCCTATCTTATTCTCTTTCCATTCGCAGTTGACTAACTTAAATCTCCATCATCATATGAAGCAAATCTTTCATCTTCTCTTGCAAATAGATAACTCGTATGTGTGTGGATCATTGAAAAGGACTAGAAAGAGGAGAAATGGGTGAAGAAGGTTGATTATTAGAAGAGGAAGCCATTAATTTACCGTTTTAGAAGTTTGTTACAAAGAATAGAACAGAGAAAAGGAGTAAAAGTCGAAATATATAATTATATAGCTTAATAACTAATTCTAGAGGGAAATTCAAATTTGAAAATCACGGCTACTATGTCGACATAGGGGGATGGGTCATGCCGACATGCCTAGTGTAATTTTTGAGAAATTTTTATTTATGTTAATTATTAATTATACTTGTATTATTTATAATTTATATTTCAGTTAATGAACATATACCTAATTCTTCTAAATTTAGTAAAGTTTTGTTCATTTAATGGTTTGGTTAATATATCAGCAATTTGTTTTCCAATATTAATATATTCAAGAGTTACAACTTCTTTACTTACATTATCTCTAAGAAAATGATGTCTAATATCAATATGTTTTTTTCTAGCATGATGAGTTGGATTCTTAGATAAGTTTATCGCACTAGTATTATCACAATAAATTGGTAATTTAGTTATAATTAATCCAAAATATGTTAAAGTTTGTTGCATATATATAACTTGAGAACAAGCCAAAGCATCAGATATATGTTCTGCTTCAGTTGTTGACAAGGATACAGTATTTTGCTTTTACTAAACCAGGAAACCAGAGAATGTCCTAGATAGTGACAGGTTCCATTTGTACCTTTTCGGTCTGATTTACAACCAGCGTAATCAACATCACAATATGAAATTAAGTCAAATACATTGTTTTAGGGTAAAATAAACCATAATCTAATGTATGTTTTACATATCATAAAATTCTTTTAACAGCTTTTAAGTGAGTTTCTTTACGTTGAGACTGGTATCTTGCACAGAGACGAACATTATGCATGATGTCAGGATGACTTGCAATTATATAAAGCAGCGAACCAATCATTCCCCTATATAATTTTTGATCAACATATTTTGATTTATCTTGTTTACTTAAAGCTACATTGGTTGTCATTGGAGTTGGTTTCCCACCAAAAGTAGTCAATTCAAATTTATTAATTAAATCCTTAGCATATTTTTCTTGACTCATGAAAATTCATTTATCCAATTGTTTGATTTGAAGTCATAAGAAGAAACTTAGTTCTCGCATATGACTCATTTCAAATTCTTTATTCATTATGTTATTAGTTGACCCAAATATTATATTATCTACATATATTTGTAATAGTTGAATATCATTTTTGTTTCTTTTAATAAAAAGAGTTATATCTATTTTACCAAATTCAAAACCAGATTGTAGTAAATTAGATGTTAGTCTTTCATACCAGGCTCTAGGGGCTTGTTTCAGACCATATAAAGCTTTCTTTCATTTATATACATGATTTGGAAATTTATTATCTTCAAAAAGTGGAGGTTGTTCGACATAAACATCTTCTTTTACAAAACCATTTGGAAAAGCACTTCTAACATCTATTTGATATAACTTAAAATTATTGTAGTTTGCGAAAGCAAGTAGAATCTTGATAGCTTCTAGTCTTGATGCAGGTGCAAATGTTTCATCATAATCAATTCCTTCTTCTTGACAATAACCTTGCACTACTAAATGAGCTTTATTTCCCACAACCTCATCAAATTCATTCATTTTATTTTTATAAACCCATTTTGTTCCAATTATACTTTTATCCTTAGGTCTACGAAAAAGTTTCCAAACATCATTTTTGGTGAACTGGTTCAATTCTTCTTACATAGCAAGAATCCATAAATCATCAGGTGATGCTTCTTTTGGATTTTTAGGTTCAATAGTTGATATGAAAGCTACATTACTCGTACTATTTAGTTGATTTCTTGTTTTAACTATAGATTCAATATTTCCTAGTACATTTTCTATAGGATGATCTTTTAATAGCCTATTTCTTTTAGTAGGTTGAATGACTTCACAATTAGTTTCATTAGGTTCACTAATTACAAAATCTTCTTCATCTTCTATTTGTACAGTATCTTTAAAATTTTCATCAAAAGATACATTCATTGTTTCTTCAATAGTGTTAGTTCTTAAATTATAAACTCTAAATGCTTTACTTCTATTAGAATATCCGATAAAGATATCTTTTTCGGATTTAGGTTCAAATTTATCTAAATTATTTTTTGTATTAAGAACAAAAGACTTACTACCAAAAACTTTAAAATAAGCTACTATGGGTTTCTTAGTGTAAAGTAATTCATATGGTTTTTTATTAGTTAATGGTCTAATTAAAATCCTATTTAATATTTAACACGTTGTAGCGATTGCTTTAGCCCAAAAGTTGTTCGGTAAGTTACTATCAGAAAGCATTGTTCTAGCACACTCTTGAATCATTCTACTACTCCATTTTGTTGGGAGTTCTTGGAAAAGAGAAATTATGAGTAATTCCTTTTTGATTACAGAAATTCTCAAAATTTTCATTTTCAAATTCTCCACTGTGATCACTACTAATAGTTTTTATTTTTAAAGAAAGTTGATTTTGAATTCTTTTAGCAATATTTTTAAATAATTCAAAAGCATCACTTTTAAGTTTAAGAAAAATTGTCCAAGTATATCTAGAATAATCACCTACAATTGCAAAAACATATTTATTGTGATTAATTGTTTAAACTTGAGATGGACCAAATAAATCTAAATGAAGCAATTCTAGAGGTTTAGAAGTAGAAATCATATCTTTTAATTTAAATGAACTATTCTTAAGTTTTCCTAATTGGCAAGCTCACATATATTATCTACTTTAAAGATTAACTTGGGAAGACCTATAACTAAGTCAAGTTTTGATAACCTAGATAACAGTTTGAAATTCAAATGGCCATATCTTTTATGCCAAATCCAAGGGTCACTTGTATTAGCCAAAAGACATAAGTTATCATTTGAAACATTCATACAAAGGATGTAAATGTTTTTCCTCCTAATTCCTTCAAAGATAATATTTGACTTATTATCTTCGATGTGACACTTATCTTTTCCAAATTAAATTTTAAATCCTTTATCACATAGTTTACTTATACTAAGAAAATTATGTTTTAAATTCCTAACTAGCAAAATAGCAGAAATAAGAGGAGTTTTAGAATTATCGACATTGCCGATTCCAACCACATATCCTTTTTAGTTATCTCCAAAGTTGACCAATCCACCATCTGATATATATTGTCATTGAGTATCTTGGGATTTCCAATCATATGCCTTGAACAGCCACTATCAAGTATCCATTTATCTTTCTCAATTTGCACTGTTTGTCCATTAGTTGTTAATTCTTCAAAAGCCATGTGACATATCTGTTCCTGCATAACAAACCAATTCGGTAGACAGCTTCATTTTTCATAAAAACTAAATGCAGACTTATGATACTTTGATGAAATTCATAAATTCAAACTAGTATTAACAAAATTTCCTTAAAATGCCATTTTTAACTTTTCAAGTTTCAGACTACGAAAACTATGATAACCTATGCTCCGATACCAATTGAAAGGGACAACAGATTAAGGATCTTAAGGCTAATTTAACACTAGAGGGGGGTGAATGGTATTTAATGGATTCTAAGACATATATGAACTAATTTAACATTATAACACAAACAAATGCAGAACTTAATCACAGAACAATCACCGAATCAAACATAAATGCGGAAAGTAAATAAAAAGTAGTAAAGGGAAAGAACACATCGGATTTTATACTGTAACGACCCGTAAAAATTGATAAATAAAATTGGTTAATTTAATAAGATTTTGGTAACTTAGTATTGAAGGAAATAAAAATTTAGTGAATTATTAATGGAAATAATAACTAATTAGATTGGTAAGTTAATTTTTAATAACTTGTCTGTAACGGTATAAATGTAAGTTAATTGTTAATAGCTTAGATGTAATTCCAATAACTAAAACAATGTAAATGTAAATTATATTCTTATTGTAATAAAAGAATGTTACCAAGATGAAATGATTAATTTGATATAAAATCAAAATTAATGTGTTCATAAATTTATAATGGAATATAAAAGGTAAATTAATAATATAAAATGTTGACTTACTAATAAAATAATGTATAATGAATGGAAATGGAATGAATTAGTGTATGAACTAATGGTAGCACTTGTTGTAAGCTAATAAGTAAATTAAAACGTAACAGCGCTAATTTAGGTTAATAATTAATAGGTTGAATGAAGTGACAGTTAATGAATTTATTAAAATTGTAAAGTAGTAATATAATAGGTGGTAATTAGTAGGGAAGAATGAACATTCAAGACAATTAAACGTACTTTAATGATAATTAATATAATAACAGAAAGAGTGAATTAAATTTAAATAGTAACGTATATTTACGTATAAGGCAGTAATTAGTGTAATAAAAAGCATGAGACCAAGTAAATAAATGAATTGAGAGTATTAATTGAAATTGGATGTAGATTAATGCAATAATGTTAATGCAAGTCGATAAATAACTAATTTAGCACAATCACTATTAATTGGAACCTACTGCAATAAATGGAATTTAATATTACACTAGTGAAGATTTAAGGTAATATTTGATAATAAGGTATGGTTAGTGGTTTATGAATGAATTGATAATTAGAATTAAAGGTAGTGATGTTAATATAAGTTGACTATAAACAAATTGAATGAAATTCAAATCAATGGGAAGAATGTAGATGTATACTTAGCTACAAATTGAATATACGAAAACAAAATGTAAGCATTGAATTAGATTAATGAATTTAAATTATAATAAATGGTCATTGAATAAAATTAATGTGCTGGAAGTAATCATAATATTTGTTGAAAGGAAATAAACTTAATGGTAACTAAAGTTTAATGGTTAAAATTGTTATAAATTACCTATTTGTTTTGTTCATAGAATTTAATTTGATAGCAATTGTAGTAATTGACTTAATTAGTGCAATCCCAATTAATTAAAGCAATTGGTTGGATAAGAAGAATGGAAATCAAGATTTATCAATTTATTGGGATTTGAACCATAATAATTGGAGTATGTACAATTGAATGAAATTTAATGTGTAATTATTGAGTTAATTGAGATTAAGATTAAATATGAGGATAATAATGTAATAAACCATAAACCAATGTAAATTTCATCCGTTGGATAATAATGAATTGAATAATAAGAATGAAAAGTAAATTCAATGGGATTAATGAGAATTTAAATTATAATTTGTGAATATAATGAAATTGAAACACTGAAATTTGATAAATTAATTAACTTTAAATTGACATCTAAATTTGTTAAATGAGTGTGAATGATTTGGAAATATAAAAATGATGAGAATTGTAAATTTTAGAATTTGATTTAATTAATTAATTTTTAATTTATTTAATTAACTGGAAAAATAGCAATTTTGGCCACTGACTCGGATTTCGACGAAACTGGTTTCATCGAATCCGTAACGGTGAATTATTATAGGATTTCAAGTTTCGTAGCGATCGGACTGGTCGTTAGATCATACGGACTCGAAACGCCTTGAAATAAATTAAATTAAAATCAATTTGAAAAATATTGATTTTTGCATAACTTCTTCATATGATAGAATTTGGTCTTAAAACATTTTCCTTGCGTTTAAAATATTTTAAAACATCTATTTTAATATATGGGTTGACCCAATTTCGTTCCGGAGTCAGAACGGGCTTTTCGGGCCAATCATCGTTCAGCGCGTTTATAGATCGGGTCCATCTATTCTATTTCAACCTTGCCTATAAATACCCTGTTATAAACCCTAGCCTACCTTTATTCCTCATTTTTGTACGTACAAAAATTTCTTTTGCTCCTCTCTCAATGGTAAAAACCCTAAATTTCACGATTCAATTTCAATAAAAAAAGTCAACCTCAAAAATTCAAACTTCTCAAACTATATCGAATTTCATATCACTGGAAAGGTCTAGACGAATGGGACCTACGTCTAGTGCTCATTTTTCGTAATAGGGCATGAATCGAAGAGAAATCGCAGTCAAAGGACAAGAATCACGAACCTAGCCTTCGAGTTGGGCACTTTTGATTTTAGCAGCAAAGGATTGAATGTAAAATACCTTGACCAAGAGAAGTGTCACAAGGGGCTTGCACGACTTTTAACTTCCCCTCCCTCTTGCTAGGGAGTTTGGGACATGTAGATAAGTAATGACCCGAGCCTTTGCAATAGCGGCAATAGAGGGGTTTCGGGCACTTAATTACATAATGGTCCGTGGAACCACAATTGTAGCATTGTTTACGACGTGGGGTAGGAGTCTTGGCTACCAAAGTTTCTTGTTCCACCTTCTTCTTGCTTTGAAGTATGGGGCAGACAGAAATTTGATGACCTGTATTTTTGCAATAGCGACAAAAGAGTGGCTCTAGACACTCCTTTGCATAGTGGTCCTTAGAATTACAATTGCAGCATCCTCCACGATTAGGGATTGGAGTCTTTGCTACAAAAGTAGTTTGCTTCACTCTCTTATTGGGATTAAGGCTCTTGAACTTAATATGCCTCTTCTTGGAAGTCCCATTATCACAAACACTTCCTTTACCAACCTCTCCATGAAGAAGAGTAACATCCACAAGCTGATTGAAAGAAACTTCAAGTTTCAAAGGTAGAATCATCTCGGGGTTATTACTCAAAGCATAGATAAACTCTTGATTCTTTACAAGATACCAAAGTTGTTGGGCAGACATGAATGCGCCATCCAGAGAAGGGCTACTGGATTGACCAGCGGTAGGATTGCCAGAACCAACCATTTCTTTTCTTTAAGAAAGAAAGAAAAGAAGAAGAAAAAGTTATTCTTAGAATGAATATCAAACAATCATGATGTTAAAACAAGAATCATTAAAGAAAATAGGATTGAACAGTACGAACACCCGAATAAAATCCTAAAGCACGACTCCTAAGGAAGACTTAGAACATGATCGTTGTTAGATTATTCTACATTGTTCCGAAGTTTGGCTTTGATACCAAGCTATGAAGCCCCACCTTTATACCCACGCTAGCCAAGGACACTACAGGATAATGCCGTCAACTAGCGCGGAGAATAAGGCTGCTGAGGAGCGACCATCTGTGTAATTACTTTGTGCGAGCACCGATATGTCAGATTGAATAACATGCAATTCATTTCGAGAGGAAGTTCGACATGCCAATACAAACTCAAAGCTACTACACAATGGCTAATATATCTTCGAAAACAAATATAGAAATATGCATAACACAAATCAGTCACAGATAATTCATATCACAAAGGCGGAAATAGACATGAATATAACACATGAAAGTGTACATCAGAGTAGTGGTCAAACAAGATCCACAATATCACAATGGAATAGATACAAGCGCTAGACAAAAGAATATGTATACATCAAGGAGTCTATATCTCAATAGTATACAACAAAACCTACTAAACTAGAGTAGTTAGCCAAAAGTCAGAGTAGCAAATCCCAGAAGATGAGTCAAACAGAAGCACCTGTAACATCTCGGTCTGACCCGAGTATTATTTATAAGAAAATAATAAACGGATCAGTCTAGCTATAAATATCAGATGTCATGATATAAAGTAAAAGATATGGCATAGACATATAATATCCATAATGGCATACTACTATAAGTATGTAATTGAAAATCAACATGAGATTAATCAATATCACAAGAATCTTCTCAAAGAACCAAAAAGGGTATCATACCCAAAACTTATATTCACATCAAGTTAATGAGACACGGATTCACCAAAGCATAAAAGCTGGAAAATCATAACAATGAAAGTCATGAAAATTGGTGAAGCATAAATTCCAGAAATCAACACACGAAATCCAGAAATCATAAAAAGGGGGAGGCCTATCACACGAACGGTCCGAAGACCATGGGGAGCTACCCCATATGAGTGAGTCGAAATCACATAGATGAGGTCTAGACTAACCTTGCAGACAAAGAGATATGTGTGAGTTGAAATCACACAAATGGTGTCTAGTCTAACCTCGTAGACAGAAAAGATATGTGTGAGTCAAAATGACACAAATGGTGTCTAGAATAACCTCGCAGATAAATAGGTGTGGGTTGAAATCACACAGATGAGGCCTAGTCTAACCTTGCAATCAAAGAGACATCGCACAATTGCTAGTCTAAATCATAAAATGATCGTCATGATCAAAGAGAAGTGTCAATTACAGTAAGCTAGTAAATATATGAGCTTAGCTTCATGTCCCATAACCACTAGCTTAACTTAAATATTTACGAACAAATTGTAGATCTCCGCTAGAAAATTGTCACAAGAGTTTCAATCGAACAAGTCCAAGAATTAACTGACGAAGTAAATGCAAGCGTTTCATACCACTTGTTTTACTAAGCCGTTTAATTAGATTTCTCATACGAGTGAGGTAAAGGTTTGTATATACTAATAGATTGGAAATCGGTTTGAGAAAACGAGCTTTGTAATAAGATGGTGTTGAAATCATTTGAAGAAAGAGTTTTGATATTTACTACTAGTATAGAAAACCTTTATATTTTAAAGTGACAAATCATAGAAGTTATTGTAGAAACAATCAATCATAAAAATTCACATACGAAGATGTGAATAAAATCCAAAGAAATAGATACCGAATCCATCAAAATTGATATTCCCAAAAATCACGAAGAAAATGTCATCAAAGTCAATAATAAATGGTAACAACAAAAAGGTAATCAACACGAATCGATTAAAGTTGGAATTATCAAGCAAATAGGCAAATAGGCAAAAGAGTGAAGATTCAGACGTCTGAAATCAAGGATTCAGAAGTCTGAATTTGGAAACTAAAATTTTTTACAAAACAGAATTCAGACGTCTGAAATAGGCACATTTTAGCCTATTTCCTTTCTGGTTCCAAATGAACCAATTCAGACGTCTGAAACTTAGATTCAGACGTCTGAATACTGGGGGATAAAAATTCCCAGTATAATATTCAGACGTCTGAACATTACGTTTCAGACGTTTGAAACCTGGGTTTAGGGCATTCCCTGAACCTAGGCCACAAATGGCCAAACGAATATCGGAAGCGATCGATCGAGTGACAACGACTAAGGATTTACGCCAAGCGGCAACCCAGCCTTAACGGCTCTTTGATATGTCTCAAATATCAATGTCCAAACGTCCATAAAAGGATTTTCATAGATTTTGATCTCAAAACACCAAAAATTGAAATTTACACCAAATCAATCCAAACCAAAATCAATTGCACAAGAATAAGTGTTAGGAATTCATACCTAACAATCGAAGATAATTATAGACAAAGATGTGAGATAAAAATCTCAACTTTGAACCCAAATTAATGAAAAAGAAGCTTGAAAGCAAAGGAAGATCAACCACACTTCAATCCCAACTCAAGAAGCTTGATTCTAAGCTTAAAAGAGAAATATTTTCCAAATTAGGTTTAGCAAATTTCTGAAATTGGAAGGAGAATGAGTTGGAGAAGAAGAAGGAGATGCTTACCAATGGGTTCTCTTGAATTTGGAGCTAGATCTTGGATTTTGCGAAGGAACTAGGGCTTTGGATTTCTATTTCCCATTCTCTTCCACCATTTTTGCTTTAGAACTGAAAAGAGGAGGAAGTGAGAGTGAATGGGGAGGGATGATTCAGTTTGGGGTATTATTATGGCTAGTGGGCTGAACCTAAACCCAAAACCCAATAGATAAAGTAGCAAAAATCAACTTACTCCAAACATATCGAAGCTTATACTCAAAAAGGTTGCAAACGGCATTTTGAACTCAATGGAAGCGGTCTCGAGTCTCAATTCGACTGTTTACTAAAAGTAGGTTTTCGGGCAAAAATCAAACGAACGATGAAATATTTAAATAAAATATTTAAATATACAATCGATAAATATGTGGGTTGTTACAGACTCCCCTCCTTAAAGAAATTGCGTCCTCGCAATACTTAAGAAGAAAATAAAGAGTAACAACCATAAAAGTATATCAATACAAAAGAAATCTGAAATAAAAGGTTCACCCTAAAGAGCGCGAGAAAGTAAGTCCGGATTTGTTCGCTCGATGAACTCTCTAAATTCCCAAGAACAATCCTTAGGATTTGAAGACCATTGAACTTTCACAAGCGGGACATCATTATTTCGAAGGCGTTTGACTTCCAAAGCAATAATTCGAATAGGATGCTGCTCATAAATTAAATTAGGCGAAAATTCATAGATGAAACACTATTCATAGGTGAAACACGAATAAAGTCTTGGCCTAAAACCAGCCTCTCACTGGCCTCAAGCCAACAAGAAGGAAATCGGCATGGCCTTCCGTAGATTGCCTCGAAAGATGCCATACCAATACTAGATTGGAAGTTATTTTTATAGGAAAATTCTACAAGAGGAATAGGATCTTCCCAGCTTCCACCGAAATCAAGCACATAAGCACGAAGAAGATCTTCAAGAGTTTGATTCACAAGCTCGGTTTGTCCATCGGACTGGGGGTGATAAGCAGTGCTAAATTTAAGCTTTGTTCCTAAAGCTTTTTGAAGACTCTTCCAGAATCCACTAATAAACAATGGATCACGATCGCTAACAATAGAAGTAGGAACTCCATGCAATTTAACAATTTCTTTGATAAAAGGTTTGGCCAAAAGAGGAACGGTTCGGTTAGGCCGAACGGGAATAAAATGGGCAAATTTAGTAAATCTATCAACAATTCACCCATAAGCTATCATGACCCGAACGAGAACGGGGAAGGCCATCAATAAAATCCATGGAAATTTGGTCCCATTTCCAAATTGGAATTTCTAAACGTTGCAATAACCCACCGGGCCATTGATGTTCGGCCATAACGAGTTGGCAAGTCATGCAACACTTAATGAAGTTAGCGATGTCAAGTTTCATTCCCTCCTAATAATAAAGTCGCTTCATATCCGCGTACCGTTTACTACTACCGGGATGAATGGTAAATTTAGAACGATGGGAATCTTCTAAAATGTCTTTTCGAAGATCACTAATATTTGGCATGATAAGTCTACCAAATTTCCGAATGCCGCCACGAGAATCAATATCAAAGTCTTTCAACCCTTCAATATCAATTCTATCCTTAAAATTTTGGCCAAGAAGAGCCAAGTCGGGATCTAGCCTTTGAGCTTCAAGAATGCGGTCTAAAAGAGAAGGATGAGCCTCAAGGCTACATAAAACAAGAGATGAACATAAATCGGAAACATGGTCTCTAATTTCACAAGTGGATAAAATCTCGAGATCATTCCATTCGGATATCATCATGGAAACAACCGCTTGTTGCTTGCGACTAAGTGCATCGGCAACTCGATTTCCCTTTCCGGGAGTATAAAGAATATCAAGATCATAAGATGCAAGGAATTCGAGCCAACGCCGTTGATGCAAATTAAGTTTCTTTTGAGAAAATAAATATTTCAAAGACTTATGGTCGGTATAAAGAATAAATCTCTCTCCCAATAGATTATGACGCCAAATTCGAAGGGCGATAACAATAGCCGCGAGTTCTAGATCATGAGTGGCGTACCTAGTCTCGATCGGCTTTAATGATTTAGAAGCATAAGTGATAGCACGTTCTCTTTTGCAAGAGAACGACATCAAAACCAATACGATTAGCATCGGTACAAAAAGATAAAGTCTTGGTTCCCATCGGGAATCACAAGAATAAGAGTATCGAAAAGAAAGAATTTCTTTTTATATAATTTTCTTTCTCGAAAAGCTAAAACTTTCAAAATCACAATTACCTCGATGTTGAAATCTTTCTAGAAAATTTTACATTCTTACAAGTCAATATATCGTGTCTGACTGTCTCATCAAAGTGTTTAGGAAATTCTTATCGATAACGTTGATCAAGCGCATCGACCAGAATTCTTAAAACACTAAATGGGCAATACAATCACAAAATCATCTTCTATATGACCAAAATGTCTCTTAAAAAGTTTTAAGAATATTCTTTGCTCATTTAAGAACAAAACCCATCTATACTTATAAATAAATCTTATGAAAAAGATTTGTAAAATTTTTAAATTTCTATTTTCATCCAAAACCAATAAATACAAGAATGGTCTCATCGAAATATTCATAGAATACTCGATTTATAAAATGGATGAAATAAGCTGGACAAACTGAATGACATAATAAGTCATTCGTAAAAATCATAACGAGTGCGGAATGCGGTAAGTGGAGTGCTAACTTCCACAACTCGTAACTAATGAAAATCGATGGCAAGGTCGAGTAGAAAAGACCTTAACACCACACAAGATATTGCTTAAGTGATGATCCTAAGACAAACTCAAAATTACCGAAAAATTCTCAAACTACATGAATGAGAGAAACAACACTTCCCTCATCATGCGGGCCTAAAGAATAAAACGATGCCATCAAGTTGGAATCGAAATCACAAAGGAGAAATAGAAATCTGCTTAACAGATTAAGAATGTCGAAGATAAGTAGTCCACTAGGGACAAAGGATATGGCTTCATAATGATTAAGCCAATCCTTTCACACAAATCAATTCCGAAGCCTAAGCAAAAATATCGGCTCGGAAAGAAAAATCACATAAAATAATTTTGACATCAATAGAAAGTAAGTCGAGTGTTGCAGATCCACCATCCGGGTTCACAATTCCCAAAGAAGACATCAAGCCCAAAATATTCAAAGAAAAAGAATCGACAAGTTCTTTTGATATAAAAATAATGAGATGAACCCATATCAAAAAGAACTCAAATAGAAAGATCACGAAATAAAACAATAGCATCAAGGATTGAATGTAAAATACCTTGACCAAGAGAAGTGTCACAAGGGGCTTGCACGACTTTCAACTTTCCCTCCCTCTTGCTAGGGAGTTTGGGACATGTAGATAAGTAATGACCCGAGCCTTTGCAATAGTGGCAATAGAGGGGTTTCGGGCACTTAATTACATAATGGTCCGTGGAACTACAATTGTAGCATTGTTTACGACTTGGGGTAGGAGTCTTGGATACCGAAGTTTCTTGTTCCACCTTCTTCTAGCTTTGAAGTATGGGGCAGACAGAAATATGATGACCTGTATTTTTGCAATAGCGACAAAAGAGTGTCCCACACACTCCTTTGCATAGTGGTCCTTAGAATTACAATTGTAGTATCCTCCACGATTAGGGATTGGAGTCTTTGCTACAAAAGTAGTTTGCTTCACTCTCTTATTGGGATTAAGGCTCCTGAACTTAATATGCCTCTTCTTGGAAGTCCCAATATCACAAACACTTCCTTTACTAACCTCTCCATGAAGAAGAGTAGCATCCACAAGCTGATTGAAAGAAACTTCAAGTTTCAAAGGTAGAATCAACTCGGGGTTCTTACTCAAAGCATAGATAAACTCTTGATTCTTTACAAGATCCCAAAGTTGTTGGGCAGACATGAATGCGCCATCCAGAGAAGGGCTGCTGGATTGACCAGCGCTAGGATTGCCATAACCAACCATTTCTTTTCTTTAAGAAAGAAAGAAAAGAAGAAGAAAAGGTTATTCTTAGAATGAATATCAAACAATCATGATGTTAAAACAAGGAATCATTAAAGAAAATAGGATTGAACGGTACGAACACCCGAATAAAATCCTAAAGCATGACTCCTAAGAAAGACTTAGGACATGATCGTTGTTAGATTATTCTACATTGTTCCGAAGTTTGGCTTTGATACCAAGCTATGAAACCCCAGCTCTATACCCACGCTAGCCAAGGAAACTACGGGTTAATGCCGTCAACTAGCGTGGAGAATAAGGCCGTTGAGGAGCGACCATCTGTGTAATTACTTTGTGCGAGCACCGATATGTCAGATTGAATAACATGCAATTCATTTCGAGAGGAAGTCCGACATACCGATACAAACTCAAAGCTACTACACAGTGGCTAATATATCTTCGAAAACAAATATAGAAATAAGCATAACACAAATCACTCACAGATAATTCATATCACAAAGGCGGAAATAGACATGAATATAACACATGAAAGTGTACATCAGAGTAGTGGTCAAACAAGATCCACAATATCACAAAGGAATAGATACAAGTGCTAGAAAAAAGAATACGTTTACATCAAGGAGTCTATATCTCAATAGTATACAACAAAAACTACTAAACTAGAGTAGTTTGCCAAAAGTCATAGTAGAAAATCCCAAAAGTTGAGTCAAACAGAAGCACCTATAACATCTCGGTCTGACCCGAGTATTATTTATAAGAAAATAATAAACAGATCAGTCTAGCTATAAATATCAGATGTCATGATATAAAGTAAAAGATATGGCATAAACATATAATATCCATAATGGCATACTACTATAAGTATGTAATTGAAAATCAACATGAGATTAATCAATATCACAAGAATCTTCTCAAAGATCCAAAAAGGGTATCATACCCAAACTTCTATTCACGTCAATTCAATGACAAACGGATTCACCAAAGCATAAAAGCTGGAAATTCATAACAATGAAAGTCATGAAAATAGGTGAAGCAAAAATTCCAGAAATCAACACACGAAATCCAGAAATCATAAAAAGGGGGAGGCCTATCACACGAACGGTCCGAAGACCATGGGGAGCTACCCCATATGTGTGAGTCGAAATCACATAGATGAGGTCTAGACTAACCTTGCAGACAAAGAGATATGTGTGAGTCAAAATCACACAAATGGTGTCTAGTCTAACCTCGTAGACAGAAAAGATATGTGTGAGTCGAAATCACACAAATGGTGTCTAGACTAACCTCGCAGATAAATAGGTGTGGGTTGAAATCACACAGATGAGGTCTAGTCTAACCTTGCAATCAAAGAGATATCGCACAATTGCTAGTCTAAATCATAAAATGATCGTCATGATCAAAGAGAAGTGTCAATTACAGTAAGCTAGTAAATATATGAGCTTAGCTTCATGTCCCATAACCACTAGCTTAACTTAAATATTTACGAACAAATTTTAGATCTCCACTAGAAAATTGTCACAAGAGTTTCAATCGAACAAGTCCAAGAATTAACCGACGAAGTAAGCGCAAGCGTTTTATACCACTTGTTTTACTAAGCCGTTTAATTAGATTTCTCATACGAGTGAGGTAAAGGTTTGTATATACTAATAGATTGGAAATCAGTTTGAGAAAATGAGCTTTGTAATAAGATAGTGTTGAAATCATTTGAAGAAAGAGTTTTGATATTTACTACTAGTATAGAAAACCTTTATATTTTAAAGTGACAAATCATAGAAGTTATTGTAGAAACAATCAATCATAAAAAATCACATACGAAGATGTGAATAAAATCCAAAGAAATCGATACCGAATCCATGAAAATTGATATTCCCAAAAATCATGAAGAAAATGTCATCAAAGTTAATAATAAATGGTAACAACAAAAAGGGAATCAAACGAATCGATTAAAGTTCGAATTATCAAGCAAATAGGCAAATAGGAAAAAGAGTGCAGATTCAAACGTCTGAAATTAAGGATTCAGACGTCTGAATTTGGAAATTAAAATATTTTCCAAAATAGAATTCAGACGTCTGAAACTTTGATTTCAGACGTCTGAAATAGGCACATTTTAGCCTATTTCCTTTCTGGTACCAAATGAACCAATTCAGACGTCTGAAACTTAGATTCAAACGTCTGAATACTGGGGGATAAAAATTCCCAGTATAATATTCAGACGTCTGAACACTACGTTTCAGACGTCTGAAACCTGGGTTCAGGGCATTCCCTGAACCTAGGCCAAAAATGGCCAAACGAATATCGGAAGCGATCGATCGAGCGACAACGACTAAGGATTTACGCCAAGCGGCAACCCAGCCTTAACGGCTCTTTGATATGTCTCAAATATCAATGTCCAAATGTCCATAAAAGGATTTTCATAAATTTTGATCTCAAAACACCAAAAATTGGAATTTACACCAAATTAATCCAAACCAAAATCAATTGCACAAGAATAAGTGTTAGGAATTCATACCTAACAATCGAAGATAATTATAGACAAAGATGTGAGATAAAAATCTCACCTTTGAACCCAAATTAATGAAGAAGAAGCTTGAAAACGAAGGAAAATCAACCACACTTCAATCCCAACTCAAGAAGCTTGATTCTAAGCTTAAAAGAGAAATATTTCCCAAATTAGGTTTAGGAAATTTCTGAAATTGGAAGGAGAATGAGTTGGAGAAGAAGAAGGAGATGCTTACCAATGGGTTCTCTTGAATTTGGAGCTAGAACTTGGATTTTGCAAAGGAACTAGGGATTAGGATTTCTATTTCCCATTCTCTTCCACCATTTTTGCTTTAGAACAGAAAAGAGGAGGAAGTGAGAGTGAACGGGGAGGGATGATTCAGTTTGGGGTATTATTATGGCTAGTGGGCTGAATCTAAACCCAAAACCCAATAGATAAAGTAGCAAAAATCAACTTACTCCAAACATATCGAAGGTTATACTCAAAAAGGTTGCAAACGGCATTATTAACTCAATGGAAGTGGTCTCGAGTCTCAATTCGACTGTTTGCTAAAAGTAGGTTTTCGGGCAAAAATCCAACGAACGATGAAATATTCAAATAAAATATTTAAATATACAATCGATAAATATGCGGGTTGTTACATGAGGTATGGATTTGGATATTGGATAAATGTATTTTATATATAGTTAAATTCTTGGGTTTAAGCTATGAATAAGATTTGTTTAAAGTATAAATAAGTTGAATAATAAAGTTGGATTTTATTAAAATATATTATGGTTAAGTATCTATATAAATTCTATTGTATATATAATTTATAATGACTCAAACAAAATTAATGTGGGAAGATAAATGTGAATTTGATTTGAATTAAAGTATTTAAGAATTATCCGTGTAAAAATTTGGTTTGAGATGTAAATAAATTGAGATTTAATAGGCATGAGTTTATAACTTGATTTTTGTTTAGAGGATTTAAATGAATATCAAATTGATTTAAATGAATATTATCAAGTTAATTAAATTGAAAGAATATCCAGTTATATTTAGTCTAAAGGTTTTACTAAAATGATATTTGATTTATTCAGTTAACATTTCAATCTAAATAATAGTAGTTGAAATTGACATATATGAAATATCAAAGAATAAGTTTTGAAATGGTGGAATAATTAAAGCTTTGAAATATATGGAAATTATATTGGTTTATTTAGGGATTTAAATCTATATTTGCAATTTATTTATGAAATCTAAAAGCTATTTTATTATATAAAGTGGTTTAATATTTAAACCATTTGAATATTAGAAATTTTGTTTCAAAGCTCTGGGGTTTAAGATATATATATTTGAAAGTATTATGATTTTGGAAAAAAGGATATATTTAAAATAAAAATGATATCATATTGATTTGGGGTTTTGAAAATACAAATGATGTCGTATTTATATGGTTTTGAAAGGGATATTACATTCTAGTTTTAAAGTATGAATTAGTTTGAAATAACCGCGGTGTTATAATAACGTATGGTTGTTGAATAGACCGGGATTAGAAGTTGTCATACTCTCTGCCAACTTCGAAAACCACTTTAACAAACGTGTACGTGGTGGAGATCCCAGAATGAAGTAGGATGGCGGCGGCGTTTCCTTTGAGGTAAATACGTGGACCCGACTCCCGTGAGTTGGCATAAGGTGGCTAAAATAAGAGCGATTCTCGTACCAATGAGGTAGCACCTTTGATCGGACACGTCCCTTCGATATTATACTCTGATTCTTGGATTTATTCGGTGGCCACTTTTGATTTTGATTTTGGGGGTGTGGCTCAAGGTGGGCGGTAGCTACGCGTTACCACCGGCCCGGATAGCAATTGGTATATCTACCCTGGCATTGCCTAGTTGTGCCGTGTCACCTACCATACCGAGCCTTTACTACGAGTTTTTATTTGTGTCGTACCTATGGAGTATCCTCTGGTAGCCTCCCGATCAGGAGGTATTACGCTACTGTATAGACTATTGGCACTAATATGTGTTAAGGTGGAAAATGTAAAGCCTTAACGCTATTTAAAAGTAAGTTTATTTTACTAATAGACATTATTATAATAACAAAATATTACTACATAGTAAATAGTTTAACGCATCCTTAGGAAATGTGAATCCCGAGCATCTCTTGAGTTACTGCACTCACATTGACGCTGGATAGGAGATGTCAAATCCCGTAAACATCTCTGAGGCCGTTCCACTCATATTATTTACTATTGATTTAACTTACATAAAATCTTTTAGTTCTAAATCGAGTGTTTTGTCTTTTCAATTCGCTCGGGTCAGCCTGAGCATTCTAGGATTTGAAGACCGTATTCTGGAGGACGAAGACGAAGATTTATTATCATATATTATAGTATTCCACCACTTTCACATTGTTCCGCTACGTTATTATTGATTATTCTCTAGTATGTGTAACTCTGATATTGTATTGTATAAGTAAAGAAAATCAAATGTTTTTGTAAAACAGCTTCATGAACTATTATTTGATTATTATATTTTATCGTTCCGCTGCAAGATTCTATTTTGTTTTTTTCCTTTCTCTACTTTTTCTTATTTACCCATAAGAATCCGCCCTTCTGTGTGGTTTAAGTCTGACGCGTGTGGTTTATCGTCGATTTAAAGCGTACAAAAAAGTGGGATGTTACATCTGGTATTAGAGCTTTGGTTTAGCGATAAACCTTAGCTTTGTGGAGTCCAACTCTTTATCAATAGGGTACTACTACCCTATGATGAGTCGCTGAGAGTATATATATGAGAGAGTGTACTTGTTAGTGTTATTAAAAGGTTTTAATATTGTGTTAATCTGTTCCGTTTTGTATTTATAAATTCCAGTTGGTGCATGGGACGTTATGACACCAATAGGGATTTCTAAACACTTAATAGGACAGACTGACACCATATTTGTTTTGAATATAGGTGAATGAAATAATTTTGCCTATTATATTTTAATATATAATATAAACTTTTTATAAATGATATATATTTGGTTGTAATATATTGGTTGTTAGGTAATGAAATTTATAAATAATAGTTGAAATGAGATTGAAAATAAAATAAATGAAATCGGAAATTTAGGACCTAAGTTCCGGGGGTTGAAAATTCTTTTAATAATTTTGGAATATAATAATAATATTATTAGTAGTATTTTGTGATATAAATGTTTCAATATAATTTGGAAGAATTGTTTTAAAGAAGATTTTGGAAAGCAAAAAAAAAAGTTTTGTACATCCCTCTCTGTCGCTGAAAAATAATTTCGGTGATGGCGGTCGCATCATCGACTTTCATTTTCGAGTTTCAGAGTGGAAAGGCCACTGTAGTAGTTTACTGCAGATTTGTTTTGATTGACCAAATATAAATTTCTTATTATTTAAGTATAAACCTTTATCTATTATCTTTAAAATGATTTGAATTTAACCCAGTATTTAATTCTTAAGTTTCCGTAATTAGTAGTTTCAATCATTGGAGTGAAATTGAATGTAGCTAATTAAAAAATTAGAACCTTTAATTAAATAAGAGATTTAATACTAAGTTATAAAAAAAAAAAAGTATAAATTTGTAACTTATAAAACAAAAGATGTAATCGTTGAGCATTAAATTAAATTAAAGGATGAGGTAAAACTTGTATAACTTTCATTTACAATCTTTAAAAGCATATATATAACTTACCAAATATTAAAAGTTGAAATGTTTAATAAGGAAATGTAAAGGAAATTGTACAAGAAAAAGTATGTAACGAAGCGTTCAATAAATTGCTTTTATTTATAAGAATTGATGTTGTAATTGTTATAAACTTAAGTTATAATGGAAATCTTACTATAATAAAATATGATAGAAGGTAAATGTTTTAAGTAAAGTAATTATAGACTTAAGTAAATGTTGAAGTTAATTATTTTAATAAACAGAAAGATGAATACTTTAAATAAATGAAATTAAGCAGTGAATAAATGAATGTAATATAATAAAAGGAAATCAAACAATAAATGCTATGAAATTGGAAAATTTAACTTGATTTCTAGTTTGTAAGTGATGTTTGTTTGGTTTGTGGTTGTTTGGGCAATGATGCTTTAAAAAATTTTAGATGGATGAATAATCTATTTAGCTTCACTTAAGACTGTTGAGTAAAGGGTGCACTTAGTAGTTTATTTTTCATTCCGTACAATTTAAAGTTTTAAACCCGAACAACTATTTGTTTTGGTTGATATGAATTATTGATTTGATTGATTCTATGTGATGGTTGTACGCTTGTTGCAAGTGATGGTTGATTGATTTGTTTGATATGATTAAAACAACTTAAATATTTCATTTTATACAATTGTTAACCTTTTGGATTATATAAGTGAAATACAGATTATGGAAGCAATTGCTACTGCTTTTGGTTTCATAATTAAGCGTAATTGCCCGACGAATAGGTATGTTTTCAGATTATGGTTTTATAGCGTTATTATATTATTTTCCTGTGTTGGGATATATGTTATTTTGGAAAGTATATGTTGTATATTGTTATATTTGATATTATATTTTCTCCCGAGCCTCTCCGTACAAAGGAGACTCTGTCGAAATTTTCCGTAAATTTTGGACTTAGAAAATATTTTGAAAATGTTTTTCAAACTTTATTAATTTAAGTATAGAAAGATTTAATGGTTATAAATTGGTATATTTTATCTAAAAGAATTAATTTTGTAAAATTTATTTGTTTATAAATTTAATGATTTAATTAAGATATATTGATTCTTAATTCTTCTTTTCCCTTCTTTTCCTTTTCGGGGACGAAAAGTTTTGAGTGGGGGAGAGTGTAACGACCCGTAAAAACTGATAAATAAAATTGGTTAATTTAATAAGATTTTGGTAACTTAGTATTGAAGGAAATAAAAATTTAGTGAATTATTAATGGAAAAAATAACTAATTAGATTGGTAAGTTAATTTTTAATAACTTGATTGTAACAGTATAAATGTAAGTTAATTGTTAATAGCTTGGATGTAATTCCAATAAGTAAAACAATGTAAATGTAAATTATATTCTTATTGTAATAAAAGAATGTTACCAAGATGAAATGATTAATTTGATATAAAATCTAAATTAATGTATTCATAATTTATAATGGAATATAAAAGGTAAATTAATAATATAAAATGTTGACTTACTAATAAAATAATGTTTAATGAAAGGAAATGGAATGAATCGGTGTATGAACTAATGGTAGCAATGAACTAATGGTAGCACTTGTTGTAAGCTAATAAGTAAATTAAAACGTAACAGTGCTAATTTAGGTAAATAATTAATAGGTTGAATGAAGTGACGGTTAATGAATTTATTAAAATTGTAAAGTAATAATATAATAGGTGGTAATTAGTAGGGAAGAATGAACATACAAGACAATTAAATGTACTTTAACGATAATTAATATGATAACGGAAAGAGTGAATGTAAATTTAAATAGTAACGTACATTTACGTATGAGGCAGTAATTGGTGTAATAAAAAGCATGAGACCAAGTAAATAAATGTATTGAGAGTATTAATTGAAAGTGGATGTAGATTAATGTAATAACGTTAATGCAAGTCGATAAATAACTAATTTAGCGCAATCACTATTAATTGGAACCTAGTGTAATAAATGGAGTTTAATATTACACTAGTGAAGATTTAAGGTAATATTTGGTAATAAGGTATGGTTAGTGGTTTATGAATGAATTGATAAATAGAATTAAAGGTAGTGATATTAATATAAGTTGACTATAAACAAATTGAATGAAATTCAAATCAATGGAAATAATGTAGATGTATAATTAGCTACAAATTGAGTATATGAAAACAAAATGTAAGCATTGAATTAGATTAATGAATTTAAATTATAATAAATGGTCATTGAATAAAATCAATATGCTGGAAGTAATCATAATATTTGTTGAAAGGAAATAAAATTAAAGGTAACTAAAGTTTAATGGTTTTAATTGTTATAAATTACCTATTTGTTTTGTTCATAGGATTTAATTTGATAGCAATTGTAGTAATTTACTTAATTAGTGCAATCCCAATTAATTAAAGCAATTGGTTGGATAAGAAGAATGGAAATCAAGATTTATCAATTTATTGAGATTTAATATTGGAGTATGTGCAATTTAATGAAATTTAATGTGTAATTATTGAGTTAATTGAGATTAAGATGAAATATGAGGATAATGATGTAATAAACCATAAACCAATGTAAATTTCACCCGTTGGATAATAATGAATTGAATAATAAGAATGAAAAATAAATTCAATGGGATTATTGAGAATTTAAATTATAATTTGTGAAAATAATGAAACTGAAAATTTGACACTGAAATTTGATATATTAATTAACTTTAATTGACATCTAAATTTGTTAAATGAGTGTGACTGATTTGGAAATATAAAGATGATAAGAATTGTAAATTTTAGAATTGAAATTTGGAAATTTGATTTAATTAATTAATTTTTAATTTATTTAATTAACTGGAAAAATAGCCATTTTGGCCACTGACTCGGATTTTGATGAAACTAGTTTCATCGAATCCGTAACGGTGAATTATTGTAGGATTTCAAGTTTCGTAACGATCAGACTTGTCGTTTGATCATACGGACTCGAAACGCCTTGAAATAAATTAAATTGAAATCAATTTGAAAAATATTGATTTTAGCATAACTTCTTCATACAATCGAATTTGGACTTGAAACCTTTTTCATTGCGTTTAAAATATTTTAAAACATCTATTGTAATATATGGGTTGACCCAATTCCCTTCCGGAGTCGGAACGGGCTTTTCTGGCCATTCACCGTTCTTCGCGTTTATAGATCGGGTCCATCTATTCTATTTCAATCTTGCCTTTGAATACCCTGTTATAAACCCTAGCCTACCTTTATTCCTCATTTATGTACGTACAGAAATTTCTGTTGCTCCTCTCTCAATGGTGAAAACCCTAAATTTCATCATACAATTTCAATAAAAAATTCAACCTCAAAAATTTAAACTTCTCAAACTATATCGAATTTCATATCGCTGGAAAGGTCTCGACGAATGGGACCTACGTCTAGTGCTCGTTTTTCGTAATAGGGAAAGAATCGAAGAGAAATCGCGGTCAAAGGACACGAATCGCGAACCCTAGCCTTCGAGTTGGGCACTTTTGATTTTAGCAGCAATTTCGAAAATTGAAACATGGTTTTGGTGAGGTTCGTCACAAGGAGTCTGGCGCTGGTGGTTGTAGGTCGTGTAGTGGCCTGAGGTGTCAGAATTTGGCTATTTAGGGTTCGATAAGGTGGCGGCCGGAGATGGCTTTGGGTGACCGGACTTGGGGCATCACGAGGGGCCGGAGCTGTGGAGTGCGATACTGGCAGCAGCTGGGACGATGGGGGGCCACGGCAACGTGCGACTGCGGTCAAAGGGGGGACTACGTGCGTGTTTTGCACGCGAACGTGACGACTGGGTTGGTCCTTTAGGGTGATCTGTTTCTTTTCCCTGATTCTTATTTTTTATTTTTAAATTTTAAATCGTAATCTTATTACCTCAATAATTTCTGCATACGAGGTCCAATTTATGCACGGTTTCTTGGGTTAGGATCGTATCAAAATTCCGGACATTTTGGTGCTGGTTTGGACGAATTCTGAGACCGTTCAATTTTTGGGTTTAAATTGAATTTGAATTCGATTTAAATTCAAAAGGTGAGTGTTTTAACCCACTCACAAATTCTAAAATTTCTTATGTTTGTTAAATTAAATTTTTGTTGTGATTATGCATTTATTTATGACTTTTTCGTATATTTTAATCATTATCTCAGTTATTGCATTTGTTTAAATTAAATCGTTATTTAATTTATTATTGAATATAACTGCCAATTAAATACCTGTTATATATATTATCAGTTATCTATTGGTATTGATTGATTATTTTGGATGATGATTGTGATGGATGTGTGATCTGTTGATGTATGAATGGATGTTGTATTAAATATTATTTTAAACTGCAAGTTGTTATGCATTTGATTTCATTTGGGATTGCGGTTTGAAATGATATGTAACCGTTATTTTATTTAAAATTACGGATTGAAATGATAAATATCCGTACCACCTGACCATAGGATAGAAAAGTATATACAGGCACTGTGGTCTATATATAAAATATTTGAAATGATTTTCTATGGTTTGTAAAGAAATATACGGTTTTTGAGGCACAGATTTGGATATTGTATAAATGTATTTTATATATAGTTAAATTCTTGGGTTTAAGCTATGACTAAGATTTGTTTAAAGTATAAATAAGTTAAATAATAAAGTTGGATTTTATTAAAATATAATATGGTTAAGTAACTATTTAAATTTTATTGTATATAGAGTTTATAATGACTCAAATAAAATTAATGTGGGAAGATAAATGTGAATTTGATTTGAAATGTAAATAAATTAAGATTTAATAGGTATGATTTTATAACTTGATTTTTGTTTAGACGATTTAAATGAATATCAAATTGATTTAAATGAATATTATCAAGTTAATTAAATTGAAAGAATATCCAGTTATATGAAGTCTAAAGGTTTTACTAAAATGATATTTAATTTATTAAGTTAACATTTCAATCTAAATAATAGTTGTCGAAATTGATATATATGAAATTATCAAAGAATAAGTTTTGAAATGGTGGAATAATTAAAGCTTTGAAATATATGGAAATTATATTGGTTTATTTGGGGATTTAAATCTATATTTGCAATTTATTTGTGAAATGTAAAAGCTATTTTATTATATAAAGTGGTTTAATATTTAAACCATTTAAGTATTAGAAATTTTGTTTCAAAGCTATGGGGTTTAAGATATATATATTTGAAAGTATTATGATTTTGGAAAAAGGGATATATTTAGAATAAAAATGATATCAAATTGATTTGGGGTTTTAAAAATAGAAATGATATCGTATTTATATGTTTTTGAAAGGGATATTATATTCTGGTTTTAAAGTATGAATTATTTTGAATAATTGCAGTGTTATAATAACGCTTGGTTGTTGAAGAGACCGAGATTAGAAGTTGTCATACTCTCTGCCAACTTCGAAAACCACTTTAACAACCGTGTACGCGGTGGAGATCTCAGAATGATGTAGGATGGTGGCGGCGTTTCCTTTGAGGTAAATAAGTGGACCCGACTCCTGTGAGTTGGCATAAGGTGGCTAAAACAGGAGCGATTTTGGGACAATGAGGTAGCACCTTTGATTCGACACATCCCTTCGATATTATACTTTGATTTTTGGATTTATTCGGTGGCCACTTTTGATTTTTATTTTGGGGGTGTGGCTCGAGGTGGGCGGTAGCTGCGCGCTACGCGTTACCACCTGCCCGGATAGCAGTTGGTATATCTACCCTGGCATTGCCTAGTTGTGCCGTGTCACCTACCATACCGAGCCTTTACTACGAGTTTCTATTTGTGTATCGTACCCATGGAGTATCCTCTGGTAGCCTCCCGATCAGGAGGTATTACGATACTGTATAGACTATTGCCACTAATATTTGTTAATGTGGAAAATGTAAAGCCTTAACGCTATTTAAAAGTAATAGACATTATTATAATAGCGAAATATTACTACATAGTAAATAGTTTAACGGATCCTTAGAAGATGTGAATCCCGTGCATCTCTTGAGTTACTGCACACACGTTGATGCTGGATAGGAGATGTCAAATACCGTAAGCATCTCTGTAACAACCCGCATATTTTACGATTGTATATTTAAATATAGCATTGTTAGTCGGATTTTAGTCCGAAAAGCTACTTTTTGCAAACAATCGAATTAGAACTCGAGACCACCCCCATCGAGTTCAAAATGACTTTTGCGACCTTTTTGAGTATAAACTTCGATATGTTTGGAGTTGGAGGAATTTTGCTACTTTTTCACATAGGGCTTTGGTTTGGATTCAGCATATTAGACCCAAGCTTCACCCCCTCTTCTCTTCATTCCTTCATAATTTCCTAATACTCAAGCTTTAGATAAAAATGGGGAAAGAGTGAAAGAATTAGAATTCCTAAGCCCTAGTTTCTATTTGCAAATTCAAGTTCTAGCTCCAAATTCATAGAAGAAGCTTTGGTAAGCCTTCTCTTCTTCTTCTCCAACTCATTCCCCTTTCAATTTCAGAAATTCCTAAACCTAACTTAGGAAATGTTTCTCTTTTAAGCTTAGATTCAAGCTCATTGGGTTAGAATTGAAGAGTGATTGTTCTTGCCTTGCTCTTTAGCTTCTTCTTCCTTGTTTTGGGTTTAAAGGTGAGATTTTTATCTCACATCTTTGACTATAACTATCTTTGATTGTTGGGTATAAATTCCTAACACTTATTCATGTGCATTTGCTTTTGGTTTGGATTGAATTGGTGAACATTCCAATTTTTGGTGTTTTGAAGTCAAATCTTCAAAAATCCTAACTTTGATGTTTAAACATGTTTTTGGTGATGCATTGAAGAGCCTATAGGGCCAGGTTGCTGATTGGCGCAAACCCCTAGCGCTGTTGCACATTCAATTGCAATTTGGGAGAGTTTGCTCTTCATTGAATAGGCTGAAAAAACAGCCCAGCACCCAGTCAGTCAACTGACTAATTGTAGTCAGTCGACTGGCTGTAGCCAATGATGGCTCTGGGGGTTGTTTACAGAGACACGGAGTCTCTGTTTCCTGCAATCAGTCGACTGGCCACTGTAATCAGTCGACTGACTGCAGGAAATGAAATTTCTAGGTTTCTGGATCAGTCGACTGGCCAATTGCAGTCAGTCGACTGACTTGCTTCTATTTGCCTATTTAGCCTATTTTATGTTAATTTCCAATTTGTATCGATTCATGGTTTTTCAATTTGTTGTTATCATTTATTATCGACCTTGATGACTTCTATTATGGAATTTTTGGGTATATCCATTTTTGATGGATTTGGAATCGATTTCTTTGGATTTAATTCACGTCTTTAAACATGAAATTTTGGTGATTGATTGTTTCTACAATCATTTTTATGATTTGTCACTTTAAAACACAAAGATTTCTATACTAGTAGTAAATATTCAAACTCTTTCACAAAGATGATTTCAACTCTGTTTTCAATACAAAGCTCATTAAATAAAACCGCTTTCCAATCTATTAGTATATACAAACCTTTACCGTACTCGTACGAGAAATCTAATTAATCGGCTTAGTAAAACAAGTGGTATGAAATGTTTGCGTTTACTTCGTCGGTTAATTCTTGGACTTGTTCGATTGAATGTCTTGTGACAATTTTCGAGTGGAGATCTTCAATTTGTTCGTAAATATTTAAGTTAAGCTAGTGGTTATGGGACATGAAGCTAAACTCATATATTTACTAGCTTAGTGTAATTGACACTTAACCTCGAGTGGAAGTCTACAATTTGTTCGTAAATAATTAAGTTAAGCCAGTGGTTATGAGACATGAAGCTAAACTCATTAGCTTAGTGTAATTTGCACTTATCGATCAATGATGATCATTTTGTGATTTAGACTAGCAATGTGTGATGTCTCTTTGTCTACGAGGGAAACTATACCCCGTTTTTAGTGGAGCTTCGTCTTGGTGGGGTAGCGACCCATGGTCTTTGGACCGTTTTAGTGGAACTTCGGCTCAAAGGACTTCGGATCGTTTTAGTGGAGCTTCGGCTCAAAGGTCTTCGGGACATTTAGTGGAGCTTCGGTTCAAAAAAATTTAATGGTTAGCAACCATGGAATAGCATTCCATTTTGTGATACACATGTTGGTGAGTATCCATGCTCCCGTTCTGTGATAGGCCTCTTTCCCCCTTTTTTTGATTTCTGGATTTCCATTGATGATTTCTAGAATTTGTGTTTTCACCAATTTTTGTGATTTACATTGATAATTTTTATTAATATTTGTGCATTGGTGAATTTGTGTGTCATTAACTTTTGTGATTGGCATTGATATAATTGTCAATATTTATGGTTTGGTGAGTAAAAATAAAGAGTATGACATTCTTTTGATCTTTGAGAAGATTCTTGTGATATTGATTAATCTCTGGTTGATTTTCAATTACATACTTATTACAGTGCGGCTTTATGGTTATCATACGTTTTTGTTATATCTCTTATTTTATATCATTTTATCTAATATTTATAGCTAGACTGATCCGTTTATTATTTTCTTATTAAATAATACTCGGGTCAGACCGAGATGTTACAGGTGCTTCTGCTTAACTCCTCATCTAGGATTATTATCCTGAATTTTGGCTAACTACCTACTTAGATTAGTAATTTTTGGTTGTATACATTTGAGATAGAGACTCCTTAATGTATACATATTCTTTTTTCTGGCACTTGTATCCATTCTTTTGTGTTATTGTGGATCTTTTTGACCACTACTCTAATGTACACTTTTATGTGTTATATTCATATCTATTTCCGCCTTTGTGATATTGATATCTGTGACTGATTTGTGTTATGTTTATTTCTATATTTGTTTTCGAAGATATCATAGCCACTGTGTAGTAGCTTTGAGTTTGTATCGGCATGTCGGATTTCCTCTTGAAATGAAATGCATGATATACTATCTAACATATCGATGCTCGCATAAAGAAATTACATGGATGGTCGCTCCTTAACAGCCTTATTCTTCGTGCTAGTTGAAGGCATTACTCCGTAGTGTCCTTGGCTAGCGTGGCTAAAGAGGTGGGGCACTACAACATGGTATCAAAGCTAAACTTCGGAACAATTTAGAATAATCTAGCAAGGATCATTGTCCTAAGTCCTTCTTTGGAGTCGTGCCTTAGGATTTATCCGAGTCTTAGGACCCGTTCTATCCTATTTTCTTAGTGATGCCTTGTTTTATCAATCATGATTGTTTGATATTCATTCTGAGAATAACCTTTTTCTTCTTCTTTCTTTTCTATCTTAAAGAAGAAGAGATGGTTAGTTCTGGCAGTCCTAGCGTTGGTCAATCCAGTAGTCCTTCTCTGAATGGCGTATTCATGTCCGCCCAACAACTTTTGGATCTTGTAAAGAATCAAAGGTCTATATATGCTTTGAGTAAGAACCCCGAAATGGTTTTACCTTTGAATCTTGAAGTTCCTTTCAATCAGCTTGTGGATATCACTCTCGACATGACGAGGCTGATAAAGGAATTGATAGGGATATTGGGATTTTCAAGAAGAGGCATATTAAGTTCAAAAGCCCTAATCGCAATAAGAAAGTGAAGAAAACTACTTCGGTAGCAAGGACTCCAAATCCTAATCGTGGAGAATGCTACAATTATGGCTCTGAGGACCACTACGCAAAGGTGTGTCCGGAACCACTCTTTTGTCGTTATTGCAAAAATTCAGGTCATCATATTTCTGCATACCCCAAACTTCCAAGCAAGAAAGAAACTTCGATAGCCAAGACTCCTACTTATAGTCATGGACAATGCTACAATTGTGGTTCCATGGGCTATTATGTAATTAAGTGCCTGAAACCCCTTTATTGCCGCTATTGCAAAGGCTCGGGTCATTACTTATCTACATGTCCCAAACTTCAGGGTAGGAGAGTGGGAAAGCTATAAGCTCCAAGTGATATTTTTCTTGGTCAAGGTATTTTCCATTCAATCCTTGATGGCGTTTTTTTTATTTCATGATCTTCCTATTTCTAGTTCCTTTGATATGGGTTCATCTTATCGTTTTATATCAAAAGAACTTGTTGATTCTTTTTCTTTAAACATTTTTGGTTTGGGAACTTCACTGAGATTGCGAATCCGGTTGGTGGATCCGCAACACTTAGTTTGTTTGCTTTGTTTTGATGTCGAGATTATTTTATGTGATTTTTTTTCCTTTCCGAGCCGATTTGCATGTTATGCGTTACTCAGGCTTCGGAATTGATTTGTGTGAAAGGATTGGCTTAATCATTATGAAGCCCATATCCTATTTTTCGAGTGGACTATCCATTCTCGACATTCTCAATCTATTAAGCAGATTTCTATTTTTCTTTGTGATTTCGATTCCAACTTGGTGGCATCATTTTATTCTTCAATCCCACATGTTGAGTAAAGTGTTATTTATCTCATTTGGGTAGTTGTGAATTTTTTGGTATTTTTGAGCTTGTCTTAGGATTATCACCTAAGCAATCTTTTGAGTGGTGTTAAGGCCTTTTCAGCTCGACCTTGCCACCGGTTTTCATTAGCTACGAGTTGCGAAAGTTAGCATTCCACTTATCATATTCTGCACTCGTTTGTGAATGACTTATTATGACATTCAGTTTGTCCAGCTTATTTCATCCATTTTATGAATCGAATATTCTATGAATATCTCGATGACTCCATTCTTGTATTTATTGATTTTGGATGAAAACGGCAATTTAAAATTTTGAAAATCTTTTTCATAAGATTTATTTATAAGTATGATTGGATTTTTGTTCTTGAAACGAACAAAGAATATTCGTAAAGTTTTTAAGAGATATTTTTATCATATAGAAGATGATTTTGTGATTGTATTGCCCATTGAGCGCTTCAAGAATTCTGGTCGATGCGCTTGATCAACGTTATCGATAGGAATTTCCTAAATGCTTTGTGAGACAATCTGACACAATAAATTGACTTGTAAAAAGTAAATTTTTCTAGAAAGATTATTACATAAAGATAATTGTAAATTTTGAAAGTTTTAGCTTTTCGAGAAAGAAGATTATTTAAAAGAACTCTTTTTCGATATTCTTATTCTTGTTTCCCGAGGAGAACCAAGACTTTATTGTTTGTACAGATGCTAGTCGTATTGGTTTAGGTGTCGTTCTCTTGCAAAAGAGAACATGCTATCACTTTTGTTTCTAAATAACTAAAGCCTATCGAGACTAGGTATGCCACTTATGATCTAGTGCTCGCGGCTATTGTTTTCGCTTTTAGGAATTTGACATTATTGTTTTCGGAGAGAAATTTGTTCTCTACACCGATCATAAATCTTTGAAGTATTTATTTTCTCAAAAGGAACTTAATTTGCGTCAACAATGTTAGCTTGAGTTCCTTGCATCTTATGATCTTGATATTCTTTATACTCCCGGAAAAAAAGGAATCGTGTTGCCAATGCACTTGGTCGTAAGCAACAAGCGGTTGTTTCTATGATGATATCCAAATGGAACGATCTCGAAACTTTGTCCGCTTGTGATATTCGAGATCATGAATCCAATTTATGTTCATCTTTTGTTTTATGTAGCCTTGAGGCTTATCCGTGTCTATTAGACCGCATCTTTGAAGCTCAAAAGTTAGATCTCGAATTGGCTCTTCTTAGCCAAAATTGTAGGGATAAAATTAATGTTGAAAGTTTGAAAGACTTTGATATTGATTCCCGTGGCGGCATTCAAAAATTTGGTGGACTTATCGTGCCAAATATTGATAATCTTCGTAAAGATGTTTTGGAAGATTCTCATCGTTCTAAATTTACTATTCATCCCAGTAGTAGTAAAATGTACACGGATATGAAGCGACTTTATTATTGGGATGGAATGAAACCTGATATTGCTAACTTTGTTAAGTGTTGCATGGCTTGCCAAATCGTTAAGGCCGAGCATCAAAGGCCCGGTGGGTTATTGCAAACTTTGGACATTCCAATTTGGAAGTGGGATTAAATTTCCATGGATTTTATTGACGCCCATCCCCGTTCTCATTCGGGTCATGATAGCCTATGGGTGATAGCTGATAGACATACTAAATCCGCCCATTTTATTCCAGTTCGGTCTAACCGGACTGTACCTCTTTTGGCCAAACTCTTTATTAAAAAATTGTTAAATTGAATAGAGTTCCTACTTCTATTGTTAATGATCGTGATCCATTGTTTACTACTGGATTTTGGAAGATTCTTCAAAAAGCTTTGGGAACGAAGCTTAATTTTAGCACCGCTTATCATCCTCAGTCCGACGAACTAACCGAGCGTGTGAATTAAACTCTTTAAGATCTTCTTCGTGCATGTGTTCTTGATTTTGGTGGAAGTTGGGAAGATCATATTTCTCTTGTCGAATTTTCCTATAATAATATCTTCCAATCTACTATTGGTATGGCACCTTTTGAGGCACTCTATGGAAAGCCATGCCGATCTCCTTCTTGTTGGCTTGAGGCCGGTGAGAGGCTGGTTTTAGGTCCAGATTTTATTCATGGTTCCATAGAAAAGATTGACCTTATTCGTCGTAGGATGAAAGAAGCCTAAAGTAGGCAAAAATCCTATGCCGATAACCAAGAAGGAAATTAGAATTTTCTGCGGGAGATTTTGTGTTTAATCTTGTCTCACCTATGAAGCATGTTGTGCGTTTCAGTCAATCGGGAAAATTAGCACCTCGATATATTGGTCCATTTTCCACCACTGAACGTATTGGTTCCCTGGCTTATCGCCTTTTATTACCAGCACAATTTTCTGCTATTCATGACGTGTTCCATGTTTCTCAATTACGAAAATGCCTTTGAGATTCCGATTTTATTCTTGAGCCTTGTATTGTGGAAGAAATTGAAATTTCACCTAATTTGACTTATGAGCAACATCTTATTCATGTTATTGCTTCGGAGGTTAAACGCCTTCGAAATAAAGATGTCCCGCTTGTAAAAGTTCAATGGTCTTCAAATCCTAAGGATTGCTCTTGGGAATCTAGAGAATTCGTCGAGCGAACACATCCGGACTTACTTTCTCGTGCTCTTTGAGATGAACTTTTTATTTCAAATTTCTTTTGTGTTAATATGCATTTATGGTTGTTACCATTTATTTTCTTCTTAAATATTGCGAGGACGCAATTTCTTTAAGGAGGGGAGTCTATAACAACCCTCATAGTTTACGATTGTATATTTAAATATTTTATTTAAATATAGCATCGTTAGTCAAATTTTAGTCCAAAAAGCTACTTTTTGCAAACAGTCGAATTAGAACTCGAGACCACCCCCATCGAGTTCAAAATGACGTTTGCGACCTTTTTGAGTATAAACTTCGATATGTTTGGAGTTAGAGGAATTTTGCTACTTTTTCACATAGGGCTTTGGTTTGGATTCGGCTTATTAGACCCAAGCTTCACCCCCTCTTCTCTTCATTCCTTCATAATTTCCTAATACTTAAGCTTTAGATAAAAATAGGGGAAGAGTGAAAGAATTAGAATCCCAAAGCCCGAGTTTCCATTTGCAAATTCAAGTTCTAGCTCCAAATTCATAGAAGAAGCTTTGGTAAGCCTTCTCTTCTTCTTCTTCAACTCATTCTCCTTTCAATTTCAGAAATTCCTAAACCTAACTTAGGAAATGTTTCTCTTTTAAGCTTAGATTCAAGCTCCTTGGGTTAGAATTGAAGAGTGATTGTTGTTGCCTTGCTCTTTAGCTTTTTCTTCATTGTTTTGGTTTAAAGGTGAGATTTTTATCTCACATCTTTGTCTATAACTATCTTTGATTATTGGGTATGAATTCCTAACACTTATTCATGTGCATTTGCTTTTGGTTTGGATTGAATTGGTGAATATTCCAATTTTTGGTGTTTTGAAGACAAATCTTCAAAAATCCTAACTTTGATGTTTAAACATGTTTTTGGTGATGCAATGAAGAGCCTATAGGGCCGGGTTACTGATTGGCGTACACCCCTAGCGCCGTTGCTCATTCGATTGCAATTTGGGAGAGTTTGCTCTTCATTGAATAGGCTGAAAAAACAGTCCAGCACCTAGTCGGTCGATTGGCTGTAGCCAATGACGGCTCCGGGGCTGTTTATAGAGACAGGGAGTCTTTGTTTCCTGCAATCAGTCGACTGGCCACTGTAATCAGTCGACTGACTACAGAAAATGAAATTTTCAGGTTTTTGGATCGGTCGACTGGCCAATTGCAGTCAGTCGACTGACCTGCTTCTATTTGCCTATTTAGCCTATTTTGTGTTAGTTTCCAATTTCTATCGATTCGTGGTTTTTCTATTTTTTGTTATCATTTATTATCGACCTAGATGACTTCTATTATGGAATTTTTGGGTATATCCATTTTTGATGGATTTGGAATCAATTTCCTTGGATTTAATTCACGTCTTTGAACGTGAAATTTTGGTGATTGATTGTTTCTACAATCATTTTTTTGTTTTGTCACTTTAAAACACAAAGGTTTCTATACTAGTAGTAAATATTCAAACTCTTTCACAAAGATGATTTCAACTCTTTTTTTAATACAAAGCTCATTTATTAGTACCGTTTTCCAATCTATTAGTATATACAAACATTTACCTCACTCATATGAGAAATCTAATTAAATGTCTTAGTAAAACAAGTGGTATGAAACGCTTGCATTTACTACGTCGATTAATTGTTGGACTTGCTCGATTGAATCTCCTGTGACAATTTTCGAGTGGAGATCTACAATTTGTTCATAAATATTTAAGTTAAGCTAGTGGTTATGAGACATGAAGCTAAACTCATATATTTACTAGCTTAGTGTAATTGACACTTAACCTCGAATGGAAGTATACAATTTGTTCGTAAATAATTAAGTTAAGCCAGTGGTTATGGGACATGAAGCTAAACTCGTTTATTTACTAGCTTAGTGTAATTTACACTTATCGATCAATGATGATCATTTTGTGATTTAGACTAGCAATGTGTGATGTCTTTTTGTCTGCGAGGGAGACTAAACCCCTTTTTTAGTGGAGCTTCGGCTTGGTGGGGTAGCGACTGTTGGGAGTGCCTTCGCCGAACCAGAGTAAGGACATCCACCGGTCCAAACCCTACCTCCCAAAACAACACCGGACCGACCCATACCGAACCGAAACCACCGAACCAACCTCCATCGGTCCAACTCCATCTCCATGCTACCACCGAACCAGCCTCCTGCCGAACCAACACCCAAGACCATCTACCACCGATCCAGGATCCATCCACCCATCACCGATCCATGTTACCACCGATCCATGCTGCTACCGGTCCAACTCCATCTACCACTACCGAACCAACATAAGGATGGCATACCGGACCGACACTACCAGGCCGGATTGCACTAGCCCAGGCCCGCCAGCAGCTATATACATCCAAGACCCCTGCCCCCAACCTCACTCTATAAATAGAGGGGCAGGGGTACAACAATGGCAGACAAGTTTGAGAGCTCAAGCACGGAAGTAACTTTCAAACAACTTTCATATACTTGTACACAAAGCTTTGTGCTTGTAATCTGAAAGAAAAAGGAGAATAACATATAAAGTGGACGTAGGCACATTCTGGCCGAACCACTATAAATCTGTGTGTCTTTTACAGTTTAGTCCATCTATTTCATATATTTGCATAAATAACCCAAACCATCCAGATCAACATATAATCAACTAAAACATACGACTAGGAGGTGTTTGCCCAATTTTTGTGCAAACAGCGACCCATGGTCTTCAGACCGTTTTAGTGGAACTTCGGCTCAAAGGTCTTCGGATCGTTTTAGTGGAGCTTCAGCTCAAAGGTCTTCGGGCCGTTTTAGTGGAGCTTCAGTTCAAAAATAATAATGGTTAGCAACCATGGAATAGCGTTCCGTTTTACGATGCACGTGTTGGTGAGTTTCCATGCTCCCATTCTGTGATAGGCCTCTTTCCCCCTTTTTGTGATTTCTGGATTTCCATAATGATTTCTAGAATTTGTGTTTTCACCAATTTTCGTGATTTACATTGATAAGTTTTATCAATATTTGTGCATTGGTGAATTTGTGTGTCATTAACTTTTGTGATTGGCATTGATATAATTGTCAATATTTATGGTTTGGTGAATAAAAATAAAGAGTATGACATTCTTTTGATCTTTGAGAAGATTCTTATGATATTGATTAATCTCTGGTTGATTTTCAATTACATACTTATTACAGTACGGCTTTATGGTTATCATATGTTTTTGTCATATCTCTTATTTTATATCATTTTATCTGATATTTATAGCTAGACTGATCCATTTATTACTTTCTTATTAAATAATACTCGGGTCAGACCGAGATGTTACAAGTGCTTTTGCTTGACTTCTCATCTGGGATTATTATCCTGACTTTTGGCTAACTACTTAGATTAGTAGTTTTTGGTTGTATACATTTGTGATAGAGACTCCTTAATGTATACATATTCTTTTGTCTAGTACTTATATCCATTCTTTTGTGTTATTGTGGATCTTTTTGACCACTACGCTGATGTACACTTTCATGTGTTATATTCATATCTATTTCCACCTTTGTGATATGGATGTCTGTGACTGATTTGTCTTATGTATATTTCTATATTTGTTTCCAAAGATATCATAGCCACTGTGTAGTAGCTTTGAGTTTGTATTTGTAACGACCTGATATTTTCAACCATTCGCATCCGCACATGTCGGAATTGAATTGGTCAAAATATCAGATTGCTAATTGAAATTTGGCAAAACTTAACATCTACAGTAAATAAATCAATCACAGAATCACAGATACAGAGTAGTACAATGATACGCAGCAGAATAAACGAATAGTAGTCCATGAAGCTACTATATAAACAAAGTTAGAAATAAAATACATCAGAAAATCCCAGATGCAGTGAAGTCTCCAGTACGGGCAGATGACTTCTCTGAACCAATGACTGGATGACTGAAAGGATAGTTAGCTGGATCTTCAAGCAAAGCTCCAACTTCGAAGGTGAGTCTCAAATGTTGTATCACTCAGTCTGACCCGAGCGTAAAACAAAACACTCGAGTCATGATTAACATTCTTATATCTATAAATCCTACTCAAGTGAAATATCAACTGAAATATAATTAACTTAGAGGATGTTTGGGATACCCATCCTCTAAGGATCCAAGGAACTATCTACAGGGTAGAAATATACACTATAACATCGTGGTCATTACAATTTTATTTATATTTCAAAACTAAAATATCATTTTCATTTCAAATATCTCTATTTTCCAAATTAGTGTATATATATATCCAATAATTTATGAAGTAAAGTATTTTTATTTCCTCAAACTTCAACAATCGCTTCAAAAATCAACTCGACCTTCCCGTTCAAATTTAATTGAATCAAAATTTATCAATTTTCACTCAATTTAGTTTCTGACTAAACTAATTCAAATTTTATCTATTTTAAATACGGATTTGAACCATAAAATAAACCATTTAAATTTCAATATAATTCGAAGTTAATATATTTCGGAGCTTTAAATATTCAACATTTCAAAGACTAAACTTTGATAGTTGCGTTTATCTCCCAACTTGACTTCACTATTATTTGAAATATTCACTTAATAAATTCGATATTATTTATATGACCTTAAATTTACATTTTTTATATATTACCTTCGATTTCTTTAGACATGAATCATCCATTAAATTTCTTAAATAAAAATTCAAGTTATAGGATCATATGTTAAAGTTTCAAATTTAATAGTTTCAAATTGATTTAACTAAATAAAATCCTTAATTAATGAAAATTCAAATAAGTCCCAAATATATCTTCATATTCCACAAATTTATTTCAGAAATACAAATTTAATAAATCGTTAAACATATTTCATATTTATAAAATCAATCTTAATTAAATTATCTTAATATTAAATCTATTTATAAAATAACCTTTATATATAATACTTTAAATCAATATTCATTAAAACCATATATTTCTTTTCAAGACCATAGAAATTATTTTCAAACCATTCATATAGACCACGACGTCGATGTAAAATTTTATATTTTATGTACAAGGGATACAGATATTTATCATTTCAATCCATAAGTTAAATATATATGGGTGGATATCATTTCAACCAGTAATCCCAAATTCAATTCAAATGAAAATCGCTTGGGTTTATCATTTCAACCCATAACGAAATTCTCCTATTCTAAAATCCGTTCGGGTATGTATCATTTCAACCCATAGTATTTCTATACTAACAGGGAACTTGCAGAGTGATAACAGATATGAAAATAATAATAACAATAGGCATATATCATCAAAAATAAATATAAAAAATAGGATATGGTGTCATATACCATAAGTGAACAGGTACAGATAATAGCATATATAACAATTTAAATAACTACAGTACCATATTTCAATTGTCGTTTCAATTTAATCAAATTTAACAAATAAAAGAATGTTAATCGTGAGTGATTGCTCACCTTTTGAGGCTAGAGAATACAGAAGATGGCATGGATATGCACACCAATATGGACACTGAAATTTGAATTATAAATCCGAGCATGAATTTCAAAGCAAATATGATTGGCACGAATTGGACGAACGAGGCTGATAATCAAGAATTTATGAATTGAATCAGAATCAGTTTGATATATACAGAAATTTTTGCTATTTTAATAACAATCAAAATTTCATCCTAAGAAAAATTAAAAGTCGAATCACAGATGTATATATATATATTACCTTTTTTTCATACATAAACCAATAGTTTTAACATTTGAAATAAAACATATATGTTAAATGAAAATCCTTATAATTTTTCCAAACCATTTTAATTTTTTACACATAGATCAAAATTTCTATTAACAAATTTAAGACCCAAACCACCCCATATGACCTATCTATATAATATCATTAAGATTTATATTTTAAAATAGGATTGATATATAAAACTTCAATAAATTACACTGTTCAAATCTCATTTATAAACTACTATATACATATGGTATAGAATCCACTACACAATACAATTATAAATTTTAAACACTTTACCTGTATATATAAACTAATATATAACTACCCATACATAAACAGTAAAGCCTATACACAGACTTATATAAAATTTTAGACAACGGACGTACGAATTACTTATATAACTTATATTATAACTTATCTTATAAATATATAATACTGTAACCTATGCAGACCGAAAGTATAAGTTAGAATGTAAAATTTATACAATAAATATAAATAGCAACTAATATAACTTTAATTTTGTTTTATTTTTGTGAAAGCAACTGGTCTACACTAAAACACATATACACCCTTAACTTTTATGCAAACATGCATGCCAACTGAAATGAAAACTTATATATTAGAAAACTAACTCCATACATAAGTGTATGCAAAGTGTGTGTGTGTATATATATATATAAGGCCATAAAGATATATCTATAATTATTATAACTTTATGTAAATATATGTCATATACGAACTTAGGAAAATAAACAACTTCAAAAATCCTATACAACTTCCATAATAATAAGATGTAAATTGACCTTCAATAAAAGTTATAAACCTGTTTATTATAAAACTATATATATATATAATAACGGATTTACAAAACTTATAAAATAAATATACAATATGGTTTGTAAAATATACATATATGGACTCAATGTTAAAACAAAAATGAATATAAATCTACTTGCCAAATATGCAGACTCCATTTGCAGATCTAACACAACTCTCACATATTAAATATGCATACACTTCTAGAAACAAAACAAACTTTTCAAAAAAAAATGGAAACCACGTTTGGTACATATATGTATTCAAATCCAACAACTTTATATGAACCACTATATGTATGCATCTTCTATTTTTATACCATTATCAATATATCATAACTATACTCCATGTAAACAATTATTCGTTACCAACTTTGAATGCTAGAATATGCATCAACAACACGTACAGGGGACATGTATTGATAAAATCATCCATATCATAGCTAAATATAAAACTATATATAATATATATATATAAATAACACTTGCAAATATAAACTTAACTTACCTATGCCTGGTTATGCGAACAATCGAGGAAACAGGGGAGGGTCGTTGCATCTTCGATGGATATTGCACAAGGGAAAGAGTGGGTTCGGTGGAGGAGTGGAGTTTGGAAAAGGTGAAGGAGAGGCCGAAATTTGTAGTGCCTGGCAAGTTTATATAGAAGAGGAAGAAACAATAGAGAGGGAAAGAAGAGAAATCTGGGAAGAAGCAATTAAAAAGGGAAGAAAATACGAACAGAAGTAAATGGAAACGACTAAATAAAAGTAACCAAAGAAATAGCACAATCACGTGCTATGATTCAGTGGAGGATTTAAGGCAAAATATTCACGTTGATTCAGGAAAATAATCAAAGAAAATAAATGGTAGTACGTTTCAAATTTGAACGAAAGGAAAGAGAAAAGTCACAATTCCGGAAAAATATCAAAGTAACAGCTACACATTTATTCAAGAGCTATTAAAGCAATTTTTATATTGTGAAGGCAACGTTACTCTATGGTATATTTTTAAAATAAGAATGCTGTACGAGAATCAACAGTCAAATATGGTGCGGTGTAAATGGCAAGAGTCACGCTGATTACTGAATAAAATAAAACGAATAACCATTTTTTTTAGACGGTGGAAAAATGAAAAAATAAAAGGTCAGTGAAAGTAGGAATGAATATATTGTAACGATTCTAGTAGCAATGGTCATCTTAGATTAAGTTGAAAAATTTATAATAATTTATTAAGGTGGCTATGGTTTAAAATTTTTTGAAAGCAAGGAAACCAAAAGGTCACAATTAAAGGTAAGCTTTAAATTTTTAATAAATACAAAATGTATCTAAGTTTATACGTTTATAACTTTCCAGCTGTAGTGTATATATAAAATGAACGGTCATAATGAAAGAAGTGGAAACAGGGAGCGTAGGAAAGGAAAGGTTAGAAAAATAAAATTTTCACCCTAAAATATACTTTCTTAATTTTTGATGAAAATTTATCATTTGCCACATTTAACTATACGTAATCCAAATGTAAGATTTTATTTCAAAATATTATTATTTAAAATTTCACAAAAATCAAATTAAATACGCTAAATAAAACCATTAAAAATTTACAAAATTTTACGGGTCGTTACACTCTCCCCCACTCAAAACTTTTCGTCCCCGAAAAGGAAGAAGGTAGGAGAATATAAACAAGTAGAAAGATAAATAGATTAAAAGACAAGGATAAACAATTAATTTAAGACCGTATAAATTTTACTTGAAATATTCATTTGAAAACTTTATTTGAAATTAAATTTTCTTTAATACTTAAAAAAAAATTCCAACCAATTTGTAAAATTTCTTGCTTCCTTCATAAATACCATTTATAAGTTTTAAATAACACCTTTTTAAATGTATATGAAAACTATTTGGAAACAGTTATTCACATCCTTGGTTATATTTTCAAGGAAGTTATTTGACAACATTAAATCCATAGTTTATAAATTTACTAATTTATCTTAAGACACTTTCAACATTATAGATAAATTAATACTCATTTCTTAAATATGTTATATTAAATTAATAACTTCTGCAATATTAATGACACTAATGATTTACTATTAAACCATGTAGTATATAAATATACAATATTTTAAAGATTATATTCAAAAAGGAAAGGAGGGTAGATTCGAAAAAATGGAATATAGATGAATAAATAAAGCTGAGCAGATAAGGTAGGTTCAAAGGGATAGTATCGGGCTCGAATAATTAAATCAAACCATAAAATTTTAATCTCAAATATTAATACAAAATTTCTTTGTTGGAAATACCTTTATAATAAAATACTTTTATATCGAAACTAATTTTTCCTTTCAAAAATACTTTTATAACTCGATGTTTCAACAAGTTTATCCTCGTTCTTGCAGACTCTGGCCATGCGTTGATCAGGCGCAAAGCTAGAATTCTTCAAGTACTTAGTAGACCTGTTTCAACACCCAGTGAAAATACTTGAAAAACCTTAAAAAACAGACATGGAAGGTACAATCCAAACAAAAAAATCAAACCAAAACCTGTGTCCAATCATGGTTCGCAGATACACAATGGTTACGCCTGGATCCCCCAGGAAACAATCCGTATCCGTAAGCTTTCTCAGCCCTGCGAGTTACGCCATGATGACTAGTAGGGTGCAGGATACACAATGGTTACGCCTGGGTCCCCCAGGAAACAATCCGTACCCCTAGGCCGTCTCAGCCAGACAGTTTCGCTACTAATGCGACCTACACAGATTGAAGGATACACAATGGTTATGCCTGGATCCCCCAGGAAACAATCCATACGCCTAGGCCAGACTCAGCCAGGCAGTTGCGCTATGCAGTCGCGAGAGAAAAATAAATCATGGGTTACGCCATGGTGGGAACACTCGAGTATCACATCTGGAAAACCAAAAATCAAGGAGAATAATATCGATAGAATGAATCCACAATGTGGCCACAAAGCGGATATCAAGCAGAAGACACTTTCCATATCTTTACTTCGAAAATATATATCATATAGTACCTTTTTAAATCACTTTCAAATATCATACTTATATAAAGTCCATTATATATAGGATTTCGTTCTCAAATTGAATACTTTCCAAATCAATAGTACATCAAATCACACTTATATAGACTTCGATTATATAAAATTCTCTTTCTAAATTGAGTACCTTTCAAATCAATAGATTTCAAACCAACTTTATACTTATACAAATCCATTTTATATAAGTTCGACCACTCCCAAATCAAGTACTTAATAATATAAGGTTCTCAATTTCAAATTATTTCAATATCAATTCAGTTTCAAAATCATACATGATTTCACCAAATTTTCTTCCAAATTAAATATCTCAATTTCAAAGTTCCCAAAATAATAGGTTTAGAAAAAATAATCCCAGTTTCCAAATTAACATAATACAAGTCAACATATTCATTTCCAAAATCATCATATAAGTACTGGTTTTAATTCCAATCTAATTTCAAAACCAAATATTTTTCTCAAAATCAATTATACTCAAAATGGTTTCCAAATTTATAATTATCCCTTTAAAACCTTTTAACTATTTATTTCTATTTGAAATATCCAATTTACCTTTCAGAAAACCATTATTTAAAACTTAAAAAAAAGTTTCTTTTTTCAAAACATTTCAAAACTAAATCCCATATTAGTATAATTCAAAATAGTCATATTCATTTACTTAACAAAAGGTTTCAAACTTAAACATACAAAACTAAACTTATATGCTTTATCAAATATTTTATCCTCTTCGAAATTTCTTAGCTTTGAAAATTTAACCTCGATTTGGAAGTGTTCGAACAATCAAAATAGTTAGGGAAATCAAGTTTTCAATTCAAGAGTTGAAAATCAACAATAAATCACTAAATCAATTTCAATAGATAGGATTATACCAAATCAAATCCGAAACTCGAGGACTGAATAGCGGTCTCACTTTAAATTGTTTCAAATATATACATATATCTTTTGAAAATATTAAATTACTTCGAAATTAGAAATCAAAAATGGTTTTACAAAATCACTCGCATAGCGAAGCTATTAAAGTGGCCTCTCCCCCACTTTGAAACTCTAAAATCAATGTCGACGATGCGTGCACTCATCACCGAAATTATTTTCCAGCGACATAAGTGAGTTCTGGACTTCTATTTTCTTGAAAACTTCTTTGAAATTTCTTCAAAATTATTGGAATTCATTTGAACTCATTTGAAACATTTCTTATTCGGAAAATACTTTTAAATCGTATTATTTTATATATTTTCCAAAATCTTAAAACCAATTTCAAAATACCGGAATTCAATTCTCGAATTTCAAATTTTACCCTTTAGTTATAAATCATTTTTATATAAATCAATTTCTTATAAATTTCCAAAATTTCAAATCCTTTCAAAACTTTTATATATAGAATAACATTTCACTTTTACATATAGAATAAAATCATAGTTATCCAAATAATAATTTCGATATATAAAATAATTTCAAACATAACCCGATCTTCAAAGGATGATTCAAGAATGGATTTCAAAGCAACGATAGAGATTTAAATTAGAGGAACTCCAATCAATAGAATCCTGATTCGAAGATAGACTCGATCGAAGATGAGATAATTAAATTACAAAATAGAAGATGGATATACTTCTATAAATCGTGGCGACCTTAATCGGGTCAACCGTGACTTCAGGAATATAATCGATGCAGAATTCCAAAACAAATCGAGATTCGATCGCCAGAGATAGAGTTCGCCATATCAAGATATAGCAGCATCGTAAACCGAGGATACAGAAATCTTCCGTGAATCAATGCCAATTGTAAAGGAGTTTTCACCCCCTTTACAAAACATTCAGTGGAATTATGGGATACTCCAGAATCAAACGAATATAAATAGAAAGAGACAAGGATGAATATTGGAACCAAGGGACATTCCAAAATTCAAAGGAAATCGAGTCAAAAAGGAAGAGATTTAACTCGAACGAAAGAGATTCTGTAAATAAATTTACCATATATGCTAAGTTTTGCTCTGATGCCAACTATAACGACCTGATATTTTCAATCATTCGCATCCACACATGTCGGACTTGAATTGCTCAAAATGTCAGATTGTTAATTGAAATTTGGCAAAACTTAACATCTACAGTAAATAAATCAATCACAGAATCATAGATACAGTGTAGTACAATGATACGCAGCGGAATAAATGAATAGTAGTTCATGAAGATACTATATAAACAAAGTTAGAAATAAAATACATCAGAAAATCCTAGATGCAGTGAAGTCTCCAGTACGGGCAGATGACTTCTTTGAACCAATCGACTGGATGACTGAAAGGATAGATAGCTGGATCTTCAAGCAAAGCTCCAACTTCGAAGGTGAGTCTCAAATGCTGTATCACTCAGTCTGACCCGAGCGAAAAGCAAAACACAAAACACTTGAGTCAGGATTGACATTCTCATATCTATAAATCCAACTCAAGTGAAATATCAACTGAAATATAATTAACTTAGAGGATGTTTGGGATACCCATCCTCTAAGGATCCAAGGAACTATCTACAGGGTAGAATTATACACTATAACACCGTGGTCATTTCAATTTTATTTATATTTCAAAACTAAAATATCATTTTCATTTCAAATATCTCTATTTTCCAAATTAGTATATATATATATATCCAATAATTTATGAAGTAAAGCATTTTTATTTCCTCAAACTACACAAATATCGCTTCAAAAATCAACTTAACCTTCCCGTTCAAATTTAATTAAATCAAAATTTATCAATTTCCATTCAATTTAGTTTCTGACTAAACAAATTCAAATTTTATCTATTTTAAATGTGGATTTGAACCGCAAAATAAACCATTTAAATTTCAATATAATTCGAAGTTAATATATTTCGGAGCTTTAAATATTCAACATTTCAAAGACTAAACTTTGATAGTTGCGTTTATGTCCCAACTTGACTTCACTATTATTTGAAATATTCACTTAATAAATTCGATATTATTTATATGACCTTAAATTTACATTTTCTATATATTACCTTCGATTTCTTTAGACATGAATCATCCATTAAATTTCTTAAATAAAAATTCAAGTTATGGGATCATATGTTAAAGTTTCGAATTTAATAGTTTCAAATTGATTTAACTAAATAAAATCCTTAATTAATGACAAATTCAAATAAGTCCCAAGTATATCTTCAAACCTTAGCTCATAAATTTATTCCCCAAATCTATTTCAGAAATACAAATTTAATAAATCCTTAAACATATTTCATATTTATAAAATCAATCTTAATTAAATTATCTTAATATTAAATCTATATATATATAATAACCTTTATATATAATACTTTAAATCAATATTCATTAAAACCATATACTTCTTTTCAAGACCATAGAAATTATTATCAAAACATTCATATAGACCACGCCGTCGATGTAAAAAAATTTATTCTATGTACAAGGGATACAGATATTTATCATTTCAATCCATAAGTTAAATATATACGGGTGGATATCATTTCAACCCGTAATCCCAAATTCAATTCAAATGAAAATCGTTTGGGTTTATCATTTCAACCCATAATGAAATTCTCCTATTCTAAAATCCGTTCGGGTATGTGTCATTTCAACCCATAGTGATTTCTATACTAACAGGGAACTTGCAGAGTGACAACAGTTATGAAAATAACAACAACAACAGGCATATATCATCAAAAATAAAATACGATATGGTGTCATATCCCATATGTGAACAGTTACAGATAATACATATATAACAATTTAAATAAATACAGCATCATATTTCAATTGTCGCTTCAATTTAATCAAATTTAACAAATAAAAGAATGTTAATCGTGAGTGATAGCTCACCTTTCGAGGCTATAGAATACAGAAGATGACATGGATACGCACACTGATACGGACACTGAAATTTGAATTATAAATCCGAGCACGAATTTCAAAACAAAGTAGGATTGGCACGAATTGGACGAACGGGGCTGATAATCAAGAATTTATGAATTGAATCAGAATCAGTCTGATATATACAGAAATTTTTTCTATTTTAATAAAAATCAAAATTGCATCCCTAAGAAAAATTTAAAGTCGAATCACATATATATATAAATATAATTTAGCTTTTTTTCGTACATAAACCAATAGTTTTAACATTTGAAATAAAACATATGTGTTAAATAAAAATCCTTATTATTTTTCCAAACCATTTTAATTTTTTACACATAGATCAAAATTTCTATTTACAAATCTAAGACCCAAACCACCCCATACGACCTATTATATAATATCATTAAGATTTATATTAAAATAAGATTAGTATATAAAACTTCAACAAATTACACTGTTCAAATCTCATTTATAAACTACTATGTACATATGGTACAAAATCCACTTCACAATTCAATTATAAATTTTAAACACTTTACCTGTATATATAAACTAATATATAACTACCCATACATAAACAGTAAAGCCTATACACAGACTTATATAAAATTTTAGACAACGGACGTACGAGTTTCTTATATAACTTATATTATAACTTATCTTATAAATATATAATACTGTAACATATGAAGAACGAAAGTATAAGTTAGAATGTAAACTTTATACAGTATATATAAATAGCAACTAATATAACTTTATTTTTATTTATTTTTTTGCGAAAGCAACTAGTCTACACTAAAACACATATACACCCTTAACTTTTATGCAAACATGCATGCCAACTGAAATGAAAACTTATATATTAGAAAACTAACTCCATACATAAGTGTATGCAAAGTGTGTATATATATATATATATAAGGCCATAAAGATATATCTATAATTATTATAATTTTATATAAATATATGTCATATACGAACTTAGGAAAATAAACAACTTCAAAAATCCTATACAACTTCCATAATAATAAGATGTAAATTGACCTTCAATAAAAGTTATAAACCTGTTTATTATAAAACTATATATATATATATAATAACGAATTTACAAAACTTATAAAATAAATCATACAATATGGTTTGTAAAATATACATATATGGACTCAATGTTAAAACAAAATGAATAAATCTACTTGCCAAATATGCAGACTCCATTTGCAGATCTAACACAACTCACACATATTAAATATGCATACACTTCTAGAAACAAAACAAACTTTTCAAAAAAAATGGAAACCACGTTTGGTACATATATGTATTCAAATCCAACAACTTTATATAAACCACTATATGTATGCATCTTCTACGTTTATACCATTATCAATATATCATAACTATACTCCATGTAAACAAATATGCGTACAAACTTTGAATGCTAGAATATGCATCAACGGCATGTACAGGGGACGTGTATTGATAAAATCATCCATATCATAGCTAAATATAAAACTATATATAATATATATAAATAACACTTGCAAATATAAACTTAACTTACCTATGCATGGTTATGCGAACAGTCGAGGAAACAAAGGAGGGTCGCTGCGTCTTCGATGGATATTGCACAAGGGAAAGAGTGGGTTCGGTGGAGGAGCAGAGTTTGGAAAAGGAAAGTAGAGGCCGAAATCCGTAGTGCCAGGCAAGTTTATATAGAAGAGGAAGAAACAATAGAGAGGGAAAGAAGAGAAATCTGGGAAGAAGCAATAAAAAAGGGAAGAAAATATGAACAGAAGTAAATGGAAACGACTAAATAAAAGTAACCAAAGAAATAGCACAATCACCTGCTATGATTCAGTGGAGGATTTAAGGCAAAATATTCACTTTGATTCAGGAAAATAATCAAAGAAAATAAATGGTAGTATGTTTCAAATTTGAACGGAAGCAAAGAGAAAAGTCACAATTCCGGAAAAATATCAAAGTAACAGCTACACATTTATTCAAGAGCTATTAAAGAAATTTTTAAATTGTGAAGGCAACGTTACTCTGCGGTATATTTTTAAAATAAGAATGATGAACGAAAATCAACAGTCAAATATGGTGCGGTGTAAATGGCAAGAGTCATGCTGATTACTGAATAAAATAAAACGAATAACCATTTTTTTAGACGGTGGAAAAATGAAGAAATAAAAGGTCAGTGAAAGTAGGAATGAATATATTTTAACGATTCTAGTAGCAATGGTCATCTTAGATTAAGTTGAAAATTTTATATTCAAAATTTTTTGAAAGCAAGGAAACCAAAAGGTCACAATTAAAGGTAAGCTTTAAATTTTTAATAAATACAAAATGTATCTAAGTTTATACGTTTATAACTTTCCAGCTGTAGTGTATATATAAAATGAACGGTCATAATGAAAGAAATGGAAACAGGGAGCGTAAGAAAGGAAAGGTTAGAAAAAAAAAATTTCACCCTAAAATATACTTTCTTAATTTTTGATGAAAATTCATCATTTGCCACATTTAACTATACGTAATCCAAATGTAAGATTTTATTTCAAAATATTATTATTTAAAATTTCTCAAAAATCAAGTTAAATACGCTAAATAAAACCATTAAAAATTTACAAAATTTTACGGGTCCTTACAGTATCGGCATGTCGGATTTCCTCTTGAAATGAAATGCATGTTATACTATCTGACATATCGGATCTCGCACAAAGCAATTACATGGACGGTCGCTCATCAACAGCCTTATTCTTCGTGCTAGTTGAGGGCATTACTCCGTAGTGTTCTTGGCTAGCGTGGGTATAGAGGTGGGGCGCTACAATCTCTGACGCCGTTCCACTCATATTATTTACTGTTGATTTAACTTACATAAGATCTTTTAGTTCTGACTCGAGTGTTTTGTCTTTTCAATTCGCTCGGTTCAGCTTGAGCATTTCAGGATTTGAAGACCGTATTCTGGAGGACGAAGACGAAAATTTATTAATATATATTATAGTATTCCACCACTTTCACATTTTTCCGCTGCGTTATTATTGATTATTCTCTGGTATGTGTAACTCTGATATTGTATTGTATAAGTAAAGAAAATCAAATGTGTATGTAAAAAAACTTCATGAACTGTTATTTGATTATTATATTTTATCATTCCACTACAAGATTCTATTTTGTTTCTTCTCCTTTCTCTACTTTTTCTTATTTACCCCATAACAATCAGCCCTTCCGTATGGTTTAAGTCTGATGTGTGTGGTTTATCGTCGATTTAAAGCGTACGAAAAGGTGGGATGTTACATTTACTGATTCGGAGTTACCCTACATCCAGTCTTGTACCAAGGAATACCACCTCATGCAGATTTTTATTATACCAATGTCGAGATTACATTCCTCAATTTCTAAAGGCGTTGAGGTGCCCTCCTATCTCATGAGTCTGGGGCTAACTCCCTTGATTTATGTGTCTCAAGACCACCCAATTGATTTTCAGGCACAACCACACATTATAGAAAGATTCGATAAACTTTTGATTACAAATTGATCCTATAACTCTGAATAGCACTGTGATCTTCGAGAGAGGGAAGAGAATCAAATAAGAATGAGATTCTAATTTGATTCACTTAAGAATTTGGCAGAATTTCAGCACGATCTTAAAAATATGAAAATTATAAAATGGATTTGTAGAGAAGAAGTGAAGAAAAATAAGAAATTAGTTGATTTAAAAATTCGTTTGTGAAGGCTATTTATAAAGCACCAACGGTCATAACCATGCGTGAAAAGATTTAAACGAATAGACACTTCTTTTGAAAATTGAAACTTTTGAATTCAATGGCCACCATGTCGACATGGTGTATCCCATGATGTCGACATCCCTATGTAAATAACTATGTAAAATTTGTTTTTTTGGAGTTTAAAACAAGAGTTTATTTTTAAAAGAAAAACAAATAATATTTTAAGGCTAAAATATCTTTCTGAAAATCATTTGAAAGATAATTTTTTAAGGCTAAAACATTTTGAAAAGTAGATTTGAAAATCATTTTGAAAAACCATTTTGAAGTAGTTTCGCAAGCTTCTTCCTGCAGTTATCTCATCACATCAGGACTCAAGAACTTGTACAAAACTCGGATATTCATGGGTTTGTAAGCCACTTGTCGTAGGTTTGTAAGCTACTTATCATGGTTTATAAGCCCTAAGAAGGTATAAATGGGTTCCATCCCAAATGAAATTCGAAATGAAGATTTTCATGCTATTATGAAGTTTTAACAAAAAAAACTAGACACATATCTTGAAATCTTGATCTTGATACTCATAAGTCTTCAAACTTGATTTCTTCATTCTTGATCTTTATACTGTACAGTCTTCAATAATCAGTACTTGCCTTATATATATCAAGCATAATAATATTCATATATATATATCTAGACAATAGTGTTTGTATATAAGTTATAATAAAATAAGTTGCAAAGGTTGTTGTCATCCAAACCACTATCTCCTATTCCTAACATCAACACCCTGGTTTAAATTTGAAAGGACCAGCCCTATCACAGATCATAGATATAAGAAAAGAATAGTAAAAGAAAGAACTCAAAGAATTTTTATAGTGGTTCGGCTGTACACTTAGCACATTTTGACATACTTCTTCCTTCCTTCTCTTCTTCCATGCAACAGAGTGACCTCTCACTTTGAATGGATCGCTAACGACCCATAGGGCATGGGTCGCTGGCGATCAAAGCACTTGGGTGTTTTTTGGAGTTTGGAGCTTGAGATGTCTCCATGGTGTTGTATCGTCGTTTCTTGTGCAGTCTTATTGTACATTGTTTCATTTTAATGGTGGTTTGCTAGCTTTTTGCACTCAACTGCTGATTGGGCTAGAAGAATGCTGGTCTCTTGATTTAGTCGTGTTGATATGCAAGTATATGATTTTTTTATGATATTAAACATACATATATTCATTTAAATGTATTTTTTAATGTACTATTTTATTTTTCACATAATTAAATAAATATTTGCTGAATAAAATAAATAGCACAGAATTTAAATTCAAACAAATATTTTATTACAATTTTGAATAGTACAAATTTGTGTTCTCACTATACACATACAATTTCAATTACAATACAATTTTGATTACATCACAATTTAACATTTACATTTGCACCTCACTACATATCACTCATTCACTCGTATTTATCTTCAAATGTATTCCAGATTGAATCCAGCATCTGAGCGATCTGCAAAATAAACACTGACGCAGTAAAATTGAAAAAGAAATATTATTTTCAGTGTAAAATAAAATGTGATTTTTGAAAATATTATTTGCCTCAGTTATTTGGGTTGTTCATCATCATTTAAATTTGAATTCATCATACACGAACAACTTCTGACATGCACAGTGTACACATGAACAAAACTCAAGTTAGAGCACATCAACTCAATGCAGACAAAGCATGCACCAGTTCAATATGCTATGCAACCTGAACCAATGACTGCATGAAGTCTAGTCATGACTCAATGCGAATACAGTGAAAACAGAGATGTGTGCATATACATTGAAACCAGGCGCAAACAATACAATACAAAATAGCAGTATGGAAGTGAGACTACAAACAAGTTTAAGTGAAACCAAAGTTCGAAAGAATGCGTATACAATGAAGTATGCCAGACCTCATATATACTATGTACTTGACTTAACTCAAATCCAAAAAATATAAAGTATGAATGCAATGACCAGAGTAACAATCATATCAAGCCGCATCAAAGGCATACACAACAACAACAAATGTTTTCCAAGCAATTGACAACTAGTACAATGCATACCAGGGACTAGCGAACCATGAAATGCAAACTGTCTTGAAGAAAATAAGAACTCAATGCACAGACTCGAATGAAATAGTGATACCAATGACAACAGGAACAGCGAATAACAATGTCTGGACTAAATGCATATGAATTCCAAGCAAGACAGTGATCAAGAGACGATCAAACAAGTGCATTCAATCTCGAATGAAAAAGAAGTTGTTTACAATCTTATAGGAACCAGACTAAAGTCAATTCTCAAAGAAAATGAAAAGTCGAAGTAAAATTATCATCTCAAAATATCATCACATAATCGAAGTAACCGAAATCAGCAGCAGGTTTTACAAAAAATAGAAAATTCAAAGCCATGGTGACCAAGGGATCGTCAAAGCAAAATCAAACAAGCCATGATAATCATGTAACAAAGATATACGATTTGAACATTCAAAAACAAATCACAGCATTCAAGCATAATCGTATAGCCAAGAAAAATCAATTGACAAATTCAAGTTAAAATATATGAACGAAATTATAGGAATTCAAATACTATATAACTCTTAAACATCATCGGCAATAATCCGTCTGAGTTTAAGCAATAACAGAGAGCAAAGAATCAAATCAATAACTCGAATCAGATCAAGTTCAAGCATATCTTCCAGAAAAGCAAAAGGAAAATAACGTACCAATACAAGTCGAACTCGAACGAGAAGCGGCCTGGTGAAAATCAAAGTGACAATTTTATTGAAAAAGAAAATCGTTTATAGTTCATCCTTCAATCAACTACTTAAGTTGGCAGCTTCAACAAATTCACTACACTCTAATCTCAAGAGGAACAAACGAGCAGAAGACAGCCATTTTTCCACAATGAAAGAAATACGGCCGATGGAATATACGATTAGAAATAAAAGAAGAAGGGAGACGAGTTTATTTCTTAAGCCTTAACTTTGGGCTGGCTTCTATAATTACTTTAAGGCTTTAAATATTAAAAATTAGGGTTTCGTTTGTTTTTAGCTGTTTTTGTTTTGTAATTACTTTTTAATTTGTGTGATTGTCTAGTCGCATGAATAGGGATGAACTACGGTGGTGTAGTTGGAGAATTCGCAATTTAGTGGCAGAGTTGTGGCAGGGTTTTTAGCGTAGAGTTAGGTTAGTCAATAGCGGGTGTCGTAAGTTTACATGTGTAAGCATCTGACTACTTAATTTGTAGTAGAAACCATGGGAGCAGCATGTAAGCAGGGTTTTGTCGAAGTTGGGTAAATATGTATGTTCTATTTTCTGCTTTTATTATCTGCTATATGTGTGCTACTATATCTGTGTCGCGAATATTTTATATTCTTTCGCATAATTTTTTATAATTAATAGTATCATATTATTCACCCTCTCTAAGGTGAAATCGATCCTACAAGTGGTATCAGAGCTAGGAACTAAAGCCTTTTATTAAAACAAAATTGATTTTCCAAAGACCAATTTTTGCTTTACAAATTTGAATTTTGAAAATGTCTTCTTTTAATAATGCTTGTGCTGAAGGTCAGTCCATACTATTTCTCCTGATGTAACAGATTTTTTGAATTGGAAATTAAAAATGGAATTTTATTGAAAATCTGTTAATATTAAATGTTGGGATATTATTGAAAATGGGTGTGATATGATAGATGAGAAAAATACTTCGATTAATGCTCTTGCTATGCATATACTATATTCTCATATTAATCAAGATAATTTTAACTTTATCTCTCATTATGAAAATGCACAGGAAATCTGGAATACTTTTGATGCAATATATGGTGCAAAAGTCAACAAAGATGAGAAATCCTCCACAATCGACTCAATTAAAGATACGTGCTTAACAGCATTGGAAAAATGCAGTAGTGATGAAGATTCAATAGCCGATGAGATAAGTGATTTTAAAATCAATGATTTAGTTCTCTTTCGCCAAAAATTAATTGAAAATATTAAAGCTCTTGAGTTGAAAAATAATAAGTTGGAAAGGAAACAAGCTAAACTTCATCAGAAAAATAATGATTTGGAAAATGAGCTTAAAAATATTAAGAAAAATAAAAATTCTAATTACAAAAGGTGTTGGAATCATGAAAAAGAATTTTCCCTTCTTTATGAAAAATTTCACAAGTTAGAAAACGAAATTTTAATTCGAGAGAGAAACAAAACTGAGTTGATTTGTAAAAATAACATTTTGCAAAAAGAGTTGGATATCTGTAAAAATTCAGAAATTTCTAAATGTGTGATCTTTGAAAAGAAATTAAATGAGATCAACGAAAATTTCAAAACCCTTGAAAAAGAAAACGTGATTTTGAGCAAATTTGAAATTATTCAATTGAATCACGAATTTGAAAAGGAGATTGAAAAAATCAAGGTTTTTGAAAAAATTGAATTTAAAAAACTCCAACTCTTTGAAATTGAGATGCAAGAAATTGAGTATAAAATTAAAGAGCTTCAAAATGAAAATATGCGATTAAAAATGAATAGTTTTAAAAAGAGAGATAATACCATTAGTTGTTGTTCGAAGCTAGTAAATGAAAATAAACTTTTAAAATCCAAAGTTAATAAACTTGAGTTGGCTACTCGGAAATTTTTCAATAGAGATAAATCATTTGATATACTCTTAGAAAATCAACTCTTCAAGAATAAAAGGAAAGCATTTGGATTTGCAAAAGTGTGAAATTATGGACAAATAACTAATAACATTGTTAAAGTGAAAAGCGTGGTACCCAAACACGAAAAAACCATACCAATTTGGGTTTCCAACGGCACGAATATGAAATCTCTTAAAGTTAAACAAATCTGGGTGCCGAAAGGAACATTTATAAATAGTTTTGGATCTCCATAAACATATTTTTCAAAATCATTTGCCACAAAGAGGTCACAAAAAAATTCTCTCGTGTAGGTATGGTGGCAGGATAAGGAACAGCAATAGTGCTATCTGGATTCTGGCTGTTCCAAGCACACAACAGGCGACAAATCAAAGTTCCTTAGCTTAATACAAAGGTGACAGAATCACAATGGACAACAACGAAAAATTATCGTAAAGGTAAAAGAGGTAACGGTATATTTATTTTGAACAATACATTTAATGTGATAGTCTGCACCATAATTTGATCAGCCAGTTATGTGATAAAGAAATGAACGCTGATTTTGATTCTGACTTATGCAAAAATGTTGATCAGTCATCTTTCATTTTTTGAACTACTTCATATAAATTTATACGGATTAATGATGGTTGTTTTATTGATAGATGATTACTCATGATACTAGTGGATATATTTGTTTATCTTACTAACACTATGTTCACTACTTGTTTATTTGCACTGTTTCAATTCAAATTCAAAAGGATTTCATTTAAAAACTGTAAAAATGATTTCAAGGTATTTGTTGAAACATCATGGTCTAGTCTATAACATCCAACTAATGATAATCTTAGAGTCAAAAGGAAATTTAGATGCAGATTACACTGGTAATCTAGTTGATAGAAAAATTACTAGTGGAACGTGATTTATGTTGAGATATTCATCAGCTGCATCATTTTTCAAAGAAAATATCTGCATATTTTTCATTGAAATAATTTTCAAATAGTTGACATTTTTCTAGAAATCCTTCCAGAAAATCATTTTTGTCGATATTATTTCAGATTAGTCATTTTTGGAAAATTTGATTTTGTAGTTATCTTTAGATTTGATTTTAAATGACTACATTAACTAATCCGGCTCCCTACTAATTATCGAAATGATAATTGTGATTGAAAAAGTGACGAATGTTGATATTAATCATATATTATAACTTGAGACGATATATATTAAATTTCTTTAGAAATTTAAACAAGAGTTATAAAAACTTTTTGTTGGTAAAAATTCCATGACCATTTCTATTTCTATCACATTTCTATCGACCATTACTCTTCAAAATCCAATATAGTATGTCAATATATGGTATTTTACATGGTAAATCATTTTTTTCAATTTATTATATTTTTTAGCAATAAAAACATCCAAAGTATTCAGTCTCATTTCAAAGTCCTCACGGTTATGCATGGTTGAATTACTTCAAAAAAAATTATTATATGCTTTCATGCTTATTTAAAAGTCCTCACGGTTATGCATTTATGGACATATCAAAATTGATTAATTAAATAGACAAGTTGATTCTAATCCCATTTAAAAATCCTCATGGTTATACATTGTTAGAAGATACTTGAACTCATATTTTAAAAAAATTGGGAATACTACTAATCTCATTTAAAAGTCCTAACAATTATGCATGGTTAGTAGACATTCAAATTCCTAATATAAATATACTACAAATATACACAATTATATGGTTTTATATGATAACATTATCTAATCATTCTAAAGTGGAATATGAGTCAAACAGAGTATTTATGATTTTTGTTTGATTTTTTTACTGAAATTTAATATTTATATTCGATTAAGTTTTAATGTTATATTAATGTCTATCACTTTATCTCTATTTTCCTAGCAATATTACTCTTTTGCTAATGACAAAAGGGGGAGGGAAAGGTTAAGATTTTGGTAAATAAAGGTCAAAATTTTTATTTTGGATTTCTATTTGCATCTAGGCTCATTTGCATTTTTTTTCATTTACATGCATATATGAAATGGGAGTTTTTTATAGAGAGGGAGCATTCAAATGGGGAGCAAATTGAATGATCAAATACATTTAATATATTTAAAATCTTAAATATACGTTTGTTATCATCAAAAGAGGGAGATTGTTGAATATACAAGTATATGATTTTTGTTTGATGATAATAAACATATATATATATATATATATATATATTCATTTAAATGTATTTTTAATGTACTATTTTATTTTTCACATAATTAAATAAATATTTGCTGGATAAAATAAATAACACAGAATTTAAATTCAAATGGATATTTTATTCAAAAAAATATTTTATTACAATTTTGAATAGTATAAATTTATGCTCTCACTATATATATATATATACATACATACATACATACATACATACATACAAATTTCCCTTACAATACAATTTTGATTACATCACAATTTAACATTAACATTTGCACCTCACTACATATCACTCATTCACTCGTATTTATCTTCAGCTGTATTCCAGAATGAATCCAGCATCTGAGCGATCTGCAAAATAAACACAAACGCAGTAAAATTGAAAAAGAAATATTTTTTGCTATGTAAAATAAAATGTGATTTTTATAAATATTATTTGCCTCAGTTATTTGGGTTGTTCGTCATCATTTAAATTTGAATTCATCATACATGAACAACTTGTGACATGAACAGTGCATCACTGTGCATGCCACAAGGCCGTGCACACCGATATACACTTGACAAAATTGTTGGGATAGGTGAGCACAAGGTCAAACCCAAATCAAAAGCCGCGTTCAACTCAAGTGAAAAAATATTAAGTCACGATATCAGCACAAGGTCAAACCCGAGCTATAAGCTGGATTCAACTCAGGTGCATGCAATAGAAATCAATGTATCTAGACTCCAAGCATACTAAACAGTTAGACTGCGACATATATCACGAATATGTACTTGAAGCTCAACTAAATGCAAGAACATAACTGCACAGACCAGGTTATTGAACACAGTAGTTCAAACCAACAAGTGGATCAACATCTCATATACAAAGCAGGATACATTGATGCAATACACATAATGATATGGATTGATACAAGTAGCGACAACCAAAATGCATTTGTGTACACATGAATAAAACTCAAGTCAGAGCACATCAACTCAATGCAAACAAAGCATGCGCCCGTTCAATACGCTATGCAACCTGAACCAAAGACTACATAAAGTTTAATCATGACTCAATGCAAACATAGTGAAAAAAGAGATGTGTGCATACACATTGAAACCAGACACGAACAACACAATACAACATAGCAGTAAGGAATTGAGACTACAAACTAGGTTTAAGTGAAACTAAATTTGACAGAATGCATATACAATGAAGTATGACAGACTCATATATACTATGTACATAACTCAACTCAAATCCAAACAATATAAAGTATGAATGGAATGACTAGAGTAACAATCATATCAAGCTGCATCAGAGGTGTAAAGATCCTGTTTTTAGGCCAAATTTAATTTTGAAATTAGTATAATTTTTAGAATTAATTTGTGAATTAATTTGAAATTTTCCACAACAAATAAGATATGTGTTTGTTTGTATATATGTAAATAGATTGTAAATAGAATTTGGATTTGAAATTCAAAAATAAAATGTCTAAAAAATAAAATGGATTTAATAAAATGTTTCTATATTTTAAAACTAATAAAATTTTGTTTTCTAATTATAATATATATTGTGATTTGGAAGTTATGTTTTGAATTCAATATAATAATTTTCAAAAGCTATTAAGGTTATATTCTAATATATATATATATATATATATATGTGTGTGTGTGTGTGTGTGTGTTTATTTATTAATGTATAATTAGTTTTAAGTCATTTTCTTTAAAGTCATATAAAAATAAATAACAAGAAAAGCTGAATATAAAAAAACATAAAACATATATAAATATAAAACACTATAAATAGATATTTATTAATTTAGGATATTATAGCTTAAGCTTAAAAATAAGATTTAATAAAAAGGTTTAATATTCTTTCTTTAAGATTACACATGAAATAAATTTAATTCATATATATATATATATATATATATATATATATATATATATATATATATAAAACGACATAAACATAAATTAATATAAACATAAGAAAATAAAAGAAAATAAAAGGTTTAAGACATTTGTAAGCTTTGTAATACATGCATTAAACAAGTGTAACAATTTTTAACATGCAATTACAAGTGTCATTAGTTTCTTTTTCTTTTTAAATTGATAAATAAAATGAAAAACAAGTAATATATATCTTTCTCTTCTCCTGCCTTCTCATTTTCTTCATCTTTCATTTTTAATTTCTTAAAAAAAATCAAACGAAAGAAACTAAACTAGAAAAGAAAACAAACAACAATCTTTTACAAACTTCAAACGTGAGGCAATCAAGCATAGATTCAGCCAAATCAAATCAAAGTTCAAGATCAAAATCAGTTTTCAGTTGCAAATTCAAAGCATTTCTAGATTTTCAAAACAATTTCCAAATTTTAAAGGATCAAAACAAATGTCCAGCTCCTCTATTCTTCATAAACAAGTGAGCAAACTTCACTTTTAAAACTAAATCCACTTTATTTACTTATGCCTGTGATGATGGATGAGAATAATGACTTGGAAATGTTTTGTATGGATGTAGAAACACATTTTGTTTAGGTATTAAAATTGAAAACACTGAATGTATGCATGCATGTCTATGTATATCTATATATATGCCTCTGAGTGTTCACAGACTCAAAAACAACATAAAAATCGTATCTTCCCATCTAATCAAATTCAAGTTATGATCTCTGGAGAGAAAATATTTGTAACAATGTAGTATCAATTTTTAAAAGTGGATTCAAGTAGATACATACTGTAATCATTTTCTAAAATGATAAATTACAGTAATGATCTAATATAAGTTAGGAAATTGATCATCTTAATTACAAATTTTGATTATAGATACAGATTTGTATTAGAAAATGATGAATTTTGATCATGATTTCCAGATTTTCAAGTTTATAATTGTTAAGAATTTCTGAGTTGATCGGAATTCGAACTCTGCTCGATTTCTGGCGAACGGAGGATGGTGGCGTGTCACGATTGACACTATAGGTTGCTCATGTGGAAAGGAGCAGGGAAAAAATAGTAATTGATTTTATAGATCACCGTGGTGGTTGAACAACGGTGATCTAGGGTTTTATGACCTGTTTGGGTCGACGATGATTTTAGGGCTCATGCATCGTCATGGTCGCTTCGGAGTCGATCGGTGGTGGGGTGAATCGGATCGACGAGCCTCTGGGTTGATCGACGAGCTCTTAGGTGGTCGTAGGCGGCGGTGCGAGGAGGATTTGTCGATCGATTTGGGTTCTAGTGAGTGTTCGACCAGCCTGATTTTGTTTGGCAGAATGGATTGAAGCTTTGGGTAGTCGAGTCGACTGAGTGGGACGTCGGCGACTTGCTGGTGGTAGTGGTGTTGGTCGGAGAAGTTTGGGCACGGCATGCACGTGTGTGCATGTATCAGGTTGGAGGATTGCTGGGTTATTTTAAATTAGAAGAAGAAGAAGGAGATGCATCGGGTCCAGCTCGGGTTTGTACGCGAGTAATCTACCAGGGTTTCACGAAGGAGAGAAGAAGAGCGGGGAAGGATCGAGTGTTAGCTCGGGGAAGAAAGGGTTTTGTCCCGGGTTTGTATTAGGATAGGCTTCGGGTTCGACTCGGGTAATTCGTGAGTGTTATAACAGTTTTTAAAAGTTAAAGGTTAAAATAAATCAAGTTTAAACAATTTCTTAATTAATTCTTTAAAATAATAATTTTTTTATTTAAGTTTTTAGATTATTTAAAATAATATATTTGAAAATTTAAGTTAAGGTAATTATTATATGTCCTTTATTTTTCTGAATAAATTAAATAAGTATAATTAATAGATTAATTAAAGAAGGGCAAGTATTTTAATCATTTATTAACTTAAAGGTCTTAAGTTAATTTATAGGTTAATGATAAATTGATTCCAAAGGTTTATTAAATAAGATTTAAATGATTTAATTAAGTAATTAATTAAGATAATGGTTTATCTTAGATTAATTAAGGACTTCAGTAATTAAGGGTTAATTAATTAACTTAAATAATTATAGGATAATTAATTAATGTAATTAATTTAGGTTAATTAATTAGTTTAATTGATTTAAGATAATTAATTAATATAAGTAATTATAGGATAATTAATTAATTAAAGGTTAATTAATTAATGTAAGTAATTAAGGGATAATTAATTGCTTAAAGGATAATTACTTAATGTAAGTAATTAAAGGACAATTAAATAATTAAAGGTTAATTAATTAATATAAAGGTTGATCAATTAATAATTAAAGGTTAATTAATTTATGATTAAAGGATAATTAATTAATGTAATTAATTAAGGGTTAATTAATTAATTTAATTAATTTAATTAATTTATGTAATTAATTAAGGATTAATTAATTAATATAATTAATTAACATTCATTAATTAATGTACTTAATTAAGGGTTAATTAATTAAGGTAATTAATTTAAGGTTAATTAATTTATGTAATTAATTAAGGGATAATTAATTAATGTAAGTAATTATAGGATAATTAATTAATAATTAAAGAATAATTAAAAGTAATTATAGGAAAATTAATTAAGGATGATTAACTAATTTCATTAATTAATTAAAATAGTAATAAATAGTTTGTAATTAATTAATGTTAACTAAGCAGGGTTAGGTAATTAATTTCATAAGTAATTTATTTGGTTTAAATTTAATTAATTATGAATTATGTGATTAATTAATCTTGCTTATGGATGATTAATTATATTGAATGCTTGGATTGTTAATATCTCTAATATGTTAATCTGTACTATACTGTGATATGAATTACTTTGGATTGAGTTTTGATGAATGTAAGTTATGTATCTATGATGAATTGCTATGTGAATATAATGCTCTGCATTGAATTATAAAAGGTGGATCTTTTGTCTAAAATATTAAAAATGGAAATTTGTTTAAACCATTCAAAAGGAAAGGTTTGGGGAAATAAGGGATAAAAAGTTGTAATTTAACTAAGATCCGAATGTATCCACATGTTTTAAAATAAGTGCTCATTAATCGGAAAGGCCGGGGAAGGACATTAAGTCGAAAACCCATTTTGAATAATGATATGACGAAATGGAATTGCATTTGAAGACGGTGGTTTGAAGACCGGGAATTTTCGAAAACGAAAGGATTGCCTGTTGATTGTCTCTGCACCGAGTTGCTCCGGTACAGAGATTACCCTATGTGGGAGTCCGGACGTGATTAGGGGATACTTGGATTTGCAAGGACTTCTTTTCTTAATTGGACGAAGTGCCTTCGGTTCCATTCAGACGCAGGATGGACTTGTATGGATGTATATCTGACATTACACTTTGAGAAATAAAACTGGTTTCTATCGAATACATTTTTGTTTGGTGGAGGAGAATTTATTCTTTTAGCTTAACACCCTTCTCTAAGATGTACGAGCTCAGAGGTTATGTAGTTAATAGTTATTAGTGATATATTCAGAATTTGGTAATGTGGCACGCTAAGTGCTGAGCATTGGTTGATCGAAGCATGGCTTTTGTGTGAAGCGTAGCTTTGTGGGACGAGACTTCATCGAACGTCAACACTCTGGAAAATGGTCAAAAAAGGAAGGATGCAACAAGGTTATGGGGTTCATGACCCTAAGGGTATGTGCATTTCCTTCTGGATAAAAAGTGGTATTCTGGTATGGAGCCCAGATATTTTACTTATGTGGTTGTTGGTTGTTGAGGCACCTCGAGAAAGGTCGGTTATGACCGGGGGATGGCATACTCGTGACAGTTAGTTACTTAGTTACAGAGGTAACCCGCCCTTGTGTTGGCAGAGATCCGGTTAGGTTCACGGACGTCCTTCTAGAGGCGTACCCATTCGGATAAAGGATGTTTCTTACCTTGGCCATTTGTTGGAAATCCAAACAAATAATACGAGCCCTTTACGATTTTAGTTGTAAAAGCTGCCATTTAACATGGTAGCTATAGCAGGCATACTATAATGGTATGTATGATGGCTAAGATTAATATTATACTTTCGAAATGTTTTTCCACACTATGCACTAAAAATAATATCAAAAGGATTTTTTGCGGATCAAACAAGTTTGACTACTATAAGGAGAAACCTCCCCTATGTGTGCGATTGCATTTGAGTGTGTGCTGGGAGACCTTATGCTAGTTTCATTTTTCAAAAGCATGAACGGGTTTCTTTTTTGTGCAAATAACTATTTTTATGTTTCTCACACCAATCCCATGACTGACTCGGAATTTATTGTTCCCTTTGCTAAACATTGGGTGCTCCTAATTTTCCATACGGGCAGCCTAGAGTCAGGAGTAGATATGGATTCGGATGTCTTTGAAGCTTTTGGGTTTTGAGCTTTTTGGTTTGGACTTTGGAGCTTTGGAAATGAAGATGCAATATGTTGGACTAACTCTCTTGGAAGACCCTATTGATGTCATTTTTTTCCGCTGTTATGTTGTATTCCGCTGTTGTGTAGTATATATATTATCGTGACCCATCTTTCATAGCCTAGAAAGACGCATCATGACATAAGAAAGAAAGGGATAGAAGAAGAAAAGATAAGAAAGAAGAAACTTAACAACATTAGATACTCACAGCGGAACGAATAAAATATAATATATCAAATAAGATATTACATAGTATCATATACATCAGAGTTACATAGCTTATACATCTCATATTAGACAGTTATAAACACCTTTCTATTATACAACTCAAGTACATCACAGAGATACAGACACAAACACTAAACAGCGGAACCACTATATATCTACACGCTAAAGTCTCCTGCTCCAAATCTCCTCCAAAATTAGTCAAAGCTAACCTAAATCCCTTGGCTACTCCTAAAAATTTGAGTATCCAAGAGTTTAATAAAATAGAAAATAAACTCCGGCTCAGACATGGGTCTGGTACGAGTAAACGGGTTTAAATTGTTTAACTTTGAAACCTTTGAAAACAAAAGGTATCTCGTAAGACTTCCCACACATAAACACGGAAAAGTTTTTACCTTACGATAATCAAAACATTTGATAAGAAATCCAATGATATTATAATATGGTCTAGGGTTTTCAAGTAAATAAGAAATAGCTGAAATTGTTACACGATTAAATTCCAGCATACTAGCCACAAAGTGGGTTATACAATCAAATCTGAAGGGCACTTATTGGAGATTGGACTCCATACAATGGCAGGGCTATTAGGGTACCGCCCATCACGGTACGGGGCCTAGATCATCATACCAAGGATCCCTTCCGATCCCCTGCAACACAAGGCCGGAACTATCCTTTACTGGATAGTTCCGAACAAGACAACTCCAGCAGTTGTCGCGACCAATTGCCCAAACAACCGAATAAAAAGGGACCTCTAAAGAGGGAAAAATCTCGTCGTACTTGGGTGCTACCCACTTAGCCTTGCTGCACCTCTCATGTTTTAGCCATTCCCGGTTGATAAGGCTTGAGGCTACAATTATCTTTATAGAACACATCTATCTTAGAATGCTCATCATCCACCTGATGATGTTTTGAAAGCATTCAATCCATACAAGTACGTTCCGGGTTTTAACGAAATCGAAGGCACTATCTTGTTACACTCATTTTGGAATCACCCTCAGAGTTAACGATAATAGTCCTTGCACTCTGAATCTTCATCTTCACTTGAGATTCACGACCTATCTTTAATTTGGATCGTTGTGGTTTTCGGATATCCAAATTTGGAAACCCGATCCCGATCTCATCGAAATCCAAAACGCAGTCTTTTAAGTCCAAGTTATTTTAAAGTTAAAACAATTCAATTCTATTATCTATATTCACACAGATAGATAATTCACATTATCACAAATAGATAATCCATATCATCACAATTCAACCAAAGCACCTAATATCACAAACCAACACATATCGCATATCAGAGATAAACAATTCAAGGCATTCAATAACATTCAGCCATCCATAAGAAAACATCTATTAATCACACCATCTATAATTAATTTAAAATGAATTAAATTAATTACTTCATCTCTAATTAATTTAAAATAAATTAAATTAGTTACTTTCAACACTATAAATGTTGCTTACTAACCATTAATTAATTACAAATTAATTAACTAATCATCCTTTAAGGATTCATCTTAATTAATCAGCATTGATTAATCATTCACTAATTACATTAAGTAATTAGCCTTTAATTAATTACACAAATTAATTATCCTTAACCATTACAATAATTAACCTTTAATTACTTCACCAATTAATTATAATTAATTACATTAATTCTTAATTAATTACATTAATAATTATTTTATAATCACTATTATTGATTAATTATCCTTAATTAATCAACCCTTAATTACATCATTAATTCTATTAATTAATGATCTTTAATTACCTCTTTAATTATAAAATTAATCTTTAATTAACTATAGTTTTTAATCAACCTTGATTAATCACATTCAGTAATTAACTACCCTTAGTTAATTACATTAATTAATTAATTTCTAAATAAATTTTATTAATTCTCAAATTAATTACACTAAGTAATTAATCCTCAATTACTTCCACTAAGTAATTATTCTTGTTATTAATTACACAACGTAACTAAACCCAAAGCTACTTTCATTCTTCAATTAATTACATCCTGTAATTAGAAATACTAATTACTTTCACTAAGTAATTACACTTTATAAACTACATTAAGTAGTTTATACTTAACCAATTCTCCAGTGATTATCTTAAAGTAATTAAACTAATTGAAAGTGTATAACTTCTTTAAAACAAAACAATTTAAACATTAAGTTTTAACATTTAAAATCTTTTTCAAACTAGTCTAAATAAATTTGATAAATAGATATCCTTGAAAACTTATTTACCATATCTTTTAGAACCTTTTTTAAAAATATAAAAATTTTGTTAAACGTTTATCCTTGGAAACTAATTAAAACTTTAAAACCTTAAACTCGTTTAAGCACATTGCTTTTAAAACTTGGTTGTAAACTTCCTTTTGAAATCTTACATTTTATTTCTTTGAAAACAAATTTTATTTTGATTCACCTTTTTAACTTATTTTAGTTTAGTTTCTAAACTTGAACTTCTTTGATTTCCTTTGCCAATAGAAAATCTGGGTCCTGCTTATTAATACATGCTTATCTAAACTTACGATCCTGGGCAACAAGACTGACCCGAGCTCTTACATCAAAATCCCAAGAAAACTCATGAGTTTCTCTCATCCTCAACTGCTTCGAGCTAACATAGAAAAATACCCGAGCATGACCCGATACCAAGCTTCTTCCCAAACAACAATCAACTTCGGATACACAAACGTGCATGATGCACATATACTGATGAACTCAAGTGCTCCGACCATCAACGCTGGCTTCAACACATCACTAGTGACCACGACATCTACCACGACCACCCAGATATCATGATTCCATCGCGACTCGAAATCGAGCCTTTCGATCGAAAACTACAACCAGCTATCATCGGAAAATTGCCCCTCACCGTCGATCCCAAACTCGAGAACCTTCACCAACTACATCCGAGCTTCGTCTTGAACCCTGGCAACGTTTCCCCCTCCCTCCATCGCACACACCTCTGATGCCTTCCAGTCGACACACGACACCGAGAAGCATTAACGCCTAAACTGCCATTCTAACGCTAGATCAATGAAGAATGACCACCATGCTCACCAGAAAAATCCTCTAATATTTTTTTCCAGGTCTATCCACCTTCCGGCCTCCTTCGACCACAAGCTCGTCGTCGACCACCACGTCGTTCGCTAGAAATTGGAAAAAACCCTCCCAAATACTCCAACTTCGATTATCTCAGAGATCATTATACAAATTTTGATTCTGGTTCCTAAATTCATCATTTGCAATGCTGAATCATATTATAGAATTGTATCAAGAATTCTGGACATTTGATTTTAGCCTATAATATGATCAGACCTATAGATTTCAAATTTTAAATAAATACATCATATATTTATTTAAAACTATTTTTGAAATTAAACTTATATACTTACACTCATTTCCTATTTTTAGACCCTAGCATATAATCAAATGCATGTGAAGATATGATTCTTTTATTGTTGAAAGAAAAACAGTAACACAACAGAGATGATCATCAGACATATCATAAATGTGTACACATACATTCAAATCTATGCATGCATGCAAATCATTTCAAATTATTTTACTTCAGGATTTCATTCATGCATCAAAGTTCAAATCCCAGATTTTAAACTTTTTTTAAATTTACTCACCAGCCATTCATGAAACAGAGGGCAGTTTTGGATTCTGAAAACTTGAATGCAGGAAAAATGATTTATAAACATGAATTGTAACCGTTTTTAAACAAAAAGTTTATTCACTAGGAAATAAAAGAGAGAACAAGCCTCCCTTTTTAGTCTGGAAATTTTGTGTTGAACTGAAGTTGATTTTTGAATTTGTGTTGAAATCTTGCTTGTTGAAGCTTTAATTTTTGCATAGCTTAATTCGGGTTTGAAATATGTTGTTGTAGCTTTGATCTTGGATTTACTTTTGTTTAAAAACTCAGGTTGAAAAATGCAAGCTTTTGAAAATCTCAGGTTTGAAGCAAATGTTCAGGTTGAAGAAAGTGTGCTCGCTTTGAGTTGAAAATAAATTACAGGTTGATGATTTTGATTTTTGGTTTGAAGTGGATTACAGATTGTTTTTGAGGAATTTGTTACAGGCAGAAGTTCTCTTGGTTTTGAAAAGAGAATAGAAAAAAATAAGGAGAAGGAAAGCATGTGTTTAAATAGGCTAAAATGTGATTTATTTAGAATAAAAGAAAATAAAATTAAAAATGACACTTGCTAAAATACACAACATTTGTCATTTGCATTTACATATTAATTAACACTTGTTTAAACAAACTTCCATAGATTTACACTTGTCATCATGTAATTTATACTTATTTTAAATATTAACATAAAGCTTTATATTAATTTACTATTTTATAAACACTTATCTAAATATGTGTGTGTGTGTGTGTCTGTGTGTGTGTGTAAATTACTTTAAAGAAAACAAAATAAAACAAATTATTTTTCAAATAAAATCTTATACATATATTTTTAGATCCAAACTTATTTAAAATATTTTTCTTTTAAATTTCAAAATAAAAACCAAATTCAAATTCAAATTCAAATTAAATTTTTAAAAAATCTAATTTAAAATCAACTTATATATATATACACATATTAAATTTGAAAATAACAATTCTTTTTTTATTAAAATCTATTTATATTTATATATAAAAGCAATACATTATTAATATTTTTTTGAAAATAACAATTTGCCAATTTTAAATAATTTAAAAAAGAAATTATCTCATTATTTATAAATTACTTATCTTACTTAAATGAATTTATGTTTCATATGTAAATTACATTCTAAACTTCTATATATTTTCAAATCATATTTATCAAGCAATATTTAAAAAGAAAATAATGCAAATCTTTTTGTTAATCTCATTTAAATTTAAACTAAAGCTAAGATATATTTTAGACAATTAAACATTTACTTTAAATATTTTAAAACTATATAATTAACTTTTAAATAGCTTTGAAAAGTTTTATGTTATATTGAATCATAATTTCCAAATTACCAAAATATATTAGAATTTGAAAACATAATTTTATTTATTTATTAAATTCAAACCAAATATTTATATTTATAATATATACAAATACATATATATATACACACATTATAAATAGAAAGCATTTTATTAGCTTCTAAAATATAAAATTTACCAATTAAATGTTTATTTGCTTTTAAAAGAATAATTTTCCAAATTAAATTACAATTATAAAAGACAATTATTCAATCAATTTAATCTTTAATATAGATTATTAAATTGATATTGCCCAAAATTCTGGGTCATCACATTCCTCCCCCTTAAAAGAATTTCGTTTCCAAAATTTAAAAGCAAAAGTAATTTAATAACCCATCAACAATTTTAATTTTAAAACCATAAGCATATATTATCAACCATATGCTAGCAACTATAGCAACCAATTCACTCAACTAAACAGATCTAACTATCCTGACACAAATCCGGATAGATTTCTTAACACTATCTACAGTTTCCCAGGTATTAACACTGGGATACTCGCTCTACTGAATCCAAACTAGCTACACTACTAAGCTATAGAGCTCCAACTCATCTAGATCTACAAACTGAACAGGATATCAAACCATATACAAGTCCTGCTCAACAAACAAATCCTCCAGAACTACTGGTTCCAAAACCAGATATGGATCATACACGTACTCCCTCAGAGATACGTGAAATACATTGAATTTCAATCTTCCAAACTGGTACTCAACCCTGAAGACCAAACTCTGATCCTCATCAGAACACATAAAGATCCAATATACCTCGGAGCTAGCTTCCCAGTCTTACCAAATCTTATAGCTTCTTTAATCGAAGAAAAGTTATCTTAGATCAAAACTCCGACTTCAAAATCCAAATTCCTTCGTCTCTTCTCCACTACCTTTTGATGATCCTGGGCTGCCTTCATCCTTCCTGATTGGCTCAACCTTTGCTGATGCCTTTAGTAACAAGATGGACCAAAAACAACCCAACAAAATGATCCTCTCAAGATCAACCAAAATTAAGAACAAACTCTACTTGTAACAACCCGATATTTTCAGCCATTCGCATCTGCACATGTCGGACTTGAATACTCAAAATACCGCATTGTAAATAAATTTGGAGCAAATGAAACACAATCACAGAATCACAGACACAGAAATATCAGAATAACTCGCAGCGGCAATTAAAATACCATAGTAGTTCATGAAGCTACTATAACAAACTCTCAAAACATAATACATAATTTCATTCTGAAAACATATACAATAGAAATCTCCAATACATAGAAGTTTAAAAATACCAGAGCTGAAATAGGACAACTGGAACTGAAAAGGAATAGATAACTAGACAAGCAGAATCTCCAACAATTCCTAGCTCCAGAAAGAAATCCAAAGCTAAGCTGTAAATACTCAGGCTGATCCGAGCGTAAAGTAAAACACAAAACACTCGAGTCAGGACAACATATACTTATATAATGTAAACCAACTCAAGTGAACTGTAGCAGTAATGCATAATAACTTAAAGGATGCTTGGGACCGCCGAACCTCTAAGGATCAGTTGAACCAAAATTTAAATATATCTGTGGTTAAAATTTTGAAATAGTAATTTATATTTTGAAATCAATTATCATTTCAAAAATTCAATATCATTCAAAAATCCATTTCAAAAATGTCACAATATCATATCTTTTCAATACTACATTTATTTTATTTAAAATACCATTTCAATGCACATTTCAAAATAGTTTATATTTCAAACAAATTACTTCATTTTAAATCATTAAAATGAAGTTATTATAATTTCAAAATTTAAATCTTCCAAAGTCCATTTATTTACTTAAACTTATCAAAACAATGAAAATTCACCTTTCGCAGCATTTGGAAAATGCTACAGAAAGTTACTTTCAAAACAGATCAATTTAACAAAAGACAGCATTAAAAATACTGTAATAGGGTTACATTAGTTCAAATAAACCCTTAGTTAAATTCCACAATTATAACACTTACAAAGTATTATAATATCCCTTTATTAAAATTTATCCATTTGGTTCATTTATATCAACTACAACATTTACAATTGTTGTAATATCCTTTACCTTAGAAATAATAGCATTTTAGAAATGTTGTTAATTAAAATTCAAGGTTTTCAATACAGTTTCACAAACAATTATATTTTACTATAAATCATTTTAACTAAAAATCAGAATTTATACTTTAAAACAATCATTTATAATGCCCGTATATTCATGATTTTATAAAGTTAAATTTCTATTCAAAAGTCAATATATAAAAATAATTTACATATTAAATACAAACATTAAATTTCAATTCTTTATTTAAATTCAAGTATTATATTTCATTTCTTTAATTAAATTTTCAATCTAACAATTAGATTTAAAATTTCCAAAAATATAACTTATTACCATTTATTTTACTTAATTAAAATTTTACTTTTTAAACAAAATTTCAAAAATTTCCATTTAAGCTATATTTCAAGATTTAACTTAAACATTCATTTATTCAACATTTTAGCTTATTCAAAAATCATTATAATCTCATAAAAATCATTTAAATTCATTTTAATTCAGAATATTATACTTTTACATTTAAAATATTTTTAAAACATTTCAGAAAAAATATTATATAAACCACGGGTCTGTATATAGTTTTCTAGCCTAGGTCAAGTGATACAGATATATATATCATTTCAATCCGCAATTTAAAAAGTAAACCCCCGGGTTCTATCATTTCAAACCCGCAGTCCCAAGTAAAATGAATGAAATGAAAACCGCTCAGGCCTATCATTTCAGCCCATAACGATTTTTCCCAATTCTAAAGTCCGTTCGGGTATGTATCATTTCAACACATAGTGATTCTAGTCTACAGGGAACTTGCAGTGTGATAAACTGATGAAAATAACAGAATAGCATGAAATAACAGTAACCTATGGTATAATAGGTGTAAATATAGGTGTGAACATCATATGAATATAATATAGCAGTTATAACAGGATGATATGCGTTTACAGATTCAGGTGATGTCAGTTTATCACTATACAAGTACATATTAGTCTGGTGAGATTTACTCACCTGTTCAAAGCTGGAGATCACTACCAAAGCAACAATACTGACATTACGAAGGCACGACAACACTACTACAATTTTGAGAGTGGAGAGTCAAAGCTATACCCCTTGAAACATTTAAACAAAACAATACAATATATATATATATATATATATATATATATATATATATATATATAAGTTACAACACACTTTAACATCAATAACATTAGAAACAACACCCAAAACCATATCCATTTGGATTGCACTTGTTCTCAACCTCAGGTACTTCAGTTAGGCATGTGTTTGGCTCAGCTAACACAGGGGATTGGGTCTAGTTTGGGTCCATATGGGTCGGTCTAGGTTGTGTTTCAAAGTGGGTTCATGGATCTAAGTGTACAAGGCTATACAAGGCAAAGTATCATCACTTTTAGGCCACAACTTGGTTCGGCCAGAGGCACAGGGGCTGGGCTAGTGGGTGATGGTGGTGGTGGATGATGTGGCAGAGGGTGGAGTCAGGTCAAAGGTGGTGGTGGTGGTAGTGGCGGCAAATGGTGGTAGAAGGTGGTGATGGCAATTCTAGGTCTAGACTTGTATGTATGTGATGTATTATTGGATTTTTGGTTGTGATGCTTGTATAGCTAGCTCGGCCTAGTGGGGTACTAGGAGGGTGGTTGATCAGAAAACAAGGTGGTGGAGGTTGGCCTAGATCTGGTTGAGGAGGAGTGGAGCCGTGAAGTTGAGAACAATATACAAAATCACTTAGAAAAGCACAAAAAACAAGAAGAAAAGAAGCTTTACCAAAAAAAATTTGGAAAAAATGGCCGTGACTTTTTCCTTGAGGAATGAGAAATGATTTACGTGAAAAAAAATAGAAGTCAGCTGGAAAGATGGTGGTAATGCACAGCCAAAACAATAAAGAATGGAGGTTGAGAAAATGAAAGGTGGGGAGGTAAAAGGACTTTGGAATTTCAAGAGTTTAAAACCTTTCAAATATCCAGCCATTTCTTTTAATTTAAATACCTGAAATATACATATAAATTCAGATAGAAATATGAAAATTTAGTAAATAAACAAAAATAAATAAATAAATATTAATTATATATAATTTAATTGATAAAAACAGCAAAAATTGCAACTAGTCTTGAAAATATGAAAAATAAACAGAATGAACTTTGTAAAATTTATATGGACTTGTAAAAATATTTATAACAAAGATGATAACATAAAATAAAAATGCATTCACAAAATAAATATATAAATTTTAATTAAATATAATTTAAATGAAGAAAATAGCAGAAAAATAGAAAACGGCCTTTAAAAATAGGAAATAAATACAGTAAATTTTGGAAAATTTTTATTATCACTTTAAAAATATTAAAAGGCAAAATATACATAAAATAATATATTAACAAATATTAGAATCAAAATATAACAAAGAAAATATGATTAATATAATTTAAAATAGACAAAATTGCAAAATAAAACAAATTATACTCAAAATTGAAATGTACATAACTTTCACAATTTAAATCCGTTTTCAACGAAACGAAAAGCAGTATTCAAGTTATTAAATCTATTTTCATAATAAAAAATAAAATTTAATAATTTAAATAATTAAATTTTAAATTTAAAAGTCAAGGTTTGACCAGTTTGAACAGAAATTCATCTTTCAGTAAAATATCCAATTTATACCGGCTTGAAATTATAATTCACATAATAATCAAAACTTATATTTAAAATTAAATGTTTGAAATAAAATAAGTTTAAAATAATATCAAAATAAAATAAAGTCAAATACTAAAATATATGAAAGTAATCTAGGTTTGTTACACTACTCCACAAGTATCAACAGACTACAAACTCACTTCTCCTATCCGGAAAAGACAAACAGGAGCATTTGCCAATTTCGCTTTCAGATCCTGTAGAAACCCTTTAATCCAACACACTACAAAATTTCAAGGAGTCTAGGGTTACTTCCACCCTAGAACAGCTGTTATCTCGCTTCCGCAACACAATTCTTATCTGAAGTAGATGAGAATGCTGATGATGAACATGGGCACAGACTTGTCCAACACTTGCTGAAAGATACGGTTCATCAGATCCATGAAGAGAAAACACAGAAGTCCTACCAAAACCTAAGCTGCTACACTAAACCTCTTTCTAGGAGCCATCCTTTTATTAACCGAACCACCGGTATCACTCCTAGAATCATAGTCGATACAAAAACTAAATCTCTAGATGCCAGGGCAAACCTCTGACTTCTACAAAGACATCCAGGAAAGATCTCTGACAACTCTGATAACTCCTACTTTCCCTAGAGATGCCTCGATCCTATGAAAAAAATAAACTAAGGGAACTCTCAACTATCGCAAGTTGCTTTTGCGATCAACTCAGTCTAATTTCCAAAGAAACCATTCTCTCTTCACATACCAGAACAGCTTATGCTTATCAAGCCAATAAATCGAAGAAATGGATCTACTCTGCTGCTTCAGAACTCCATTTCTAGAAAACTGCTGACAGCCTTCCTGTTGGCACATAGAACACTTCGAACTGCACTGCTGACACAAATGCCAAAGACTTCCTATCCAAAGCTCTTCGAACCTCAAATCCATATCATCCAATCCCATACAAGGCCTAGAGATGGGCAGACATCTTCAAAAGAAACTCGGGCTTCAAACCAAACACAAACATCCAACTGAACATACCTCATCACTGATGCAGACACACTTCCTTAAACTCGCTCCAAAAGAAACATCTTCAGAAACATCCAAAGTCACTGCGTTTTACCATGCAGCTGCTCCTTCCCAAAGTTGCCAAGATACTATCACTAGCTTCTACTCAACCGACAGATCCAAATTCTAACTCATCCAAACTAGCACTTCAAAGATGACTCTGAACCTTGAAAAAGCTTCCTTCAGAGATAGGTGAAATCCTTACACCACAGTAAAGCTTCCTTCAGAGATTGGAAAACCTAGACAGGTAACCCAACATATAGGTAGAAATAAACACACACACACACACATATACATACATACATACATATATATATATATATCAAATTACAAATACGCTCTCTTAAGAAAGAAATCACTCCAAAGCCTAGGTATTCACTCAACCTAACGCTCTGATACCAACTATCACGACCAGTCTTTCATAGCCTAGAAAGACGCATCATGGTATAAGGAAGAAAGGGATAGAAGAAGAAAAGGTAAGAAAGAAGAAACTCAACAACGTTAGACACTCACAGCGGAACGAATGTAATATAATATATGTAACAACCCGCATATTTATCGAGTTTACATTTAAATATTTTTATTTAAATATTAAATCGTTAATCGGATTTTGGTCCGAAAAACTACTTTTTGCAAACGGTCAAATTAGGACTCGAGACCACTTCCATTGAGTTCGAAATGTCGTTTACAACTTTTTAAGTATAAACATCGATAGGTTTGGAGTTAGTGAAATTTCACTAACTTTTCCCGCTTTGGACTTTGGGTTAGTTTAGCCTATTAAGCCCAAGTTCCAACCCTCTTCTCCTCACTCTTCATAAATTTCCTAACTAACCCAAGCTTTAGCATTAATGGTGAAGAGAATGGGAAATTAAAACTCCAAGCTCAAATTCAATTGCAACTCCATCATTCAACTCCAAATTCAAGTAGAAGGTATTGGATTCAAGCTTTGGATTGCTTCTCCTTGCTTTCAAGCTTCATCTTCATAAATTTTAGTGCAAAGGTGAGATTTTTATCTCACAATTCTAGCCTATAACTATATTGGACTGTTGGGAATGATTCCCCATCACTTTAGCATGTGCATTTGCATTTGGTTTGGATTGGATTGGCGAAAAACTCCAATTTTTAGCGTTTTTGACAAAAAACTGCAGTTAGGTCGCACTGCCTCGGAGTTAAGTCGTTTCTGGCCATCGCTAAGTCGTCCACGAGTTAAGCCTAAGTCGTAAGTCGCGCGCGTTGAAAAGTCACCGCCTTTGTATTTCTGTTCGCCTGTGTTGAGTCGTTCACGAGTTAGAGTGCTAAGTCGGCTGCGAGTTAAGAGTTAAGTCGGCTGTCCTTAAGTCGTTCGACCCCACTAAGTCGTAGGTCGCCTCCGACCTTACCCTTAGGTCGTATGACCTGTCATCCACTAGGTCGTAGGTTGTATCCGACCTAAGCCTCTCTAAGTCGCGAATTGTTAAGTCGGCTGTCCTTAAGTCGTTCGACCCCACTAAGTCGTAGGTCGCCTCCGACCTTACCCTTAGGTCGTATGACCTGTCATCCACTAGGTCGTAGGTTGTATCCGACCTAAGCCTCTCTAAGTCGCGAATTGTTAAGTCGGCTGTCCTTAAGTCGTTCGACCCCACTAAGTCGTAGGTCGCCTCCGACCTTACCCTTAGGTCGTATGACCTGTTTGTTAAGTCGGCTGTCCTTAAGTCGTTCGACCCCACTAAGTCGTAGGTCGCCTCCGACCTTACCCTTAGGTCGTATGACCTGTCATCCACTAGGTCGCGCCACTTAGGTCGTATCCCTTAGGCCGCGAACTCTTTAGGTCGTTAGACCTCATTTTGCTTTAGGTCGTAAGCCGCTTGTCTTCACTTAGGTCGTACCGTGACGGGGCGCTGCCCCGCACCCCGCCGGGGGCGCTGCCCCCTGGACCCCCGCGACCTGACCGGGCAGGTCGAACCCCGTATAACTCTGCGTAGGGGATCTTATATGAAAAACATTGAGCTGATTTCCTTGGATTTTATTCGCATCTCCGTATGCGATCTTTGTGACTGATTGTTTCTACACTTGCTTATGTGTTTTGTCACTTTATAATATAAAGGTTTCAATACTAGTAGTAAATATCAAAACTCTTTTAACAAACAATTTCAACTCTATTTTTAATAACAAAGCTCTTTTCTTAAACCGTTTTCCAATCTATTAGTATATACAAGCCTTTACCTCACTCGGATGAGAAATCTAATTAAACGACTTAGTAAAACAAGTGGTATGAAACGCTTGCGTTCACTTCGTCGGTTAATTCTTGGACTTGTTCGATTGAACCCCTTGTGACAATTTTATTAGTGAAGATTTACAGTTTGTTCGTAAATATTTAAGTTAAGCAAGTGGTTATGGGACATGAGGCTAAACTTCTATATTTACTAGCTTAGTGTAATTGACACTTCTCGTTGATCTTGATGATCGCTTTATGAATTAGACTAGCAATTGCGCGATGTCTCTTTCATTGCAAGGTTAGACTAGACACCACTTGTGTGATTCCATTCACACATACCTTTCTGCTTTTTGGTTAGTCTTGACCTCATTCTGTGTGATTCCACTCACACATGTGGGGTAGCTCCCCATGGTCTTCGGACCGTCATGTGATAGGCCTCTTTCCCTTTTTATGATTTCTGGATTTCTCGTGTTGATTTCTGGAATTTGTGTCATTGACTTGTTATGAGTACAAGTTTAGGGTATGATGCCCCCTTCGAATCTTTGAGAAGATTCTTGTGATATTGATTATCTCTTATTGATTGATCTTCTGTTGATCATTATTTACATACTTATAGCGGTATGTCGTTATGGATGTTTATGTTTATGCCATATCTTTTATGTTATATCATGTCATCTGATATTTATAGCTAGACTGATCCGTTTATTATTTTCTTAAATAATACTCGGATCAGACCGAGATGTTACAGGTGCTTCTGCTTGACTTCTTCCCAGGGATTCATCACTCTGACTTTTGGCTAACTGTTTAGATTAGCAGTTTTTGTTGTATACACTTAAGATATAGACTCATAGTTGTATTCTTTTGTATAGCACGTGTTGCTATTCTTTTGTATTATCGTGGATCTTATTGACCACTACTCTGATGTACACTTTCATGTGTTAGTTATATATTCATATCTTCTTCCGCCTTTGTGATATGGATATCTGTGACTGATTTGTGATATGATTATTTCTATGTTTGTTTCCGAAGATTATTTATAGCCACCGTGTGATAAGCTATTACATGGATGGTCGCTCCTCAACAGCCTTATTCTCCGTGCTAGTTGACAGCACTTCTCCGGAGTGTTCTTGGCTAGCGTGGGTATAGAGGTGGGGCGTCACAATATATCACATAAGATATTACATAGTATTATATACATCAGAGTTACACAGCTTATACATCTCATATTAGACAGTCATAAACACATTTCTATTATACAACTCAAGTACATCACAGAGATATAGACACAAACACTAACACAGCAGAACCACTATATATCTACACGTTGACGCCTCCTGCTCCAAATCCCCTCCAGAATTCGTCAGTGCTAACCTTAATCCCTTGGCTACTCATAAAATTTGAGTACCCGACAGTTTAATAAAACAGAAAATAAACTTCGGGCCAGACATGGGTCTGGTGTGAGTAAACGGGTTAAAATTGCTTAACTTTGAAAACTTTTGAAAAAAAAGGTATCTCGCAAGACTTCCCATACATAAACATGGAAAAAAATTACCTTACGATACCAAAACATTTGATAAGAAATCCAGTGATATTATAACAGGGTCTAGGGTCTTCAAGTAAACAAGAAATAGCTGAAATTGTTACATGATTAAATTCCAGCACACTAGCCACAAAGTGGGTTATACAATCAAATCCGAAGGGCACTTATTGGAGATTGGATTCCATAAAATGTCAGGGCTACTGGGGTACCGCCTATCAAAGTATAAGGCCTAGATCACCATACCGAGGATCCCTTCCGATCCCCTGCAACACAAGGCCGGAACCATCCTTTAATAGATAATCCCGAACAAGACAACCCCAGCAGTTGTCGCGACTAACTGCCCACACAGCCGAATAAAAAGGGACCTCTAGACAAGGAAAAATCTCGTCCTACTTGGGTGCTACCCACTTAGCCTTGCTGCACCTCCCCTGTTTTAGCCATTCCCGATTGATGAGGCTTGAGGCTACGATTACCTATATAGAACACATCTATCTTAGAATGCTCATCGTCCACCTGACGATGTTCTGAAAGCATTCAATCCATACAAGTTCGTTCCGGGTTCGAACGAAACCGAAGGCACTATCTCGTTACACTCATTTTGGAATCACCCTTAGAGTTAATGACAATAGCCTTTGCACTCTGAATCTTCATCTTCACTTGAGATTCACGACCTATCGTTTAATTTGGATCGATGTGGTTTTCGGGTATCCAAATCTGGAAACCCGATCCTGGTCTCATCGAAATCCAAAATGTCGTCTTTTAAGTCCAAGTTGTTTTAAAGTAAAACAATTCAATTATGTTATCTATATTCACACAAATAGATAATTCACATTGTCACAAATAGATAATCCATATCATCACAATTCAACCAAAGAACCTAATATCACAAACCAACACATATCTCATATCAGAGATAAACAATTCAAGGCATTCAGTAACATTCAACCATCCATAAGAAAAGATCTATTAATCACACCATCTATAATTAATTTAAAATGAATTAAATTAATTACTTTATCTCTAATTAATTTAAAATAAGTTAATTACTTTCATCACTATAAATCTTGCTTACTTAACTATTAATTAATTACAAATCAATTAATTAATTATCCTTTAACGATTCATCTTAATTAATCACCCTTGATTAATCATTCACTAATTGCATTAAGTAATTAGCCTTTAATTAATTACACAAATTAATTATCCTTAACCATTACAATAATTAACATTTAATTAATTAATTAATTATAATTAATTACATTAATTCTTAACTAATTACATTAATTAATTATTTTATAATCACTATTATTGATTAATTATCCTTAATTAATCAACCCTTAATTACATCATTAATTATATTAATGATCCCTAATTACTTCTTTAATTATTAATTAATCATTAATCTTTCATTAATTATATTTTTTTAATCAACCTTGATTAATCACATTCAGTAATTAACTACCCTTAATTAGTTACATTACTTAATTAATTTCTAAATAAATTTTATTAATTCTTAAATTAATTATACTAAGTAATTATTCCTTAATTACTTCCACTAAGTAATTATTCTTCTTATTAATTACACAAAGTAATTAACCCAAAGCTACTTTCATTCTTCAATTAATTACATCCTGTAATTACCATCACTAATTACTTTCACTAAGTAATTACACTTTATAAAGTACATTAAGTAATTTATACTTAACCAATTCTCCAGCAATTATCCTAATCGCATTAATTTAATTAATTACACTAAGTAATTAATCCCTTTAATTACTTTCATTAAGTAGTTAAACTTAACCAATTTCACAAAAGATATTCCTTAATTAATTAATCTAATTAATCATCTTAAATTAATTATATTAGTTAATCATTTCATTATCCTAGTTAATGATTTATACTCATTAACCATCTTTTAATTTGTTTCCTAAGTAATTATGCTTAATTAATCATTATTAATTACAAATTAATTAATTCATAATTACTAATTAATCCATCTCTAATTACTTAATTAATTAATTCTCTAATTAGGAATTAATTAATTCTTAATAATTAATCTTTAATTACTTGATTAATCAATTTCTAACCATTAATTAATAATCTACGCTTATCTAATCAATGATTTGTTAGCACCAGAATTGGTCACTAACACCCTTAAGAAAGATTGTGTAGAGAGATTAATGAATAAATTAAAGTTAAACAGAGAGCAGTATACTAAATAAAATGCGGAAAACAAGAACATCAGATTTATAGTGGTTCGGCGTAATTGCTTACGTCCACTTTGAGGTTAATCTTTATTGCTTTTCTTAACAACTGGTTAGAGATACAATCCATTCACCAACTATTTGAATACAATTACTAAGTAAAAAGGATAAGTCTTGAATGAGTCATGAATGCGGCAGAGTCTCTCCGGTGTTCTCGAAAAAAAGGTCCATTTCACTGTGCCCTGCCTATTTATTTATAGATGGAGATGGATTGGACTTCCCTGATGGGCCTAGTAGCAAGATACTGCAGCCCGTTGCGAGTGACTTCTTTTTGTCGAGCCACAAATGTCGAACGGCAAATGCCGAGCCATGTCTACAAGCCAAACGAAGCAGTATTTTGAGTGAAACGTGTAGGCCGAATGAGATTCGATGCCGAATGAGGGGAGATACTGAACGGCATACTTATGCTGAGCGAGGCTGGAATGCCGAACGAGGATGGAATACCGATCGAGGCTGGAATGCCGAACGAGGCTGGAATGCAGGGCGAGTCTGGAATGTCGAACGAGGCATGAATACCGAACAAGGCTGGAGTGCCGAACGAGGTTGGAATGCCAAGCGAGGCATGAATGTCGAACGAGGCTGGAGTGCCGAACGAGGCTGGATGCCGAGCGAGGCAAGAATGCCGAACGAGGCTGGAGTGCTGAACGAGGCAGGATGCCGAACGAGGCACGAATACCGAATGAAGCTGGATGCCGGTCGATACAGGATGTCGGACGATGCGAAATGCCGAACTACAGAGCCGGACCGAGCGGCCCTATATGCTGAACGAGCCTTCTACGTCAAGTCTCTTGTTGCCTGGTCAAACCACTGGGTAACACTTGCCTGCCAAAGTGCATCATGTGGATGAACATGTTGTGCTTTGAATTACGAATTTTTCGTGTTTCTCTTTGAGCCCTAGCTTTGTTTTCTCGATGGTGTCTTCTCATGAACACCGATCGAGGCATTGTATGCCAAGCAACATGCTAATGCCGAACGACATATAATGTTGATCGGCTTAGCTGATGCCAAGCGAGGGAGGTGTTTTGACCGATTCTACCAGTCGTTGCCCCTTCGACTCCCCTTCTTCCCCCTATAAAGGTCGGCACTTCACTTTTTTCTCTTTTTTACTTGTACCTCCACCCTGTAGAACCTACGAACATGCCTCTTACTTCTGCGAATTACTTACCCTTTCCTTCTCTTCTCAAACTCAATACATTTCCTCACCTCCCTTCCCAAATCAACGAACCCAAATAGAGTCGTGATTCCTACCCTAGAACATCCCCCAGGCTTCGATTAGTTTCTAAGGTAATGGCTTTCCCTTTTAACACCTTATTCCTGAATAAAAAAAATAGCACGAGATTCGAACTCATGAATCTCTGTAACACTGAAGATGGTAGGAAACGCATGGATAGAGGACAATAAATTCGAGGTCAAACACGTTTTTAGGGATAGGCGGAGTAATGGAAAGAAGGAGGCGTTAGGGTGTTCAAAGGAGGGTGTTGGTGGAAGGAGCACCGATGTGGCTCGGTAAGGCTTCCTTATGCCGAGCGAGGAGCGGATGTTCAGAAGTGAATTGAAGTTAAGGATCAGCATGCCGAGCGATGCGGCTCGGCACGGCCATGGCTCGGCGTGATACTCTCATGCCGAACGGGGCAGGAGGGAAGGAGTCAAATCGGTGTTAAGGGCCGAATGCCCAACGATGCGGCTCGGCATAATTGTGATTCGGCAGGTGGAAGAGCGTTGTTGTTGAGCGTAGAATGTCGAGCGATGCGGCTCGGTATGAATGTGGTTCGGCATGATGCCGAACGGTGGAGAGGACATATGGAAGTGTGGAATGCCGAACGACGTAGCCCGGCATGATTGCGGCTCGGCATGCCTTGCCACATGCCGAAGGTAATGGTGGATGATAGGAGAGTTGTGCAAAACAGCAACACTAGTCGAACCTAATGCACAATTGACTTAAAACATTTCATAAGTGAACATATGATAGTGAAAAAGGACAGACTTGAACAACAAAGCATATCAGACAACCCGAACTGATAACTCCCATGTTTTGATAATTGAAAGCTTGGAGTTAATTTGCTTAACAGTTAATAACCTTTCAAATGAAGTGTCGGTACCGAGTTCAATATATGAACCGTCTTACGATAAACTTTCTTAGACGGTCAGCGATGACGGTCTTTGAAGATGACAATTCAAAGCTTAAACTTATTTCATCAACCCAGTGTCCTTTCACTATTTGGCACTTACATTTGAATGAACGCACTAGTTCACACACTACACGAGGGGAATATTTATGTTGTTAAGTCTAATGTCGATTGTTTTTTAAGTATAGTTCAAACAGGTTCCTTGGCAGACTCAATCTTCATTAGAGATGTCTAGGAAATCTAGCTCCGCTTCGATCTCGGACAGACCTGGGCCATCCTCTCGACAAGAAGTTATAGGAACTTCAAATCCGTCAACTACCGCTACTCAAGACTTAACGAGCCCTGCAACGGCATCTGTCGACTTGGCTCCCGATGCTCTGGAGGCTGCAATTTTCTTAGACGACCCAGTCGATTCGCATGCCTCAAAGATTAATGAAAGTACACTCCGCCGGATATGCTCTGTCCATGGAATCCCCTTCAACGATGTGTTAGTTCCATCGGGGCATGATCGTCCGCACTTGCCCCAAGTCGGATATACAGATTGTAATAGATTCATGTGTTGGGTTGGCAACGTGCGACCATTCAACTCATTTCTTCGAGACGTGTTGCAGTATATCGAGATTGCCCGATCGCAACTACATCCGAACAGCCACGAATTCATATACGGCACTTGCATCCTCTTCAGGCTTCCGACTCCGTGCGATATCCTATACATCTATCGCATCAAGAGAAGGTCAGATAGCCCATCTTTCATGTTTCTCGAGCCACACAACAAATGCCAAATCTTAGCTGGGGCATGGAGCAAGTTTGTCTAGTATAAACAAGAGTGGTTCTATGTGCGTTGTCCTCCCGGCTTCGCGAGGAGATGGGTGGAAGGATGTAAGTTTTTTTTCCCGGACTGAAACTCATGTTTGGTCGAAGAAGTACCTTTTGTAACCTTCTTTCATCTTTTCAGGTATTGATCCATGTCCCGATGGCCATAGATATTCTAAAGCTGTCGAATATCCGAGCCATTACCGTTGAAGATCGGGACATCAGGACTCTCGTTTCGAATGAGTCGCCCACGAAATATGGGTTGTTGGTGGAAGGTCGCTGGATAATTCTCCCCCAAGGTGTTTCCACACCGAAGCCTGCTTCAAGAAAAGGAAAAAAGAAGGCCGAGTCCTCAACACATAACGCCCCTAAACGCCAGAGGAGGGGGAGATTGAAGAAACCAAAACGCCCGAAGTACAGGGCAAAAATGTTAGTCCATCTCGGGACCCAATAGTCGAAGTTCACGACATTGAAACAATGCCTTCCCCTTCGAAGGGGAAGAAGAAACTGACATACAAGTTGAGGAAGAAAACAATCCGTGGAACTTCTAAAGTTACTCTTGTTCCAGCGGAGAAAGAAGCTTCCTCGCAGCACTTGGAAGGCTCTTTGAAAGGCCTGTCGAACCTCTCCATACCTGAAGATCTGCTCAACTACGATTTCGATGATCCAAAGGCCATTAAGCTTCATTCGCCCGTGCGAGGCGATACAAGTGCTCAATCCCACAACCAGGCAGAAAAAACTCCTATTAGTAAAGAAACTGGTCTGTCGGGGGAAAACAATAGGACACACACAAACACATGCACTTGACCTCGCACTTAACTTTCTCTCATCGCTCTATTATTTTCTAACTCAATGTTATTTAAATTCTGTGTATGTGACATGGGGCGTATGCATGGACTTGACCACCTTCGTGGTTCATCGATTTTTCACCAATTCGACCGGGATTTGGATTCCGGCAAACGTCGAGATAGAGATGACTCCGGTGATCGAGACTACCACCGTCGGGAATTGTCCTACCAGAGAAAACCTTATAGCCAATCCTCTTACCCTAGTGATCCTCCATCTCATCCGGAGCTTAGCAAAGAGAAACCTGAACATAAGTGGTCTTAGCCTAAGGCACATTGGGACAAACACTTCGGTTTTTCAAGTACCAGGCAATCTCGAGATCCCCACAGAACGCCTGCGGTCTCCAAGCAGACTCCTCTTGCTCCCGTATCTGATCCAATGATCGTTGAACAACTTGCTGAGCTTAAAGCCTCGTTTCCAAAGATATGTTTCAATGGCTTAAAGTTTCTTCCGACGATTCACCAGATTCCAGGGCATGTCAAGCAAAGTGCCATTGCTTGCTCCAATGACGTCTATGTTCAGCACGATGCGTTCATGCACTTAGCCGAAAAGTTTCAGAAGTTTCCATAAAGCATCGGTATGAGATCGATCTTTTGAAGCTTGAGGCTATCCATGATAAAGACATTATTAAAGCTCAAGACGAAGAGCTTGCTTCTTATAAGTCTAAGCTTGAAGCTGCCCAACAAAGCGCTAAAGACACTGCCGAGGCCATTACTCGTTTTGAGTCAACCCATAAAAAAGAAATCGATGAGGCGGTCAACCGTTATGGGGCACTAGCTTTAGAGAAGTACTCAGTGCAGAAAGAGAGGGATGCATTTGGCCTCCGAGTCAAAGAACTGGAGGAGCAACTCCGCAGAGAAAGGGAAGAGGATATTGCTGCCCGAGAAGAGTCGCAACGATATCGCGACGAGATCGTTGCAACATGACTTCTAAAGACGAAGCTTGATGATGAACTTTCTAAAGTTGGGATGCTAAAGGATGAGTCCCGTGAAGAGGGCAAGAAAATAGCATCTACAGAGATTGACTCTCGTCTGGAGGCTGCTAAAGAGGCTGGTAGGGAGGAGGTCAAATGCATGTCGACCCATTGATCGCAGAATTCAACGCCCGCGTCCTCATGAATCGAGACTTAACTTTTCTGGGAGAGGGCTGCCTCGAATCCCTGGCTGAGGCGTGGGAGACTTTAATAAAAATCAAGAAGGCCAAACCTGGCACCGAGGAGGTCGATGTAGATGCTTTAATAAAAGAATTTCTTAAGGGGAATGAGCCTTTAGACCTGTCTGCGGCGAAAGCTCTTTACTGCAAAGGCTCCCCCTCATCGAAAAGGAAAGATGTTATTGCCGGTCCATTCGGGATCGAATCTCCAGCTCATGCTCCTACTCAGTCAGCCGATCGGTCAATACTTGATCCATTTGAGTAGCATATCGGTTACGACCCGAAGGACCCTGACCTCGGCATTCACATTCTATCTCCCATTCCAAAGGGTGAGACCCCTCGGACGGCTGAGAGCCAAACAGAACCTAGTAGATAACCCTTCACTTTAACATTCCAAAAGTCGTCGTTTTCCACGAGAGGCTATTGTATTCTAATGCCTATTTTTCATGATTTTGCGCAGGCCGTTCTGATCCCGAGCCCACTCCGAGGAGCGACGTCGCCAAGGAGGTGAAGGAAAAAACAAGTGAGGCTACTCATGTAGGAGAGGCTCCCAGTCCAGAGCTCAGGTGATCGGAGCGTTCGATGAAGATAAGTCCGAGACTTCCTCTTACATCGATGGGAGTTATGAAATCGAGATTACAGGTGCCTCTGAGCATACATCCAAACTGAGCATGAAGGAGCAGCTTGAGAAGGAGAAGAAGAAGACGGTCGAAATCAAAGTCGAGCCTCAAGTTGTGGACCTGGACAATCCACTGAATAAGTCGTTGAAGGTCATCCTTCCTAGCGGGTCCAGGCCAGTGGAAGTTCCCCGTACTTTTTCAGTTGTTACCTCCCATCAAAGAAAATTACCAAGGGCAAATGCATGGGAGAGGAGTCGTCTGGGAAGAAGTCGAAGAAGTAATCGTTACTCTCGTTCAACGAGAGTTAGTTTAGTTTATGTAATTATTTTTATTTATTTTTGTATTCCATGTAAATAGACTTTTGACTTCGAATTTTGGAGGAGTTGTAGTGGAAACTTATTTTTGAATAAATAAACCCTAGTTTTTTTGTCTTTCAAAAGACTTTTATCATTCAGCTTTCTGTGTGATTGCGGTTGAAACCCAAGCTATTGTGAGTAACATAAACTTCTCAATTTATCTTCATATAACTCTGAAATTCTTTGGAGTTATTCACCTTGTATTCCATGCTTCAAACACTTAGAATATTTTTTTAGTCCATACGTCGAGGACTTGATGACTTCAAGTCATTCATGTCCCGGTCCGCACTCGGGGGACTTAGATATTTTTAAGCCGTTTATACTCTGGCCCGCAATCAAGGGACGTAGAGACTCCAGTCCACACTCAGGGAACTTGGAGATTTTTAGTCGTTTATAATCCAGTCCGCACTTTGGCGACTCAGAGTACTCCAGTTCGCACTCAGGGGACTTGGAGATTTTGAGTCGTTTATACTCTAGTCCAGACTCAGGGGACTCAGAGTACTACAGTCTACACTCGGTGGACTTGGAGATTTTGAGTCGTTTATACTCTGGTCCACACTCAGGGGACTCGGGGTACTCCAATCCGCACTCAGGGGACATGGAGATTTTGAGTCGTTTATACACTTGTCCACACTTAAGGGACTCTGAGTACTCAAGTCTGCACTCAGGGAACTTGGATATTTTAACTCGTTTATGCTCTGGTCCACACTCAGTGGACTTAGAGTACTCCAATCCGCACTCAGTGGGCTTGGAGTTTTTAAGTCGTTCGTACTCTAGTCCGCACTCAGGGGACTCAGAGTACTCCAGTCCACACTCAGGCGACTTGGATATTTTGAGTCTTTTATACTCTGGTCCACACTCAGGGGACTCAGAGTACTCCATTCCGCACTCAGGGGTCTTGGAGATTTTGAGTCGTTTATACTTTGATCCATACTTTGGGGACTTAGAGTACTCCAGTTCACACTCAAGGGCCTTGGAGATTTTGAATCGTTTATACCCTGGTCCATACTCAGAGGACTCAGAGTACTCCAGTCCACAAACAGGGGACTTGGAGATTTTGAGTCGTTTATAATTTGGTCCACACTCAGGGGGCTCAAAGTAGTCCAGTCCGCACTCAGGGGACTTGGAGATATTGAGTAGTTTATGCTCTGGTCGACACTCAGGGGACTCAGAGTACTCCAGTCCGTACTAAGGGGACTTGGAGATTTTGAGTTGTTTATACTCTGGTCCACACTCAGGGGACTCAGAGTACTCCAGTCCGCACTTAAGAGACTTAGAGATTTTAAGTCGTTTATACTCTGGTCCACACTCAGGGGACTCAGAGTACTACAGTCTGCACTTAAGTGACTTGGAGATTTTAAGTCGTTTATACTCTAGTCCGTACTCTGGGGACTCAGAGTACTCCAGTCCGCACTCAAGGGACTTGGAGATTTAAGTGGTTTATACTATGGTCCACACTCAGGAGACTCAGAGTGATACAGTCCGCACTCGCGTGACTTGGAGATTTTAAGTGCTCGTGCAAGTTCGTACATCAGACAGAATAATGTATCTCTTAGTTAATTGTCACAGATTTATCATACACAGAAACATCGACAATTCATGGAAAAAATGGCTTTAAACCTTTATTAATGCAAACTAGCTAAATTGTCTTATTACATGCCGTAAACTAGGAATAAAAACATGTTGCAAATAATTTGAACTAAAATATGAAAGAAATGAGCTAAGTATAATAATGTCGCAAATGCTCGCTATTCCAGGATCGAGGGAGTGTCAAACCATCAACGGTCGCTAGCTTGAACATTACTTCTCGAAGCCTCCATTCAATGACGTATGGATCTTTCCATGCGGGGCACATATGTGACGGAACAAGGAAAATTCGTTTCAAAACGAGGTCACCCACAACAAAAATTCTCGGTCGGACTTTTTCACTATAATATCGAGCGACTCGGTGTCTATATACGGTCGCTCTCAAATTAGCTTCTTCGCATTTTTCATCAATGAAGTCCAATGATTCCAGCATAAGTTCCTGATTCGACTCAGAGTCATAATGAGTTACCCGATGTGATGGAACTTCAAGTTCTATGGGTATAACAGCTTTGATGCCATATGCTAATGCGAATGGAGTGTGGCCAGTCGTGCACTTGTGGGTGGTTATATAAGCCCAAAGCGCTATTGGAAGCTCATCCACCCACTTGCCTCTAGCCTTTTCCAAACGCTTTTTCAGTATGGATTTGATTATTTTGTTCAAGGCTTCCACCTGTCCATTGGCTTTCGAATGAGCAACTACTACAAACTTTTTATCAATACCATATTTTTGGGAAAATTCTTTGAACTCTTTGCTTTCGAATTGAGTTTCGTTGTCTGTAATGATTGTTCGTGGAAGGCCAAAACGGCATATAATATTCGTACAACGAAATTAATGACCTTTTTGGGGGTGATAGTGGCTATAGGCTCTGCTTCTACCCAATTGGTAAAGTAATCGACCGCAACTATTACATATTTCGCACCATCTTTGGATATGGGTAAGGAACCAACTATGTCGATCCCCCACATTGCAAATGGCCAGGGACCAACCATTTGTGTGAGTTCCGTTGGCGGAGCTCTTGGGATTTTTGCATATTTCTGAAATTTGTCACATCTTCTCACATAGTCTGCGGCAGCCCGATTCACAGTCGGCCAATAGTATCCATAGCGGAGGATTATCTTCGCTAACGTCTGCCCTCCAGTATGGTCGCCACATTCCCCTTCATGGACTTCCTTCAGGACTCGTTTTATCTCAACGTAGGCAATGCACCGGAGTAAGGGGGTCGATAATCCCCTCCGATACATTACCCAGTCTTGCATTACATAACGTGAAGCCTTACGAATGACTTGTCGTCTTTCACTCCTTCTTTCGAGTATGACCCCGTGTAACAAGTACTGCTTGAGTGGGGTCATCCATGATTCCTTCTCGATTTCTGTTTCTAATATGAAATCTACCTCTATCATATTTATGCTCGGAGCATGTAAGGTTTCAACAGGAAACAATCCCATTTGTTGCGCATCGCCAGTGCTTGTAAATTTTGCCAATGAATCGACTGCTCTGTTTCGCTCATGCAGGACATGTGAAATATCATAATACTCGAGATTCGCTAGCAGCTCTTGAACCTGGGCCAGGTATGGGGCGAGTCTCTGCCCCTTTGCTTGATATCCCTCCGGACTTGGTACACCACCAGTTGCGAGTCACAAAAGATTTCAACCGATCTTACCCCCAATTCTCTGATAAGTCTCAAGCCAGCAATCAATGCTTCATACTCGGCTTCGTTAATCGTTGCTGTGAATTCGAGCTTCAAAGCATATCAAACTGATCGGCTTTCAGGAGTCACAAGAACTATGCCATCCCCCGAACAACGGTCGTTAGATGTCTCATCGGTGTACATCTTCCATCGAACGGGAGGTATGAAATTGTGGCCATTTGATTCATTTGACATGGTGAATTTAGCAATGAAATCTACTAGTGCTTGCCCCTGTATGGCCCTTCGTGGCAGGTAGGTAATATTGAACTGACTCAACTCGATATTCCATTTTAACATCCGTCCAGAAGTTTTCGGTTGTTGGAGTACCCAACACAAGGGTTGATCAGTGTAAACACTGGTCGAGTGTGCCTGGAAGTATGGGCGAAGCTTGCATTATGCAATCACCAAGCAATATGCTAGTTTATCTATCTTGGGATAATTTCCTTCTGGACCTATCAATCGTTTACTGACATAATACACTGGCTTTTGAACACGGTCCTCCTCGCGAACCAAAGTCGTACTGATAGCGTGTTGGGACACAGCCAGGTATACATACAACATTTCATGGTCAATTGGTTTTGGTAGCACCTGGGGACTTTCTAGATGTCTAACCAAAGCTCGGAATGCTTCCTCATAGTTAGACATCCACTCAAAATTCATCTTTCCTTTCTTTATCACATCGAAGAGGGGAATGCACTTATCCGTAGCTCTGGATATGAATCGACTCAGCGCAGCCACCTTTCCGTTCAAGCTTTGTACTTACTATATAGTTCTGGGCACTTGTGTGTCCCGAATAGCATGGATCTTTTCCGAGTTAGCTTCAATTCCATATGCATTCATAATGAAACCTAAGAACTTCCCTGATGTAACGCCAAAAGAACACTTCAAAGGGCTGATTCTCATCCCATAATGCCTGAGTATATCAAACATCTATGCTAAGTCACGAATGTGGTCGTTTGCCATCACGACTTCAAGAGCATGTCATCCACATAGACTTCCATCGTTCTGCTAATCTGATCTTTAAACAATCGGTTTACCAAACGCTGATAAGTTGCTCCAGCATTTTTCAATCCGAAGGGCATCACTACATAGCAATACAACCCAACGTTTGTGATAAAACTGGTGTGTTCTTGGTCTGGAATGTGCATCGGGATTTGATTGTATCCCGAGTACACATCCATAAATGACAGTAACTCATGTCCGGCCATTGAATCAACCAGCTGGTCGATCCTAGGTAAAGGGAAACTAACCTTCGGGCATGCTTTGTTTTAATCAAAATAATCAACGCAAGTTCTCCACTTCCCATTTTCTTTTCTTACCAGCACAGGGTTAGATACCCATTTAGAGTAGAGGGCGTCACGAACGAACCCATTGGCTTTGAGTTTGTCCACCTCCTCTTTGAGATCGGCGGACCTCTCTAGGTCCGTGCCTCTCCGTTTCTATTTTACTGGGACGTACTTCGGGTCTATGTTTAACATATGACTTGCAATTGCGGGAGAAATCCAACACATATCAGAATGTGTCCAAGCGAAAACGTCCAGGTTCGCTCGGAGAAAATCTGTAAGATCCTTGGCCAATGGTGTGTCGAGTTGCGATCCAATCTTTAGAACTCATGACGGGTCATCCCGGCTGACTAGAATGTCAATCTTCAGCTCAGCGGTGCTACATTCACTTCCATGGGTCCCCCATCATCATCCCTTAGATCTACGTCTCCATAGATCTGAGAATGTCGCCCGAGCCAGGGCTCGGGCGCTATTTGTCAATTGTCAGCGTTTTGGATGCGGACGGAGTTGTGTGCAACCTTCCATTTTCTCTCCGCTGATCCTCTTTCAGCTCTTCCACATAACATGCGCGACCGGTCGCCTGATCACCATGTACTACGCTGATTTCTTTGTTTGTCAGAAATTTTAATGTCAAACACCATGAGGCCAAAGCTCCCTAAACTCTGCCGGGGCCGTACGACCCAGAAATACATTGTATGGAGAGCCAACATCCATCACTATGAACGGTAGGATTCACACTCTCCTACGCTCACCTTCTCCCAGTTCAACTGGTAACTCGATATAACTCATTGCGTCAGTCGCTGCACCATTAAAGTCGTTGATACGAGCTTTAGGTGGTTTTAAATCTTTTGTCTCCATCTTCATTTGTTCATAAGCCTTCTTGAAGATGATGTTGATAGAGCTTCCACAATCAATCAAAATCTTTTGACGTAAGCTGGCCCGATCATCGCAGATATGACCATCGGGTTGATGGTAGGAGCTTCCACCTTGCCTGCATCTAGACTCCTAAACACTATATCTTTTGTCATCATGCGTTGCGGTTTTGGAGGGGTTCCATCTTCCACATTCGAGCAACTTTCACAATCTACATGCCTCAAGGAGGTAGCATATCGTTCCATCTCCTGCCAATTCTTTTCTATAGGATGAGGTCCTCCGACTATAGTGTTTATGATCAACCTACCCACGGTTCGGGCAGGTTCCTCTAGATGGCGTGGACCAGGCCCGCGTTCGGGATCTGACGTTCCTTGCCTACCCTCTTGTGGGTTCTTAACAAACTCCTACAGCTTTTTCTGCTTGACCAACTTTTCTATGGCGTTATGGAGGTGTGTACACTCCTCGGTATTGTGCCCATGGGTCTTATGGAAGCGACAGTACTTCCTCGTCCGCTTCAGTTCCTCTGTGGACTCCTTTGGGCACGGCTTTCTGTATTGAAAGCTGTTACAGGTAGACAGGCAAATATTTTCAAGAGACAAATTTAGGAGGGTATATTCGTTGTAGGTTGGAATCCTCGACTTCCATTTCCCTGTCTCTCTTTTCTTTCCGAGATTTTCACCTCCGGGTCCTTTAGATTGCCCAGGCTTGTTCTGGAAGTTGACTTGAACTTTTCCTGAGTTGTCACTGGATTGCTTCACGGCGATGTCACTTTTCATAGTCTCTTAAACAGGCCCTAGTGCCTTATCTCGTCTTGTCCATCGAGCTTCCTCCCTTCTTATGAATTGATGAGCTTTCGAATAGAATCGCTCTAACGTAGTTGAAGGCTTTCCCACCAACCAATCTCCAAACTCCGAGTCTGGATCTACAACTCCCATTACTGCCATCAAAATTGCATGGTTTTTAGGGTTACTAACTTCGGTAGTAGCAACATGAAATCCCTGTAAGTATGCTTTCAATGACTCCCCCGGAGCCTAGATTACACTTGACAAGGACATCACATCCTTCGGACGATTAGCATGTATCCTGAATTGTTCTACAAATTTCATTGCCAGTTCGTCAAAGCTAGATATAGAACGTGGGGGAAGTCGAGTAAACCACATGGTGGCGATTCCGGATAAAGTAATTGGAAAGATCTACACTTGGTCGCATCATTCGCTCTTGCAGAATCCATCATCCATTCGTACCTCATCACGTGTTGCCTAGGGTCAGTCTTCCCCTCGTAGGCTGGGATAGTCGGCATACTAAACTTCCTGGGATATTCAGCCTGTAGAATAGTATCTGTGAAGGGAGTATGACTCCTGGACACTCCCCAATCTTCATTGGTCAAACCTTGGTTCTCTCTCATTAACTGCTTGGCCATGGCTGATAAGTCTAGGGTTTGTATGGAGGATGGAAGGTTGGGTTCTGTTCCATGGGACCGCTAAGGTTATGTCCCCTCTGCTGGCGATCGGCCAAATGTGCATCCTGAAGGCCAGCTTCATTATGGTCTTGGTGAGCCGGGCGTCTGGTTTCCTCATGAGCCTGATCCCTAGTGGATCGATCAGTGGCACCTGCTTGTGCTGCTTCAGTCTTATGGCACCTATGCCTAGGAGGTTCATCGGTTGAGGTCAAGCTATCGGACGAAGAATAAGGAGCAGGGCTACCTCCAGCATTCGGATGCTGCTGCTGAGTTAGCTTAGTCATGAGATTAGCATTGGCCTAAATCCGTTCGGTAAGTTGCCTTCTACTTTCCCTAAGTTCCATCATCAAATCATTAAACTCCATCCTAGTGATGACTTCCGTTTGAGTTTGGGCGGTTGTCCCTGCACCTAAGTTCGATTGTTGATTGCTAGGTCCAACTTGTTACACGCTAGCAGTCTCATGGACGTTCGCATTGTGAGAGGCTGATCGGGTACGTGGTCTTCCCATAGTAGAGTTGTCAATCGAAACTCTGAATAGATTCAACGGGCGTCGTATGAGTAGGTCGGATCTCCTTCGAGGGATTTTTCAATTCAACAGCTACAAAGTAGATCCTACCGGCTTGAGAATTTGATTCTCGTTGAAAGCACCAAAATGTCAGCACCAGAATTGGTCACTAACACCCTTAAGAAAGATTGTTAGTGAGACTAATGAAGAAATTAAAGTTAAACAGAGAACGGTATACTAAATAAAATGCGGAAAACAAGAACATCAGATTTATAGCGGTTCGGCGTAATTGCCTACGTCCACTTTGAGGTTAATCTTTATTGCTTTTCTTAACAAATGGTTAGAGATATAATCCGTTCACCAACTATTTGAATACAATTGCTAAGTAAGAAGGATAAGTCTTGAATGAGTCCTGAATGCGGCAGAGTCTCCCCGGTGTTCTCAAAAAAAGCTCCATTTCAATGTGCCGCTGCCTCTCTATTTATAGACGGAGATGGGTTGGACTTCCCTGATGGGCCTAGTAGCAGGATACCTTGGCCCGTTGCGAGTGACTTCTGTGTGCCGAGCCACAAATGCCGAATGGAAAATGCCGAGCCATGTCTCCAAGCCAAACGAGGCAGTATGTTGAGTGAAACGTGTAGGCCGAACGAGGGGAGATGCCGAATGACATACTTATGCCGAGCGAGGCTGTAATGCCGATCGAGGTTAGAATGCCAAACAAGGCTGGAAGGCCGAACGGGGCTGGAATGCCGATCGAGGCTGGTATGCCGAGCGAGGCTGGAATGCCGAATGAGGCATAAATGCCGAGCGAGGCTTGAGTGCCGAATGAGGCTGGAATGATGAGCGAGGCAAGAATGTCGAACGAAACTGGAGTGCTGAACGAGGCTGGATGCCAAGCGAGGCATGAATGCCGAATGTGGCTGGAGTGTCGAACGAGGCTGGATGTCGAACGAGGCACGAATGTCGAACAAGGCTAGATGTCGGTCGATACTGGATGCCGGACGATGAAAAATGTCGAATAACAAAGCCGTACCAAGCGGCCTGATATGCCAAACGAGCCTTCTGCATCAAGTCTCTTGTTGCCTGGTCAAACCACCGAGTATCATGCTTTTTAATTAAAAATTAATTAACCTTAATTAATTAACTTACAACCTTAATTAATTTAAGATAAATTCTTTTATCTTAATTTAAATACATAATTACATCATTATACTTTATAAAAAAATACTTTTGTAATCAGTTATATAATTGAAAGTGTATAACTTCTTTAAAACAAAACAATTTAAACATTAAGTTTTACATTTAAAATCTTTTTCAAACTTGTCTAAATAAATTTGATAAATAGATATTCTTGAAAACATATTTACCATATCTTTTAGAACCTTTTTTAAAAATATAAAAATTTTGTTAAACATTTATCCATGGAAACTAATTAAAACTTTAAAACCTTAAACTCGTTTAAACACATTGCTTTTAAAGCTTGGTTGTAAACTTCCTTTTTAAATCTTACATTTTATTTGAAAACAAATTTTATTTTGATTCACCTTTTTAACTTATTTTAGTCTAGTTTCTAAACTTGAACTTCTTTGATTTCCTTTGCCATTAGAAAATTTGGGTCCTGCTTATTAATACATGCTTATTTAAACTTGTGATGTCGTGCAACAAGACTGACTTGAGCTCTTACATCATAATCCCGAGAAAAATCACGAGTTTCTCTCATCCTCAACTGCTTCGAGCTAACACAGAAAAATACCCGAGCACGACCCGATACCAAGCTTCTTCCCAAACAACAATCAACTTTGGATACACAAACGTGCATGGTGCACGTATGCCAATGAACTACGGCGCTCCGACCATCAACGCTGGCCTCAACACATCACCGATGACCATGACGTCTACCACGACCACCCAGATATCATGATTCCATCGTAACTCGAAATCGAGCCTTTCGATCGAAAACTGCAACCAACCATCATTGGAAAATTGCCCCTCACCGTCGATCCCAAACTCGAGAACCTTCACCGACTACATCCGAGCTTCGTCTCGAACTCTTGCAACGTTTTCCCTCATTGCGCACACTTTCGATGCCTTCCGGTCGACACACGACACTGAAAAACATTACCGCCTAAACTGCCATTCTAACCCTAGATCAACGAAGAACGGCCACCATGCTCACCAGGATCCTCCAATATTTTTTTGGGGGTCCATCCACCTTCCAGCCTCCTTCGACCACAGGCTCGCCGCTGACCACCACGTCGTTCACCAGAAATTGGCAAAAAACCCCCAAATCCTCCAATTTCGATGATCTCAGAGATCACCAAACTAAAAATTATGATTTTGGTTCCTAAATTCATCATTTGCAATCTAGAATCATATTACAGTATTGTATCAAGAATTTTGGACATTTAATTTTAGCCTATAATATAATCAGACCTGTAGATTTCAAATTTTAAATAAATACATCATATATTATTTAAAACTATTTTCAAAATTAAACTTCCTATTTTGGATCCTAGCCTATAATCAAATACATGTAAAGATATGATTCTTTTATTGTTGAAAGAAAAACTGTAACACAACAGAGATGATCATCAGACATATCACATAAATGTATACACATACATTCAAATCTAAGCCTACATGCAAATCATTTCAAACTATTTTACTTCAAGATTTTATTCATGCATCAAAGTTCAAATCTCAGATTTTAAACTGTTTTTAAATAAAAATTTACTCACCAGGCATGCATGAAACAGAGGGTAGTTTTGGATTTTGAAAACTTGAATGTAGGCAAAATGATTTATAAACTTGAATTGTAACTGTTTTTGAACAAATATTTTATTCACCAGGAAATAAAATAGAGAAATGGCCTCCCTTTTTAGTCTGGAAATTTTGTATTGAACTGAAGTTGATTTTTGAATTTGTGTTGAAATCTTGCTTGTTGAAGCTTTAATTTTTGCATAGCCTAATTCGGGTTTGAAATATTGTTGCTATAGCTTTAGTCTTGGATTTACTTTTGGTTAAAAACTTAGGTTGAAGAATGCAGGCTTTTGAAAATCTCAGGTTTGAAGAAGATGTTCAGGTTGAATAAATTGAGCTGGCTTTGAGTTGAAAATGAATTACAGGTTGATGATTTTGATTTCTAGTTTGAAGTTAATTACAGATTGTATTTGAGGAATTTGTTATAGGTAGAAGTTCTCTTAGTTTTGAAAAGAGAATAGAAATAAAATGAGGAGAAGGAAAGCATGTGTTAAAATAGGCTAAAATGTGATTTATTTAGAATAAAAGAAAATAAAATTTAAAAATGACACTTGCTAAAATACTCACCAATTGTCATTTGCATTTACATATTAATTAACACTTGTTTAAACAAGCATAGATTTACACTTGCCATCATGTAATTTATATTTATTTTAAATATTAACATAAAGCTTTATATTAATTTACTATTTTATAAACACTTATCTAAATATATATATATATACTTTAAACAAAATAGAATAAAACAAATTATATTCAAATAAAATCTTATACATATATTTTTAAATCCAAATTTATTTAAAATATCTATCTTTTAAATTTCAAAATAAAACCAAATTCAAATTCAAATTAAATTTTAAAAAAAAATCTAATTTAAAATCAACTTATATATGTACATATTAAATTTGAAAGTAACAATTCTTTTTTTATTAAAATCTATTTATATTTATATATAAAAGCAATACATTATTAATATTGTTTTGAAACTAACAATTTGCCAATTTTAAATAATTTATAAAAGAAATTATCTCATTATTTTTAAATTACTTATCTTACTTAAATGAATTTATGTTTCATATGTAAGTTATATTTTAAATTTCTATCTATTTTCAAATCATAATTATCAAGCAATATTTAAAAAGAAAATAAAACAAACCTTTTTGTTAATCTCATTTAAATTTAAACTAATGCTAAGATATATTTTAAATAATTAAAAATTTACTTTAAATATTTTATAACTATATAATTAACTTTTAAATAGCTTTGAAAAGTTTTATGTTATATTAAATCATAATTTCCAAATTATCAATATATATATATATACATTATAAATAGAAAACATTTTATTAGCTTTTATAAAATAAAATTTCCCAATTAAATATTTATTCGCTTTTAAAAGAATAATTTGCCAAATTAAATTACAATTATAAAAGACAATTATTAAATCGATTTAATTTTTAATACAGATTATTTAATTGATATTGCCCAAAATTTCAGGTCATCACATATATAGGCTCTGATGATGTTGGGCATTTGTTGTAGAATGTTGTAATCCATCAAGTGTAAGAATGAAAGTTATTTTGTTTCCATTGCATCGTTATCATCTAATATGTTACAGCTCCAGCGAACCAGACTCCAACGTTTGAATCTCCGGCATTTGAATACGGGTGATGAATTGGATGCCGATTTTCGAAAGTTGAAGTGCAGGTCGTCACATTTCATTTCCTTCTAGATAAAAAGTGGTATTCTGATATGGAGCCCAGATATTTTATTTGTGTGGTTGTTAGTCGTTGAGGCACCTCGGTAAAGGTCGGTTACAACCAAGGGATGGCATACTCATGACGGTTAGTTACCTAGTTACAGAGGTAACCCGGCCTTGTGTTGGTAGAGATCCGGTAGGTTCTCGGGCCATCCTTCCAGAGGCGTACCCATTCGGATAATGGAAGTTCCTTAGCCTTGGCCATTTGTTGGAAATCCAAATAAACAATATGAGCCTTTTACAATTTTAGTTGTATAACCTACCTTTTAACATGGTAGCTATAGTAGGCATACTATAATGGTATGTATGCTGGTTAAGATTAATATTGTACTTTCAAAATGTTTTTCCACACTATTCACTAAAAATAATATGAAAAGAATTTTTCACGTATCAAGCATGTTTGACTACTACAAGGAGAAACCTCCCCCATGTGTGCAATTGCATTTGAGTCTGTGCTGGGAGACCTTATAGTAGTTTCATTTTCAAAAGCATGAACGGATTTCTTTTTTGTGCAAATAACTATTTTTATGTTTCTCACACCCCAGTCTCATGACTGACTCGAAGTTTTTTGTTCCCTTTGCTAAACTATGGGTGCCTCTAATTTTCCACATAAGCAGCCTAGAGTCAGGAGTAGATACGGATTCGGAAGTCTTTGAAGCTTTTGGGTTTTTAGCTTTTTGGTTTGGACTTTGGAGCTTTGAAAATGAAGATGCGGTATGTTCGACTAACTCTCTTGGATGACCCTGTTGATGTCATTTTTTCCTCTGTTATGTTGCATTCTGCTGTTGTGTAGTATATATGTAATGGCCTGTTTTTATGTACCCTTTGAATCGACAATAAACCACACATGTCCAACTCAAATTGCACGAATAAGCGGATCATTAAGGGTAGAAAGAAAAATAAAGATGGAACAGAATCTCACACGAATAGAATAACATATATTATTTCAATAATAATCTTTACAGCGGAAAAATTTAAATACAATATCAGAGTCTAATCTAGATTCATCTTGGACAATTATAACACCTTCCCTTACAAATGCTGACAAACAACAAAACAAATGCACGAGAGGAAGCGGATAATAGAATACGTCCATACGATGATGAAGATCTCCAGCTCTCCTCTGAAAACTCCAACCATCTTCAACTCAACCTGAAACTACTCGGGTCTGACCCGAGTATTGAAAATACCCGGATCAGGCTTGATAAACCAGCATGAGATACTCGAAATTAAAATGACGTTGTCATCAAAATCTTGAAAAGAAGAGTATCTCATAAGACCACGCCCACACATAAACACGGACGAGTTTTTACGTTATGATAACCAAAACACTTTTATAACAAAACATTTGATATTATTTCTAATGACATCTCTTTGAAAACATTTGCAAATAAACTTATTCGAATAAGGTATCAATATCTGGACTATGTCTAAGGTAATATATCCGGATTGGGTCAACGGAATATACCAAGCGGAATATGTGATACCAGAAAGGTGGTAGCTGAAATGTTTGCAAGTCATTACAGCTATTTTGGGAATACAATCAAAACCGTAAATCTCGTATTGGGATTGGATTTCCAACATGATAGGGAACTAGTGACCTTATCTCTGATCCCCACATAACAAACATAGTTCCCACGATGCCTTAATCGCTTTTCTCAAACTAGTTACTTGGAACTATACTTGCTATACTACCACTGATAACCGGTAGTTCCCTACTTTTCTCGAGCTAACCACTTTATCAAAATGGGGCAATAAATGCCTTGGGAGACGCATCCTCCAAAGGGCCAAACGTATTTGACACCACCATAAACACTCACTTATTCCAAATTTGCTTCTGTTAGACTACAAAGTATCCCATCACCTTGTCATTCCACGTCACATGATTGATTTCTAGAAAAGTATAACTTCCTAAACTCGTATGTCTCGGGAAAGGGTGTTAAGCTAAAAGAAGTTTCCTTCTCCGCCACCAACTGATATACATTTATAGAAACCACCCAAATGTGATTTAGAATACAATGTCAGACAAACATCCATACAAGTTCGTTCTGGGACTGAACGAAACCGAAGGCACTCTCCTACTACCACTAGTAGCGAGTAGTCCTTGCAATCTGAAAAATCTCCACAACGAGGAGACTTCTGCCATAAATAACTCTATAATGGGAGCGACCCAGAGCATGTTCAACAAGCAGTCCTCATGCTAAGAAGATCCATGGTCTTCGATAATCATAATCTTCAACATGTCTTCACTTTCGAATGTATACATCAGTTCGAAGTGGTTTTCGGATAGGAATCACCCAAATCCGACTCTGGTTCCTTCGAAGCCAATAATCTCTTAAAAATAATTTAAGAGATACGTGGATATCAATCATCAATCAATTACTTCATCTTTTATCTAATCAAATATCTTTCTTAGAAATATTCTTTTCAATTTATTCCATTTTCTTTTCAAATGTATATGGAATCGTTAAGCCTCATTTATCAAATCATTTGGTTTATTTAAAATTTTCTTAAATCCTGAAATAATTCCAAATCATTTTCTCTTTTACTTAGGAAAACCTTTCCAAATCATTCATTAAATCTTAATCAAAGATTTTCTTTCTTAACTTTTGATTGAAGGAAAATTTTCCCTTTTATAATATCACTTTTCAAAACAACCATTTAATTTAAAGGATTATTCACTGTCCAAAATCGCGAATATAATTCTTTTAATAACTTTCACATTTAACTTATCAAATTAAGTTGATTTCAGATTTACAAAACGGTGTTCATAAATTCCATTTATATTTTATAAACTTCCACATACAAAATTTCTTAACTAACAAATTCCCTGTATATCTCACTTATAAGTCAAAAATCCAATTATAATTTAATTACTTACAAAACTCTTATTTATAAATTCATTCCTTTCAAATCTTATTATTTATAAAAATCCATTATAAATTCTTTTCTAAATTTCAATTGCAAACCCATATATAAATTTGATTACAATCCCATTTAACATTTATAAAACACTTTTATAATTCCATAACTTTTGTATATAAAATATCAATTTTATAAATCTTATATATAGACCATTTATAATAAATTCAAAGAATTTATTTCTTTTCCTTTATCTTAGAAAAACTTAATTATAATCCTTTAGAGCATCCGGACTTTCCTTTCGATATGTTCCACTCCTCGCCTAAGAAGAGAAAATATAGGCCAGGTAAGTTCAGGGCACTGGTTGCTCCATTTCTAACCTTAGTTAAACACTTGTTTTATCTTCCTAGATCTCACAGATGGGACAAATGTACTAATCATTTCCGCATACTTGGTTTGTTATTATATTCAATCTTCTTCACTTTTTGTTTAAGTGGTATAAACAATTTCTCTTAACTATTTATTCAAACTCTTTTTAAAACTTTCAAATCATCTTTAAATAACTTAATTATTCTTTTAAAATCAAACACAAAATATATAGGAAAGAATTGTTAAGTTTAAAACTGCATTTCAAAAAAAAATTCAAATTGCTGCGAAAAGACTTGCGAAAAGTGTTGCAAATAGCGTTTTAAATCTATATTCTTCAAAACGAACATTTAGAAATCCATATTTTCAACTTAAATCTCTTTTAAACATTTTAAAAGATTCTTAGGACGTATTTCATATTTTTAAAACATTTAAAATATCAATTTTAAACATTGGTCACTTTACTGCAAAAGCGCGATTTTGTTGGAAAATTATTTTGGACATATTTAAATTATACAAGATAAAATCTTGATTTTATTCCTTTATTTCTTTAAACATATTTAAATGTTTATAAATATTTCTAACTCATTTTAAAACTATTTCCAAAAAGTTTAACCATTCCATATACACCATTTCATTTTCAAAAGGAAAGTAATTTCCTTTGTGCTTATCGACGTGTATTAACGTGACTTGATAAAACAATTTAACAATCACATCAAACAATTAATACTTGATGATCAAAACATATATAAACATTCATAGAAATCATTACAAATCATCAAACATGTATATATATATATATATAAACAGAGATGCTAAATAGAGTTTCTCATCATAAACCAAAGCGATTAACTTCCTAACAACATTCTAATCAACCAACATTTCACTAATTAATTCCTACTCCATTAAACACTAACAAACAACACCTTCTCCCTTCCAATAGCTTGGTCGATGCTGAAGATGGAGGTTGGTCGAAAATATAGAGAAGAAGTGATAGAGCTTTGAACTTGAATTCCCAGGATTTAAATCCCAAAAATGGGTCATCTTCTCTCTTCTTTTTGACTCTCTTACTCATAAAATTTGAAAAACTTGTTAACTGAAAAGTTGTTTCAAATTATTTTCGATTGAATTAGAAAAAAAGTGTCATTTGAATCTAATTTTTTTTTAGGGAGATATGATAGAATGAAGAAGATGTATTGTCGGATTGACAAAATGAAGTCCAAAATACACTTCAAAAAATTGAGTTTTAGGTATATCAAACTTCAAAACTGGAAAACACTATCAACATAAAAGTTGTAGCCACTGAAATTTTATATGGTTTAAAAAAAAAAATTTCTTAATTTGGATCATTTATGATCAAGATATGATCAAAACAATATGACATATTCTCTAGCTTAAAAACTGGGCCAGAAAATGCACTGGAAAGAAATGTATTTTTGACATAGTTAACTTTAGAAATAGATAAAGTGGTCAACATGAAAGTTATTGCCACTATAAAATACATGATTTGAAGAAAATATTGTATTTTGGTTCATTTTTGAAGAAGTTATGGCCAGGAGAAGAAGAGGTAAAATATGGAGAAAATATGAGTTTGATTTGAAGAGAATGAACATTGATTTCTTTTGAATATTTTATAAATATTTTGACATTATTTCTTTTTAATTTTTTTATGGCTTGAAAGCCATTAAAGAGAAGAGTAAGAAGATGAGTAAGCTTGAGAAAAGAAGAAGAAGAAATGTGAATGAAAGTGAAGAAGGGGGTGGGTATTTATAGAAAAAGAAAAAAGAAGTGGTAATTTACCAAAACAACCTCTTACCAAATTACCAAACTAACCTTACTTCAACCTAAAGCAATCTCTTCTTTTTCAAAAATTAACATCATCATTTCACTTCTTACTTTATATCTTAATCCCTTAAGAACTAAGCTAAGTAAAATAATAATTATGTTGGTTTTGATTTGATGTGATTTGATGTTTACGTTTTCTCGCTTCTGTTAATTCTTACTTATTTTTACTAATGACTTCTGGAAGTATTTTAATCTTATTTATTAAAAGTAAACATGTTTAGTGAATTAATTAATACTTACACTATTTGAATATATGTTCCTATATAAGAAAATAAAGATGCGATGACGTTGCGACAACTTTTAATCGACAAAACGTTGATTTTCGACAAAATGTTTTACGGTCACATTTTGACGTTTTAGTTAAACTATTTATCAACGTAAACCAAAATTAAAAATAAATTTGTATAATGCTATTTAAAAAAATAAATATTCATAAATAAATTAAAATAATTTATTAAACCATTGAAACTTACTTTTCTAAAATCAGCATTTTGTCACTTTTGTAGATATAGGTAAATGTTACTATTTTTAAGTATACTTCCCTTTCCAAATCCTATCTAACATTGTTTGAATCATATAATCTTACTTATTTTACATTTAAAATCACTTTATATATTATATTTTAAAGTGGTCAAATTCTAGGTCGTTGCATTCTCCCTAAACAAAAGTGTACCTAAAACATTTATCTTTAAATTTAATTCAATATAATATACACAGATCATCTATATGAAGTATCTTATTTGGTCTCATATTCGAATACACAACTTCATTTCCGAACTAGAATCGATCCCCCGATCCTTTAGTGCAGACTTTAATCAGGCTCTTTGCTGAGAAACCTTTGATTTTCTTGCATAATGCTCAACTATGATAGAAAACTAAAGTACCTAACCAACATCCTCATCAATGTTCGTCGTCAAGAAATCGAGTGATAAATCCTTTTTCGGACCAGTTTAAACACCTTGAAGTTCTATTTTCGAATATTAAATCAACATTTATGCGACGAAATGATCTACATATATGTATTTATTACCTCTCAAAACATTCATAAAAACTTTATCTTAAGCCCAAACACTTTATAAATGTGCTTCCTTATATAATCCCTTTAATTATTTATTTCCAAATATTTTTATTGAAGGAAAATATCCTAGAGATACCCTTTTTCACTCAAAAGATAATGTATCTGTATAAAAAAGTTTTCCCATAATCTTTTAACTTTGTATATTTCTTTTAATACAATTGTTATTTATAAATCATTCGTAAAACTATTACTTAAGTTTATTACATCTTATAACTTATGCAAACCAATCATATTTTAAAGACTTAAGTCCAAATCCTTAACTAAAGCTGGAATTCATTAATAAAATATTTTCTAGGTTATAATTTCCTTTTTGTTTATAATCACATTTGTAAATTATACTTATCCAACTTCATTTACTCAGAATATTTCACAATCTTTTACCAAAAGTTTTCCTAAATTTCTTAGCTCTGTGCTATGTATGATTCAGAAATTTTCGACTGTCCTAAATCATTAAGAATTCGGCTTTATCTTATCAATTAGTGATTCCAATTTATCTTTAGTTTAAACACTTTTATAAATATTACTAATCAATGATTCACATTATTTCTTCTAACTTAATAAAATTATATAGATCGAGTAACTCCAAAACAATCCAAGGAACTGGGTACTACCAATAGTATCATATATCCTCTTAAAAAAAAGACTAATACTTAAGAGAAGTGTTTACCATCCAAACACATTTCATGCCCATTTTTAGTTTATTTTCGAGCCAATCGAATTAGTTGTCATAAAATACCTTTTTATATTTGAAATAATACCATTTTCAAAATCCTTTAGTGATTACTTTGTAAAACTTATCTTATAAATTCATTTATCTTATATTAATTAACTTCATTTAATTTCCACAATTCTTTTACTCGAACTTAAATTATTATTTCTTAAATTATATTTGGAATAAGTATTAAAGATCTTAACTACCTTATCGGATTTCTTACTTATCGATTTTTTTATGAAACATCTTATAGTCAAACTATGAAATTCTAATCACAAGATGTTCATATTTAAACTTCATTAATCTTGATTTCTAACTATATAAATTTTCAAAATATATACATTATATTCAAAATATAATCCTAGGTAAAATTATTTCATTTACCAATCTTTTCAAAATCAGTGTGCCGGTTCGCCTTGTTTAAATGTTTAGGAACCCTCATCGATAACGGTGACCAGGCGCATCGATCAGAATCCATAAATCAATCAATATATAAATCAACACAAAACAATTTATTAGTCACTAACAAATACGCCCTTACATATAATACGCTCAAAATCATTCTAGGGTGTTACTAACCCTATCTCTAATGAGTTACGCATCCTAGGATATTACTAACCCTATCTCTGATGAGTCTATACCCAACCAAAGCCAAGGTTCTCGCTTAACCTTCAGCATTGATACCAAATGTATTGGCCCTTTTTTCCATACCCCTTGAATCGACAATAAACCACACATCTCCAACTCAAAATGCACGAATAAGCGGATCATTACTTGTAGAAAGAAAAATAAAGACATAACAGAATCTCATACAAATGGAATAACATATATTATTTCAATAATAATCTTTACAGCGGAAAATTTTAAATACAATATCAGAGTCTAACCTAGATTCAGCTTGGACAGTTATAACGCCTTCTCTTACGAATGCTGACAAACAACAAAACAAATGAGCTAGAGGAAGCGGATAATAGAATACGTCCATACGATGATGAAGATCTCCAGCTCTCCTTTGGATATTCCAACCGTCTTCAACTCAACCTAAAACTACTCGGATTTGACCCGAGCATTGGAAATACCCGGATCAGGCTTGATAAACAACGTGAGATACTCAAAATTTAAAATGACATTGTCACCAAAATCTTGAAAAGAAAGGTATCTCATATGACCACGCCCACACATAAACACGGACGAGTTTTTACCTTATGATAACCAAAACACTTTTATATCAAAACCTTTGATATTATTTCTAATGACATCTCTTTGAAAACAATTGCAAATAAACTTATTCAAATAAGGTATCAATATATGGACTAAGTATAAGGTAATATATCTGTACCGGGTCCACGGAATATACAGAACGGAATATATAATACCAGAAAGGGGGTGGGTGAAATGTTTGCAAGTCATTACGGCTATTTTGGGAATACAATCAAAACCGTAAATCTCGTATTGGGATTGGATTTCCAACATGATAGGGAACTATTGACCTTTTCTCCGATCCATGCATAACAAACATAGTTCCCACGGTGCCTTAATCGCTTTTCTCAAACTAGTCACTCGGAACTGTACTTGCTATACTACCACTGATGACCGGTAGTTCCCTGCTTTTCTCAAGCTAACCACTTTATCCAAATGGGGCAATAAATGCCTTGAGGGACATATCCCCAAAGAACCAACGTATTTGACACCACCATACACACTCACTTATTCCAAATTTGCGCCTGTTAGACCAAGTTGCATCCCATCATAACCGGGATGTGTGGCTCGCGAAGCTACGATCAATTTCTTCAAAGCCACACTTTTCATACAAAACCACGCTTTGATCATAACAAGTTCCACTTTGAATGCCACATCGTCATTCCACATCACATGACTGATTTCTAGAAAAGTATAACTTCCAGAGCTCATATGTCTCGGGAAGGGTGTTAAGCTAAAAGAAGTTGCCCTCTCCTCCACCAACTGATATACATTTATAGAAACTACTCAAATATGATTTAGAGTACAATGTCAGACAAACATCCATACAAGTTCATTCCAGGACTGAACGAAACCAAAGGCACTCTTCTACTACCACTAGTAGCGAGCAGTCCTTGCAATGCGAAAAATCTCCACAACAGGCAGACCGCTGCAATAAATAACTCTATAATGGGGGTGACCCAGAGCATGTTCAACAAGCAATCCTCACGCTACGAAGATCCACGGTCTTCAGTAATCATCATCTTCAACATGTCTTCACTTTCGAATGTATACATTTGTTCGAAGTGGTTTCCGGATAGAAATCATCCAAATCCGACTCTGGTTCCTTCGAAGCCAATCATCGCTTAAAAAGATGTTAAGTTCATACGTGGATATCAATCATCAATCAATTACTTCATCTTTTATCTAATCAAATATCTTTCTTAGATATATTCTTTTCAATTTATTCCATTTTCTTTTCAAATGTATATGGAATCATTAAGCCTCATTTATCAAATCATTTGGTTTATTTAAACTTTTTTAAATCCTGGAGTAATTCCAAATCATTCATTAAATCTTAATCAAATATTTTCTTTCTTAACTTTTAATTCAGGGAAATTTTTCCCTTTTACAATATCACTTTTCAAAACATCCATTTAATTTAAAGGATTATTCACTATCCAAAATCGCAAATATAATTCCTTTAATAACTTTCAAATTTAAATTATAAAATTAAATTGATTTCAGATTCACAAAATCGTGTTTATAAATTCCATTTATATTTTATAAACTTCCATATACAAAATTTATTTACTAACAAATTCCATTTATATCTCACTTATAAGTCAAAATCCAATTATAATTTAATTACTTAAAAAACTCTTATTTACAAATTCATTCCTTTCAAATCTTATTATGTATAAAATCCATTTTAATTCTTTTCTAAATTTCAATTGCAAACCCATATATATATATATATATATATATATATATATATATATATATTTGATTACAATCCCATTTAATATTTATAAAACACTTTTACAATTCCATAACTTTTGTTTATAAAATATCAATTTTATAAATCTTATATATAGACCATATATATTAAATTCAAAGAATTTATTTCTTTTCTTTTATCTTAGAAAAACTAAATTATGATCCTTTAGAGCATCCGGGCTTTCCTTTCGATATGTTCTACCCCTCGCCTAAGAAGGGAAAATATAGGCCAGGTAAGTTCAGGACACTGTTTCCTCCATTCCTAACCTTAGTTAAACACCTTGTTTCAACTTCCCAGATCTCGTAGATGGGACAAATGTACTAGTCGTTTCCGCATACTCAGTTTGTTCACTTTTTGTTTAAGTAGGGTAAACAATTTCTCTTAACCATTTATTCAAACTCTTATTAAAACTTCCAAATCATCTTTAAATAACTTAATTATTATTTTAAAATCATTCACAAATTATATAGGAAAGAATTGTTAAGTTTAAAACTGCATTTCAAAAGTTATTTCAAACTGCTGCGAAAAGCATAGCGAAAAGTGTTGCAAATAGCGTTTTAAAAGCTATATTCTTCAAAACGACTTTTATATCATTTAGAAAACCATATTTTCAACATAATTCTCTTTTAATAAATTTTAAAAGATTCTTAGGATTTATTTCATATTTTTAAAATATTTAAAATATCAATTTTAAACTTTGGTCACTTTACTGTAAAAATGCGATTTTTTTAGAAAATTATTTTTGACATATTTAGATTATATAAGATAAAATCTTGATTTTATTCCTTTATTTCTTTAAAAATATTTAAATTTTTATAAAACATTTCTAACTCATTTTAAAACTATTTCCAAAAGATTTAAGCGTTCCGGGTACACCATTTCATTTTCAAAAGGAAAGTAATTAACTTTGTACTTATCGACGTGTATTAATATGACTTGGTAAAACAATTTAACAATCACATCAAACAATCAATACTGGATGATCAAAACATATATAAACATTCATAGCAATCATAACACATCATCAAACATGTATATATATAAATAGAGATGCTAAATAGAGTTTCTCACCATGAACCAAAGCGGTTAACTTCCTACCAACATTCTAATCAACCAACACTTCGCTAATCAATTCCTACTCCATTAAACACTAGAAAAAAAACACCATTTCCCTTCCAATAGCTTGGCCAAGGCTTAAGATGGAGGTTGTCCAAAAATATGGAGAAGAAGCGATATAGCTTTGAACTTGAATTCCCAAGATTTAGATCCCAAAAATGAGTCATTTTCTATCTTGTTTTTGACTCTCTTACTCACAAAATTTGAAAAACTTGTTAACTGAAAAATTGTTACAAATTATTTTGTACTGAATTTGAAAAAATGAGTAATTTGAATCCAAGTAGTTTTGAGGGAGATATGATAGAATGAAGAAGAGGTATTGTCAGTTTGACAAAAATGAAGCTCGGAAATACACTTTAAAGAATTGAGTTTAAGTTATGGAAACTTCAAAATTGTAAAAAGTTATCAACAAATAAGTTGTAGCTAATGAAATTTTTTATGATTTCAAGAAAAGAATTTCTTAATTTGGATCAGTTTTGATCAAGTTATGATCAAAACAAAATGACTTATTCTCCGGCTTTAAAACTGGGCCAGAAAATGCACTGGAAATAAATGTATTTTTGACATAGTTAAATTTAGAATGAGATAAAGTGGTCAACATGAAAGTTGTAGCCACTGGAAAATATATGATTTTAAAAAAAGAATTTTTTATTTTGGTTCATTTTTGAAGAAATTATGGCCAAGAGAAGAAGAGGTAAAATATGGAGAAAAGATGAGTTTGATTTGAAAAGAATGAACATTGATTTCTTTTGAATATTTTATAAATATTTTGACATTATTTCTTTTTAATTTTTTTCTATGGCTTGGAAGCCATTAAATATAAGAGGAAGAAGATGAAGAAGCTTGAGAAAAGAAGAAGAAGAATGTGAATGAAAGTGAAGAAGAAGGTGGGTTTTTATAGAAAGAGGAAAAAAGTAGTAATTTACCAAAATAACCTCTTACCAAATTAACCAAACTAACTTTACTTCAACCTAAAGCAATCTCCACTTTTTAAAAAATTAACATTATCATTTCACTTCTTACTTTATTTCTTAATCCCTTAAGAGCTAAGCTAAGTAAAATAATAATTATGTTGGTTTTGATTTGATGTGATTTGATGTTTACTTTTTCTCACTTTTGTTAACTCTTACTTACTTTTACTAATGACTTCTAGAAGTATTCTAATCTTATTTAGTAAAAGTAAACATGTTCAGTGAATCAATTGATACTTATACTAATTGCATATATGTTTCTGTATAAGAAAATAAAGGTGCGACGACGTTGCGACGACTTTTAATAGACAAAACGTTGATTTTCGACAAAAAGTTTTACGGTCACATTTTGACGTTTTAGTTAAACTATTTATTTATGTAAACCAAATTTAAAAATAAATTTTTATAATGCTATTTAAAAATATAAACATTCATAAACAAATTAAATTAATTTATTTAACCATTGAAACTTACTTTTCTAAAATCAACATTTTGTCACTTTTGTCGATATATGCAAATGTTACTATTTTTGTGTATACCTCCCTTTCTAAATACTATCTAATATTTTTTGAATCATACAACCTTACTTATTTTACATTTAAAATCACTTTATATATTATATTTTAAACTGGTCAAATTCTGGGTCGTTACAATATATATAAGCTCGATGTTGGGCATTTATTATAGATGTTGTGATCCATTAAGTGTATGAATGAAAGTTATTTTGTTTCCATTGTGTCGTTATCAACTAATGTGTTATAGCTCTAGCGAACCGGACTCCAACGTTTGAATCTCCTACATTTGATTACGGGTGATATATTGAATGCTGATTTTCAAAATTTAAAGTAAGGGTCGTCACATTTGGTATCAGAGCTAAAGGTTGATTAAGAACTTTAGCTTTGGAGTATAACTCATTAGGTGACTCATTAGAGTAGGGTTAGAAATGCCCTAGAATGAGTATATTCCCTAAGATATCTCATCCATATGCATGGATCAATTTTTCTAACTATTTACGGATAGTGAGAATGAGTGCAAGAAGAGGACGAGGTAGGGGAAGGGTGAGTACCACTACAAATGGTCGAGACCCTGCAACAACGGTAATGGAAGGAACCGCTCTTCCCATCTAACCCCAACCCAATCTGGCAGAGTTATATCGGAATTTCTGAAGACTTGGAGAGAAACCATTCAAAGGTACGGAGACTATTATAGAAGTGCAAGCTTGGATTCGATCTTGTGAAAGGATTTTTAAATGTTTGAAATTGGATGACGATCAAAAGAGGTTGATTGCTTCCTGGCAGCTCCAGGAAGAAGCTTTCGCTTGGTAGGAGACGATTACATTAGCTGATTCGGAGGATGAGTTTGTTAGTCCGTGAGATGATGGTTTTGATGACAACAACCTTAGAATAGGATTATAAAATATAAATACTAACATTATAGTTTAGAAATATATGTATATGTAGGATTTAACCATGCAGGTACCAAGAATGAAGACTGTACAGTATAAAGATTCAAGATATCAAGACTGAAGACTCATGGGTATCAAGAATATCAAGATTACCAAGAGTTCAAGATTTCAAGTAATTTTTTTTTTAATTAGGAATTTTTGTTAAAACTCCTAAAAAAGCACTGGCATCTTAAAATCCAATTTATTCGTGGAATCGAATCCACTTCGAGCCCGTTAAAGAGATGGAATCCTAAGTAGGATGGAACCTATTAAAAATCTAGTGGAACATTGTTTTGTATCCGCTAATCTTTATTCAAAATGATTTTACAAAATTATATCTTGTTTTCAAAAAAAATTCAAAACTTTCCTTCTAAAAGAATCAAAAAAATCTTTCCTGATTTCAATTACTTTTAGCCTCAAAATAATCTTTAATTTTCAAAATCAAGTTATCCTTAGTTTAAAAACTATCTTTAATAATAATATATTTATAGTTAGATTTAAATATAAAATTATAGTAAAATTTTATATATTATTCTCTATATTTATTTATGTATTTTAACTATAGTTAATGATATTTATAAAAGTTTAAAATAATTTTAATATAAGATAAAAGTTTTTTTCATAGAAAAAAAAACCACAAAAATTTCCTTTGGGACGTCGACATGCTCAGTATACCCATGTCGACATAGTGGCAGTTGGGTTCAAAATTTAAATTTCAAAAGAAGTGACTATTCGTCATATCTCTTCACGAATAGAAATGGCTGTTGTTCTTCTATAAATAGAGGTTGTTTTCAACGAATTGCCATTCACATTTTTTGGTTTTCATTTCTGTTCATCTTCCACATTTCTCTATACACATTCCTACCATTACTCTGCCGAAATCAACATTGAATCTAACTAGATTATCTCTGGTTTGATTCTCTATCATATCTCAACAAGATCCTCAGTGCTATTCATTTGTGCAGATCAAAAAGAACAAATGGATAATCGATAGTGGATGTTTTAGACACATGACTGACAATCCAGATATATTGAATAATATAATATACAAAGGCGAAGGACTGGTTAACTTTGGATACAATTCAAAAGGATATGTGATTGGCATCGGCAAAGTCGGTAACTCTGAAACTCCTATTATTACTAATGTTTTGCTAGTTAAGAATCTGAAACAATAATCTGCTAAGTATAAGTCAACTCTGCGATAAATGATATAAATTAAATTTGAAAAAGATAAGTGTCACATTGAAGATAATAATAATTCAACCATAATATTTGAGAGAATTAGGAAAAAGAATATTTATATTCTTAGTATGAAAGTTTCAAATGATAACTTGTGTCTTTTGGCAAATACAAGTGACCCTTGGATTTGGCATAAGAGATTTGGGCATTTGAATTTCAAACTCTTATCTAGACTGCCAAAGCATGATCTAGTAAGAGGTCTCCCTAAAATGAATTTTAAAGTAGATAGTCTATGTGATGCACTTCAATTAGGAAAACTTAGAAAATTTTCTTTTAAATTAAAAGATATGATTTCAACCTCAAAACCTCTTAAATTACTTCATCTCGATTTATTTGGTCCATCTCAAATTTTGTCAATAAATCGTAGTAAATATGTTTTTGTAATTGTAGATGATTATTCTATATTTACATGGACAATGTTTTTGAAACATAAAAGTGATACTTTTGAATGTTTTAAGAACTTTACAAAAAGGATTCATAATCAACTTTCTTTATAAATTATAACAATTCGTAGTGATTACGGTGGTGAATTTGAAAATGAAAAGTTTGAGGAATTCTGCAATAAAAAGGGAATAACTCGCATTTTTTTCATTTCCAAGAACTCCACAACAAAACAGAATAGTAGAATGTAAAAATAGGACGATCCAAGAGTGTGCGAGAACTATGCTTTCAGATAGTAAACTACCAAAGTATTTTTGGGCAGAAGCAGTTACTACCGCCTGTTATATTTTAAATAGAATTTTAATTAGACCTTTAACTGATAAGACATCTTATGAATTTCTTCATAGAAAGAAACCTAAAGTATCTTATTTTTTAGAATTTTTGGAAGTACATGTTTTATTTTTAATACTAAAGATAACTTAGACAAATTTGATCCTAAATCTGACAAAGGTATCTTTATCGGATATTCTAATAAAAGTAAAGAGTACAGAGTATTTAATTTAAGAACTAACACCATTGAAGAAACAATGCATGTTTCGTTCGATGAAAATTTCTAAAATTTTGAAATAATGACAAAAGAGTTTGAGATGAGTCATATGGGTGAATTGAAATTCTTTTTAGGATTACAAATAAAACAATTAGATAATGGTATCTTTATTAGTCAAGAAAAATATGCTAAAGACCTAATTAATAAATTTGGTTCGACTACTGCGATTGGAAAACCCACTCCCATGGCAACCAATGAGTACCTTAGTAAAGAAGATCTCTCGAAAGATGTAGATCAAAAATTATATAGAGGAATGATTGGATCACTACTCTATATTACTGCTAGTAGACCTGATATCATGCATAGTGTTTGTCTCTGTGCAAGGTATTAATCCCAACCTAAAGAGATCCACTTAAAAGCCATAAAACGTATCATAAGATATGTTAAACACACCATTGATTATGGCTTATTTTATCCTAAAAATGATTCTTTTGACTTAATATCTTACTGTGATGCTGATTATGCTGGTTGTAAATCAGACCGAAAAAGTACAAGTGGAACTTGTCACTTTTTGGGACATTCTCTGATTTCTTGGTTTAGTAAAAAGCAAAACACGGTTTCTTTACCAACAACTGAAGCAGAATATATTTCTGCTGCTTTGGCTTGTTCTCAAGTAATATATATGCAACAAACTTTAAAAGATTATGGTTTAAATTTCTCAAAATCACAAATTTATTGCGATAATACTAGTGCGATAAATTTATCCAAAAATACTACTCAACATGCTCGAACTAAACATATTGATATAAGACATCATTTTCTCAAGGATAATATAAATAAGGAAGTAACTACTCTATATTATATTAATTTCGAGAATCAAATTGCTGATATATTAACAAAACCATTAAATGAATCTATATTTACTAAATCAAGAAGAGAATTAGGTATTTGTTCAAAAACTGAAATATAAAAAATATAAATAACAAAGTATAATTAAAAATTGGATCAAAATAAATTAAAAGGCAAAAATTCTAGCACCATGTCGACATCCCCTTGTACCCCATGTCGACATACAACGATTTTTTATTTTTGAAATTTTTCCCACAAAAATTCAAATAATTGGTTATATATTCTTCTTATTTTCGAAATTATATTCATTCTTTCTGTTATTTCTCTGTTCTATCTTCTGAAATAAAATAATCAATGGCCTCCTCTTCCAAATCAAACATAAATTTAACCTTTTCATTTCCTTTTCTTACTTCTGGACCGTTTCAACGAACAACGCTTTCTCGTTTGACGAAAATGGAGGATTCTCTGAAGGATGCACTTCAGTTAATGACTGAAATCCAAGTGATGCAACTTTGAATAGACAAAGAACAAGAGAGGCGAGGCAAAATCCTTAGGAATTTGCAAAAATTTCTAATGGATAATCATGCTAACCAAATCTTGATTGACGAAGACTCTTAAGGAGATCAAGTACAAGAAGCCAATGAGGAAGAAGAAGAAGAAGTAGTCCACATGGAAGAAGTGCACGTGGAAGAAGACGACAATGTCATTTGTGTTGGTGAAGTGTGCTTTGACAAAGATGGAAATCTTGTCGAACGACGTGAAATTTCTGTTTCCATATCCAAATTGTTCGATTCATAGATCTCCCATTTTCAAAGACACTCATTAGTTCCTTTTCTCTTTTTCTTATTTTTGTATGTTCTTTCTTATGTTTCCCACGAAAATGTAAATATAACTATATGATTAATAAATAAGTTGTGTTCTTGTATGTGTTCTATTAAAAGTATTATATACTTAGGATAGTTTGTAGTTTAGGACTAAGTTTTAAGTTTTAGAGATAAGTGTTGATTATTTATGATAACACTATCATTATAATCACATATCATAGAGTATTAGATTAAGGGGGAGTTATATAGTTTGGAGTTAGTTTTTTATTGATGAAAAAAGGGGAGAAGTATAAAATAGGACAGTTAGGCATAGATTAAGGGGGAGTTATTAGGATAGAAGTAATATTTTATAAACAAAGGTTGTCATCATAAAAAAAAGGGAGATTGTTAGTCTGTGAGATGATGGTTTTGATGACAATAACCTTAGAATAGGATTATAAAATATAAATACTAACATTATAGTTTAGAAATATATGTATATGCAGGATTTAACCATGCAGATACCAAGAATGAAGACTGTACAGTATAGAGATTCAAGATATCAAGATTAAAGACTCATGAGCATCAAGAATATCAAGATTATCAAGAGTTCAAGATTTCAAGTAATTTATTTTTTTAATTAGGAATTTTTGTTAAAACTCCTAGAAAAGAACTGGCATCTATTTATGGAATGGAATCCATTTCGAGCCAGTTAAAGGGATGGAACCCTAAGTAGGATGGAACCTGCGAAAAATCTAGTGGAACAAAATTTTGTATCCGCTAATCTTTATTCAAAATGATTTTACAAAATTATATCTTGTTTTCAAAATGTTTTTAAAACCTTCCTTTTAAAAGAATAAAAAACATCTTTCTTTATTTCAAATACTTTTAGCCTCAAAATAATCTTTAATTTTCAAAATCAAATTATCCTTAGTTCTAAAACTATCTTTAATAATAATATATTTATACTTAGATTTAAATATAAAATTATAGTAAAATTTTATATATTATTCTCTATATTTATTTATGTATTTTCACTATAGTTAAGTATATTTATAAAAGTTTAAATAATTTTAATATAAGATAATAGTTATTTTTTAAAGAAAAACAAGCCACCAAAATTTCCTTTGGGATGTCGACATGCTCAATATACCCATGTTGACATAGTGGTGGTTGGGTTCAAAATTTAAATTTCAAAAGAAGTGTCTATTTGTCATATCTCTTCACGAATAGACATGGTTGTTGTTCTTCTATAAATGGGGGTTGTTTTCAATGAATTTTCATTCATATTTTCTGGTTTTCATTTCTCTTCATCTTCCACATTTCTTTATACACATTCCTACCATTACTCTGCCGAAATCAACATTGAATCTAACTAGATTATCTCTAGTTTGATTCTCTATCACTATCTCAACAAGATCCTTAGTACTATTTAGAGTTATAGGCTTCTTTGTAATCAATTAAACGAGAAAAGGTGTGATTGTGGCCTTGGAAATCAATCAAGCGAGAAAAGGTGTGATTATAGCCTTGGAAATCAATTGGGTGAACTTGTTGCCCGTGAAATCAAGTATCTCTACCCAGAGGATTGTGAATCTGGAGGGTGTACCTCGTCGCCTTGAAATCGAGGGTGTAATTGTACAATTGTTTTTAAAAGGAAATCTGTACTTGTGTGCGGGACTAGATGTAGGGTAACCACGAACCAGTACAAAATTCGGTGTGTTCTTTCCTTTACTGATTTTACTTTATTTCTGCATCTGTGTTTGATTCTATGATCATATCTGTGTCTGAATATTACATACAATTGTGGTCAAATTAACAAAAACTCAAAAAGATCTAATAATTCTTTGTAACATATTCACCCCCCTCCCCCTCTAGTGTTTATCCTAGCCTTAAGATCCGTAATCCGCATTTCTCACAGAGTTTACATGGGATAGATTGAAGCATGTATTTAAGCAGCGTTATATGCCTTCCACTGGTATTTCCAGGATATATCAAGAGTTTACCGATTTGAAGCAAGAAAGTCTATCTTTTGAAGAATACTTAAATAAGTTTAATGAGTTATTCCGATTTGGACCTGAACTAGTGAATACCCCTCTTAAGAAGAATGAGAGATTTATTAAAGGGACGAACAAGAAGTTTCATGAAAGAATGCCCGATAATGAAACAGACCCAAGTAGCAAAGGTATATGCAATCAAGGATGACCCTTCAACCTCAGGAGCTGATAAAGGAAAAGGAGTTTCAGAAGGTAATCTTCTCACTTATGATAAAATTGCTAGAGTACTATTCGACACTGGAGCCACGCATAGTTTTATTTCCCGACAAGCCATGGAAGAGTTAAATCTTGAACCCCAATTCATAGACGAACCTATTTGTGTAAAGAACTCGGTAGGAGGCCTTGTAAATCTTTGTTTACATTGTAGAAAAGCTCCTATTTTGTATTCTCATCATCAGTTTCCTATCAGCCTTTTCGTTCTTGACATTAATGAATTTGAGATTTTACTTTGAATAAATTGGTTAACAAAATATGAAGCTAAATTGGCTTGTATCAATAGAACGATTTAAGTCAAAACCAAACATGGAAAATTTTATTGTGATTTATTATGAGGATCCAAGTCCGAAGAGGGACAAGCTAATGTATACTTTAGGGTATTCCAACCTGAGTTTGGAATCCATACCTATTGTTCGAGAATTTCCTGACGTATTTGAAAAGTTAAGTCTTTACCTCCGCACAGTGAAATCAAATTTAGAATCGAATTGATTTCCAATACCCGTCCAGTTGTGCATGCCAGCCGTAGGGTAGCACCAAGGGAAAGAGTAGAGCTAGTTAAGCAAACCCAAGATTTACTGGAGAAAGGATTTATACGACCTAGTCATTCCAGTTGGGGTTCATCTGTAGTATTTGTAGCCAAGTCTGATGGATCTTTGAGATTGTACGTAGATTATCGTGATCTTAACAAGTTAACCCTTAAGAATAAATTTCCTATGCCCCGAATCGACAACCTGTTCGATCAATTTCATGGTGCTCGGATCTTTTCCAAGATGGACCTAGCCCAAAGATTCCATCAGCTGAGAATTGCAGAAGATTGTATCCATTTGACAGTTTTTAGGGGTCCCGATACATTCTACGAATGGTTAGTTATGCCCTTCAGACTAACCAATGCTCCTGCGTATTTCGTGGATCTGATGACTTCGTGAAGTATTGAATAAGTTCGTTCTTGTATTTATTGATGATATTCCGATTTATTCCAAAACTGAAGAAAAAAACATGCAGAAGTCTAGCTCTGCACCGACTTGCATGTTGATTGTGTGTTGATTGTATCTACACCGAGTTGCTCCGGTATAGAGATTACCCTAGATGATGAGGAGTCCGGACGTGATTATGGGATATCCGGATTTGCAAGGACTTCTTTCCTTAATTGGACGAAGTGCCTTCGGTTCCATTCAGACCCTGGATGGAATTGTATGGATGTATGTCTGACATTACACTTTGAGATATAAAGCTGGTTTGTGTCAAATACATTCCTATTTGGTGGCGGAGAATTTATTCTCTTAGCTTAACACCCTTCTCTAAGACGTACGAACTCAGAGGTTATGTAGTTAATAGTTATTAGTGATATATTCCCAATTTGGTAATGTGGCATGCTAAGTGCTGAGCATTGGTTGACCGAAGCATGGCTTTTGTGTAAAGCATAGCTTTGTAGGACGAGACTTCATCGAACCTCACACCCTGGGAAATGGTCGAGACAAGAAGGATGCGGCAAGGTCATGGGGTTCGCGACCCTAAGGGTGTGTGCATTTCCTTCTGGATAAAAAGTGGTATTCTGGTATGGAGCCCAGATATTTTACTTATGTGGTTGTTGATTGTTGAGGCAAGGTCGATTGCGATCGAGGGATGGCATACTCGTGACTGTTAGTTGCCTAGTTACAAAGGTAACCCGGTCTTGTGTTGGCAGAGATCCGGTTAGGTTCTCGGGACGTCCTTCCAAAGGCATACCCATTCGGATAAAGGAAATTTCTTAGCCTTGGCCATTTGTTGGAAATCCAAACAAACAATATGAGTCCTTTAAGATTTTAGTTGTAAAACCTGCCATTTAACATGGTAGCTATAATAGGCATACTATAATGGTACGTGTGCTAGCTAAGATTAATATTATACTTTCGAAATGTTTTTCCACACTATGCACTAAAAATAATATCAAAAGGATTTTTCGCGTATCAAGCATGTTTGACTACTATAAGGAGAAACCTCCCCCATGTGTGCGATTGCATTTGAGTGTGTGCCGGGAGACCTTATGGTAGTTTCATTTTTCAAAAGCAAGAACGGATTTTTTTTGTGCAAATAACCATTTTTATGTTTCTCACACCGGTCCCATCACTGACTCGGAGTTTGGCGTTCCCTTTGCTAAACTCTGGATGCCCCTAATTTTCCATACGGGCTACTTAGAGTCAGGAGTAGATATAGATTTGGAAGTCTTCGAAGCTTTTGGGTTGAGGTTTTTGGTTTGGACTTTGGAGCTTTGGAAATAAAGATGCCGTATGTTGGACTAACTCTCTTGGAAGATCATGTTGATGTCATTTTTTCCACCGTTATGTTGTATTCCGCTGTTGTGTAGTATATATAGGCTCTGATGATGTTAGGAATTTGTTGTAGAATGCTGTAATCCATCAAGTGTATGAATGAAAGTTATTTTGTTTCCATTGTGTCGTTAACATCTAATGTGTTATAGCTCCAGCGAACCGGACTCCAACGTTTGAATCTCCGGCATTTGAATACGGGTGATGTATTGGATGCCGATTTTCAAAGGTTGAAGTGCGGGTTGTCACAAGAGGCGTACACAACAACAACAACAAACGTTTCCCAAGCAATTGACAACCAGTACAATGCATAGCAGGGACCAGTGAACCATGAAATGCAAACTGTCTTGAAGCAAATGAGAACTCAATGCACAGACTCGAATCAAACAGTGATACTGTATCCTACAAGAACAGCAAACAACAATGTCTGGACTAAATGCATATGAATTCCAAGCAAGACAGTGACCAATAGATGATCAAACAAGTGCATTCAATCTCGAACAAAAACGAAGTTTTTTACAGTCTTATAGGAACCAGGCCGAAGTCAATTCTCAAAGAAAATGCAAAGTCAAAGTAAAAATCTCATCTAAAAATATCATCACATAATCAAAGTAACCGAAGTCAACGGCAGGTTTTACAAAAACCAGAAAATTCAAAGTCGTGGCGACCAAGGGATAGTCAAAACAAAACCAAACAAGCCGTGACAATCAAGTAACGAAGATATACGATTTGAAAACGTATGAAACAAATCATAGCATTTAAGCATAACCATACAGTTGAGAAAAATCAATTAACAAATTCAAGTAAAAATATACGAACGAAATTATAGGAATTCAAATTCCTATATAACTCTTAAACATCATTGGCAATAATCCATTCGAGTTTAAGAAATAACGGAGAGCAAAGAATCAAATTAATAACTCGAATTAGATCAAGTTCAAGTATATCTACCAGAAAAGCAAAAGGAAATAACATACCGATATAAGTCGAACTCGATCGAGAAGCATCCTGGTGCGAATCAAAGTTACAATTTGATTGGCAAAGCAAACCGTATATAGTTCATCCTTCAATCAACTACTTAAGTCGGCGGCTTCAAAAATTCACTAAACCCTAATCTCAAGAGGAACAAACGAGTAGAAGACAACCATTTTTCCACAATAAAAGAAATACGGGCTGAAGGAATATACGAGTAGAAATAAAAGAAGAAGGGAGATGGGTTTATTTCTTAAGCCTTAACTTTGGGCCGGCTTCTATAATTACTTTTTGGGCTTTAAATTTTAAAAATTAGGGTTTCATTTTTTTAGTTGTTTTTATTTTGTAGTTACTTTTTAATTTGTGTGATTTTCTACTCATGTGACTAGGGACGAACTACGGTAGTATAGTTCGAGAATTCGCAACTCAGTGGCTGAGATGGCAGAGTTTTGAGCGTAGAGTTAGGTTAGTCGATAGGGGGTGTCATAAGTTTACGTTTGTAAGCGTATGACTACTTAATTTCTAGTAGAAACCTTGGAGGCAACACGTAGGCAGGGTGTTGTCGAAGCTAGGTAAATCTGTGTGTTCTATTTTCTTCTTTTATTAGTCTGCTACTATCTGTGCTGCTATTACTCTGCCATATCTGTGTTGCGAATATTTTATATTATTCTGCATAATTTATTTATAACTAATAGTATCACCCTATTCACCCCCTCTCTAGGGTGAAATCGATCCTACAAGTCGATCTCAGTTGTTGTCTCAGTAATATATCTTGGCTCTCCCTATCTCCTGTCCTTAGCCTTTCTGGTTAAGTTCTATTCCGTCCTGATGCCATGAGATCCTTTTGTTTTCTAGTGGGTCCTGCTAGGTTAAAAACCCAGAAAACAATACCTCACCACATAAGAGTAGTAGCCTGCTAGCCCAATAATGCTTGTATGGCATAAGTCATTACTACTTACCTACCCTCCCAAAGTGTAAGACAATTCTTCTTTAAACAACTAAGCTGATCGCTATAAAAGCACCCACTCTTGGCCATTATTGCCTCTTGTAATACCTCATAGATGTTCTCATAAAGGAGAGTCATCTCTATGAGACTCTCAATAGTGGATCAAAATGGGATATGACTAAGTAATAAATCCGAAATCCAAGCATTAAGACCCTAGGCAAGCTTCCTTTCCTTCTTCGAAAGAGTAATGACCATCTCCACTCAAAATTTAGACAAAGGGTTAAATTGACTAATAAATTCCTACAATAACAAGCTACCCTGCTACATATAAATGATATGATCAAACTACACATCCCTTTCAATCTTAGAAAGAAACCAGACTCAAATCGGCTAATTAATCCAAGTCATGTCCTACTTATTAATCAATTCGACTACCATGCCCCAAGCGCTACACCACCTCCAACACCTACCACAGATGTTGAAATGTTCGGATGGCAGATTATTCTCTATATTATTCAAATAGTCTCAAAACCAATCAGACGTCTTAGATTGCCTAGCCATTGTTTCTCGTGCACCTCATTGGCTCATATTGATAGCCTTAAACTGGACACCTTAGCAACTGCCAATTGAATAAATCAAAGTTTAGGAAATGAGTGTAGTATGCAGTATTATATAGTAGAAAAATACAAACGCACACTCTTATCATATCTCCATCAACCAGGTGGCTTAACTCAAACTAGTCTAGCTGGTCCTGAGTGTAGACCCTAGGCTCTAATACCAACAGTAATGACCCACCCTTCATAATACCTTGAATCAATTTCAAATGACCATGTCTAACCCCCAAATACCACAAAGACAGTATGTTTTGTTAAATAAAATATTAAAAATCATACTAAGGCATACTGATTCATCTCACAGTAGGAAGGTAACATATAATATACCGAATTTACATAAACAGAATAGAATAAACAATTAAATAAGTGGTTGCACTTGCAAAAGCAACTGATTAAAAATGTCAATACATAAAGTCAGAATGCATCAACTCCATTCATATGGAGTTTTGAATATAATACCTTATATCCCAAGTCTCATATATAAAATGGCATGAACTGTCATGTACAACAACAACAACAACAACAACAAAAAAGTATGTGCGTGTGCGTGTATATATATCCAATATAACAATTTCATACCTCCAGAATACTCCAATTGTTCAATAAGCCTATCGTCATGGCACCTGACTCTTAAACTACTCAATCGAGTACCCGGGAGTTATCATGACATAAACACACAAAGACAAAATGCAGGTTAGATATAAAGATTGGTATGAGGGGAACTATCTAAAAATATAGTATATCAAAGTTATATACATATAAAATAAGAAATAACTAAGGCATAGCCAGTCCTCTCCATATATATGGCTTAGTAGTAACCTGGATTGTCCATAACAAGTAAAGGAAACCTACCTTAAAAATAGGAAGTCATACCATAATTTTCTCTTCTCCTGTAACCAATGAGTTAACATAACTAATATAACGTGACTGACACATAGCAATATACTATGATACAGGTAACCCGATATACAAGTGAAAGGATAGTATAGATATTGCCAAATAAGTCTAACTCACAATAAAAAATAATAATTACTTACAATCTAATAATAGGCACAATCCTAACAATAAACGAGAAATAGAGAACACAACCGTCATTGCTGGTGGGTGGAGTCCATTAAAGATAGCCAACATGGTTCAATGATACCTACCTAAGGTCCGGAATAAATGGAGTCGGCACTTAATCGTACCATAGACCTCGAGCCACTTCTAGTGTAAACAAACTCGTGTAGATCGCACCAAGCCCTATACTAAAATAAGAATACCTATAACCGATACCCATATCGAATTTCTATTAGCTACCTAAGAGACCTATTGAGAGCCACATTTATATTGTGAACTCCCCAAAAAACCAACACCTCAAAAGAAGTTAGCCTATAGGTCATGTCGCATCACCTAAGAGTACAACATAACAACGTATGTCCTACTCTAGTCTGGTATCCAAATATCGACCAACCTCTGCTTCGAGACTGCGTCTGTAGGTCATGCGTCCTAATGGTATAATGGATTCCTTTTATAAAACTGATACCATCCGACTCTTAAGCTTCTCCTTGCATACCACACTTATATGGATCTTCCTATACCCTATATCAAAATAAAAATATCTTTAAACGATACCTATGTTGAATTTCCATTAGCAATCAAAGATACCTATCGATAGCCACAACTATATTATAGACTTCCCTGAAAACCAATACCTCGAAGGAAGTTGGCCAGTAGGTCCAATCGCAGCACCTAAAAATATAACTCAATAATATATGATCTACTTTAGAATAGCGTCCTTATCTCTCTCTACCCCTGCTTTGGGATCATGTATGCATACAATAAATTCCTTTTACAAAACCAAAATCATCCGATGGTCAATAGATAGACAATCCAGATTCAAGCTATCCTATGCTATTTAACTTCATTAGAACTTCGAAGCCCTCATCAAGATAGAACATTCCCAAAGCTTTGCCCAAACAAAACTAAAAGCTCTTCAAGTTTAAACAATTTCTTTGAAACCCAAACCCCAAAACCCAGGTCCGGACCTCAAAACAATTCCATTAACCAAAGCTTTATCAAAATGCATAGTCACTAATATAAGACCAATACCAATCATCAAAAAGTATATATCCTAAGGTCAAAGCCAAAAGGAACAGACTAACACCGCTCAATCGTACATGCTCACTAGATGTGACCATGCAACCAACCACTTCATTGATATTGTATTCGGTTGTTATTTATTGCATACATATCCTTTTACGTTGCATCCAAATCTTGAGTAGCCCAAAGTCTTCCTGAAGTCAAGCCAAATCATCATGCCAACTCGCATCCTGAACCAAGGAGGATACCCTCATCAACTCACTGATTTGTTATATTATAGCTTAATAAACCAATATCTAGGCTAGATAAACTTCATGTAATTTTAATACAAGTTTCACCTTCCTATATCATTATTTTAGCCTTATAGCTAATTCCAAATGTCATACTTTTTATTTTCGATTAGTAATAAAATATATAATAAAATTTCTACCATTAATATAACTACAAATTAGAGTTCTAATTAATTTAAACCATGTTATAAATTAATATCAACTCCATCTAATTCTATTTAATATGAATAACACATAATATTTATATATAAGGTATCTCAATCAATTTTCCTGAATATCAGTAACAAAATATATAATAATATTCTACCACCGAACTAACTACAGATTAGACTTTAATTAATTTATAACCATGTTATAAATTAATATCAACTCTATCAGACTCTATTCAATATGAATAGGATATAATATCTATATATACGTGATCTTAATCAATTATCCCTAATATCTACTCAAACCAATCTAATTAAATGGGGAAAGTAAATACATACTTATATTATTCTACCTATCCTAGGTAATATTTTTCAATATATATAATTACGATAATTTATTACAAAATATAAATTCAGAGTTATAATTCCTCTCACTTAAACTACAGTTTCTCAAGTGTCCAAATCTAGTCTAAGCTCATACCATGTCATAGATAATCTCACTACGAATGCAATGGCGAAGACCACGTCTCGATTCGACCTCTTATGCAAAACATGTGAATTTAATAAGGATTCAAATTATAAACATTAATTAATTAACCATAATTGGTTAATTAGTTAACTTACTTCTTAATCCTTCTCCTACTTTCCCCTAATTCCAAATTCCCTCCTATGAACCCATGAGATTCTCATAGCCATCTAACTCTTTTGCCACCGTAGGCCGCTAGAGTTCCTCTTGAAACCACCAATGCTTACCACTTTGCGAGCCGAGTTCAAATATGCCAAAATCAAGATTTCTGCACCCTTTAAAACAATAGCAACCCCTCCCCTTAATCCATGTCCAGGCAAAAATCACCACCTCAATCAACAATCGCACTTTACTTGTAGACCACCAATCTCTACGTCTTCCACCGTTAAGTCAATCCCCACACTCCCTTTTTCCAAACACCGCCTATAGATCCTCCCAAAGCCATAAAAAATGAATCCCAAAATATTGAAAATGTTAAATTACCACCGCATTAGTTGATGTGGCTATCACATCACGTGTCTTACTTAGTGGAACATCATGCCACTCTCGATTTGTCTACCCAATCACTGAAGTTCTTGATTTAATTTGAGGAAGAGGAAGAAAAAGTTTGCGTATGTAGAAGGGGGAGATATTATCAAAGTAGAAAAAAGGTAAGTGGAGAATAACTCGGGTAATGAGTAAGTATAATCTAATATATTTTATTTAATTCCTTAAGTAAATAACCATACATTTTGAGTTCATGCAATCACATAGTACATCAGAGCATTACGAAACTCGTCGGTGCACATCACCTCATTTTTGGTCCTGGTGGGATAAATTTCGTCACTATCTGAGACAGAGCTCTAGGATGATGATTTCATGCATTTCTATGTCGTTTTGACCATCTGATCACCCAACTCCAAAAGTTCTTCAACCGTATGTGTCATAATGAAGTCCTCGTCCTAAAAACACAATCTGTCAATTAAGATCCCAATGGGCCGAATACATATGTATTTTTATAAAATATGTATAATAATATATAAATCATAAAAATACTATGACTCCAAATATAATGATATTTCTGCTCATTTTAATCCGCAATGTCAATTCGAACTCAGCGAATATGGTATTGATTCCTAGTTGGATAGTATGTGAAAAATTAGATTTTCGGACCTTTAGTTCATTAGTAGTTCAATATTTAAATTAATTATTTACATATCCAATCGTTCAAAATGCAGGTTATTACATAGCAGCAACCGAGCCAGATCCTTCTTCAACTATGAAGATGGAGTTCCTAGTTGCTTTCCTTACGTGACAACTCATCCTTCAATCTATGATAAGAACAATCGATCTCTTTATAAGGAATCCTATCATGGATGATTAGTCTCTACTGAATCATGATATCTCATAAGTTAAACTATGCAACCTAAGCTTGATACCAAATGCAACGACTGCCTTCACCTCCGACAGCTAATATACTTGTATAGTGCATTGGAACAATACCCGACCAATGTAGGAAGATAGTCAAGGGCCATAAATTAAATAAAACTTCACAGAATTGGTCATATATCTTGTAGCACATCAAATAAAATATAATAGTCATCACAGATATAAAATAAGCGAGACGGCAATAACTAAATGAATCATATAAATCAGAGTTAACGGATCCATAAAGCTACACAACAGAGTGATAGAGTTCATACTAAGTGGCTCTAAATTTTTGCATAGTAGAATAATAAGCAGTAATAGCTCAATGTAGTAACAAGTGAGAATGTAGCCTCTAGATCTCCATCTGTCCAGCTCCATTTGCTCACCAGACCTGATATCCCTAATATACTCATTAAGAGTACGTGGAATAATAGAAAGCAAAGCATAAAATCCCTAATCAAAGAAAAGTCTGGTGTGAGCGGTAGAAAATCTTAAATACTATAAAGTCAATATATTAGGACAAATGGTATAGAGAAACATACCCGACCCTGCATCCACAGAGTTAGCACATAACACAAGATATATGCTACTTTATATCGTAATCATCATGGGTGTATTATACATCAAAGTTCTAATAGGTGTCTAGGTATCTACATCGATGATATCTACGCCATGTGACATCCCTAGGGTAATAAGAAACCAAAGTAAAAATAACATCCATCATCCATTCTCACACTCACTCACTCAGTGCGTTGGATATATGATACTCGCACGTCCACATCATTTCAGTCAAGGACTACATGCAGTGTAGGTTCCTTGGTACTTGAATCCATGCCACTCAAAACGCCAGGTCCTAGACTGCCCATCCTATGTTCTCCAGGATAAAAAGATCTAAACATTATGCGATCCGAGCCTATTGTATGCCCAGTTGTGCGTCTTCACATGCCCCTACTTTACGAGTACACATCGAAACCTTGGAGTATCAACAATTCCTTTGCATGCATCATCCATAGTAGTGGACATCCTAGAACCAAATTTTCAATTCCCATCTAAAGTCATCATGATTGGGATGATTCTCGACAATCGTCATTAGTCATAGTAGACCATTATTTGTCCCGTAATCATACTCTAAAAGCTCCTTAAATTCGGCACGTAGTCCTCTATTCTACGTCCCGAAGAATAGCTATCCCATCATTGAAGCTGTCACCCTACATCATGAAATCATGCATCGTTGAAGTCAACAACTCGCCACTGTGTCCCATGACTCACCACCGACCGGGGTTAACTTGGCTTGACTTGAAGCAAGCATAAGTTCATGAAGGCCAAAATAGATGCATGACGAGCTCAAAGAAACCATGTTTGCGGGCTGAAGTAAGCACTAGAAGGACTCGAAGCAAGCTGGTATCTTCCATTATCGAACCTTGACCGTCAATCCCTAACCACCAAGCCGACTTTGCTAAGCCATGCTCCCACTGATCCATGGTGCCATTAATCAAACACTTAACTAATTTTATTTCCCCAATGCAGCTCCATATTTACAGGCAGGCAACTGGAAGCAAGCCTAAAACCATCCCATTCACGACTTAGTGTCGATCCCACTACCATTAATCCAACCCTTTTTCCATTTTGATTCCCAAGCGAACTCCAAGAAAGCCCAAATAAAGACCCAAAGTGACTCTTCCCATGACTCAAAGCATGACTGAGAGCAAACTTCTATTGATCTAACCCTTAAACGCTATTTTCGATCCAAGTTCTTTTGTACATAACTTCAGCAAATGGACTCCAACCACTTGAAACTAGAAATATATATTTGTAAGGCCTTCTTTGTCACGCCCAAAAAACTTGCACAAAGTCACCACTTTCACCTCCATGGATCAACTATGAGTTTCCTATTTAACCTATAAACTATATCCAAACAAGCAAATATTCACATACATCAAATTAGAAGCTAATCTAATGAAAGAAGGATGAACCATAAGAACAAGGAGGTTCAAAAGAACACCAATTTCAATAAACTTTGTAAAATCTTTTGAAATTAACATATATGATAAGTTAATCTTTGAACATGTTTTAAGGCCAAAAAATCATATTTAGAACATCATTTTAAGGTGTATAATGACAAATCAGCAAGTGAGAGGATATAATCACTCACCAAAAATTCAAAAGAGCTCATATCCCAAGATGAATAGAAAATCCTAAGTGTCTTCTATAGCAAATCCCCAAATCCAAGTGTTAATTTCGCTTATCTCCTCTTATTGAAAAGTTTTGACTAATTAAAGTAAGGTTTTTGATGGTTTATGATTAAGAGGATGCTAATGGTGGCCAATTTAACTATTTTAGGAAGTGTGTAATGTCAAGGAGAAGTCCCATCGGCCCCTTTTGGGTGCTATTCTTGAAATAGGCCTTGGACGTAGTCATCAACCCCCTTAATTACCCATAAAGCTGTTCAAAATTAAGTAAAACTTCAAACGGTCATTCACCAAAACGATAAATCCGTTTTCCTATCATAACCACCCTACGGAAAGAGAAACCATCATCTCAACCTAATGGAAGTGCTTTCAGACTCTAATTTGGCATTTATCAATTGTTATAGGCCATAAAAGATCTTTAGATTTAAAATCGTCCAATAAAAATTCTAAAGATGGAAAATGTCGACGGTAGTAATTTCTTAAAGTCATAGAATCTTATGACCCTACATGAAAATAATACTAATATTTTACGATCGTTTAATGCGTAAAATACGGGTTTCCATAGAAATGTTTAATATTGTACATATGATACGGTTTCATTATACGATGGTAATATGAATCATTATGTATGATATGTTATGTACTAGGCTAAAGTTTGATTATGCACTAGGTGGTTAAGCGAATATCAGCTCTGAGTTCAAATCACTAATGGTAGTTAGGACTATTCTCGAGTATTTATGAAATATTAAAGAGCTGTTTATTGAATTAATGTACTCCTTATGAAGGTATGTTTCACATTTGAACTTCGTAAGAGACATCAAATATAGAAAGTCCATCTTAAATTCATGTTTATCATTGATAAAGAGGCATCAAGTTTTGAAATGTTCCAAATAAAATGTGGTGCAAGTTTAATTTAAAGAAAAAGTACACCATATTGAATAGAGCTGCAATAAAAGCAAAATATATGCACAAGTTTGTAATGAAGTTTAGGTTAATTCCCACCACTGAAAGTCCAATAAAGTATTGTGATAATAATGATGAATTATAGACTGTAAAAGTTGCTGACAACTGGATAATGGGTCAAATAGCATTCTCCATAATTACTATATAATAAAATAAGTTATCGGTGATGGAGAAGTCTAATCGAAAAGTAAATACAAAATAATAATATTACAAATTCAGTTAATAAGGCATTTTCTTAGTTTAATCTAGGAAAATCGATCGAGAGTATGGCTATAAGATACTATAATTCACTCTAAGTGCAAATGAAAGATTGATAGAGTTAAATGTGTGCACTAGGAGAGATTATGTGATTTGAGAGTATAACTTAATTCTTACATCAAAATTTGTTCAAAATAAAGGAAACTTTTGGTTATATTTTCTATTGTATACATTTTTATATTGGAATATAATTAATGTTAGAAATATGTTATGTAGGATCAAATTAACCCTAGAAGGAGGTGAATAGGGTTTATAAAAAATTCACAGATAAATAAAAATTACAGCATAGATAATAATAGGGTAAATACGGAAATAAAAATGACACACGGATTTATCCAGCATTGGCAAACCCGCCTACTGCTGCCCCTAAGGTTTCTATTAGAATTAAACAAACGTCTGCTTATAGACCCTATAAATTTATGACTATTGCTTACTAGTTTTTTCTAACCCTATGTTCAAAACCTTGTCAAAATTCTGCCATAGAGTTACGAATTCTCGAACTACACCCCGTAGTTCGTACCTAGTTAAAAACTAGAGTTTTTCTCAATGTTAAAAGAAAATTACAATTAAAAAAAATAGAAACCCTAAATACGAATCTGATTCAATTCTTCTCGAGTGAAAGTAAACAACGGCCTAAATAAAATATGTGTTTGCCCTTTTTATCTTCAGCCCATATCTATCTTAGTCCATTCATCAATTCCTCTTTCTCTTCCTTCTTCAGGATTAGGGTTCCTTTATTGAAGCTGCCACTTGAATTTGTGATTCAAACCGCCTCCTTCTTCTTTGATGCCTATATTCATTGATTAGCGGTGATTTAAAGATCTGGCTACTTCAATGAGTCGAGCAGTTCTTCAATTATTGCTTCAATAAGAATCTATATATTCATGTATGTTTTTATACGCTATTTTGAATTTTTGATTTCAGCCGTATACATTTCTGGCTTGTTAACCGCTACGTTCTTCGTTATTTACATAATTCAAAATTTCGATTACTTCGATGCTCAATTCATTTGAGTCTAAATGTGATTAATCTATATAAGTGTCCCTTCGCTGCCTTGTTTCCTTCTCGATTCAACTTTGTGGGCATGCTCAAATTGGTTTTGTTGTGATCCTTAGACCTGGCTGATCTGGTTGATTGAACTTGCTTTGATGCATGTTGAACTACATAGTTGTGATGCTTTGTTGCTCTTTAGCATGTTGGTGTGCATGTCTTGTTTTTCATTATGTTGCATATGTGCACTACCCTTATGTATGCACAAATCCATTACTGTACGCCTTGACCCTGCTTATGCCATGTTTGCATGTGTGTTGCTTACATTTTCTTTTGTTCTTGACCTTGCACATCCATTACTGCACTGCCCTTATGTATGTTTCTCTTGCCTCTTAAACATATGCACTGATTTTCATGTATATGCATAATATGTGTGTGTGTGTGTAAAATTTCTGATGCTTTGTACTTCTTTCTTTGTGGCTTCTGATATACTTTGCTTTGATCGTTGCCTGAACTCGAGTGTATTGAAGTCTTTTACACTTAAATCTGATCTACCCTATCTTGTTTGGTTGGCTGGCTGGTTCGTACTTGTATATATATGCTACTTTCCATGTATATACATACATATGTACATATATATGTGTGCCAATTTTTCAGCACGTATGTTCATGTGTGTTGCAGCATTCTGTTGCATAAGGTTTCTGACTTTGCTAAAACATGTTCGTGGTTATTTCCATTGGCTGTACACTTTACTGACTATCCTTGTTTACCAATGACCTTTATGTCCATTTCTTGGTTCATATGTTTATGCCATGTTGACCAGGAACTGATATACTTGTTTGTGCACTAGTCATTGCTTTTGCCTGCACATGTATGATTGTATATTTTTTTAAGATATGTGCACTTGAGTTGAACAAGTGAGGACTTAGGCTTGACCTTATCAATTATCAGTGAGATTGGATTGAGGCTTGGCATTGTGATATTCAGTGTGATTCACCATGCATATCATGAGTTTTCCTGTTCCTATATTTGTTAGTGCCTAAAATATAAAGAGAAACAACCTAAATAACCAAGGCAATGTTAAATCACAAATTCAATTTTATTTTTCCAAATTTAGGTTCAGTTGGTGGCAAAAATGCCACTAACACCCATTTGTCTGAAACCACCGATATCCAGTCACAGATTTCAAACAATATCTAATGTAGATAATATAATATGAAGAAAAAATAAATTGAAAATGGAAGTATGTGAAAAGAGACAAAATTTATAGTGGTTCGAAAAACTCCGGCCTACGTCCAACCTAGAATAATCCATTTATTGTAGTATGGTTTGTTTACGGTTATAATTCAAAATTCAAGAATAACATTAGCAAAGTGTTGATGGTTGAAGATAAAGAGAAGCTGTAAGAAGATCCTTTTTCTGATGCCATGTCTGTTGTATCTATAGGGGAAGACATGCAATATCGGGTTAAAATTTCGACAGAAGAACTTCTAGGCCATAATGAGGCTACACACGAATTTTCAGGTCCATTAGGGCCCACAATAGGGATCCTCTTCAATTTATATTTTGGTGTCAAAATGGCATGTGATCTGTCTATGGAGTTTTCCATGATGTTAGCTACTTGCCCTCCAAATTTCGTGCCATTCAAATTTACGATTTGTAAGATGTCGCATTTTCCGTGAAGTGGTGTTGCATGTATTCCGATTTCATCCAATCCCTTTGGAGGGATAGTGGTCGATCCCTCAAATTATCTCATTTGATATGCGATCCTTAGGGGTATCCCACATGTTGTAGTAAGGTTATGCTCCAAATTTCATGTCAATTGGATGTGTAGATGTTGAGATAGTGAACGGTCTTTGCTATAAAGTTGGGTTTAGCCAATCTATAAGAGGGAAAAGGGCCAATCCTTATTGAGGGATAGGGGCCAATGCCTCCAAAACCTCTCCAAATTCCATGCAATCCTTGGGGTAGAATCCCTAGGGTCACCTATTCTTGTTTCCAAAGTTTCACTTCAATCCACGTTGTGGTTGTTCATGTCACGACCCGAAATCCAATGTTCGAAAATCGACATTAAATACCTCACTTGTATTCGACTGCCGAAGATTCAAACATCGAACTCCAGTCGGATGGAGCTTATAACAACATTAGATGAATATAAAACAGCAGAAACAAAATGAATATCATGCATTACATCACAAATACAACACCATTATAATATCCGTTGCAACATCAGAGTATCATAATACATATATCACAACTCCAAATAGAACATCATAATAGAACAACAAGTGATCATATGCCAAAAAGTCTTCAAGGAAATGAAGTGATAGTGAACTTCTAAAAACTAAGCACCTTGAGATAAGCTTTCAAAATATCTTCAAGGTAAAAGCCTCCAAAAACCAATAATCTCCAAACCAAAAGTCTCCAAAATACAGCTAATACCAAAATACGAAAAACCTGCTACTAGGCTGCCCATGTGGAAATGATGGGCACCCAGAGTTTAAAAAGAAAACAATAAACTCCGGGTCAGTCATGATACTAATATGAGTAAACAAAGGTAGTTGCTTTTAAATAAAACAGATTTTAAAAGAAAATCGTTCATGCTTTTGGAAAATGAAACAACCATAAGGCCTCCCGGCACACACACAATGCAATCGCACACTTGGGGGAGATTTCCCCTTATGATAGTCAAATATGCTCAATACGAGGAAAATTTCTTTGATATTATTACTAGTGCATAGTGTGAAAACATTTTGAAAATATAATATTAACCTAAGCCAGCATAGGTACCATGATACTATGCCTAATATAGCTTCCATGTTAAATGGCAGGTTCTACAACTAAAATCGTACTGGGTTCATATTGGGAATTGGATTTCCAACAAATGGTCAGGTTAAGGAACTTCCTATACCACATGGGTACGCCTCTGACGGGACGTCTTGAGAACTTCACCAGTTCTCTGCCAACACAAGGCCGAGTTACCTTTGTAACTAGGTAACTACTACACGACTATGTCATTCCCCGGTCGTTTACGGCCTTTATCCGAGGGCCCTCCATCACAAAGCAACAACCACACAGTAAATGAGATTGCGGCAACCACATAGGTAAAATATCTATGCTCCATACCATGATACCACCTTTTTTCAGAAGGAAATGACATACCCTAAAGGGTGCAACCCTCATAACCTTGTCGCATCTTTCCTGTTTCAACCATTTCCTGGGTGTGAGGTCCGATGAGGTCTCGTCCAGAAAGCTACGCTTTACACGAAAGCCATGCTTTGATCACAAATAATCAACAAATGATCATCAACACATAGCAGCACTTAGCATGCCACACTACCAAATTGGGAGTATATCGCTGATAACCTTCAACTACATAACCTCTGAACTCGTACGTCTCAGAGAAGGGTGTTAAGCTAAGAGAATAAATTCTCCGCCACCAATAGATACGTATTTGAAAGAAATCTACTTTATATCTCAAAGTGTAGTGTCAGACACACAACCGTACAGTCTGTTTCGGGTTTAAACAGAACCGAAGGCACTTCGTCTAATAAAGGAAGAAGCCCTTGCAAATCCGGGTATCCACAATTCCGATCGGACTCCCCATCACATGTGGAGATCTCAATACCGGAGCAACTCAGTGCAGAGACAATCGATAGGTTATCCTATCGTTTTTCGAAGACACTCGGTCTTCATCACCATCTTCAAATGCTATTCATTTCGTTGTATCACTATTCAAAATGGGTTATATGACGCAAAGGTCCTCTCCCGGCTAATCCGAATAGTGAGCGCTCAATTTTAAAAACACGTGGGTGTATCAATTACAAGGATTCACATTCACAGTTCAGCACAAAGCAATCTACATCATTACAGTATCACAACAAAATTATCAATCCAGTACACAATATTTGATGATAGTCAATCATCCTCAATTAAGGTGAATGTAATTAGTGAATTAACCACATACTTATTTTTATTAATCATTTTAAATCAATGATTAATTTTACTTAACTATGAATTAATTAAATCTTAATTGGCTTTATTAATTATTTATTCTTTAATTGGTTATCTTAATTTATTAATTCTTAATCGTTAATTAATTAAATCTTAATTAATTTTATTAATTAACTATTCTTCAATTCATTAATTATTAATCGCAAGGTAATTTCAAATCATTAGTTGTTTAATCATTAAAAATAAATTTGGTTTTAAGTTAACACTTGAATATTTGATTTACTTCTCAATTCTTATCAAGTTAAATTTTAAAACAACTTTTATTTTTAAAAAAATATATTTGAAATATCTTCGAACTTCATAAATTTCAAATAATTGTTTCAATACCATTTACCTCACATTCCACTTAACGATTATCATCTTTTATAAAGAATGCATTAAAAAAATTTAATTAACTTAGATCGTTAAAGTTTTTAACAGAAAATCATGTTACTCGATATACGCTTCGGGTTCTACCCGAGAAAAACTCCTGCTTCCTTCGGGTTTTCTCAAAAACTTACCCGTGTGCTCAATTTTTTTTCAAAACTTGAAAAAAAAATCTAAGTAAATTCTCTTTTACCCAGCGCACCAACATTCCACTCGAGTTAAAACTCGAGTTACCCCACGTTTCCTCTGATGCTCGCTTCGAGTTGCCTCTTTCTTCCTCAAATACATCAGCACTGATACATACAACAACCCCGTGCACGTGCACCGTTGAAGCCGTCACCTCCGGCCTTCAAGACCACCACCGGTAGACCACCCTTGATCCCCCCTTGCTACCCAAATGCGAAGATACTCTGATTAACCATGAAAACGAAATCGAGCTATCTCGACCCAAATTAACACAGTGGCCATCACTAGAAAATGGCCTCGCCCCACCTCCTCTGGCCATCAGAGGTCACCAGAACTTGACCGATGCTTCATCAATGAAAGACGCCGCGATTGGCACCGGTGGCGCGATGTCCGATCATCAACGGCGACGCAGCACCATTTTTCCAAACACGAGCAGAAATAGGTTTGTAACCCTAATTCGATCTCGAATTAAAAATTTAAAGATTTATAAATTCCACTTGTATTTTTCTAGTGATCCCAAACATTCAATCTAGCCGTGACGACGAACTCGAGGCCTACAAATGTTTAGATCATCAGAATTTGGCAAAAGTTCAACTTTCTGATCAACCCCAATATCTCAGTGAAAACTTAATGAAAATTTTGAATTTATCTTTCTAAAATCATCATTTTCAACGGTGATTCAAATAGTATTACTGAATTTTAAATTCATGATATTCGAGTTCTTGCCAAATTTGAGTGATGACTGCATTTTCACATTTTCCAGAGAAAAAAAAGCAATAATGTTTTGCCTTGGTTAATTTCCAGCATGATGTATGATTAAGTCAATACTTTAATTTGTTTACCACCCAATTTCAGGAAAATGAGAGAGAGATGGGTTTTGAGTTTGCCATGGTTTACTCTGTAAACCAGATGTGACTGTGTTTCATAGTTTCCAGGAAAAATATCATATTGCTTGCTTTGATTTATTACCACAACATACTGTATGCTCAAACAACACTTTAATTAGTTTTTAGACTTCAATTCCAAAAGAGAACAAAGGGAAAGATGTTGAATCTAACATGGTTTCATTTTGTAAACCAGAGACTTAAAGGAACAGAAGAACATGAAAGAAAATCCTGATCTTAACATTCCAGGCAAATGAAAACAAAAGCACACAAACCTGTTCACATACAAAAGTCTTTAACATCATTCAGGCATTCACACAACAACAAATGATTGAACAAATCAGAGTTTACTCACATTTTTCCTGAAGACAAAAAGTTCCTGATAGTTTCAAAAGAAGGACGAAGCCTGGATTTTCCTACTTTAATTTTTGAAGCTTAGATCTGCAACTTGCAAATACAGATCTTTGATTACTCTTTGTTATATTTATTTACTTAATTCATCAATAAAAACAATTTTAAATTTACTTACAGTTTGAATTCTTTTTTTTAAATACAACAAAGAAGCATTTTATTTCCTGCTACGTGAAGTCAGAAAATGAGTTTAACCTTTGATCTTGATTTCTCCTACAACTGATTTTAAATCTTTGCTTTATCACTAATTAACAACTTCAGATTCAAATTTTTTTTTTAAAAAAATTCACTTGCCTTAAATTTTTATTCCAGAGAACCCTTGTACTGTCTCTGGCCAAAACTGCAGCTGCCTTGTTCAATTAATCTGTAGTTTTGAATTATTGTTAAAACTTAATCTTAAAACTACAAATCCATTAAACAATAAAGTTTTAAAATTTTACCTGAGAGATGGAAACATAAACTACAGCTAGATGTTTTAAGAAGATCTTCAGATTTTCTTACTTTGAATCCAAGAAAAGTTGGCAGTTTTTTTGATTTTTTTCTATTTTTTTTCTTTGGGTGTTGGAGTTTGAAATGCTCAATCTTTTGTTACTGTACTTCCAGAGATTTGCTGAGACTAAATAAATTTGAAAATGGAAGCTGAAAAGTTTTCTATAACTTTTAATTCTTATTATTTTATTCAAGCGATGATATTGAATGCCATTTGTAAAAAAATACTCATGAGATCCCAATGCATGTTGATTTCTTTACTCCATCTCCTTTATGTATGTTTAGCATTTGTGATTTTACAAGACAAAAGTATTTTTAATAAATTTTTATATCATATTCACTTTATAAATGAGTACACCTCTTATTCCTTTGTATATATATACACAATGTTAAAAGAATTGCTTTAACCAATATTTACATTATATATGTTACTCCTTAATGACTTTGAAAGCCACTTATTTATTTTCTATTTAAAAACATTTACTTTAAATTTAGATTCAAATTCCAATTTACTTGATTTATAAAAATCCATTTATGTCTATTAATATATTCACACATATCTTGAACGATTTAAATTCAATTTCAGTATATATCCAATTCTACTCATATATGCAATATACATATATGTATAAAATTTTAAATTCAAATGAATTTTTAAAACATTCATTATTTCAAAATTTTAAACTCAAAAGAAATTGGAATTTATTCATATATGATTATCATTTATTTTATTTGTTTGAGACTTTTCAATTTAATTTCAAATTAAATTCCAAAAGTTTAAAATAAACTATTAATTTTAATTGATAAATTTTTGGCATGTTACAGTTCAATTATGGAGCAATCATCGTTGAGATATGTTGTGTGCATCTTGTTTAATCCCATCCCTCTATTCCGATTCCTCTTCTAGGGAAGTAATAGTTTCATACGTAGCCATTTTTTGAGTGTTATCCATCCGAATCCATTCATCTATATTCCATAGTTTCAAATATAATCGATCTCCAATGCTGGTAACTATCTCTTCGGCTTTCTGCCTTGATAATCATGAAGTCTATAGAGTTAAATCCGCCTATATACTGCCTTGCCAAATGGTGGGTTAACACTTTGCCCCCTAAAAACATGCCTTGCATACGAAATTGTGTTTTGAATTGTCATAAATCCAAGATTTGAAGCCCATAATCCATCAATATCCATATTATCCAGTCCGCTGTCAATCTAAATCCATGATCTCTCGGAATCGTTAGTGAAATCCATGACCATTCTAAGTCGATATCCAATTCTGAATCCGTAATCTCTCTATATCATTTCATCCAAATCCATATCTATTGCAAATCCACATTCTCTTGATATCTTTTTCCAAACCTTGACTCATCGGGTAGTTAGCCAAATCAAGGACCGCTCCAGACCTATATCCAACCCCACGACCGCTTCGAGTCAATGTCCAAATCCATGCTATTCGAAGCTAATATCCAAACCTATAACCTTGTTCGTCGACGGAAGTTCTATCGGTTTAGAAAGCTGTCGAAAGAATTTAAATTAAAAATAACCGCAAGCGCATGGTGTACGAATAACCTATAACTATGTTTGTTTAAGCATAGTCTATTTGGTATGAACAACATAGACTATCAAATTCAAAGATAAACAACATCATTGAACCACTTCAAGTGTTTCCACTAAAGCACAAAAAGAGAGTATAAACATCAAAATGTTGCATCTACATACTAGAGAGCTTCATTACCCCTAAATTGTAGGGATTAAGCTCTCATATTTGTTATCAAATCAACAAATGTAGAAAGCAACATGAAAGCAAAAAGAAAGGAAAATGAAAGCTAATGTAAAAGACAACTAATTTAATTGCATAAAGGTAAATCTACACTATTACATAAGAAGAGAAGAAGCATGTGAATAAAAGAGAATTAATATTGCATAAAAGAAAAGAAAATTACATGAAATAAAATGGCTAAGTAGCCATGGAAAAAGAGAAGAGAAGAGCTTTTTATTTTGAGCCTAAACTAAAACTAAGAGAGACTAAGAGAAGAGAGGAGACGGCTACATGAAACATAAGGGGTATTTATACAAGTTAGAAATCCTAATGCATATTTTTGGGGAGTACCCAAAATGCCCTTGGAGGAAGTGTGGTGACCAAGTTATCATTAGCTTTAATAATCCCCCACTTAAATGTACATGAAGCTTTAAATGTCTTTTAGCATGTGCATTAGCCTTTAATTTGTACATTAAGGTAGTGGGTAGGTGGGGTCCTCCATGTTCTTCACTTTGAATTATTTCCATCTTCATTCTTTTGTATCTTCTTTGTACATGCATATTCCTTCATGAAACCACTTGTAATTGAGTTTAAATTCCTGCAAAATAATATAGAAATTTCCTATTAAATTTTCTCAATTTGATATATGCACAAAAATGACCATTTTGCCCCTATATGAAATGAATATGTGACAATTTGAAAACTATTTGAATTTGGTTTAAACAAGTAAAAATACCCAATATGATCATTTATTCAATTTAAATCGATTAAATATGGTGGTAAAAATATGCATATTTACGTGCACATCAAATACCCCCACACTTATTTTTTTTTTCATCCTCGAATAAAGAAAAACTAAGATAAATTCGTTTTCATAGGGAGCAGGATTGCATTGAGCGTATGCAACAAGCCGTTAAACCTATGGGTGTCCCCAGTAGGACAAGTGTTGTCTCGTGAGGGTTTTTAGCGGATACTACCCACAAAATCCAAATGAGGATGAAAATATTTACAAAATGTAATATTTATTTACAAAGAGAATAATGCTAGTTTTTGAAATATTTACAAATGAAGGATTTATTTTTAAATTGACAAAACTAAGTTAAATATAGGTTTTGGTCATTATCTTGAAAATTTGAGTCATTTACTCGTCAAAATTTCCAACAAAAATCAAGTTATCATAACAAATAGGCTATAGTTTAACTCGTTGTTTTGGTTAATGACACAGTGTAACTATGAAATGGATCCTTAGTTAATTATCAAAGTTTATCAAAGTGGAATTTTCATTTCTTTCAATAACAAATCAAATCAAAAAAGTAAAAATAGTGCTAGGATTTCAATTGCTTGCTCTCTTATTATTTGCAAGAAAAATTACACACCTAGCTCAGGTAAACTGAGGCCAGATATACCACCCATGCACTGCCTTTCGGGCTTATGTGAGGGGAGTACAGAGCATGGCGAGTGCACACACTTTCGTGCATACACCTATCGACCGTAGGTGGTTTTTATTAAGTCTGTTTTTTACATGCGTTCTATACATGCATAACTGTGAGGACTTTTAAATGAGTATGAAAGCACATAATCAAAGATGCCAAGTAATTCACCCATGCATAACCGTGAGGACTTTTAAATGAGAGTGAATACTTGGATGTTATTATTATTTTTATTTTTTAAGAGAGAGAGATAGTTTTGCAAAATCATCTTAGCACCATTTAACTTAGAAGACAAAAAAATTGTTATATCCTTTACTTTAAATCAACCACTTTTTAAAACAAAGATTTTCAATTAGGATGTACTTCAAAATTAACACGTATGAATCTTCCTATATACTAGTTAAACCATTATTATTTGTAATCAAACTTCATTTTTATTTTGGTTAAGACAAATAAATTTTCAAAATTTCAAATTAATAAGCCAAAACCATATATTTATCTTATAGTGTTTCTTTTAAAAATAAATCAAAAGAAAATTTGTTTTTGGGATTTTTTTAATTTTTTTTTTTTGAGATTTCAAAGCAAAAATAAACCATGAAAAAAATGAAGATGAGGCTCCCCCCACACTTGATTTTGACCATGTCCCCACAGTCAACCCAAGTGGAAGGAGAAAAATAAAAACATAATCTTTACTTAAATGAAAATGAAAAGATGATTATTTACAAGACATCAGAAAGTATGTCGTTAAAGAGTAAATGAACCGGTCCTCCAAGAACCGATTCATTTGTCTCACCAAGTATGTAAGACACAGCTCAAGCGCAGAAAACCAAACTGTAAAAGATTTCGAAGTTGAACGTTGATTTGGAAAAACTAATGTGGTTTTATTGAAAATTATACAAGTTGCTTTATTTTCAATGATTTTTGGGTTCGATAAAACAATTGATTGAAGTTCAAGTTTATTTTCACCAATTTGAAATTCAAGCTTATCATTGAAAACATTTTCAGAGTTATTGATTTTAAAATCAAAACGGTGATTTTCATCTTCCCCGTTGGAATTTAACAACTCGTCATCCAAAAGTCCAAAAATTCATGTTCGTTAAATTTATCTTCCTTTATTGGGTTATCAACAACTTCATTATGTATATAACTTTTAGAATCCAAAGTTGTTGTATTCAAAATTTTGAAATCGAGAAAAGGAAGATCGAATTTTATATTTGGTTCCACACCTTCAAAAGAATTGAAATCCAATACAATTACCGTCTTTTCAACAACTTCGTTAAGATTCTTGTTTTCAATTTCGAAAGTTGTTATTTGAAAATCATCGATTTGGGTAAAAGGTGGATTATCACGTGATTCATCGCACGTTGAAATTTGATTTTGTTTCTCAAGAAAATTTTCCAATGTTTTAATCAACAAATGCGCGTGATCATCGTAAATTTCATTCATTTGCTCAACAAAATCAAATTTGTAATTATTAACTTGAAAATTTTCGATTTGGACTTATTGAGTATAAGAATTTTCATTTTCGATAAACGGTAGATTATTATTTGATTCTTCGCAAGTTGAGATTTGATTATGATTTTCACGAAAAGTTTTGTATTTTTCAAGTAATAAATCTCCGTTATCTTTTTCCATTTGGTCAACAAAATCAAATTCATGATTGTTAATTTGAAAATATTCATTTTGAATTTGTTGATAACCAAAGTTTTCAATCATATCTTTATTGAACTATTTCCACTTCCAAAATTATTTGAAAATTGGTTCACATTTTCATCTTGATTTTGAAATTCATTTTGAAGCTCGAAATTGAATTGGCATGGATTATATTCGAAATCATTTGAATTTTGAAGCGAATTCAAATTTTGATTATTTTGACTTGAAATATTGCACAAATATGAGTTAAACAAATCACGTATAGTTTGATTTTGTTGTGTAGAGAGTTCAAGTAAAGACGAAATGTTACTTTCAAGAGTTGTGGGTTCATCGTTTTGAAAATTTTGTGGTTCAAGACTCAAATTGTTTAAACAATAGTTGTTGTTGTAATATCCATAAGAATTTGAAGTGAAATTATATGGATTATATTGATTTTCACAACTGTCGTAAAATTCATGTGAATATGAAAATTCGGACATTTTCAAGAGTTTTTTTTTTTGTTTTTTTATAAAGAAAAATATTTACAAATAGAATTTGTTTTTCAAAATAGAAAATTGATTTTTGTTTTGTTTTTGGATTTTCAATTTTTTTTGGCTTTTTTTTTAAAAAAAGGTTTTATATATTTTTTTGGATTTTTGTTTTTCTAAATTTTTTTTTTGGGCTTTTGAAATTTCAAAGGAAAACGATGTAAAATTTTCAAAGAAAAATAAAAGGAATATTTACAATTCTTTTAGTTTTGGATTTTTGAAACTTTTTGTTTTTTTTAAATATGCTTGAACTAATGCAACAAAATGAATGCAAGGATTAATTACAAATGATTTATCCTAAGTTAACTAAAAATTATATAATCACACTCTGTTTTAAATCAACAAGATAGTTCTCAGCAGGTAACAGACAGAATTTATCAGTGCACCACAAATCACCGTAGCAATGCAGCCGAAGGTTTAAGTAACTTCAGAGGAACAACCACTATAATATTTACGAATCACCGTAATATTTATAAATGGTTATTACTCTACCGTAGCCTAGACGCCGAGAAATTAAATTGTTCAAAGAAGACAAATTGCCAATATACAATTAAGTGTTATCGATGTCTAATCATTATTATTAATCAAAATTCTAAGATTAAATGCAAAACAGAAATTAAACGTGTATTAACAATGCAACTACGAATGGAATATTGTTTTTATTTTTGGATTTTGAAATATTTTTTTTTATATATAAATGCAAATGCAAGCAACCAACAACGCAATACAAATAAAACAATAGATAAGCAAGCAATCAGTTTTTTTTGGGCAGCAGTTTTTTAGCAAGCAAGCGGTTTATTTTTTTGGCAAGCGGTGCTTCCTTGCAATTTTCTGCTTTTGGCTACCTGAAATTAAAACAAGATATATACAATTATTTTTTTCTTTCTTTTGGTTTAGACGAAGAAGTAAAACAAAGCATAAACAAACTAAACTAAACAATCAAAATGAAACAACTGAATTTTTTTTTTGAACTACACAAGTTGAAACAAAAATAATTCAACAAAACAACACTAATAAACTACTCTTTTTAAGACATTTTTTATTTTTTATTTTTTTTTGATTAAACTAAAAACAAATTAGATAAGGGGAAATTCCTAACTAAAAGAAAAAAACCAACTATAAACAGATTTAATTAGAAGACAAATGAAATTAGAAAAATAAAAATAAGAAAGCTAAACAAAACTTCAAAAAAAATATTTACACTTGACATGAACAAGCCCAGTAACCTATTTAAAACTATCCACTATCCCACTTCAAATTAGATTTCCACTTTTTTATCAAAAAGAACGAAAATAACAAATCGCGTTCAGAAATTGAAACTGAAATCGGAGTGAGGCGACTTGATTTTGCAGTTCGATTTAAGATTCAGGTGATGGTACGAGGTGGCAACAGAACCAGGCTTGTCAATGGGTTCGTGATTAATTTGGAGGAGAAGTGCGGGGTTCGGAGTTAGAGGATGAAGGGGGTTTCGTAAATTGCTGTGTTGCGAGTTTGAGATGGGACGTTCTGGGTGCATTTGTACTGTAGAGGAGGGGCGATTGGGTGAGGCATAGAAGTTGGTCAGAGACGATTGACGATAGTAGGGATGTGGGTTTGGCGATCTGAGGTGCAGACGTTGTTCGCTGAGTTCGATTTTTCTTGATTGGGAAGTGTGAAGCGATGTAAGTGGTGAAGGTGTCAGTAAGTGGGATTGCTTAGAGTTGATGGTATTGCATGAGGTAGATTGGTCGAGCAGAAGGAAGGTTGTAGTGGAGAGGGAAGAAGGTGGAGTACTGTAGTGGTGACTGGTTGCTTGTAGTATTGAGTGAAATATATTATTGTTAGAGGTGGTTAGTGGAATAAAGTGGAGTTTGATGTGGTGAAATGAGGTGAAGTCGGGATGCACAGGTTATGAAGATGGGCTAAATAAGGAGGATGTTGGGTGGTCGAAGGGGGGGTTGCTGGAGGTGGAGATGAACTGATGTCAATTGAGGGTGAATGATGATGTTGTGACTGATATGGAGTATGTGATGCAGTGATGAAGATGGGGCCGGGGTGGTTCTGGTGTGGTTATGCAGAAGTGAATATATGCAATTTGGTGAATGATGAGGAAATGAGATAGTGGTAATGGAATGTAACAGTGGTTGCTGTGGGGTGTGGGTATGTATGTAGAATGATTGTTGTTGGCACGGGGCTGTGCAGTTGTTAGTTGAGGAGTGTGTACGGAGGTGTTAGTGAAAGGGGAGTGGGATGAAGTTTATTTGGTGGATCTAGTAGCAGGGTGATTTGGAATTTGCAGTTCAGTGGAATGGAGCAGAGAAGTATGTTGAGTTGCAGTGTCAGTTGCTGTTGGATTAGAATGGAGAGGAGCTGCTATTGGCAATGTGCACTGGTGGGCTGTTTGAATGATGGAGGAGTAGCAGGCGAGTTGAAGTGGTAGCAGTAAGAAATTGATGCACAGCAGCAGTTTAGTCTATGAAGGAAAAGAAGGGGTCTCTTTGGAAGGTGAAGTAGACAGGTTGTTACTGATGTTATATGTGGTTAATGATACCACAGTGTTGGCAGTAAGACAGAAAATGCAAAGAATAGAGAGTAAAATTGTAGCAGTGAAAAGAAAATGTATGTACAAAGGAAAATGTAATAACAGTGTAAAATATCAAATGTGAAAAAGCAATGGATTTTTTTTAATGAAAGTGTGGATGTTTTTTTTATACACAAATGCAAAGTCAACTAGAAAACAAGAAAAAAGCGCACACACGGCAAACAAAAATCACACACAAACACACAAATAAACACACGATAAAAATCACACAAAAATCCAAGAAAAATAATTCGAAGAATAGAAAATCAAAATCAAAACAAATTCCCTAGCAATGGTGCCAAAAACTTGTTTGTCGACGGAAGTTCTATCGGTTTAGAAAACCGTCGAATGAATTTAAATTAAAAATAACCACAAGCGCATGGTGTACGAATGTAGCACGTGGCGAATACGGGTCGATCCACAGGGAATTGATGATTTTAAAATTCTATTCAATCAAATTAAACCAAAGTCGAGTGAAAGTTAAGCTAGAGAATTAGAGAACTAACTAAAAGAAAAGAGAAGCAAATATAAGAGTTAAGTGATAATTTAGGAAATAAATCCACTCTCTAGATCATGTAGTTCAACACATATGAAATCATGATCTCTTTTTTATGGTCATTAGTGTAATTAGTTGATGTGCTTATCATAAGTATGATATATTTGTGTTATTAATTAGCCCAATATAAACCATCAAACTATAACACAACCACTAATACACATTTAACTCTCATGAAATATGACAACAAAGTTCAAATAAAAATCTACTTTAAGCATAGCCTATTAATTATTGTTTAGAAATATAGGCTATCAAATTTCAATTTCAACATTCACTTCATTGCCATAATCATATTTAGATGAAGACGCAATTTCTGTTATGTTTGTTTAAGCATAGTCTATTTGGTATGCACAACATAGACTATCAAATTCAAAGCTAAACAACATCATTGAACCACTTCAAGTGTTTCCATTAAAGCACAAAAAGAGAGTATAAACATCAAAATGTTGCATCTACATACTAGAGAGCTTCATTACCCCTAAATTGTAGGGATTAAGCTCTCATATTTGTTATCAAATCAACAAATGTAGAAAGCAACATGAAAGCAAAAAGGAAGGAAAATGAAAGCTAATGTAAAAGACAACTAATCTAATTGCATAAAGGTAAATCTACACTATTACATAAGAAGAGAAGAAGCATGTGAATAAAAGAGAATTAATATTGCATAAAAGAAAAGAAAATTACATGAAATAAAATGGCTAAGTCGCCATGGAAAAAGAGAAGAGAAAAGCTTTTTATTTTGAGCCTAAACTAAAACTAAGAGAGACTAAGAGAAGAGAGGAGAGGGCTACATGAAACATAAGGGGTATTTATACAAGTTAGAAACCCTAATGCATATTTTTGGGGAGTACCCAAAATGCCCTTGGAGGAAGTGTGGTGGCCAAGTTATCATTAGCTTTAATAATCCCCCCACTTAAATGTACATGAAGCTTTAAATGTCTTTTAGCATGTTCATTAGCCTTTAATTTGTACATTAAGGTAGTGGGTAGGTGGGGTCCTCCATGTTCTTCACTTTGAATTATTTCCATCTTCATTCTTTTGTATCTTCTTTGCACATGCATATTCCTTCATGAAACCACTTGTAATTGATTTTAAATTTCTGCAAAATAATATAGAAATTTCCCATTAAATTTTCTCAATTTGATATATGCACAAAAATGACCATTTTTCCCCTATATGAAGATGAATATGTGACAATTTGAAAACAATTTGAATTTGGTTTAAACAAGTAAAAATATCCAATATGATCATTTATTAAATTTAAATAGATTAAATATGGTGGTAAAAATATGCATATTTACGTGCACATCAAACGTCTCCGGGTCCTTACCGAGCACAATCCATACTCGACGTCTAAGCAAGCCAACCCCATCGCTCTCCGGTGAGACGGCATTATTTCATGTACTCTGTTTCAGTTTCTCTGAACGTCAAGCAGTGTCTTTGCTTAAGTCCTAGGCCGATAGTGGCCTCTCCAAACCCTTGCCGAGCATAATCCATATTCGACGACCTGGGTCAACGGATCCCGTCGCTCTCCAACGAAGCGACCTACTCCTTGCTAGTTATAATCCGTATCCGGAATCCTGCTGGGTTTTATTCCTCTGCCTCGACTCTCCAATCGAGGACTTAATCCATGTGCGATTCCATTCTGTCGCTCTCAGATGCCACTGTTGCGGTTACCGCCCCGTCACTCCAGTAGGGACAATAATTGCTCTAGTTTGTCCATCGTAGTAATGCGGATCATAAATTACCCGATAAATAAGAGTTTGTATGTCCAAAAATCTAAAAAACAAAAAAAAACAAAAAGGGTGCATCTCCGGGCATGATGGTTCATCATCATCTCAAAGCATGCCTAGGGATCGTCCTCAATCCCGTACATGTGTAATTGACTTAGTTACCTTATTATAGAGTTTATTATTATTAGTATGCCCGCACTCTAAGCCCTGAACTCAGCCTTCATCATCAGGATCAGATGATGATGATCTGTGACCCCAATCCAGGGTCATTCCTTTATCCATTTGATGCAGACGGTGGTTACTCATGTTCTATCGATGTTGTATGATTCCTCATGTACTGTGGCAGTGTACTGCTCCTAACAGACTCCTCAATTATATGCTTTAAATGCTTGCATTCATCCATGGTGTGCCTGTTCAATTTGTGGAATATCTAACACTTTCCAAACAGATGCTCTCGCTCTGTGGGATCCCTCCTTGTCGGTTTCTAATAGGGGAGTTGGCCCTAGTGTCTAAATAAATATGTTCTAGGGTTTCCATCAAATCTGTGTAGGAGGAGAACTTTGTCTCCTACTCTTTCCATCGCCTTTTTGTCCCATTATACCCATCATCCAGTTTTTGTTTGCGTTTATCATTCTTGATTACATCTCCTGATTATCCTTCATTTTGCACGACATTCACCTCCGGTTTGTCAGCTCATGCGTCTTCCTACCGTAGGAACCTTTATGCTTCATGATAAAATTCCCCAAGATCCATAGGTGGACCCCATGCTAAATGAATCCTTGAAATTCTTACTATCGGTAATTCTTGATATAGTTGCCATCAAAACAATGGATGGATTTGGCCTATCCACCGATCCCGCTACGGCATTAAATAATGTTAGAAAACTACTTAGAGACTCTCCGTCCCTCTATTTTAGTGCTGCCAATGTCATAACATTCTTGGATTTCGTGATTTGGACCCAAAATTACTACCTCATGAACTGATCGACCAACTTGCTCCATTTCCTTAATGAGCCATTCTCCAGCTGCCTAAACCAGAGTGCAATTAACTCCATCAAATAAAGTGGAAAACACCTTGACATGACCTCCTTCGATGCCCCCAGTACCTCTATGTGCCATGTATATCTCATCATGTGCATAGTTGGGTCCAACTTTCCATCATATACTTCTAGCTTTGTTAGTTCAAACTCCGGTGGATTTCTAGCATTCTTAATAACAGAAATGAATGAACTTCTATTTACATCCTCCAGATCCCTATTTACCAATCCTCTATGCATAGCTCGCCTGATCATCTCTAGTAACCTATCATTTTCATCCAGCTATAATATCCTATCTTCATTTCTAAATTGCCCCCCCCCTCGAGTCTATGAAGGGTTTCTGAAACAAACTCCTCCGGATGAGCATCCTAATTCTGATTTGCACCAAGCTCTATGGGATCGACCGAAGGACCTTCAGCTTCATGATCAACTAAACCCGAGGGAATTCGCCTAGCCTTTGGGGATCAAGGCCGATCCGTCTAAGAAAGTCGAGGCCCGCCTCTGACAACTCTGTTCCAGTCCTTTGTCTAATAGCTCCATCTCCATGTTCCTGGTTCTGATTTTTGGCGATTCCTGCTACTTCAACTCCTTGCTCTAAGTTGTTATTAGCTCCTGCTACTCTATTCCCTTAGTTCCGCGCTCCAGCTTGTCCATTCTATCGTAGTAAGTTTTTCATCATCTCCTTCTGTCTTTTTAGCATCCTTTCCTGTATAATATCCATCATCGTTTCCATTTCATCCCTAGTGATGTAGATAGATACTTGATTAGCTCCAGCTACTAAGAAAGCCTCATGGCTCCTACCATGGTAGCTCCTTTTAGGTAGAATTCTCCTTATTGAATATTTCACCATTGCTCTAAATCTAAACTCTAGATCTTTCCCAAGCTCTGAATTTGAATTGCAAATCGGCATGGGCTAGGTCTCTTAGTGAAAGAAGCAAAATATTTGCGGTAAAATTGGTCATCAACATCCAAATTGTATGAGAGCACCAATATCCAGTCATTGATCTCAGATAGTATCTAATGCAGAGAATATAATATGAAGAAAAAACAAATTAAAAATGAAAGTGAGTAAAAGATGACAATATTTTTAGTGGTTCGGCTAACTCCGCCCTATATCCACTCCAGAATAATCTCTTTTATTATGTTGTAGCTTGTTTATAGTTAAAATCCAAAATTTAAGAATAAAATTGGCAAAGTGTAGCGTAGCTAATGTAACACCTTATATTTTGATAACATTATTTAGGATATATAATTAGCTAAATTAAATAAAATAATATGTTGATTAAAAGATTGAGATTTGATTTAGTTAAGGGGTAGTCGTTTCATTAACTAATAAATTAAAAGAAGTGTTTAAAATGTAATATAGGAGGGGTAAAGAAGGAAGAGGCCATTCCTATATCTATATCCCCTGGCCGTGTATTATACTACACGTTTATTTCATTTTGAAAATTTTAAAAGCTAAGGTCGGCCACCATTAACAAGATATAGAGAAAGAAAGAGAGAAGGGAAGCTTAATCAACATCAAATTCGTTCAAATCTCATATCTTTAATCTCTAAAGCTAAAGTGAATAATGTTTACATCTCTAATTTTCTATGTTTTCGGTTTTTAGGAGAAATCCAAAAAGTTTTGCAATGTTTTTCCATATTTTGAATGATGGAATGACTAAATATACTTGTTGATGATTTATATACATGTTCATATTAATTTTAGGATATGTTTTAAGATGAAACCCAAATAAATGAAATCTAAATGCATTGTTAATTTAAAGTATATCAGAAATAATATTTTGGAGACGGGTTTCAATTTTCGAAATTTATGTGGATTTATTATGAATTTTCTAGTAAAGAAAATGTTATTTTGGGTTATAAATTATTTACAGTTAAATAATAAAAGTTTTGGGTCTAAAAAATTTATATGTTGGAAAACTTATTAAAAGAGATTTTCTGGAAGTTTTATAGATTTTTCCTAAGTGTTTTGATGGATATATAAAATTATTTAAGGTATGGGACTTAACTGTTTTATATATTTATAAAAGAAGAAGGGGCTCTTTGCAAATAATTTTAATTTGTTAAATCTAGAAATTGGCAGCACTTTTGAAAAAGTACAATGGCAACCAATCATATTAAGACAAACAAGGTAGGTTAGGTACAAAATAAATAGTTTGAAAGGACAAATAAATAGGTTTTTCACACTTTCGATACTTTCGGCAACAGGTTCCGCCTTTCTATCTTCTACTCCAACACTATCGAAACCAATGCATATGGTATCAGAGAACCGGTACGTTGTGAATTAGATATTGGCGGAAGGTATAGAGTCGAAACAAGGGGTTTCGAAGGAGTAGAGACATATCTTGCTTTTTAGAAAAAATTCACCTGCTTGCTTTGGACTTGGTTACCTTTCGACTAGGTCAAATGGTTTAAAAAGGAATGATTTTGATTGGGTTGCGCCTTTGTTTTAGGTGATTGCTTTCAACTAAGCCGAAACCATTTGCTGCTGCCATTTTACCTTTCGACCCAACGGGTTTCGAAGGGATTAATCTGCCCACATCTCCAATGCTTTCGAAGGATGGTTTCGATACCATCACTTCATTACTTAGGAATGCTTTCGAAAGGTAGGATTTCAACTTAAATGGTTTAACTGGCCCTTTTGCTCAATTGAAGTATAACCTAAAATGGTTTCGAAATAGTCAGTTTTGAATGGTTTCGGAAGGTGATTTTCCATATGTTTTAAATTGAATCCAAGTGCTTTCGAAAGGTTTATGTTTATCAAGGTTTAATGCTTTCGAAAGGTTTTAAAGGAAGGTTTCGAAGGGGTGGTTCCCTAGTGGTTTCAAAGGAGTCGAAAGGTTTGACTTTTCTGGTTGTTTCGAATGGATGGAAGAAAATGGTTTTTATAAGGGTTTTGAAAGCAATGTTTAATGCTTTTAAAAGAAAGATGTCTAAGGTTTTTAAAGCTTTCGCAAGGAAGGACTTCCAAAGGTTTCGAAAGGGTTTGATAATGGTTTCGAAAGGAAGATTTTGGCCTTTCAGCCTAGATAAAAGAAAGGGTTTTACTTGGTTTGAAAGGGGTACGTTCAATGGTTTCGAAAGGGGTACTTTCAATGGCTCCAAAGAGGTACTTTCATTAGATTGAAAAGGGGACTTTCAAAGATTTAAATGCTTTCATCAACTAGATTTGGGTAAAGTATATATTTAACATGGCAAGGTGATTTTGGATAAAGCATAGAATATATATTTTCCTTATTGAGTTTCATTTAAAGGTTTTAAACCATTTTCAAAAGGTTTTCAAGGAAAATTTTAGGAAGGGATCCCTAAGTAAAATGACTTGGATATTAGAATACCAGAATGGACTGGTATAGGAGCGTGCCCTATACATTAACTATTAACCCTGAATAATTTTGTCCAAAATTCCACCGTGTAGGCTTTGTCACAGGTAGACTAAAATTATGAATACACACAGAAAGGAATATATGTTCATATACTGATAGGTTATTGGTGAGCCAGCAAAACCATTAGGATCAGGTGACCCTAGGAGATGATAAGTTAAGGACAGACCATTCAAGAGAGAAGAATTTAACAGATAGTTAAGGACAAAACGTCCAAAAGAAGAGGAGTGTCCAACAGATGTTGGATAAATTTTGATATTGTCTAGTAGGCCCGAGTCAGCCAAAAGTTAATAGTTAGCCAAACAAAATTAAAGTGCATGAACAAATAGTACATTTATTACCTAACATGTATGTTTACATAATATTGCTTATAGATTTTAACCAATTTTGCTTGCAGGAAAAGATTTGCAAAATATATGTTTTGAAAGAAAGTTAGTGAGGGGAAACTCGTTCCACTAAGCAACGTGGTCTCACATAAATAAAATAATAGAGATGAATAGTATTATTCGCACCAAGCTCTATGTCTGACTCAAAGTTTTTGTTTCCCCTTAAACTCTCAAGTTCTCAAAATTGATTTGAGTAGGCTGAGGGTTGAGGTTTTCAGGTTTTTGATATTTTGGCAAATAAATCTTCCGGAGGCGAGCAGGTGGCTTTCGGATAGCTAATTAGGAATTGTAGTTTATTTTGTTTTGATTCTGTTGTGTATATGAGTCAGATATGACTATATTGCTTTGATCAACCACGGGGGCATCGAAATATCGTTCTTGACATATTACTGTAAATTATATTTGTTCATTGCTGAAAAATGCTTTGGGATTATGTAACTTGGATGTGAATTTTTTTTAAATGTAATCAGTAAATTTTTGTTTTTGAAATTCTGTGATTTTGTTCATATTTAAGTGCTTTTGATATTATAGATACTATTAGCATTACGGTATTTGTTCACCAGAAGTTAATACTATAGATGACTGAGGCATCTATGGCGCTTAGCTTTTGGCCTCAAGATACGGGAAGTTACAACTTTGAATCAAAGCATAGGTTTATGAAAAACTTTATCTAAAAATGGTTTTGGAAACATTATCTCAAGAAATTAGAGTACGAATTAAGCGTACTTGTATTTTCTATATATAAGTATACATTTTATCTCTAGTCTTCTATCTTTCATTAGGTTATTCTTCTGTATCTCATGAGGTTTGAATACATATATGGATGGTAGAAGAGGAAGAGTCAACCCAAGAAGGGGAAGCACCGATGGGAATGTTGGACCTAATTCTTGAAGAACCCAAGGTCAGTTACAAGCAGAGAATGTGGGTACTGGAATCTCATAAGTTGGAATGGAAGCTATGTATCGGTTTTTCGTGAATATAGTGCAGCAGCAGAAGAGGAGGTTGGCATCCAAACAGCTTCATTTAGCTTCTTTGTTCCTGTGGCCGTGGCAGTGGATGAGGAGACCATGACCTAGGCAGAGTTCAAGAGGAGGTTCCAGGAGAGGTTCATGTCAATTATGGCACAGTCTGTTTGATTAGAAAGTTTGCAGAGCTAGAACATGGAGAGATGACTATTTTGGAGTATGTTAGTATTTTTGAAGAGTTAGCCAGACATGGTTATGCTTCTGTTGATACAGTGATGAAGAGGAACGAGAAGTTTATCAGGGAATTGAAACCTGAGTTGCCCAAGCCTACTTTACAACATATCAGAGATCCTTGTGATGTAGTTGTGGAGATGGCTTTGAGGCAAGAGGAGATGCTTGTTTGCCAGGAGAAGAATAAGGCTAAGGAGGTCCAGGTTGGGAAGAGCTAGAAGAGGATGTTCTTCCACAAGAAGGGTGCTCAAAAGGGTGGAGTAGCCAAGAGAGGAAAGCTGAGGTTGTCTGTTTCAAGTGCGACAAGAAGGGGCACTTTGCTAATGATTATCATACTGGGAAGGCTAAGGAAGTGATCGATAAGAAGAATATAAAGTGCTTCAACTGCGATCGGATAGGCCATTATAAGAACAAGTGCAAGGAGGCCACTAAGGATGGAAAGGGAAAGATTTATTGATTGGCCTACTGCTTCGAAGCTGATTGCTCAGGAGAAGGGAAAGGCAGTTTTGGGAGGTACGCTTTAGATCCATGGTATGTCTGTTAGCGTTCTATTTAATAACGGTGCATCGCATTCTTTTATATCTAGATGTCTGATAGATAAGTTTAACCTAGAACCCACATATTTAGCTACTTTTTTATGAGTTTCGAATCAAATAGGAGGGCAACTCTGGTGTTGAGATGTGACCAGTTAGTGTTTGACCTGTTAGGTCATAATTTTGTTTGCATTTTGCATGAGTTTGATTTTATGGGGTTCGGAGTTATTCTTAGGATGGATTGGTTAAGTGAGTACGATGCAAGGATATTTTTCCAAGATAGGAAAATATCTTTTAGACACCACGGTTGTATAAAGTAGATAGTATATGCCGTAGAAGGTTCTGGTGATGAGATGTATGCTTTGTTGGGTGTTATGAAATATGATGATGAGTTGAGTTGGGTTTCGTGGTTATAGAATTCGTAGATGTTTTTGAGCCTGTATAGGATTTCCACCGAAATGAGCCATTAAGTTTCGAATAGATTAGGTTTCGGAAGAAGAACCAATGAGTAGGCTGCCGAGCAAGTACATAGATGAGGGAGTTGAAGGTGCAGTTAGTTGATTTGGAAGGCAAGAGTTTTTTCAGGACGAGTAGTTCGCCTTGTGGTGCAGCAGTAGTGTTTGCTAAGTTGCCAGACGAATTGTTGAGGCTATGTTTCGATTATCGTAAGTTGAATGAGAGGACGATAAAGAATCGATATCCATTACTGAGAATTGATGATTTGTTTAACCAGTTGAGTGAGGCCAAGTATTTTGTCAATTAGATTTGGATACAGGTTTCCATCAGCTAAGGGTAGCAGAGGATAGTAAACCTTTGACGGCGTTTAGGACCAGGTGGGTCGTACGAATGGTTAGTTATGCCATTCGGACTGATTTATGCGTCAGCTATCTTTGTGGATTTGATGAACCGAGTTTTCCAAGAGCACTTGGATAAGTTTATATTGGTTTTCTTAGATGATATCTTGATTTACTCTAAGGATGAAAGAGAGCATGAAGTTCATCTTAGAGTGGTGCTTGTGACGTTGAGGCAGGATCAGCTGAAGGCGAAGTTTTCGAAGTGTCACTTCTAGAAGAAGGAAGTAAAGTTTCTTGGTTATGTAGTCTTATAGAGAGGGTTGTCAGTAGATCCGACTAAGATTGAAGCAGTGAATAGGTTGAAGAGACCCGAGACAATGACTGAGACAAAGAGTTTCCTTGGGTTGGATGGTTATTATCAGAGGTTCATTAAGGATTTTTCACAGATAGCGGCACCGATGACCAAGCTAACGAGAAAGGATGTGAATTTTTTGTGGACCGATAAGCATGAGTAAGCATTCTAGAGTTTGAAACACTTACTATGTGACGACCCACATTTCGAAAGGTTTAAATCGAAAATAATCCACACATGTCCGACTAAATAATCCGAAACGCAGATAATCAATGGGGTTAAATAAGAAAAGAAAAAAGAGAAGTAGAAAACAAAACACAGAATCTCACAGCGGAAACGATAAAATATAACAATCAAATAAAAAGTTCATGAAGTTGTTTACGATACATTTGATTTTAATCTATACACAATTATCAGAGTTATATATATATATATATATATATATATATATATATATATATATATCGGGGATAAATAATCAATATGGCAGAATAGCATGATGCAGGGGATAATAATAATAGTAATATACCAAAATTCCATCTTCTTCCTCCAGAGAATAGTCTTCAATATGCTGGAAAAAACTCAGGACAGATCCGAGCGTAATGAAAAGACAAAATACTCGAGTCAGGATTAAAATACTCTTATGTAAGTCAAATCAATATCACAAACAAGAGTGCAATAACTTAAGAGATGTTACGGGATTTTCCATCTCCTAGGATCCATTTAGCTATTTGTATATAATAGTATACGCTATAATATATAATGTCTATCAGTAAAATAAATATCAAAATAGCGTTAAGGCTTTACATTGATCCACCTTAACACATTTTACAGTTTTAAACCAAAGTCGTAATAGGCTCGTATAGGGATAAATATGAGAAGGCATGCGAGGCAATGCCCAAGGTAGGATTCTACCAGTTTACCCTTTCTGGCTGGTCGTAACCCATCTGTGGCCGACCGCAACAATCAATCCAAAAGACAAATAAGGTGCACTCATCAAATCGGAAACCACAATAGTAATACGAGGGATCAACGTCGCTAGAGGTAGCTAACCTCATTGGCCAGACATAGGTTTCTATTTTAGTAATTTTAATTGTGACACAAATGTCAAGGCTATCCATCATCGTTCTCTTACTACATTCCAATAAACGTCGCCAATTCAACCACTACATTCTCTATATCATCCACCGCGTACACAGTTCTCAAAGTGGTTCCTGTATTGATAGAGAGTATGCCAATAAGAGGCCCCGGGCTCTTTAACAACCAATCGTCATTTTACACACCGGTTGGTTCTTTTATATTTCAAAAACAATTCTTATTCGATATCAGAATATCAAATTTATTTCAAAATCAAATCCAATTCAAAATCATCATATTCGCTTCAAAAATCATATTTTAATTCAAAAATTTAATTCAATTCGATATATCGAATTAACTTCAAAATTTAATTCGAATTTCAATTTAGGTTACAACTTCACTTTAACCCAATTCGCATTTAAATCCAAGATTTAAATATAAACATTTCACCCTCTGACCAGTTTGAATTTTTAGAAAATAGTTTAAATAGTTTTAAAATAGTTAAAATAATTTAATAGAAAATATTTTGAGTAATAAAAATGGTTTATATAGTGAAATAGTTTGAAAAATCAAAATAATTTGAAAATTGAAATAATATAGATTTTTAAACCATTTATACAAAAATAATCCATTTAAAAAATAGATTCAAAATCAAACCGGTTCACTTCGCAAATTTTTCAACTCAAATAAGTTCTAATTTCCATTTCTATTTAACCGATTTAATTCCAATTTCAAGTCAAATCTTACTTCGATTCCAAATCAATTTCAATTTGAATTCCAAATCAATATCAATTTTGATTCCATATTAATTTCACTTCCGATTCCAAATTAATTTCAACTCCAATTCCAAATTAATTTAAACTCCAGTACCAAATTTAAACCATTTCGATTTATATAAATTCCGAGTTTGATTTCCAAAATATTGATTCAAAACACTTAAATCAAATTTTCCTTCAATATCCAATTTAAAATCCAAATCTTTAAATATAATTCAAATCCGAGTTAAATTTCAAAATCGTAACATCCCGCCATTTCACAGGCTTTAAATCGACACACATGTCGATTCAAACCATACAGAAGGGCGGATTGTTATGGGGTAAATAAGAAAAAGAAGGAAGAAATAAAACAAAATAGAATCTTGCAGCGGAACGATAAAGTATAAAAATCAAATAACAATTCATGAAGCGGTCTTACAAAACAATTGATTATATTTATACAATACATATCAGAGTACATATACCAACGAATTAAAATGGATGAAGAGGAATACAGTGTAGTGGAACACTATATTATAGAATAATGATAATGAAATCTTCGTCTTCGTCCTCCAGAAATAAAGTCTTCAATTCCTGAAATGCTCGGACTAACCCGAGCGAATTGAAAAAATCCATATATCAAAATAGGTGTTTTAAAATATTCTAAACGCAATGGAAAAGGTTTCAGGTTCAAATTGCATTGTATGAAGAAGTTATGCTCAAATCAATATTTTTCAAATTGATTTCATTTGATTTCAATTAATCGATTTCAAGGCGTTTCAAGCCCATACGATCAAACGACAAGCCCGATCGATACAAAACTTGAAATCCTACAATAATAAACCGTCACGGATCCGATGAAACTAGATTCGTCGAAATCCGAGTCAGTGGCCAAAATGGCTATTATTACACTAATTAAATAAATTTATAATTAATTGATTAAATCCAATTTTAAATTTTAAATTCTAAAATTGACAATTTTATGATCTCTATATTTCTCAAACAGTTACAATGATTTAAACAAATTTAAATGTCAATTTAGAGAAGATGAATTTATAAATTTCAATATAAATCCTTAATTTTATTAAATTAAAAATTATAAATAAAATTTCCGATAATTCTATTAAATTCACTTTTCATTCTATTATTTAATTCATTGCTATCAAAAGGATGCAATTTACATTGGTTCATGATTGTTTACATTTATTTTCTTAGATTTCATCTACATTCCATTTATGCAATATTTTAAATATTAAATTTTCATTTTAATTGCAATAAATCATATTATCGTAATTTAAATTCAAATAAATAAATAATTCCCATTTTTATTATTCAAACAATCATTATCCTATAAACATATTTAACATTTGTTTATGTTTCATTACACTGATACTTCTATATACATCTTAGATTTGTATAAATGGTTATATTTCAAAATATGAAATCTTGTCTATTATACATATTAATTAAGGTTTTAAAACCAATTAATAAAATTTTCTTGGTCCAATCTTTTTTACCAAATCAACTATTATCCAATAAACAAAGATAACATTTGTTTACCCTTTATTACAATAGTACGCTCAAATTTTCATCTTTCCTTTTTATTGACTACTCTATTTCCACTTTATTATTTCTACCAACATACACGCTAATTGCAATAACATTCTAAATCAATTCATTTGCTTGGATTCATACTTCCCACTATATCGATTACTACATTATGAATAAATTCACAATTCCATTTATTTCATTATTTCATTAATACCTTCCGTTACAATTCTTAGATACTTCTGCTTTTATTTAATTACCGTTACTTATCAACTTGCATTAACGTTATCACATTAATTTACATTCAATTACTATTCAGTATTTACATTTTGTTTTCATAAATCTAATTTGTCGCTAAGTATACATCTACATTATTTCCACTGATTTGAATTTCATCCAATTTATTAAAAAATTCCTTAGTTAACATTAACGTAACATTTTCTTTATTTTTATTGCAATTGATTCAAAATTCAATTCCTAATTCTTAGTATCCTTTAAATTAACAACTTCCAAACATTGTATTACTCCTCACATTAATGTGACATTTATTAAAATTAATTTCCAATAAACGTCCTACTAAATTTCCCTTAATTGCAATTTGATTTCCAGTTATATTTAACATACTAAGTAAAATAAATAACATATATAGATTGTTACGTATTTTTCTTTACTTGTATTTATAAGTTTATTTCTTAACAACACAGGTTAAAATTCCATATATACACGAATTTTAATTAATTGTCATTAACACTATTTCACTTATTTTGGTCGTTATTCCAAGCATAGGTCGCAAGTTTTCATTTCTTTATATTATCCTATGGAAACCATATACATTTCAATACTTTATTACATTTATTGAGATTTATCTTCTAAATTTACTAAATACCACCAATTATGATCTTACAGTTATTTCAATTAATTTGGATTGCGCTAAATTAATTATTTATTGACTTACCTTAACATAATTTCATTAATTTACATTCAGCAACAAATAATCAATATATTATTTCATTATTAAGTTACACAAATTTAATTTTACCAAATATTAAATCACAAAGTCTTGTGTGATTTACCATTGCTACATTACCTTTTTAACGTTTGCTTCATGATAAATTATAAAAAATTTGTTATCTTCTAAATTTAATTACTCAATTTTAAATAAAATAACCAAACTTAATTATTGAAAATTTACGGGTTGTTACACTCTCCTCCACTCAAAAATTTTCGTCCCCGAAAAGGAAAAAGAAGGGAAAAGAAAGAATTGATAATCAATATATCTTACTTAAAATATTAAATTTATAAGCAAACAAATACATTTACAAAATAAAATAATTTAAAATAAAATGTACCAATTTATAACCATTAAATCTTTCTATACTTCAAACTAATAAAGTTCGAAAAACATTTTAAAATATTTTCTAAGTCCAAAATTTACGAAAAATTTCGACAGAGTCTCCTTTGTACGGAGAGGCTTGGAAGAAAATATAATATCAATATAACAATATACAACATATATTTTCCAAAATAATATATCCCACACGGGAGAAAAAAAATATAATAGCGCTATAAACCGTAATCCGAAAACGTACCTATTTGTCGGGCAAATAACGCTTATTTATGGAACTAAAAGCAGTAGCAATTGCTTCCATAACCTGTATTTCACTTATATAATATGAAAAGAGGCAATAATTATATAAAATGAAATATTAAGGTTGTTTTGCAATATTAAGGTTGTTTTCAACCACCAACAAACAATCAATACATACAACAATCACTTGCAACCAGGTATACAACCATCACATACAAATCGACACAATCAAACATTCATTCATATCAAACAAACAAATAGTTGTTCGGGTTCAAAACTTTATATTGTACAGAATGAAAAATAAACTATCAAGTGCACTACTTACTCAACAGTCTTAGGTGAAGCTAAGTAGATTATTCATTCATCTAAACAATTTTAAGTTTCCTTAACCAAACAACCATAAACCAAAACAACAACAACGATTTCAAACAACAGATTAAGTTTATCCTTATTTATTCCATTCATACATTTGTTGCTTGTTTTATCTTTCATTCATATACTGATTTATCTTTTTAATTTACATTTTCTTCTTAAAATTTTATTTAGAAATAACTTCAACTTATTTACTTAAGTTTGAAATTTCTTTTTATTGTATTTCATTCATTTATCCAGTACTTAATATCATATATTTACAGTATTTATCTTTCCATTTATTTTATTATGAATAACTTCAACACTTTTTAAATTTTTTTCATTTCTTTATAACTTTTCTATTATATTTTAGTATAGAACATTCAAGTTCATAACCCCTTATAACACAAAATTCTTATTTACTAAAGAAATTCATTGAACACTTTCATTCATAAGTTTACTTGTACAATTTCCACTATATTTTCTTATTAACATTACAACTTTTTACATCCTTTGGTAAGTTATATATATGCTTTTAAGGATGCAATAGAAAGTTACCCAAGTTTATTTCTATTTCTTTTAATTAACTAAATGTTCAATAATATTATTCTTGTTTCATAGGTTACAGTTTCAAATTACCTTTAATTTCATTCATAACCTAGCATTAAATTACTTATTTTAATTAAAGGCTCCAATTGTTGACTAACTTCCATTTTACCACACTAATTGAAACAGTGAAATAATGGAAACTTAAGAATTTAAATATCGGGTTTAATTTCAAATCATTTTAAAGATAATAGATAAAGGTTTATACTTAAACTTATATATCCAATTATAATTAAAACAATAATTTTTTTTTCAAAACCAATCTGCAGTAAACTACTACAGTGGCCTTCTCACTTCGAAACTCAAAAATGAATGTCGATGATGCGTGCACTCATCACCGAAATTATTTTCCAGAGACAAAGAGGGGAGTACAGAACTTATTTCTTTTCCAAATTTCTTTTAAAACAATTCTTTCAAATTATATTGAAATATTTATATCAAAAATTACTTCTAAAATATTATTGTTATATTCCAAAATCATTTGAAAGAAATTTTCAAAACCCCGAAACTTAAGTTTTAAAATTTCCAATTTGATTTATTTTATTTTAAATCTTATTTCACTGTTATTTATAAATTTCATTACCTAACAGCCAATATATTACAACCAAATATATATATATATATCATTTAAAAATTTATTTTATATATAGAAGATATAATACGCAAAATTATTTCGTTCACCTATATTAAAAACAAATATTATGTCGGTCTGTCCTACTAAGTGTTTAGAAATCCCTATTGATGTCATAGCGTCCCATGCACCAACCAGAATTTATAAATACAAAGCAAAACAAATTAACACTATATTAAAATCTTTTTATAACACTAACAAATACGCTCTCTCATATATACGCTCAACGACTCATCATAGGCTATTACTACCCTATTAATAAAGAGTCAAACCCCACAAAGCTAAGGTTTATCACTAAACCAAAGCTCTGATACTAGATGTAACAACCCGCCTTTTCACAGGCTTTAAATTGATACACATGTCAATCCAAACCATATGGAAGGGCGGATTGTTATGGGGTAAATAAGAAAAAGAAGGAAGAAATAAAACAAAATAGAATCTTGCAGCGGAACGATAAAGTATAAAAATCAAATAACAGTTCATGAAGCGGTTTTACAAAACATTTGATTGTATTTATACAATACATATCAGAGTACACATACCAACGAATTAAAATTGATGCAGCGGAATACAGTGTAGTGGAACACTATAATATATTATTATAATAATAATAATAATAATAATAATGAAATCTTCGTCTTCGTCCTCTAGAAATTATGTCTTCAATTCCTGAAATGCTCGGACTGACCCGAGCGAATTGAAAAGACAAAACACTCGAGTCAGAACTAAAAGATCTTATGTGAGTTAAATTAACAGCAATAAATATGAGTGCAGTAACTTAAGAGATGCTCGGGATTCACATCTCCTAAGGATCTGTTAAACTATTTACTATGTAGTAATATTTCGCTATTATAATAATGTCTACAGTAAGATAAACTTACTTTTAAATAGCGTTAAGGGGTTACCCACATAGCCCTTAATACAAATAATGCCAATAGTATATACAGTGCCTACATATCTCCTGATCGGGAGACTACGAGAAGACACACCATAGGTACGACACAATTAGAAACTCGTAGTAAAGGCTCGGTATGGTAGGTGACACAGCACAACTAGGCAATGCCAGGGTAAATATACCAATTACGCTTCCGGGTCGGTGGTAACGCGTAGCCGCAGCTACCGCCCACCTCGATCCACACCCCCAAAGCAAAAAAATCAAAAGTGGCCACCGAATAATCCAAAAGTCGGAGTACAATATCGAAGGGATGTGTCTGATCAAAGGTGCTACCTCATTAACCCGTCGATCGTTCCTGTTTTAGCCACCTTATGCCAACTCACGGGAGTTGGGTCCACGTATTTACCCTAAAGGAACCGCCGCCACCATCCTACTTCATTCTGGAATTCCACCACGTACACAGTTGTTGAAGTGGTTTTCGGGGTTGGCAGAGAATATGACAACTTCCAATCCCGGTCTCTTCAACAACCAAACGTCCGGAATTCGTCCAAACCAGCGTCAAAACGTCCAAAATTCCAATACGAACCTAGCGGAGAAAACCGCGAGTGAATTCAACCTCGTATGCGAAAATTATGATGATTAGAAGGTTTGAATTCCAATATAAAATAAATAAACAATTTGGACCAAAAGAAGAAAATATACACATCAGCTTGATCATGTGACTCACCCAGTCACTGTTGCTCTCTCGTCCCAGAACCCTATGCACAAACCAACATCGCGCTCGAAATCATCTCGCTGTCAGATGCTCCACTCGCGCCGCCTATGCTAGACGCGACCCTACTAGACTTCGCCTGCGACGCCAAACCGCCTCCCCATAGGCGAACTCTTCCCTCGCTGATCGACGCACGAGAAAAAAAACCCAGCAGCCGCCAATTTGGGCAAACCCTAATTGAATTATTGAGCACGATCTAACCATCGAATAGACGAACGAACCATACAGATGCGCTCCCCTCCGTCCCCTCTCCAAGACCCAGAAACGATTCGTCGATCCGTCGAGTTTGATTTCGACTTGATGAACGGACGAGACTTCTTCGATTTTTACCAGTCAAACGACAATCCAAAACGAAAAATGAATTTCACCAGAAGATTACGCACTTCGAGAGCTTCAACATAATATTTTTTTCTAAGGAGTTTGGATTTTTAAGTTTATTTTTTATTTGAAATTTGAATTGGATAAATTAGGGTTTACAGCCATTGAGGAAGAGGAGCACAAAATTTTCTGTACACATAGAAATGAGGAATGGAGGCTGCTAGGGTTGATAACCGGATATTTATAGGCAAAGTTGAAATAGGATGGATGGGATAAGATAGATGTACGCGCTAACGACAAAGTGGCCCAAAAAGCCCGTTCTGATTCCGAAACGAAATTGGGTCAACCCATATATCAAAATAGGTGTTTTAAAATAATCTAAATGCAATGGAAAAGGTTTCGGGTTCAAATTACATCGTATGAAGAAGTTATGCTCAAATCAATATTTTTCAAATTGATTTCAATTGATTTCAATTAATCACTTTCAAGGCGTTTCAAGCCCATACGATCAAACGACAAGCCCGATCGATACGAAACTTGAAATCCTACAATAATTCATCGTTACGGATATGATGAAACTGGTTCATCGAAATCCGAGTCAGTGGCCAAAATGGCTATTACTACACTAATTAAATAAATTTATAATTAATTGATTAAATCCAATTTTAAATTTTAAGTTCTAAAATTGAAAATTTTATCATCTTTATACTTCTCAAACATTTACAATGATTTAAACAAATTTTAATGTCAATTTAGAGAAGATAAATTTAAAAATTTCAATATAAATCCTCAATTTTATTAAATTCAAAATTATAAATAAAATTTCTGATAATTCTATTAAATTCACTTTTCATTCTATTATTTAATTCATTGCTATCAAAAGGATACAATTTACATTGGTTCTTGATTGTTTACATTTATTTTCTTAGATTTCATTTACATTTCCATTTATGCAATATTTTAAATATTAAATTTTCATTTTAATTGCAATAATCATATTATCGTAATTTAAATTCAAATAAATAAATAATTCCCATTCTTATTATTCAAACAATCATTATCCTATAAACATATTTAACATTTGTTTATGTTTCATTACACTGATACTTCTATATACATCTTAGATTTGTATAAATGGTTATATTTCAGAATATGAAATCTTGTCTATTACACATATTATTTAAGGTTTTAAAACTGATTAATAAAATTTCCTTAGTCCAATCCTTTTTACCAAATCAATTATTAGCCAATAAACAAAGATAACATTTGTTTACCCTTTATTACAATAGTACGCTCAAATTTTTATCTTTCCTTTTTATTGACTACACTATTTCCATTTTATTATTTCTACCAATATACACGCTAATTGCGATAACATTCTAAATCAATTCATTTACTTGCGTCCATACTTCCCACTATATCGATTACTACATTATGAATAAATTCACAATTCCATTTATTTCATTAATCCATTAATACCTTCTGTTACAATTCTTAGATACTTCTGCTTTTATTTAATTATCGTTACTTATCAACTTGCATTAACCTTATCACATTAATTTACATTCAATTACTATTCAATATTTACATTTTGTTTTCATAAATTCAATTTGTCGCTAAGTATACATCTACATTATTTCCACTGATTTGAATTTCATCCAATTTATCAAAAATTTCCTTAGTTAACATTAACGTAACATTTTCTTTATTTTTATTGCAATTGATTCAAAATTCAATTCCTAATTCTTAATATCCTCTAAATTAATAACTTTCAAACATTGTATTACTGCTCACATTAATGTGACATTTATTAAAATTAATTTCCAGTAAACATCCTACTAAATTTCCTTAATTGCAATTTGATTTCCAATTTATTTAACATACCAAATAAAATAAATAACATATATATTGTTAAAATAAATAAAATAAATAAAATAAATAACTTTCAAATAACTGGGGCAATACCACGACCCCTACCTCTAGCATTTCCTCGATTCATCCTGAAAAATATCAAGAATGAATTTAGGACAAGAATAAAGACAAGCCAAAGATAAATTAAGATAAGGCAAGATAATACACTTGGATGAATATCTTAAAGAAAGAAAAATCCTATCATGGTAGATACGAAAGAAAAGAAAGTTAGAAAACATTTGAAAATCCTTTAAAAGCAAGAAAATTTTAGATATCAAAATAATCTTTGAAAATCCTTTGAAAACATTTTGAAAAATCATTTTATACTTTGAAAATACGTCTCTCACAAAGATATGATTCTAAGATTGATTTCACTCATTCTAGGGTAGAAATACCCTATCTCTAATGAGTTTTTGCTCCGCAGAGGCAATGGTTGCAAAAACCAAAGCTCTGATACTAACTGTAACAACCCTCAATTTCGTACCATTCAAATCGACAATAATCCACACATGTCAGACTTGAATGAGGCGAAATAACAGATTGTAAATAAATTTGAGCAAATGAAATCAAATATACAGAATCACAGACACAGAATAATCAGAATAACTCGTAGCGGAATATAAAGTAACATAGTAGATCATGAAGCTACTATAACAGAGTCTCAAACCAAATACATAGTACAGTTTGAAAACAACATAATAGAAATCTCAAATACATAGAAGTTCACTAATACATGAGATAAACTAGAACAGCTAAAACAGAAGTAGATAAATATGTAGATAAGCAGAAACTCCAGTGAAAGACCAGCTCCAGGAAGAGAATCCAAAGCTGTGAATACTCAGGCTGACCCGAGCGTAAAGCAAAACACGAAACACTCGAGTCAGGACAATATATACTAATATAATGTAAACCAACTCAAATGAACTGTAATAAAGAAACAAGTAACTTAAAGGATGCCTGGGACCGCCCATCCTCTAAGGATCCGTTAAACTATTTACTATATAGTAGTATTTCGCAATTATAATAATGTCTAGAGTAAAATAAACATACTTTTAAATAGCGTTCCGGACAACCCATATCACCCTTCATACATAATAGTCCCAGTAGTCCATCCAATATCATGCCATCTCCACTCCGGGTGACTGTCAAAGGATACCACACGGGCTACGGGGAAAAACAAACTCGTAGTAAAGGCTCGGTATGGTAGGTGACACGGCACACAAGGCAATGCCAGGGTAGATATACCAACTATGCACACGGGCTGGTGGTAACGCAGCAGCCACATACGCCTACCCTGAACAACACTCCAAAATCAAGGGGTGCATCCAAACAATCACAACAGTAATAGAATGGTATCGAAGAAGTGTGTTCAGCCAGAGGTGCTGCCTCCTTTGGCCCGAGATCCCTCCTGTTTTAGCCACCTTATGCTAACTCACGGGAATTAGGTCCACGAAATGTACATTAGAAATGTCGTCACCATCCTACTTCATTCTGGAATCTCCACCGCGTACACAGTTGTTAAAGTGGTTTTCGGTATCGACAGAGAGTATGTCCATATCCAATCCCGGACTCTTCAACAACCAATCGTTATTATAACCCGTAGTTATAATTTCAAAATGGTATTTATTTCTCAAAATCTAATATCATTTCAAATCCATTTCAAAATATCAACTTATCGTTTCATTTGCAAAACATATTCATTTTACTCAATTTAAAAATACCATTTCAATTCACATTTCAAAATAGTTCAATTCCAACAAATTACTTCATTTAAATCATATATTACATTAAATAATTAAATTATTAAATTTCCAAAATTTTCAACTTTCACAGTTCATTCGTTCACTTAATTTTATCAAAACAGTGAAAATTCAACTTTCGCAGCATTTGGAAAATGCTATAGAAAGTTATATTCAAAACAGTTCAATTTAACAAAAGACAGCATTTAAATGCTGTAATATAGTTACATTGGTTTCAAAGAAAAAAACCTTAGTTTAATCCGACAATTATAGCATTTATAAAATGCTATAATAGCCTTTAATTCAATTAGATATTTAGTTCACTTATCAACTACAGCATTTACAATTGTTGTATTATCATTCATTTTAGATATGATAGCATTTCAAAAATGCAGTTAATTAACTTCAAAATTTCAAAAAAATTTAACAACTATTATATTTTTCTATAAATCACTTTTAACTTATAAAATCACATATTTTTACTTTTATAACCATCGTTTAATTTTCTTTAATTTCATGATTTCATAAAGTTAAATTTCCATTTAAAAATTCATATTTAACACTAATTCACTTATTAAATTGCAATGTTCAATTTTTAAATTCATTACATTAAATTTCAACCTAACACTTAAGTTCAAATTCAAAAATATAACTTAGTTTTATTTTTATTTACTTAACTAAAAATTCCCTTTTAGTCAATTCCATAAATTTCCAATTTTAGTTATAATTCAAAATTTCAACTTAAATATTCATTCATTTCACATTTCAACTTTGTTAAAATCATTAATATGATGTAAAATCACTTTAAATTCCTTTAAATTCAAATTATAATAAATTTATCATGATTTCATATTCAATTTAATTTCTAATTATAATTAAATCAAATTTTTCCAAAATAACTTACATTCAGAATTTTCTAACTTTTTCATTAATTTATTTCACTTATAATTATTCATAAAATCAATAATATTTTACAAAAATCATTTTTAATTAGATTTAAATCAAAATATTTTAATATTTACATTTCTAAAATAAATTTAAAATTTTTAGAAAAACATATATTAACTACGGGTCTGTATATAATTTTCTACACTAGGAAAAGTGATACGGGTAATATATCATTTCAACCCGTAATTTACAAAGAAAATCCGGCTTTTATCATTTCAAACCCGCAGTCCTAAGTAAATGAATAAATTTAAAAATCATTTAGGCCTATCATTTCAGCCCATAACGATTTTCTCTTATTCTAAACTCTGTTCGGGTATGTATCATTTCAACCCATAGTGATTCTAATCTAAAGGGAACTTGCAGTGTGATTAACTGATAAAATAACAAACAGCAATAATATAGCAGTAACATATGATATAACAGGTGTTTAATCATGCGTGAACATCATATAATAGTGACCTAGCAAATAAATATATGGTGATGCAATTTACATATTCACAAGCGATCAATTTACTATTCATATAAGTATAAAACTATCTGGTGAGAATAACTCACTGTTTTGAGCTGATGACACAACGACGAATTGCACAAACGGGATCTACACAAGCACAAAAGCACGATACAGATACGAAATGGAGAAGCCAAGGATTAATTCCCTTGAATACAAATCAAACAAAACAATATAACAATTATGAGGTTTCGGACCAAAAATATGATAAACTATGCTAGAAACAACTTCATAAAACAAAGCTGAAATGCTTTGCACTTGCTTCCGACATCTCATAGGCTCGGCCAGAGGTAGAGTATAGGTCTAAGGCAATGGTTTTGGGTCAAGTCTGGGTTACTAAGGTCGGCCTAACATGAGTTTGTTGATGGGCAAAAGTTATGGAGATGGAACAACAACACAACAAGGCATCACTACTAACAACATCATAAGTTTTCAAGCAACAAGGCTCGGCCAAGGCGGCTGTGGTCACGGCCAGAGGTGTGGGGTCTAAGGTGATGACATGGAAGAGGGTCTAGGTGGTGCTGGAGGTGGTGGAGATGGATTAGGTGGCGGCCATGGGTGGTGGAAGTGGTGGGTGTGGAAGCTGGTGCTCGGCTAGGTCAATATGTTGGAGTTTGGTGAACTTGGTAAAGGAACTACCACCTAGGGTGGTACGGCTTGGGATGGTCAGTGAGGAGGAGGTGCTGGTGGTGTGCTCAGGTGGTGGTGGCGGCGGCAGGGGCTGGAGAGGAGCATGGCTGATCCTATGATAAAGAAGATCAAGTGCAAATCATTATCAAAGAAAACAATATAAGTATAAAAAAAAAAAAAGAATTGAAGTTTTACCAAACTTGAACAAAATGATGATGGCCGAAATTTTCAGAAATGAGATGAGAAATGATGTACGTGAATGAAGAATGGAGGTAAGCAGCTGAAGTATGTGAGTTATTATGGCTAATTGATGGCAAAAGTAAGTTAAAAATGTGAAAAGGTGGGAAAATCAAAAGCCATTGGAAATGAAAAGTCACTAACCCTTTCAATTTACCTTTAAGTATTCGTATAAGTTTATATATTCTGAAATAACAATAATATCAGATAAAATTTCGAAAATTTAACAAAATATAAAAATATATATACTATTTATTAATTATATAAAGTAAAATTAAGGAAAAATAGTTAAAATAGTGAACTCGACTAGAAAATTTGAAATTAAATGAAATGATTTTTAGAAAATTCATATGATCTTGTAAAATATTTTTAAATATAATAATAACATAAAAAAATTATTCACAAAATAAATATTTAAAATTTAATTTAAATATAAAATTTTAATGCAGAAAATGGGAAAACAGTCCTTAAAAATAGGAAATCAACACGGTAATTTTTGGAAAAATTCTATTATTATTTTAAAACTATTTAGAGATGAATTTTCACAAATAAAACAAATTTAAAATAAAATAAAGAAATTTAAAATGAAGAAAATTAGAAAACAGCCTTTAAAAATAGGAAATAAATACGGTAAATTTTGGAAAAATTATATTATCATTTTAAAAATGTTTAGAGATGATATCACACAAATAAAACAAATTTAAAATAATTTCAAAATGAAATAAAGTCAAATTTAAATATATAGTCAAAATCTAGGGTTGTTACACTCTCCCCCACTCAAATCTTTTCGTCCTCGAAAAGAACGGAAAGGAAAAATAAAGAGAAACAAGGTAGAGAAACAAAATAGTACCTGAAACGAATAGTTCCGGATTCGAAGCACGAATGCTCTCCTTCATTTTTCAAGTACAATCTCGATCATCAGTACTCCACTGTACTTTGACCAGATTAACAGATTTTCTTCTGAACTCCTTCGTATCTCTATCGACAATACGAAGAGGCTTCCTCTGAACAGTCAGGTTAGGCTCAATATCCAAACTACCAAGAGTAGAAGGCTGGACAATAAGAGATGGATCATGAAGATGACGGCGAAGATGCGAGACATGGAATACATCATGAACTCCAGAAAGCTTCTCAGGCAAATCTGGACGATAAGCCAGAGAACCAACTCTTTCCACAATGCGGAAAGGACCAATGAACCTAGGAGAAAGCTTCCCTCTACGACCAAAGCGAATGACATTCCTCAAGGGAGAAACCTTAAGGAACACCTGATCACCAACAGCAAATTCCAAATTCCACCTACGCCTATCGGCATACTTCTTCTGTCTATCCTGAGCGACTCTCAAGCTTTTCTTAATCTCCTCAACTCTCACAGAAGCTTCTAAAATCACTTCAGGACCAAGAACCAAACGATTACCGGATTCAATCCAGCGGGATGGAGATCTACAAGGTCGTCCATATAAAGCAGCAAACGGAGACATGTTGAGACTGGCCTGAATGCAAAGATGGAATGAGATAGATAAAAAGATCAAGAATAGACTGAAAACAGAAGATAAGATTATACCTGATAGCTATTATTGTAGGTAAATTCGGCAAGATGGAGATAATCTTCCCAAGATCCTCCATAGTCAAGCACACAAGCATGAAGAAGATCCTCGAGAATCTGATTTACTCTTTCTGTTTGACCGTCGGTCTGAGGATGGTAAGCAGTGCTCAGATTCAAACGAGTGCCCAAAGATTCCTGAAAAGCCTTCCAGAATTGACTAGTAAAGATAGGGTCACGATCACAAACAATACAGAGAGGAACACCATGGAGACGAACGATCTCTCTCATGTAAATCTCAGATAAACTAGAAGCAGAACGAGTCGACTTGACCGGAATAAAATGAGCGGACTTGGTCAATCTATCCACAATAACCCAGATACTCTCATTGCCCTTCCGAGTCCTCGGTAAACCATCGATGAAATCCATGGAAACCTGTTCCCACTTCCAATTAGGAATTTCAAGGGGCTGCAACAAACCAGGGGTCTTCTGGTGATCGGCTTTGACTTGCTGACAAGTCGCACACCGACTAACAAAGATAGAAATATCCCTCTTCATCCCCTTCCACCAATAAATCTTCTTCATATCCTGATACATTTTCGACACACCAGGATGAATAGAAAGTTTGGATCGATGATTCTCCTAAAGAAACTCCTGCCTCAAACTATCAACCTTCGGAACACAAATCCTGCCATTAATCCTCAATATCCCTCTATCATCAATCTGAGCTCCACTACCACCACTACTACCACCAACTCTGCTACGAACACACTCCTTCATCAATCTAAGCATCTCATCCTCATCCTGCTTAGTCATAATCCGATCCATAAGAGGAGAAGAAGAAACAACAAGCTGACACAACAAAGCCTTCTTCCGACTCAGAGCATTGGCCACAACATTAGCTTTACCGGGAGTATAGTTAATGTCGAGGTCGTAAGAAGCCAGAAACTCAAGCCAACGAACTTGCCACTGATTCAGATCCTTCTGGGAGAAGATATATCTCAGAGACTGATGATCTGTGAAAAGCTCAAACTTGGTTCCAAGAAGATGATGCCTCCAAAGTTCCAAAGCAAAGACAACGGCAAGTAACTCTAAATCATGAGCAGCATAATTTGCTTCGTGGGTTTTCAACTAACGGCTGGCATAGGCAATGACCCTACCATCCTGCATGAGAACAGCACCCAAACCCTCACGACTAGCATCAGTATAAACTGTAAATCCCTCACTTCCATTCGAAATAGTAAGAACTGGTGCGGAAGTTAGCTTGCTCTTCAACTCACTGAATGCAGCCTTACACTGATCACTCCAGACAAATCTGGCATTCTTCCGAGTCAAAGCTGTGAGAGGTGCAGCAATTCGAGCAAAATTCTCAATGAATCTCCGGTAATAACAGGCAAGGCCCAGAAAACTACGAATATCAGAAGGAGTCTTTGTAGTTTCCCAATCCTGGAATAGAATCAGGAGAAAATAAGGACAACGGGAAAAATAGAATTATTAAAATGATAGAGAAAGAGAAGAAAGAAAGACTTACATTGATCGCAGTGATCTTGACTGGATCAACAGAAACTCCATTACTAGAAACAATATGCCCGAGATAACGGACTTCATCCTTCCAGAAATGGCATTTAGAATATTTAGCCTTTAACTGATGATTTCTGAGAGTCTCAAGAACATATTTCAAACGCAACTTATGCTCATCCTTAGTCTTTGAGAAGACAAGGATATCATCAAAAAAGACTAGCACAAATTTATTAAGCACATCACGAAAAACACGATTCATCAAATCAACAAAGAAAGCAGGAGCATTAGTCAAACCAAAAGGCATGACTAACCATTCATAAAATCCATTCTCAGTGCGGAAAGCAGTCTTGGGAATGCTATCCTCAACAATCCTGAGCTGATAAAAACTTGTTTCAAGGTCAAGCTGAGAGAAAATAGTGGCACCATGAAGTTGATCAAACATATCATTGATACGAGGCATAGGATATCTATTTTTCATAGTGAGCTTGTTCAGCTCCCAATAATCAACACACATCCGAAGAGACCATCAGATTTGGTGACAAAAACCACCGCAGGTCCCCATTCAGAAAAACTAGGCCTAATCAGACCTTTGGAAGATAAGTCTTCAATTTGCTTTCCCATCTCAACCTTCTCGCGGTGTGCCATTCTTCTAGGAGGAAGAACAATAGGTCGAGCACCAGGAATAAGATCAATCCGAAAATCAATTTCCCGCTTCGGAGGTAAAGAAGTGACTTCACCAAATACATCGGGATATAATCTAACCACAGGAGTAGAATAAAGGTCACTGGGAGAAGAATCCAAAGAATAAATAAAGTTGCCAGCAAAATCCTGAGGCATGCAGCACTGAATAATCAAGGAATTCCCTTGATCATCAACAAGCTGAATAGACCGGGCTTTACAAGAGATATAAGCATCATGATTCACTAACCAATCCTGACCAAGCAATAAATCAAAAGCATCGAAGCCCGGAATATAAAAATCACCACTAAAGCGATGATCAGAATGGAGAAGTTTCACCTCTCGACAAATCCGGTTAAGGTTAGTAGGACCCCCAATAGGATTTGAAACACATAATGGAACAAAAGTATACTCAGGAGAAAGGAGATGTTCAAACTTATCACACAAATCAACAGAAATAAAACTATGTGAAGCACCAGTATCAAACAACACACGAACAAGATGATGAAATAAAGTAAATGAACCCTGGAGTGTACCTTGGTCATCACTAGGAGCAGAAGCAGGTGGAGGAACTAGAGATGAGGCAGAAGTGACAGCAAATATACCAGAAGGAGTACCCCTCTGCTGGGTAGGGAAATCCTTCTTAAAATGACCGGGCTGGAGACAGATATGGCATAGATCATGCCTAACTGACTGAACAGGAGGAGGAACAGCAGCACCAGATAATGTGGGACAGCTATTGGCATAGTGCCCTCTCTGATCACACCTAAAGCAAGTGATGGAGGAGAGATCAACCGGTGGCCTCTGAGCAGGAGCAGATGATGAAGATCCCAAACCAGGACGCCTCTGCCAATTCTTCTTCTGCTGTTGGAAATTTGGCTTACGCTTCTTGGAAACTGCAGAGAAAGACTGAGCACCAGAAACAGCAGGACCTTTGGATGTGGGATTCTCATAGCGAATAGCCATATCCATGAGCTGGGTGAAAGAACCATGAACATGAGAAATGAGGCGACTATAATACTCTAGACGAGCACCAGCAATGAATTTCTCATTCTTCTAAAGAGGAGTGTAAATAAGGCTAGGACCGAATTTGAAAAGTTCATTGAACTTCCTTTCATACTCAGCAAAAGACATGGTACCCTGCTTCAAATCCATAAACTCACGATAAAGCTGAGATTTTCCGGCTTCTGGCATCCATTTTGCCACAAAAGCCTCCCTGGAAAAGAGATACAGAAAAAAACTTAAGATAGATTCAAAGGAAGGAAAAAATATAGGAACAAAATTAAGATAACACAAAGGATACCTAAACAACTCCCAAGTGAGATCAGCCTCAACAGTGTTAGCCGTAACGGACTCCCACCAATCTAAAGCAGAATCATGCAACTGCCAGGCTGCTAGCTGACACTTCTGAGCATCAGTAGTGTCAAGACCAGTAAATATCCTTTCAAGACTCCGCAACCACTGTTGAACCTCAATAATAGTCTCTGAACCAGTGAATAGGGTTCCACCTAGTTGAGAGAATTCCTTACAAAGAATAGTGAACCTGACTGGAGCAACAGGTTGAGGAACTGGGGCAATACCACGACCTCTACCTCTAGCATTTCCACTATTCATCCTAAAAAATATCAAGAATGAATTTAGGACAAGAATAAAGACAAGCCAAAGATAAATTAAGATAAGGCAAGATAATACACTTGGATGAATATCCTAAAGAAAGAAAAATCCTATCATGGTAGATACGAAAGAAAAGAAAGTTAGAAAACATTTGAAAATCCTTTAAAAGCAAGAAAATTTTAGATATCAAAATAATCTTTGAAAATCCTTTGAAAACAATTTGAAAAATCATTTTATACTTTGAAAATACGTCTCTCACAAAGATATGATTCTAAGATTGATTTCACTCATTCTAGGGTAGAAATATCCTATCTCTAATGAGTTTTTGCTCCGCAGAGGCAATGGTTGCCAAAACCAAAGCTCTGATACCAACTGTAACAACCCTCAATTTCGTACCATTCAAATCGACAATAATCCACACATGTCAGACTTGAATGAGGCGAAATAACAGATTGTAAATAAATTTGAGCAAATGAAATCAAATATACAGAATCACAGACACAGAACAATCAGAATAACTCGTAGCGGAATATAAAATAACATAGTAGATCATGAAGCTACTATAACAAAGTCTCAAACCAAATACATAATACAGTCTGAAAACAACATAATAGAAATCTCAAATACATAGAAGTTCACTAATACATGAGATAAACTAGAACAGCTTAAACAGAAGTAGATAAATTTGTAGATAAGCAGAAACTCCAGTGAAAGACCAGCTCCAGGAAGAGAATCCAAAGCTGTGAATACTCAGGCTGACCCGAGCGTAAAGCAAAACACAAAACACTCGAGTCAGGACAACATATACTAATATAATGTAAACCAACTCAAATGAACTGTAATAAAGAAACAAGTAGCTTAAAGGATGCCTGGGACCGACCATCCTCTAAGGATCCGTTAAACTATTTACTATATAGTAGTATTTCGCAATTATAATAATGTCTAGAGTAAAATAAACATACTTTTAAATAGCGTTCCGGACAACCCATATCACCCTTCATACATAATAGTCCCAGTAGTCCATCCAATATCATGCCATCTCCACTCCGGGTGACTGTCAGAGGATACCACACGGGCTACGGGAAAAAACAAACTCATAGTAAAGGCTCGGTATGGTAGGTGACACGGCACACAAGGCAATGCCAGGGTAGATATACCAATTACGCACACGGGCTGGTGGTAACGCAGCAGCCACATACGCCTACCCTGAACAACACTCCAAAATCAAGGTGTGCATCCAAACAATCACAACAGTAATAGAATGGTATCGAAGAAGTGTGTTCAGCCAGAGGTGCTGCCTCCTTTGGCCCGAGATCCCTCCTGTTTTAGCCACCTTATGCTAACTCACGGGAGTTAGGTCCACGAAATGTACATTCGGAATGTCGTCACCATCCTACTTCATTCTGGAATCTCCACCGCGTACACAGTTGTTAAAGTGGTTTTCGGTATCGACAGAGTCCATATTCACAAGCGATCGATTTACTTTTCATATAAGTATAAAACTGTCTGGTGAGAATAACTCGCTGTTTTGAGCTGATGACATAACGACGAATTGCACAAACGGGATCTACACAAGCACAAAAGCACGACACGGATACGAAATGGACGAGCCAAGGATTAATTCCCTTGAATACAAATCAAACAAAACAATATAACAATTATAATGTTTCGGACCAAAAATACGATAAACTATGCTAGAAACAACTTCATAAAACAAAGCTGAAATGCTTTGCACTTGCTTCCGACATCTCATAGGCTCGGCCAGAGGTAGAGTATAGGTCTAAGGAAATGGTTTTGGGTCAAGTCTGGGTTGCTAAGGTCGGCCTAACATGAGTTTGTTGATGGGCAAAAGTTATGGAGATGGAACAACAACACAACAAGGCATCACTACTAACAACATCACAAGTTTTCAAGCAACAAGGCTCGGCCAAGGCGGCTGTGGTCACGGCCAAAGGTGTGGGGTCTAAGGTGATGCCGTGGAAGAGGGTCTAGGTGGTGCTGGAGGTGGTGGAGGTGGAGTAGGTGGCGGCCATGGGTGGTGGAAGTGGTGGGTGTGGAAGCTGGTGCTCGGCTAGGTCAATATGTTGGAGTTTGGTGAACTTGGTAAAGGAACTACCACCTAGGGTGGTACGGCTGGGGATGGTCAGTGAGGAGGAGGTGCTGGTGGCATGCTCAGGTGGTGGTGGTGGCGGTAGGGGCTGGAGAGGAGCATGGCTGATCCTATGATAAAGAAGATCAAGTACAAATCATTATCAAAGAAAACAATAAAAGTATTAAAAAAAAAAAGAATTGAAGTTTTACCAAACTTGAACAAAATGATGATGGCCGAAATTTTCAGAAATGAGATGAGAAATGATGTACGTGAATGAAGAATGGAGGTAAGCAGCTGAAGTATGTGAGTTATTATGGCTAATTGATGGCAAAAGTAAGTTAAAAATGTGAAAAGGTGGGAAAATCAAAAGCCATTGGAAATGAAAAGTCACTAACCCTTTCAATTTACCTTTAAGTATTCGTATAAGTTTATATATTCTGAAATAACAATAATATCAGATAAAATTTCGAAACTTTAACAAAATATAAAAATATATATACTATTTATTAATTATATAAAGTAAAATTAAGGAAAAATAGTTAAAACAGTGAACTCGACTAGAAAATTTGAAATTAAATGAAATGATTTTTAGAAAATTCATATGATCTTGTAAAATATTTTTAAATATAACTAATAACATAAAAAAATTATTCACAAAATAAATATTTAAAATTTAATTTAAATATAAAATTTTAATGCAGAAAATAGCAGAAAATGGGAAAACAGTCCTTAAAAATAGGAAATCAACACGGTAATTTTTGGAAAAATTCTATTATTATTTTAAAAATATTTAGAGATGAATTTTCACAAATAAAACAAATTTAATATAAAATAAAGAAATTTAAAATGAAGAAAATTAGAAAACAGCCTTTAAAAATAGGAAATAAATACAGTAAATTTTGGAAAAATTATATTATCATTTTAAAAATGTTTAGAGATGATATCACACAAATAAAACAAATTTAAAATAATTTCAAAATGAAATAAAGTCAAATTTAAATATATAGTCAAAATCTAGGGTTGTTACACTCTCCCCCACTCAAATCTTTTCGTCCACCCTGAACAACACTCCAAAATCGAGGGGTGCACCCAAACAATCACAACAGTAATAGAATGGTATCGAAGAAGTGTGTTCAGCCAGAGGTGCTACCTCCTTTGGCCCGAGATCGCTCCTGTTTTAGCCACCTTATGCTAACTCACGGGAGTTAGGTCCACGAAATGTACCTTAGGGACGTCGTCACCATCCTACTTCATTCTGGAATCTCCACCGCGTACACAGTTGTTAAAGTGGTTTTCGGTATCGACATAGTCCATATCCGATCCCGGACTCTTCAACAACCAATCATTATTATAACTCGTAGTTATAATTTCAAAATGGTATTTATTTCTCAAAATCCAATATCATTTCAAATCCATTTCAAAATATCAACTTACCGTTTCATTTGAAAAACATATTCATTTTATTCAATTTAAAAATACCATTTCAATTCACATTTCAAAATAGTTCAATTCCAACAAATTACTTCATTTAAATCATAATAAAAATGAAGTTATTACATTTAATAATTAAATAATTAAATTTCCAAAATTTTCAACTTTCACAGTTCATTCATTCACTTAATTTTATCAAAACAGTGAAAATTCAACTTTCGCAGCATTTGGAAAATGCTACAGAAAGTTATATTCAAAACAGTTCAATTTAACAAAAGACAGCGTTTAAATGCTGTAATAAAGTTACATTAGTTTCAAAGAAAAATACTTAGTTTAATCCGACAATTATAGCATTTATAAAATGTTATAATAGCCTTTAATTCAATTAGCTATTTAGTTCACTTATCAACTACAGCATTTACAATTGTTGTATTATCATTCATTTTAGATATAATAGCATTTCAAAAATGCAGTTAAGTAACTTCAAAATTTCAATAAAATTTCACACCTATTATATTTTTCTATAAATCACCTTTAACTTATAAAATCACATATTTTTACTTTTATAACCATCGTTTAATTTTCTTCAATTTCGTGATTTCATAAAGTTAAGTTTCCATTTAAAAATTCATATTTAACACTAATTCACTTATTAAATTGCAATGTTCAATTTTTAAATTCATTACATTAAATTTCAACCTAACACTTAAGTTCAAATTCAAAAATATAACTTAGTTTTATTTTTATTTACTTAACTAAAAATTCCCTTTTAAGTCAATTCCATAAATTTCCAATTTTAGTTATAATTCAAAATTTCAACTTAAATATTCATTCATTTCACATTTCAACTTTGTTAATATGATTAATATGATATAAAATCACTTTAAATTCCTTTAAATTCAAATTATAGTAAATTTATCATGATTTCATATTCAAGTTAATTTCAAATTATAATTAAATCAAATTTTTCCAAAATAACGTACATTCAGAATTTGCTAACTTTTTCATTAATTTATTTCACTTATAATTATTCATAAAATCAATAATATTTTACAAAAATCATTTTTAATTAGATTTAAATCAAAATATTTTAATATTTACATTTCTAAAATAAATTTAAAATTTTTAGAAAAACATATATTAACTACGGGTCTGTATATAATTTTCTGCACTAGGAAAAGTGATACGGGTAATATATCATTTCAACCCGTAATTTACAAAGAAAATCCGGGTTTTATCATTTCAAACCCGCAGTCCCAAGTAAATGAAATAAATTTTAAAGTCATTCAGGCCTATCATTTCATCCCATAACGATTTTCCCTTATTCTAAAGTCCGTTCGGGTATGTATCGTTTCAACCCATAGTGATTCTAATCTAAAGGGAACTTGCAGTGTGATTAACTGATAAAATAACAAAACAACAATAATATAGCAGTAACATATGATATAACAGGTGTTTAATCATGTGTGAACATCATATAATAGTGACCTAGCAAATAAATATATGGTGATGCAGTTTACATATTCTCAAGCGATCAATTTACTTTTCATATAAGTATAAAACTGTCTGGTGAGAATAACTCGCTGTTTTGAGCTGATGACATAACGACGAATTGCACAAACGGGATCTACACAAGCACAAAAGCACGACACGGATACGAAATGGACGAGCCAAGGATTAATTCCCTTGAATACAAATCAAACAAAACAATATAACAATTATAATGTTTCGGACCAAAAATACGATAAACTATGCTAGAAACAACTTCATAAAACAAAGCTGAAATGCTTTGCACTTGCTTCCGACATCTCATAGGCTCGGCCAGAGTAGAGTACAGGTCTAAGGCAATGGTTTTGGGTCAGGTCTGGGTTGCTAAGGTCGGCCTAACATGAGTTTGTTGATGGGAAAAAGTTATGGAGATGGAACAACAACACAATAAGGCATCACTACTAACAACATCACAAGTTTTCAAGCAACAAGGCTCGGCCAAGGCTGCTGTAGTCACGGCCAGAGGTGTGGGGTCTAAGGTGATGACGTGGTAGAGGGTTTAGGTGATGCTGGAGGTGGTGGAGGTGGTGGAGGTGGAGTAGGTGGCGGCCATGGGTGGTGGAAGTGGTGGATGTGGAAGCTGGTGCTCGGCTAGGTCAATATGTTGGAGTTTGGTGAACTTGGTGAAGGAACTACCACTTAGGGTGGTACAGCTGGGGATGGTCCATGAGGAGGAGGTACTGGTGGCGTGGTCAGGTGGTGGTGGTGGCGGCAGGGGCTGGAGAGGAGCATGGCCGATCCTATGATAAAGAAGATCAAGTGCAAATCATTATCAAAGAAAACAACAAAAGTAAAAAAAAAAAAAAAAAAAAAAAGAATTGAAGTTTTACCAAACTTGAACAAAATAATGATGGCCGAAATTTTCAGAAATGAGATGAGAAATGATGTGCGTGAATGAAGAATGGAGGTAGGGAGCTGAAGTATGTGAGTTATTATGGCTAATTGATGGCAAAAGTAAGTTAAAAATCTGAAAAGGTGGGAAAATCAAAAGCCATTGGAAATGAAAAGTCACAAACCCTTTCAATTTACCTTTAAATATTTGTATAAGTTTATATATTCTGAAATAACAATAATATCAGATAAAATTTCGAAACTTTAACAAAATATAAAAATATATATACTATTTATTAATTAATTATATAAAGTAAAATAAAGGAAAAATAGTTAAAACAGTGAACTAGACTAGAAAATTTGAAATTAAATGAAATGATTTTTAGAAAATTCATATGAGCTTGTAAAATATTTTTAAACATAAATAATAACATAAAAAAAATTAATTCACAAAATAAATATTCAAATTAAATTTAAATATAAAATTTTAATGCAGAAAATAGCAGAAAATGGGAAAACAGTCCTTAAAAATAGGAAATCAACACAGTAATTTTTGGAAAAATTCTATTATTATTTTAAAAATATTTAGAGATGAATTTTCGTAAACAAAACAAATTTAAAATAAAATAAAGAAATTTAAAATGAAGAAAATGGCAGAAAATTAGAAAACAACCTTTAAAAATAGGAAATAAATACAGTAAATTTTGAAAAAATTATATTATCATTTTAAAAATGTTTAGAGACGATATCACACAAATAAAAAAATTTAAAATAATTTCAAAATGAAATAAAGTCAAATTTAAATATATATAGTCAAAATCTAGGGTTGTTACAGTTACCTATTTTCCTTTACCTGCATTTGTAAGTTTAGTTCTTAACAACACAGGTTAAAATTCCATATATACACAAATTTTAATTAATATTCATTAACACTATTTCACTTATTTTGGTCGTTATTCCAAGCATAGGTCGCAAATTTTCATTTCTTTATATTATCTTATAGAAACCATATACATTTCAATACTTTATTACATCTATTGAGATTTATCTTCCAAATTTACTAGATACCACCAATTATGACCTTACAGTTATTTCAGTTGATTTGGATTGCGCTAAATTAATTATTTATTGACTTACCTTAACATAATTTCATTAATTTACATTCAGTAACAAATAATCAATATATTATTTCATTATTAAGTTACACAAATTTAATTTTACCAAATATTAAATCACAAAGTCTTATGTGATTTACCATTGCAACATTACCTTTTTAACGTTTGCTTCATGATAAATTATAAAAATTTTGTTTTCTTCTAAATTTAATTACTCAATTTTAAATAAAATAACCAAACTTAATTATTGAAAATTTACGGGTCGTTACAAAAATATTGTTCTATATAGCCTTTACTTAGCAATATTCAAAGTTCGAATAAAAAGTCGAATCTTTAAAAATAAATCAATTTCTGAAATTCACAGCATATTTAGATTACCACTTAAAAATCTCAAATTCGATTATTCAAAAAAAATCGTTTACCAAATTTAAATTCATTATTTTAAGCTCCAACACAGAAGATAATTTAATTTCCATGAATTTATTTTTATTTTCTTTAAAATAAATCATTTAAAAAAATTTAAATGAAAATTTTAAAATCATTTAATTTAACCAAATCCTGTGTTCGTATATAATTCTCTATCCTATAGCCAAGTAAACCAATTATTCTAATTTAAATTCCAGGGATGGATATATATCTCTTCAATTCAAAATAAATGTCGTAGGTATATATCATTTTAACCTATCTCTTAATTTAATCGAAATAATTCAATTTACAGTTTTATATACTGTAAATAATATACAGGATGATAAAATGATATATCAAAATAAATAAACATCCAAATTATCAACCAGTAGCATCCATTACAACTAATCATCTAAACAGTCAATAAAATTCACAACAATTTCATAATTACCAATATCGGGTATATTACGGCCAAATAAATTCTAATTAAATTTAACCGTCAATTCAAGTTCTATCAATTAATTCCAATGTCAATTTAAATGCCAATTAAACTTATCAAATAACAACCAATAACTTTCAAATCACTTCATGATATAATTTTACTAAAATAAAAATTATTTCAGTCAATTGTGAGCATATAAACTATCACCTTTGATTTATCGACGATTAAAAACCAAACAAAGGCCCAAATTTGAACAGCCTTAGAACTCGACCGAACTAGTTCAATGTTCTCTAGAATATCAATACGATCGCAATGGAGAAAACCACGTCCAAATCCGAGCTCGTATGAAAGAGTTATGTGCATTAGAACATTTAAATTCAAATTAATTAATTAATTAATTAATAATAAAAAAAGAAAGGTACCTCCTTCCTCCTCATGCAACATGCTAGAAAGAAACTCATCGTATGCAAATTCCAACTTCAACTACACGCGTTCAATAACGACCGGATTTCGATCAATCAATGCCAAACGATGTGCCTCGCTACTCTCTACCATCACCTTGAATAACAACGAAAACAACGCCTACAATTTCAAGATCGAATCCATCGAACGCACAAGCCTTTTGCCTCGATTCTGGCGAACCTGTAAAGAAATAGCATACATCAACCATATGGATTTGAAGAGCTTGTCGAGATCTACGACTTTGCTTTTGGAAGTTTTTGATTTCGTTGAACGGATTGAGAGATATTAAGGAGGGAAGTTGGTGAATTTTCGACCATTAAAAGAAAGTGACGGCTAGGGTTCAAAAATTAAGATAATGATAAAACCGTCTCAATTTGCGTGCATATTTATATAGTTAGGTCCAAAATCGTCTGAACTCCAATAGAGATGTGTCGCCAGGCGTTTATAACGTTATACCCCCATTCTGAACGCAATGGAACTAGTTTCGATGCCTAATTCGATCGTATGTGGAAGAAAGCTTTTCAAAGTCAATTTATTTTATCGAATTCCTTTAAATTGATTTGTATGCATTTCAAGCTCGCACGGCCAAACGATAAGTCTGACCGCTACGAAACTTGAGATCTTACAATAATTCGCTACTACGGATCCGATGAAACTGATTTCGTCGAAATCCAAGACAGTTGTCAAAATCGGTATTTTTACTCGTTAATTACAGTATAAAATTTTTACTTTTAATTATTCACATTTTAAATCCAATTTTAAATATTAACAATCTTAGTTGTTGTTTATATAAAATTTGAATCAACTTACGACATCATTTTCTATCATATTAAATTCAGAATTTAATTATTCAAATAATTTTCAATATTAAATTATTTAACAAATTACATTAATAACCATTTTCATTCAATAATCACCTTAAATTTACTAACTAAAAATAGCTAAAAATACAGGTCGTTACGTACTTCCCCACTCAAAAATTTTCGTCCTCGAAAAGGCGTTAAGTACAAAATTTAACACTTGATATATTTTCTCGAAATAATTAACTTATAAAACATAACCATCTTATCTGCGAAACTATTACTACGCTTCTACTATGCCATTCTGATATCAGTTTTATAGAAAATATAATTTATATAGAAAATAAGTTATAGAATTTTTTTTTGAAACTTCAAAAATTTTCTAATACCCGAATTCATGGAAAAATTCGGCAAAGTCTTCTTTGCGTGGCTCGATCGGAAAAATTTAGAATATCAATATATAGCCCAAAAATACTAAATAGATATCAAATATACATCTCATCACAAAATGAGGCATCCCGAAGGATAAAAATATAAAATCGCAATATGTAATTCGAGATACGTACCTTATTATTGGCGTTATTAGCAAATTAGCATATGTTAAAGCAAGCAAAAGCAATCTACGTGCAAACGAGCTCCAAAAGCAAGCATGCACCCTTCCGTACCTACCAACCACTCAATATCCAAATGAGAACATACATATAAGGAGTAAAATCAATATATAATAGGGATTATGCAATAACCATAAACAAATATAGCAAAAAACAACGAAACAGACATCCAACAAACATTATCTATCCAATCTTGTTCACAACAATATCAATTAACACTTACAAATGTCAATATTCAATTTATTTTCTTTTAGTTCATATCAATATTAAATTGGTTTACTTTTGCTTCATCGACATTTGTTTCATCTATATACAGTTTGTTTGCTCTCAATTTATTCACATGGATTTCTTTCAAATTTTATTGCTATTACTTTAATTTTATTCACATTTAATTAATTATCATTCAATGTCAACATTAAATTATATATTTCCACTTCTTATTAACATCCAATTGGTTCAGTTTCCATTTATTCATATTTATTTATTTACACTGAATCGACTTATATACAATTTCATTTGTTTCAATATAAATTCGTTTGTGAACCATTTATAAAATTATTCTACTTAACTTTGCTTAAGTTAAATTTATTTCATTTATCACATAGTATTTTAATACTAACACTATTTATAAACCATTTAGGCTTATTGTAAACATTTTAAAAAATTTCAACACATTTTTTTTATTATTCCATATCTTAAGTTATTATTAATCCATTTATTCACTTAATTAGTTTATTCATTGATTCAACTCGTTATAATAAATTCACAAAAGTAAATGTTACTTTATAACTCCAATTCGTATTAATAAATAAACCTTTCTTCCAACTTATAATTTATTCCAATAACTTACTATATGCTATAATAGATAACGTTCAAATTTTTATTGTAACTCATTCCATTAGCATTTAATTTATTCGCATCCAATCTGAATTAAACTCAATTACTGAAATTAATTTTTCTTACCTTCATTTATTTTATTAGACTTCTTACACCCTTTAAATTACATTTCAAATTAAAAATTCAAGTTCATATTCACTTTATTATTCCATTTTACAACTTAGATGAAATTCATCCACTTCACTAATTTATTAAGTTTCACTTAATATCCAATTCCATTTTAATTATTTAAAGTTAAGTCAAACTTCATTTCATTTTAATCCATTACTCATTTTGTTTAATCTTATTCAAGTTAAATTTTCTTACTATTCACATTTACAATTTTAAAATTTGCCTTTACTTACTAGTTCCCAAATCCATAGGTTAGAAAATTTTACTTCTTAAAATTTTTTTTCATCGAATTTATTTCAAATGCATTTCCTTATTTTATCTACTTTCTTTCAAATGCTATTTATTTTTATTTAAGCTTTCATGAGTTAACTATATTTTATTCTCTCTATTTTTTTACTCCATTTAATTAATATTTCTTATATTAATTACCTTATTTCATTTTTCAAATTCAAATTTCTTTTATTAGCTTAGATAAAATACCCAGCAATCTTAAATTTACATTTTACTTTCCTCCTCAAATTCATAAGTCAAAAACTTATTTTTAATCTATACCATTTCAATCATAAGTTCATAACTATATTTCGTATGTTAACAAATCATATTTCTTTGGTAGCAAATTTTGCTTAGAACTCGGAAATGAATACTGAAATTGATGTAATCATCCCTAGAATATATTTCCCAGCCCCAAACAAGTTTAATGCTTTTATTGTTTTTAAAATCTTTTCAAAATATATTTATATTCAAAACACTTTAAAATAATACTATATAAATTTTTAGGGCTTTGAAAAAAAAATTAAAAACAAAAGGATTTTAAATTCTAAAATTCTCAATTTTTAAATCTCTCTATTTATAATTTATATTATAAATATACTTATAAAATTCCTTTTTCCTTATTGCCAAAACATTTCAATAATTTACAACTTAGTCGTTTTAACCAGTCCTTATTTTTGATTGATTTCAATTTGGTATAATTATCAAATATTTCATATAATAAAATTCATTTAGTATTCGATTTATTCGTTATCCAACCAATAATTGATGATAACTTAATATTATCATCTCTTAACAACTAACATTCATAAAAAAATTACATTTACATATAATATAATTTACATAGTTTACATTTATAACATAATATAATTTACATGAAACTCGCATAATATAATTTACATTTATAATATAATATAATTCATACCAGGCTTTATAATACAATATAATTTACATGAAACCCATTTTGCTAAGCGGCTTATCTAACTTAATATAAAATTCACATTCATATAATATAATTTACATTTATAATATAATATAATTTACATGAAACTCATTCCGCTAAGCAGCGTGGTCTAACTTAACATAAAATAATAGAGATGAACAGTATTATTCACACCAGGATTTATGTTTGACTCAAATTTTTTGTTTTCCTTTAAACTCTCGGGTACTCAACATTGATTTGAGTAGGCTGAGGGTTAGGTTTTCAGGTTTTTGAGATTTTGGCTAATAAAGTTTCCGAAGACGAGCATGTGGCTTTTGAATAGCTAATTAGGAATTATAGTTTATTTGGTTTTGATTCCGCTGTGTATATGAGTGATATATGACTATATTGCTTTAATCAACTAAGGGGACATCGTCATATGTCGCTTTTGGCGTATTATTGTAAATTATATTTGATCATTGCCTTGGAAACATTTTAGGATTATAATAACTTGGATATGAATTTGTTTTGAAATGTAATCGGTAAAATGATGTTTTTGGAAATCTGTGATTTTGTTCATATTCAAGTGCTTTTGTATGGATATAATTAGTATTACCGTATTTTGTCACCAGAATTTAATACTATGGATGACTGCAGCATCTATAGCGCGTAGATTTTGGCTTCTAGATATAGGATGTTATAGTTAAAGATAAAGAGAAGTAGAAAGATGATCGTTTTTCTAATGCGATGCCTATTGTATTTATAGGGGTAGACGTGCATGGATCGGGCTGAAATTTCGACTGAAGAACCTCCAGGCCATGACGAGGCCACAAAAGAATTTTCAGACCCATTAGGGCCCATAATAGAAATCGTCCTCTATACATCTTTTTGTGTCCAAATGTAGTGTGATCCCGCTGAGTGATTCACCATGATGTTAGCTACTTTCCCTCCAAATTTCATGTCATTCAGACTTACGGTTTTTGAGATATTGCATTTTCCATAAAGTGGTGTTACATGTATTCAGATTTCTGCAGATCCCTTTGGAGGGATAGGGGCAGATCCCTCTAAATTATCCCATTTGATATGCGATACTTATGAGGTGTTACACATGTTGTAGTAAGCTTATGCTCCAAGTTTCATGTGTATTGGATGTGTAGATGTTGAGATATTGATCAATCTTTGCTATAAAGTTGGGTTTAGCTGACCCCTAAGAGTGAAGAGGGCCGATCCCAATTGAGGGATAAGATTCGATCCCTCCACACCTACACAAATGTCATGTGATCCCTAAGGTAGACTCCGTAGGGTCCCCTCTTCCTGTTTCCAAAGTCTCACCTCAATCTGCGTTTTTGGTTGTTGAGTTATGGATTGATCATCGTTGAGTTGTGTTGTGTACATCCTATTTATTCCGATCCCTCTATTTTGATCCCTCTTTTAGGGGAAGTATTAGTTGCATGAATGTTGTCCATCCGAATCCATTTGACTATAGTCCATAGCTTCAAATATAATTGATCTCCAATCCTAGTAACCATCTCTCTGAGCTTTCTGCCTTAATGATCATGAAACATGTTGGGTTTAATCCGCCTATGCACTGTCGTGCCAAAAGGAGGGTTAACAGTGTCATTTCTTTTTCCAGTTTACTACATTGTTTATTTGATAGGTATAGAGGACGACGGACACAAGATGGAGCAAGAAAATCAATATCAACATCAAAAGCAAAATTGAGTGTGAGTAAGTGAGTTGAGAGGAACTATTATATATATATATATATATATATATATATATATATATATATATATATGAGAGTACGGAATACTGTATAGTGAAAATTGTGTTGTAGTGGAAGCTTAAATGTGTACTATTTGAATTGAAATAAGAATTTTGTTTGAATAAAATTAAGATTTATTTAAGTCAAATTATGATTCGTTTTTTCATTCTACAAATATTTATTTAATTCAATGAAACAAAATAGTACAATGACAAACACATTCAACGAATGTAATATATATGTGTGTGTGTTATCATCAAACAATAATCATAAACCGTTATACTCTAAATCTCCCCCTTTTGATGATAAAAAACATATTAAGATTTTGAATTAAATAAATGTGTTTGGTGTGATGTGTTCGAGCTCCCCCTATTTAGATGCTCACCCTACAACTAAACTCCACCTACACAGATGTGTGCAATAGAAAATGAAAATTTGATTTTTTTTTTTATAGTAATTTTAAAATAGCGCTTGAATAATAAAAACACTCTTGAATATTAGTAAGATTATTACTCAATCGACAAAATCTTAACCTCTCCCCCTTCTGTTATCATCGATAATAATAACAGTAATTGAAATAGTAATGAATTTTGACTAAAATTATAAAATCAAATCAAAAGGAAAATATATATCGAAGATTCTAATTAATCGAATAAAAATCATAATATTTTATTTATTAGAAACAAATTTCACTTTAGAGAAATAATAGGATTATGGTTTAAGGAAAATTTTGTACAATGATATAAGTTTGGTATTTTCAATAAAGGAGTAATTTGTGAATTTTCCATTTAAATATTATACAAAAAAAAATATTAAGCACTTTCTAACCATGCATAACCGTTAGGACTTTAAAATGAGATTAGTAGTTACTTAAAAATGAATGTTAAGTATTTTCTAACCATGTATAACTGTGAGGACTTTTAAATGATATTAAATCTACTTGAATATTTATCCCTCTCTTATATGAGTCACATCCATGCATAACCGCGATGAGTTTTAAATGCGAATGGAAGCACTTATATAGAGATCCAAGTAATACACTCATGCATAACCTCGAGGACTTTTAAGTGAGAGTGAATACTTTGGGTTATAATTTTTTACAAAAAAAAAATGTTTCCTTGTTTTGGAATACCAACTTTTATACACTATATTAAATTGTGGTGTATAGATTGAAAGAAAGGCAATAGTGATAGAAATGATCATGGAAAAAATACTAACTTAAAAAACATTATAAAATTGGTTTAATTTTCATGAAATTTTAAATTATACTTCCTCTTGTTTTGAAATATAATTTAGTCACTATCCATTACTTTCTTAAACACTATTAATAATCTTGATAAGATTCAAAAAGGTTCAATTAGTCAAAGATTATCTTTTTTAGACTAAATTCCTTATCAAAATAAACAAGTGTATTTTCATCAAAGTAAAAACCCAAGTTATTTAAAAAAATGTGAAAATCAATTTTCTACGGAGGGTTTGTTTGTTAGTCGAAAATCAATCCAAAATAATCAATCAAATGCAAATGTGATTTCAACATGATGTTTGATTCCACTTGTATTTGGATTGACCAAGGTGACATAAAATGGTCTATAAGAACACTTTTACTTCTCAAAACAACTCTAATTGATTTTCAAAATTTTTAGCAAGACCATTTATATCAGTCAAAGCCAAAGGCAACTATATTGAAGCAAAAACAAAAACATTTCTCCAACCATTACTTTGTTAGTCATGAACAAGACAATGAGTGATAACAATTCTGCCAAGCAATTGAAAATTCCTAGTTTGAAAATTCAGCCCATTTAAAACTACTATTTGAAAGTTTTAAATCTATAATTTGATTCAGCACAAAACATGAAAGTTTTAGATACTCAAAAATTACACCTATCAAAATTGGTTTCAAGTCAAAATGATAGATTCAATCAAAATTTATGAATGAAATACTACAACTTGTTTGTGTAAATTAGAAATATTTTTCATGTAATGTGCCGAAAAGATTATTCTTTTTCAACATTGTCCATAATGAAACAATAAAAATGAAAACAGTGAAGTTGTAGTACTATCAGGTAGCTTTGTAGAATTTCAAAATTTTCTAAAATTGAAGGAAGTATGTTCAAGTTATGATTAAAATACTATAGCCGTGTTAAGAAGTTATGAAACTGTTTTCAAACAATACTCCAAATGATTTGCAGTTTTTCACCTGTTTAATTTTAGATTTTGGAGAAATATAAAACATAAAACTTATAGTGTTTTCAATCTGTTTTTCAAAAAATCTTGAATGCTGCAAATCTGAGTTAGGAATCTCAAGATATGGAAGAAATACTACAACGGTCTCAACAAAACAGAATTAACAATAAGAACAAAATAGAGCTTAGAGATCATACCTTGCTTACCTTCAATGTCGTAATATCTGAGATGTGTAGACCTCCTCAACATTCTTCTAGGCTAAGGCACACTAAATTTTTAGCTCATCGACTATATAGAACAAATTGAAATATGTCTCTATCGAAGTTGTTTCTTAGCCCTATTTTGTTATCTAAGTTTTGGAAGAAGCGAGTGGCCTAACGAAGAATGAATGACCACTTTTATTTTCAGTCAAATTTTTTGATACCCAAATTTGTTTATATAGCAAACCATTAATTTTAACAATCATACCCTAAGGAATTCAAACTTGTTTAAATTTAGAAAAATTTATGTTTGTGTAACGTCCCGCCTTTTCGCATGTTTTAAATCGACGATAAACCACATACGTCAGACTTAAACCATACAAAAGGGCGGATTGCTATGGGGTAAATAAGAAAACGTAGAGATAGGAAAAAACAAAATAAAACCTTGCAGCGGAACGATAAAATATAATAATCAAATATACAGTTCATGAAAATGTTTTACAAAATATTTGATTTTACTTAGACAATACATATCAGAGTTCACATATCAGAGAAAATTAATAATGCAGTGGAATACAGTGTATAGTGGAATATAATAATAAATAATAATAAATCTTCGTCTTCGTCCTCCAAAATACGGTCTTCCAAATCCTGAAATGCTCAGGCTGACCCAAGCGAATTGAAAAGACAAAACACTCGAGTCAGAACTAAAATATCTTATGTAAGTTAAATCAACGGTAAATAATATGAGTGTAACGGCATCAGAGATGTTTATGGGATTTGACATCTCCTATCCAGTGTCTAACGTGAGTGCAGTAACTCAAGAGATGCATGGGATTCGCATCTTCTAAGGATCCGTTAAACTATCTACTATGTAGTAATATATGCTATTACAATAGTGTCTAAAGTAAAGTATAATATACTGAAAATAGCGTTAAGGCTTTACATTTTCCACCTTAACACACTTTTATATTCCCATAGTCTATACAGTACCGTAATCTCCCCAGTACTGGGTGCCGTCAGAGGGCACTCCACAGGTATGGTACAAAACAAAATCGTATATGGCGCGCTAGGGTAGGTGACACGGTATAACTAGGCAATGCCAGGGTAGATAAACCAATTACGCATCCGGGCTGGTGGTAACACATAGCCGCAGCTACCGCCCACCTCGAGCCACACCCCCAAATAAAAAACAAAAGTGGCCACCGAAGCAATCCAAAAGTCAAAGTATAATATCGAAGGGGTGTGTCCGATCAAAGGAGCTACATCATTGGCCCGAGAATCGCTCCTGTTTTAGCCACCTTATGCCAACTCACGGGAGTCGGGTCCACGTATTTACCTCAAAGGAAACGCCGCCAACATCCTACTTCATTCTGCAATCTCCACCGCGTACACGGTTGTTAAAGTGGTTTTCGGAGTTGGCATAGAGTACGACAACTTTCGATCCCGGTCTCTTCAACAACCAACCGTTATTATAACACCGCGGTGATTTCAAAATAATTTATACTTTTAAAACCGGAATAGAATATCAATTTTAAAACCATATAAATACGATATCATTTCCATTTTAGAACCCAAATCAATATGATATCATTTTTATTTCGAATCATTATAATATTATTTTATTTCAAATATATCCTTTTTCCAAAATCATAGCACTTTCAAAGCATAACATTTAGAAATCCAAACTCTTGAATATTCAAATTACAATACCTTGAAAATTATAACTTTGAAACATAACTTCCACCACTTAAATGGTTAAATATTAAATTACTTTATATAATAAAATAGCTTCTTTATTTTCACAAATCAATTCTGTAACGTCCCGCCTTTTCGCATTCTTTAAATCGACACATGTGCCAATTCAAACCATACGGAAGGGCAGATTGTTATGGGGTAAATAAGAAAAATAGGAAAGAAATAAAACAAAACAAGAATCTCACAGCGGAAGGATAAAATATAATAATAAATATACAGTTCATAAAATCTTTTTACAAAATATTTGATTCTTTTTTATACAATAAATATCAGAGTTCACATACCAATAAATATCAATGCAGCGGAACAATATGAGTGTAGTGCACTAGTATAAATAATAATAATATAAATCTTCGTCTTCGTCCTCCAGAGCTAAATCTTCAAATCCTGAAACGCTCAGACTGACCCGAGCGAATTGAAAATACAAAACATTCGAGTCAGAACTAAAAGATCTTATGTAAGTTAAATCAACAGAAGTAAATATGAGCGCAGTAACTCAAAAGATGCTCGGGATTTACATCTCCTAAGGATCCGTTAAACTATTTACTATGTAGTATATTTCGCTATTATAATAGTGTCTAATTGTAAAATAAACTTACTTTTGAATAGCGTTAAGGGGTTACCCATATAGCCCTCAACACAAAATATATTCCCATAGTCTATACAGTACCGTAATCTCCCCCGTACTGGGCGTCGTCAGAGGGCACTCCATAGGTATGGTACAAAACAAAATCGTATAAGACGCGCTAGGGTAGGTGACACGGCACAACTAGGCAATGCCAGGGTTGATATACCAATTACGCTTCCGGGTCGGTGGTAACGCGTAGCCGCAGCTACCGCCCCCCTCGAGACACACCCCCAAATAAAAAAATCAAAAGTGGCAACCGAATCAATCCAAAAGTCAAAGTATAATATCGAAGGGATGTGTCCGATCAAAGGTGCTACCTTATTAACCCGTCAATCGCTCCTGTTTTAGCCACCTTCTGCCAACTCATGGGAGTTGGGTCCACGTATTTACCTTATATGAAACGCCGCCACCATCCTACTTCATTCTGGAATCACCACCACGTACACGGTTGTTAAAGTGGTTTTTGGAGTTGGCAGAGAGTATGGCAACTTTCGATCCCGGTCTCTTCAAGAACCAAACGTTATTATAACACCGCGGTCATTTAAAAATTAATTATACTTTCAAAAACCAGAATATAATTATCCATTTCAAAACTCATAAATACGATATCATTTCCTTTCCAAAACAAACTCATTTGATATTATTTTTATAAAAACCCAAATTAATATAATATCATTTCCTTTCAAATTTCTTTTCCAAAATCATATTGTTTTCAAACTTATAATAATCGAAAACCAAACATTGAATTATAACTTTCAAACTATAATACTTCGAAAATTCATAGCTTTAAACCATAATTTCTAAAACTTAAATGGTTTGGATATTCAAACAGTATATAGCATCAATTGTTTGGATTCAAAATTTCTTTATAAAATAAAATAATTTCCACGAATTACAATTTATTTCATTTAAGATTAAGTCAAAATCCATAAATTTAAAATCGCTTTCAGTTTAAATAAACCACTTCAGTTTCAATATATTTCAAACTTTGAATATTAAACAATTGGAACTAAGGTTGGAAATTTCTATTTCACCAATTTAAAGTCCTATTATTTAGTTTGAAATAATAATTGCATAATAAACCCGTAATCATTTAAGTAAAACTCAAATTACTAATAAAAGAAAATTTCCTTCATAAAAGAAAATTTCCTTCAATTTCAAGTTAATAAATTTTACATCAACTTATGAAGTTAACTTCTTAATTAAGCTCAATTCCAAATAAATTTTCCAATTTAACTCCCAATCTTAATTAATTCAAATCCTTTAAAATTATATGTAATTTCAATATCTTAACATGTACTTAACCATATAATATAAAATAATCAAACTCCATCATTCAACTTATTTATTTTATTTAACAAATCCATACATAGCTTATCTTCAATACTTTAACTATAGATGTATATATAAAATAAGATTTTATATAATACCAAAATCTATATTTATTAACCATATCCTATCCAAACCATAGAAAAATCATTTCAAAAATAATTTTTATATATATATCGCGGTGCCTGTATATAATTTTCTATCCTATGGTCAAGTGATACGGATATTTATCATTTCAATCCGCAATTTAAAAATTAAAAAAAATGCGGTTGTATATCATTTCGAACCGCAATCCCGAATGAATGAAATACATTATAACTTGCAGATTTTAAAATATAGTACACATCACCGATTCACCAAACATCAATTATTAATTATAATCATCATCCAATTTAAACAAACATCAATATATAACAGGTGATAAATAATTGGTATCAATTCCAAGTTTATACTCAAATAAATTTAATAACTGTTAATTGGCAGTTTATATGCAAAATAAATGTAATTTAACTGGCAGTTAATATGCAATAATGAATTAAATAACGCGTAAATTAAATGAATGTAATTTAACAGAGAAATTGATGAACTGTATACCAAACAGCTATAAGTAAAATTTTAAACACATCATCCATTCACCCAATATCAATCATCAACCAATTTATTTCAATCATCATCATTTTAAACAAGCATCAATAAAGAGCATATAAGATATACAGGTAATAAATAACAGGTATTAACTAACCATTTATATTCAATAATAACTTAATGACGGTTTAACCAGCAGTTTGTATGTAAATAAATAAATTTTTAACGGTAAATCTATATGCAATAATAAAATTAATTAACGGTTAAATTAAATAAATGCGATTTAACAGAGATGATAAATAAAATATGCCAAACAGTCATAAATAAATTTCTACTCATATCTTAAGTCAATTTAACAAACATAGAAAATTTTCGAAGTTATGGGTGGGTTAAACACTCACCTTTTGAATTTAAATCGAATGTAAATCCGATTTAAACCCAAAATTTCGACGGTCTCCAAATCTGTCCAAACTAGCGTCAAAAGATCTGGAATTTAATTACGATCCTAACAAAAAATATCTCGCATGAAAACGAGGTCGTATGAGAAAGTTATAGCGAAAACGATTTGAATTTCAAAAATTAAAACAAAACTCACTCAACAACTAGCTGCCATGTTAGCATCTTCCTGTAAGTCACGCGTCCAGACATTCCTCCAACTCGTGATATCAACATAGCCGCCGCCGAGAAAACCCTAATCCCAAAAAAGCGCCACCTAACCATCGGCCTTCGGCTCGATCGAGCTACGCCGAGGCAACCTCCATCGACGGCCGACCACCCCAGACCACGGCGAGGCGTGCGACGCCGCCAAAACCCCCTAGGCTGAGACGAAAATACGATCATTCCTCTCCATTTTGCGGCCAATCAAATCACCATCTCGACATTATAGCCGTACAGATGCGTGCTGCCTGACTCCACCTTCGCAACGTCGTAAGCCGATCGTCGATTAGCTTCAGATCCACCATTGGATCAAACAATTTCCCATACGAACGGCCAGCGTTGATTTGCGATTTCTGGTTAAACGGTGAATCGTTTCGAAAAACGAACAGTACCGGCAGAATACGCTCTTCGAGAACTATGACATATATTTTTTTAGAATTTCCTGAGGACTTTGATCTTTGACTTTTGATTTGATTTTTGAAATTTGAAAATGGATCTAGGGTTAGGAGCCATGGGGAAGAGGAGGAGCTGGGGAGATGAACGTACAGCAAATGAGAATAGATGGAGGTAGAGTTTATAACTGGGTTTATATAGGTAGGTTAGAGATTTGAATAGACGGATCAGATAAACAAACGTGTTGAACGATAATTGGCCCAAAAAGCCCGTTTCGACTCCGGAACGAAATTGGGTCAACCCATATATCACAATAGGTGTTTTAAAATATTCTGAACGCGATGTAAAAAGTTTCACGTCCAAATTCGATCGTATGAAGAAGTTATGCTGAAATTAATATTTTCAAATTGATTTCAATTAAATCGATTTCAATTAAATCGATTTAAAGGCGTTTCGTGTTCGTACGATCAAACGACAAGTCCGATTGCTACGAAACTTGAAACCCTACAATAATTCACTGTTACAAATCCGATGAAACTGGTTTCGTTGAAATCTGAGTCCGTGAACAAAATGGCTATTTTTATATTAATTAAATAAATTCAAAATAAATAAATCAAATCAAATTTTATATTTAGATTCTAAAATTGACCCATTTTATCACCTTTAAAAATTCTTAATCATTTACAAAATTCCAACAAGTTTAGATGTCAAATTAAAGAAGGTAAACTTATAAATTTCAATATAAATCCTTAATTTCACTAAATTCCCAAATTATAAATAATATCCTAAAATTTTGTCAACTTAAATAAATTAATAAGTATTCCATTCATTCATGTCAAACAGATGGATTAAATATTGGATTCCAAATTATCACACAAATTTCTCACATTATCTTTATTTCAAATAACAAATTATTTAACTATATTCAATCTCATTTAATAGCAATTTAATTCAATTATTAGACTTTAAGTTTCCATATAAATAAATCCTGATTCTCATTCTTAAATTTACTATTTATCATATTACCATCTTGGGTACCATCTATTTTAATATATATATATATATATATATATATATATATATCCAAATACTTTAACATTTTCCAATTGTTTATCTCAATTGCATAACATTAAATTTATATTTATTGCAATGGTTTCTGATTTAATTGAACGAACTAAGTATATAACTCATAATAATTGTTGTAAAACTCTAAATCCCACATTTATAAGTTTGTTATTTCCACTCAAATATTATAGATATTTACAGGTATAGGTTTTTATTCGATCATTATTTATTATATATTAATTAGATAAATTCACTATTTAAGTCCGTTTTAAATTTATTACCAAATACTCATTTACCTTTCCCATCAAATTTGAATTCCATTCAATTAATATAACAATCACTTTTCCATTCACACCTTATTATCAACCCACAATTATTGCAATTCATTATCTTATATTGATTTTATACAATTACCAGTAACTTTACATTCAATTACTATTCAATGCATATTTATTCATCAATTAATTCGATATTTACTTTTCTTTCCTTTTATTTGATAAATAACCTAGTATACATTTTCATACATTCATTTCATTACATTCATTTATGGGTATTGCATTGAAATTTTCCATTAATTACAATTGGATTCCTAATTTTATTCAATACCCTGGATAAATAACATATATATTAATCAAATCCTTACATTTGTATTTTCTCATATTCCATTTAAAATCAAATCATAACATTTAAATGATTTTATTTAATTGGAATTTCATTCAAGTCATAAATTATTAACTTGCATCAACATGATTCCTTAATTTATTCCAATTACCGTTTACACTCTTTTATTGCATCAAATCAATTTAATATTTTCATTAATTTCTCATATTAAATTTTATATCCAGGTAAGAATCCTTTTTCTACTTAATTCATTTGGATTTTATTCAAATTTCTATAAATAGGTTTTAAATCACCATTTACATAATTTATTAGCCTTCATTTTAACATTTATTTATCCCCTTTTATTGTTTCTACTAAAATAAATTTCAAAATTCCTATTAAATAAACAAATTAAATTATCGAAATTTACGGGTCATTACAAATTTCAAATTCCGATTTAAACTTCCGAATAAACCATTTCAATTCATATATTTCAAGGTTTTAAATATTCCACCATTTCAAAACTAATTCTTTGTAATTCCATATATATCAAATTCAATTACTATTGTTTAGATTTGAAATGTTTACTTAATAAATCCAATATAATTTAAGTAAAAATCTTTATCTTCACATAACTGGATATTCTTTAAATTTAATTTAACTTGATAATATTCATTTAAATCAACTTGTTATTCATTTAAATCCTCTAAACCAAAAATCTAGTTATAAAAATCATACCTTTTAAAATCTCTACTTTATTTAAATTCCAAATCAATTTTATTGGAGGATAATTCTTACATACTTTAATTCAAATCAAATTCATATTAATAACCTAACCTTAAATTTATTTAAGTCATTATAACTCTATAAATAATTTAAATAAATACTTAATTGTATTATATCTTAATAGACTCAAATATTTATTATTAAACTCCTTTTATACTTTAAACAAGTTTATACATAGCTTAAACCAAGAAATAAATTACATATATAAATTAACATTTATAAATATCCAAATCAATATCTCATAAAACCCTATATTTCTTCACAAACCATAGAAAATCATTTCAAATTGTTTATATATATAGACCACGGTGTCTGCATAAAACTTTCTATCCTATGGTCAAGTGACACGAATATTTATCATTTCAATCCGCAATTTAAAAATAAAGATGCGGTTGTATATCATTTCAAACCACAATCCCGAATCAAAATAACCAATAAAGAACTTGCAGATTTTAATGATATAAAATAAACATCCATTCATCTATCAACAGATCACACATTCATCACAATGATCATCCAAAAGAATCAATCAATATCAATACATAACTGATAATATATAACAGGAAATTAACAGGCAGTTATGTTCAATAATAAATTAAATAACGGTTTAATTTTAAATAAATGCAATTAACTGAGATGACGATTAAAAATATACAAATAGTCATAAATAAATTCATAATCACAACATAAATTAATTCAACAAACATAAGAAATTTTAGAAGTTGTGAGTGGATTAAAACACTCACCTTTTGAATTTAAACGGAATTTAAATCCAATTTAAACCCAAAAATTGAACGGCCTCAGAATTCGTCCAAACCAACGCCAAAATGTTCGGAATTTCAATACGAACCTAGGGGAGAAAACCGCGCGTGAAACGGGCCTCGTACGTAAAAGTTATCGACATTAGAACAAGTTGAATTTAAATTAAAACGAAATTAAATAAATAAAAGAGTACAACACTAATACGGCCACGTCATTGTTCTATCATCTCTCCCACGCGCGCGTACAGCGAACGCAACCAAGAAGAACCCATTTGACCAGCCCTTTAACCGCCGCCCACGTCGCCACCTGACCCATGTATGCCAAGCCGAAGCCACCATACTCCACGTCCCATCACCCTCTACACGTGGCCAAGTTCCAGCCCTCTCCAGTGCACGCCGCCACCGCCCCAAATTGGGTTTTCCGAAACCCTAAAACGCCAATTCGCGCCGCTACAGGCCGAGCTAGGCCACAACACCACCGTCAATCGACTCCACAAGCCTCCCTCTACAAAACCCAAAAAGCAATTTCTCAATTGATGTCGAAATCAAAAACACCCAATTCGACTTTGACCACAATTTCGGATCAAGCCGGTCACTGTCTCGAAAAACGAGCAGCAGTCGTAGGTTCGTATCATTGAGATCTTCGACATACATATTTTTTTCAAATTTTTCTGAGAAGTTTAAATTTTTTGAAGTTGATTTTTGAATTGAAATTTGAATTGGATAAATTAGGGTTTATAGCCATTGAGGAAGATGAGCACAGAAGTTTCTGTACATATCGAAATGAGGAATAGAGTCTGCTAGGGTTTATAACAGGGTATTTATAGACAAAGTTGAAAATAGAATAGATGGACCCGATTTATAAACGCGCTGAACGATGAATGGCCTGAAAAGCCCGTTCTAACTCTTGAGCGAAATTGGGTCAACCCATATATCAAAATAGATGTTTTAAAATATTTTAAACGCAATGGAAAAGGTTTCAAGTCCAAATTCCATCGTATGAAGAAGTTATGCTAAAATCAATATTTTTCAAACTGATTTCAATTTCATTGATTTCAAGTCGTTTCGAGTCTGTACGATCAAACGACAAGTCCGATCGCTACGAAACTTGAAAACCTATAATAATTCACCTATACGGATCCGATGAAACTAATTTCGTCGAAATCTGACTCAGTGGCCAAAGTGGCTATTTTTACACTAATTAAATAAATAAAAATTAGTCAATTTAATCAAATTTTTATTTTCAATTCGATAATTGTCGATGCTTGTTATTTTTTAATTTCCCAATCATTTACAATGATTTAAACCAATTTAACTGTCAAATTAGAGTCGATAAATTTATAAATTTCGGTATTAACCTTCATTTCATTAAATTCGAAAATTATAAATTTAATTTCCAAAAATTTCTATTAAATTCACTTTTCATTTTATTATTCGATTCATTATTATCAAACGGATGAGATTAACATCGGATTCAAAATTCATTACATTAATATTTTCACATTTCATCTAAATTCTCATTTTAAATATTTAATTCATTTAATTGCAATTAATCCTTTTATTTAATTTTAAATTCCAATAAATTAATAAAGCTTTATTCTCGATCCTTATAACTCAACAAGTTGTCCAATATGAATAACCTTAACATTACTTACAAGTATTATGTTAATTAACATTAACGTAATATTAAATCATAATTATTGTAACAAATTTCAAAGTTTAAATTTACAAGCTACATACATAGGTAACATACAATAATCGTTACCGTTAACCTTCAGTCACATTAATAGGCTTTTATTGCTTACAAAACAATGTTAACATTTATTTTCATAATGCTAATTTCATTCACTCTATCTGTTACTACATTTATATCCATTTAAGTAAATTTAATTACCTTTATTCGAAATAACCATTTATCACCAATATACTCTTTATAATACTTGTATGGTTATTCTCTACAATAATTACTCTCTATTCTATTATTTCACCCATTAATACAATAATTACATTTGTTTTTATTATATCACATTTATAACTAAGTCATAACCTTTAAATGATTTTATTTAATTGGAATGTTCGTTCAAGTTCATAAATTATTAACTTGCATTAATATATTTCCTTAATTTACATTCAATTGCTGTTAACAATGTATTATCTCATTAAATAAATTCAATACTTACTTTTATTTACTTATTTTCCATTTTAACGAAGTGCAATAATTTACACTGCTACACTATTGGAATTTCACTCCAATTTCAATAATTAACTTTTAAATTACCATTGCTACACTTCTTTTAAGCATTCATTTCATTATAAATTATAAAAAAAATATTTCTTTCTAAATTTAACTACAAAGATCCAATTAAATTAACCCATTTATTTATTAAAATTTACGGGTCGTTACAGTTTGTCCATATTTATTTCATGATTTTATGTTTGTTTTTATTCCGGCAATCATTATGTCTTATATTTCCACACTTTACAGATTTGGGTAACACACTTCTCCCCCTAGCGGTATTATTGGTCTTTTTTTTATATGCTGACACCTTTTCAAATCTATGCCCTTCTGTATTATTCGCAAAGCGTTGATTTTCTAACAGCATGTTAAAAGATTTTTCACCATTGGAAAATTTTTGAAGAGTCAACTCAAGATCACTAACTTTAGATTTTAAAAGTTTGTTTTCATTTATTAGCTTTAAACACTGACTAATCACATTTTCTCTCTTTTCAAAACCATTCCTCATTAAGACCATATTTTCATTTTTAAGCTTATTTATTTTGGTCTTAATTTCTGCATCTTGGCTTCAAAGAGTTAGTGATTTTCATATTCAAGTTTTTCAAAATCCTCGATTTTTCAGTCTCTTTTTCAAATTCGTGATTTATTTGAATAATTTCAAATTTGCTATTTTTCAAAATCACATTTTCTTTTTCATTGGTTTTGAAATCTTCTTTGACCTTGTTTAATTTCTTTCCAAAAATCGAGCATTTAGAATTTTCTGACCTCTTAAAACTATCCAAATCTTTTTGTAATACGTTATTATAGCAAATCAAATCAGTTTCATTTTTCATCAAAATTAGAATTTTCTTTTCTAGATTTTGAAAATTTTTGTGAAAACAGCAAATTCTTTTTCGTATTTCATACAATTTTTGCAATTAGAATTTTTAAACTTCTTAATATTCTCAAGCTCAATTTCTAAATCATCATTTTGATGCAATTTAGATTGTTCACTTTTCAACTTGTTATTTATCATCTTAAGGTCATCATTATTTTTAATTAATTTTTGATATAAGGGAACTATATCTTTGATGAAAAACCACTTATCTCGTAAGTTGTTACATCTTCGGCACTCTATCTTTTGTAAATCCAATCAAACAAACTTCTTTAACTGAGTCGATTTTGGTGGGTTTCTCGTCGTCGTTGACTTTTCTGCCATATATTGCATCAGGTGTACTCCAGATTTCCTATGCAGTTAAAAATAAGAAGATATAGCTAAATTCATTTCGATTAATTAGCGAATAGAGTATATGCATAGCAAGAGCAATAATCGAAATATTTTTCTTAGTCATATCACACTCATTTTCAATAATATCCCAACATTCAAAATTAACAGATTTTAAATAAAATTCCATTTTTGAATTCCAATTTAAAAAATCTGTTCCATCAAAAATAGAAGGACTAACAATATACTGGCTCTCGCAAGGTCTACAGCTAATGTTAGACATCTACGCAATTAACCGGGCCCTGATACGACTTGTAGGATTGAATTTACCTTAGAGGGGGATGAAGAGCATTTATAAAAAATTCATAGATAAATAAAAATTGCAGCATGGATAATTAAAGAGTAAATGCAGAAATAAAAATGACACACAGACTTACCCAGCTTCAGCAAACCTGTCTATTGTTGCCCCCAAGGTTTATAATAGAATTAAACAAATGATCGCTTACAGACCATATAACTTGTGACTATCGCTTACCTGTTTTTTCTAACCTTGCGCTCAAAACCCTACCACAACTCTGCCATAGAGTTGCAAAATCTCAAACTACGCCCCGTAGTTCGTACCTGGTTAAAACTAGAGTTTTTTTCGAAGTTAAAAGAAAATTACAATTAAAAAAACAGGATACCCTAAATACAAATCTAATTCGATTCTTTTCAAGTGAAAGTAAACAACGGCCCAAATAAAATACGCATTTGCCCCTTTTTATCTTTAGCCCACATATCTTTTTAGTCCATGCAATCTGTTCCTCTTTCTCTTTGTTCTTTAGAACTAGGGTTCCTTTATGAACGCCGCCACTAGAATTTTTGATTCTAATCGCCTCCTTCTTCTCTGATGTCTATGTTCTTTGATTAGTTGCAATTTAAAGATCCAACTACTTCAATGAGTCGAGAGGTTCTTCAATTGTTTCTTTAGTGAGATTTCGTATTTTGGTTAATTAAATTATATTGATATAAATTCGACTACTTTTGTGCCAATGATGATTTGGGTTTATATCAAAATCAATTTCCTATGTTTTTGTTTGACTTTCGTTTCAAATTTTGATTTGAATTCTTCAGCTGCTTCCTTGGTCGTTCAATTTTTCGATGAATGGTGTTTTAATTTTTGACTACATCAACACTGCTATATATTCGTACATATTTTTATACGCCATTTTGAATTTTCTATTTCGGACATATGCATTTCTGACTTGTTCACCGTTACGTTCTTCGATATTGACACAATTCGAAATTTATGGTTACTTGATGCTCGGTTCATTTGGGTCTGAATGTGATTGATCTATATGAGTGTCCCTTCACTGCCTTGTTAACTTTTTGATTCATCTTTGTGGGCACGCTCGATTTGGTTCAGATGTACTCCTTAGACCTGGTTGATCTGGCTACTTGTACTTACTTTGATGCATGTTGAACTGCCTGGTTATGATGCTTTGTTGCTCTTGAGCATGTTGGTGTGCATGTATTGTTTTTTCACTATGTTGCATATGTGCACTGCCCTTATGTATGCATTGTGCCATTACTGCATGTGTTCTTGACCCTGTTTATGCTATATGTGTGTTGCTTACATTTTGTTTTGTTCTTCATCCTGCACATCCATTATTGCACTGCCCTTATGTATGTTTGCCTTGGCTCTTGTACATATGCACTGACTTTGATGTATATACATACATCCATATGTGTGTATGTGTATATGTGAAATTTATGATGCTTTGTACTCCTTTCTTTTTTCCTTCTTATATACTGTCTTTGCTCTGATTTTTTCCTGAACTTGAGTGTATTGAAGTCTTTTACACTTAAACTTGATTTGTCTTGTCTTGTTGGGTTGGCTAGTTTGTACTTGTATATCTGAGCTACTTTCCATGTATATACAAACATATGTATTTATATATGTGATTTTCTGGCACGTATGTTCTCGTGTGTTGCACCATTGTGTTGCACCCAGTTTTGACTTTGCTAAAACATGTTCATAGTTATTATCATTGGCTGCACACTTCTCTGACTATCCTTGTTTGCCCATGACCTTTGTGTCCATTTCTTGGTTTATCTGGTTATGCTATGTTGACTTGAACCTAATATACTTGTTTGTGCACTGATCATTCATTTTGCCTGCACATGTATGCTTTTATATTTGTTTTATGATACGTGCACCGGAGTTAAGCCCGAGAAGACTTGAGCTTGACCTTGTCAATTGTCCATGAGATTGGATTGAGGCTCCGCTTTGTGATATTCAATGTGATTCACTATGCATATCATGAGTTGTCTGTGCTTTTTCCCCTATCTAAAATATGAAGAGAAACAACCCAAATAACCGAGGCAATAGTAAATCAAAAATTCAATATTACTTTTTGTAATTTTAGGCTCATTTTTTTAGGTTTACTACGTTGTTTATTTGATAGGTATAGTGGATGACTGGACACAAGCTGGAGCAAGCAAATCAATATTAACATCAAAAACAAATTTGAGTATGAGGGAGTGAGTTGAGAGGAATTGTTGTATATATGAGAGTGTGGAATATTGTATATTGAAAATTATGTTATAGTTGAAGCTCAAATGTGTAGTATTTGAATTCGAATTAAAATACAATATTTGTTTGAATAAAACTATGATTTGTTTAAGTGAAATTCAAATTCATTTATTTCATTATGCAAATATTTATTTAATTCTATGAAAACAAAGTAGTACAATAACAAACATGTTCAACGAATACACACACACACACACACACACACACAGATATATATATATATATATATGTTTATTATCATCAAATAAAAATTATAAACCATTATATTCTATATGTTAAACATAAACAAGTAAAAAATCTTTATGAGAAATATATAATGAACTACACAAATGTGTTTTTGAATATAGGTATTGGATCATTTAAAATTAGTGTTTGTCCATAAATGTTTCTAATCAAGATGTATCGAAAGCGAGATATTGATATATCCTATGAGATTAATGTACGTAATTCTCTCCGTTTTATGGATGGTGAATTACTTATGACTATTGGAGGCATCAAGGAGTTATGTACGTGTAATTGTCTGGAATAGTTTCAGAATGACTCGTCGAGAGCCTTCTATGAGTTAAAATTCAAATAAAAGATCTCATGTGATCCCATGCGTAGTCTTTTGACTTGGGAATACTTTGAATCATAATTTCCTCAAATATACTTTGATTACGATCAATCACATGACAATGATGATCGTTTTTAAGGCCGATATAAGTTGAACTACTTAAAGTGAAATAATATTCAAGAGAGGATTCATCTCCTATGAAAAGAATATTGGTATCACTGGAATTGTTAGTCAACCTAAATCAAGGTCTTTGGCCAAAGAAAATAGATCAATCAATAAATGTTATCGGATTGAATTATGGACTTTAATTTTTTCTACTTAATTGCCTATGTATATAATTAGAATTCTGAGCATCGATCGGTCTCCAAATATCTTAATGATGCAGTATGAAGAGAAAACATATACAATATATCATTGCGTAGGGTGTAAGTAACTAAACTCGTATCTATAACCACGCTTCAGCAAATTCCTTATAAACTTTAATTTTTAAATTGTTTAAATATCACAACAGAGTGTTGAGTCCATAACTAGGAGTCACACAATCGCAACTCTAAGCTTTCGACCAAAAATAATTCAATAAAATAGGTTATAAAAGTTATAAATTATCATAGAGAAATTAATGTAATGGTTATATTATTTTATTTATATTACTAAAGGGTTGAAAATTAATTAGTAAGTATATAACTTTTATATATTAATTTAATTATTAATATATTATAAAATAATATTTATTAAATAATAAATATTTTATCGACTGTCGAAGCTGCTAATACTGATTAATAATTACAGGACTTACCATACTTATAAAGGATAAATAGTATTTGATTGGGTTGATGGACCTAATTGATAAATAAATTCTAGCCTATGGAAATATATTAAGGATATAGGACGGGAGTTTTGGGAAAGGCCATAGGATAGGAGTCTAATTAAAGTAACTGTTCGTTTTTGCAGTGGGTGAAATGGGCAGATTTCAAAAAAAATCTCTTATTGGATTTCAGTGGGGTTATGAAATCTAATTTTAATACCATATGTAATCAATTTGTTTTAATAAAACCATTTTTTTTAAGACTGTCTTATTCATAATTATTTAAATCTATGTAATTTATTCTGTTATTTAAATAAGTATGAATACATCAAATATTGTAACACCTCATAAAATTAACAGGAAATTAATTAAGAAAAAATAATTGATTAATAATAAGGATAAAAGTGGAAATTTAGCAAATATCGAAATTTGACCATGAAAATTACACCATTATGTTCATGGCAATCTTCTGAGCAACTTTCGTATATAAAGCTTCATGATCGAAGTTCAAACGAAAAGGTTGTCATGTTTGAAAATTTAGGATTGAAAATAATTCAAAACATATCATGGTAATAAATATTAGTAAGCTTAACATTAAAGAAAATGTTAAATATAAAACTTAAAGACTATGTAAACATTAATCTTAATATAAATAAGTGACTGGGACCACACTAATCAACCGTCTTTAAGGGTAGGTCGACCGCTAGCAGTTGACCGCTTATGAAGGACCGATCGAACAGTTGTGTTGTGACGGCTAAGGTTTTGAGCGCTTGGACGACCTAGATTTAAAATTATTAAAACGTTCTCAATCCGACGATCCTGACACCTCCAAGCAACTATAAAAAGCGGCTAGAACCCACATTCTTTTCATACAAATCTAAAGACAGGAATGACACTTTACCAATTCTCTTCTTCTAAAAAATCTCTTTAAACCAAAATAAACATATATCTTCAAGGGTTAAGAGAAGGTTTGAAAGAAGCAAGCAAAGAGAAAGGTAAAAAAAATTGTGTGTGTGTCTTTCCTAACCTACGAATTCTTAATCTAATATGTATAAATAAACCGGTTATATGTTATACAATAAATATGGGATAAATTAGAGGAAGAGATAAGATTAGCATGATGCAAATCCAAGGAGATTCATTGGGAATTATCTAGAGTGGAAATCTTAATTTTTCCCTAATAGTATACGATGTAATTTGACATTTGGATTTGTACCATACCTTGGGATATTTTTATGTAAAAATCTATCAATTTAAAACCCCAAAAATCTCCCCATAATATGACAACTTGAGTTTTTTTGGAATCCTAGATGTTTTATCTTAATTTAACAAAATTGGATTCATTAATATTTATACTATAAATAGTTTGTATTCTATTTGATTCCATTTTTCAATTTGTATTTGTAATGACAAATAAATCCAAAACAAGGAAATAGAAAGAGGTGTGCAACGAAGGGAAAATAAGTATGAATTCATTGTCGTTTCAACGATGTTCGTTTAAAAGTTGAATGGAAAATAAAGATTTGTATTGTAAATCTACTTCTTTGGTAAGAAGGACCATAATTTTGTATATTAACATAAAAAATGTATGTTTTGATTTCCATTTTGTATGCATATATAAGTCTATTTTTATGTAACTAATTTATTTATGATATCGGCTTTTATGTGCTTGTTATATTAAATTTGGACTTGTATAGTAAATATAGTTATGAACATTAATAATATAACACCCTGAATAAGAAACGGATAAATTACCTAAATACGCAAAAAAAATAATTAGGCATAATTTAGTATTAGACATAAATATAATAATAACATATTCCTTTAAACTTTGAAATTGACAATTGTGATTGCAAACCTATAACATATATAATAATTAACAGTTAACAATCAAAATGAGTTGGGGACAATTATAGAGGTTAATTCATAAATAAGGGCGAACTAAGGAGTTTCCCCTATATGGCCTTTAATACGTAAATATGGATGAGGGATGTGTGTGTTATGTGTGTGTGTATGTATATTATACAAATATATTGGCATTGTTTAAGTCTTAGAGAGTGGAAATATGGCTAAGTTATAGGGATGAGAAGCCAGTTGAAAGCATACAAAAGTCTACCTAGCTAATCTAACTACCAAAGGTGTGAGTTTAGTAACTGATGTAAGACATCACCTATAATAATTATCTATAGTGGACGTGAGGTTAGTCCCAACTTTATAGGATAAGTCTTCCCAGCTGATCTGGTTATCAGCACTTACAAATAGTTTGACTATCATGGGGACATCAAGGTTGAATTACGGGTAATAAGAAGAGATATCCCAGGATGGACCTACTTCGAGGTTGAGGTATTAAAATCCTTATATAAGAAATATTAAATGGTTGAAATTATCTTTTAGGTGTGTATTAAATGGACAGGATTATCTTTCACGTGTGTTAGTGACAATCTCTTAAGGAAAGTCCGCTTTAGGGTCGAGGTATTAAATGGTCGTTGGGTTCTGCTTCTTCCTTATCTAATAAGTATTAAATGGCCTATAAGAGGTTTTGTACAATGTCGGCGGTGCAGTTAAAGCACTTAGTGGTTCTACAGCGGTGGAGGTGCAAAATGTTACAGCGGGGATAAAGTAGGAATAAGGTGGAAAATAGCGGAGGTGTAAAAATCTTCATCGGATGTAGAACTAGATATCTAAAGTAAATTTTTTCATTCTCACATCATTTGTGTAGGAAAAAAATATATCATTTAATCTTATATAAAAACTGAAGAATATAATGAGTTATGCAGATTAGATTTGGTGACTATAATAGATTTCTAATTTATATTACTTACGCATTAAAATTTGGTTTTTACCATAAATTTGTTAATTTGGTTTAAAGGAGAACTAGTAATATCAACTTTCATATGTTAGTGTTGCTAAAGCAAGTGCTAAAAAGTCTTGATTTAGCAGCGTAGCGGAAAATAGCGAGGTTTAAAGAAAATCTACTGTTTAACAGTGCTAAATTGGACTCGTAGAAGCCGAAGAGCGCTATGCACTATAGCGGGGATTTTGCAGGGCTTTAGTGACACAAAATATCGGTTAGGAAGTAGCAGGAGGGGTTCACCTGGGGTTAAGTATTAAATGGTGGAGGGTATGCCTATTTCCATTTAAAGGGCATTCGGTGACCCAAGTACTTCCTCTCGCATCGCTAGGATATGATTGAACAGGAGATGGATTGTTGAACCCAATATACTCCATAGTTGTTTGCACCTGCTACTATAGTCACGGAGTTGGACTGTAAAGCCGCTAGCCCATAGTTGGAGGTATATGTGGTGAGATATAATAAATACGTAAGACATAATACTTATTTGAATGATTTCTGCCCATATATTATTATTGTAAAACTTAAGATTTTAATTCACCAAACATTATTTTTTTGACCCCCTCCTTATTACAACTTACATATTAGATTTGACAGTGAGTGTGGAGGAGGAGGCATTGCAGACCTGATTGTAGTATTAGTTATATATTTATGTTTTTGATGTACCAAAATAATGTATTTAACTTGGTTCATGTGTTATTGATACATTTGAGACTTGAATATTATGAAATAGGTACTTATTTGATTATCATATTTATTTCTTCTGCTATGAGACTCTAAAAGCATAGGTAGATAGCTCTGCACATTGTTTTATTTAATCAATTATACCAACCAACGGCCAGTTCCGGAATGGATTTAAGATTCGATGGGGCTTTTAATGGGTCAAAAATTTGACCCGTTTCAGGGAGGTATGTTACAAATGTATTTATATTTATAAATGGTGTGATATACACATGAAACATGTGGTGAATATAATTGCATGGTGTATTAGATCTGGATATGATCACATTAAGGTCTAAAAGGAAAGAGATAAATGTGGCATCATTAATTGATTCCACCTTTGTGACGCCCCACCTCTATACCCACGCTAACCAAGAACACTACGGAGTAGTGCTGTCAACTAGCACGGAGAATAAGGCCATTGAGGAGCGACCATCCATGTAATTGCTTATCACACGGTGGCTATAAATAATCTTTGGAAACAAACATAGAAATAAGCATAACGCAAATCAGTCACAGACATCCATATCACAAAGGCGGAAGAAGATATGAATATATAACTAACACATGAAAGTGTACATCAGAGTAGTGGTCAAAAGATCCACAATAATACAAAAGAATAGCAACACGTGCTATACAAAAGAATACAACTATGAGTCTATATCTCAAGTGTATACAACAAAAACTGCTAATCTAAACAGTTAGCCAAAAGTCAGAGTGATGAATCCCTGGGAAGAAGTCAAGCAGAAGCACCTGTAACATCTCGGTCTGACCAGAGTATTATTTAAGAAAATAATAAACGGGTCAGTCTAGCTATAAATATCAGATGACATGATATAACATAAAAGATATGGCATAAACATAAAATATCCATAATGACATACCACTATAAGTATGTAAATAATGATCAACAGAAGATCAATCAATAAGAGATAATCAATATCACAAGAATCTTCTCAAAGATTCGGAAAGGGCATCATACCCCAAACTTGTACTCATAACAAGTCAATGACATAAATTCTAGAAATCAATACAAGAAGTCTAGAAATCATAGAAAAGAGAAAGAGGCCTATCACATGACGATCCGAAGACCAAAGGGAGCTACCCCACATGTGTGAATGGAATCACACAGATTAAGGTGCAGACTAACCAAAAAGCAAAAAGGTATGTGTGAGTGGAATCACACAAGTGGTGTCTAGTCTAACCTCGCAACAAGAGACATCACACAGTTGCTAGTCTAAAGCATCAGAATGATCGTCATGATCAACGAGAAGTGTCAATTACACTAAGCTAGTAAATATAGAAGTTTAGCTTCATGTCCCATAACCACTTGCTTAACTTAAATATTTACGAACAAACTGTAAATCTTCACTAATAAAATTGTCACAAGAGGTTCAATCGAACAAATCCAAGAATTAACCGACGAAGTGAACGCAAGCGTTTCATACCACTTGTTTTACTAAGTCGTTTAATTAGATTTCTCATTCGAGTGAGGTAAAGGTTTGTATATACTAATAGATTGGAAAACGTTTTAAGAAAAGAGCTTTGTTATTAAAAATAGAGTTGAAATTGTTTGTTAAAAGAGTTTTGATATTTACTACTAGTATTGAAACCTTTATATTATAAAATGACAAAACACAGAAGCAATTGTAGAAACAATCAATCACAAAGATCGCATACGGAGATGTGAATAAAATCCAAGGAAAACAGCTCAATGTTTTTCAGATAAGGTGGCAACCCCCCAAGGTGGGGATGCGGGGGAAACGCCACCGCTTACGGGGTTCGACCTACCCGGTCAGGTCGCGGGGGTCCAGGGGGCAGCGCCCCTTCCAAAACGGTACGACCTAGTGAAGACAAAAAGGGGGTCTAACGACCTAAGAGGGATAGGGTCGAGCGACCTAACGGTTGTGACCTAGGGGTCTAAGGGGTCAAGCGACTTAGTGGTTGCGACCTAGAGGTGTTCGCGACCTAACAATGACTCACGACCCAACATGGCCGACTTAACAGAGGTCGCGACCTAATGGGATAACTCGTGACCGACTTAAGAGTTGCGTGACTGAAGGGTTGCACGACTTAAGGGTTGCACGACTTAAGGGTTAGGCCAGGAGCGACCTAACGAGATAAGGTCCAACGACCTACGAGTTAAGGGTCCAACGACCTATTGGGATAACTCGTAACCGACTTAAGAGTTGCGTGACTGAAGGGTTGCACGACTTAAGGGTTGCACGACTTAAGGGTTGCACGACTTAAGGGTTGCACGACTTAAGGGTTAGGCCAGGAGCGACCTAACGAGATAAGGTCCAACGACCTACGAGTTAAGGGTCCAACGACCTATCGGGATAACTCGTAAACGACTCATGACCTATGGACGAACGACTTAACTCCGAACGAGCTAAAAAAATGGCCAGAACGACCTAGGGTTAACTCGTAAACGACTCACGACCTATGGACGAACGACTTAACTCCGAACGAGCTAAAAATGGCCAGAACGACCTATGGTTAACTCGTAAACGACTCACGACCTATGGACGAACGACTTAACTCCGAACGAGCTAAAAATGGCCAGAACGACCTAAGTGCAGAAAATTCACCAAAACGCTAAAAATTGGAGTTTTTGGCCAATCCAATCCAAACCAAAGGCAAATGTGCATGCAAAAGTGATAGGGAATCATTCCCAACAGTCCAATATAGTTATAGACTAGATTTGTGAGATAAAAATCTCACCTTTGCACAAATTCAATGAAAAATGAAATTTTAAGCAAGCAAGAATCAATCCCTCTTCTATCTAAGCACAAGAAGCTTGAATCCAATGTCTTCTTCTTGAATTTGGAGTAGAAAGATGGATTGCAATTGAATTTGAGTTTTGGAATTTTAATTTCCCATTCCCTCCACCTTTTTTGAAGAAGCTTGAAGACTTAGGAAAATAGAAATGAAGTTATGAAGAGGAGGGGTGAAGGTTGGGTTTAATAGGCTAAAAGCCCAACCCAAAGTCTCAAGTGAAAAAGTAGTGAAATTCTACTATCTCCAATCATATCAATGTTTATACTTAAAAAAATTGTAAACGGCATTTCGAACTCAATGGAAGTGGTCTCGAGTACTAATTTGACCGTTTGCAAAAAGTAGCTTTTCGGACCAATATCCGATTAACGACAAAATATTTAAATAAAATATTTAAATATAAAATCGATAAATATGCGGGTTGTTGCAACCTTCCACTTTCGTAAACAATTGATTAATGTTACATTTAGCTTTCATACAAAATAATATGTGATGATAATATATTTACATGATGAAAAACAAACAATAACATGGTTGATGTATACATATGTAGATATTGGAATGTATACTTACTATGTATATATATATGCGCTATACATAGATATACATTATTACCTCAATCTTAAATTTTTCAATTTAAAATAAGCTTATGGATTAAATTGTTTCTAAAATACACATCTCGACGATATAAAATATAAATGCAAATATATACATACCACACATGCACACACAAACACACACATATACACACATATAATAATCAAGCCAAAATAACTTCCAGTTGGTTCAAATATACATTTGTATTACATTAAACTTTTCTGATGTAGTTGCAAATAAATATGTACATACGTATGTACATATATAAATACACAAACACACACACATATATATATAATTAAAGGCTAAATAAAAAATATAAACAATCAAAAATATTATAAAACCAAAGTTGCATACATCAAGTTGAATAAGATATTAAAAGACTATATTTTAGGATTGATGAAAAATCAAGCAAAAAGATTTAAATTATAAAATTGAATAATATGTTTAGAATATTATTACAGGTAAAATTAAAAAAAAAAATTGTAACTTAAAACATAGTTTTATGCATATATAAATTTTGGTTTTGATTAATCGGGTTAAAACAAATCATAGCATTCAACAAGTAGTTTAAATTGAAATATTAATTTTAAATCAAGGTGAGATAATAATATATACATATAAAATTATGCTCATTATATTGCATCCAATAAAATAAATCAAATGTAGATTATACCTTAATGATAGTGACACTGTGATTTGAAAATCTCTCCTTACATTATTGAATCAACACCCAATCTTTCCAAGAGACAATTGAACCGCTATTTAGATTTTATTTGATATAATTTGGGTAAATGGAAGAATAAATTTGCAACCATGAAGAAGATGGAGGAGGTTGTCATGGATGTGGAAAGAAGGAGAAAAAGAATATTGAAAGAGGAAATTAATGAGAGGAATTTGTTTTAAGAAAATTAAGAATAGAAACCTTTCTCGTTCTTTCTTTAGAAACTTCCCCCTTTAATTCCTAATTAAGTTTCGCAAGCCAATCTTTCCCCATCATTTGCATTACCGACCAAGTATGTCCCCTTACATGGACTAATTTTCCAAAAGTCTCATTAAGTAATTAACTGTAGTTAAAGCCCATTTAAATACATATACTATTCTAGATTTACCTTTTAATAGCGGGAAAAAAGCGTTATATTAGCTTTTCATAGCATTATTGATGATGCTATATAACGACATGTTATAATAGCTCAAACACATCTCGTAGCACTGAAGCAAGCACTATTATATAAAACATTTTATAGCATTTTTTTCCACTTTTATTCACTTAATAATGTTTAAACTTTTATTTATTATGTTAATCTTTTTTCTCGCAGTACCTTTTCTTCGCTATAAAATATTTTCCACAACGGTTTTAATATATCTCTTGGATTTTGCTAAATATTAATACTTGTAATATAGCTCTTGGATTTTGCTAGCTAATTTTTCTATACTGCTATATAAACGATATATTTTCTCTTCATTGAATTATGCGCATTTTGCACATAAAAAACAAACATTTCATAGATAATTAAAATACAAATCATACATTAAAAATACCTGATAGAAAAAACATAATTTAGCAAAACACAAATCATATAAAACATAATTCTTACATAATTGTATTCTTACATAGTTATGTAAATAAGTTTAGACATAGTTCCAAAAAAACCTATACATGAAAAACGATACATACTCAGTCTTCTGCCTGTCGACTCGTGCACATTCTAAATCTTAAAACCTATGATTTACATAAGTACAAGTTAGAGACTCTTTAGTATATTAACATATGTTAGATAAATTATCGAATAAGTTAGATAAATAATCAACATATGTTAGATATATTGTGAGAGAGAACGTATGTCGACAATTATGAGGTATATGTAAAAAGCAATTTAGCGATCTATTAGCATGTGTATGTAGCAAGTAGATAAAAATGCATTCTAAAGCAAAGAGCACACTGAAGCAAAAGGCGGTGAGAGAATCAAGGTTGTTAACCCAAAAAATAGATCAGCGCCCCGAATCGAGTGTGAAAGCACCAGCGCAAATAATCAACAATACAAATCTCAGATGAACAAGAAGTAAAAAGATGAAGTAAGAAAAGAGACATAGATTTTTATAGGGTTTGGCTAACTCTAGCCTACGTCCACTTTAATCAATCTTTATTATGATTATACTAGTTGAATCTCTCTGGATATCAACTAATTAGTCCTTATATCTAAGTTACAATGAGTTATAATAAGTCACAAATATAAAGGTTGACTGGAGAACCATAGTAACCCTCTTGATGACTGTTCTAAGGGAGAAGAAAGTTGAAGAAGTGAAGGAATTCTAGTAGAGTAATGGCAGCTCTCTCCCTCGAAAAAGATCCATCTCTAGTTGCATGTAGGATTGTATTTATAGAGGTAGGAAAGCAGTTGGGCCAAAACTGACTTGTCATAAGCCTCTATTCAGTGCTAGAAAGAAGTCCAGAAAACCTCAAGGCAACCTGAGTTAACATGATGGACCGCTAGCGATCCATGCCTTTGGACTATTTTGGAGTCTACACTTTTGGGTTGCCTTCCTTTCATCTATTTGAATGTCTTGTCTGAATATCAAGTCATTTGGTGTTTGTTTGATATTTTGCCTTCATGGGTCATCTGGTCTAGAAGAATCATCCATAATTTGCCCAAAACTTAACAAAATCAAACGAAACTTTGTAGGTGTACTCTAGAGGGTTTTTGCGACCTACCCAAAAAAATTCAGGTGGTGGGCCCCATTTTACATGGATCATTAGCGATCCATCTAGTCAGGTCGTTAAAGATCTATCAAACAACCTCCAAATCCCTTTTTTTAGCGAGCCTTCTCTTATGTCTTCTAATTGTTCTCCCAAAAGTTCAAGTCAATCCCACTCCATATGAGTTCTCTACGTCCATTTTAAGTTAGCTACTTTTGGTCAAACTGCTTAAATCAAATGAGTCTTCACTTCTCGAGCTAGATTGTTTGGCATGTTATGAAACTTGGCAAGCATGCTTAGAAATGGTAATGAATCATGATGCAAGAGGCATGGATTACTCGTGATGCTTTCCTATGTATCTCTAGCGATCCAGGGTGATAGATTGCTAGCGATCCATCTACTTAGTCTTTTAATGGTTGATTTTCCCCGAGTCCTATTGACTTGTTCGCTTGGTTGTTTTGGTCGAGTCTCAAGTTATTCTGGCATAGTCTGAATGTACTGACTCCTATTGAATTCCGATGGGTTAAAAACCTGTTTAACACTTGCTCCTAAATGTACGTCTTTGAATGAAAGGTGTGCTTTGCTTAAGAACAAGTTCAGTGTCTACAATCTTCGATAATTGAGCTTTCCAAGTGCTTTAGCCTTGGTGAATCATCCAGTTACTTCGGATTCTCTTATAAATCACAAGTCATTTCATACATGTCACATCATAAGACTCTAGACTCTGCTTAAGTATAATTTATACATCACAATCATTCCAATTTCATTCGAAGTTATTACATCACATATCTCCAATTAAATCACATGCCTCCGATTACATCACATATCTCCAATCATATCATTATCTCCAATTGCATCACATATTTCTAACTCTCCCATGTTCATTCGGGATTTACATCATTATCATTTTTTCTTCTCATTCAAAGTTTTCACATCATATATTAAAATCATATTATATATCAAAATCACATCATATATCAGAATAACGTCATATATCGAAATCATCCTGTGTTCATCCACGATTTATCGGTTTTATTCTATTTATAAGGCATTCAAATCCTTTTATTAAATCAAATTTGTTTTAAGGCTTGATCTCTCCTGATCGTTCAAGTTTGATGTGTGATCTCTTCGGATCGTTTAATGTTTAGTTTAATGTGCGATCTTTCCTGATCGTTTAACATTTAGTTTAATGCACGACCTTCCCGGATCATTTAATGTTTTAAGTTAAGGGAACGATCTCTCTGGATTGTTTGTTTGTTAAGCTAAGGGGGATTAAGTAAGCACATCCGCTCACTCTCTAGTGAGAGGACTTACTTTTTGCACTCTTGTCCCATCTCTCCAGTCAGGACTCTAAGGCGATCAATATCATACAAATCCATCCACTCACTCTCTGGCAAGGGGACTTGCACCCTACACTCTGGTCCCATGGCGAGACTCTAAGGCGATCGATATAAGTCATCAAAATCAATGTGGATTTTTCAAAATTCGAACATTCAAACAAAACAAAGAAGCAAAAATCAAACAAATAGGAATCAAAACAAGCAAAAATCCTAAATAGTCATACATGCCTAGAGAACAATCTGGGTCTCATACACGTGTAAGTGGTCCGAGGTTATTATTGTCCTAAATAGTCATCTCGGGCATCCAACTTAGAGCATGCCTAAGGACCGTTCGGGATTTCGTACACGTGTAAACGGCCTAAGGTTATTATTGTCTAAATACCAAAAGAAAAGTGTGGAAAAAGAAATGAAAAAGGAAAGCATGAGAGCTGGATTTGACTCCCATCTACCCTGATCATGGGATAATTTGTCTTGGCACAATCCCTGAGCGTTTCTTGATGCATTTGCCACGAATGGTGGTTGTTCTTGCAATTCTATTACAGTTCTATTCCTCGTGTACTGTGGCAGCAGGTTGTTCCGAACCAGTTCTTCTATCAGATCATGAAGGTGTCGGCACTCATTTGTTTCATGCCCATTCAGCTCATAAAATATGCAAAACTTTCCAGATATTTTCTCTCAATTAGTGGGCTCCCTCTTATGTGGCCTCCGGTAGAGATTCTGCTCCCTAGTATCTAAGAATATCGTCTATGGGGTTTCAGTCGGATGGGTGTATAAAGAGAATCTCGGCTCCTTCCTTTGTTGTTTCGGCTTCCGGAAGTCATCGTTGGTTTTCCTTTTCCCTTTGTCTTTTTCCAATTCTAGCTCTGAACGGTCCCCTGTCCTCCATAGCATTTATTTCAGCATCCACATCTTTATTCTCGGCTTCAGTGTCTTCCAGATGCAAATATCTCTCAGCTTCATAGTAGAATTCCATAAGATCCATGGTGGATCCCTTTTCAATACAGCTTTGAAATCGGTCTTACTCGCGACTCCAGATACTACTGTCATTAGAATAAATGATGGACCGGGCTCATATGCGCCTTCCGCCACTGCATTGAATCTTGTTAAATAACTTCTTAAGGACTCTCCAGGCCTTTGTTTTATGTTTGAGAGTGTAAGTACATTCATCGGTTGTGAGACATGAACTCTGAACTATCTTAAGAACTTGCTCGCCAAGTCAGTCCATGTGCTTATGGACTCATTTTCCAACTGTCTAAACCACATTGCAACCAAATCCATTAAGTATAATGAGAAGCACCACCCCTCTACCTCCTCAGAAGCACCTACCACCTCCATGTGTTGAATGTATCTCATCATATGAATCGTCGGATCTGTCTTCCAGTCGTATATTTCTAGCGTTGGAAGCTTAAAATATGGAGGATTTCTCGCATTGTAGATATTAACAGTAAACGGATTCCTGTTCACGTCTTCCAGACCCTGATCTAGGGATCCTCCTTTAATGAACCTTTGTACCAATTCAGCAATTCGGTTCTCATCGTCCGATGACGGCCTCCGTCCTAAAGCAATACTTTGCCCCCTGTTCCGGTGGGGGTATTCCGAGGTGCACTCTTCCGGTGGCATGCTTGTGTTCTGATTCATAACTCTAGCTTCATTTAAACCTGTGTTCCTTCGAGGAAGTTCTGGTATATATTCTTCTGTCGGTTTCATCTTAGTATTTGGCTTAGCTCCCATACCACCAATACTCGGTGCTTCAACAGTCACTCCGACATTGGGATTGATTCCAATGTTGATTCCAGCGTTGCCCCCAAATATCAGTTGCTCTGGGCATGGGGGCAAGACTACATTTTGTTCCAATCCAACTCCGGCAACTCCCGCGTTGTTCCTTGGAGTTTGTTTCCTATTCCCTACAGATCTAGCCATCCCTTGCTACTTCATCCTCTATAAGAAGTCGTCCATCATCTCATATCGTTTAGCTAAGATTCCATCCTGCATCTCTTTCATCATCCTTTCCATCTCCTCTCTAATCACGTAGTTGGGTCTACGAGAATTTTACACCTCCTGGCTGTCCCCAAGCTCCGGTTGACTTGCTACAGCTCTAGATCTAGTATTAAACCTACTCAACTTTTGTAAATCTTAGATTCAAACTTCAATTCTTCAAATCTCATTCAAGGTGAAAGCACTAAAATGTTAACCCAAAAAATGGATCAATGTAACGACCCGATATTTTCAACCATTCGCATCCGCACATGTCGGACTTGAATTGCTCAAAATACCGCGTTGTAAATAAAATTTGGCAAATCTCAGAATATACAGTAAATACATAATCACAGATCACAGACACAGAGTATTTAATAATGCAGCGGAATTTAAAAGAAATAGTAGTTCATGAAGCTACTTTATAAAAATAAGATACATCAGAGTTAAACAATATACAGTAGAAGAGTAACAAGATACATCAAGTACAAATCAAAATACATCACTGGAAACACTGGATATTGAAAACAAATAGATGGCTGGATCTTCAAGCAAAGCTCCAACTCCAAAGGTGAGTCTTTAATGCTGAATCACTCAATCTGACTCGAGCGTAAAGCAAAATACAAAACACTCGAGTCAGGACATAAATACTTATGAACTGTAAATAAACTCAAGTAAACAGTAACAAAAAATGCATCAGTAACTTAAAGGATGCTTGGGATCGCCCATCCTTTAAGGATCCGTTAAACTATTTACTATGTAGTAATATTGCGCTACTATAATAATGTCTACAGTAAAATAAACATACTTTTAAATAGCGTTCCGGCTGCCCATATCACCCTTCACACATAATAGTCCCAGTAGTCCATCCAATATCATGCCATCTCCACTCTGGGTGACTGTCAGAGGATACCACACGGGCTACGGAGAAAAACAAACTCGTAGTAAAGGCTCGGTACGGTAGGTGACACGGCACACAATGCAATGTCAGGGTAGATATACCAATTACGCACACGGACTAGTGGTAACGCAGCAGCCACATACGCCCACCTCGGAACACACTCCCAATCAAAATCGAAGGATGACCATCTAATCAATCACCAGTAAGAGTATAGTATCGAAGGAATGTGTCCGACCAGAGGTGCTACCTCCTTTGGCCCGAGATCGCTCCTGTTTTAGCCACCTTATGCCAACTCACGGGAGTTGGGTCCACGTAATATACCTCAAGAACGTCGCCACCATCCTACTTCATTCTGGAATCTCCACCGCGTACACGGTTGTTAAAGTGGTTTTCGGAGTTGGCAGAGAGTATGACAACTTCTGATCCCGGTCTCTTTAACAACCAAACGTTATTATAACGCCGTGGTCATTTCAAAATAGTTTATATTTCAAAAGGATCAAATCATTCATTTCAAAACTATATTCCTTTCAAAATAGTTTACGCCTCGAAACCAAAATCATTTTTATTTCAAAACTATTTATTCAATCAAAATAGTTTATACTTCGAAACCAAAACATTTCAAACATATATTCATTTCAAAATCATAATATTTTCAAAGTATAACTCTTTCGAAACCAAAAATACTTGAAACAATTACACTTTGAAAATCATAACATTTCAAAATCATACATTTGAAATCATGGGATATTCATTTAATTCTTTACATTTTACAATTCATTCAATTAATCCCAAATTTTCAATTTCCAACTTAATTCAATTCAAACCATCAGTTTCAATTAAATTTCCCAATAACCATTTCAAATCATATCATTTTCAAATATAGATTTGATCCACAAATTAAACTATTCAATTTTTAATAAATTTCAAAGCTTTAATATCCCGCATTTCAAAACTAAATTTTATAATTTCATATATCTCAAATCTAGTTTCATTATTACTTAGTTTTGAAATATTCATTTCATAAATCCAATATTATTTAAATAAACTCAATTTACAATTAAACTAAATATCCTTTCATACCAATATAAACTTCAAATATTCATTTATCAAAAGTACATATCATTCTAATTCATATTCTTTATCAAAATAAAGATCAAATCATTTCCAAACCTTATTATCAAATCATTATTTGAATTCAAATTCAAATACTCAAATTTAAATATCATTTTTAAATCAAATAAGTCATTCATTTGTTATTTCAAGTACCATTACAGAATAAATTAAAAATTCCATTCAAAAATTCATTTATCTCATTACATTTCATTCCATTTAACACATAACCAAGTAAACCTTACTTAAATTCAAATTCAAATTTAAATTCCTTAAAAATTCAAATTTAAATATTAAAATATATTCAAAACTTCTTAAATTTCACAATTAATCAATTTTCAAAATTTAAATCATTTAACACTTTAAAATATAACTCAAACAGTGTTAAAAACTATAACATTTCAAACATTGTCAAATTATAGCAACGACGGCATTTATAAAGTGCTATCGTAGCTTATAGCTTTCAAAAATGGTTTAGTTCAAGAATAACGGCACTTATAAAATGTCGTAATAGATATTTAGTTATTTCAAACATTGTTAGATTCAAAACAATAGCATTTAAAAATGCTGTCAAAAGACTACGACATTTTGAAAATGCTATGAATTCCAGATTTCATTTTAGCTTTTCAAAAAAAAAAAAACCTCCAAATTTTTATTATAACTTAAAAATCATATTTCTAGACTTCAAAATTTCACATTTAAAATCATTTTAACATATGATTTAACACAACAAAATTTTTAGATCAAATATTCAATTTAAAAACTCCATTCATTTATTAAGTCGAAATTCACTGTTTATTAACATATAAATTAAATAAAACTTAAAATTTTACTTCATATATAATTTTAAAACTTTAAATTTAATTTTCATTATTTATTTTCATTTTAAAATAAAATTTAAAGTCTAAAATCTCAATTATTTCACATTTACGTACTCAAATTCACAATTTCAAGACTTAATATTTAATTTTCTTAAAACCGTAATATATATATTTTAAATCAAAATTTCATACTTTTGAAAATACATATTTAAAAAAAATCATTTAAAAATATACCACGGGGTCTGTATATAATTTTCTAACCTAGGTCAAGTGATACGGATATATATCATTTCAATCCCTAATTTACAAAGAAAACCGGGTTTTATCATTTCAAACCCGCAATCCCAAGCCAAATAAAATACAATAAAAATCGCTCACGCCTATCATTTCAGCCCATAACGATTTTTTCCTATTCTAAAGTCCGTTCGGGTATGTATCATTTCAACCCATAATGATTCTATTCTAACAGGGAACTTGCAGTGTGAATATACGCATAAACAATATAAACAATGTCAATGTCACAATATAATGTCACATATCAGATGTCAGGTTATAATTAACAGTTTTAACATGGTAACAACATGGCATAGCATATCATATGATCATCATTAACTTGCATAAACATTTTATATTACTAAACACTTGTCATCAATTCACTATTTCATAAGTATAAATGTCAGAGTGAGAAAGACTCACCTTTTCGAAGCTAGAGACAAACAACACACACAAGAGCGATTCCAAAGGCACGATAAGCACGATTTGATTTGAATTGATGGAGACCCTTGTAAACAACACAAAATATAACATACATAAGCACAAATATAGATATCGACATACAAATATAATCAACAACTTTAGTTTGCAGAACAGTTGCAAAACAAGAGAGATGACCAAACCTTAGAAGCAAAAGACTTGCACACGACAACATAAGCTTGTCACATGATCAAATGGGCTTGACCTCACCACACTAGGCTCAGCCTAGGTGTCAACATGGCTCAGCCATGGCCTAGAGACAAGGCTTAGGGCATGAAAGTGGAAGGTAAAGGCAAAACAAGTGGAAAGTAAAGGAGACAAGGGGTTTGGGTCAAGGAATGGAAGATTTTGGTGTACATAGGCTCGTCCTATGGTCCTATGGGCTCGGCCTGGTGCATCTTCAGGTCAGGTCAGAGATGATGATGATGGTTATAGGTCATGGCAGCAAGTGGTGGTGGTGTTAGAGGTGGTGGCCAAGGCTAAACATGAAGGAAATGGGAATACAAGGCTCGGTTAGGCAATATTTGGAGTTTTAAGCAAAGTTTTGTGGAGATGGTTTCAATTGGATGGCATGGTTTGTCATGGTCAGAGGAGGAGGAGATATTTGCTGCTGTAGATGGTGGAGGAGATGGTCAGTGGTGATGGAGGAGAAGTGGGGCCGAGCAAGCAAGAAGAAGAGGAAGGCTAAATCAATGAAGAAGAGGGGAAAAATGGAAGAAAGAAGCCATTAGCTTGCAATTTTTTTCTCAATATGATGTAGCCGTGAGTTTGAAATGAGGAGAAAGATATTTTTCACGTGAATAGGAGATGAGAAACATGGCTATAGGGTAGAGGGATGTACGGCTAAAGCAAGGAGAGGAAAAGGCAAAAGCAAATGAAGAGGCGGAAAAACGAAGAGCCTTGAGCAACTAAAGAGATACAAACTCTTCAAATTTCCATTATTTTCTTTTTAAACCTTATATAACTGAAATATATATATATAATCAGATAAAATACGAAAATTTAGTAAATAAACAAAAATAAATTAATTAATTATTAATTATATATTGTTTAATTAAATAAAACAGCAAAATTTGCAACTAGTCTTGAAAATATGAAAAATAAGTGCAATGAACTTGGGAAAATTTTTATGTACTTAAAAGTATTTATAAATAAAGATAAGAAAACAAAATAAAAAAGGAAATCACAAAAGTAAATAAATAAATTTTAACTTAAATATAGTTTAAATGAAGAAAATAGCAGAAAAATGAAAACTAACCTTTAAAAATAGAAAATAAATTCAATGAGCTTTGGACAAATTCAAACATCACTTTAAAATATTCAAAAGGTAAAAATATATGTAACATAACATATAATACAATTTAGAATAATATATGACAATTAAAAAGATTATTTATATAATGTAAAATAAAAAGTAGTGTTAAATAAAACAATTTACACCCAATTTTGTAAAAAGCATAACTTTCACAATATTATTCGGATTTCAACGAAACGAAATGCAGTGTTCTTGAAATTTTATTTACTTTCATAATAAAAGAAAAAATTAAAATTTTCAAACTTTTAAAATTTAAATTTAAAAGTAAAAGTTTGACCAGATTGACCAAAATTCACATTTTTTGGAAATATTCAATTTATGCATGTTTGAAATTCTAATCCACATCAAAATCAACATTTATATTTCAATTAACAAAATATATTCATTTTAATAAATAAAATAAAGTTTTTAAACTAGGAATTTAAATTAAAATAATTAAAATATACAATTACAATAATCAGAAAATACAGGATTGTTACACTTTCCCCCACTCAAAACTTTTCGTCCCCGAAAAGGAATGAGGTACGGGAAAGCACGGTAAAAGATAGAATGAAATAGGATTAGGACAAGATGACAAGAATATTGAAATTATACCTGATCATTGTTGTTATAGGTAAGTATAACAAGGTGGAGATGATCTTCTCAAGATCCTCCAGAATCAAGAACACAAGCACGAAATTTTTTCAAGAATCTAATTCACTTTTTCCGTTTGACCGACAGTCTGTGGATGGAAAACAGTGCTTAGATTCAAAGATGAGTACCAAAGATTATTAAAGATTATAGAAAGATTTCTAAACAGACTAGTATAAGCAATAGCCTTCTATTCTGTAGCAAGATAAGGGAAATAAGGACAACCAATAGATAGTTTGAAAAACAAAATAAGATAATAAATTTGAAAGCATAAAAATTTCAACTTAAACTGAAAATTAATTTTACATAAGTCAAATAAATCTTTAACAACTCTAATTTCATTATCTTATCATCCAATTATCTTAAATTAACAAATCCCTAAAATCATGTATTTGAAAAAATCTTTTATTATACTCAAAATATACCAAATAAAATTTAATTCTTCTTCATTACTAATTATAATTAAATTTATTCCTCTCAATATATTTTATCACCTATGTTAAATATATTTACACTCATTGTAACTGCCTTAAATTTATTCTTAGCTCCTTTATCATCATTTTATATTGTAAATTATTCCGTTACACTTTTTCTTTATTTACCTCTGTTAATCCTTTTATAACTTAAATTTAAGTATATAACATTTATAATAACCACTCAAATTTTATTTATAAAATCTTTTTTTTTATATTGTATATTATCCAATTACATATTCAACTTTTGAAAATTAAGGTAAGTTATATTGGAATGAAATTGTGTATTATACAAATAAAACTTTATAATTAAATTATTTCAAGCTTGAATATTAATCCAAATCTTGAAATTATACTTAAAAATTATCTTTGAAGAAAAAATTTAGGAATTAAATTTCCGATAAATTCCAAACTATTTAGAGATAAATAAATGCTCATATACTATATATATATATATATATATATATATATATCCATTCAAATTTAAATCATATATCATCATATGTTATAAATCCATTCTTATTTTAGAAATTAAAATCAATTAAATTTTCCCAAAACAAAACTGTAGCAAGACTACAGAATGGTCTCTTCACTTCGAAACTCGAAAATGAACGTCGATGATGCTGCAGTCATCACCGAAATTATTTTCCAGCGACAAAGAGAAGAGCACTAAATTTAAATTTAAAATTCTTTGGAAACAAATTTCTATTCGAAAATACTTTAAATAATATATCCTTTAAAACTTTAAACACAAAGTTTGAAATCCATCGGAAATTAAATTCTCAAATTCTTGTTTTACATTCATTTTAAATTTCCAAATAAATTATAACCATGTTTTATAGTTCAATTAGATATATGAAACAATAGAAAATGATATATAAAATCAAATATTATTTCTTAACAACCAATTCAAATAAAATCCAGATAAAGATATATAATAAAGGTACAAAATTTATTCCACAAAAATTTATTTCATTACTAAATTTTAAAAACATATTGTGTCAGTTTGCTCTGTTCAAGTGTTTTGGAAATCTCATCGATGGCGTTGATCAGACGAATCGATTAGAAACCCAAATCAACATCAACAAATCAAACAACACAATATATAAAACATTTTAAATATTTGTTTACAAATACACTTCAAGAATGATTTGAAGATAAGTTGGAAACAAAGCCGAGATGATTAAATAACAGAATAGGGAGATGGATGAGTTTATATAAATCGTGGGCAACCTTAACCGGGTCAACTGTGACTTAAAAAATAAGATCGATGTGGATTTCTTGGGTAAATCAACATTCGATCTCAAGAGATAGAATTCGGGATTATAAGGGGTACTAGCATCTAAACCGAGGATATAGAATCTCTAGTGAATCGATGTTGTTGTAAAGGAGTTTCCCCCTTTACAAATAAATTTGAGGTTGGCGAGACCGCCGACTCATTATGAAGATCTTTTGAAGTGGAGTTATGGGATACTCCAGAAACAAAAGAAGATAAATAGTGAGGGACACGATTGGATTTTGGAACCACAGGGAATGTTCCAAAATTCAAAGGAATCAAGTCAAAAAGGAAGAGGTTTAAACTCGAATGAAAGTGATTCTGTAAATACATTTACCCTATATACTGAGTTTTGCCTAGAGCTACCAAAGCTCTGATACCAACTGTAACGACCCGATATTTTCAACCATTCGCATCCGCACATGTCGGACTTGAATTGCTCAAAATACCGCGTTGTAAATAAAATTTGGCAAATCTCAGAATATACAGTAAATACATAATCACAGATCACAGACACAGAGTATTTAATAATGCAGCGGAATTTAAAAGAAATAGTAGTTCGTGAAGCTACTATATAAAAATAAGATACATCAGAGTTAAACAATATACAGTAGAAGAGTAACAAGATACATCAAGTACAAATCAAAATACATCACTGGAAACACTGGATACTGAAAACAAATAGATGGTTGGATCTTCAAGCAAAGCTCCAACTCCAAAGGTGAGTCTTGAATGCTGAATCACTCAATCTGACTCGAGCGTAAAGCAAAATACAAAACACTCGAATCAGGACATAAATACTTATGAACTGTAAATAAACTCAAGTGAACAGTAACAAAAAATGCATCAGTAACTTAAAGGATGCTTGGGATCGCCCATCCTTTAAGAATCCGTTAAACTATTTACTATGTAGTAATATTGCGCTACTATAATAATGTCTACAGCAAAATAAACATACTTTTAAATAGCGTTCCGGGCTACCCATATCACCCTTCACACATAATAGTCCCAGTAGTCCATCCAATATCATGTCATCTCCACTCTGGGTGACTGTCAGAGGATACCACACGGGCTACGGGAGAAAAACAAACTCGTAGTAAAGGCTCGGTATGGTAGGTGACACGGCACACAAGGCAATGCCAGGGTAGATATACCAATTACGCACACGGGCTGGTGATAATGCAGCAGCCACATACGCCCACCTCGGAACACACTCCCAATCAAAATCGGAGGATGGCCATCTAATCAATCACCAGTAAGAGTATAGTATCGAAGGAATGTGTCCGACCAGAGGTGCTACCTCCTTTGGCCCGAGAGCGCTCCTGTTTTAACCACTTTATGCCAACTCACGGGAGTTGGGTCAACGTAATATACCTCAAGAACGTCGCCACCATCCTACTTCATTCTGGAATCTCCACCGCGTACACGGTTGTTAAAGTGGTTTTCGGAGTTGGCAGAGAGTGACAACTTCCGATCCCGGTCTCTTTAACAACCAAACGTTATTATAACATCGTGGTCATTTCAAAATAGTTTATATTTCAAAAGGATCAAATCATTCATTTCAAAACTATATTCCTTTCAAAATAGTTTACGCCTCAAAACCAAAACCATTTTTATTTCAAAACTATTTAATCAAAATAGTTTATACTTCGAAACCAAAACATTTCAAACATATATTCATTTCAAAATCATAATATTTTCAAAGTATAACTCTTTCGAAACCAAAAATACTTGAAACAATTACACTTTGAAAATCATAACATTTCAAAATCATACATTTGAAATCATGGGATATTCATTTAATTCTTTACATTTTACAATTCATTCAATTAATCCCAAATTTTCAATTTCCAACTTAATTCAATTCAAACCATCAGTTTCAATTAAATTTCCCAATAACCATTTCAAATCATATCATTTTCAAATATAGATTTGATCCACAAATTAAACTATTCAATTTTTAATAAATTTCAAAGCTTTAATATCCCGCATTTCAAAACTAAATTTTATAATTTCATATATCTCAAATCTAGCTTCATTATTACTTAGTTTTGAAATATTCATTTCATAAATCCAATATTATTTAAATAAACTCAATTTACAATTAAACTAAATATCCTTTCATACCAATATAAACTTCAAATATTCATTTATCAAAAGTACATATCATTCTAATTCATATTCTTTATTAAAATAAAGATCAAATCATTTCCAAACCTTATTATCAAATCATTATTTGAATTCAAATTCAAATACTCAAATTTAAATATCATTTTTAAATCAAATAAGTCATTCATTTGTTATTTCAAGTATCATTACAAAATACATTAAAAATTCCATTCAAAAATTCATTTATCTCATTACATTTCATTCCATTTAACACATAACCAAGTAAACCTTACTTAAATTCAAATTCAAATTTAAATTCCTTAAAAATTCAAATTTAAAAATTAAAATATATTCAAAACTTCCTAAATTTCACAATTAATCAATTTCCAAAATTTAAATCATTTAACACTTTAAAATATAACTCAAACAGTGTTAAAAACTATAACATTTCAAACATTGTCAAATTATAGCAACGACAGCATTTATAAAGTGCTATCGTAGCTTATAGCTTCCAAAAATGGTTGAGTTCAAGAATAACGGCACTTATAAAATGTCGTAATAGATATTTAGTTATTTCAAACATTGTTAGATTCAAAACAATAGCATTTAAAATGCTGTCAAAAGACTACGACATTTTGAAAATGCGATGAATTCCAGATTTCATTTTAGCTTTTCAAAAAAAAAAACCTCCAAATTTTTATTATAACTTAAAAATCATATTTCTAGACTTCAAAATTTCACATTTAAAATCATTTTAACATATGATTTAACACAACAAAATTTTTAGATCAAATATTCAATTTAAAAACTCCATTCATTTATTAAGTCAAAATTCACTGTTTATTAACATATAAATTAAATAAAACTTAAAATTTTACTTCATATATAATTTTAAAACTTTAAATTTAATTTTCATTATTTATTTTCATTTTAAAATAAAATTTAAAGTCTAAAATCTCAATTATTTCACATTTACGTACTCAAATTCACAATTTCAAGACTTAATATTTAATTTTCTTAAAACCGTAATATATATATTTTAAATCAAAATTTCATACTTTTGAAAATACATATTTAAAAAAAATCATTTAAAAATATACCACGGGGTCTGTATATAATTTTCTAACCTAGGTCAAGTGATACGGATATATATCATTTCAATCCGTAATTTACAAAGAAAACCGGGTTTTATCATTTCAAACCCGCAATCCCAAGCCAAATAAAATACAATAAAAATCGCTCACGCCTATCATTTCAGCCCATAACGATTTTTTCCTATTCTAAAGTCCGTTCGGGTATGTATCATTTCAACACATAATGATTCTATTCTAACAGGGAACTTGCAGTGTGAATATATGCATAAACAATATAAACAATGTCAATGTCACAATATAATGTCACATATCAGATGTCAGGTTATAATTAACAGTTTTAACATGGTAACAACATGGCATAGCATATCATATGATCATCATTAACTTGCATAAACATTTTATATTACTAAACACTTGTCATCAATTCACTATTTCATAAGTATAAATGTCAGAGTGAGAAAGACTCACCTTTTCGAAGCTAGAGACAAACAACACACACAAGAGCGATTCCAAAGGCATGATAAGCACGATTTGATTTGAATTGATGGAGACCCTTGTAAACAACACAAAATATAACATACATAAGCACAAATATAGATATCGACATACAAATATAATCAACAACTTTAATTTGCAGAACAGTTGCAAAACAAGAGAGATGACCAAACCTTAGAAGCAAAAGACTTGCACACGACGACATAAGCTTGTCACATGATCAAATGGGCTTGACCTCACCACACTAGGCTCAGCCTAGGTGTCAACATGGCTCGGCCATGGCCTAGAGACAAGGCTTAGGGCATGAAAGTGGAAGGTAAAGGCAAAACAAGTGGAAAGTAAAGGAGGCAAGGGGTTTGGGTCAAGGAATGGAAGGTTTTGGTGTACATAGGCTCGGCCTATGGTCCTATGGGCTCGGCCTGGTGCATCTTCAGGTCGGGTCAGAGATGATGATGATGGTTATAGGTCATGACAGCAAGTGGTGGTGGTGTTAGAGGTGGTGGCCAAGGCTAAACATGGAGGAAATGGGAATACAGGGCTCGGTTAGGCAATATTTGGAGTTTTAAGCAAAGTTTTGTGGAGATGGCTTCAATTGGATGGCATGGTTTGTCATGGTCAGAGGAGGAGGAGATGTTTGCTGCTGTAGATGGTGGAGGAGATGGTCAGTGGTGATGGAGGAGAAGTGGGGCCGAGCAAGCAAGAGGAAGAGGAAGGCTAAATCAATGAAGAAGAGGGAAAAAATGGAAGAAAGAAGCCATTAGCTTGCAATTTTTTTCTCAATATGATGTAGCCGTGAGTTTGAAATGAGGAGAAAGATATTTTTCATGTGAATTGAAGATGAGAAACATGGCTATAGGGTAGAGGGATGTACGGCTAAAGCAAGGAGAGGAAAAGGCAAAAGCAAATGAAGAGGCGGAAAAACGAAGAGCCTTGAGCAACTAAAGAGACACAAACTCTTCAAATTTCCATTATTTTCTTTTTAAACCTTATATAACTGAAATATATATATAAAATCAGATAAAATACGAAAATTTAGTAAATAAACAAAAATAAATAAATTAATTATTAATTATATATAGTTTAATTAAATAAAACAGCAAAATTTGCAACTAGTCTTGAAAATATGAAAAATAAGTGCAATGAACTTGGAAAATTTTTTATGTACTTAAAAGTATTTATAAATAAAGATAAGAAAACAAAATAAAAAAGGAAATCACAAAAGTAAATAAATAAATTTTAACTTAAATATAGTTTAGATGAAGAAAATAGCAGAAAATGGAAACTAACCTTTAAAAATAGAAAATAAATTCAATGAGCTTTGGACGAATTCAAACATCACTTTAAAATATTCAAAAGGTAAAAATATATGTAACATAACATATAATACAATTTAGAATAATATATGACAATTAAAAAGATTATTTATATAATTTAAAATAAAAAGTAGTGTTAAATAAAACAATTTACACCCAATTTTGTAAAAAGCATAACTTTCACAATATTATTCGGATTTCAACGAAACGAAAAGCAGTGTTCTTGAAATTTTATTTACTTTCATAATAAAAGAAAAAATTAAAATTTTCAAACTTTTAAAATTTAAATTTAAAAGTAAAAGTTTGACCAGATTGACCAAAATTCACATTTTCTGGAAATATTCAATTTATGCATGTTTGAAATTCTAATCCACGTCAAAATCAATATTTATATTTCAATTAACAAAATATATTCATTTTAATAAATAAAATAAAGTTTTTAAACTAGGAATTTAAATTAAAATAATTAAAATATACAATTACAATAATCAGAAAATACAGGGTTGTTACAATCAACACCATGGATCGAGTGTGAAAGCACCAGTGTAGATAAAAAGCAGCACAAATCTTAGATAAACAATAAGTAAAAAGCCGAAGTAAGAAAAGAGACATAGAAGTTTTATACTGGTTTGGCTAACTCTAGCTTACATCCACTATAATCAATCTTTATTATGATTATACTAGTTGGATCTCTCTATATATCAACTAGTTAGTCCTTCTAAATTACAACGAGTTAGAATAAGTCACAAGTACAAGAGTTGATTGAAGAATCACAGTAACCTCATTAACAACTGTTCCGAGGGAGAAGAAAGTTGAAGAAATGAAGAAATTCTAATAAAGTAATGGTGGCTCTCTCCCCCAGAAAATATCCATCTCTAGTTGCAGGCAGGATTGTATTTATAGGGGAAGGGAAGCAGTTGGGCCAAAACCTACTTGTCAGAAGCCTCTACTTAGTATTAGGAAGAAGTCTAGAAAAACTCAAGGTGACCCGAGCTAACATAATCGATCGCTAGTGATCCATGGGTGATGGATCACTAGCGACCCATGCTGTTGGACTATTTTTGAGTCTACCCTTTTGGGTTGCCTTCCTTTCATTTATTTAAATGCCTTATCTGAATATCAAGTTGTTTGGTATTTATTTGATCATCTATCTTCATGGCTCATCGGGTCCAGAAAAATCATCCATAACTTGCTCAAAATTTAACGAAATCAGACGAAATTTTGTAGGTGCACTTTAGAGGGTGCTTATGACCTACCCAAATAATTTCAAGTGGTGGGGCCCATTCTACGTGGATAGTTAGCGAACCATCTAGTTAGGTTGCTAGCAATCCATCAAACAACCTCCAAATGATCCCATTTTTTCCATAAGTCTTCTTTTATTTTTTCTAAGTGTTCTTCCAAAATATCAAGTCAATCCGACTCCGTATGAGTTCTCTAGGTTCATTTTAAGATAGCTATTTTTGGTCAAATAGCTTGAATCATATGAGTCTTCACTTCTCGAGCTAGATTATTTGGCATGCTATGAAACTTGGCAAGCATTCTTAGAAATGGTAATGAATCATGATGTACGAGGTTTGGACAACTCATGTGCTTTCCCATGAATCGCTAGCGATTCATGGGTGACAGATCGCTAGCGATCCATCTACTTAGTCTTTTGTTGGCTGATTTTCCTTGAGTCCTATTGACTTGTTTGCTTGGTTGTTTTGCTTGAATCTCGAGTTATTCTAGCATAGTCTGAATGTAACACCCCCACTACTATGTCCAATTTCGCAAAAAAACATTACAAGTAATGTCGTCTACTAATTCAGAGAATACGGCTGGTTAAGCGCGATCGAATGCGAATATATATTTATACTAACACTGATGTCTTATTTACCTTTTTGAGGGTCTGAATTGAAATTTAGACATGTACAGTACTAATATAAAGTAATAAACACAACGAATAAAAATATTCAAACGATATATAATATAGATAAATCAGAATCAGAGTCACATATCACAGCGGAATAATATACATCATTATATACATAATATTAGGTGAGTCTACAAAATATGAGTACTAGACCCACATAAATTTATATATACATCATATCCAAAATCTTGTGTCAGGTACAAAGTCACTACTATATAATATAGATGACATAAACTCCTAACTGTCAATACATACAGGTATAAAGTAAACTAGAACTATCAAAATAGTTTACTTCAATGCTAGCCTAAAATCCAAAGGTTAATGGGTCCATGTACATGTAAAGTCTTGGCCTGACCAGAGTATTAAAATAGTAAACGGGTCAGACTATATCTAAATAAAAGATGAGATACTAATATCTAACTTTATGACTTAAAAATAATAAGCCATATTAAATATGTCGAACAAACAATCATAATAAGGCTTATTAATTAAATTCACTACTTTATAAATCCAAATATGACTTAACTCTAAAATAAGTCATCTCAAAATATGCCTAAAAACCAAATAATCAAAGTAAGGCATATTGATCGAAATTACCATTTCATAAATTCATGTTAAGTCTCTAATGGATTACCATCTTAAAATACGGTGGTAACCAATTCAAAATTAGCATAGGCAAAAGGATACCAAATGCCTATTCCAAAAACTTTTATGAAATAATTATTAGTATCACTAATGAAATAATAATGGTAATCAACTATCAGTGTGATACAGGTGCAACACAGGGCTTAACTAAAATAAATAAACCCCGCCACATAGAGCAACAGTCTAACGAATAAAAATAGACTACAAGGAAAAAACCCCGACTCCTAACAAAAAGAAATAGGTAGCCATGTTTATGACAAAACTATGTGAATTTACCTAACTAAAATAAATAAGTAAACATTGTCCAACTGTAAAAATAAACTGATAGGGCTGCAATATAATCAGTTTATTTTTACACTTGGACAATGTTTACCTATTTATTTTAGTTAGGTAAATTCACATATTTTTGTCATAAACATGGCTACCTATTTCTTTTTGTTAGGAGTCGGAGTTTTTTCCTGGTAGTCTATTTCTATTCGTTAGACTGTTGCGCTATATGGCGAGGTTTATTTATTTTAGTTAGGCCATGTGTTGCACTATATCACATTGATAGTTGACTACCATTATTATTTCATTAGTGATTCTAATAATTATTTCATAAGAGGTTTTGGAATAGACATTTAGTATCTTTTTGCCTCTGCTGATTTTGAATTGGTTACCACCGTATTTTAAGATGGTAGTCCACTAGAGACTTGACATGAATTTATGAAATAGTGATTTTGATCAATATGCCTTATTTTGATTATTTAGTTTTTAGGCATATTTTGAGATGACTTATTTTAGAGTTAAGTCATTTATAGATTTATAAAGTAGTGAATTTAATTAACAAGCGTTATTATGATTGTTTGTTTGGCATATTTAATATGGCTTATTATGATTAAGTCATAAAGTTATGATATTAACATCTCATCTTTTATTTAGATATAGTCTGACCCATTTACTATTTTAATACTCTGGTCAGGCCGAGACTTTACAGGTACAGGGACCCATTAACCTTTGGATTTTAGGCTAGCATTGAAGTAAACTATTTTGATAGTTTTAGTCTACCTCATATTTGTATATATTGACAGTTAGGAATTTATGCCATCTACATTATATAGTAGTGACTTTGTACCTGATACAAGATTTTGGATATGATGTATATATATATTTATGTGGGTCTAGTACTCATATTTTGTAGACTCGCCTTCAATTATGTGTATAATGATGTATATTATTTCGCTGTGATGTATGACTGTGATTCTGATTTATCTATATTATATACTCTTTTGAATATTTTTAATCTGTGTGTTTATTACTTTGTATTAATACTATAAATTGCCTAAATTTCAGTTCAGATCCTCAAAAAAATAGATAAGACGTGTCAGTGTTATATAAAGATATATTTACATTCGATCGTCATTTACCAGCCGTATTCTCCAGATTAGCATACGATATTACTTGTAATATTCTTTACTAAACTGGGCATAGCGGTAGGGTCGTTACACTAAATGTTCTAACTTCTATTGAATTCTGATTGGCTAAAAACCCAGTTAACATAGGTTAAGTCAGACAGCAAAATAAAGACCAAAAGCAAGAAGCATGTAGTTTAACAGCAAACCTCAATACACGGACAACAAAAAAACAGATCAGGAAGATAGGAGCAACAATATAGTAAAAAGATGATAGAGACTGGACACTTTTAGTTGATCCAAAACAATATCTCTCCCGTGTTTACTTGACATCCATTGCCAATCTAGACTAAGCGTGAAATGTATAATCCGATGGATTGATTTACGGCCTGAATTGAAACAATGCCAAACAGAATTTAGGTTAAGAAAATTTTGGTCAAAAGTGAAGGGAGGGAATATTTATTTTAAGCGACCTTTTTATAACTTTGTTAAAGGATACCGCCTTAATTTCCACTCTTTCTTTTTTAAATGGGTTGGTGTTGGCGTCAAAATTGACCACCAACACCCAATTATGTGAAAGTGCCAATTTCCAATCCAAACACAGAAATATGAAGAGAAATAAATAAAGAATAAAATTAAAATAATTAGAAAGAAAGCAAATGAAGACACGGATTTATAGTGGTTCGGCTAACTTCGGCCTACGTCCACTCCAAAGATTTTTCTTTTATTAGCTTATATTGTTGATTACAGTTACAAATTCGTGAAATTCAAGAATAAAAACTACAGAGTATAGCCTGGGTAGAAGATGAAGAGAAGCAGAATGAAGATCCATCCTTCTGAAGCCACGCCTGCTGTATTTATAGACGAAGACGACAGTCAACCTCTCTCAAACTTCGGTAACAGGACTTCCCTATCTATACTGGCCCATCATAGGGGTCGCTAGGCCCAAATCCACATGGAGAGGGATCGGTAACGATCCCTTCCTTAGTTGTTTTTTGGGCAGCGACTCCTATGATGTATTCTTCGTGATAAAATACTATAAATCACCAAATTTCATGTCATTTGGAGTAAGGAAGCTCGAGTTATTGATTGTTGAATGCAAGAATGCCCCTGGAATGCCGAATCCTTCATACTTAAGTGTGCCAATCCATTGTCCTCCATTTACGCCAATCCCTCCTATGCCTTAACAATGCCGATCCCTTCTCTTCTCAATAAGGCTGCTGATCTCTTGATGTTGCTTGCCACTTCATCCTATGTCGATCCCTTGTTAGTTGAAGTATGCCGATCCATTTAATACGCCAATCCCTTCATCTTTCTTGGCTATTGAAACATACCGATCCCTCTAGCGACCATCCATGCCGACCCCTCCCATCACTTATGCTGATCCATGCTTCTGCGCAACGCTATGCCGATCCCTCCTACTTCATGAAACTATGTCGACCCCTGAGCTTTCAATAAATATGTCTATCCCTCTGCTTGTCAAAACTAACATCCATATTTCAAGCATCCTACATCATTTATCTACCAACTCCGTCCAACTTTGCCTTCATATAACCATCTATACCTGATTCCCAAGCCCTACAATCGTCGCTCTGTACTCGCCGGACTTGATAATCGTGAAGACTGTTGGGTTAAATACGCATGTATGTTGTCTTGTAAAAAGGCGGGTTAACAATTTGGTTCAAATATAGCGAAATATTTTTTTATACACGTTTTTATAGCATAATTTGTAGATTTTTTTTTTTACTTTCATGATTTTTATATAGGACTTTAATTTGTATAGTGCAAAAATCTAAGTAAATTTAGCCAAGTTGAAAATAAAAAATTTGAATTCAAAGAAAAAGCATATATTACAAATTTAGAGATGAGTAAATCCTGCATGTTGTACCTATGAAAGCTTGGTAGATATTTGTACCAAGGTTTGAAATCTCGTTTTCCGTTTCCGTTTCCGTTTCCGTTTCGGCCATTGGTAATTTAAAAATTTCTGGCTCCGTTCCGGAAATTCCGAAAGTTCCGCTTTAATTCCGGTTTTCTAACTCCGGTGCTTTTTTTTGCTTTAATTTGCAATATACGCTAATAAATATCCAATACCGTCGTAAATTTATATATATTTTTTGCATTACAAATTAGATACATACTTTAACCAAAAACTCATCGTGTAAGATTTCGTATTATTCATTTATGATTTTAAAACTGATCGATTTTGAAAATTTTGAATTTTTTACTATGATTCGATGTAAATTAACAAAAATATAACAACTTTTTTTATGAAACTACATGATTTGTTCTCCATTTATTTATTGTCCCGATTAATTTTTTTCTTTTTTTAATTATTACATATTTGTCGTATTTTTTAATTTTTTTATAAGTTTTTTTCAATATTTGAAAAGAAATCCATCGAATTCAGAGCGGAACCGGAATTTTGACCGGATTCCGTTCCGGCTATGAGCAGAACCGGAACGGAATCACCGGAATTCCGCCGGAATTTCAATCCATGATTTGTACTTATAAATTAATAGTTTTGTTAACAATTTGTATTTCTGTTTTTAAATAAGTAGAGTTAATGATGAATAACTAGAATTAATGAAGACGTAGGGTCATAGGTGATTGTTACATGATAATTGAATGTAATAGAAACTTGGTGTAGGAGTAAAAATTAATTTGGGTAATTATTAATTAATATAAAATGTCATTATATTTATCCATTAGGTATACTGTACCAGATTTTTGGTACATTGTAAGTTCAAAATAATCTTCTAAAACAAACCTAGTTCATAATATCACTTTGTAGGGGATTAAGATAAGATTTTAGGTAGATCAACATGGACTTAGTTTGCATTTGAATTACATATTGTAAACAATAACAGTGAACTAATTATGAGAAGAAGCCAATTGAAAATTCTGCTCGAATGCACCAAGTATGACTTGAAATAAGAAAACTGAACTTACAATAGCCTTAAATAAGTTAAACTGAAGTTACAAAAAAAGGGGTACCTGAGCTGACAACTTCCAACACCAAGTTCAAGGTAGGAGACTTGAAATACCAGCATGACAATGAGTGAGTTCCCTCCCATAGTGAATGATAAATATATACACTGATGGTTACTGTAACTGGGAAACATATAAACAAAACTTAATATTGGCCAGCACCTACAAAATTAGTCCTCCATAACACAACTCATGACTTAGTATAATATAATAGGGCCACTTGAAAACCTTTGACAAGTCACACAATTAATACACACAACACGCTTGTTTTACCAATCATCAATACCTGGTCCTGGCATATGTATTTCTAGTTAAACTGTAGGAAATCTGAAACCCTGACAGTGGAGAAAGTACTACCAATTAGGTAAGCGACAGTTCCCAAACGTAGAACAAATAACTGAGAAAAGTTGCATAAATATTACATACCTCGATTCACTCTGTTCAGATATAATGGTTGGTCAACACATTATCCAGAATAACATTCGGGATCTCCTTCAGTTGTTGCATACAGCATACACTCCTCTGGTATGCACAGCAGTTCTCTTTTGTCAATGGATTCATCTAACGTAGCTTCCAAAAAGGACGTTAAGGAAAAAATACAATTGAAAGATATCTTACCATGAAAAAGAACCCATAATTTTGACTTGTCTGTTATTTGTTCCAAATTTAATTTAAAAATATTTTAAACAGCTCCAGTTCTAAAGCACAAAAAAATGCAAAAATAAATAAAATAATTAAATAAACAAACCTTTAAATTTACTTCCATGTATCACTTGCAGTGATAAATATACGTGGAACCTGATTTCTCCTTGTTGTATATGGATTTCTTTTAATGTGAACATGACGGAAATATGAAAATGAATAAAGAAGGCAATTGTAAAATAAATAGAAGAAAAAACAAAGAAAGAAAATAGTGAACGAAAAAGGATAACCAAAAATAGTATGTTACAAATGAATGTTCTAAGTTCTAACAAAGGACATTCTTTTTGCCAACCCTTCTCGTTTGATTGTTCTATTAACTTTAGTATTTCCCTGTCAATCCAGTAACATAGAAGAAAACTTTATTAAAACGCCAGAAAACAACAATCGACGTCAATTATCTATTCCGGAAAAAGTAGCAGTCAAAACCTTAACCAACTTGCTAATTATTTCAAATATAAAATATTTAGCTGGTAAAGGCTACAATTTACTATCAGGTATGCTGCTTATAGTAGTAATTGTTAACTAAAACTGCTCATCTCAATTTTCATTTGGAGAAATACTGTTTAAGATGAAATTAATTATTTGGGAGTTCAAACTCACATGCTTAGATATATCCTTGTGTATTACTTTTATCTTCCTCTCAAACTCTGCATGCAAGTGATTCGGTTTTGAGGCGAGAGGTCACAAGTTCGAAACTTACATAGCGTGATTCGAAAATTTATTGACATATGATATGTTGTCTCAGTGACATGTTGTATATGAAGTACCATTTCAAAAAAAAAGTATTCAAAAAAATCATCATAATATGGAAAAATATGCAAGGAGATAATTGTGAAAAGTCACGACAATCAACATTGTTTTAAGAACAAATGATGGAAGAAAAAAAATGCATCAAAAAATTCCATGCTACAATCAATTAGAAAGAGTCATTGCGTATAAGCATGATTTAGGTGGCAACATCGGGGACTGTAAGACAACATGTTATATATGCAATGAAAATGATTATACTAGAACAAATATATTGGTTTTAGACGTTAATGCCAAACATAACGACGAGTTCATGAATGGCAAAGTGCAGAAAAATGATTTAGTTAGTTTCTTTTATGGGAAACCAAAATGCTATATTTATGCGCACAACAAATTCTATTAACACACCAATTTCCTCATTTCACATCCTCTTATACTTTTTTAGTTAATTGACTAAATTATTAATTATAGACTGACATGATTTACGACTTTTCCTATTATTTCTATTTTCTCTCTACTGCTGCTGTAAACATGAAACATTTTGACTAACAAAACAAGGCCGTACCCTATAGGCTAGCATCGACTTACCTTAAAAGACCAAAACTTCATCTTTAAGGAATTATTTTTATACATAAAACATTTTGATTATAAGTTAACCATAACAAAGTAGGAGCACAAGCATTTGTGCTGGTAAAACTGGCACCTACGAATCTTGTTGCGTAGCAAATATAAAGTGTCACGAGTCATAGCAATATAATGCAAAATCTTGATACTTTCCAACCTGAATCAATGTCTGACTATGTTTATCAAACGTCAATAAACAATGGTAAATCTTATTATCACATATACAGTTGTTAACTAACAACCATTGTCGCCACTTGTATAGCAATATAGATCTTATTATCATCAGGGTAGCCTAGCACATAGATAGTACCAACCTTTAAGACATTGTCCAACGTTGTATTTATGATCATTTTTTGCTACAACTGACAACACTTAACCAAGGTCATTTTCAGATAACAAAATTTGAAATTAAAAAGACACTCGAATAATATAGATATATTATTACATCTAACTTAGAAAAAAAGCACGGAACTTAAAAGGACCATACCCTTAGAAAGACGATCATCAATTGCACCTTATGAGGCTAAAGTCTAATCCAAGTAATTCCTGGTTAGCTGCTCCCAGTTATATCCACATTTCTATGCCCAGACAAAGTAGGCTAGTAGATCCAAATATAATTATGAACCAAGCAGACAAGAGATAAAATCGTCTGTTCAGGAAATTTGTGTTGCTTTCATTATAGTATCCAAAATTCTACAACAGTAGTGAATATTTAGCACATATACTTTAGAATCTGCAAATGAACTGGGTAACAAATCATATTTATAGCATCAAAATGTTTTACTATCTAAGCTTCTAGCATACTTCTCATTAATCCTCACCAATTTTATTGATACAAATTCAAATCTAGTAAAATATCCAAATGGACATGGAATAACATTTAGTTTGCAGATAGAAGGTTTCATCTCAGCTAATGGCTAATGTTATGTTAATACCTGGTTTGGGAGCAAAATGGACTCTTAACAGGCACGAAATGCATTGCTACTTTGAAAATCCATGGACCTTTCTAGCTGACAGAAAAGGTCAAATTCAAGAACATATTTCAGAACTAACCAGAAGACTATTGCAGACCTTAGTAGAACATATACTTACATAATTATGTACAGTTACAGCAACTGACAATTGTGCTCACGGATTGGGATTGATGAGTACTGTAACTAACTCAGTCAAATGCATATTCAAAGAATGATCAAATCATCTATTCAAAAAAACATATGATATCGATCGATAGCATGTGCTCATTTTCAACCATGCTATACAATATTAAATATGCTGGCATTCTCCTCACAGCATCAGATTGTGCATCAGTTCCCATGCTAGTCTCAATCTCCCCTCGCCCACTGATCAGCAGATGCACCTTCACTTCAGCTTCGGCACTAAGCACTTCAATCCAATTGATGAAGTCTCATTGCTCCAGCATTTTCAGCTTCTGGAGTCCGTGCATTTCTTCTACATGCATTTTAGCTTCGGCCTGCACTGCAATGCTCGTGCTTACATTCCAGATTCTGCCGGCATTTAAATCCCTGCCTGCATCATTATTTATTGCTTGCTATTGGTCACTTGATGTCTCACATCTACCCTCATATTGTAAATGCGATGCTTGTAGTTCACTTGGAGCCTCAAGCATGTACACTGTACACATGTTGTATCACAGTATTGATCGTTTACACTTGATGTTTCATTCTGTCTTCATGTGACTGCACACATGACCCTCACGAGCAGTAGTTGAGTCTGCATTTCATCTTTTTCTCAGTTCATATCGGGCAGATTTTGGCTTCTGGTTTGGCATGCTTCAGATCAATGCTACAATTCATCATAATTTCAGTTCTTCATGAACATTTCATATTGCATAGGCAAGAGCAGCCCACAGCCTTATAGCCTTTGCTTTTTACGCCTACAGCCACTTGCTTCAGCGCTGCGCTCTTGTATGCGTGCTTCAAATTGGATATTTTAATATTGCATTCAACTCTTCAGTTTCAGTCAGGAAAAGCTAACTTAGTTCACTCACTTCAGCTAAAAACCAGTTTATATCTTGGAACGTTCAGCCTACTGCAGCAAGCTTTTGCAACGTTAATCGTCATACTGCAGTTTCTACCCCTACATGTTCATCATCCCACAGGATCAGTTTCTAAACTCGCATTTCTTGCATTCCTACTGCAGTTTATTTCATTTCAGCTTGCAACAATGCCACTACTGCATGTGAAGCTACTGCGCCTTGCTCCTCCCTTTCACGTTGCATCTTGGTTAGCTTTCTACAACCCGTGTGTTCAAGAACAAGACACTATACCCTGCACAAGTTTGCAACCCGTTTCAAGCTGCAACCACCCCCCATATCAGCCTTGTCCATCCACATATTAGCCCGGCGAATCATTGCACCATTTAGCCTGCAGTTTTTATTATTTTTCAGTCTATGCATATTAACCGTGCATATATTGTTGTAGTTGATTTACCTTCTTACTACTGCAGACCCCATCACCTATTGGCAACAATATTCAGATTATACATGTAGTAAAGCAGTCACATTAAATTTAGGATTGAAAGAATTTCTATTATGCTTGGATTGAAGCAATTATATCATAATATTCTACAGTAAGTAAGCACGTTAATAGCATTAATTATACAAAAATAATCTGGTAGAAAAATAGTTTTCACATTAAATAGATCATTGACTCCGACTTAAACCATATGAGAAATGTTTTCATTTGTGGTATATGCACTGCAAGATACACTGAATTTAGCAGCTGAAGGGGGACGACAGCCATCGACGGCCCATCGGATACGTGGTGACAGCTGGCGATGGGTAGCCATTTTATTATTTACCAAATTAAATAATTTATTTATTTAATTCCCACTACGTTTTAAAAAAATGTTTAAAAATACTAATTTAATCCCTAGAAAATAAACAAGATATTTTAGCGCAACCATTCAACGTAATGACTGTTCTAATCGTTTAAATTAGTATTTTCGATGATCTATCTTCGCGTAATTCGAATATTTAACGTTATTGAAAATCTAACTCATACGACCAATCTATGTATGTGACTTTTAAACGGTCTATTAAACAAATTTGATAAACTTATTTAGTGTAACATTTTTACGAATTAAAATATATTTTTAAACCGTTGGATAATTAATTATGAATTTTAAACTGTATGTAGCATAATAAAATTATATAAACAAAATAATCGGCAGAAAATTAAATTTATTGGATCTTATATGATCTAAAGTATAGTTGACCTATTTCTAAAAGATGAAAAAATAAACTACTGTAGGCTGTCGATCTTGAATTTTAAATTTATAGTCGTTCGTCGATATTTAGACTAAAAACTCTTGGTTCGAAGGTCATACGACTTTGGAACGAGACCAAATTCGAACCACTGATGCTTGATAACGTGTTAATCCAATCCGTATGATTGGATTCGTAAAAAAATGGACGAAAAATATTTAACTCGAAATAGGTCATTTCGTCAAAAAAATCCAAGAACTATCAGAGTATGTAACTCCTAAGTGCCCCTAGCATTCATGATTAATACGTTACCTAACATTTGGAGAGCGCTACGTACTCGATTCTCAACGAATACACCGATATCCAGACTCGATACATCTTGACTAGGAACATTTAAGATAACATGTTTTATAATATTATCATATACTCAAGATTACAACTATTTGTAATTGATATCATAAACACACGATTTATGGATTTTTTTGTTAGATATACTTTTAATTAAATTAATTAATATAACACATTACATCAAGTATATAATAAAAAGAAAACATCTTTTATTTTGAACAAGATTGGTTTTCAAGTCGGATATACGTAATAAATCACATAATTGTCCGTAGGACATACCCCCAACTCTATCAGGTGGTACCTTCATTCAGATTGGTAGCGCTCTCTGGATTCAGGACTTGATTTAAGGGGTGTTTTGATTCAGCATTTCAAGGGGTGTCAACAAAGCTTAGGATAAGGTAAATTCCTTTTTTGCATTTTCATTTATGTGTATATAAATATTCACCATGATATAAGTATAAATAGTGAATTGATATCACGAATCCTTAATGTTATTGCAGTCGACATTGAATATATATGTTTATACATATGTGTAAATAAATAAATAAAATTATTTACATATATATTTATGCTCTATTACCATTTGGCAGCAAAAAAATTGTTTTACTTTCGAGATTAATAGTTTAAAAAAACTGGTTTAGTTTAAAACATATAATTTTAAAACTAGTTTAGTTTAAAACATATTCATAATATATATATGTGTGTGTGTGTGTGTGTGATTTACTTATAAAATTAACTATGTATATGCATTACATGTTTTCGAATTTTAAATTTTTTTTTTTTGTGAAAACCATATATACACACACATATTATATGCATATACGTATAATTTATTTAAACATGAAATTATGCTTTACAATACCTATATATTTATAAAATAAATATCAAATATTAAAAAAATATTTAGTAAAATTTTATACATCATTAATTTTACTTTAAAAAAAGATTTTTTTATTTTAAAAATGTTCCATGCAGAAATCATAATTACAAAAAACATTTATTGTTAAAACTAGAACTAACTTTTTTTTAAAAAAAAAAATTGTTTTTGTTTGCTAGCCGGATGTGTGTGTATAATTAATTTTATATCAAGCCACATCCCAACTTCGTAACTTTCTTTAATTACTGTGGTAGAATTATTATTCCCTTTCAAAAGAATTCCAAGTCCTGGCCCACTATGACTTCACTTCAGAAATGCCATATATAAATTTCCACTTGTCTTAAAATTAAAGAGATTTTTTTTTTTTCAAATAAATTAAAACTTTAAAATAGTTCAGAAGTCGTTAAAAGGTTATGTTTTCCTATGGAATATCAAATCTATTCCATTTAAGCTAACATTAATAGGCATAGATGAAGCAAAATTATGTAACATAAAACTTTCTTAGGAAATGTTTGAATAAAGATTATTTTAAGTACTACATCATAGTGAACTTCTCATCAATGAACTCAGTTCATATATTATTTCCCTATTCATCAATCATCTGTTATGGTTTGTTTTACTAAAAAAAGACGAAATATTCCACCATGAAATCCTATCAAGTACTATGATTTATTACCAGAAGAGGTGCTAAATTAGGAAAAGTTCCATGCTTTCAGAATTAGCTTTTAATAAAAGTTGCAAACACATCTTAGTTATATCAAGTATTTACTGCATCTGTTTCCATATATTTTATCTCATATTTAATATTAATAATTAACTTGCTATGGTTAAGATAATTCCGCCATGATTAAGTGCATGTGTAATATGGTATCAGGCTAACTATTTAAACATAAATCGTATCAGGTAGTTTTGAGCTTTTAACTATAATACTTCAATGAAGTGATGAATAACCCAGTTTAACTAAAAAAATCATTCAGCATTCATCTAATAATCACTCATATATTACTAGATCAACAAAAACATTTAACCAAAAAAACTGTTATTCCTTTTTTTTAATGAACGTACCAAGCTCCTGATTAGAGTTATAAGATGTTGCTTACTCTTCTTCCTATTATAACCAAACCCAGGTGCTATAATAGCAAAGATCTGCAGAACCACCATTTGGCAATCAGAAACGATTGATAAAGAAGAAGGAACTCCATCATTTAAAAATCAGAAACGTTTGATAAAGAAGAAGGAACTCGGATAATTCCATTTATCTGTCGCTTATCTAATTGTATGGTGAAAATAGAAAATGTGATTAACAGTTGATTTAGAATGTTTAGGCCGTGACATGTAGAAGGAATTGGAATCAATAGACAGCAGCAGAGCAGATTAGACAGGTGGGCAAGGAGGTCAGTGGTAGTCGCGACTTCCGGTAATGAGGAGGCGGGTTTAGGATGGATGGAGGTGGGATGTTGACTTTGGGGTCGAGACAATAGCTAGGGTTTAGAAATTTGAAGCGGAGTTCGTAGAAAATCCAAGATATTTGGTACAGAAAGGAGAAGGAACATTCATGCACCTAAAATCACCTTAGCTACATCTTTAGCTACTCTTCGGGCTTTTAGGAAAGGAAAAAGTTAAAAAAAAAAAAAAAAAAAAAAAAAAAAAAAAAGTTTGTCTCGTCTACGAAATGTTTGCTTTTTAGACCGAACAATAATTTTTAGTGGAAACCACAGAATGATAGGTGTAACCATCATTTTTTGTTTACGCTAAAATGTGTCACTCAACTGAGAAAACAAACTTAGTTTTCCTCAGACTAAATTTTTTTGCAACTCTATCTATTTTCCTAAATAATTTATTACTAAAATACCCATTTTATTACTTGCATTTTTTATTGTTCTCTTATAATTCACCAAATAAAAACTTCAAATCAATAAAATTTTATCAAATCCATATATTTTGATGAAGAAGTTAATAAATTTTATTATCATGAAAACTAAAATATTATTTATAAAACTTTAACAACTAAATGTTGCGACTTAAAAGTGTTTAAGATATTGTAAATTGAGAGTTAATTTTGCTGAAATTGTGAAAATTTTAATTTTTTTAAAAGAATTTACAATATTAACAAAAATTAGAGTTCTCTTTGTTAAATTTTTAATTTAGTTAAGTGTTAGGAATATCTAGTTTTGTGTAAATGAGTTTAAGTTTGAAAGAGGAAAGATAAGAAAGACAGAAACTGGGGTAATTTTGTAAAAAGAATGGTGTATATAAAGTAATTTTAGATGTATACTACTTTATTGCAATTTTTTTTTGTATGTAAAGTAAATAGTGGTGCATATATAGAATTGGCCAAATCTGAAATCATGCGTTTAAACGAAAACTGCGGTTGGACAATTTACCTTTTTTTTGGCTTTAGACCATTTTATTTTGGCTCCTACGACAGACAAACCTCTCCAACGGTCAGTTTGATCACGTGGATCAGCCATTTTACCCATTGGATCCAATAAAAAGAAAAATCTTAACCATTGAATATTAACCATTCTAATATCTACAATAGATTAAATTAAAGACCGAAATTAGGTTTTTTAACAATTTTGAATTTTACAAACCGATCGAAAACTGAAATTTCATTCTCTAATATTTTTATTTAAAGACTGATTTTTTCAATTTTTAATTGGTCTTTAAGTAAAGAATATAATTTGTGGTCTTAATTGTCCATCTTTATTCGTAATATTTTTGCAGTGTAACATGCACGAGCACACCATTTTCGATTTTTGTGTCATATGTGCTATATTTTGGTTGGAACTATCATATATGCTTACGGTGTTGAGTTGACATAGCATTGGGATAAGCTATGCAATTCTACCACTGTCACTGCACGGATGTTGTGTAGTCTATTATGTTTTTGATTCATTTATGATATTGATATTCATGTCACTGATATGGAGCAGTTAATACACATTTGATGGTCTTGATGTTTTTGTTACTAGTAATGGCTGATTGTATGCATATGATGACGTCCGATGAGTTATTGGGTTAATTCCGAGTGCTTTTAGATTGGTGTGATATTTACCCTTTTTGATGACTGTGTGTTTCTATTATTATTACCATGTATTTATGATTGCGATGACATAAAATGATTTTTTTTCTATTTTAGCTAATCTTCTAGTTGCAGTTGTTATACGGTTTTGTGTGTTAATAAATTTTTGATGTAGAAGAACAGTAGAAAAAAATATAATAAAGAAATACGTATGGGCTTGATCCCACTTAGATGGGTACGTAGGCAATCCAACTGTCTTTATTAGACTACATGTCCGCGGGTCAGGGTGTTGCCCGACTGCATGGTAGGAAGAATACAATTTCTCAATAGAAAACTCCTTTCACCCTTTCCCTTTTTGTATCATAGTACATGTATATGTGCATATATTTCTCAAATTTATAAGTATAGGTGAAGAGAATAGAAGGAGATGTGTTTGCTATTTACATCTACAAGTCGCATGAGTTTTATAACATTTGTAGAGCTATTTTAGTTTATTCAATACATCAAACAATATTTAACGTATGTGGATAATGGTCGTTGTATGGAATGTCATATATTTTAAATGTTTATTAGTATTATTCCACTGTGAGAATTTCTCGTTTGTTTATATTTTTAGCTTTTGAATTACATATCCAACGACTCACAGTTTTTGACATCTTAAGTTAGTAGATAAGTTTATTTTGATGGCATTTAACACAAATTTAGACATTATGGATAGCGAGACAGACCATATCTGTAATAACCTAATGAAACATCTAAATTAGCCTTCCAATGTATACTAGTATATAAATATTATTTTCTTAACATACTAGCGATTCAAAATATTCTAGAAGTTTTTGTGAAGTATTTGATCCAATACTAATAACTAAGATCACCTCATAATTGTGGTACACAACATGAACTTAAAGGATTTTTGTTAACATACAACAATGTAATCCCAAATATTCGTTACCTAAAATGCAACCGTCGTTGATACAAACTAAAGGATAGTGCTAATGTGGTAATATTCCCTTATGAGTCACACCTAAATAAATAATCACCGCCTTAAGAGCACTCATATCTCCATAAATTCATGTTCTAAGTGTTTGATAAAATCATTATATACTCTTAATTACGAAGATCTAGTAATTGCAATTAACATAACACAAACATCAAGGATTTAACAACGTAATTTTCCACATTCACAACATGACTGCTAAAAAAATAAATAGGAAAATATTCTCAAGGATAGTTTTAAAGACTTTCTTGTAATCTTGGATAGTCCACTAATATTTTTTGCTTTTAGAAAAAAGACGCTCAAATTTGTGTTCGAGCTCTAACGACCACGTGCTTATTCTATTTTTGCTTATTCTTATATGTTTGCACGTTTAAAATTTTACTCTCATTTTGATCATTTTTATGACATATTATGATGTATTTGTTAGAAACTGAGGCAATGAGTTGTAACACTCACTTGATTCATGTTGTTGTTGTAGTTGTAAAATGTAGTGACAGAGCATGTTGAAATTTCTTTCTAAACTTTGGTTTCCACATTTGACATAATGTGGTATAATCGTCCATAAGATTCTTTTCTTTGCTCTGCTATAAAAAATTACTAATCAGTTTATAGATTTCAAAACAAAACCATTTCGCAAAATTAGAGCATAAACTTCTTAAACATAAATGTTAGTTTATTTATTACGTGGCATATGTTATTATTGCGCACCAATGTCATTTCTTTTTTTTTTGCTCTGGTAAATTTGGATGATTCAAATATTTGTTAAGGAGGAAAGAAATCGATTAATTGCTTCATTCAAATCAATTAATTTGGCTGGTATATGGAAGGATATTTTGAAGGAAACTAATTAATTAGTCAATCAATTAATTAGTCAATATATATGTCATATGAAGAAATAAACGATTAGGCATGAAGAATAAATCAATCAAAGGAAAGATATGAAAACCAAGATTATGCCATCTATTTATACTAAAATCAAATCATGCAATTTGGAATGATATTTGGATAATCAAGAAATTGATTTTCTTAATCTCCAAGCAACCCTTCATTATCAAGTCTATTTAAATGAAGGAATTTCATCTTCATATGCAAGCAAGTGTGTAAGAGTATCCACCATTATTATTCCCTCTCTTTTGTACTCTTTTCTTTAGTGAAATAAAAGAAGTTGTTGGGTCTTCGTGGACGTAGGATATTCATATCCGAACCACGTTAAATCTTATGTGTCTCTTATTTCTGTTATTATTTCTGTAAAACTGCATGATTTTTTTTAGTGTCATTGGTATCTAAATAGGCAATACTAGATCCTGATCAAATAATTCGCTTTCGCTCAAATTAAACCAAAATTCACTACAGTTTGGTATCAGAGCTAGTGTTATTGTTCTGTTTGGATATTAATGGCTACTTCTAGTAAGTCTGTTGGTAGATCTGGTGTCAACTATGGAGTAACACGTTTTGACGAAAAAGGAGATTTTAGTACTTGGAAGATGAAGATGGAGGCTGTTTTAAAGAAGAAGAAGACTTATAAGTTTGTTTCTGCGCCTAAAAAATTGAAAGGTATTGATGCAGCTGATTTGAAAGAGATGGAAGATGAAGATCTCACAACAATTCAGTTGAGCCTTTCAGATGAATTTCTTAGAGAATTCTCTCAGAAGAAGATGGTGAAGGAACTATGGATGCGTTATCGGATGCATATCAAGACAAGTCTCTCACTAATCGGATTATTCTTCAGCAACAATTCTATTTGTTCAAGATGAAGCCTGGAGCTGATCTCATGTAGCATGTAGATGCTTTGACGACTTTGATTATGATCCTAAAGGCAGCGGAAGTTGATATTACCGATGAGGCTCAAGCTGTGATCCTCTTATGTTCCTTACCTAAGAAGTATACTACTTTTGTTAATTCCATGATTTATGGCCGTAGTAAAATTAAGCTGTCCGATGTAAAGGCTGGTCTTCATAATGAAGTATTAAGAGGTAGATTGATGGCTACCAGCTTAGATAGTGATGCCGAAGGCTTATCTGTTCAGAGAGGTAGAGGCCAAAGTAAGTCGAAGAAAGTATAGGACAGAATTTTTCACGGTCTCAGTCTGGCGGGCCTGGGAATTTGACTTGTCATTATTGTAAGAAACCAGGGCACTTCATAGTACAATGTTCCAAGCTTAAAGGTAGAAGAAAAGATCCAAAGCAAGCCTCAGCTTCTACAGCAGAGAAATCAGACATAGAAAGTGACATCGATGTATTTACAGCTTCTGGCTCTTCTGAAAAGAGCAACTTATGGCTGATTGATTCTGGCGCATCCTATCGTATGACACCTCATAGGAACTGCTTTTCCACTTACCGTGAAATTGATGGAGGAGAAGTTCTTATGGGTAATGATGCTTCTTACCGTATGGTGGGTGTTGGTAGTGTGATGACTAGGATGTTTGATGGTGTTATTCATACGATCATTGATGTTGGACATATACCTGATTTGAGGAGGAGCTTGATCTCTGTTGGGGAACTGAGTAGACTTGGCTTGAAGATTGTAGCGGAAGGAGAGAAAATGAAGATATCGATGGGTTTCATGATTGTTATGAGAGGTGTAAGGGCAGGAAATCTTTATCTATTAAAGGGCACTACTGTAATTGGTAAATCGGCTTCTGTTACATTGGTTGATTCAGATTCTTCCAGATTATGGCACTTACGGGTGGGTCACATCGGTGAGCGCAACATGGATGAGTTGAGAAAACGAGGATTGATTGATGGAGTTCATCATTCAAAACTTGGTTTTTATGAAGAGTATGTTCTTGGAAAGCAGACGAAGATTTCTTTTGGTATAGGAGAGCATAAAGCAAAAGCTGACTTAGAGTATGTTCATACATATGTCGTGGGTCCCTCCCCTTGTCAGTCTTTAGGTGGAGCCAGCTATTGTGTTTCATTTATAGATGATTTCTCCCGTAAAGTATGGGTATACTTTCTTCAGTCAAAGAGTGAAACCTTTGCCAAGTTTCGAAAGTGGAAATCTATGGTTGAGAAGCAGTCAGGAAAGAAATTGAAAGTTCTCCGTTCAGATAATGGTCGTGAATTTGTATCATAGGAATTCATCGATTATTGTGAGTCTGAAGGCATTAAGAAGCATTACACTACACCAGCCGACCCCCAGTCTAATGGAGTTGCAGAAAGGATGAATCGGACATTACTGGAGAGAACAAGGCGCCTTAGACTGACTGCTAAATTGAAGAAGGAATTTTGGGCTGAAGCTTTATCTATGGCATCTTTCCTCATCAAACGCACACCTTCTACCGCTATAGATATGAAGTTCCCTGAAGAAGTATGGAAAGGAGAGCCTGTTAGCTATTCATTTCTCAAAGTGTTTGGTTTCCCAGCTTATGTGCATGAGAGCAAAGGAAAGCTGGAACCTAGAGCTCGCAAGTATATTTTTCTAGGTTATAGGAGAGGAGTGAATGGATATAGGTTGTGGTGTCCTATTAGCAAAAAGATTGTTATGAGCAGGCATGTGACTTTTGATGAGAAGGCTATGTTGAAGGTGGAGCCTTCCTCGTCTCATGACAATGAGAGGACATGTGAAGAGTACCAAACACAAAGCAAGTCATCTGTTGATTCTTTCCATAGAGTTCAAATGGTGTTCCCAATGACACCGTGGTTGATGAGGATAATATCGATGTTGGTACAGAGGACCAAACTCAATGTGAAGCTCATTCAGAACCTAGGCCTATCAGACAAAGAAGAAAGCCTAAGTGGCTTGACGAGTTTGTTGGATTGAGCATTGAAGATATTAACTTCGATGATATGGCAACATATGCTTTGAATGTTGTCCATGACAAGCCCTGTGAGTATAGAGAAGCTATCACATCAGTTAACAGTTTCAGTTGGTTAGTTGCTATGGTGGAGGATATTGAATCATTACAGAGAAATCATACTTGGGATTTGGTGCCTCTTCCCACCAACTAGAGAGCTATTGGATGCAAGTGGATCTATAGAGTGAAAGACTGTGAAAATGGTAATCTCAGATACAAGGCAAGGTTAGTCGCATAGGGGTATGTTCAAAAGAAGGGGGTAGAGTATCATGATATCTTTGCTCTAGTGGTTAGGCATACTTCTATTCATATTCCTTTGGCATTAGTTGCTCGTTATGATATGGAATTAGAGCAACTAAATGTTAAAAATGCATTCTTGCACGGTCAGCTGGATGAGGAGATTTATTTAAAGCAGCCGGAAGGGTTCATTGATCGTAATAGGCCGGACTATGTTTGCAAACTCAAAAAATCTCTATATGGACTGAAGTAGTCTCCTAGACTATGGTATAAGAGGTTTGATAAGTTTATGCTTTCACAGGGATACTCCATAAGTTTCGAAGACCAGTGTATTTACTTTAAGAGATGTGATGGTGATATGATTTATTTGTTGTTATATGTTGATGATATCCTGATTGCATCTCGGAGTATGGTCAGAATTAAGGAGTTGAAAGTGGAGCTCAGTAGAGAGTTTGACATGAAGGATTTGGGAAAGGCACAAAGAATATTGGGTATGGAGGTAAGTTGGGATAGAAAGCGGAGAGAGTTAACGCTCACTCAAGCACAATACATCGAGAAAATCCTCGCTCGATTTGGAATGGAGAAAGCCAAACCGGTTGGCACTCCATTAGGCTCTCATTTTAAGTTATCAAAAGAATTATCTCCCTCATCGGAAGAAGACAAGAGGTATATGGATGATATACCCTATTCGAGTGTTGTTGGTAGTCTTATGTATGTGATGGTGTGCACAAGACTAAATTTGGCCCATGCAGTGGGTGTTGTGAGTCGATATATGTCTAACCCAAGCAAAGAGCATTTGCAAGTTGTGAAGTGGATTCTTAGATATCTTCGGGGCACTTCTTCGATGGGCTTGTTATATGGTGGAGCGGATGGTGACATCTTTCTTAGAGGATACTGTGATTCTGATTATGCTAGGGATAGAAATTCTAGGAAGTCAGTGTCGGGCAATTTTTTTACACTTGGCATAGGCTCGATTTCATGGAGATCAAAGCTGTAATCTATCGTAGCTTTATCGACTACCAAAGCAGAGTTGATATCGATTGTGGAAGCAACAAAGGAAGGATTATACTTACTTCAGTTGTTGGATGATCTTTCAATGGTGCAGCGGACAGTAGAGCTATTTTCAAACAGTCAGAGTGCGATTCATCTTGTAGAGAATCAAGCTTATAGTTCACGGACGAAGCACATTGATGTTAGAGGTTTCTTTCTTATACTTGAGGAAGAACGAAGCAAGATTAAATTGTTGAAAGTGAGTACTTTGGATAATCCTTCAGATATGATGACTAAGTCACTTCCAAAGGACAATCCAAAGGACAAGTTTGAGCATTGCTCAAACTCGATCGGTTAGATACCTGTTACTTAAGCGCCATGGGGCGCTAGACCCAACAACTGATATGTCGATTGCTTGATAAGGTGATGAAGAGACATTGTTATATTTGATTCAAGGTGGAGTGTTAGATTTGGATGATTCAAATATTTGTTAAGAAGGAAAGAAATTGATTAATTGATTCATTCAAATCAATTAATTTGGCTGGTATATGGAAGGATATTTTGAAGGAAACTAATTAATTAGTCAATCAGTTAAGTAGTCAATATATTTGCTATATGAAGAAATAAATGATTAGGCATGGAGAATAAATCAATTAAAGGAAAGATATGGAAACCAAGATTACGACATCTATTTGTACTAAAATCAAATCATGCAATTTGGAAGGATATTTGGATAATCAGGAAATTGATTTTCTTAATCTCCAATCAACCCTTCATTATCAAGTTTATTTAAATGAAGGAATTTCATCTTCATATGGAAGCAAGTGTGTGAGATTATCCACCATTATTCTTCCCTCTCTTTGTACTCTTTTCTTTAGTGAAATAAAAGAAGTTGTTGAGTATCCATGGACGTAGGATATTCATATCCGAACCACGTTAAATCTTTCGTGCCTCTTATTTTTGTTATTATTTCTGTGAGACTGCATAATTTTTTTTAAAGTGACATTGGTATCTAAATAAGCAATAGTGGATCCTGATCAAATAATTCACTTCCGCTCAAATTAAAACAAAGTTCACTATATGCTCTGCTATAAAAAATACTAATCATTTTATGGAATTCAAACAAAACCATTTTGTAAAATTAGAGCATAAACTTCTTGAACATCAATGTTAGTTTTATTTATTACGTGGCATATGTCATTATTGCGCACCAATGTCATTTAAAGAATCAATGAAAAGGCATCTGGATTTTTGATGCAAAAATTTAGATTGCTATTAATAATTATACCGTTCCCAAGATTACATCAGAATATATATACCTCTTCTCAATTTGTGCTGATGATATTTAAAAGTTAAAACATTCTTCTGCCCATTTTTGTACTAAAGAGATCATTTCTTGGAAAGTTTGTTTTGAAATATAATAAGTTTACAAAAGAAAGGACGAAAAAGAAAATTCAAATGGTCTTCGTCATCAAATCTGAGGAAAACCATTGAAGATTAGTATTAACGCTTTCATCTAAAGATATCTTCACTTCAGAACTATAAGACTTAAATTCATTTGCCATTTTATTTTGGATTTGTAGATTCAAGATTGATTGTGTTATAAATGCAAAACATATTACGATCTTGTTAAATCTCTTTCTGTTGGTATCGGAGCTACGGTATAAGATGCAAATATTTTTTCGAAGTTAATTTCAATGGTATGTACAAAATCTGTATAGATTCAACTAATTTATGTATAAATATTTTCTTATAATTTTGGATGAAAGATTCAAAAGGAGAATTTGTATTCTCTATTTTATATGTGCATAGATGTTAATCAATGTATTTTTCATGGAGATGTAATGTTGAAGACCTTTAAACAAAAGGCAATATCTCATGAATCACATGGGTGCTCTACTTTTGATATGTTGGATTTAATACAACTAAGTTTATGTGAAATTTTGGTCTAAACTGGATCATCACCTAGAGTTTCGATATGTCTATATGCTGGATTTTAAATCGGTTATTATTCTCTTCGCTTTATTGTATATTTTTTTATAAGTAATTTAAACTATATAACATTTTTTTTATAATTGTTGTTGTCAATTGTATCAACCATGAATTATAACTGCCGATTTATCAAAATGAATTTTGTGATTTAAAGTCACGATTATGTTTTACATTTAATAAACTATGAATGGTAATTTTACCAACTTTAATTGCAATTGTGATTTATTAAGTGAATTCATTTTTTTAATGGCTCGGTTTGTTTCAGCCCAATGGCTATACAAATTGATTTTTATGAAGCTACATTTTACATTTAATAAATTATGAACTGTAATTTTACCAACTTTAATTGCCATTATAATTTATTAGGTAAATTCATTTGTTTTAATGATTCGGTTTATTTCTGCCCAACGGTGATACAAATTAATTTTCATGAAATTACGTTTTTACATTTGATAGATTATAAATTATAATTTTACCAACTTTAATTGTCATTATGATTTATTAAATGAAATTATTTATTTTAACAATTCAATTCATTTTTGCCAACGATAATATAAATTGAATTTTATGCAACAACTGTTATGTTAGGACTAAAAAATAATTTGATGTTTTATTATTTATTTCGGTATAATTATTTTAGTCCCTCAATATACAGTTGAATTAATATTGTTATGTTATTTTTGGATTTATAGTTGATAATAGTAAGCGTTTCATTTTTCTGAATCTAATGCAGCATTGCATAATGTTCTTACTCAAATCTCTGAAATAGTACCATTGAACAAAACTAATTTTTCCACTTGGAAAGCGCAAATTAAGATTTGTCTTGTTGTTCTAAATAGTGATCAGATATTAGAATGGATAAACCTACTATTATAGCCACAAGTAATGATGAAGAAAAGGCTAATATTGCAAAATAGGAGTGGTCAAACCACATGTCTCTCACGATTATAAAAGTACCATTACAGCTACTGTATGAAGAGGTATTCTGAGAAGGATGATGTAAATAATATTTTCACTGCTAAACAGTGTTTGGCTTCTATTGAAGAGCAGTTTAAAAGCACTTCTAAGGCTGATGCAAGTACTCTCATAATGAAATGCTCGCTATCAAGTATAATGGAACAAGTGATATACGTGAACATATCACGATGTTGAATGATCGCAAAATTAAACGGCATGGATATGTTAATTTTTGAAGGCATTTCAGTTCATTTCATTATGAATTCCCTTCTTGCACAATTTGGTCCTTTTATGATCAATTATAATACACAGAAGTAAAGTGGAAAACGAGCAATTTAATTATTATGTGTGTTAAAGAAGAAGAAAGACTTAAGGGTAAGAAACCTGACTATGCACACATTACTATTCAAAGTCCAAAACCAAAAAATAAGGATAATGGTAAAGGTAAAAATAAGATGAATACGTCTACTGGTATTAACAAGACTAGTATATTTGATATAAAGCTCGCGCATACTCCTAAATGTCATCACTGTAAGAAGCATGGACACATGAGGACGGACTGTGTGAAGCTTAAAGATTGGCTCACTGAAAAGGATAATTATTTAAATTTCATGATTTGCGGAACCTTTTTAGCTGATGCACTCTTAAATACGTGATGGGTTGACACTGGTGCCTCTGTGCACATTATGAACTCACTGCATGGATTCCATCCCTGAGGATACTTCATAAAAGAGAAAGGAAACTTAAAGTTGCTAACAGATTAGAAGCTGAATCAAGCTATTGGAAATCTTCGTTTGGTTCTGAAGAGTGCTTGATTTACATGATGTAATTTATATTCCTAGCATGATTAGGAATTTAATTTTTGTCTCTAAACTTGATGCATGTGTTTTTATGTTTAAGTTTGGAAATAACGAGTTGAAACTATACCAAACTTTAAGTTTGTTAGTTCTGGATTATTATATGAAAATCTATATAAATTATGTTTGAATTCTTCCTTTTGCGAACCTCTGTTATTTATGAATATTACTAGTGTTAACCATAAATTTAGAGTCAAGAGAAATCATGATGTTGGGAATTCTTCTAAATTATGGCATCTTAGTTTGGGTCATATTTCGAGAGATGGAATGCAATGTCTCGTTAGAAATGAAATTCTCCTGGCATTAGATTTTTTTGATTTTGACAACTATGTAGAATGTGTTAAATAAAATTTTGTCAAAGGAAATAAGAGAGGTGCCACTCGAACTAGAGGACTATTAGAAATTATTCATACTAACATATGTGGTCCTTTTCCAACTTCGGGTATTAATGGGAATAAATTGTTTATTACCTTTATTGGTGATTATTTTCACTATGGTTATATATGTATCTGATTGATGAAAAATCTGAAGCACTAGATAAATTCAAAAAATTTAAAGCTGAAGTTGAAAATCAACATAAACTTAATATTAAAATAGTGCAATCAGGTAGAGACAGTGAATATTATGGTAGACACAACGACCTTGGTCAAAGTCCAGCCTCGTTCGCTTTGTTTCTTCAAGAAAAATGTATTGTTCATCAATACTCTATGCTGGGAGATCCTTGACAGAATGGAATTGTTGAAAGACGTTATCATACACCAATGGATATAAAAGTATGATGCAATATCACATTGTCGGATTTTTTATGGACAGAAGCTTTAAAAACAACCATATATATTCTAAATCGGGTTCCTAGTAAATCCGTTCAAAAAACGCTTTATGAATTGTGGAATCACATAAAATCGCAATTAGGGTACTTGCGTGTGTGGGATGTCATGCTGAAGCAAAAGGTTATAATCCACAACTAAAGATACTTGATTCCAAAGCCATTGGTTGCTATTTTATCGGTTATCCAGAGAGATCCAAAGGTTTCAAACTTTATTGTCCATCAGGTACCACAACAATAGTAGAGACTAGACATGCTATATTTTTTAAAGATGGCAACGTAAGTAGGAGTGATGTAAATAGAATAGTAAAGCTCGAAGAAAATCAGAATTATGTTCTAAATCTAATAATTCGAGAGGTTACAAGTTTTATACCTCTAAGTGGATAATGGAAAAAATCATGTTCATGATTTTCCTAATGTGGATGAAGCTCCTATGCTACCACAGGAACCCTTACGAAGATCACAAAGAGAGAGAAGATCTATCATACTCGATGATTATATCATATACCTTACTGAGGAAGGATATGATATAAGTAATGGAGATGATCCTATCTCATTCAAGTAAGCTATCATGAGCGACAAATCATCTAAGTAGTTAGAAGCCATTGATGATGAGATAAAATCTATGGAAATTAACAAAGTTTGGGATCTTGTTGAGTTACCCATCGGGGTTAAACCTATAGGCTCTAAATGGTCTATAAAACTAAAACTGACTCCAAATGTGTGACGAACGGGATTTTCGTGCTCGAAAATCGACATCCATACTTCATATTGTATTCGAATGCCATAGATTCGACCGTTCAAATCCGATTCGCCGGAGCTTATAACAACATTAAGTAAACAACACAGAGGAATATAAGAATAATACATTGATACACAGAGGAACAAATAACTCTAAGATAGTCTTCAAGGAAGAACTCCAAAACTGCAACTCCATTCCAAGAAGCAATCCAGCAATAGCTGGAACTCCCAATAAAGATGCACCAAGCTAAGCAAGTACAATCCATATCCAAAGACTGAACTAGCTCCAGATAATTCACTGAACCTAACTATCTGAAAAACCCAACTCTAAACTTCTCGTGTAGAAAAATTTTGAGCACCCAGAGTTTAGGAAAGAAACATTAAACTCCGGATCAGTCGTGAGACTGGTATGAGTAACAAAACAGTTTATCTTTTAAAAACAAACAGCAAGAGAATTTTAAATTCAATTCGCAATGCATTTAGAAATGAAACTACCATAAGACCTCCCACCACACACACAATGCAAGCGTAGAATTGGTGGAGATTTCTTCTTATGATAGTCAAACATGCTTGATACGTAATTTCCTTGATATTATTACTATAAGTGCAAAGTGCAGAAAAGAATTTCGAAAGTAGAATATAAATCTTGGCCAACATACGACCATTATCGTATGCCTACTATAGCTACCATCTAAACAGTCGTGACCACCATAAGTAAATGGCAGATTCTACAACTAAAACCGTATAGGGTTTCGTATTGGGAATTAGATTTCCAACAAATGGTCAGGCCAAGGAACTTCCCATTGCCACATGAGAACGCCTCTAGAAGGACGTTCCCGAGAACCAAACCGGATCTCTGCCGACACAAGGCCGAGTTACCCCTAACTGGGTAACTACTGACACGAGTATGCCATCCCCCGGTCGTAACCAACCTTTATCCGGGGCCCCAGCAACAAATCACAAAGTAATACATATATATCTGCGATATCAACATAAGTTAAGTATCCGGGCTCCATACCATGATACCACTTCTATCCAGAAGGAAATGCACATACCCTAAGGGGTGCTACCCCCAATAACCTTGCCGCATCTTTCCTGTTTCGGCCATTTCGAGGTGTGAGGTCCGACGAAGTCTCGTCCATAAAGCTACGCTTTCATAAAGCCATGCTTCGATCAACAAATGATCAGCAACACTCAGCATGCCACATTACCAAATTGGGAATGTACCGCTGATAAGTTTCAACTACATAACCTCTAAGGGTGTTAAGCTAAGAGAATAAATTCTCCGTCACCAACGGAAATATATTTGAAAGAAATCTGCTTTATATCTCAATTTGTAGTGTCAGACATACAATCCATACAAGTCTGTTCTGAGTTCGAACAGAATCAAAGGCACTTCCAAAGAAGTCCTTGAAATCCGAATATTCACAATCCCGATCGGATTTCCCATCACTTAGGGAATCTCTAAACTGGCGCGACTCGGTGCAGAGATAATAGATAGGTCATCCTATCGCTTTCGCAAATACCGGGTCTTCACCACCGGTCTTCAAATGCTATCCATAACGTCGAATCACATATTCGGAATGGGTTATACGACACAAAGGTCCTTTCCCGGCTAAACCGAATAGTGAGCGCAATATTTAAAACCTATGGATATGGGGTTTCAATTAAGTCACAACTTAATAATTCAAACTTACTTTCAAATGGTTTAAACCAATTATCATTTTAAATCTTTTAAACAAAAGATTTATTTCATAAGGTTCACCTACTTTCACAAATATTCATTCCCGGATTTCAAAACAATTCTGTTTCAAAAGGATTAATTCATCAAATCTTTAAATCAAGATTTGTTTCATAGCTTTCAAATCGTTCCTAAATATTCACAAAAAAAATTCGTTTCCAAATATTCATCTATAACTTGGAAAACTATTTCAGTTTACTTGAAATCCCTTTAATAAAATTTTAAATTCATTTCTCCTATGAAAGCTTTTTATCATTTAGAAACAACAGTGTTATTTCGGAAAAACCCTATTTCATTTATACAAGTTAAAATCTTTGGGTTAATTTGAATTCCCAAAACAATACTTTAATTATGGTTTCAAACTCGTATATAACTAACATAACATCTTTAATCCCTAATTTCAAATCATAAATTTCAATTCCTAATTTTGAATTCAAAATTAAATCAAATTATTTAAATTCCAAAAGTTAATCAAGTAAATTAAAATAAATTTTAACTTGAAATTCCATTCCAAAAGCTTTTCACATTTATTTTGATTCCATTTCCAAAATATTTGAATTTAAAATATTCAAATTTAAAACTATTTCAAAAAAATCTGCGACTTAACTGATTTCCTCGTGAAATCCATAATTGTGTGTGTATTAGTGTGGTCCCGGGGTTTAACACAATAGAAGTGCAACATCAATCATCACAGATTCAATCGTATCAATCTCGATAAGCGATATAATCCATAACGCTTACCGATTCATAGACAGATAAATTTATCAATCATAAAGATTCATCATTGCTATTCGATGTGGGTTTCGGACAACGAACCAGAATCCGAATCCCTGTCGCATCGAAATTCAAATGCCGTTTTACAGGCAAAGGGGTTTTCTCATCAATACAGAATAAAATCTCCAATCATAATCCAGCACGGAGTAATTCATATCTCATAGCATCACAATTACGAACAGAAATATCAATTCATTATACAACAAAGTTGATATCCTACATACACAATCCATAAGCAAACATCTTTAATTCTTATTGTAATTAATTCAAATTCAATCAATTACTTGAGAGTTAATTCCTTAACCCTGTTTACTTAATCAATTAATTTCTCATTTCATTTCAATTTGATTAATTAACAAATCAATTCTTAATCAATATTTAAGTCTTAATTATTAAATTTATTACCTTAATCAGTAAGTAAAAATCTTAATTATTAATCAAACTTAATTACCCATTTATTTACCAGTAACTACTTAGTTATTCAATTATTAATTCTTAATTAAATTACTTGATTAATTAACTATTAATCATTAATTCAATTACTTAGTTCATTACTGATTACATTAAAAAAAGTAATTACTCTTAATTACCTTCAGAAAATAATCAATTATATAATTAATTAACCAATTAATTTATTATTTTAAGAAATTAAACTGTTATTACATAGTTTATTGATTATTTATTCTTATTAAGATTACCTAAGTTAACTATTAATAACATATTAGTTAACTTTAATTAGTTACTTTAAAAACTCTTAGTTACAAATTAATTAAACTCTTCATTATTAATTAATTCATCTTTAATAACAAATTTATAAGTCTCAATTTACTTAGTAGATTCCACAATTTATGAACATTCTTAATTACCCTGCAATATAATTCAATTAAATCATTTATCTTTTATTTGAAAAATCTTTCTTTCATAACTATAAATAAATTTGTTACCACCCTACAACTAAATGTTAATTTAAAGTTAAAAATCAAAATATTAATTAAGACTAATACTTAACTGTCTAAGGTGATTAACTAAATCTTTCAAATACTTGAACTAGTTGCAAAATGATTCACAAACTAAATTTGATTAGGCTTAACATCTTGAACCAATACCCGAGAAAACTTTATGTTCATTCGAGTTGAAGCTCGAGTTTCCTTCACCCTTCTTCTGAGATTCCCTTCTTCTTCCTATTTCCTTTTTCTTTTTAGTTTATGTTGTTATTTAAATTTCAACATCCCGTGAAACTTCAATAACCTGTGATTGAATTCCCCAGGCAAACACACGCAACAACCCAGAGCTTCGAGTCAAATCACGAAAATCTCGAGCTCCACTTCGAGTTGCCTCAAAGCAACATTCCCTGACACACACGCTCATCACTGTGCACGAGCACCGGAGGCCACTCCAACCCCAGGCGAACCTTCCGACACATTGACTATCACCCCTACGACCATCTCCAGTCATCAAAATACCCAAACTTGCCTCGAATTAAAATCGAGCCACCCATTCAAAACTGGAACCCACTGCATGACTAAATCCACTTCGACCTCGCGACACCGACCACCTGGCCTCGCGCCACCTCGGTCACACCATCTTCGATCCCCCACGAGCCTATCCCCAGAATCCCATCAAACTCGATGCACCCGAGGATCATCAGCGACCCATTTTTCACCCTAGACTAAAACTAGGTCTACAAATTTCCAAACCCCACCGCCGTCTCCACCGAGATCTGACCACCATCTTACTATTTTTCCCAGCATCCCCTTTCGTCCCTCCATCACTAGCAAAGGTCTCGACCATCACGAACCAGAGAATCACCAGGAATTGACTATAGAACAAGATTTAAACAAACTCGAATTGCTCTTAACTTCCAAGTCTAAAAATTATAAATTTTGCGTTAAAAATCATAATTTAGCATAAGGACTCAGTTTATAATCCTGAATTCGAAGATTAAGAAGTTTGAAAATTTTCAAATTTGAAGTTTGGCTTATGTTTCTTAATTTCCAGAAAAATAAATAAGTTGTTTAACTTAAGTTGAATCCTAACTAAAGTTTGAAATGAAACAAACAAGTTTTATTTAAACTTAAGTCTAAACAAAGATTAAATTAAAAAGTTTTGAATTTTAAATCAAACATGAACAAAAACTGGAAACGGAGGAATTGAAATTATTCAAATGCATGTATACATCATACTTCAAAATTTTGCAAACATACTTCACAATACAATATTGATGACAGCAATAATATTCAACTATATTATACTTTAAATTTTTAAAGGTGGAGTTACTCACCTTCCAAATCATGGTTTAAAGCCTTGAGGTTGGAGTTGAAATTGAAATCTGGTTTTGAATTTAATAACTGAAACTTGAAGTCTTCACTTGATCTCAGGCTTTGGGATTAAAATCTGAAGCAAGCTGAAACTTCTTCTGTTATCTTCTGTTTTGTTTTTAAGTTGAAGTTGTTTTTAAACTATAGATGATACTTACTCAGATTTACAGCTTTGTGGACGAATTGAGAGGAGAAGGCTGGTATAAATAAAAGAAAAGATGTGTTCAGGGGTTACAAGTTGTACAGGTGATAAAATATGGTTTTTCTAGTACAATGCTAAGCATGCTGAAGTTATGTTGTATTATATTTGAGGTGCATTAGAGGTGTGGCTGCAGATATACATGTTTTGGGGGCTGCATTAATGTCTTATACAAAATATATGTATATATTTGTATTGGTTTCTTCTTGTTTATTTTATTATGCAGGTTTATGATTGTGGAGGCTGAGATGTATATTTATATATTAGAAGTGATATGGCTTTAGCTAGCATTACTTAGTTTACTTGTGTTTCTTTTCTTTTTTTTTGTGTCTGATCTTACTTTGTTTTATATTTTCATACTATTTTATATATTTTGCTATCTTTGTTTTGTTACTTTGAAATACAATGAAGTTCTACTTTTATTATTATTGTTTGTTTTATTTGTATTATGATATTAAACTTACATCTTTACTTCATTTTGTATAAACTATATATTTATTTATTTTATAATATCGATGAATTTCCATATTAAATTTGTTGTTAAAATTTTAGCAATTAATTATTTACTTTTATTTTTATCATTATAATTTGTCTTTAAACCATTTAGTTAAAACAATAACTCAAACTCAATGTATGTACATATATACATATATATTCATATTATTGTAAATCCATTTACTTGAAATTTAAATCCAAATCACATATGTACAATATTTAAATTCATATGATTTAATATATATTTTTTATTTGAATTTAGGGAAACTCGAATCAATTTACTAATAAATTTTATAGATTTAAATTCAAAAATTAATTTAATTATCAATTCAAATTTAGTAAAAATTCGGGATCGTTACAGACTTCCCCCCTTAAAAGAATTTCGTCCTCGAAATTGCACAACTCTTTTCACGAATTATACGCACACAGAATAGACTAATGCCAATTCAACTATACTAGTAAACACATGGATATTTTCAGGTAATTCATAATATATCTTAGGTTAAATGCTACTCATAATATTAGTACACAAGTTATAGTCATACATAACCCTACTAACATCCAACCTTTACCACGGTTCTAATTCCAAAATACGTACATAAACATACCTTAACCAAAAGAAGTCAGCCCCACCAACTACAGATCTTCACTGTCAGAGCTTCCTCTCTCAGGCCCTGACAGTTCTATAACTTCAGCCTCATCGTCTGTCTCAAAAACTTCCTTTGGTTTAGACTCTACCGGAATAAAATCTCCACCATCTAGCTCCTCGTCCTCTATGGCATCATCATCCTCTATAGCATCATTTAAATCCCAATAAATTGCTTCATCATCTTCGGACTCTACCTCAATTTCAGGTTCTTCTTCCACCTCAAACTCTTCCTCAAATTCCTCTTCGAACTCTTCTTCAAATTCCTCCTTGAATTCTTCTTCAAATTCCTCTTCAAATTCTTCTTCGAACTCCTCTTCGAGCTCTTCTTCATTCTCGGACTCCTCCTTGGGTTCTTCAACTTGAGGTTGTGGCTACCACAGGTTCTTCTGGCACCTCCTCATGTCCTGATGGTTCACCCAAATCATCCCGAATCCTACTAGATGAACCAAAATCACCAACCCTTCTGGCCTTTCCACCTCGGCTGATGCTATTTGTTCTCTACAATTAAAATCAAAATCTAAATATTAAGATCCTAATGGTTTTAGAATTTTATAGGTTGAGAAATACATCAAAGTTTATATTTCAGATTTTATCCTACCCAAGAAGTTATAACAGAAATTCAAAATTTGGTTTTAAACAAAATCGTTTTATCGATACAATTCAAATCTATCCTTATATTTCATTAACCAATTTAACTCAATTTAAATTTCAAATTTATTCAAAATTTCTAATTTATTCAAATTTCAAATTCATTAAAGTTTAAATCAAAAACTAAAAAGAAATCGATGAAGATACGAAATAAGAATTTCCTACAACGATTCATAGGGCATCACCGCACCGAACTTCTTTCAGGAGCTGTCACGAAGCAATCAAAAGAATTTAGAAATGAATCAAAGGAGATTGATAGAGAAAGATTGTTTCCACTGTTGCAGGGTATTGACCATTTATAGTTGTATCCCCCTGTCCCCTATCTCGTTTTCTTCTTGCACTCATACTCACTATCAGTGGATAGTAAGAGAATTTAATGAGGCATTCAAACGGATATCTTAGGGATATACATATTCTAGGGTTTACTTCACCCTATCTATAATGAGCTACTTAATGTGTTATACTCCTGAGCTAAAGTTTAACCTTAGCTCTGATACCACATGTAACGTTCTAGGCTTTTCAACCATCGACAGCGGTCACAACCGGTTGGCTTTTCAACCATCCCAGCCCCACCGTGGCTTACATTGATATCCCAAACTTGCTTTTACGGCCAGCCTCTCGACTGTCACGGCCTCTACTTAACCAACCCTGTAAAGAGGACGTGTGGGGGAAAGAGTCTCCCATTCGCCACCTAACCGCGAAGCGAGAACCCCCCATCACATTTCACCTAGATAAGCAAGACTAGTGTGAGCAACAAAAACAGTTTATCTTTTGAAAACAAACAGCAAGAGAATTTTAAATTCAATTCGCAATGCTTTTAGAAATGAAACTACCATAAGACCTCCCGCCATACACACAATGCAAACGCAGAATTGGAGGAGATTTCTTCTTATGATAGTCAAACATGCATGATACGCAATTTCCTTGATATTATTACTATAAGTGCAAAGTGCAGAAAAACATTTCGAAAGTAGAATATAAATCTTAGCCAACATACGACCATTATCGTATGCCTACTATAGCTACCATCTAAACAGTCGTGACCACCATAAGTAAATGGCTGGTTCTACAACTAAAACCGTACAGGGTTTCGTATTGGGAATTGAATTTCCAACAAATGGTCAGGTCAAGGAACTTCCCATCGCCACATGAGAACGCCTCTGGAAGGACGTTCCCGAGAACCAAACCGGATCTCTGCCAACACAAGGCCGGGTTACCCCTAACTGGGTAACTATTGACACGAGTATGCCATCCCCCGGTCGTAACCAACCTTTATCCGGGGCCCCAACAACAAATCACAAAATAATACATATATATATATCTACGATATCAACATAAGTTAAGTATCTGGGATCCATACCATGATACCACTTCTATCCAGAAGGAAATGCACATACCCTAAGGGGTGCTACCCCCAATAACCTTGCCGCATCTTTCCTGTTTCGACGATTTCGGGGTGTGAGGTCCGACGAAGTCTCGTCCACAAAGCTACGCTTTCACAAAGCCATGCTTCGATCAACAAATGATCAGCAACACTCAGCATGCCACATTACCAAATTGGGAATGTATCGCTGATAAGTTTCAACTACATAACCTCTAAGGGTGTTAAGCTAAGAGAATAAATTCTCCTCCACCAACGGAAATATATTTGAAAGAAATCTGCTTTATATCTCAATTTGTAGTGTCAGACATACAATCCATACAAGTATGTTCTGGGTTCGAACACAACCGAAGGCACTTCCAAAGAAGTCATTGAAATCCGGATATTCACAATCCCGATCAGATTTCCCATCACTTAGGGAATCTCTATACCGGCACGACTTGGTGCAGAGGCAATCGATAGGTCATCCTATCACTTTCGCATATACCCGGTCTTCACCACCGGTCTTCAAATGCTATCCATAACGTCGAACACATATTCGGAATGGGTTATACGACATAAAGATCCTTTCCCGGCTAAACCTAATAGTGAGCGTAATATTTAAAAAATATGGATATGGGGTTTCAATTAAGTCACAACTTAATAATTCAAACTTACTTTCAAATGGTTTAAACCAATTATCATTTTAAATCTTTTAAACAAAAGATTTATTTCATAAGGTTCACCTACTTTCACAAATATTCATTCCCGGGTTTCAAAACAATTCTGCTTCAAAAGGATTAATTCATCAAATCTTTAAATCAAAGATTTGTTTCATAGCTTTCAAATCGTTCCTAAATATTCACAAAAAAAAAATCGTTTCCAAATATTCTTCTATAACTTGGAAAACTATTTCAGTTTACTTGAAATCCCTTTAATAAACTTTTAAATTCATTTCTCCTATGAAAGCTTTTTATCATTTAGAAACAACAGTGTTATTTCGGAAAAACCCTATTTCATTTATACAAGTTAAAATCTTTGGGTGAATTTGAATTCCCAAAGCAATACTTTAAATATGGTTTCAAACTCGTATATAACTAACATAACATCTTTAATCCCTAATTTCAAATCATAAAATTCAATTCCTAATTTTGAATTCAAAATTAAATCAAATTATTTAAATTCCAAAAGTTAATCAAGTAAATTAAAATAAATTTTAACTTGAAATTCCATTCCAAAAGCTTTTCACATTTATTTTGATTCCATTTCCAAAACATTTGAATTTAAAATATTCAAATTTAAAACTATTTCAAAAAAATCTGCTACTTAACTGATTTCCTCGTGAAATCCATAATTGTGTGTGTATTAATGTAGTCCCAAGGTTTAAGACAATAAAAGTGCAACATCAATCATCACAGATTCAATCGTATCAATCTCGATAAGCGATATAATCCATAACGCTTACCGATTCATAGACAATAAAATTTATCAATCATAAAGATTCATCATTACTATTCGATGTGGGTTTCGGACAACTAACCAGAATCTGAATCCCTATCGCATTGAAATTCAAATGTCGTTTTACAGGCAAAGGAGTTTTCTCATCAATACAGAATAAAATCTCCAATCATAATCCAGCACAGAGTAATTCATATCTCATAGCATCACAATTACAAACAGAAATATCAATTCATTATACAACAAAGCTGATATCCTACATACACAATCCATAAGCAAACATCTTTAATTCTTATTGTAATTAATTCAAATTCAATCAACTACTTGAGAGTTAATTCCTTAACCCTGTTTACTTAATCAATTAATTATCAATTAATTTCTCATTTCATTTCAATTTGATTAATTAACAAATCAATTCTTAATCAATATTTAAGTCTTAATTATTAAATTTATTACCTTAAATCATTAAGTAAAAATCTTAATTATTAATCAAACTTAATTACCCATTTATTTACCCTTAACTACTTAGTTTTTCAATTATTAATTCTTAATTAAATTACTTGATTAATTAACTATTAATCATTAATTAAATTACTTAATTCATTACTAATTACATTAAAAAAAGTAATTATTCTTAATTACCTTCAGAAAATAATCAATTATATAATTAATTAACCAATTAATTTATTATTTTAAGAAATTAAACCATTATTACTTAGTTTATTGATTATTTATTCTTATTAAAATTACTTAAGTTAACTATTGATCACATATTAGTTTAGTTAGTTACTTTAAAAACTCTTAGTTACAAATTAATTAAACTCTTCATTATTAATTAATTCATCTTTAATAACAATTTATAAATCTCAATTTACTTAGTAGATTCCAATTATCAATTTATGAACATTCTTAATTACCCTGCAATATAATTCAATTAAATCATTTATCTTTTATTTGAAAAATCTTTCTTTCATAACTATAAATAAATTTGTTACTACCTTACAACTAAATGTTAATTTAAAGTTAAAAATCAAAATATTAATTAAGACTAATACTTAACTGTCTAAGGTGATTAACTAAATCTTTCAAACACTTGAACTAGTTTCAAAATGATTCGCAAACTAAATTTGACTAGGCTTAACATCTTGAACCAATACCCGAGAAAACTTTATGTTCATTCGAGTTGAAGCTCGAGTTTCCTTCACCCTTATTCTGAGATTCCCTCCTTCTTCCTATTTCCTTTTTCTTTTTAGTTTATGTTGTTATTTAAATTTCAACATCCAGTGAAACTTCAATAACCTGTGATTAAATTCCCCAAGCAAACACACGCAACAACCCAGAGCTTCGAGTCAAATCACGAAAATCTCGAGCTCCACTTCGAGTTGCCTCGAAGTAACATTCCCTGACACACGCTCATCACTGTGCACGTGCACGAGCACCGGAGGCGACTCCGACCCCAGGCGAACCTTCCGGCACGTTGACTATCACCCCTACGACCATCTCCAGTCATCAAAATACCCAAACTTGCCTCGAATTAAAATCGAGCCACCCATTCAAAACTGGAACCCACTACATGACTAAATCCACTTCGACCTCGCGACGCCGACCACCTGGCCTTGCGCCACCTCGGTCACACCATCTCTGATCCCCCACGAGCCTATCCCCAGAATCCCATCAAACTTGATGCACCCGAGGATCATCAGCGACCCATTTTTCACCCTAGACTAAAACTAGGTTTAAAAATTTCCAAACCCCACCGCCGTCGCCACCGAGGTCTGACCACCATCTTACTATTTTTCCCAGCATCCCCTTTCGTCCCTCCATCACTAGCAAAGGTCTCGACCATCACGAACCAGAGAATCACCAAGAATTGACGATAGAACAAGATTTAAACAAACTCAAATTGCTCTTAACTTCCAAGTCTAAAAATTATAAATTTTGCTTTAAAAATCATAATTTAGCATAAGGACTCAGTTTATAATCCTAAATTCGAAGATTAAGAAGTTTGAAAATTTTCAAATTTGTAGTTTGGCTTATGTTTCTTAATTTCCAGAAAAATAAATAAGTTGTTTAACTTAAGTCGAATCCTAACTAAAGTTTGAAATGAAACAAACAAGTTTTATTTAAACTTAAGTCTAAACAAAGATTAAATTAAAAGGTTTTGAATTTTAAATCAAACATGAACAAAAACTGGAAACGGAGGAATTGCAATTATTCAAATGCCTGTATACATCATACTTCAAAATTTTGCAAACATACTTCACAATACAATATTGATCACAGCAATAATATTCAACTATATTATACTTTAAATTTTTAAAGGTGGAGTTACTCACCTTCCAAATCATGGTTTAAAGCTTTGAGGTTGGAGTTGAAGTTGAAATCTGGTTTTGAATTTAATAACTGAAACTTGAAGTCTTCACTTGATCTCAGGCTTTGGGATAAAAATCTGAAGCAAGCTGAACTTCTTCTGTTATCTTCTGTTTTGTTTTTAAGTTGAAGTTGTTTTTAAACTATAGATGATACTTACACAGATTTACAGCTTTGTGGACGAATTGAGAGGAGAAGGCTGGTATAAATAAAAGAAAAGATGTGTTCAGGGGTTACAAGTTGTACAGGTGATAAAATATGGTTTTTCTAGTACAATGCTAAGCATGCTAAAGTGATGTTGTATTATATTTGAGGTGCATTAGAGGTATGGCTGCAGATATACATGTTTTGGGGGCTTCATTAATGTCTTGTACAAAATATATGTATATATTTGTATTGCTTTCTTCTTGTTTATTTTATTATGCAGGTTTATGATTGTGGAGGCTGAGATGTATATTTATATATTAGAAGTGATATGGCTTTAGCTAGCATTACTTAGTTTACTTATATTTCTTTTCTTTTGTTTTGTGTCTGATCTTACTTTGTTTTATATTTTCATACTATTTGACGCAGCGGATAAATCGAAACAAACTTCAATCGGTGAAAGTAACAATCGGTGGATTGATGAATACCAAAATGCCCAAATTCGTTGATCCGAAGATACCGAATTCTAGCTATCTCAAACACGTTGATAGCGCACTATACCGTGTTCAAAGATCTACGATTCTTCGTACGTTGATCTAGCGCACTAGATACCGTGAATCGGCTTCTACGATCGTTGAATCGAGCGCACTCGATTAACCGAAAGAGGAGATAGGAGATCACACTCAACTACCAATTTGTATGAAAGCACAAAGCTAACAAAAGAGAATTTTATTCAAAATGTCAACCACCTTACAAATGACGCAACACATCTATTTATAGCGTTTTACAACTGTCTCCATAAGTCGTTGACGACTCATGACCTACGACTCATCATAAGTCGTTAACGACTTAGCAACACAACATACCTATGTACATCACACGACTTACCATACAACACGACTCATCAGATACAAACGACATACGACTCATCAAATAAAAGACAACAAACAGATTACAACGCAGACGACTCAACCAGATACGACTCATCAAACAATACAGGTTACACGACTCAAGAGCAAACGACTCAAGAACAACGGCTTACGACCCATCTTGAGTCGTAACTCGCCTCCGACCTAAGGTTTTCAACTTCTGGAATTTCTCTCTGCCTCTCGATAAGTCGTGGACGACTTAGTGCTGTGTCGTTAGGTCGTATAAGACTCTTCAAACCTGAGCAACTTAAGCCCTTGTTAACTCGCAACTCTTTCCTCCAGGCTTTGTTAAGTCGTAGATGACTTAAAACCATGTCGTTAACTCGTAGCTTCTTTCCTCGTGGATCTTTAGGTCGTAGCTTCTCTGACTCATCCCCCTTTACTTTGTTAAGTCGCGGACGACTTAGAGTCTTTTCCTTAGGTCGTGAGCATTGTTCCTTAAGTCGGCAACGACTTAAAATTTCCGAACGAGTTAGCTCCGTAGCTTCCTCCGCACGACCTAGAGCGAAGTTAACTCGTGTTGCCTTCCCCTGTGACTTCCTAGGTCGGAAACGACTTATAAGTGAATCGTTGAGTCGTGTACGACTCATCAAACTCGAACGACTCAGGTTCCCTTTAAGTCGTAACTTCTTTGCACTCTTCTCGTTAAGTCGCAAACGACTTAAAATCACTTCGTTAGGTCGCAAACCATTAGAATTAAGTCGCAGTTCCTTTTCCTTAACTCGCGAATTGCCTTCTTTAAGTCGTGAATGACTTATCTCCTGTGCTGCATCACCTTGTGACTCCTTCACCTGACTCGTGCACGACTTACGAGTTAAAACCGTAACTCCTTTAGGTTGTGAATGCTCTATCCTCTGAACTTCTGTAGATCGTGCTGCATCATCCTCCCCTGGTTGAGAAAAATTCGACCTCGAATTTGTAAACTCCTCTACACCAGGTTGTTCACCTCCATAATATGGCATAAGATGTTTAACATTGAACACGTTAGAAGTGTACACATCCTCCGGCAGCTTCAGCTTATAAGCATTGTCATTAATTCGTTTCACAACTTCGACAGGACCAATTTTTCTGGCTTTCAACTTGTTATAAGCGCCTACTGGAAAACGATCCTTCGTTAACACAGCGTAAACCAAATCACCTTCGTTAAATTCAACATTTCGTCGCTTCAAATCTGCAGTTTGCTTATACTTCTCATTCGTCTTTACCAATCGTTCCTGAACGATTTTGTGACATTCAGTTAATTCATCGACAAAATCAACAGCCCGTTTAACCATCCCCTTCGGTTGTGGTACTACTGCTAAATCCAACGGTCCCCTGGGTAAATTTGAATATACAATCTGAAATGGGCTGAATCCTGTACTACGATTCACTGCATGATTATGAGCAAACTCTGCCTGACACAGCTTCATGTCCCAACTCTTCAGATTATCTTTCACTAAACACCGTAGCAAATTTCCCAATGATCTGTTAACCACTTCCGTCTGTCCATCTGTCTGTGGATGATACGCGCTACTGAATTTCAACTTTGTTCCGACCATCTTCCACAAGCTTAGCCAAAAGTGACTCAAAAATCTGGTGTCCCTGTCTGAAACAATGGAATCCGGCAACCCATGTAAGCGTTAGACTTCCTTAAAGAACAACTGTGCCACCCGAACAGCATCCGCCGTTTTCTTACAAGCGATAAAATGTGCCATTTTCGAGAATCGATCAACCACAACATATATAGAATCATTTCCTCGTTGCGTTCTCGGCAATCCCAACACAAAGTCCATACTCACATCAACCCATGGTTTAGATGGTACAGGTAACGGCATATACAATCCAGCATTGGTCACTGTTCCCTTCGAAATCTGACAGATATAACATCGCTCCACAAATCTTTCCACTTCTTTTCTCATCGATGGCCAAAAGTAAGATTGAGAAATTAACTGCAAAGTACGATCACGGCCCACATGACCTTCCTCGTGCAACTCCTTAACAATCTTCACTCTCAAGCTACAGTCTGGGATGCATAATCGATTCCCCTTGAACAAGAATCCATCAACCGACACAAATTCATCTGTACTTCCATCCTTAACCTTTTCAACAAACTTTGCAAAGTAAGGATCCTCCTCAAACAATTCTAGTAATAATTCGAATCCTGTCACTTCAACCTTCAGCGTTGTCAATAAGTGATTCCTCCTGCTCAAAGCATCCGCTACACGATTTGTTACCCCTGATTTGTGTTTAACGACAAAAGTAAACTGCTGTAAATAAGCAATCCATGACGCATGTCTCGCGGAAATCTTGTCCTGCCCTTGCATATGCTTCAATGCCTCATGATCAGTGTACAGAACAAATTCCTTCTGAAATAGATAGTGCCTCCAGTGCTTAATAGCTTGTACCACAGCATAGAATTCAACGTCATATGTACTGTATCTCATCTTTGCTCCTGATAACTTTTCACTGAAATAAGCAACGGGTTTCCCACTCTGACTCAAGACTCCTCCAATTCCCACCTTCGACGCATCAGTGTGCAATTCAAACAACAACTGAAAATTTGGTAAAACAAGAATTGGTGCAGACGTCAACAATTCCTTGATCTTCTCAAAAGCAACCCCCGCTTCCTCTGACGATACAAACTGTTTCCCCTTCATGCAATCAGTAACTGGAGCCATCGCGCTACTGAAGTGCGGAATGAATCTTCGGTAGAATGACGCTAGCCCATGAAAACTTCTCACCTCTGTAATCGTCCTCGGCTGTGGCCAATTCCTGACTGCTTCCACTTTATTCTGGTCAACTTGAATTCCTTCCTCCGAAACAACATACCCCAGAAATAAAACACTTCTTGTCATAAACACACATTTCTTCGTTGCAGCATAAAATTGTTCCTCACGAAGAATAATCAACACTTCCCTCAAATGTAGAACATGCTCCTCCATACTCCTGCTATATATCAGAATATCATCGAAATAAACCACCACGAACTTCCCAATGAATGGTCTAAAGATTTGATTCATCACCCGTATGAATGTACTAGGTGCATTTGATAAACCAAATGGCATAACCAACCATTCGTATAACCCCTCTCTCGTCTTAAACTTTGTCTTCCACTCGTCTCCAGGTCTAATTCGAATCTAGTGATAACCACTCTTCAAATCAATCTTCGAAAAGATAGTTGCCCCACTCAACTGATCCAGTAAGTCATCTAACCTCGGCATTGGAAATCTATATCTCACAGTGATCTTATTCAATGCTCGACTATCAGTGCACATCCTCCACGTCCCGTCCTTTTTGGGTACCAATAAAGCTGGCACAGCACATGGACTCAGACTCTCCTGTACACGTCCCTGTTCAAGCAACTCTTCCACCTGCCTCCTCAACTCTTCATGTTCCTTCGGACTCATTCGATAATGTGGTCTATGTGGTAATACTGCTCCCGGAACAAGATCGATTTGATGTTGAATGTCTCTCAGTGGCGGTAACTCTTTAGGCAACTCCTCTGGAAATACATCCTCAAATTCTTTCAAAATAGGCTTCGCTTCTTCTGGAATTTCAACCTCTTCACTGCTCTCACGCCCAATCAACAAGTATACTTCAGGCTCCTCTTCAACCTCCTTAACAAACTCCTTCAAAGTCAATAGAGTTTTCAATTCCTCAATCTCCTCCAGCTTGCTCTCCTTCTGTTGTTGCTTCTTGGGAACCAAAGTGATTTTAGTACCCTCGAAGATGAAACTATAGCTATTGGCCCGACCATCATGCCGCACTGCTCTATCGAACTGCCACGGTCTGCCCAACAACAGATGACAAACATCCATATCCACTACATCGCACCAGATTTCGTCTTTGTATTTCTTCCCAATAGAAAAGTTCACACAAGCCTTTCGTCCAACCTTCACCTCTCCTCCTTTTCTCAACCAAGCCAACTTGTACGGTTTCGGATGTTTCTCAGTCTTCAATGATAACTTCTTTACAGCCTCTGTGGAAATAATATTATCACAACTCCCAGCATCTATAACAAACTTGCAAACTTTCCCCAGAATAGTACATGTCGACTGAAATATGTTACTCCTCAACCAACTACAGTCCTCCTCTTTCTTCGGTGTGAGACAAGACCTTCTCATCATCAGATTACAACCTTCGTCTCCCGACACTTCTTCTTCCTCCTCAGCATAAGGTGAATTAGAACATTCAGCTTCTTCCTCCTCATCCTCAGCTTCAACTATCATAGTTCTCTTCTTCGGCTTCGGACACTCGTTGCTTTTATGACCCATCTCCTGGCAATTGTAACATTTGAACCCACTGCTAACCTTCGCCTTCTCACCTTCCTTCACAACTGGTTTGGCAACAATCTTAGGAACATTAGAACTTCCACCGACTCCCTTCACTTGATTGTTAGAATTGGTAAACACACCTCCTCCACGCCTTCCTTGCTTTTCCCAAGCCAACGCCTTTTGATGTGCCTCTGCCACAGATCTTGGATCGAACATATTAACCATATCCTGGATCTGCATTCTCAGCCCTCCAACAAATCTAGCAGTCAGTTGCTCTTCCGTCTCCATAATATCATTCCTTGCAATGAGTTGGTAAAATTCATCGGCATAATCATTGACTGACTTCGTCCCTTGCCTCAAGTTCTGCAACCTCTGGTACATAAGTGATTGATAGTTGTATGGCAAAAATGTAGCTCTCATCATTTTCTTCATCTTATCCCACTCTACAACCTTTGACTTCCCCATCCGTTCTCTGGTAAGTTTAGTTTGCTGCCACCACGCCAAAGCTCTCCCCCTCAACCTAGTAGCAACTAACTTCACCCTTCGATTTTCCGGAACCTCCTTAAAGTCAAAAATTTCCTCCACATTAGATAACCAATCCAAGAATTCTTCAGCTACCATCCCTCCTTTAAACTCCGGAATCTCCATCTTCATTCCCGATTCCCAACGTCGATCATCATCAATAACCCGATACTGACGTTGTCCCTGATCTCGGTCTCTGAAATGAATACTTCCCCTCTCACCATCAAACTCCTCATCAAAGTCTGATGCATATCGTTGGCTTTCACGCCCTCCAGCATCTCTACCACCACTCCTACTACCAACATCCCGTCTATCATGATCATCAACATTCCTCCTACTTCGATTATCAACACTCCTAGGCTCTTGACTTTCTCTCCTCTCCCGTTCTGAATGTGATGACACTCTACTACCCCCATGGATGGATTCAGGTGAATTTCTTCTTCTACTTTGATTCATATCAATCATAAGCTTCTCCAACCTACCAATGCCTTCATCAATCTTCTCATGCATACGTTGCTCCATTTGATCGGCTTCTTCTCTTCGATACAAAGCTTCAACATTTTGATGGCGGTTAGCTCTCCTTGGCGGCATGATTGAATCAACACAACACTTCAACAAAACAACAATAAGTCATGGCTCAACCTTCAAAACAACTTCACAAGGCTCGGTTATTTCTACAAGTATACACGGCCTACTTCAAATTCAAACACCTTTCAACACTTTGATCCAAAATGGAATGGATCGAAAGTTCTCCCTCTTGTTGCAACTGCAATATGAACGTGATGAACAACTTCAAACTTCAACACTTGGCTCCAAGACCCGATTTAGCTATGATTGGCTAAAACAAGCTCTGATACCAAAACTGACGCAGCGGATAAATCGAAACAAACTTCAATCGGTGAAAGTAACAATCGGTGGATTGATGAATACCAAAATGCCCAAATTCGTTGATCCGAAGATACCGAATTCTAGCTATCTCAAACACGTTGATAGCGCACTATACCGTGTTCGAAGATCTACGATTCTTCGTACGTTGATCTAGCGCACTAGATACCGTGAATCGGCTTCTACGATCGTTGAATCGAGCGCACTCGATTAACCGAAAGAGGAGATAGGAGATCACACTCAAGTACCAATTTGTATGAAAGCACAAAGCTAACAAAAGAGAATTTTATTCAAAATGTCAACCACCTTACAAATGACGCAACACATCTATTTATAGCGTTTTACAACTGTCTCCATAAGTCGTTGACGACTCATGACCTACGACTCATCATAAGTCGTTAACGACTTAGCAACACAACATACCTATGTACATCACACGACTTACCATACAACAGGACTCATCAGATACAAACGACATACGACTCATCAAATAAAAGACAACAAACAGATTACAACGCAGACGACTCAACCAGATACGACTCATCAAACAATACAGGTTACACGACTCGAGCGCAAACGACTCAAGAACAACGGCTTACGACCCATCTTGAGTCGTAACTCGCCTCCGACCTAAGGTTTTCAACTTCTGGAATTTCTCTCTGCCTCTCGATAAGTCGTGGACGACTTAGTGCTGTGTCGTTAGGTCGTATAAGACTCTTCAAACCTGAGCAACTTAAGCCCTCGTTAACTCGCAACTCTTTCCTCCAGGCTTTGTTAAGTCGTAGATGACTTAAAACCATGTCGTTAACTCGTAGCTTCTTTCCTCGTGGATCTTTAGGTCGTAGCTTCTCTGACTCGTCCCCCTTTACTTTGTTAAGTCGCTGACGACTTAGAGTCTTTTCCTTAGGTCGTGAGCATTGTTCCTTAAGTCGGCAACGACATAAAATTTCCGAACGAGTTAGCTCCGTAGCTTCCTCCACACGACCTAGAGCGAAGTTAACTCGTGTTGCCTTCCCCTGTGACTTCTTAGGTCGGAAACGACTTATAGGTGAATCGTTGAGTCGTGTACGACTCATCAAACTCGAACGACTCAGGTTCCCTTTAAGTCGTAACTTCTTTGCACTCTTCTCGTTAAGTCGCAAACGACTTAAAATCACTTCGTTGGGTCGCAAACCATTAGAATTAAGTCATAGTTCCTTTTCCTTAACTCGCGAACTGCCTTCTTTAAGTCGTGAACGACTTATCTCCTGTGCTGCATCACCTTGTGACTCCTTCACCTGACTCGTGCACGACTTACGAGTTAAAACCGTAACTCCTTTAGGTTGTGAATGCTCTATCCTCTGAACTTCTGTAGATCGTGCTGCATCACTATTTTATATATTTTGCTATCTTTGTTTTGTTACTTTGAAATACAATGAAGTTCTACTTTTATTATTATTGTTTGTTTTATTTGTATTATGATATTAAAATTACATCTTTACTTCATTTTGTATAAACTATATATTTATTTATTTTATAATATCGATGAATTTCTATATTAAATTTGTTGTTAAAACTTTAGCAATTAATTGTTTACTTTTATTTTATCATTATAATTTGTCTTTAAAGCATTTAGTTAAAACAATAACTCAAACTCAATGTATGTACATATATACATATATATTCATATTATTGTAAATCCATTTACTTGAAATTTAAATCCAAATCACATATGTACAATATTTAAATTCATATGATTTAATATATATTTTTTATTTGAATTTAGGGAAACTCGAATCAATTTACTAATAAATTTTATAGATTTAAATTCAAAAATTAATTTAATTATCAATTTAAATTTAGTAAAAATTCGGGATCGTTACAAAATGTGACATTGAAAGATTTAAGGACACACTAGTCGCTAAATAGTTTATACAAAAAGAAAGTGTACGTTTTGATAATACATTTTCTCATGTCTTAAAGGAAGATTCATTAAGAATTTTTTTAGCCCTCGTAGCTCATTATGATTTAGAACTACATCAAATGAATGTGAAAACTGTATTTCTAAATGGTAACTTGCATGAAGAAGTTTTTATGAAACAACATGAAGGGTTTTTTGTAGAAGGGAAGGAGCATATGGCTTCTTGGTTAAATCGTTCAATGTATAGGTTAAAACAAGCTTCAGGACAGTGGTATCTCAAGTTTGATGAGGTTATAACCGAATTTGGATTTCAGAAAACTATAATAGATCGATGCATATACCTCAAGATAATGGGAGTAAATTTATCTTTCTCATTTTGTACGTGAATGATATTTTATAGGTAAGTAGTGATTTGGACATGTTATACGAGAGAAAATGTTTTATGTCAACTAAATTTGAATTGAAGGATCTTGGTGAAGTCTCATGGGATCTTAGGCTTATCTCAAAAAGCATATATTGAGAAGACGCTTAAAAGATATAACATGCATAATTGCTCTCCTAATGTTTCTCCTATTGTCAAGGGTGAAAAATTCGGCAAGTTTCAATATGCTAAAAATGAAATAGAATGTGCTCAAATGAAGCAAATTCTTTATGCTTCTCTAGTAGGGAGTCTGAATAGTTCGAAAACCGCATAAATTTACAAGTACAATAAAATAATGCGACTACACACATTTGCAGCCTAAAAAGCACTGAAAAGGGAAAGACTGTAGCTTTTCCTTAGTGCATGCAGCACTTGCTTCATACTGTGGAGTCAAATATCTTTATGAGATTACTCGCACTTGAGCTTTCTTGAATTAATTCCTAACTCTTTGAACATTTTTAAGCTCAGCAATTTTCTAATACAACGTTAGCTTTATATTTTGAAGCTACGACTCATTAAGGAGTAAAATGAACAAATTAAAGTTCTATAATTTGTATTTGTAGTTTTAATTTTATTGTGAGCATCTCTGATTTCTCTCCAATCAAATTGACAAAAAGCAACGTTCACAAAGTTGATGATTGGTCTTTCAATGTAATCAGCTTCAAGCCATCTAATATTATCCCCAAGAAAAGAAATTTACTCAAATTACAACAATGTCGGTAATATTTCAAATTGTTCTAGTAATGCTGCAAAGATGAAATAAATGAGTGTTTTCCTCCAATTATTCGTAGTAAAATGGACACTTCAGATTTTAAACAATAATATTCTTCGGTTTCAAATATTCAACTTTATTAATCGGCCACATTAGGATTTCAACTTTAAGTGGCACCTCTACCCTTTTGGAGTTATATGATCCACCATTTTTACAACTCCAGTCAACCTTTTATAAGTAGTTATAGGATCTTGTATGTTTAGATGAAGTAAATTATAAGCTAATGGAACTCTTGATAGAAAATATAAATTTTATCCTTTCATTTCTAGAAGAAGTTAAAATAACATTTACAAATCACAAAAGATTGTAAATATAACATTGTTAATTTAAAATTCACTTCATTTACTTGACAATTCATTTTTTTCTTTTGATAATAAAATTTAAGTATCCAAATGAATAGACTTGAAAATGAATTTATATTAATTATTTTTAATGTATTTAAAAGCTGAAAATAAAAGGATAACCATCTATTTATTGTATGGAGTTAACATATAAGTTGGGCATTACTTGCGAATCCGCAAATGAATAAATAGCATATAAGCAAATGATAAAATTATTGATTTGCGTTAGTTGTTTTTACTGAGAACTTTATGAGAATTAAAAGCATGTCATTTGAATTGGTATATAATCTATTTATGATTGGAAAGGAAGCTAATTGAGCATTTAATGTTGAAAAATTGCAACGTACGAGTCATGTATGTAAAATAGAATATGTTTTCCTATTATGGTGTAAAGCCTAATTGAAGTGATCGAACAACGAACTAAAGTTAGAAGGCTTAAAGATATAATTATCATGGTATTAACGTCTAGAACGGAGACAAATCTAATTTGTTGAACAGCCAATTTGGAAAATGCCAACATCATAAATAAGGGTTATGGTCCTAAAATCGCATAAGCACTGGTTATTCTCCTAATCTCTTCTATGGAAGTAATTCAGATTTAGGATTTGTGTCAATTTGGAGATCAAACCAATTATTCTCTCTTTCACTCAGTAGGTATGGACTCAGGTATGGCTTTCGCTAATTTATTTACGTTCCTTTGGTTTCTTCTCAATCAAATCAATATGAATTACCTATTTAATAGGGTTTCATGATTAATCAATCTTGAAATCTCAACAAGTGGTATAAGAGCCATCCATCATTGATTTAATTGGGAAATTTTTTATTTTTTTATTATGAGTAAAGTTTGAATTAAACATCATTAGAAGTTATTAAATTCCATTTAAGTTTTAGAACTACTTGTTTTACGTTTCAAGGGTTTTTTTGGTGGTGATTTTGGATTTGGTTTAGTATTAATTTTTTTTATATACTGTAAATTTGATGGTTGATCTATTAAATAGTTTTTGTGTAGTAATATAGATCAAAATGATCTGTATCTTATTTATGAAATAAGATAAAATTTTGAAATCATTAAAATTTTTGGGAAATAATCTAAATTTCTCTAAACTTTGGAAACAACTTATGTTGGTTAAAGCATCCACATGTTCAATATTGTATATTTTGTGAATAAGTTATGAATTTTAATATAAGGATTACTTTGGATCTGATATGTATGGTTATTTTCTTTGATATTTATTAATGGTATGGATAGAATAATTTAGAACCGTTTATACAAGAAACATAAATACGATTCTATGACTATTTTACCTTATTTAACTATTTTACCTTACTTAAATTTTTAGAAATAAAGAATTCTCTTTTATGATGTTTATATTTATTTATTATTGAAATAAATTTTAATACGGCACTAGTTTACGTTTTGGACCACATAACGGTTAATTACATTTATTTTTATCATAAATGCATTAAATATGGTTGTTACAGTAATAAATTGATTAGCTTATTATCACAAATGCTCTAAATGCGTCGATTTCAATAAATTTAACGGTACAACATGTTTGTAATTGGAATAAGAAAGAACATATAGTTTATTATTTGATGTATTTATTTTTGATTGCTAATATTTAAATGTATGACCCATGCTCATTGAAAATACGTTTCACTTTCATGCTTTGGTTAGCATAGAATAAAAGGAGCAGCGGTTTTCATATTTTGTCAAAATGCATGGTTACTGACCTTAATTAAGTATTTACATAATAAACTAAAGATAAAGTGATACGGTATCATTCGGTATAACTATATTTTGATTCAGAAATATACTATGACGACCTGGAATTTTTGGATGTTTGAAATTGGAATATTTAATTGATTTTAAAAATTTTAAAGTTAATTTTTAACTTGAATTCAAATATTATTATTATTTAGCGATTAAGTTATTGGATTTAATAAACTGAAATTAGATAAATTATTGAATCTTCAGTTTTAAGCCTGTTAAAAATAATTTGAAGGCTTGTAAAATTTATATTGATAGTACTGAAGATGGTAAAAGTGTTAAAATTGAATTTGGAAGTGTTTTGTTAAGTTTTGAATTTATATCGTTTAAATTGAATTTAAACTAGCCTTCCTAGGCACAGTCTTGGAATTTGACGAAACCGGTTCCATTGGATCTGTAATACTGTATCATTATCGAATTTCAATTTTCATAGTGTTTGGAGTTGTTGTGTGAGCGTACGATATACAAATGCGCTTAAATCTATATCGAAAATTCAATATAATAACTGGTCCAAAAAGCAATCTTCTCCATACGATCGAATTAGGACTCGAAACCTTTTCCATTACATTCGGAATAGGGGTATAACATTATAGACGATTAGCGGCACGCCTTGATAAGAGATCAAGATTTTGAGTTGCGTTTACCAAGACCATTTAAATTTAATTATAACAATATATATATATATATATATATATATATATTCTGGTCAAATTACTCACATCAGCTGTTTTTATTTCACCTCAAGTTACTGTGCATGAGCAAGTTCTACCCGCCATCGTTATTTCCTTCACTTCATTCAAATCACATATAATACAGAGAAAAAAAAATATATCTCCTTCCTTTTCTTTTTAAATCACGAAAGTTCCTTCTTATTCCAGGCTTTCAATCGAAGTCAACGAAAAATAATGGACGCAATTAAAAATCACTCCTCTCCCCTCTCTCATTCGACCTTCAGTTCGATAAGAAGTCTTCCCCTTCCTTCTTCAATTTCAAAATCGAAACCCAGTTAAAAAAATTAACGAACGAATCAATCGTTCGATCGAAGGAAGGCTCGCGGCAGGGAGGTGTTGGCCGAGATCGTGGGGAGGGGTTAGGTGTGACGTCGCTGTGGGGTTCAGAATCGAAGGCAGATAAGAAGTCGAGGCAGAATTCGTAATGGTGGTCCCCAGGAATGGCGATACTCGGCTGAAAGCGAGGTGTGGCGTGTGCGTAGGGGTCGATGGAGGGTGCACATGCGACTCGAGGTGGGTGTCGCGTTGGGCGAAGACGTTTAGGGTTTGGGTGGTGCTATTAAAGTCGTGGAATCTGGTGCGGCGTCGCGTGGTCGAGTGCAACGAACAGGTGATGGTCGCTGTTTTCTTTCAAGGTGGAGGTGGAGTTCGGTTTCTTAGTGTGTCGAGCAGTGGTGGCCAAGGTCGAGGTCTGTTTTAGGGAGTAAGTTTTTAACATAAATTTTAAAACCGTTGATTTCAAAACAGTGAATTTTAAATGTTTCTTAAGTTCAAACTCCTAAATGAATTTTGATTTTTACCTCACTGATCGGAATTTACAGCAAGGTTTAGACAATTTTGTTTTAAAAATGGGACCAACTATATACATATATACATATAGGACAGTAAAGTAAATCTGGGGATTTTATTAACATAATAAAATTTGATAATTACTCAAGTTTAAATGGTTAGTTAAAAAGATAGGATTTCAAAGCTGGGATTTTTGAAAATGTCTTGACTAGGGAAAAGTGATAAAAATTTAGGTTTTTGAAATTTATATAAATGATTCCTGAAAATGTCGGTGGGTTCAAAAGAGGAATCTAATTGGTTAAAACACTTTAAAATTTTAAATTGGATTTTAATTCGAACAAATTAGTTTAAATTAAATAAATGGTAATTAATTATTTGATTAATTCAAATTTTAGTAAACCATATAATGTTTATACATGGTCTGAAATCGTGACGGAACAAGCCGGTTGGATCGGGTTACGAAACAAAAATCAAAGGTGAGTTGATCTCACTCTTCTGGATTGCTATTTAAATTTAAATGGTTAAATTTAAATAATTGGTTGAATGATTGAATTGATTTAATGTGCGATATTATATATAATAGTATATAGTATATATTGGAATGATTGATTCCCACATTATATAGCGGATGAGACCCTATGCGCCACATAATAGCGGATGATATTATATTTAAAACCCATATACCACGATATTCCACCTCGAAGTGGAATTGGTATTTTATTGTGCTAACACCTGTGGATGCAGGGAAACATGTTGGAGGGATCCAACTGGATTCCACAAAATATTTAGCTTTGTTAAAATATTCTGTGATATAATTATTTGCTATCCTGTGATGAATTATATTGATAATTGAAAATGTTGGGTACTATGGTTGATTTAAAATATTTCGATCAACTGAGTAATCAAAGTCTATAGAAATGGTATTTCTGAAAAGAAAATAAAAGAGTGAATTTTGAGTAAAATAATCAAAGAAATTTGAATAAATTAAAAATGAATTGGAAAGAATTAAAAGTGATTTTTGAATTCTGATAACTAAATTCCATGTGCGGAAAATGAGATTTTGAATAAATGGGGATAAGTGATTTTATTTTTAAACTAAAGTGATATTATTTCAAGAAATAAGAATCTATTTTGAAATTCAAAGTTTGAATTTATTTAAAAGGACAAAGAAGAAATTTGGGAAATGTGAAATTAGTATTTTTAGTTAAAGATTTTAAATCATAATGAAGAAATAAAATCTGAAGTTAATAGATTTTGGAATAAATGGAGTAAGTAAGGAAATTTATTTAAAAGCGAAGTAAATTGGAAATCAATTTGGGAATAGACTTAAGTGCGTAAAACCGGGATTTTTGAAAGAGATGCGGGACTTGAAATTTATAAACTGGGTTTATAAGAGTTAAGTAATATATCAGTGGACATTTGAAAGAATAAATTCACGGTGGGAATTTATTAAAGGAATGGTTAAATTTGTTTAAACATAATTAGTGGTTTATTTTTTAAAGGATGTGGAAGGAAAGCGTATTTCCCTGAATAGCCAAGTACGTTTCAAACAAATTTTAAGTATAAGTAAAAGTTTTAAGTTGTTTAAAAAGTATGTTTAGAAAATTTATTATTTCTAAATATTTAAATTCTAAAGTAAATATTTTCAAATCTATTATAATAGTAATTATTTAAAGGTGAGCTAGTATTTTGTTTTAAAAGAGAGAAAATTTAGTTTTATAATTTATAAAGTAACCTCATTTTCAAATATTCCTATAGTATATATTTTTAATAAAGTATTGAAGTAGTTTTCAATTTAAACGATTTATAGTATATTTTATAATAAAGTGTTTTTAAATTATTTTAAACCCTAAAGTTTTTGTACTTGGTGTTTTTGGTGGAGATAAATAGTTAGGAATTCATCCCATGAGAAGAGTGTGGTTTGAAAACTGTTTTCAAAGGGTTGAAAAGTGGAAATATATCTTGTGAAGATATTTTGAGATTAGTAAATAATTCGAAAAAATTATTTATTGTTCGATGGTTGTTGTGAATGTTAATTGATAGTTAAATAACCGATTATCAATATTGGACAACGCGCTGATCGTTCGAAGAGACCGAGATCGCGATTTATTTCCTGAAAACCACTTCGATCCGGTTTGAAAGTTTTCGTGTGGAAAACAAGAGTTTGGATTCGAAGGTGGAGCAGTGAAGTGCAAGGGCTAGTCGCTACTAATCCTGAGGATGATTCCAAAATGGATGTAGTAGGAGTAGTGTCTTCGGTTCCATTCGAACCTGTGACGGACTTGTATGGATGAATGCTTTCAGAACATCGTCAGGAGGACGGTGAGCATTCTAAGAAATGTGTTCTAAAAAGGTAACGCTTAGCCTCAAGCCTCATCAACCGGGAATGACTGAAAATCAGGGGATATGCAGCAAGGCTAAATGGGTAGCACCCATTAGGGTGAGGTCATCCCTGTCTAGATGTTCCTTTTATTCGGCTTAGTGATGCGGTTGCTGATCCCAACCGTGGGGTGATCTTATTCGAGATTATCCAGTAAGGGGTAGTTCCGGTCTTGTGTTGCAATGGATTAGGATTAATCCTCGGTTCCGGTCTTGTGCCTAGTCATTTGTTGGAAATCCATTCTCCCTACGCGCCTATACTATTTTGATTGTGTCCAACTATTGCTGAAACGTGAGATGCAAGCATTTAAGCTAAATTCTATTTTACTTTCTATAGATACTATTATAATATCAGAGGATTTTATTAAAAAGTGTTTTAGCTATCGTAAGGTAAAAACCCGACATGTTTATTTGTGGCATGGTCTTACGAGATGCTTTTGTTTTCAAAGGATTTTGAAACTTTAATAATCAATTTGAGTATGGTTTCCTCACGCTGGTATTCCAGACTGACTCGGGTGTTATTTAACTATAATGCTTGGGTCAGACCGAGTATTATAGATTATAGGAAAGGATGCTGTGAGCTCAGGAGATGAGCGTGATGGTGATACGTACTTCCGTACTTGATTATTACTCCGATGTGTATTCAGTCGTGTGGACAAGTTTATATGACTGTCCAGTTGTATGTTATTGTTGTTGTTGAACTTTGATGATGTATTCTGGTGATGTATGTATAAAACAGATATAGTTTTCTTTTGTGTAAAGATCTGTTATTATCTATTATATTTTATTCCACTGCGATGGTAAGATTCTAATGATGTTTTCTATTTTCTTCTTTTACCTCTTCTTCTTTAACCCAAATGGTTGTATTTCAGTTCATCTTGAGTAGAATGATGGGGAATAGTGTCGACTCAAGGGGTACGGATTTGTGGGTCATTACATATACCATAGCTACTGCATTCATTCATGTTATTTAGTATGACATTACCATGTCATTTAAATTTAACTTAATGTGGTATTTAATCCCAACGTTCATCTATGACATTTGTTATGTAATTTATTTATGATGCCTTGTATCATGTTTATTTAGGGGATGTCATAAATATAACCACCTACTTAAAGCAAGATTATAACAATTATGATTAAAACAAGTTGTGTGACAGTTATAATTTTGAGATTTCCAAGTGTCATATAGACCTAAAAAAATTTTGGAGAGTGTTTCATAGTGCTAGAAATATATTGTACATACACCAAGAAATAAATTCAAATATATTGTTGGTGTCTCTTTGAAAACCGATTGTAAATATCTTACCTTTTAAGTGAGCTAATTGGAATAACATGTCACCAAAGTGACCTCTTTTACTTTATTTGATCATAAAAATGTTTGATATTTGTGTATTCATTCATGCAGTTATTAGCCAGCTGTAACACCTTATATTTTTAGTAACATTATTAGGAACATTTAATTAGGTAAATTAAATGAAATAATGTAAAACGGATTATGGGTGAGATTTGTGATTAATAAGGGGTGGCCATGACATATACAAATGAACTAAAGAATTAAAATGTTAAGGAAAAGAGATAAGGGACAATATTGGGATAGGACACTTCCATCTACCCTAAACCCTTAACCCCATCATTCTCACGTTCATTCTAAATTCACAAACAAAAATACAAGCTAGAGGCCGGCCACCATTAGGAAAAGCAAGATTTCAAGAGGAAAAGCTTAAGCAACTTTATCAAGATAAAATCTCAAATCCTTAATCTCAAAGCTAAGGTGAATAATGACTGCATCTTATTTTTCCTATTGTTTTCCGTTTTAAGATGAATCCGAAGTATTATGCATGATTATGCCATATTTTTGAATGATTAAATGTTTCTATATGCTTGTTGATGATTTATGCTTGTTCATATAGATTTTATGATATGTTTTAATGTGAAAACCCTATTAAATGACATCCAAATGACTTGCGATATTAGACTTAAATCAAAAATGATATTTTAGAGATGGTTTTTAATTTTCATAATTTTCAGAATTAATGTGGATTTTATATTAATTTTCTATTGAAAGAAATGATTATTTGGGTTTAAAATTATTTATGGTTAAATAATATATGTTTTGGATCTGAAATTAATATATGTTAGAAAACATATTAAAAATGACTTTATAGAACTTTTGTAGAATTTTCCTAAGTATTTTAATAGGTATATAAAATTATTTAAGGTATGGAACTTAAATGTTTTATATGTTTGTAAAACGAGAAGGGGTATTTTGTAAATAAATTAAATGGTTACTTCTAAAATACTAGCAGCACTTTTAGAAAAGAAAATTTACAGCTAATCGAATTTTGAAAAATAGGGCAGGTTAGTTCAAAAGGTTCCTTTAAAAGGCTAAAAATCTGTTTAAACATGCTTTTTTCATGTTTCGCTGCTCTCGGTACCAGTGGTTCTGACCATAGGTTCCAAAAGGGTTGAAGCGCTACTTTTCTTTCAAATGAAAATGCGCCTACTTTGCTTTTGAAGGATATGCTTTCAACTTAGTTGACTTTCGAACGAGTCAAATGTTTTAAAGGAAAGGCTTCGAATGAGTTGCACCTTTTATTTTGATTAAATGCTTTCGAATGGGGTCAAACCCCTAGGTGTCGCTTTTCTTATCTTTTGAAGTCAATTGTTTCGGAAGGTATACTTTGTTTGTAAAATTTAACTGCTTCTCTAATGCTTCCGGAAGGTTAGTTTCGACACCATCTCTTCTTTACTTAGGAATTGCTTTTGAAAGAGTGTTTTCGACTTAAATGTTTTAATGACCCTTTTGCTCTGTTGAAGGTAGAACCCAAATGGTTTGGAAAGAGATGATTTTTAATGGTTTTGAAAGGTGTTTCCACATGTTTTAAATTGAACCCAAATGCTTTCAAAAAGTTTTTTGTTTACAAGGCTTTGATGCTTTTGAAAGGTTTTAAATAAAGGTTTTAAAGGGGTGGTTCCCCAATGTTTTCAAAAGGTTTGAAATGAATGGTTTTTCAATGTTTTCGAAAAGCAGTTTAAAATGTTTTAAGGATAGGATGCCTAAGGTTTTAAAGCTTTCGAATGAAAGGTTTTTCAAGTGTTTTTGAAAGGAAGATTGAATGATTTCGAAAGGAATGTCTTGGCTTTCGTCTTAGGTTATAAAGAAGGGTTTTACTTGGTTTTCAAAGGGATACTTTCAATGGATTCGAAAGCACGGCAAGGTGATTTTAAGTAAAGCATATAGTATATGTATTTTCCTTGTTTAAATTGGTTTAAAGGTTTTTAATCAATTTGAGATGAAAAGTTTTCAAGGAAAATTTTAGGAAGATTACCCTAAGTAAAATGATTCGGATATTAGAATACCAGATGGAACTAGTATAGGGTCGTGCCATATATTTAGCTATTAACCCTAACTAATTTAGTCCAAAATTCCAATGTGTAGGGATTTGTTACAGGTAAGACTGAAATGATGATTACACATAGAAGGGAATATTTATTTGTATGTAGATAGGTTATTGGTGAGCCTACAAAACCATTAAGATCAGGTGACCTTAGGAGAAGATAAGTTAGGGATAGACCATATAGAAGAGGAGTATCTAACAGATAAGTTAGGGACAGACCGTCTAAAAGAGGATTGTCTAACAGATGTTAGATTATTTTGTTTATATTTTATGGTAGGCCCGAGTCAACCAAAGATTAGCAGTTTGCCAAACAAAACTATAGTGCTAAGACAGATAGTGCATTTGTTACCTGATATGTATGTTTATATGATAATGCTTTACAGTTTTAAACAGTTGTGGTTGCAGGATAAAGGTTTGCAAAAGATATGTTTTAAAAGTATATTGGTGAGGGAAAACCCGTTTCGCTAAGCGGCGTGGTCTCACTTAATATCAAATAACCGAGATGTATAGTATTATTCATACCAGGCTTTATGTCTGACTCGAAGTTTATGTTTTTTCCCTTAAACTCTCTGCTGCTCAAAATTGATGTGAGTAGGCTGAGGGTTGAGGTTTACAGGTTATTAGTAGGTTGGCGAATAAAGCTTTCGAAGATGAGCATGTGGCTAACGGATAGTTATTTATGAGTTGTTGTTTTATTTTGTTTATTCCGCTGTGTTGTATTATGTCAATATGACTATATAGTACTCTAGTCAACCAAGGGGGCATCTTCATATGTCGCTCTTGGAGTATTTATGTAATAATCATATTTTTTATAAACCTGGGAAACGTTTGGGATTATATAACTTGGATATGAGTTGTTGTTTTAAAATGTAACCAGAAAAATGTTTTAATCTGTGATGTTTTATTTCATATTCAAGTGCTTCTGATATCATGGATTACTGCATCTGGTCACTGGAAGTTAATATTATGGATGATTACAACATATGTAGCACTTAGATTTGGACTTCCAGATAAGGGATGTTACAATTTGGTATCAGAGCATAGGTTTATGTAAAACTTTCAACTAAAATGATTTTTGAAAACATAATCATAAGGAATTATAATTAAGATCGGGATATGGGATAACACCATAGAACGTACTTTTATTTACTATATATATAAGTATACACTATATCTCTATTCTCCTACCTCTCTTAGGTATTTCTTCTGTATCTCATGAGGCTTGAATACAAATATGGATGCTAAAAGTGGAAGAGTGAATCTTAGAGGAAGCAAGGTCAGGCACAAGCTGGGTATGTTGGCGCTGGAGTCTCACAAGTGGATATGAGAGCCATGTATTAGTTTTTCATGAATATGATGCAAGTTAGAATTGTTGCTGGAATGGTTGGAGGAAATTCCGGTGTTGGAATTCAGGAAGCTCCGGTGGTCAACAATTATGCTATCTTGAGCAGAGATAATGTTAGGCTCGGAGGGGAGCCATTTATTGGAACTAAAGATGCTATAGAAGTGGAGAGTTAGTTGCTGCATTATGAGTGGATTTTTGCAGACTTGGGGTTCAATGACGAGCAGACGAGAAGGCTTTCTTCGAGATAGCTTCAAGAAGCAGTTTTACTTTGGTGGAATAGTGTAACGGTTGGGGTGGATGAAGAGATGATGACGTGGATTGAGTTTAGAAGAAGGTTCCAAGAGTGGTTCATGTCTATGATGGTGCAGTCTGCTTTGCTCAGAAAGTTTGCTGAGTTAGAACAGGGGAAGCAGAATGTGTTGGAGTATGCTAGAAGGTTTGAGGATTTGGTTAGGTAGGGGTATGCTACTGTGGATACCGTGATGAAGAGGAATGAGAAGTTTATTAGGGGGTTGAAGCCTGAGTTGGCAAGGGCTACATTACCTCATATTAGGGATCTTTGTGATGTCGTAGTTAAGATGGCTTTGAGACGTGAGGAGATGTTTGCTTCTTTGGAAAAGAATAAGATGAAGGAGGTCTAGGTAGGGCAGAGTCATAAAAGGAAGTTATTTCACAAGAAGGGTGCTTAGAAGGGTGGAGCCGCAAAGAAAGAAAATTCCAGGGTTGTTTTCTTCAAGTGTGATAAGAAGGGGTATTTTGCTAATGAGTGTTGTACTGGAAAGGCAAAGGAAGTGATCGGAAAGAAGAACATCAGATGCTTCGACTATGATCAGACTGGTCATTATAATAATCAATGCAAAGAGACTACTAAAGATGGAAGGGCAAGGTGTTTGCATTGGAGCCAGCTACATCAGGACCAACAGCGCAGGAGAAGGGGAAGGTAATGTTGGGAGGCGAGCTTCAGATTTATGGTATGTCTATTAGCGTTCTATTGATACTGATGCATCGCATTCTTTTATATCTCGTTATTTGTTAGATAAGCTTAACCTAAAACCCACATACTTAGTTACTTCTTTAAGGGTTACAAATCTGATGGAAGCGTATGCAGGACTTGGGATGAAATATGACCACTTAAAGTTTGATTTGTTAGGTCAAACATTTGTTTGCAGTTTGCATGTGTTTGACTTTGTAGGGTTTGGAATTATATTGGGCATGGACTGGTTAAGTAAGTATGATGTTAGGATATTTTGCCATGATAGGAATATATTGCTTAGACACTCTGACTGTATGATCGAATAGTATATACCGTAGAAAACCCTAGCTGTAAGGTGAATTCTTTATTGGGTGTTATGGAGTTGGAAGACAAGTTGAATAGAGCTTCCGTGGTTAGAGAATTCACGGATGTTTGTAATCCATTTGTAGGATTGCCACCGAAACGAGCCATTGAGTTTCGGATAGATTTAGTGCCTACAGCGGAAGCAGTGAGTAGGCCGCCAAGTAGGATGATACCTACAGAGATGAGAGAGCTGAAGGTGCAGTTGGTGGATATGGAAGGCAAGAATTTTATCAGACCTATTAGTTCACCTTAAGGAGCAGCTGCAGTGTTTGCTAAGAAGCTGGGTGGATCGTTGAGGTTATGTATCGATTATTGTAAGCTGAATGAGAAGACAGTAAAGAATCGATATCCATTGCCAAGAATTGACGATTTGTTCGATCAGTTGAGTGAAGCCAAGGTTTTTTCTGAGTTGGATTTGGCGATAGATTTCCATCAACTTAGAGTAATAAAGGATAGTATTCCTTTTACGGCATTTAGGACAAGATATGGATCGTACGAATGGTTAGTGATGCAGCTCGGACTAACTAATGCGGCTGCATTCTTTATGGATTTGATAAACCGAGTTTTCCACAAGCATTTGGATAGGTTCGTGTTGGTTTTCATAGATGATATATTGATATACTCTAGAGATGTGAAGGAGCATGAAGCTTATCTCAGGATTGTGCTTAAGACGCTGAGGCAGAATCAGCCAAAGGCGAAGTTTTCAAAATTTCATTTCTAGAAGAAGCAAGTGAAGTTTCTTGGTCATGTAGTCTCAGAGAAAGGGTTGTCTGTGTATCCGACTAAGATTGAAGCGGCGAATAATTGGAAGAGACCCGAGACAGTGACTGAGATAAAGAGTTTTCTTGCATTGGCCGGATATTATCGGAGGTTCATTAAGGGTTTTCCGTGAATAGAAACACCGATGACTAAGCCAAGTGAAAGGATGTGAAGTTTGTATGGACAGATAAGTGTGAGGAAGCTTTCCAGAGCTTGAAACACTTATTGACCCATGCACTGTATTATTTGTTCCAGAAGGGAATCAGGATTCGGTAGTTTATACAGATGCATGTGGAACTGGGTTAGGAGCTGTGTTAACGTAGAGAGGTAAAGTGATTGCCTATGCTTCTCGACCGCTTAGTCCACATGAGGTTAGATGTCCAACACATGATTTGGAGTTAACTGCTATGATTTTGCATTAAGGATGTGGAGACATTACCTTTTGGGAGAGCGATTTGAGCTATATACGAATCATAATTCATCGAGGTACTTTGTTCTTCCAAAAGGAGCTGAACATGAGACAACAAAGATGGTTAGAGTTTATTGCTGCATATGATTTGGATTGAGTACACACCAGGAAAAAGTAATAAGGTTGTGGCTGCACTTAGTAGGAAACATCAGAATGTAGTGTTAGCTATGATAGCAGAGTGGAAATATTTAGAAGCATTGACGGGATGTAAAGTTTTATGGAGATCTTAGGCTGGATCTAGTGGAGAAACAATCTTGTTGTCTTATTTGGAAGTTCGACCAGTAATGATAAAAAAGATTGCTTCTAAACAGGAGGAGGATCCAGTGTTGGTTGAACGGATCAGGAAGTTAAGGGATGGAACTGAAGCGAAAACTTGAAGGATTTCAGTTTTGACCAGAATGGATGGTTGAGAAAGAAAGAAAGGTTATGTGTTCTGAATGTGGGTGACATTTGAAAGGAAGTTTTGGAGGAATGCCATTGTTTGAAGTTCACTATTCATCAAAAAGGAACTAAGATGTATCAAGATATGAAAAGAAGTTTCTTCTGAAAAGGTATGAAGAGGGATGTTGGCTGATGGGTGAACTAGTGCTTGAACTATCAACAGGTAAAAACCGAACATCAGAAGCCAAGTAGGTTTCTTCAGCCATTGAATATCCCGGTATGGAAGTGGGATTTTATTTATATGGATTTTATAGATGGGCTGCCAACATGTAGTATAGGAAATGAAAGTATATGGTTCGTAATGGATAGACTGACCAAGAGTGCCCATTTTATTCCAGTTAAGTCGAATAGGACGACACCTGTTTTGGCAAAGTTGTTTATGAAGAATGGGTTAGACTGCATGGGATTCCTAGTAGTATAGTAAGTGATAGAGATTCCTTGTTTACTAGTGACTTCTGAAAGAGTCTACAAGAGATTTTAGGAACCAAGCTCAAGATGAGTACTGCTTACCATCCACAGACTGATGGACAAATGGAAAGAGTTAACAAAGTCATGGAGGATTTGTTAAAAGCTTGTGTGTTAGATTTTGGAGGAACATGGGAAGACCATCTACACTTAGTCGAGTTTTCATATAGCAACATTTATCAAAGTAGCATAAGGATGACATCGTCTGAAGCTTTGTATGGAAGGCCATGCAAACCTCCAGTTTGTTGGTTAGACCGGGGATAAATTGGTTCTTGGTCCATATTTAGTAAGAGAAGCTATGGAGAAGATTGAGTTGATTCGAGCTAGGATAAAGGAGGCACAGTCTAGGCAAAAAAGTTATGCAGATAGAAAATAGAAAGATTTAGAATTCTCTATTAGAGACCATGTGTTTATTAAGGTGTCACCAATGAAGGGTGTGATTAAACTTGGAAGATCGTGGAAGTTGGCACTGAGATTCATATGACCATTTTCTATTATAGAGAGGATCGAGAAACTCGCATATAGAGTAGAGTTACCAAGTAGTTTGGCAGGATTCCATGATGTTTTCCATGTTTCTTGTCTAAGGAAGTGTGTTAGATACCCAGAGACTACTATTGCACCGACTGTGTTAGAGGATTTAGTAGTAGAGCCGAACTTGACTATAGTTTGAAAGTTGATTCGTATTGTCACGAGAGATGAGAAGAGACTAACGAACAAAACAGTCAAATTAGTGAAAGTCTAGTGGAGTGATGATGAGAGAGATTGTACTTAGGAGACTAAGAGCAGGATTAGAGACGCTTATCCTGATTTGTTTGATGGTATGTTTTACCTTTTTGATTGATTGTTGTGTACCTTATCGTAATTTCAAGGACGAAATTCTTTATGGAGGGAAGATTGTAACAACCCTATTTTTAGTAACATTATTTGGAACATTTAATTAGGTAAATAAAATGAAATATTGTAAAATGGATTGTGGGTTGAGTTTTGTGATTAATAAGAGGTGGCCCTGCCATATACAAATGAACTAAAGAATTAAAATGTTAAGGCAAATAGATAAGGGGCAATATAGGAATAGAAATAGGACACTTCCATATACCATAAACCCTTAACCCCATCATTCTCACGTTCAGTCTAAATTCACAAAACAAAATTACAAACTAGCGGTCGTCCACCATTAAGAAAAGCAAAGAGAAGATTTCAAGAGGCAACGATTACTTTAAAAGGCTAAAAATCAGTTTAAACGTGCTTTTTCATGTTTCATTACTTTCGACATCAAGGGTTCCGCCTCCATTGCCATCGAAACCAGTGCACACTATATCAATAACTTGTTACATAGTGAATTGGACTAAGGCGAAAGGTACTGGGTTGAGACCAAAGGTTCCAAAGTGGTCGAAGCGCTACTTTGCTTTCAAATGAAAAGGCGCCTGCTTTGCTTTCGAAGGTTATGCTTTCGACTTACTTGGCTTTCGACCGAGTCAAATGTTTTAAAGGAAAGGTTTCGAATGGGTTGCACCTTTTGTTTTGATTAAATGCTTTCGAATAGGGTCGAACCCCTAGCTTTCACTTTTCTTATTTTTCGAAGTCAATTGTTTCGGAAGGTATACTTTGTTTTTAAAACTTAACTACTTAGCCAATGTTTTTGGAAGGTTGGTTTCGACACCATCTCTTCTTTACTTAAGAATTTCTTTCGAAAGAGTGCTTTCGACTTAAATGTTTTAATGACCCTTTTGCTCTGTTGAAGGCAGAACCCAAATGGTTTTGGAAGAGATGATTTCTAATGGTTTCGAAAGGTATTTCCATATGTTTTAAATTGAACCCAAATATTTTCGAAAGATTTTTTATTTACAAGGTTTTGATACTTTCGAAATGTTTTCAATGAAGATTTCGAAGGGATGGTTCTCCACTGGTTTCGAAAGGTTTGAAAGGAATGGTTTTTCAATGTTTTCGAAAGGCAGTTTAAAGTTTTTGAAGATAGGATGTCTATGGCTTTAAAGCTTTCGAAGGAAAGGTTTTTCAAGTGTTTTCGAAAGGAAGATTGAATGGCTTCGAAAGGAATGTTTTGGCTTTCGGCTTTGGTTATAAAGATGGGTTTTACTTGGTTTCGAAAGGGATACTTTCAATGGATTCGAAAAAGCGTACGTACAAAGGTTTAGATGTTTTCATCAACAACAATTTGTGTAAAGTATATATATGACATGGTAAGGTGACTTTGAGTAAAGCATAGAGTATATGTATTTTCTTGTATAAGTTTGGCTTGAAGGTTTTTAATCAATTTGGGATGAAAAGGTTTTCAAGGAAAATTTTAGAAAGATTACCCTAAGTAAAATGACTCAGATATTAGAATACCACATAGGACTGGTATAAGGTCGCGTCCTATACATTAGCTATTATCCCCAGCTAATTTCTTCCAAAGTTCCAATGTGTAGGGCTTTGTCATAGGTATTACTAAAATGATGATTACACACATAAGAGAATATATATTGTATGCATACAGGTTATCGGTGAGCCCGCAAAACCATTAGGATCAAGTGACCTTAGGAGAAGATTAGTTAGGGACAGACCATCCAGAAGACGAGCAGGTGGCCGACGGATAACTATTTAGGAGTTGCTGTTTTGTTTTATTTATTCCATTGTGTTGTATTATGTCAATATGACTATATAATACTTTGGTCAACTAAAGGGGCACCTTCATATGTCGTATTTGGCGTATTTATGTAATAATTATATTTTATCTAAACTTAGGAAATGTTTATGATTATGTAACTTGGATATGAATTGTTTTTTTGAAATGTAATAAAAAAATGTTTTAATCTGTGATATTTTATTTCATATTCAAATGCTTCTGATATTATGGATACCATTAACATTATCGTATTTGGTCATCGGAAGTTAATACTATGGATGACTACAGCATCCGTAGTGCTTAACCTCGGGCCTCCAGATAGGGGATGTTACATCGGCCCAAAAAAAGATAATATTTGGCTGAATCACTTACACATGTGTTACCCGGTATCCTATCCTGGCCATATAGGTCTGATTGCACAAGATAAATTTGACTATTTTCAAGTACGGTGGCCATGGAGCAATGATTATAGGACCTAAAAGTAAAGTACAAATGATATATAAAGCTAGAATTGGAAGAAATTGGTAGACAAACAATGCAGGATGCTTGAAATATGGTAGCTTAGACAAGTGAAGGGATCGGCATGGCTTGGTAACTTCATAAGGATAAGTATGATTGAATAAACAAGGGGTTGGCATGGTTTGTTGACTTGGAAAGTCATGCTTTGACTCATAAAGTAGGGATCGACATAGATGAAGAAGATGGATCGGCAAACTTAGGCCAACCAAAGTGGGGTCGGTGTCAGAGTCAAGTGCATTCTTGCGTTCAATGATAATTATGGGGATCTTTATGCTGCTGGTTGCTTTAATCCTTAATGTAATCAAGTTTTTCCTATTTCTTACTGCTGTAATAAAACTATAAGTGGATCAAAAAATATAATCTTTAAAGTGTACGTAGACATACAACGTCGAACCACTATAAATTTATGTATTCTTGATTATTACTGTTATTAGTCCATTAGTTTATTTTATTACTTGGTTTAAATTTTACTTTCTTCATTTAATCCTATACATAAATCTACTCTTGGGTGTTTGTGACCAATTTGGTTGTAAACATTTTGGTGCTTTCACTGAGAAGGCTTGAATCTCAGCATGCTAGGATCCATTTTGTTGCTACTGGATTGGGTAAATCCCCCAAAGGAGATTCGTAATTATCTTCGTAAAGTTGCTTATACTACTCAGATTTTTGGAAATCTAAGGAGATCGATAATGGTGACACATATTAGATTAACTTCCCATAATGTGGATGGAAATGAGGCTGCTAGCATTCAGCAAGGAGGCCTAGCAATCGACCTACAAATTTGAATACTGATCTGGTTGAAGTTCAAAACCCTACTGATTCTATAACCGGAGCTGAATTTCATAATCTAATAAGAGAGTTGATGGAAAGCCATCGATAATTAAGTCAACAAATTCAGACGAATATTAACCTGATGAACCAGATTAATCAACACTAGTGTGGGAAGGCTAGGAGGGATCCCACTCCTTACTCGGCATCAGAAAATTCATGTTCATCGGATGAATATCACAAGCATAGGCGTCATAGGGTCGAAGAAGATTGCGTAGAAATTTTAGAGCATCGCATGGCAGAACATCATGGTCTGCCAAGACCGATCGGTGTCGATCCCTCCCTAGGGATCCGTACCGATCCTCATCCAAAGGAGGGATTCCCCCTTACACTTGGAGAATCATGCCGGACCAATTCGTGAAGGCTTGGATAGTGGAGTTCGATTGCATGTTGACCAGGTACCCCTCTGGAATGAGGACGAGATGCGCACCAAGAGGATGGTGAACCAAAAAGGCATGAAACGACCCGTTGACATCGATCGAACCATTCACGTGAGGGGGAGCGCGACCACTGCTTGGCATCACCCATCCAAACACCGGAGTTATCGGCAATGGCCGGACAATTAGCGAGAGAGAACCAAGGCTTGACTAATGATGATAGAGGAATCTCGAGAAGCCATACCCCGTTTACTGATAATGTTTTGCATGCATAATATCTGAGAAAGTTCAACATGCCATCAATGCCTGCCTACGAGGGAAAAACCGACCTCAAGCAGTATATTATGAGGTACGAATGACTGATGGATTCTGCTCACGCTAATGTTGCGACTAAGTGCAGGTGCTTTCCCATGACCTTTTTCGAGATAGCAACGATGTTGTTCATGGGATTATCCCCGCAATCAATATCAAGATTTGATGAGTTGGCAACCAAGTTTGTGGAACAATTCTGACTGCACACGACTCGTCCTAAAGACATAATGTCCCTTTCCAGCGTGATCTAGGCTCCAATGGAATTATTGAAGGATTATTTGAAGAGATTTCATATCATCGCCATGAAGGTCAGTAACCCAGATGATCATGGTATACTTATGGTCGTGACAAGAGAGACTGATCCGCAATTTGAGTTTGGCGATTGCTGGCTGGAAAACCGCCTACCACGTTGGAGCGCTTCTATTCAGAGGCAGCTCAGTTTCTACGAAAGGAGGAAGCTAGGTCCTTCAGAAAAAAGAACATTGCGAGACCGAGTGGAGAAGCAGTGCAGAGTAATATTGCAATAAAACAGTCCGATGATAGTTCCGAGAAAATCCAGGTGGACGTTCAGAATAAGCAAATCAGCAAAAGGGAGATGGTGATAGGAATCGGGAGTGAAAGAGGGATTCTAGGAGACAAAAGCCTAGTATTCTAATGTATGACAACTATACGCCACTAAACACGCCTCTAAATAATATCTACTTATCAACTTGCAATACCATGCAATATAAGAAGCCTCCCCCAAAGGAGTCAACGAAGAAGCAGAAGCAGACTAGGAAATATTATCGGTTTCATGACTGTTATAAGCACAATACAAATGAATGTAGGCGTCTCCAGGATGTTACAGAAAAGCTAATTTGGGAAAGAAATTATCCGAAAATAGAAAAATTGGCGTACTGCTTACTGATTGCATCATGGAAGCTGTGTTCGTACTTCTAGGCACATTCGACTATTATTTACACCGACCAACCGTTATGACAAGTCTTACAGCGACCTGAGACATCTGGAAAATCACTCAAATGGAACATTAAGCTTTTCTAATTCGACGTTACTTATCTCCCTCGAAGAGCTATCTAGGCTCAAGCATTGGCGGACTTTATAGCAGAGTTTATTGTGCAAGGTGATATTCCAGAAGGAAGCGAAATCCCTACTGTACGATGGAAATTGTATACTAAAGGAGCATCTAAGATCATTGTTCTAGAGCTGGGACTGTGCTTGTAACCCCTGAAAATCAGTCAATTTGTTATGCATTGAAGCTTAATTTCCCAGCAATAAACAACGAGGCTGAGTTTGAAGCTTTGATTGCTAGATATAAACTCGCTAGAGAACTTGGAGTTAAATCTCTTGAAATCTTTTGCGATTCGCAGTTGGTGATGTATCAAGTTAGGGGAGACTCTCAGGTTAAGGGACAATGGCTTGCCTCATACCTTACCCAAGTTTAGAAGTTGTTGACAGAATTGGAATACTATGACATTTCACATATCCCACACAATTAAAACATAGAGGCTAATCCATTGGCAACATTTGCTAGTACCGATGATGCATGGTAGATGGGCTTGGTCCCGGTTGAAGTATTGAATACCCCAAGTATAAACAAAATGGAGACCGGACACTGGAAGTGGAGTCTGAAAGGGACTCGTGCATAACTCCAATTAAAGACTATTTACTACATGTAGTCCTGCCTAATAAGAGAAATGAAAAGCGACAAGTCCTTTGTAAAGCCTTACGGTATATTATGTAAGAAGGAGTTATGTATAGGAAAGGTTTCTCCGTTCCTCTACTCCGGGGTATCGCTCATGATGAGATAAAGCATGTTATAAGATAAGTTCATGAAGGAGAATGTGGTGATCACACTGGGAGGCGAACTTTGGCAAAGAAAAATACTCTGATATAGGTATTATTGGCCACCAGTAAATCAGGACACCGCCGATCATGTAAGACGATAATATAAATGCCAAATATATACAAAAGTTCCAAGAGCTCTATTGATAGAAATCATGCTATCATTGTAATTGATTGTGTTACAAAATAGGCCGAGCGGAACTTTTAGCCACATTTACAACCAAAAAAGCAATCAACATTATTGTTTGAAACATTATATGTCATTGCGGCTTCCATGGACTACTATAACTGATAATAGGACTTAACTCGATAGTGTTGAATTTAAAGACTTTTGTCGAATATATCGTGTGACGCCCCGTTCCAGAGCCTACTCATCCTAGATCCAGTTTTGCACGCTTGTGTAGAGACTACACCGATTTGGGTGGAAGGCCATTCAGGGGATCCGAGAGTGTTATAGAAATTCAAGCTTGGCTCAAATCATGCGATCGCATCTTTTCTTGTATGAATCTTATTGATCTACATCGAGTCCAAGTGGCTTCTAGCATGCTCCAAGAAAGAGCATTAGATTGGTATGAGCTTTTAATTTCTTAAATCATTGTAGCGGATCTCACTTGGGAGCAATTCCGGGAAAGGTTCGAATTGAAATTTGTGCAGGAGGCCAAAAAAGTAACTTTGGCCCGGCGTTTTATTGACCTTCTTCAAGGTGAATCTTCTATGACAGACTATGTCGCATCTTTCGAATCTCTTTCCAAATACGGGGTTGAATACATTAATACCCCATTGAAGAAAAATCAGAGATTTGTCTATGGTTTGAATAAGAATCTTAAGAAGCCATTACTTCTGAAACTTGAGGTTTCATTTGATCAGCTTATTGATATCGCTCTTCGTCTTGAAGAGGCCGATAATGAAGGTGATGTTGAAGTTGTGCGTGCCCAACAGAACTTCGACAATAACTTGAAGAGGCCTTCAAATTCAAAGGCCCCAATTCTAATAAGAAAGGGAAGCAACAAATTCCGATAGCAAAGACTCCTACCTCTAGTCGTGGTCAATGCTACAATTGTGGTTCCTCAGACCATTATGCAAGGGAGTGTCTGAAACCCCTCTTTTGTCGTTATTGCAAAGGTTCGGGTCATCTTTTATCTCCGTGCTAGTCGACAGCATTACTCCGTAGTGTTCTTGGCTAGCGTGGGTATAGAGGTGGGGCGTCACATATCGTATTGAAAAGAGATTTGCAGCAGTCGCTCACCCTTAGGAAAATGGACAAGTTGAAGCTATCAATAAAATCATAAATTCTATTCTAAAGAGGCATTTGGAGAAGGCTAGAGACAAGTGGGTGGATGAACTCCCTACGTCACTTTGGGTTTACAGGACCACTCATAAGTCCACGACTGGCCATACTCCATTCGCCCTTGTCTATGGTTTCAAAGTCGTTATTCCTGTTGGACTCGATGTCCCTTCTCATCGAGCAACTTACTATGATCCCAAAAAAATAAGGATCGCTTCATGGAATATCCGGACTTTATAGATGAGAAGCGCGAAGAAGTCGATCTAAGGGCGGCTGCATAGCGACATCGAGTTGGCTGGCATTATAGCACTAAAGTTCGACAAGGAACCTTCGAAATTCGCAATCTCGTCCTAAAAAGGGTTTTTACTACCCTATCGCACAGCTGATTTGGTAAGGACTATATGTCATTGTACAGAGACTAAGAGAAGGAACTTCCAAGCAAATGACTGTCGATGGGATTACGCATCTAAGAGCGTGGAATAGCTAGCATTTACGACATTGTTTCACTTAGTTTATTTCCTTTACGTTTCAAATGTATTTACTTTTAGAGTTTGTTTTAGCATTTGATTTTCCGAAAATGTAATAAGACATTTTATGTTATTTCCTTCCATTTAATGAATAAAGTTTCAAGCTTCTTTTGTATATGCTTTTGCTATTGCATTGTATGCTAATTACATGACGAAATTGATTGATATCAACGTGTTTGAATAGTCTCCTAGTGTTTAAAATCAATTAATCATGCTAACTCCTGATGAAATCAAGCAAGACGAGCTCAATCAACTTGTTCATTTAACAACTCTCATTCTCAATCCAAAGCACGGAATACACAACAAGGAATGAATGTAGCCAACAATCTGATGTTGAACAACTTCTGCCCAAACTGCGGAACTGAAAAATAATTAAAGCGACCAAGATATGGCCGATCGCTCGCTAAATCAAACCCCAAATCCTAAAGGGCGAATTAATCAGTCAAAAAGAGAACAAGCTGACCGCTCCTCGAAATAATTCTAAGTCCCCAAAGTGTGTACTGGAGTGTAAACATAAACCGGGTGTGAATCGACCACCCGCAAAATAACTCTAAGTCCCTAGAGTGCGGGATGGAGTATAAACATAAATCCAATGTGAACCGACCACTCGCAAAAAAACTCTAAGTCCTCGAGTGTGGACTGGAGTATAAATGTAAATCGGGGATAAACCAATCGCTCATAAGATAACTCTGAGTCCTCGGAGTGTGAACTAGAGTATAAACATAGACTGGGTTGATTTGACCACCCATTAACCAAATCTTATCCTCAGAGTGTGGATACAAACATGAACGAATAGATGAGTGGAGTTCGACCATTCTCTATTCCACAAACTCCATCCTAAAACCGGCGGGAGGAGTATAAACTCACTAAGGATGGAATTCGACCATCCGACTTTTGCCTTGCTAAATTGAAGTCGGGGGCTGGAGTACAGTTGCTCGATAAACCACTGATCTCGACAACGTAATATTAAGGCCCGAGCTTAGTGTTTGATACGACTCGAGGACACGACCACTTGGAGGCCTTAGGATGGAGTTGGTGAATTGTTACCAGAATTTACGAACAACGAATTACAAGTACACTGAATGGAAAGTAATAATTCAACTACTTAAATAATAATTCACTCGAAAGCTCAACGGAAAACAAAAAACTTTTATTCACACAACGGTTTTTGAGATCTCAGTAAAAGTAATTCAAAATAATTAGGATTCATAGCCGTACAACAACAACTAGTGAAAGAAACGACTATTCAAACTATATACATTGAACTGAAGCGGTAGTTATTTAGTCGATTTCCTCTCTTTTTTGCATTTCTCGGGAGTAGAGCCACTTGTGCTTCTCTTTATGGACCCTTACTGTGTTAGCAGGAGAACTTGCAGTGCTCATAGGAATTTCATCGGGAATCGACCCACCAGGTGGAATAATTTACAGTGGCACAAGATGAGGATCATCAATGTCCACCTCGGCAGGTTTAGTTTTAATTTTTCTTTTTAGCAACTCCTCATTTCCAATCCGTTCTTTCAAGCTAACCTTAGTGGTGTGTTCATAGGAAAAAATAATCATTACTTCAGTAGACTCGTCTGCTGGAAGCGGCTCTTCAGCCTTATCGTCATCTAGGGCCCCGATGACTTGGGCATCGGGTCCCGGTACATCAATAGCTGTCGAATCCTCAGTTGGTTTCTCCTGTTGTTCTGCTGCAGTACCTCTTTTAGGAGACTGACTAGGCCTCAAAAGACCTACAAAATCTGTGAAAACAGGGAGATTAGCTCAAGACCAATGCGCGTAAAGACCAAAAGTTTCCATATACAAAGGACAAAAGTATGATACCTGAATCCAGTTGGCTCACCGTGGTTGTCGTTGTACCTCCTTCTATAATAGGGAATAACATCTTGGATTGGTAGCCGGGCTTGTCCAAATCATAGCCAAGGTCTAGCTCCGTATCGAGAGAGGTCGGTGTCCCGGCTATTTGGAATGGAGAGGAAACCTTAGGTCAGTCCCTGAAGATCCGGCAATATGTTCTCCCCAGGAGGTGCAGAAGTATTGAAGTATCGAAATTTTGCGGTAGCTAAGTCCAAAGGTTCGTTTCCACGAAGAATTTCCCTAACTAACTCTTCTTCATTGAGCTTGGCTTCTCCCAGTTCTTTTTTCTTCATCTCGATAATATTCTCCTAAGCTTCAACGAGTGATTCGAGACAACCCTCATCAAGAAAACTTAAGTCGCGATGGATAAGGACTTTGGCATTATATTCAATGATCAACGGGTCGAATAAATCCTTAATCTCATTTCTTCTAGACTATATAGCAGCTTCCACTTAGGAGTTAACTTGTTCAATTATCTCTTTTCGTCCCTCTTCTCGAGCTTCTTCTTTAAGATATTCGATTTTAGCGAACTGCTCATCGAGTTTAGCCCTTAAGCTCCTAGCCTCGGTAACTTTCTCGCAATACTTCTTCGATTCTTCTTGAGCTTTGACTTTATCCTCCCATTCATTTTTGAAAAGTTCTTCAAGTTCCTTGATGCAGAGAGCCAGAGCGTTTTCTTTATGCAAGGAGTCATTTTCTAAAGCAAGTGCCCCTCTATGATAAAGTGCTGGGTCGAGTTCCTATTTATGAGAAACTTCCAAATGGCTTACTGCCTCTGCCGTTTCCTTAGCGTTTTCCCTCTGCTTTAGCAAGTTCAGCTTTCAATTCTAACGGTTCAGCATCCTAATTCTCAATTATTTCTTTATCATGTATTGCTTCCAACTTGAGGTGGTTTATCTCATGTTGTCGCTCAATGGATACTTCAGAGACTTTTTTGCCAAACGATTCGTGTTGCACGAATACGTCATTGACACATGCGAGAGAACTCTCCTTGGCATGCCGTGGAAGTACATGAATGGAAGGGAGGAATATGAGCCCATCAAAAGAATTTTTTTGCAAAAGTGGCTTTGAGCTCGGCCAACGTCTCGGGTGTAGAAACATTGGGAGCAGTAGCTAGAAAAGACGGATCAGAGGTAGCAATTGGATGTGTGCCTGATCGACGTTCACGAGATTTCTTAGAGCTCGAGGATCCAGAATGTTGCTCGTAAGATACAGCGATATGAGAGCTACAGTAGGAAGGCTGGTCTCCACCCTTAACAGGAAAGTTAGACTGTTATCCTTGGCATGATGTTTGGGACTAGAATTTTCTTTTAGAAGATGAACAATATTCCCTTGAGTGATAACTCTTATCCCGTCCCTCATCCTTCTCTTTCACCGAGCAGACTTTGAGTCCCAGCTAGATCGGTGGTATGATGAAGAACTCCTTAGGCGATCGAAGGCCCTAGATTGAGACATTGCACTTATAAAGACCAAATGAGAGAGTACAAGTAATTTTCGTTCGAGAGATTAACAAAGAGTACATAGTGAATTGCGTGTAATTATGAGTGTCCTAATGTTTCCTTCAAAAGACCGATAGCCGTAATCTTGCTTGTCTGTGTTTTCTCTTCTTTATCAGAAGGTCGGATGCCTTCACCACTTCTAATGGGAGAGTTGAGTCCTTCAATGTTGATACTCGAAAAGTCGTAGGTCATGATGTCATCTGAAATTTGAAGATTTGAAAATCCCTTTAACGAACTTTCCAAGTGTTGAGAAGACGATTCCTCTTCAATAGGAGTAATGATGAACTCTGGATCCATGGCAGTTTTCCTTCTACGAAGCTTGTACGCTAGCCTTTTCTTTCTTTTTGTGGGGTTTTGGGATTATATGCCCTGTGATGGTTAGACCATTAGCGCCTTTCCTGGGCCTGCATCAACGTCACCTGGTTTGTCGACCTGAGAATCCTTAATCTTGCCATTTTCAGTATCATCCCGAGCCCCCTTGGCAAGGGCACAATGTGGTTGACTGCATCCCTTATTTGTTCTACAACAGTCCTTTATGCTGCACTTCTAGGGAGGATGATACTATAGGCATCTTCCAACAGCCCAAACAAGGATAGTAACTCATTAATTACAAGAAGTTTGATGTCCCTGTTCTCAATAGGGGTAGCATGAATGGCAGCGATAGCACTTGAAAGGTGCCTTCCGGGCTTGGATGAAAACCTAAGAGAACTCCAAATGTTAGTAGATGCAAACGAAAAGTCATGACTTGGGTTAGTGAACTTTAGAGAGAAGTAAAGGTGATACTTACGTCCTTCTAACCATCATCTTGCAAAGCTGGGAGGGCATCGCACGTAAAACCATTCATGCTTGAACAATGAAAGTTTGTTCCAAGCGTCCATTAGAACTTGGAAATTTGGCGAGGGTTCAAGAAAACATAAGAAGGGATTCCCGATGACTGTTTGAAGTTATAGATAAATATTGTATCTTTAGGAGTAGGTGGATGAAATAAAACACTCATGAACAACAAGAAGGTTCCATTTATAAAAGCATAGCTATTTGGATGAAGTTGAGTGGGGGCTATCCGAGGTATCTAAGCATTTCTCGAATGAACGAGTTGAAGGGAGGTACGCATCCAGCCAGTACATAAACTTATTACCTATTGTGTACCCTACTAGGTGAAAGTAAGGCTTATCATTTCTTGAGGGAACCAAGATGTCCCCAAATGGAATTCCGTGAATAGAACATAGCTGGAGAAGAGCGCCTGCTAATCCAAGAAGCCTGTAAATCCGTTGGATTATCTAGAAGAATATCGCCCTCTATAGCATCAAGAGAAGGATTTGTGTTTTCCACTGGAAGGACTGGAATATCTGAGAAAAGGTCAGCTCATGGGTTAGAAACTTCTGTTTGTTCAATATGATGGCTAAAAGAAAGCCTGCCAAATATAGCAGCAGAACTCGACTTCGCTTCAGAACTAATGTGTTAAATCGCCGAATTAGAAGACATGTCAGCTGAACGCTTCAAGCGTCTGGAATATATATTAGCTATACTCAGTAGATAATCGAGATCAGAAAAGATAACCTGTTCCTCCCATGCTAAGTGTAAACTAGTGAAGTGTAGTGCAGTGTAGATAATCTGGAATTTATAGCCGATATATGTAGTTTGAAATCAGAAAAACGAAATAAAATGATGGGACTTGAGGGATTATTCAGAGAGACCGTCATCGCTAACCTTCTCAACTGACAAGAAGATTGATTGATTATGAAAGCTTTAGGATTGGTCGTCAGCGTATCAAAGTGTGAAGTTTGTCATTAAAGTTCATTTGTAAGTTTTTAGTCCATATTGATAGTTTCAGGGATCTGATTGTTCAATCTCAAGTTCGACAGTGAATGTGCATATTATATTGTTCATCGTTGTCATATGTTCAAGGTCAGTAAGGCAAATTAATGCTGATTGTTCGAACAAATTAGGTTGAATTATTTTACAAGGTATATGTGGACCTCCAGTATATATGCCGAACCCTTTCCCAAAAGCTCCTATTCGATCCTTTCCTTGACCACAACCTACCGAACCCTATGCCATCACCGTGATTGATCCCTTAGTTAAACACCCTCTACCGATCCCTACATTCCTCCACTCCTGACCTTTCTTCCATCAACATCCCTCGTCGAACCCTCGCCTTTTATCCTCCTCTCCTTTTCTTACACCTGATTCAATCTGCGAAACCCATGGTCCAGTAATCGTCTACCTCTCCAAGATCGTTCGCTATCATGGCCTCAAACACTCACCAACAGCTCAAAGCTAAGAATCCTATTATGCAATTAAAGGAAGTATTATGAAATCTTACCAATATGAAAGTATGGTTATTCTAATCAGAACAAAGACGAGTGATTGGGGGTTATCGAATCAAAGAGGAGGGAGAGCGAGTTTGTGGGTTAGTTGGAATCATAGATGAACTTAAGGCCAATGGTTGGAGGGTTTGGGTCCGTGGAGAGGGCTTGGCGTAAAAACAAATAAATGGGATAAGTGAAAAAGAAAGGAAGGAAAAGCTGATATACATACATACATACATACATACATATATATATATATATATATATATATATATATATATATATATATGGGGGAGGGTTCAATTGCAAGGACTTTGAGCGTGTAAAGAGGGGAGAGGGGTCGGCATAGAAGCTTGCCGACCCCTATCTACATGGCTTAAAAGATGGGTCCACATAATGAATGTCGATCCATATACATATATAACATAGTTATGAAGACTTGGCTATGAACATGAATATATGGGATATTATATAAATTAGCAACGACCCATAAGTGATCGAGCACGTTTGGGAATCGATAACAGAAACATATATATGAATGTGCACAAAAGTGACATAAAGATTCAACATTTTGGAGTCAATGGAAACTGAAATCAAGCTTGAAAACTTCAACTTCAAGACCGGACTAGATAATAAAAAGTTTATAAGTCTCGCAAAACCTGATTTATATATGTTGACGGAATATGGCACTAGATTTATATTATTGGAAATCGACCAAGCGTCATGGCAATCGATGAAGAATTCAATGCCTTGAAAAAACAATTTTACAAAAGAATTGCAGTCATCCAGATTTGTTTCGATTCAAAGCACGTCATGTTACTCACAAGAGGTACTTTGAGGGGCAAGTGTACCCGATATCCTAACCTGGCCATATAGGTCTGATTGCACAAGATAGACTCGACTGTTATCAAGTACGATGACCACAAGGCAATGATTATCGGACCCGGAAGTGAAGTACGGATGATTATATAGATCCAGAATTTATATAGATCCAGAATCGGATGAAATTGGTACATAAATAATGTAGGGTGCTTGAAATATGGAATATAGCTTAGACAAATGATAGGATCGATAAGGCTTGATAACTTCATAGGGATCAGTATGATTGAATAACGAGGGGATGACATGGTCGAAACAAGAAAGGGTCCGCATGGTTTTTGAGTTGGAAAGTCATGCTTCGACTCATAAGAAAGGGCTCCACATAGATGAAGGAGATGGATCGGCATACTTAGGCCCACCATAGAGGGGTTGGCACATGTCAGAGATCAAGTACAGTTTTGCGTTCAATGATCAATATCTTGGGATCTAAAAGCCCAAGGTAGATGAAATTTGGAGAGCGAGACATATGGACCCTAGGCAACCTACCCTAAGGATCTCATGTCCAATTGGCAAAGTAATAGGGATCAGCATACAACAATCTGGAGGGATCGGTAGAAGGAAGTTCATAAGCGAAGTTAAATAAAAAATCAATCAATAACTCGAGCTCCAGTGGTCCAAATGACATGATATTTGAAGGTCCAATATATTTAAGCATGTAAAAGCCACCATATAGATCGCTGCCCAAAAATTGACCAATGAAGGGATTGGTGTCGATCCCTCTTCTTTGGGATTTGGGCCTAGCGACCACTCTGGTAGGCCCATATAGATTAGGTCTTGTAGTCGAAGTTCAGAGAGATTGGTCGCCTTCGCCTATAAATATTGGCCTAAGGGGCCATTTTGGGAATCTTTATGCTACTGGTTACTTTAATCCTTATTGTAATCAAGTTTTTCCTATTTCTTGCTGCTATAATCAGACTATTAGTGGATTAATAAAGATAATCTTCAAAGTGGACGTAGGCATACAACTCTGAACCACTATAAATTTCTGTGTTCTTGATTATTGCTGTTATTAGCCCATTAGTTTATTTTATTCCTCGGTTTAAATTTTACTTTCTACAGTTAATCCTCTACGTAACTCTACTCTTGGGTGTTTGTGACCAATTTGGAAGCAAACAATATGTGATGATAAATATATTAACAACCATAAGGTTTTACAAGTGAATAACTAATCGGCCCAAAGGAAGATTGTTATTTGACTTGGATTTATCGTCGGTGTTGATCATTACAATAAGAGTACCACTTACAGTTAATATTATTGTCCTAAGACTTGATATTAATGTAGTGCTAGGTATATTGAGAAGATGCTTATCAATTATTTGAATTTAATATTGCTGATATTTGGATGTGAGCATATACGGTCAATCTTTACTTTTGTTCAATTTTCAACTAATTTGACTAAAGTGTCTATGAATTTTAATAATATTTTTAATTGGTTTGAGACTAACTCTAAAAATGTAGTAAGAGAACAAGTTGTTTATTCTTGACTTCTTAGATCTTACTCTTGTAATTAGGAGGTCATAAACACCCCTATTACAGTTGAATGTTCTTATAATGTTATGAAGAACATTGAGAGGTGGAATAATTGAAACAACAAGAGTCAAATGATCATAAGGTAAAATATTTCAGAAGCTTTAAGGATGTGGTATACGTGAGGTTAACCAAGTTTAATGAGTTCTTTACTGAGAATGAAAAGCTTTCAAAAAATGATGAGGGGAACAAGAACGCTTTATAGTGCTTGATTGCATAAAGTCAAAGTAGGGGAAACATAAACGGCTACTATATGGAAAGATGTTGCTTCAAAAGTTAAAGGCACATAGGTTATCGTTATTTTTTTGTACTCTCTTTATTCACAACATAACCATTTTAAGATTATTATTAATTATTTTAAGAAAATGATCTCTTATTGAGCTCATAACGCATTGTGGAAAGACGAAGAGAGATTGAAGCAGGTAAGATAGAAAGTACCCATTTAACGTACATTATAAATAAACGTATAAATAAGGATGAAGAAGCCGCTAAGGATCTAAACAAAAGAAATAACAGAAAGATATATTTGTAATTGTTTCTTTTATGAAATCTATGGACATATAAAAAGAATTTTACTAGATATCATACATGTCGTGTCTAAAAAGCTATGCATATTGTTTTGGATTTGTTTGGTATTTTTGTCACTTAGATAGATTTTGGTTTTCTTATTTTGATATGAATAATTCGGTTATTATTTCGAAAATAATAAGATTAATCTATCAATAAATTCATACATTATTGTAATTGAATATCTTAAAATTTATGATACATACCTCATATAAAGCCTTGAATTTGGATATGGTGATTAATGTAATTATTTATTCCATCTTACTAAATAATTCTAGATCGAGGCACTAAAGATAGCAAATAATTTATTGATATTCTAAGCGACTTAAAGCTATAAATTTTATAAACCCATACAAAAGAAGAAAAAAATTAAGATGGGAAATGCAATAATTTTTGAGGTTGTTGAGTTTGGTGAGAGAAATAAAGTATGGATCATTATCTTTAAAAAGAATCATTATCGTCGATTCAACTATAGTTACTTCTTCGGATAATGTATAGGATTTGTTTCCTTTCATTGACAAGAAGTAAATCAGGAACCATAATAAGACAATGTTAAACAAAATTTTCTTTGATTTAAGGCTAATGTTTCAAGAAATCAAACTCAACACCCTCAAGATGCAAGGTCACTAAGGAAATCCACTTAGAAAAGAAAATATTAATCTAGATGATTATGTAGTATTTCTCCATAAAGATAAATAATGGATTGATGAAGATGTTTATGTTGGCTTACATCAATCCATACAAGATATTAGTTTGAAATATGGATTTAAGGTATGAATGTATAGTATAAATCTATAAAGGACAATAAAGTTTGAGATCTTTCCCCTTACCTTAGGGTAATAAGATCAACTTTTTATCAGAGGCTAGCCGAGTTGACAGGGCCCCTACCTGATTTTATTGCAACCAAATAATAAAACAAAAATAGCTCCAAACAATCTTCAAGCTACAAGGGAAAACAAGGAAGCGAAACAATGCACAAGCATGATACAAAAGAAAGGAAAAAGGAGGGACAGAGCAGGAACCCAAAGAAAATAAGATTTATCTCCAAGCAAAAGACCAAAGTATAGGAGAACGCAGTCAACCTCAGCATAGCTTCCAAAATCTCATGTTTCAAAATTTTCCAGAGCACCTCATTATCCCTTCTTCTTTTCTCAAAACATATGAGATTCCTTCTTTCCACACCAAAAACAAATATTTTTTAATGCACAAAGTAATGAGACGAGATTGCCGAGTTCTCCATCTTATGGACTTGTATATCATATTCCAGCCAATATTTGATGGGGAAGACAATAAGATGCTACTAGCTAGTAACATCATCCTTCTCAAAATAGGTAGATTGACATCACAGCCAAAAAATATATGGTCACAAGTCTCATTACTCTCAGTACAGAAAAAGCATGAACACCAAGATTAAGACAAAACTGCATCAAAACATTTCTTGTTAGCAAGGCTTGATTGAAAAACCTTCCATAGCATCAAATTTTCCTTGGGGAATGCATCAGAATTCCAAGTAATCTTCATCCATTTGCAAGAAGGAACATTATCAAACCCGGATAACAGTCCATAAACATGAGAGGGTGAATTTTTCCTATCCTTCCAAAGGACCTGATCATGACTCACAACAGGGGACTTGGTGTCCTGTAGATGTAACCACGCAGCTCTGATGGCCTAGTTTGATGTGTAGGGAAGTTGAAGGTGGCCATTATAGTCAGTAGCCTTTGCTTCCTTAGCAATACCAATTTGATTGATTTGCTGATAATTCAAAAGATTAGATAGTATAATACTAGAAGATCCCCATGGCTCCGACCAGAATTTGATAGTAGAAGAAACAGCCATCCTTATGAAAATAAATGGAAGGAAAGTAGCTTTTAGCTCAAGCAATTTCCTCCATGTCCAACTACAGGTTTGAGGAACTTGCATATTCCAGAATTCCTTCCCGCCTATCCAAAATCTTTTAACCCAAACATTGTCCTTTTAGATAAACAAAATTGAAATGCATACTAAAAGCAGCAACATTCCAGTTAAATATGTTCTTGACTCTTAAATCTTCTTTCAACCTTGGCATTTCAAATAAACTGAAGGAGCAAGGCATAGGTTTTATCATATGGATGGAACGACACCAGTAGAACCTCATCATGGATCTTCTAATCCTTTTCAACAGTTTTTTTGGAAAGCTGAAGGTTCTAGCTCAATACACGACCATGGAGAAGCTTACTAATTTGATCAATATAAGACGCCCTGCCTTAGATAGAAATCTGTTAGCCCAACTATCCAAAGAAGAGGTGATTCTGTCATATAGGGGTAAACAGTCGGCTAAGGATAACCTTGAAGAAATGAGAGGAAGACCCAAATATGTCATGTCAAAATTTTATCAGTTGAAGACCAGATGTAACTATCAATGGAGAGGAAAGTTGCTAGTTTATTCCTGAGAAAATAATGCTAGATTTGGTTTAATTAAGAACGAGGCCAGTCATTAAGGAGAAGGATGAAAAGGTGCCAATATACACTGGATTAAAGGAAGGTGAGGTTTTGTCAAAATCATGATGTCATCAGCAAACATTAGCATGGTTATAAGAGGGTCTCTACACCCAGGGTGGTAATTTATCTGTTTATCAGTGTATTTCAGGGAGACTAGTCTTGTAAGGACCTCCATCATAAGAATAAAAATATAAGAGGAGATTGGATCACCTTGTCGAATACCTTGTTTGATTTTGAAATACCCAATTGAACGACCATTCAATATGAGGGAGAAACTTGGAGTAGAGATACATTCATACACCCAGCCAACAAAAGACTTAGGAAATCCCATTAAGGACATGAGGCGGACTATTGAAGTCTAGTGAATCAAGTCATATGCTTTCATAATATCAAGCTTCATCATGGTTGTTGCAGTTGCATTAGATCTATAATACCCACTAAGGAGCTCCTGAGCAAGAAGGACATTATCTAATATGCTACTATTTGGCATAAAATCCACCTGATTCTTAGAGATGAGAGAAGGGAGGACTCGAACCAATCTAGTTGCAAGAATTTTTGAGATACACTTATATACAACATTACAACAGGAGATTGGTCTGTAGGAGGTAACAGAGCTGGCAGTTGAAGTCTTAGGGATTAATATAAGGTTAGTTGAGTTGACTTGAGAGAGTAGAGTGCGCTTATTAAAGAAATTGTGCGCTGCTTTGCAAAAGTCGGTTTTAATGAATAACTATGAATACATGGTAATAAGATCATTCGTTATGAAAAACTATTCAAAATAAAAAGGGACTAAGTGGGTAATGCAGAAAGGTATAAGGCTCGTTATAGAAATGACTATACTCAAAGGAAAACATCGTTATAGAAATGACTATACTCAAAAGGAAAACGATGTTTTTCTAAAGAGACTTCTCTTTGGATTTATTGAAAGATTCTTTGGAATCATTTTGGAACTTGTTGTAGACTATAATTTGAAGAAATATCAGAAGGATATTAAAGTCATATTTCTCAACGGAGACATTGATGAAATAACTAAAGGACCCACTTATGAATTACTCTTTTGTATTAGAGATTCAAATAAACCATTATTATTTACGGAGTGATATTTGAATTATCACAAAAGAGATAGCAAATGCATAAAAAGGTTTGGTATGCAAACTAGGAATCAATTGATTCTCTTTTGCCAAAAGAGCCAAATATTGTCTTATATAGTGATATAAGAATATCCTTGAGGCTAAAGAAACGCAAAAGATTCCTTGTGCATTTGCGGTGTAGAGTCTAATGCATGCTAAGGCATATACATATACGGCTATTGCATGTATTATTTGGCAGATATCTTACTGACAATGAAAGTGGATAAATGGTTAGTAACCAAAATGGTTACAAGATATCTTTAAGAAACAAAAGATTATATGCTCATAGATAAAAATCGGATTGGTAGATCATAAAGCATTACAATCGGAATATTTTGGATGCCGAGAGTATAAAAGATCCACTTCAAGTAATAATTTTTTTTTTGGTGCAGCTATTTATGGAAACAGACATTTATAGCCCCCTCTATTTTGGAGCTAACATTTATTTTCTATTATGGATCATCTAACATTGAAAAATTGTTGCAATTTTTTTTACAAAGTTATGGAATATTAAAAAAGGAATTGAACAGCCACTAAAGTAATATTGTGACAATAAACAACATATTATTTTCCAATAAGAGAAGAGTGCAGAACAAATTGTAAATTATAGAGCGTATTACAACAAAATTACAAGAGGGTTATCATCTAAGGTCTTTCATGAGCATGTTGCTCAATTGATGTAATTTTTATGTAATGAAATTTTGGTTCAATAGGAGTTTATATATGGTAATGTCATATGACACATTGCTCTATACTTTCGTTACAATTATATATATATATATATATATATATATATATCAAGTTCCTTCTCTGATTAGAATAAAGTAATAAAGTTTTGTATGCACTCTAGGTTATTCAAATATTGAACATTTTGATCTCATCAAAGTAGGACCAGTTGGAAATAGACACGTATAGATCACATTTCATGTAATTTCCATGCTATGCATCCATGAGAAATCTATGTCATTTAATTATGATGGTATATGTGACCATTGATGGGTTTAATTACACTAAAAGTAACAAAAGTTGCTTTGATCCTTTGTCAGCATAGTTAATGGATGAGATTTTTCGAAAACACCTTATGTTATAGATAGAAAAATTTTGAGCTCATAAAGTTAAAAACATTTATAAGGTTATTACAAATATAGCTCGGGGGAGATTATTGGAAAAATTCAACATATGAACCATATATGTAAAATAAAATGTATTATGCTATTTTGATATAAAGCCTAATTAAGATGATCAAATTATGAATTAAACTTAAAAGGCATAAAAATATAATTATCATGATATTACAATGTAGAAACCAGGGCAATTCAAATTTGTTTAAGGGTCAAATTAGAAAATGCCAACATTATAAATAAGGGGTTATGGGGCTTAAGTTACAAAAGCTCTAGTTATTCTCCTAAGCTCTTCTATGGAAATAATTCAGATTTAGGGTTTGTGTCAATTTGAAAGATCAAACCAAATATTCTTTTTTTTTCAATCAGCAACTATGGATTTAGGTGTGACTTCTACCAATTTATTTATGCTCCTCTAACTTCTTCTCAATCAAATCAATATGGGTCACCTATTCAGATCTAGGATTTCATGATTAATCAATCCTAAAGTACATCGAAATCCCAACATTTAATGCTTATTTAATGTTTGAATGAAAAGTGAATTTGATTGGCATATCATTATAAAAAGAAATTTGAAACCAACCGACGAGGAGGTTTTAAGTTTATTAATACAAAACTTGTATAGTAGAGATTATAAGATGAATTTGTCTTTGAAATAATAAAAATTGATGGATTTTGCTATTTGATATGATTTTAAGCTTTTTTCTTTTATATTATCCATAACTAATTTTTGATGGTGCTTTTGACATGCGCTTGATTGATTTTTCTATTTGATATAATTTAATTTACTTTTCTTTTGTATAATCCATAACCATTTTTTGTGGTGATTTTGAGATGCAGTTGATAGATTTTTCTATTTCGTATGACTTTATGTTTCTTTGTTTTGTATAATCCGTAACCAATTTTTTATGCCGCTTTTAAGATGCACTTGATGGATTTCTCTATATTAGTTTGAGCTTATTTACTTCTATATAATCCATAACCAATTTTTGGTGGTGCTTTTAAGATGAATTTTATTGATTTTACTATTTTGTATGAGTATAAGCTTCACTTCTTTTATAATGAGTAACAATTTTTATTTGTGCTTTTGAAACATACTTAATGGATTCTTCTATTTAATATGAGATTGAGCTCATTTGCTTTCGTATAATCCATAACCAGTTTTGGTGGTGCTTTTGAGATGCACTTAATGGATTCTACTATTTGTTCTAATTTTTAGTTTCTTTGCTTTGTAAATTCCATAGTCAGCTTTCGGTGGTGCTTTTAAGATGCACTTGATGCATATATTGATTTATTTTAGGTTGAGCTTGCTTGCTCTGTTAAAATCCATAATTAGCATTGGTGGTGCTTTTGAGACGCACTTAATGGATTTTATTAATTTATTTGAGGAAATGCCTTGTAACTCATATAAAATTCATAACCAGTATTCGTGGTGCCTTTATGATGCATTTGATGAATTAGGTTTATTTATTTGATGAGGTTGAGCCTTTTTCTTTTAATGAGTCCATAACCAGAGGTAGTGATCTAGAGTGGAGAACTTGATGGACTCACTTACTTGAATGTGAAGGTAGGCCATCTTCTATAAAATCCTTAAGCTCTCTAGAGCACTCATGAGTTCCCAAGGTAGGTTCACAACTATTAAAACCACGTATTTATCGCAAAGTTTTTAGAAATTGAAAGTGTAGAGTAATGACCCACTTTTCCATACAGTTTAAGCGACCAATAGACCATGCATGTCTTAATCAAATTGATCAAAAAGGCGGATAGTTAGGGGAAAGAAAGAAGAAAGAAAACAAGAAGAAACAAAACAACATAGAATCTCATGACGGAACTAATAATCTATAATATAAAACCAATCTTTGCACAAAACAAACTGTAATATAAGTATATATAGACATCAATCAAAGTATACTAGCTTATTTCAGCTCGGACAGTTATAACAACATGTCCTCACAATTGTTAATAAATACAACAATGAATGCAGTGAAAAATAAACATATACATGAATACGTCTCTAGGCCACCATCTCGTCTCCTGAAGCTCCAAAGCCTCCAATTAAATCTGTAATATGCTCGGTCTGACGCGAGCATTATGGGAAAACAACACCCGGGTTAGTCTGGTAAGACCAGCGTGAGAAACTCAAATCATAAGGAATTTTATTTACTATAGCTTGTATAATCCTTTAAAATCAAAGGCATCTTCTAAGACCACGCCGCACATAAACATGGACATGTTTTTGCCTTACCATAACCAGAATCTTAATATCAAAAAATCCAGTGATATTATAATAATGTCTAAGGGTGAAAATAATAATATCAAGCAGCTGTGATGCTTGTGAGTGTACATCACAACAACACTGGGTATATAAATGAAAATCGATAAGGCACGTTCACTAATTGTGTAAGACTTTAATAGAGGTGCTCTCAGTACTTTGAGAACCGTCCTTCTGCACAAGGATCAGAGATATCCTTCTGAAACTGCACACATCCCTAGTGATGTACCATAGGAAAAACATAGATGATCTTGCTAAGACCGAGTGCATCGCCCCATGCATGCATAACAACTATAGGTAACGTCTAGGTGGAGCCGACTACACTCTTAGGGTTTCCCAACCTTACTGGCCAAGCCTTCTATCTTTGGTTTTAGTCATTTTTGCCAATGAGGCTACGTCCGGTATTCCAGCTCATGCACCGCCATCAAAGCATATCACGGATTCTCACATGGATTCCAATACCCTAATGGGTATTGGAATCACTTATGGATTCCCACATATCAAATAGATCACATAACTCATCCATTGAACCGTATATGGCTTTGGAGTGGTTACGGTTCTGAGCCATCTCTTACAAGTACACTCTTCCGCTTCCTGGGTGCTCCACAGACCAATTGTCAATTTTTTCAGAATGCTCAACACCGGTTCTTTAGGTAATAATTAGACAATACATAAGAGCAGGGATCATCGCCTAAAAAGTGGATAGATATCCTTATCATTTGTCCTAGAAGAACAAATGGAGTTTATACGTACAATATAGCACCACCGACGGTAACTGTGCAATATAATTCCTATGTTTTCCCTATATATTTCCAAAGTTAAAATCCTCCGGTATTAAGTAAGAAATATTTTTGTACCACCAAAATTAAGAAAGATTACATATTTAGGCCAAGATTTGATAGTCGGTTATTAACTATCAAATAATCAAACATTCAAAACAAGATCACATTTCCCAAGAAAATCACTAAGCCTCTTAAATTACTCTTTCATTAATTTAAAATCACATTTGAAATACATGGAAATCACTTCCATATACTTATCTCAAAAGGATAAGTACATTCACAAACCACTATATTTTCGATACTTAGAAAATATAACCATATACTTATCTTAATGGTATAAGTATATTTACAAACCATTTCGCTTTGAAAACTTAGAAACTTTTCCATGTACTTAAATAATATTATAAGTATATTCATGAAACATTCAGAAAGATTTTCCATTTCATACTAAAATGACCAAAACTCCATATGTCGTAAAAACGGAGATAAATAATCCAAACCCTAATTCTTTTCATAAATCTCTTTATTTTTATTAAATAAATATCTCCTTTATAACATTCTAAATCAATTTTTTTTTTTTAAAGTCTCCGATCTATTTATGAAATACCATTTTACAAATCTTGAAACCCTATTTATAAGTCTATCCCTTTTTGGATCTCTAAACCTATTTATAAATATCCATTCTGACATCATTTAAAAAGTAAACTCCTATTCTAATTCCAAAATCTCTTTCCAATTTATAAAACCTTTGATAAATCTTTTTTATTGGATGAAACCCTTTATAAACCTTTCATTTAAAAATAAACTTCAACCTTTTTACTCATATAATAATTAACTAACTTCAAACAGTATTAATATAATAACAAATTATCCTTAAAGCAATATTAATATATATAAGTATATTAATTTTTAGAATTATATTAATACGGTAATAAATTAACTTTAAAATAATATTAATATTAACTTATGGATAATAATTAGGGGCATTTCACTAAAAGGACAAACTTTGCAGTCCAATTAGTTTCTAGGACACACATCCATGGAAATTAATTTCAAGGCCAAAGTCAGCAGAATAATTACTTTTAAGGATAAAGTCAGCAGCCCAATTACTTTCAAGGACATAATTTCATAGGTTTCTATGCCTTAGAAGCTAATTATTTAGCATTTTGTCCTTAAAAGCAATTATTTTGGTTGTGTGTCCTAGAAACTAATTGCACTTGCTAAAGAGGCCCTTGTGGCTAATTTTAACTAATAATTAACTTATAGATAATAACTCACTCAGAATCAAACTGTTATAAAATAACTTTAGTTAAATAATTAATTAACTTTTAAACAAATAATTACAATCAATAATTTAAAATAGTAATTAAATAACTTGGAAAAATATTCTTAAATAACTCTGCGAAATATTTTAAAACTCATAAAATAATTAACCTTCAATTATTATTTAAACAAAAATCAATTATCTTTTAATATCAATTATAAATAATAATTATCATTTAAAGTCTTATTAATAATTTATAATAATTACCTTTAAAATAGCTTTATTAATTAATTAAATTTTCAATTTAAAAAGAGGCTTAGCACTCCAATGGTACTTAATCAAGTCACCGTTAATTCCATTACTATCCACATTATAATCCAAGTATTTACATCACCTTCCATATGTAAATTAAACTCATAATTATCAATTGATGATAAATGGAACACTTATCCAATACTAATCAATTAGAACGTAATTAAGTGTCCACTCTAATGTAATAGCAGAATAGGTTTAATTTCTACTGAATAAATGTCCAAATTTAACATATCCAGTTAATAATAGCAGCATGGGGATTTAAACTGCTAAACAGATGTCTATTTATTTCAATAAGGAGAATGATATTTTATTCCGCTAAACAAATGTTAAATTGCCATATTCAATACAATTTAGCTCAATAGTATTTTATTTGGTCAAACAAACATCAATAATTTAAGTATATAAATTTAAACGACGTTATTAGTTAAATAACGTAACTTAAATTCAATCCATTTCCATATGTCGTAATTTTTAAACACCCCAAAACTACCAAAAATTATACTACAATGTTATACTCATCAATACGAGTCCAATGAAATCCACGAGCGAAACAGATCACGAATAAGCAAGTTAGCTTAGCTTGAACATAACATATACTAATTTAATAATTAAATCATTTTCAAAATATTCCTCACCAAATTAGATATGACCCAAAGCTCTAAACGAATACCCATCCACCCACGCCCATTCTACTTCTTCCCCACCTTCATTCTTCCTAAAACCCCAAATCAATGTGCACATGCACATGCACGAGCAACACCACTGGTCAACGCCATATCCAAGTTCGCCAATATGTCCATCTTGCCACGCCCATCTCATTCCCCACCTTTCCATCACCTATGATCCACTCATTCAAAATTCGACCACGATCTACCTAACCCAAATGCAAGCCATAGCAACTCAAACCAAAAGTCGCAACAAAAAATTTGTCGAAACTCCATCGAAATCTCACCGTAGGCGCGTCTCTCCATCCTGATCACCAATCCAAGCTTCAATTCATGAATCGCCACCGAAATTTTTAAAGAAATAAACCCTAGGTGACAAGCATCATTAATCGTCGACATTGAATCACATCGAAACATCACCAAAAATTGTATGCTTCAATACGAACTCAACGACGCTAGCGACGTCGAATGTTCGATTTGGATCAAGAGATATGAATTTTTGAAGTTTAAGAATAATAATATACTCTTATCGATTTTCGACGACAACTCGATCGATATTCAATGAAATCAAATTCCGTTAATTTTTAAAAATACTGGAGGCCAAGGCGGATATCTTTTATGTTGAAATCATTGGCTAATTATCTAGGGATTTGAATATATAAATTTTTAAAGTTATGAATGGAGTTTATTTTTTTGATTTTTGAAATTTACGGAGATGGACAAAATGAAGAAGATGTGGTCATACAATGTGTATGTGTGTGTGTGTGTATGCAGAACCCATCACCTATAGCTAAGCTAATCAACCCAAATTCATAAATGAAGCTCAAATCAAAATGGGACAAGGGTGGCTGTTGTGGCTACTGAGGTGATGGGGACGCAAGTGCAGTGTAGGAAAAAGGAAAAAAAGAAGTTGGCTGAGTGTAAAATGGTGGTGTACTTGTACATTTGATAATGAATAAATTCAGGTACCCTACCACACTGTATCGCATCCGATTTTGGGTCGCGATCAACAAAAAATAAAATATGATCGTGTTCAGAATGGGACACGATCACAAAACAGGTATACGACGTACAAGTTATTTAATTCTGTAAATTTCCAAAATTGCCAATGTTTGATGCAAAAAACGTCAAATGAATATTTATTTATTTTTCAATTAAAAAAAGTTGTTGAAAAATTCTATAATTTAAATTGAAAATACATCGTTGAAAACCGGGTGTTAATTAAAAACATAGATTTCTATTTTATAAAATCCCAAATCGAATATTTAAAACTAATTAAATATCCCAAAAATCAGTATGATAAAATTTTGGGTCGTCACACTCTCCCTCCTTAAAAAGAATTTCATCCTAGAAATTTCTCCACTTGAACATACAATATTATTCATAAGTCCACATGATGTTCACACATCATTCACATATAGAATCTGATTCGATCATTACTTGAATACATAACTTCACCTCGAAACTAGCATCACTCAACCGATTTATGAGTGCGAATTTCAATCAGGCTCCTTGATTAGGAACCTCTGTTCCCCTTACATGGCATATAATATGATAGAAAACTTTGGTTCCATATCAAGAACCCTTACTAGTGTTCGCCATCAAAAATCGTGTGATAAATCCTTATTTGGAATGGTGTGAAACACCTCAAAGCCTTGTACACGAATATTAGATCAAAACTATATGGAAAGAGAAATGATCTGCATCTATTCTACGTACTTATTTAATTGATTATTACTAATACCAATTCTATTTCCATATTTGTGAAAACATTTCAAAAAACATAATTTAAATAGTAAAACTTATAAAATTCCTTATTATTCGCTAAGGGTGCACACAACTATCAGATTCAATTTTTTTTGAATTCACATAAGTATTTTAAACACCCTGGTTTTATTCAACCATTTTTGGAAATGACACTAAATACTTTAATCCATAGAATATATATATATATATATATATATATATATATATATATATATATATATATATATCCCGGGTAACACCAAAATGAACCCAAGGAATAGGTTACTACCAAACAGTACTATATATTCCCTTACTAAGAAGGGTAATGCTAAAGAGAAGTATCTACCATCTGGTCACATCTACTGCCCTTTTTTAGTTATTGTCGTACCACTAGAACCAGTTAATTTAAAAACGCCTTTTTTTTTCAAATCCCTATTTGAAACAATATCACATATATTCCTTAGCTAAATATTTTCAACGAAATATCTAATTTCAATTGGCTTTGATTCATTTGGATTCGAACTCGTTCCGACCGTACAAAGACAAAGAGAATAATTTACTGACCGCACAATACTGTTTGCCTAGACAAACATCCGATCGTCACGTAGAAGATTATTTTGATCATCATAAAACCAATTGGGAATCATTTCTCGAACCAATCCAAAGAGAATATACCTTTTTCTCTAACATTTTCCCTTCCAAAAGTATTGAAAATGTTTTTAACTAAACTATTGCCATTATTTCCTAAAATATTTATACTTTAAACTCTTTCAGGTAAAATTAATACTTCTTTTCTCATAAATCATTTGAATAATAATATACATCTTTCCTTCTGTTATACCAAATCATGTTTTTGGTTTAATCAAAATCAGTTTTTACCCAAACAAATCCATAACCAAATTCCTTTTTAAAATACCTATATTTGTAAAATATCTTCAAATAATATTATTTTTACTTTCTAAAAACTTTGAAAACCATTTTCCAAATGCACCTGAATTCAAGTTCTCAAATTCCTTTTATTTTTACACATATTTTATAAATCAATCCTTACAAAATATCTCCCTTTAAAGGAAATCATTTCTCAAATATTTACTGCGAAAATATTCTAGCTTCCTTATATAAATCGTTTCAAGTATTTATTTCAGAAATATTTAAGTTTCATTTAATAAACTTATTTTATAAAATCCTAGTTTAAAACAACCAACTTCTATATTAAATCATTTCCAAAATATTTATTTCAAAACATTCCAATTTCATTTTGATAAAGCAACATTTATTAAAACAACGAACGCCTTATATTCAAATTGCGAAACTCAATTTACAAGGCATTCGTTTCAATGTTCCTAAAATTTCATACCTACCCAACCCGGATTTCAAAAGGAAGATTCCAAATAGATTAATATATAACAGTAAATGCTCAGGACTGGGCGAGCAAGACTAATCAAAATTCTAAATGATAATGAAGGAATATTATCCTTCCTAACAACCAAACACACCTTGAAAAAATAATATTTTTGAAAAAAATTATATTTATTTTTCATATATAATTATTATTTTAGGTAAAATTATTTCATTTACCCATTTTAAATAATACAGTGTCAGTTGGTCATGTTCGAGTGCTTAGGAAATCTCTATCAATAACGTTGGCCAAGCGCATCGACCAGAATTCTTAAGCCACTCAACAGATCAAACAACACAACATAAAACATTTTTATATCACTAACAAATACACGCTCTTACACACACACACACACACACATATATATATATACATATACGCACTCTCAAACTCATCCTAGGGTCTCACTTACCATATCTTCAATGAGTCAACCCCACCAAAGCCTAGGTATTCGCTCAACTTAAGCTCAAATACCACATTGTAACGACCTACTTTTCCATACAATTTAAGCGGCCAATAAACCACACATGGCCCACTCAAATTGATCTGAAAGGCAGATATTTAGGGAAAAGAAAGAAGAAAGAAGACAAGAAAAAACTAAACAGACACAGAATCTCACAGCGGAACGAATAATCTATAATATAAAACCAATCTTTACATAGAAACAAATTGTAATATAAGTATATATAGGCATCAATTGGAGTATATGAGCCTATTTTAGCCTGGACAGTTATAATAGCATGTCCTCACAATTGCTGATAAATACTACAATGAACGTAGTGGAAATAACCATATACGTAAATATGTTTATGGGCCTCTAGCTCATCTTCTGAAGCTCCAAAGCCTCCAACTAAATCTGTAATATGCTAGGTCTGACCAGAGTATTATAGGAAAACAAAGCCTAGGTCAATCTGGTAAAACCAGCATGAGAAACTCAAATCATAAGAAATTTTATTTATTATAGCTTGTAAAATCCTTTAAAATCAAAGGTATCTCGTAAGGCCACGCCGCAAATAAACACGGACGAGTTTTTACCTTACAATAACCAAAACCTTAATATCAAAAACTCCAGTGATGTTATAATAATATCTAAGGGGGAAAATAATAATAATAATCAAGTAGATGTGATGCTCGTGAGTGCACATCACAACAATACTAGGTATATAATTGAAAACCGATTGGCACGTTCACTAATTGTGTAGGATTTCCATGGAGGTTTTCTCAGTACTTCGAGAACCGTCCTTCTACACAAGGATAAGAGATATCCTTTAGAAGCAGCTACCTCCCTAGTGATGTACCATAGGAAAAACGTAGTTGGTCTCGCTAAGATCGAGTGCATTGCCCCCATGCAAACGTCTAGTTGGAGCCGACTACACCCTATGGGTTTGCCAACCCTACTGGCCATGCCTCATATCTATGGTTTTAGTCATTTCTGCTGATGAGGCTACGTCTGACATTCCAACTCATGCACCACCATCAAAACAAATCATGGAATCCCACATAGATTCCAACACAATAACGGGTCTTGGAATCACACATGGATTCTCGTATCTCAAATAGATCACGAAACTCCTCCATAGAACCGTATATGGTTTTGAAGTGGTTACGGTTCCGAGTCATCTCTTACGAGTACAGTTTCCGTTTCTCGAATGCTCCATAAACCAATGGTCGATTTTTTTGGAATGCTCAATACTGGATTTTTAGAAATACTTAGACAATACATAAGATCGGGGATCACCCCCTAACCGTTTAAGTAGATGGATCTCCTTATCATTTGTCCCAGAAGAACAAAACGAGTTTATACGTACAGTATAGCATCACCGACAGTAACTGTTCCATACAATCATCATGTTTTCCCCAAACATTTCCAGAGTTAAAATCCATCGGTGTTAAGTAGGTATTTCCGTACCACCAAAATTAAAAAGGATTACATATTTAGACCAAGATTTGATGGTCGGTTATTAACATATCAAATAATCAAACATTCAAAACAAGATCACATTTCCCTTGGAAATCACTAGGCCTCTTAAATTAATCTTTCATTATTTAAAATCAAATTTCAAATACTTGGAAATCACTTCCATATACTTATCTTAATAGAATAAGTATATTAACCACTATAGTTTTGATACATAAAAAACATAACCATGTACTTATCTCAATGGTATAAGTATATTCACAAACCATTTCTCTTTTAAAACTTAGAAACTTTTCCATGTACGTGAGTAATACTATAAGTATATTCATGAAACATTCAAAAAGATTTTCCATTTCAATTCATACTAAAATGAACAAAATTCCTTATGCCATAAAAACGGATATATTAATGATCTAAACACTAATTCTTTTCATAAATCTCTTAATTTTTATAAATAAATATCTCATTTATATCTTCCCAAATCAATTTATAAAATAATGTATAAGTCTCCAATCTATTTATAAAATACTCTTTTATAAATCTTAGAACCCTATTTATGAGACTTTCCTTCTTTAGATCTCTAAACCCATTCATAAATATCCATTCTGACATCATTTAAAAACCAAACTCCTTTGCTAATTCCAAAATCTCTTTCCAATCTATAAACCCTTTGATAAATTCCTTCTATTGGATGAAACCCTTTTTAAACCTTTCATTTAAAAATAAAACTTTAACCTTTTAATCATATAATAATTAATTAACTTCAAATAGTATTAATATAATAATAAATTATCCTTAAAGCAAATATATATGTAAATGGATTAACTTTTGAAATAATATTAATATAGTAATAAATTAACTTTGAAATAATATTATAATTAACTTATAGATAATAACAAACATATAGGTAATAATTAACTTAGAATCAAATTGTTATAAAATAATTTTAATTAGATAATTAATTAACTTTTAAACGAATAATTACAATCAACACATTAAAACAGTAATTAAATAACTTAGAAAAATATTCTTAAATGACTCTATGAAATACTTTAAAGACTCATAAAATAATCAACCATTAATTATTATTTAAACAACAATCACTTATCTTTTAAACATTAATTATGAATAATAATTATCTTTTAAAGTCTCATTAATAATTTATAATAATTATCTTTAAAATAACTTTATTAATTAATTAACTTTTCAATTTAAAAAGAGGCTTAGCACTCCAATGTTACTTAATCAAGTCACCATTAATTCCATTACTATCCACATTACAATCCAAGTATTTACTTCACCTTCCATATGTACATTAAACTCAAAATTAGCAATTGAATATGAATGTAACACTTGTTCAATACTAATCAATTAGAATGTAATCAAGTGTGCACACTAACGTAATAGTAGAATTGTTTAATTTCTGCTAAATAATGTCCAAATTTAACATATCTAGTTAATAATAGCAGCATGGGGATTTATTCTGTTAAACAGGTGTCCATTAAATTTAATTAGTGAAACAATGTTTTATTTCGCTAAACAGATGTCCAATTACCATATACAATACAATTTAACCCAACAGTGTTTTATTTGGCCAAATAAACATCAATAATCTAGATATATAAATTTAAACGAGTTATTAGTTAAATAATGTAATTTTAATTCAATCTATTTCCATATGTCATAATTTTTACATATCCCAAAACTACCAACAAATTATACTACAATGTATAATCGTCAATACGCATCCAATGCAAAAATCCATGGGCGAAACGGATCACGGATGAGCAAATTATCTTTGCTTGAATATAACATATACTAATTTAATAATTAAATCATTTTCAAAACAGTACTCACCAAATTAGATACGACCCAAGGCCCAAAACGAATGCTCATCTACCCACGCCCACTTCTCCTTTTTCCCTATCTCTTCGTTCTTCCCGAAACCCCAAAATCAACGTGTACGTGTACGAGCAACACCGCCCATCAGCGCCACATCCAAGCTCACCAACATGTTTGACTTGCCACGCCCATCTCGTTACCACCTTACCATCACCTCTGATCCCCTCATTCAAAATTCGACCACGATCCACCCAAACCCAAACCAAGCCTGTAGCAACTCGAAACAAAAGTCACGATACAAATTTCCTCGAAACTCCATCAAAATTTCACAGCAGGCACGTCTCTCCATCCTGATCACCAATCCAAGCTTCAATTCACAAATTACCGCTTTAATCTCTGATGAATGTAAACCCTAACCTACGAGCATCGTCAATCATCGATACAGAATCATACCGAAACTTCATAAAATATAATATGCTTCGATACGAACTCAATTAAGCTAGCGGCATGGAACGACTCGACCCAGATCAAGAGATATGATTTTTTGAAGTTTAAGAACAATAATGTCCTCTTACCGATTTCTGACGATAACTCGATCGATATTCAATGAAATCAAGCGGCGTTAATTTTTAAAAATATTAGAGACCGTGGCAGACACTTTTTGTGTTGGAATCATAGGCTAATTATCTATGGATTTGAATATATGGATTTTTGAAGTTGTGGTTGGAGTTTATTTTCTTGATTTTTAAAATTTACAGAGATAAAAAAATGAAGAAGAACAAGATGTGGTCGTAGAATTTGATATCAGGGTCCTCGCTTAGCAAGCATGGTTTCAAATTAAACTTTGTAGCCGATAGGTTTGTATTATCAAAGAATGGAGTGTATGTAGGAAGAGGATATGCATGTGATGGTTTATTTAAAGAAGTAACAACTATTGTATCAAACACTGATATGAATAAAAGTGAATCTTCTGCTTATATTGTTGACTCTTCTAACATATGGCATTCTGGATTAGGGCATGTGAATTTTGATACACTACAAAAAACGGTTGATCTAGAATGTGTACCAAAATGTAACATAGACTCCAACTATAAATGTCAAATTTGTACAGAAGCAAAATTGACAAGAACCTCGTTTCATCATGTTGAACGAGAAACTGAACCTCTAGACCTTATACACACTGATGTACGTGATTTGAAAATGTGTCAAATTAGAGATGGAAAAAGGTATTTCATTACGTTTATTTATGATTTTACTAGGTACTGCTATGTGTATCTCCTTAGAAGCAAGGATGAAGCATCCGACGTGTTTAAACGGCATAAAGCAGAAGTTGAGATTCAACTCAACAGGAAAATTAAAGCTTTAAGAAGTGATAAAGGAGGAGAATATGAATTTCCCTTTGAGGAATTCTACGCTGATCACGGCATTATACACCAAACTACAACACCATATTCACCTCAATCCAATGGTATAGCTAAACGGAAAAGTAGAACTCTTAAAGAAATGATGAATGCTTTATTAATCATTTCTGGCTTGCCAGATAACTTTTGGGAAGAAGCTATTCTTTCGGCAATCCATATTTTAAATAAAATACCACGAAAGAAAACATCCAAGTCTCCTCACGAACTTTGAAAAAATAGACCGACATCCTACAAACACTTAAAAGTATGGGGGTGTCTTACCAAAGTAGAGATACCTAAACCAAAGAAGGTCAAAATTGGACCAAAAACAATCGATTGTGTACTCATTGGATATGCACAAAAAAGTGCCGCTTATTGATTTCTAGTACACAAATCTGAAATTGATGATATTCATGAAAATACCATCACTGAATCGAGAAATGCAAGATTTTTCGAACATATATTCCCTTTAAAACAGGATACTAACGATGGTACTCAAAAGAGACCAAGAGAAGATGAACTTATTGATTCTCTTGAGAATACTGAACAAAATAAACTTCGGCAAACTAGTGCTGATCAACAAGTGGAGGAACCAAGAAGGAGCAAAAGGTCAAGGACCTCTAGGACCTTTGGACCAGACTTCTACACGTTTATGTTAAAAGATGATCCATTGACATATAAACAAGTTATGTCCTCCAGCAATGCCTCTTAACGGAAAGATGCTATTAACAATGAGATTGAATCCATTATGGCTAACCATACCTAGGAGTTAGTTTGTTTACCTCAAGGATGCAAGACCTTAGGTAATAAATGGATATTTAAAAAGAAATTGAAACCTGATGGTTCAATAGATAAGTACAAAGCTCGTCTTATAGACCAAGGATTCAGACAAAAGGAAGACCTGGACTATATTGATACATATTCACCAATGACGAGGATAACATCAATTAGGATGCTTATTGCAATAGCATCCATACTTGATTTAGAAATACATCAAATGGATGTAAAACTGCATTTTTGAATGGTGAACTAAAGGAATAAATATATATGAAGGAACCTGAAGGGTTTCTTAGCTCTAGAAATGAGAATAAAGTATGCAAATTAGTAAAGTCGCTTTATGGCCTTAAACAAGCTCCAAAACAATGACATGAGAAATTTGATGAAACTATGTTATCAAATGGATTCACAATAAATGAATCAGATAAATGTGTCTACATAAAACACACATGTTGGATATGTCATTGTTTGTCTTTATGTTGATGACTTACTAATCCTAGGCAATAACAAGGCCATAATAACATCTACAAAGAATATGTTATCTTCTAGATTCGATATGAAAGACCTAGGACTGGCTGACGTGATATAAGGTGTCAAAATTTTGAGAACACCACAGGGATGTGCATTATCCCAACATATTACATCGGTAAGATACTTGAAAAATTCAAGCAATATAATATAACTATTGCAAAATCATCAGTAGATATGAACCGAAATTGGGTAAAGAACACTGGTGATGGTATCTACCAGCTTGAATACTCTTGTATACTAGGAAGTATCATGTATGTTATGAACTGCACTATGCCAGATATCGCATATGCTGTAAGCAAGCTGAGTAGATTTACCAACAATCCTGGTAAACATCATTGGAAAGCGATAATCATTGTTTTAGGATACCTAAAGTATACACAGAACTATGGTCTACACTATACAAACTATCCTTCAACAGTGGAAGGATACAGTGACGCAAATTGGATAACTGAATCACAAGATACAAAGTCTACAAGTGGACATGTGTTCACATTAGGAAATGGAGCAATATCATGGAAATCATCCAAATGGATTTGTATAGCTAGATCTACGATGGAATCGGAGTTTATTGCACTACATAAGACCGCAGAAGAAGCAGACTGGCTTCGAAGTTTGTTGGAAGATATTCCAAATTGGAACAAACCTGTGCCTCCAATATGTATACATTGTGATAGTCAATCAGCAATTGGAAGAGCTAATAGTAAACTATACAATGGTAAATCTAGGCATATTCTTCGTGGACATAAAACAATAAGACAACTTCTCTCTAATGGAGTTATCACTATAGACTACATAAGGTCTAAATATAACATAGAGAATCCACTAACAAAAGGCTTGCAAGAGAGAAAGTTCAAACCTTATCGATAGGAATGGGGTTAAGACCCATAGAATAAAAGTTTTTTTAAATGGAAACCCCACCTAGTTGATTGGAGATCCCAAGATCTAGGTTCAAAGGGACAACTAAGTTTAAGAGAAACTTGATGGCACTGTTACACACAAACCATTCCTATGAAAAAGTCAGTGCATTATTTAATGGAAAATAGGATAAGTATTGATACTTTTAATGATGTATGTACTTGAGGAATTACGAATACCCCTTACAAAATCACCTACGTAAGTGCGAAGGCGCCGCTTTAAAGAGAATTATAAGGCCAAATTCTCTAAGCACTTATGAGATCAGGCACGTGTTCAAGGCAAAAATGAACACAAATAGAGAACGAAGGACTATAAGAAGCATTTATCGTGTGCTATCTATTTTAGAATTACACAAAAGGCTTATAGTTCAAGGACATTCTAAGTCTACTGATTCGTCCGTAATTCAAATAGGTAATCACTAGGAAAGTTCAAGACACATGTGCTACTTTAAACCAATCTGATAAATGTCTCGTGAAACTATGAACAACTACTCATTCACGTGGAGGATTGTTAGAAAAATGAATGAAGAAGTGGTTAGAGAAGAGAGATTTTGGGTATTGTGTGTATTGAAACAAAGTCCCACATATTGGAATATTTGTGCCAAATCCACCATATATACTATAACCTAATACACTAAATCATAAAAAAAAAGACATAAAGACTTGAGATGTGGCAATGTAGGCTTTGGGCATGTGGGTTTTGGGCCTTTATATTAATATTAAAATGTCAAAGATTGGGCCTTGGGGCTCTTGGGGTCTCGTGATTAGATGGCCTCCGTCTGCCATTTGGGCCTGTTGCACTGAAACGGCTAATTTTGAACTTCAAAATTAGAACGTTGCGCCTATGCGCGTGCGTCTATCGGTTAAAGGGTCGAACCTTTCCAACAGTCACAACCGCTCCGAATAGGCACCTCCTCCAGCCTATATATAGGGGCCCACAAAACGAGATCACTTACTGATAATTTGTTCATTTCTTCATTCTGTTCCTCTTTCCAGAACTCTGTTCTCAATTCTATAATTCCTTCAGTTCGTCGTCGCTCCGTCTGCACGCACAGCATATCAGGGCCAGTCCGTTTCATCCTGGGAGATCGTCGTTTCATCCTGAGAGACAAATTGCTCGTAACCTTCGGTGCACATAAATGGGCAATATTGTTTAAAGGAAACAGATATTCTATAGACTCGGACGACTAGGTACTTCTTCGAGATTCATACAAATTTAATTGCAACAATTTTGTACGTTTCTGTACCGTAACAATATTTATTAGAATTTGTCGCACTTTATTCTGTTGTTGTTTTTGCAATTTAATCGTGAAAATTATAAACATTTTTCTGCTGCAACTATTTCTGAACAGTTTAGTAACTTTATTGAAGTTACTATCAGATTCGTAACACTTTTGTGTAGTTGCGGATAACAGCATACAAATTGGCCCTACTTGCTTAAGAGGATCCCAAAAGACAAATTTCCAACTTTAAAAATTACTGCATTGATTCTTGTTGATGCCGTTATTGTAAACTTGGTTTGATTACCAGTATAGCTTTTTAAGAAAATTAATTGTTGTTATTTATGCTTCTGTGAATTTTTTAATTTTTGTTTTATTCTTTGTTAAGTTTGGAATTTGGTCCTGTTTTGTTGAAAATTAGAATATCGTAGCTTATGAGGTATACCTACTGCACACTAGAAAAAGTTTAATAATTTTTTTTGCTTTGCTACTAGTAATTGAAAGGAAAACGTAGCAATATTATGATTAGTGGAGATTATTTTGAAAGTTTAGAAAAAATAACGTAATAACACAATAAGCATACATAATAACATAAACATGGTACATTTATTGAGAAGGAAAAGAGAATAAAAAAAGTGTAACAACCAAGGAATGAATGCCATGGTTGAGATAAAAGGAGGTTGATGTTACCTTCCTAGAACTGAAGAAAATACCATTTTTGACCAAGATCATCGAAGCTCAGGTTAGAGTTCACTAGAGGTGGTGTCTATTGATGTTAGAGGTGTGTCAGGTTGAGTTGTTGCAGTAGCCATAGCCTGAGGGTGAAGTTATCTGAGTGTATCAGTGTGCGCAAACTGTGCACGTGCACCCCTGATACATGCAAAGTTTGTGCATGTGTTGTTGTACTCTTGTTCAGTTTGCATTGTTGAATAAGATAAGGGCTTCTATGCAAATTACTATGGTCTAGTTAAGTTAGTTTGGGTTTGGTTAAGTCAAGTTTGTATGTGGGCATGAAGTTGTGTGTGTGTTATATATATATATATATATATATATATATATATATATATATATATATATATGTACAAGCCATGCAATCAATGTGAAGAAATTTGAAAAGCAATTTACCTATTGTTCATTTCAATTTCTTAGTAACTTGTAGAGCAGTTCCTTTCTTCTTCGATTCTTATTAGTTAGATCTTAATTTTAAGTTTTGTTCATATTTTTGTTCATTTTAGCCATTATAATTCTCTGTTGATTACTTTCTGCCTTTTTAAAAATACATGTTCTTCTTGTCCTTGTTAATTTCCATTACCATTCCATGTTTGTACATTTCTGCCTTATTTCAATTTCGGTTCAATCTTTGTTCTTCTTTGCGATTAAAGTTCCCAGTTCTTTACATACCTGCAAATTACAACTTCTGTTCATGTTATTTCTAGCAACTTATTACTTTTCTTTGTTTCTACCATTTACCATTCTTGTTATAATTCATTTCAGTTCTGTTATTACACGCTTTTGATATTTTTATGCAAATCTTAGTTCAATACTATTACAAAATCTAAGCTTTGATCTAATTCTCCAGTTAATTTCTTGATAATTCTTGCATTATAATTCTCAGTTCTTCAATTTCTTGCATCATTATAACTCATTTGTATCAATTCTTATTTCATTCCCTTCACCTATACATACAAACAGTCACCATATCCACTTCATTTGTCATCAATTCTCCACAAACAATCAATTCATTATCATTTCTTTCATTTTGATAAGATCAGGAAATTTTTGGAGAAAGGTAACATTGCATTTCCATTCAAACTCCTACAATATATAACCCAATATACAATCAGTCATTCCAAGAAATATATCGTTATCAATCTCTTAAAATATATAACCAAATATACAACCAGTCATTCCAGGAAATATATCTTAATATAATCCACCATATCAAATATATCCTAGTACAACCTGTCATATCAAATATATCCTAACATAACCCATCATATCAAATATATCATATTACTCCCCCTTAAGTTGGAGCATGCAAATCATAAATGCCCAAATTGTGTAACAAATAACCAAACTGTTGACGACCAACGGCCTTAGTCACAATATCGGCTAATTGATGACCAGTAGGTACAGACGAAGCGGTAATATTTCAACCCTGCAACTCATCATGAACAAAGTGGCAATCAACTTCAATGTGCTTGGTGTGGTCATGAAACACCAGGTTCTTCGCAATATGCAAACCAGACTGACTATAACAAAACAGCCACATAGTCTTGGAATGAATCACACCAAGAGAATGCAACAATGATTTTATCCACTTAAGTTCACAAGTCGCAAGGGCCATAGAACGATATTCTGCCTCCGTAGATGAACGAGAAACAGTCAGTTGCTTCTTAGTTTTCTAGGAAATAGGAGAGCGACCAAGAAGCAAAAAATAACCAGACACCGAGCGATGTGTCAAAGGACAAGCTACCCAATCACTATCACAATAAGCTGTCAATTGCATATCAGTGAGACAAAGCAAAATACCTTGACTAGGTTGACTTTTAATATATCGTAAGACACGGATGGCAGCATCCCAATGTGCGATCTGAGGATTACTCAAAAACTGAGCAAGAGTATGAATGGAATAGCTCAACTTAGGTCGAATAATAGAAAGATACACCAAGCGCCCCACCAAACGCCTATATTGCTCTGGATGCTCATAAGGATCATTCGCCGCATAAGCCAACCGATGATTCTGTTCCAATGGTGTATCAATAGGTTTACAACCTAAAATACCTGTCTCTGTCAATATATCCAAAGCATACTTCCGTTGAGAAAGAAACAAACCCTCATCACCACGGCCTACTTCAATCCCAATAAATATTTCAACACACCAAGATCTTTCATATGAAAACACTTACTCAAGTATCGCTTGAACCTCAAGATCACATCACATGAGGAACCTGCAATAATCAAATCATCCACATAAACTAGTACATGTAGAGAAAACTCATCCTGCTGATAACTAAATAATGAATAATCAGCATAGGATTGTGTAAAACCAAATTTCCGTAAAGCACTAGATAACTTGGCAAACCATTGCCGAGGAGCTTGACGTAAACCATACAATGACTTGCGTAACCAACACACTTTCCAAGGAATAGGACTACTATAACATGGGGGAAGCTGCATACAGACCTCTTCCTCCAAATCACCATGAAGAAAAGCATTGCATACATCCATCTGATGCAATGGCCAATTGCAAGCAATAGCAACAACATGAAAAATACGAACAGTACCCATCTCAGCAACTGGAGCGAAAGTTTCATTATAATCAATACCAGCAACTTGTCGGTTACCATACACAACCAAACGTCCCTTAAGACGCTTAACATCACCATTAGCACATCGCTTTATTTATAAACCCAACCACTACCAATAGCCTTCTTACCAGGTGGCAAATCCTCTAATGTCCACGTGACATTCCATTCAAGTGCATCAATCTCCTCTTTCATTGTCTGACGCCAACCTGCATCCTGAACGGCCTCTTTAAAGGAAGTAGGCTCTTTTTAGATGTAATTGCTGCTAAAAAATGCTAATGTCTCATAGAAAATTTATCATAATTCACATAACAAGCTATACTAAAAGGTTTACCTAAGGAACGAGATGGAGTAGGAGAAGCAGTACAGGGGTCTATCTTGCACATAACTGTGTTAGTAACATATCCTCAAAGACGAGACGAGGGAAGCTTGATGCGGTGCCCACGACCAAGATTATCACCAATTGGATCAATGCTTGAATTCTCCCTGGACTCCACACCATCCAAATTAACTCCCATACTCCCCCTCGACTCCACACCATCACACTCGTGTGTACAAGGCTGCTGGGCAGCATGCTCCACGACTACCCCAATGCACTGGGTTGCTGTTGCTGCTTACTCACACTACCTCTATCTTCAACTATCACATCCTCTATGATCTCGACATATCGTGCATTACCCAAATCAGACATAACACCCAACTCATCATAATCATCAAACACAACATTCGTGGAATTCTGAGATAGAAAGTGATTCAAATGCTCATTGGGGGAGGTGGAAAGGAATCATGGGTAGAAAAAGAAAAGACATGCTCAATAAATTTTACATCACAACTAATGAAATGCACATGAGCATCTAAATCATACAAATGCCACCTCTTTTTACCCAAAAGATAACCAACAAAGATACATCTTCTAGAATGTGAGCCAAATTAATCCTTAACACGAGGCTGATTCGCAACATAGCAAAGACACCCAAATACCTTTAAAACAGACATACTAGGTGGACTCCCAAAAAGCATTTCATAGGGAGTTTTACCATCCAAAACAGGAGTGGGAATCCGATTAATAAGGTGACAGGCAGTTAAGACACACTCCCTCCAAAAATCAATAGGTAAATTAGCTTGAAAGCGTAGGGCATGAACAACATTTAGAACATGTTTATGTTTACGTTCTACTCTACCATTTTGTTGGGGAGTATCAACACAAGAGGTTTGATGCAAGGTGCCTTGTTGAGCAAACAAATCCTTTAAACATTTAAATTCTTGTCCATTATCACAACGCAAAACCTTCACTGGCCTATTAAACTGCGTTTTGACCATAGCAAAGAAATTTTAAATCAATTCGCCAACCTCATATTTACCGACCATCAAATATATCTGTGCAGCACGAGAAAAATCGTCAACTATGGTCATAAAATAATGAGCTCCACAACTAGAAGCAACACGATAAGGAGCCCAAATATCACAATGTATTAAATCAAACAAATTAGTTGCTTTACTTGTACTTAATGGAAAAAAGTCACGAGGCTGTTTAGTCATAAAATAAATATCACAATTGTCATCACAAAATTTTCTCGTACTACTACTACTACTACTACTACTTCCAACCATGTAATAAAGAATGGACCACTTTCATGGAAGGATGACCCAACCGTCTATGCCATAACCGAGTGGAGTCTGCAGCTGTAGAGTTATTTGTTTGAATACTACGAATTGGTCGGAAGAGATAGACCCCATTACACTGCTCCCCTGTGCCAATCAGGTTCCTCAAACTCCGGTCCTGAATAGTGCATAGCTTGTTAGTGAAAAATACAATGAATTTTTTTTTTCAAGCAATTGAAACACAGACAACAAAATGCAATTAAGGGTAGGTACATATAAAATATTATCAAGAATTAAGTCATGGCTTAATTTAACACGGCCTTCTTTAGTGGCAGTGTCATGTTTTCCATTTGGAAAACTAACGGGTTCTAAAGCAATTTCTTTGATATCAACAAACAAGTCAAGATTACCCGACATATGGTTTGAAGCTCCTGTATCAATAATCCATTGGTCCGAAAGTTTCTTACCATGCAACTTTGAAGTAGAAGACACGGCTGAGGAAGTCTTGAGAGCTGCGAGGAGCTGCTGCATTTGCGCATCAGTGAGAGTGGGTAACGAAGCACGATCCACCTCACTCATCGCAAAATCAAACCTTGTCTATACCGTGAAAAAGAAATCAAACCTCCGCTTAAAACACAAGCACACACCACAAATCCACAATACAGAAAACTAATTTTCTGGAATACGGACCATAAACTAGAAAAAGAGAGGAAAAAAAACTATTTTTTATGCCTTAACTTAGGAGGCTCTAATACCATGATAAGATCAGGAAATTTTTGAAGAAAGATAACATTGCATTTCTATTCAAACTCCTACAATATATAACCCAATACACAATCAGTCATTCCAGGAAATATATCCTTATCAATCTCCTAAAATATATAACCAAATATACAACCAGTCATTTTAGGAAATATATCCTAATAAAACCCACCATATGAAATATATCCTATTACATTTGTTCCATTTTCTTGCATCAACACCATACATTTGCTCCATTATTTTCTAAATACAACTCATTTTTGTCAATTCTTGTTCCATTTCTGTTTCCCTGCATATTGAACTACCTCCTTGTCTTCTCCATTCATCATCCCAACACCATTAGTAATTGCTTCCGTCACTAAAAAATTCAACCTGTCGCCATGAATAAAGTAACAGGTCATCTTGGGCCTTACAAAAAGAAGCTATGAAGCTAAATGTTACAAACTAGGAGATACGAATTATTCATAGGCAAAAGTGATGCACGCAATATGTCTGATTTAATGCATCTCTCAATTTTTTTACTTCGATTTCTTTAATTTTATTTTTCTTTATATGTAGGTCTTCTCAATTGAATAATCACAATCAATTTTTGGTTCTGCAATTTTATGTTTTGGACGAGTATTAGGTATTTTCCTATAAGCACTTTAGACTTTTTCTTGACTTATATTCATTAAACCAATTTTGAACGCCTTGACGAATTATCAACTTCCATGGTATTTGGGATTTCATGTTAATTTTTCTTATTACTTTGCTAAATTTATCGGTTTGAGGAGTTAACTTCTCATGTTATCATCATGTGATAAATTTATAGCATGCATATAAATATAATGCTTGGTGTTTTATAATATTGTATTTGTAAATATTCATTGATTAATTGATTGTACTGTATTGACTATATCATTAATTACCATGTAGGAATATATCAATATTAAATTGGCAGATTAAATTAACCACATTTTCTTTCATTACTTTTCTTGATTTTATATCTCTTATTAAATTTGTTATTTGCAACTTAAGGATATATAAGACAAGAAGACCCAGCTAGATCATGAGTATCATAGAGGGGATATATACACCGATGGAGATGGTCAAGTATATTTCTTCATCATCTTGAAGTTTAATTTCATCAAGAACTCTCTTTTTCAAATGTTATATAACAATTATTAATCCTGTAAGACATTGTAAAAAAACGTTTTTTCATCAATCGTTGAAAATGGGTTTTCATTTGTTTGGATAATTAAACTAAAAATTAAATTTGATGGAGCATCATTTCTTATTAACTATTTTGTTTCATGGAATATGAAACTAGTAATTTTAGTAAAGAATTTACATTTTATGATTTTAAAAAATGTTCGTCATTTATGTATTGCAATCGTCGATTTGTCCACCGTTTTGTGTTTGTACTAGTATTTCTACAATTATACTTGGTTTCTATCATGTTTTGGAATGAGAAGTCGCATGAAAGCGGCTCTTTTAAGAAAGAAAGAACGTAACACATGTTTTGTTTTTGGAAAACAACATATGTTATTTTGACTCATAGGCAATAGACCCGTTAAAATATGACCAACCCATTGATCTAACTCATTTACCCTACTTATAAATATGTTGGATCAACCCATTTATAAACCTTTATTAAATGGATCATAAACGGGTTCATCCATTTTTAAAAGGGTTATAAACATTTAACCATTTATTAAGAACTTAAAATTCAAAAATATAAATTTGAAATATAAATTTTGTAATTAAGAAATATGAATTTTGAAATTTTTTATACTCGAGTACTTCATTTTGTGAACACATGTTGTAGTTCTCCATGGTGCCTTTTATACTTAACAAATAACAAACTACATCCCATATATGAAATCTGACTAGGCAGAAGCCACTATTTTTTTTGTTTAAATTGTATTAGCTACTTCATACTAACTCGGAATCAGACGAGACTTTAACCGATAACCTCATATCTAAATTGCAGACAATATGGAACACTTGGATATTTCATCTTGTGAACGCACGCTGTAGTTCTCCACAAGGACTGACAATTATACTTAGAAAATAACATGCTACATCCCTATATTTGAACTCCGTCTAGGTAGAATCCGTTATTTTTTTGTTCAAACCGTAGTAACTTCTTCATACTAACTCGAAATCAAACGAGACTTCAACCGATGAACTTCCGTTTAAATTACGGATAATACGAAATACTTAGATACTTCATCTTACGAAAGCGCATTGTAGTTCTTCATGGTGACTAATGGTTGTACTTAATAGGCTGCATCCTTATATTTAACTCTGCCTATGTAAAAGCCGCTATTTCTTTTTGTTCAAACTGCGGTAACCTCTTCATTCTAACTCGAAATCAGGCGAGATTTCGATCGATGAACTCGCACCTAAATTACGGACAATATTGAACAATTGGGTGCATCATCTTATAAATGCACGCTTTAGTTGTCCATAGTGACTAACGGTATTACTTAGAAAATAACATGCTACATCCCCATTTTTGAACTCTGCTTAGACAGAAGCCGCTATTTTTTTGGTTCAGACTACAATAACTTCTTCATACTAGCTTGGAATCGGGGAGACTTCGATCGATGAACTTCCATCTAAAGCATGGACAATATGGATCACTCGAATACTTCATCTTATATTTGAAATAGTTTATCCAGAGTAAGATTCTACATTTATCGACGTACCCTTATCTGAACCATCAAATCTCTTTCAAACCATCCCCTGTATTTGAAATTCTAAGAGAGCAATGAAGAGAGCAAAACTCATTAAATCCTCCATATCCATTCACTTTTCGGGTTAGGTGCAAAGACAGAAGTAGGAGAGAAGACCAAGTAAAGCAAGCACACATCGATGGTTCCATCATCGGAGATTACTGGAAAGTTTGTCAAAGTTTGGAATGTGGATGCCCTAAAACTCCCACCAATTTTCTTTGTGCAGCTGACACTAGTAGCTGTAGGTGGAGTATTCATCGAGTATTCAGGAGATAAAGCCCAGTAGAAAATTTGACATATTTCCAAGGCTTATACGAGACACTAAGCCGGACGTGGTGAACCCCAATAAGAAATAGATAAATTTCCTTGGCAAATAAGTTAATAGGCCGAGTTGAAGTGCTAAAGCCCATGAAAAATATTGATACATGATACGGTAAAAGCAATGGATGGAGCGGGTTGAGTAAGCCGATGAATGCCTGAAACCCTAAACGAAGTGAATCAGCTTCGGGTATTGATGCATGAGAAATGGGTTGCTAATTAAGCCATTTAGAATCTGGAATAAAGCAGCCGAAGTCAGGGTTGATAATGATGATGAATAAAGTAGCACGTGTTTCTTGTACGGGAAGCAGTGGACTTAAGATGCTAATGAATCATTATTTGTCATGTGAAAACCAAGTAATATTATTGTGTCCATTCACTGATATTACGGATCTTTGTATAACGGTCATGGTAGTTCTAGCGCCTAAAGCTAATCGTGAGGGAAAAGGCCCTATTATAATTTATCAGTACCAATTAGATTAATAAAAGCAAGCATCAAAATAGTTTACATACCATATACTTAAAAAATTAAGTGACGAAAAGAAACGACAATTTTACTAATTATACTTCAATTCATATAATAGTTCGAAACAAAAATTATTTTTAACAACTAGATTTGGATTAAAAATGCTTATAATGAAATTTCAAAGCAAATAATCTTATTTAGCATGAATTTTCTTCCAAATTGTCTAATATTTCAGTTTTATCGTATCAGTTCCACCTTTTAAGCAATTGTGGTTTTTGATGAAACTGATATGATGCTCTAATATTTTCTTCTAATTTCTCTCAATGAATGTAGATTGAAAATTATAAATTTGTGAGATTTTAAAATTTGATTTAAATTTAGTTACTGTGAATTGAAAGAATAAAGGATGGATCGATGTTTGTATTCCTTGCGTTTAGCGTCTATTTTTATTTTCATACAATGGCTTTTGTTAGCACCTCTTATAAATCTATTTTCTTTTTTCCCCTTTCACTAGTGTGAAATGAGACCAAAGTCATCACTTTAGTGGCTTTACTTAATAATTATAATGACGTAAACATCAGTGTAATTGTTTTTATTAGGCTAACCTTTATGAAGCATGACTCATTTTCTATGTGCCCACCCAACACCATGTACTCTCGGCCCTTGGGTAAGGCACAGTACCTAGATCATTATTCTTGTGTCAATATAGGGTGTTTGAAGTTGGCTCAAGTGCTAGTGATGATTTGTTATGTCAGTCAAGTTATGTGTGACCCATGCTTCCGTTATGGAATGAGCATGAATAGTTCATTCAACTTGTTTCCAAATATGTTTGTTAACGACATTATTTGATAAAGTTAGAATTATTTTCAGGATTAGTCACTTGCATATGAATATAAAGGTTCAACATAGGAGCTAAATTGAAAGTGAATTAGAACATGGATGCATCTGACTTTGCGCTCGAAGACTTAGATGCCCCGATGCTTCACCAAGAAAAACACTACAGTACATTTAATAAATTTGTGGGAAAAGTTTTAACTTTAAAGAGGAAAATAAGAGAAAAAAGTGAGATGTGAGAACAGCCTCGCTCTTTAGAATAGAAGAAAATATATTTGTTTAAGTATATTTTAGACGAGAGAAAGGATGGACCATTTGAACATCCAATTACCTTATACTGGGTTGAAGAAAGAGACCATGCATATTAACACATATGCACATCGCCACCCTTAGACCAACCGATCAAGTCGGTTTGGGTCCAATTATATTTTTAGACATAATTATTTAAAACATGTCAGTTTTCAATCCGTTTGTAACAGCAAGATAAAGAAAAGATTAAATGACTGAACAAAATCTTTGTATTGGTTGCAGAGGCGAGTTTTGGTGAACACACACGACCGTTGGCAACTATATAAAGCAGTTGCACCATCTTTCTCGGATCATTTAGAATAATTCTGAATTTCTCTTTCTTTCTCTCTTCTTTTCCCTTGTTTTTTTTGAGTTTGTGATAATACATATCACCAACTCGAAATTCCTATTCCTATTCAATGGCGTTATTCTGAATAATAGTTTGAATCAATTTTGGTAAGCAACCATAGTCGATCAAAGAGACTAACATCCCGGATCCGTTGTATCTTAGGAGACTATTTGTTGTTACTCTAAGCACACATTCAACTGTTTAATCGAGTGGAGAGGGCAAATATTGTCTTAAGTGTCATCGACCTATCTTGGAGCGATCTTCACCAGTTTTCACAAATACAATGTTTTCTCTAATCTCTGAATCTAGAAATACCCCAACATTAGAAAGAGTGGTCTTTAGGTAAAACCAGTAAAGCCATGACTTTGTACAACTTCACACCAGGGCACCAAAATAGAAAAAATATTAAAACTAAGATGAAAAAATTTATATTAGAGCCCAATAAAAATCATTATATGAAAACAAAAGTAGAACACCTACAAAACAAATACTTTGGATATTTGTTACAAGGTTGTCAGTTTCAAAACATGCTACGTAATTTTTGAACCTATGACCTCTTTCACAAAAGTCGAAGTGAAAACATAAAGCTAAATACTTTGGATATTTGTTACAGGATTGTCATTTTCGGGGTTCGATTAAATTATTATTTATATTGGTTTATTAAATCTAATTAGTACTTGTAATAGGGCTTTGACACACAACTAGCTTTAGGTAGTAGAACTCTTATGATCAACCCTAACTATTTGTTCTCTTATATCCGTGAGCGCACACGGTTGCAAGGAACTAGTGGAGTCGAGAGTCTTTGGCAGGAACATTAATAATCGAAAGCAATTGAAGTTGAATTAGTTGTCCACTGGATTGTTGGATTAGGTAGGTTCACAGTGGGACAAAACAGAGCAAATTTCAAAGAAAATAATTTTGTTAACTATTGCATTAAATATTTAACTTTTGTGATCGTAAACAATATTATTATGCTAAATCATATTTAACGACAATTTCATATGAGAAGAGTTTTGTAGTTTAAAAGTTATTTTAATTAAATTTTATATTGGTTATTTTACATTATAATTATTGTTGAGTGTCATATTGTTGGAACTAAGCAAGCCCGCAGTGGAAGTTATAGGTGAACTTAAAAAAAAAATCAATCCCTTATAGGATCTTTATTATCCAAATATACGTACATGCATACATACATACATATATATATATATGTGTGTGTGTGTATATATGTATGTATGTACGTATTATACGTACTTAAACTTATTACTTATGTAAATATTATATATATATATATGCTAATTTTGTTTAAATAATTTTATGTAAATGAAAATATTTAAAGATATAAATATATAAGTATATAAATATATAAATTATATGTATGTATATATAATGTCAAATGATATATATCTATCTATCTATGTATGTATGTATGTATGTATATTATTAAATAAATATCAAATAATATGTGTACATAATATATAATTTTTTAAACCACATATATATATATATAAAACTTTAACAACAATTATATATATATATATATTCTTAAACATATTTATAATATCTAAATATATATATATATATATATATATATATATACACATACATACATATACATATACGTACATATTAACGAAATATGTTTTATTCGATAATTCCAAAATGTATGCACAACACCTTAAAATTATATTATTGATTTTTATTATTTTAAAACATATATTAATTGATTAATCATTCGAAAATAGATAAAATATTTTTGAAACATTTTATTCAAATTTTAAATTTATAAAAAAGCTTATATGATATATTGAAGTTTGAAAAACAAGTTTCCATAATTTTTCGATTAAAATTTATTTTTCATTAATTTATTATTTTTCGACCATTTATTATAATAATTTTTAAAAATAGAAAAATTGCTTTTTTATTTTTTATTTTCTAGATTAGAGCTTATCTTATGATAAAATAACTTTATAATATTTAAAAATAATTTTCAAAACATATTTTATTTTATATGATTTGTTTAGATAGTATATTGATTTAAATAGTTTAAATAATAATACATAATTATAAAAGTTATTTTATAGATTTCTAAAATTATTATTGCTATTACATGCATGAAGTTATATGATCAATTATTACCATACAAGGATATTATAATTAAATATAAACTATACATGTAAAATTGTATACGTGTGTGTTATATTCTTGTTCCCTCTTTTGGTTTTTTTGTTTTCTGGATCAAAGCTTGTTATGATTCATTTTTTTATGGTGCTTGCAATAAACTGGTAGGGGACCCGTCAACCCCTGTTGTCTTGCTGAAAAATGCTATATATATATACATATATATAAATTAATAAAAATACTGCCTGTGTATATATATATATATATATATTTTGAAAAAGTTAAACAGGGCCCAACCCAAGAAATAAAGGACGGGTAGAAATACTCTACCACCCGAAAGCAAGATACAATTCACAAACCCTAACTAGCGTTGCCGACAAACACAAACACATATTAAAATACAATAAAGCTTGATGATGGTGGAAGACAATTCGAAGATAACCTCTTCTTTCCAAAAAAAGGAGAGGCTTTCATTCAAATCTCCTCCAAAACTCCAATGTCTTCCATCATTAAAGGGTCTGCTAAGCTTAAGGAGGTCTCCACTCCATAATATCTTTAGCGCGAAGTCCGACGGCTTCCAGATCTAAGCTAAAATGACCATATCAAGTTGTTTTGGTCTTAGAATCATAGTAGTTAGCCTCCTTGTTAGCATGATTGCCCCCAGATTTTAGATCTGATGGTTTGGTGAGAATCGAGACTAACGCCTCCTTTGGATCAGACCTTGAGAATTTGAGGCAAGCTTCGACATGAGAATTGCTGCTCTCACCTCTTTCCCAATCAGATAAGTGGTAGATTCGATTGTTGAGCTTGCTGATGTAATATGAATTTCCTAATCTTTGCTCGATATTGGGCAGAAGCAGTTTGTTGGCATCCTCAGTGTTATTGCAACTCCTCCTGCGATAATCAGGTAATAAAGCATTATCATTAGTGCTTAAATCTTTACTAATCATACTATTAACAGAATTAATTGCCTTGTTACTTCCCTGACAGGTTAAGATCTGGTTATTTAGGGGATTGACTGCAGTAGCCCTGCTAGCAATATTGAATGGAGTCGAATCAGATAAGTGCTTGAGAGTATTAGTGGCTTTTTCACTGAGTATAGTAGCATCATGTATAACACTGCTGTTGTTACGTAGATGACGGTCAGTAAAAAGCAGAGGCCCGGAATTGGATGGATGGCTATTCCTATGCATATCAGGTAAATAGGGGTAAGATTTTTTATTTAATAGGCCTTTAAAATTAAAATTAAAGTTGAAGTTATGGTTACTTCCCTTGCAGGAATTGATTCTGATATGCATATTGGGACAGCAACCTCCAACTGAGGAACTCTGATCCATGAATTCTGATGACTTTGCCACGAAATTACCATCTTCAGCAAGATAATGAGAATTTTTATTAAAATTATCATTTTGTAAGTATTCTTCAACGAAGTTTTCATAGTTGTCATTATCCAAGATGCTATGAATCCTGTTGCTATTTTTACTGAATTTATGAAGTATGATGTTGAATTCTATTTCAATGGTTTTCCATAGTTGAATGCTGTCTGTTTCAACTTTGTTATGGAGCCTGTTATTTTTCTCTTTCCAAATGAAATAAATGACTATAGTAAGAACAACAGTTGCTTTGTTGAAATCAGCTTTCTTACCTTTGTATACTTTTTGAAAATATTGAATGATGTCTCTAATGTTTTGGAGAGCCAAATGTTGATTTATGTTAAGCTTATTTTTGGCAATGAACCAAACATGTCTAGAGTAGGGACAGTCAAAAAATAGATGTTCAGTGTTTTCAATTTCGGTTTTGCAGAATAGGCAATTGGAATTTCCAGTATTTTTGCTCCATTTTCCACATCTTTCTTTAGTTGGAAGACGATTTAATAAAGCAAAATAAGTGCAATAAGCCATTTTTGGATAGTTGACAGAGTTCCAAACTGATTTATGCCAATCAACTTCCATTTCCCCTCCTTTTAGAAAGTCCCAAGTGTTTTTAAAAGAAAATCTGCCTTTAGTAGATAATTTCCAGCACCAAGTATCCTTTTCAATATTAGGGTCAATCCCAATTTTATTAATTGCAGAGTTGAAGATAGCAGTAGCAGGAAATGCTTGAGTATTCCAAGAAGAGTTTTGAATGATATTGTTAACAGAAGCATTAACTTTTCCAAAGTAATAAAGGTTATTCCACCCTAGTAGATTAATAAGAGAGTTTCCATTAATCCAAGGGTCAAACCATAGGCTAGTGCATTTACCATCTTTAAAATTTCGCTCTATAAGATTGGCTCCAGTATCTCTTTAATATTCTTCCAAACATAAGAATAATGGCTTTTGATGGGCATGGACCAGAAATTTTTGTTTTTGACATATTTGGCCCACATCCATTCTGCCCATAATGATTTGCCTTCAATGAATTTCCAAAAAAGTTTGAATTTGCATGCTTCATGAATGTCTGAAAAATTTCTAATACCCAATCCCCCAGCTTCTTTGGTTTTTGTAATGGTGTTCCAAGATATTTTATGGAATTTTCCATTCCAAATGAAGTTGGCACATAGTTTTTCAATTTTCTCTAATGTTTTTGCTGGTAAATTGTGAGATTGCATCCAGTACATTATGACAGCAGAGATGACTGTATGAACAAGCTCTACTCTTCCTGCTATAGATAGCAATTTGCTTGACCAGTTGTTAATTTTATTTTGAATGGTTTGATAAAGCTTGACACAATCTCTTTCCTTGATCTGATTGTTACTGAGGGGTAAGCCCAAATATCTGACAGGAAGTTCACTATGTTGGAATTTTAGAATGTTGAGGATATCCATCTTGTTCCTACAGTTTTTGCTAAAAAAGATTTTGCTTTTATTTTCATTGATTTGTAGACCAGCTTGATTTCTGAGGTTGTCAATTTTTTTTTAATGGTAGCTACAGAAATAATATCTGTATTTAGAAAGATTAGTAAATCATCAGCATATAAAAGATGAGAGATGCAAGGAATAATAGAGTTAATAGGTTTTATGTTATTACAAAACAGTTCCATATCCATTTGTAAAGTAAAATATTCCATAGCAACTGTAAATAAATAAGGAGATAGAGGGTCTCCTTGTCTAATTCCCCTATTACTGTGAATAAATCCACAAGGAGAGCCATTAATAAGAATGGAATAAGATACATTACAGATACATTCCTTGACTAATTTACAGAATTTTTCATTAAAGCCTAATTGACCCATCATGTGTATAATAAAGTTTCTGTTTATTTTGTCAAATGCTTTGTGCAAGTCAATTTTGAGACACATTTTATTTTTTCCAGCCTGATTAAAGTCCTTTAAAAGTTCATGAGATAAAAGGGTATTTTCAACAATAAGCCTATCAGGAATAAATGCACATTGGTTTTTTGAAATGAGAAATTTTAAAAAGCATTTAATTATGCTACTAAGTATTGTAACAGCCCGCAAATCCGTACCCCTTGAGTCAACACTATTCTACCTAAATCAACTCAAGTTGTACAGAAATACGAACCATTTGGGTTAAAGAAGAAGAGGTAGAAGAAGAAAATTGAAAACAACAACAGAATCTAACCATCGCAGTGGAATAAAATATAATAGATAATAAATGATCTTTACTCAAATCAAATATCTTTGTTTATATATTACATCATCAGAATACATCAATCACAGCTCAACATCAATATCATACAATGGATACACAACAACTCAAGATACACAACAACTCAAACACAGCGGAATATATATATATATATATATATATAGGTCGTCATCCTACCCGTCTCCTGAGCTCCACAGACTCATATCCTGTGTCCTATAATACTCGATCTGACCCGAGCATTACAGTTAAACAACACCCGAGTCAGTCTGGAATACCAGAGTGAGAAAATCACACCCAATTAATTATTAAAGTTTCAAAAATCATTTGAAAACGAAAGCGTCTCGTAAGACCACGCCACAAATAAACATGTCGGGTTTTTACCTTACGATAGCTAAAATAATTTTTATAAAATTCCTCTGATATTATAATAGGGTCTATATACAAATATCTATAAAATAGCCGAAATTGTTACATTCATTAAATTCCAGCTACTAGCCACAGAGTGGGTAATACAAACAAAACTCGTACAAGGCTCGTAGGGAGAATGGATTTCCAACTAATGACTAGGCACTAGGGTACCACCAGCCACAGTACGGGGCCTAGATCACCGTACCGAGGAGTACGCCCGCTCCCCTACAACACAAGGCCGGGACTACCCCTTACTGATAATCCTGAGTGAGATCACCCCGCGGTTGGGATCATCAACCGCCCACTAAGCCGAAATAAAAAGGGACATCTAGACTGGAATGACCTCACCCTGCTTGGGTGCTACCCACCAAGCCTTGCTGCATAACCCCTAATTTTCAGTCATTCCCATTTGATGAGGCTTGAGGCTAAGCATTACCCTTTTAGAACATATCCCTTAGAATGCCCATCGTCCACCTGACGATGTTTCGCAAGCATTCATCCATACAAGTCCGTCCCGGGTTCGAACGGAACCGAAGGCACTATTCCTACTACATCCATTTTGGAAATATCCTCAGGATTAGTAGCGACTAGCCCTTTCACTTCACTGCTCCATCTTCGAATCCAAAAATCGTTTTTCACGAAAACGTACAAACCGGATCGAAGTGGTTTTCGAGAAATAAATCTCGATCCCGGTCTCTTCGAAACGATCAACGTATTTGTCTAATACTGATAGTCGGTTATTTAACTATCAGTTTATATTCACAAACATCCATCAAACAATAAATAATTTCCTAAATTATTTATTTATCTCAAAAATATCTTCACAAGATATATTTTCACTTTTCAAATTTCTTTGAAAACAGTTTTCAAAACTATCTGCCTTTCTCAGAATAAATTCCAAGTATTTTTATTTCCACTGGAATCACCAAGCACAAAACTAGATTTTTCTAAATTAATTTAAAACACTTTACTTTTAAAAATATACTTTAAAACATTCAAGTTAAAATTACTTTGATAATTTTTTAAAAATACATACTATATGAATATTTGAAAATAAGGTTACTTAATAAAATATAAAACGAGATTTCTACTTTTAAAAAACAAAATACTAAGTTACTTCTTAATAGTTACTGCTAGAATATATTAAAGAAAATACTTTAGACTTTAAATAATAGAAATAATAAATTTTACGAAACTTGCTTTCAAAAAAAACAACCTTAAAACATTTAATTTATATTTACAAATTTACTTTAAAACGTACTTGATTATCCAGAGAAAATTTCTAACTTCAATCACTTAAATCAATTTTCCAAATCGATTTCCAATTTATTCCATTTGAAATAAATTTCTTTACTTACTCAATTCATTTCAAAATTCATTAATTATGGATTTTATTATTATTGTTAGTTTTTGTTTGATTTTTAAATCTTTTAACTAAAATATACAAATTTCAGGTTATCCCCAATTTCTTCTTTATGCTTCGTAAATAATTTAAAACTTCAATTTTAAATAAATGTTTTGTTCTTTTAAACAATAACCCTAAAGTTTAAAATTCATTAACTTTCTGTTTATTCAAATTTTCCTTCCCATATTCAAGATTTATTTATTAAAATTTTAAAGTCACTTTATTTCCTTTCCAATACATTCTTAAATTTATTCAACTTTTCTATAATTATTTTACTTACAATTTCACTTCTTTATTTTCATTCTCAAACTCAAACTATATATATTTGGTAATTCATTATTGCCCGATTATAACAATCAAGCTATAACATTCAATATTTCCACATAATTCATTACAGAATATCAAATATTCAGAAAAGAGAATATTAAATAATTAAATAAAGTTGAGGGGTCCAGTTGGATCCCTCCAACCTTTTTTCCCTGCATCCACAGACGTTAGCACAACAAAATATGCCACTTTCAAATTATACCATACTATATCACATCAGTCTATTCAAGCATTCAGACAATTATTTAAATTTAATCATTTGAATTTAAAATTAAATTTAAATTTAAATTTAACTAAGTGAAATTAACTCACCTTGGATTTTCATTTGCAACCCACTTCAATATTTCCTTAGATTCCTTGATGTTTGACCTTAAATAGATAATTTATATAATTTATTAATATTAGAACAATCGAACAATAAATTTCCATTAATATTCATTTTAAACTTTAAATCATTGGGTTAATAAAATTCCAATTTTTTTTACTTACTGTTAAATCACTGGTAACAAATTAAATGAATAGTTTTTATCATTAGATTAAAATGTTCAAAATAATCTAATCAACTAATGATTTTAATTTAACTAATAGTTTGATGAAATATTTTTAGTGACTCAATTCATTAAATAAGTTAATTATCAACCTAATTACCATAATACATTTCTGGATGTATTTATACTTATAAATTTCTTTTTGAAACAACATTTATACACATACTTATAAAATAACTTATACAGATTTAAAAATCTAAATTTTTAACTAACACTTCAATCATTTTGAAATTTCTTCTAATCTAGCTATAAATATACGTTTCTAACCAATGCATATATATATATATATACTTGAATCAAATTCAAAATAGGACTTCATACCTCATTGTCGAGTTGAGATTGCGGTGTGCTTTTTGGTTCGTGATGTAGGCTGTGATGTCGGAGGTGATGTAATGCTCGGGTCAGACCGAGTATTACAGATTTTCAGGTAGCTACGTTCTGGAGCTCAGGAGGCGAGCTAGATGGCAATAGCATATAGAGTATTTCCACTGTATTTATATTACTGTTAATCCGAGACATGATAATTTTATATATCCAGTGACTGTATATGTGTGAAACTCTGATGTATATGTGTGAAACTCTGATGTATAGTATAAAATTGGGAATTATATAACTTGTAAATTTCCAGGCAGATATTGTAGACTGCGATCTATGGTCAAGTGGAGTAGAGAAATTTCATTTTTGGCAGCGAAATTCGATGGCGCTGATGCCTACAGTTATATGGGTTTTTGCTGTGATAGCTACGTAACCCCAGTTGTAGCTGCGATCTGTCGTGGGTTCCATGGTGTAATCGTGGGGCACGGAGGCCTATAGTTATCTATGGATTTTGTCGGGATGGCAACGTAACCATCGGGTTAACTGCGACCATGGATGGGGGTGATGATTTCTAGAGCATTCTTACCAAAAATATTTTCTCTATTTCAAAATGCTTTCTATATTTTCAATAAAATTATTTTCCAAGTATTTTCACTGGGTGTTGAAAACGGGTTTACCAAGTACTTATAGATTTTCAGTCCTACGCCTGATCAACGTATGACTAAATTTCTGTGAGAACAAGGATGGACTGGTTGAGACATCGAGTTATAAAAAGTATTTTTATAAAGAGCTATTTTATTAGTATGATGTGAATTTAAAAGAATTTCTAAAATTTTAAATAAAGGTGTTGGGATTTTGGGGAAATAAAAAGGAATCCAAACTAGAATTTTAATGAAGTGATTTTGTAATTAAAATCGAATATTGAATTAAAAGATGGAAGTAAATTAACAAATAATTATTTGGTAGAGTATGTTAATGAAAATTTAACTTGGATAAACAAATGGATTATAAATTAATAATAGAGTTTGGAAGTGAATTAGAATTGTAAATAGAATTCAACTTGGATTTGATAATGGATTGAATAAGTGAAGATGCTATAAAATGGAAATAAAATAGAGTTGGATTGAAAATGTGATGGTTTGGATTACAAGTAAAACATTCAAGTGTGATTTGAATAATATTTAATGAATTTACAAATATATTGGATATAAGAGAAGTGATTATAATAGAAATGGTTTGAGTTGCAAACAAAACCCAAGTGAACAGAAGTAAATTGAGAATGGCCTTGTATTAAATAAATAAATTCGATAACGAATTAAGTAATTGAATTAAAAATTAAAAATGGGTTAATTGAGTTAAATAATAAATGGATGAAGTCTGATAGAATAAAAACTAAATCAAAGTTGTGATTGGAATTGGATTATCAGACTAAACTTGAATTTGGTGGTATATTAATTTGAAATATAAATGAGTTAAGTATGTGCTTGGATATTATTTTGATAAATTGAGAAGGTAAATTGAAAATTAAAATTTAAAATGGATGGGCTAACTGAATTTAATGGATGTTGCTTAAATGAGAATCAAATAGAAGCAAACTTAAGTTTGATGTTGGAACAAACTAAAGTAAATTAACTTAAGTTTAAAATTCATGGAAGCTTGGCTTCGAATAAGAGTGAAAGCCCATTAAATGAAAGCTTGGATTAAATTAAGTTGGAAATGGTCGTTAATTTATAAGTTTGATTGAGCAAAGTCTAAAAAAATTTGTTTGGATGAATCCAAGGCTGAAATAAAATGAAATGCAATCAATGGTTTGTAAATAATTTAGATAATAAATGGAATTAAATGCAGAATGGGATGAAATTAATTTAAAATAGTTATAAACTAAATAAATACTCTATTAAGCGAATATTGTCGGATTTGTATAGAATGAATCGTCGTATGACGTAAACAAAAGTAATTAAATTCCTGTGTGTTGATAGAGATTAAATAAATTGGTTTTCGAATTAATTGAAGTGAAAATGAGCTTGTTTGGATTATAAATCAATGGAATGTCAGAAATTGAGTTGTGAACCATTAAAACTTAAATGAAACAACATATGAATTGGTTGAAAAGAAATTGAATTAGCTTTAAAGCATACAAATAGTTTATGGGAAGTGTTTGGTGCTTGATGTTTAGTAATGTATATGTTTAGCTATTAAAAGTTAGTAGAATGTTAATAAATTCTCTATATATGGCACTTACATATTTAAATTGAGTAAGTACAGGTACCTGAAAGCCGTTTGGCTGGATTTGGTTGCGCTTTTTGCTAATATAAATAAGCTGCTTGCTTAAAATGCTAAATGAGGTAGGCTTACGCAATAAAAATAGGAAATATGAACTGTTTTTGCTTTTTCCGACCGGGTGGGTCGATGTATATATATATTTATATCTCTTGTCAAATTGCAAAAGCTCCTCCGTACAAAGGAGACTCTGCCAAAATTTTCCGAAAATTTTGGGAGTTAGAAAATTTTTGAGAAATTTTTTGTTAAGCAATTAAATGATTTTAAATATGAAACTGAAATAGATTAGTAGATAGAACTAATAAGACTCGGTTATAAATGGAAAATAAAACTTTAATATTCAAAATTGAAATAAGTTGAATTCATATTATAACGGGAAAAACGAATTTAAATAGAAGTAAGTATGAAAACCTATATAAGAGAATGTATAAAATGATTTGTAAAGTTTCGATTGAATATAGTTGCTAAACAAGATATGCAGGTATTAATGGAAAAAGGAATTGGATTTGATTCCAAATGATAAATTTGAATTGCCTGACAAAAAGGTATGTATTTTAATTTCTGTATGAATTGGATTGGGTTTTTGATCTAGCCACTTGGCTTTCGGTTTTCTTTTTGGAATTTGGGAGCCCGTAGAGGCCTTTTGTAGTAGTACCGAGCTAGCCGCGCAAAGGAGACGCTGGCAAAAATTTTCGGAAATTTAAAGAGTTAGAAAATTTTTGATAATTTAAATTTTAGTTTTAAATCGAAATTTAGATGATTAAGCAAAGGGGTATTGTTTGAAACTATAGAAGGTTTGGGAAAGTTGGTTGATGTGATAGTGGGTCTTTAATAAAAGATAGTTGGTAGGATGTTGAATTGTGAGTTTTGGGAAAAGTAAACGGGTATTGATCCATTCTTCCTAGCTAGTAATTTCGGGGACGAAATTCTTTTAAGGGGGAAGGAATGTGACGACCCAGAATTTTCAACAATTTAAAAATAGGATAATTAAAGTGATTTTAAATATTTAAAAGTTAATTTTAACTTGAAATTCAAGATATTAATATTTACTTGAAATTAAATCATTGAATTATATAGTTTACATATTGAATCATATAATTTGAAATTGGGTAAAATGCTGAATCTGTAATTTTAAACCTGTTAAAAATAATTTGAAGGCTTATAGAATTTATATTGATAACACCGAAGGTAGCGAAGGTGTTGAAATTGAGTTTGGAAGTGTTTTGTTCAATTTTAACATTATATCGTTTAAATTGACATTTAAAAATAGCCTTGCGGGCACAGTCTCGGAATTCGATGAAACCAGTTCCATTGGATCCGTAATAGTTAGTTATTATCGGATTTCAATTTTCGTAGCAATCGGAGTTGTCGTTTGACCCTGGCAGCTCGAAACGCGTAGAACTATTTAATCGATTTAATTTAAAATTGATCGTTTATTTCCGTAACTCGTGCATACAATCAAATTAGCCTCCGAAACACGTTCCATCGTGTTCGGAATACGGGTAAAATCTTATAAACGTCTATTGGCATGTCTGATTCGTGGTTCGGAATTTCGCGTTATACAACGAGATATTTTCAATATTATATTATTTTATAAAGCGTACTCAAGAAGCTTATCCTCCAAATAAATATTTTTCCAACCCCTCTTCTTTCAACAAATAAGAAACTGAATCCTCTTTCCTTCATTATCCAAACAGAAAATAGAACCGAGAAAAAAATTTGCAGGCGACACGTCAACTCGGCCGAGCTTGAAGCTTCGGCATGGAGTTGTCTCGTCTTCGGTCGATGGCATCGCGGAGTTCAATTAAGTTGAGGGGAGGCGTTGCTTTCGTGTTCGACGTAGAGGAGCGGTCGCGAGTTAATCGAAGCCGAGTGAACTCGTGCCAATGGTGATGATTGGTTTCTAGGGCTGGCAATTTCTTCGGATTCAGGCGACGATTTGCGAATTCGAGCTTGTGTTGGTGTTCAGTGTGGAGAAGGGGTTCGAGTGGCGAATTTTAGTGAATTTTATCAACGAAAAGTGTCGCTTATATGTTGGACCAGATCAAGACTTTGGGTTCGGATGGATGGTCAATTTTTCTTTGGGGAAGGCCGAAGGTCATGACAAGGGTACGACGAAGTCAGGCGCATCGAATGGGGTTTGTCGGTGAGGTTGAATCCGATGTTGGGGCCATAGATGTCGTGTGCACGTGCATGGAGCACACCGTGAAAATTAGGACCAGCAGCTTTCGTCTTTGAGGAAGATGATGTATTGTTGGGGCGGGCTTCAATAGTGGGCTGGAACCAATTAAATTTGGTCAAGAATAATGAGGAACAAGCTGATTTGGATTGGACTGCATAAAAAGCAAAGGTGAGTAAATCTCACTCTGTTTGATTTTTATTTAAATTTAAATGGTTAAATTTAAATAATTGGTTGATTGATTGAGTTGATTGAATGTGTGCTAATGATCTAGTGACTTTGGTTTTGGTTGGTACTCGAGTTAATTGTTGTTTGACTCGAAGCATTTGGGTTTAAAATGGTTTTAAACCTAAATCGTAAATGAGAAACGCTTCAGTTTAAAATCTATAAAGGTTTAATGAATTGGTGACTAGTTTAAATAGGTATAATAATTTAAATGAATAATTAATTAATGATTTGGGTTAATTAATTTTAGTTTGAATTAATTAGAAGGATCATTGGGTGGTTTAATAAATAATTACTTAATGCAAATAATTAAATGCAATTACTTTGTATAATTAATCGAGAGATAAGTCAGGACAATTAATTATGGAGAATTAATTTATTTAATGAAGTAATGATTAATATTATGGTTTAATTATTATAATTAATTTAGATAAAGATCAATTGAAATATAATTGGAAAACAATAATTTATATAATTTATGATGTAATTAAAAGATTTTATTAATTAAGATAAAATAATCCATAATAAGTGACTTATGAGAAGTTAATTAATATAAATAATTAAGAATTAATGTAACTAAAATAATTTATTCATTCATGAAGTAATTAAGATTACTTATTGATTTTGGGTTAAGGATAACTAATATCGTGAAATTAATTAAAGACAATTTCTTGAATGTAATCGAAAAATAATTAATCCAGGGTGATTAACTAAGATGGATGGATATGAAAGAGTGGTTAATCAATTGATTTGGAATTAATTAATGAAGAAATCGAAGTGATTGAGGTCTGAAATTCAATTAGAACCAATTGAATTGATCTGTATGCGATTAAGCTTTGCTTATGTGTGATTGAAAGGTATTGGATGCTTTGAATGAGTTGATATCTCTGATATGAAATGTTGAGAATTTCATTTGGATAACTTGGGTTAGGATGACATGAGTTTCGAAGAGACCGGGGTCGGGTATTAGAAGATACCCGAAACCACTTCGAATAAATTGATTTAGGAAACCAATAAGCAAGAATGAAATGATTTAAGTGAACTGGATTATTTATCAAAGTTTGGTACTTGGAAATTTATATGTGATATAAGTGTTGTATATAGCAAAATGTAAATTGGTTAAATTGATATAAGTTAACCGGGTTTTATATAAGTTGACTTCTTTGGTATTCCATGTTAGTTGGGTTTCCTCACGCTGGTTTCCAGCCTGACCCGGGAGTTACTTTGGTGTAAGCTCGGGTCAGACAGAGTATTACAGATTTTCAGGTTAGGACGTTCTGGAGCTCAGGAGGCGAGCCGGATGGCAATATCGTATAGAGTATATCCGCTGTATTTATATTATTGCTAATTTGAGACATGATAATTGTAAATATTCAGTGACTGTATATGATGTGAAACTCTGATGTATTAGAATGTAAACGACAGATATAATATTCTTTTGCAATGTTATTATTATTATTATTTTATCCGCTGTGAATGTGAGATGTTGTTTCTGTTCTTCTTCTTCTTCTATCTCTTTCTTCTTTTTCATAACTATCTGGAATTTTCGAGTGTGAAAATTTCAGGTCGTTACATATGTAACAACCCGGAATTTTTGACAGCATATTTTAATAAATATTTAATCTAATTTAAATTAAATACAAGCTTTTAAAATTTTAAAATGATGAGATCTTTGATATTTAACAGTTATATGTGTTTGTAAAAGAAAGTTTTGATTTGAAAATTTAAAATAGGATGCTTCAAAACCATTTAAAATAGAATCTCTCTTATTCAATAAAAAAATCTAAGACTCTATATTTTTATTATTTGATAATATACATATGAATACAATTGTAGTTTTAAAATGATAAAGCTTAAAAATAAACAAACATAGTAATACTTAACATAAACATGGAAATTTAAAACTTAAGTATAAAACAATATAAATGATTATAAACATAAACATACCAAACAAGTATAAATCATAATCATAAACATAAGTATAAGATATAATTATGAATATAAACTGTAACTAAAAATATAAATATACAAATATAAGTTATAACTTGAAATATAAAAACACAAACACAATGTTGTGAATCAAAGGCTTGAAAAATCTGAAGTATAAATAGAATACAAGTAATATAGTCAAACAATAACATGTAACATACATATGTACCACAAGATGTTCAAAAAGATCTTTGTCTATAAAATAAAATAAAAATAAAAATAAAACTTAGGTGCTGGTGTAAGTTTATAGGCATAAGAAACAAAGTTTTCACTTCAATATAAATGGAACAGATCTTTGTCTTGTACAAAAAAATTAACAGGAATCAGTAAACATTAATTACTTGTTATCATAAATGAAAGCACATACATTAAATTAGCCCAACTTCTTGTTCAAGCAAAGTATTACAGCCGAAATATCTATATCACTTCATACTGCAGAACATAATACTTAGCCAATAAAAAAGAGAGCATGGTATTACAAATAAAGGCTGCCTAGATACAACCTATATTATTCAGTACTTCTATATATATCTATCATACTTTTAAGTTCGTTCATAAAAACTTAATAGTAAACTTAGAAAGCAAAACTGAAAAAAGAGAAAAATAAACATCACCTTATATTTTCAAACTAGTTATCAAAGCAGTGAAAAGGCTTCAGGAAATTTCTTCTGCAGTTCCATCAACACCTTGCCTTCTGTTCAAAGTTTTATTCTTGTGAGTAAACATACTTTTCTTGAATTTTAAGTATGATAATTAGCTTCTGATGTTTGTGTTGCTATATATATTGATAATAAATGGACCTGTATTTATTTGATGCACTGGAACCTTTCTGTTCCTGATTTGTTGTCAAGCTTCTGAGAAATAGAATTAAAGGATATTAATACTTCTCCATTTAAATTAATTTAAAACCTAGAGATGTAAGTAATTCAGACTGTTTAACTTAAAATAAAAGCTTGGGAATGTATTTGAAGTATAACAGTAAGATATAAACACTGTTTATTTCAAGTTCAGGTAAAGAAATCAAAGGATCAAAATTCGAATGTTTAAATTTGTAAATTCAATAACATATTCTGATTTCATATACATAATTAGGATTTTTAACATAAAAATCTTGATTTTTGAGCAAAGATATTCAGAGCAGTTTTAAAAAGAAGCTATAATGGATTTTAGTCAATTTTGGATGATTGAGTTAATTTTAATTTTTGTAAATTGATAGGAAGCAAGCTTGTAATCCATTTGACTCCAGAAAAATGTCAAAATAATTTTCGAATACATAGATTTTGAGATTGTGATTAAAGTAGGGATTTGGTCATGAGTTTTACACAGCTCTGTAAATTTTTCGTTTGCGACTCACCGGGTTGATCGAGTTGCTTGTGGTTCGGGTGGAGGCCGAGGAAGGTCTAGCCATGGCGTGGGGAAAGGGGTTTGGCCTCCGGTGATGGATGGTGGCCGTACGAGGGGAATTTCGGTGGGTGTTTGCGTCGCGTGTTCGAGTTACAGGCAACTTTTTGCCTTCGACCAAATCGTGATGATTTTTGTGATGTATTCGTATGAGCGGTCAATTTAGGGTTTGTGGGTGATAACGCGAGTTGCCGGAGGCGAAGCGAACAACCGTGCTCTTGCACGGTGGTAAAGAGATGTCTGTCGATCTACTGGAAGTGACGCGTGCTCGTACTCGTGGAATGGGGATGTTTGCTTCGGGTTTATCTTCGGGGTCGCATGCCTGAGAGTGGCTTCTGTAGTTAATTATAACCTTTACTTTAAAAAAATAACGAGAAGAAGAAAGAAACGGAAAAGAGAAAAAGAGGGTAAAGTAGAGAGAGAGCTCGGGGGAAAACAGATAAGTACTCGGGTTTGTCACGAGGGAAGATGGAGTTGCCTCGGGTCTTGCCGTGTCTGATTGCTTTAAGAATCTTGATTAACAAAGATCAACAGTAAAGGATATTTGTTAGTTTAAAGTAAGTAATTAATTTAATTTATTAAAAGTATGGTTTGTAAAAGGGGTAATTAATTGGTATAAAGTAATTAGAATGTAAATTAATTTTATACTTAAAATTAAATTAATAATTATAATTAAATTTGTAGTTAAAAATTAATCATGTGTTAAATCAATTTAAAATTTAAAGAACGTTAGCTAATTACTTAAAAATTAATTAATGGTAATTAACTCAAGTGATTAATTAGGGATTATAATTAAATTGATAAAAATTGATTAATTAAAGTAATTAAATAAGTAATTCATTTTAATAAGTAAGTTATTAATTAACAATTAAAAATAAATTAATTAAATGAGTAATTAAGTAACAATTGTTGGATAAAAGTTAATTAATTAAATAATTAATTAAAGATTAGATGATTAATAAATTAATAATTAATGATTAACTAAGTAATTAATTGATCATTAATAAGTTAATTAATCTGTAATTAATTAAGCAGAATAAAAATAGTTATTTTAAAGCAAATAATTTAGTTAAGTAAAATCAAACTGTTTTGATATGAATTGGTAATTCTGTTTGATTGACTTTGATATCCGTTGATGATTTTTCTGCGATATGTTATGGATATCTGTGATAACTGCGTATGATTTATCTGTGATATCTGTTATGTGAATTCTTAATACTAAATTGAACTGTTAAGTTAAATAGACAACTTGGCCCTTAAAATGGCGTTTGGATTCCGATGAGGCCGGGATCGGAAGAATCAATTTTGATTCTCCGAAAACCACATCGATCCAAATTAAACGATAGATCGTGACTTATCATTTGGTGATCGAGATGGTATTTCAGAATGCAAGGGTTATCATCGTTAACTCTGAGGGTGATTCCAAAATGAGTGTAACGAGATAATGCCTTCGGTTTCGTTCGAACCCGTAACGAACTTGTATGAATTGAATGCTTTCAGCACATCGTCAGGCGGACGATGAGCATTCTAAGAAAAATGTTCGATAAAGGTAATCGCAGCCTCATGCCTCATCAACTGGGAATGGCTAAAACATGGGAGATGCAGCAAGGTTAGGTGGTTCATGCCCAAGCAGGACAAGATATTCCCCTGTCTAGATGTCCCTTTTTATTTTGGCTGTGTGAGCAGTTGTTGGCCACAACTGCGGGGTTATCTTGTTCGGGACTGTTCAGTAAGGAATGGTTCCGGCCTTGTATTGTAGGGGATCAAGAGTGATCCTCGGTACGGCGATCTAGGCCCCGTACTATGACGGGCGGTACCCCAGTAGCCCTGCCATTGTTGGAAACCCATTTTCCCTACGAGACCCTACGGTTTTGATTTGTATTACCCACTTTCGTGGCTAGTAGCTGGAATTTAATAGATGTAACAATTTCGGCTATTTTCTATTTACTTGAAAACCCTAGACACTATTATAATATCACTGAAGTTCCTATAAAATGGTTTGGTTAGCGTAAGGTTAAAACTTACTCGTATTTATTTGTGGGGAGTCTTACGTGATACCTTTATTTCCAAATGATTTTCAAAGTTAAGCAATTTTAACCTGTTTACTCATACCAGACCCATATCTGACCCGGAGTTTATATTTTGTTTTTCATAAACTCTTGGGTACTCTAATTTTTATGAGTAGCCAAGTGATAGGTATTGGGAGCGTTGATTTTCTGGAGAAGCTTTTGGGAAAGAAGACCAGGCGTATGTATCTATATATGTAGTTCCGCTGTGTAGTTAGTGTATGCTGTATTTAGGATGTATGTACGGATACATATGTATATGATAGTCCTGTTATATGATAGTGTATGACTCTGATGTATGTATAACTATGTAACAGTTATGTGATGTATTATATTTTGTTCCATTCCGCTGTGAGATTCTGATGTTGTTATTCTTTCTTTCTATTCTTTTCTATTTCTACCCCTTTCTTTCTTAATGATGAAACATTTTTCTAGGGGTTAGAAAGACGGGTCGTCACAGTTGGTATCAGAGCGCTAGATCGAGCGAGTACCTAGGCTCTTGTGTTATATTTATCTTGAGAGTGAGTATTTGTATTTTCATATAATTATATATATCTATCTAAATTGTTGAGTTACTGTTCAGGTGACCGACATGAGTTCCAGAAGAAGAGGTAGAGTTAGGGCCAGTACTTCAACAGATGATGGACGGAGTCAAAATGCTAGTGAGGCTGTCAATCCAGTACCGTCTCAAGTTAGTTTTTCAGCTTTATGCAAAGGTTTCAAAAATCTCGAAGGCCAACCATTTAAAGGATCAGAGTCAATAATTGAAGTTCAAGCCTGGCTACGCTCTTATGAGTGCATTTTCAAGAGCATGAAATTGTCCGATGAGCGTAAGAGGCATATGGCATCGTGACAATTGCAAGGTGGTGCAGCCACATGGTGGGATTCAACAATTGCAAATATTTCTGAGGATGACATTTCATAGGACAGATTTAAGGAGTTGTTTGAAGAGAAGTTTGTGCCGACGGCAGGGAGAACCCAATTGTATCAGGATTTTCTGTATTTGAAGCAGGGTAGCATGTCTATTTCGGAGTATGAAACCAGATTCAACGAACTCTCTTGTTATGGACCAGGACTCATCGATATTCCTTTTAAAAAGAACGAGAAATTTGTGCAAGGATTGAGGCCTGAATTCCATGGAAAATTGACAGTCCTACTGAAGGGATCTTTTGTTGATTTGATTGATATGGCATTGAGATATGAAAGTTTGTTGAGTAAGAAACCGGGGGCTCCAGTTGCAGCTTCAGGTGGGAATTTCACTAATCCGAATAAGCGAAAGTTCGATCCTAAATGGAGAAAGCCGAATAAGAAGAAACCTGGGAATAACAACGGACCCCGAAAGTGCTACATTTGTCAACAGGAAGGACATTTGGCAAATAAGTGTCCTAGAAAAGGATTCCAGCAACAACAACAACCGCATCAGAGTGGCCCAGGATCAGCTATGGTTCAGAAATCATTGTGCTTTAATTGTCATCAGCCAGGACACATGATCAAGAATTGTCCACTTCTGCAAAGGGCGCCTCAGAATAAAGTTTTTGCTTTGGAAGCCGGACCATCTTCTTCTTCGATGGGCAAGGGAGTATTAGAAGGTACCTTACTTTTAGATGGAAAATATATTAAAGTTTTGTTTGATTCGGGTGCTTCCTTGAGTTTTATTTGTTTGGACTCTGTTGAAAAGTTCTTTCTTACTCCTAGTTCTGTAGATAGTCCTATCTTAGTATCAAATCCTATAGGAGGGGTGACCAAATTAGACACTATTTGTAAGGACTTGAAGATCTCTTATTTATCCCACAGTTTTTCTTGTGACCCGTATGTGTTGAATTTTAAGGGGTTTGATCTTATTTTGGAAATGGATTGGCTAGATAAGTACAAAACCGTTTTGAATTGTGATGAAAGAACAGTTTCGTTGGAAACTGATCTGGGTAGAATTGCCAGAGTGTCATGTGATAATTCTGGGATTCACTTGAGCAGTCTTTTGCATGGAATTGAGACTTCTGAAGAGAAGATTGAAGATATTGATGTGGTTCAAGATTTTGCTGATGTATTTGAAGAAGTTAAGTGTCCGCCACCACATCAAGAAATAGAGTTCCAAATTGATTTGATTCCAGGAGTTGTGCCAGTAATTCAGCCCAGTAGGAGAATGGCTCCTAGGGAGCGAGAAGAGTTGATTAAGAAGACTCAAGATCTTTTAGAGAAGGGGTTGATTAGACCCAGTTTTTCTTGTTGGGGTTCGGCGGTAGTGTTTGTGACTAAATCGGATGGATCATTGAGATTCTGTGTAGATTATAGAGAATTGAACAAAGTGACTATCCGTAACAAATATCCTCTTCCTCGCATTGATGATCTTTTTGACCAATTGCATGGTGCTTCTATCTTTTCTCAACTAGATCTAGCTTCAGGTTTCCATCATTTGAGGGTAGCTGAAGACAGTATTCCCTTGACTGCATTTAGGGGACCGAATTGTTTCTATGAGTGGTTGGTTTTGCCGTTCAGATTAACCAACGCTCCTGCCTACTTCGTTGATCTCATGAACCGAGTCTTTAGGAATGTGTTGAATAAATTCGTGTTGGTATTCATTGATGATATCTTGGTCTATTCCAAATCTAAAGAAGAGCACAGAGAGCATTTAAGGATTGTATTGGAAACTCTGAGAAAGCATGTGTTGAAGGCGAAGTTTTCGAAGTGCCATTTCTGGAAATCGAAAGTTAAATTTTTAGGGCACATTGTTTTGGGTGAAGGCATTTCTGTAGACCCAACGAAAGTTGAAACTATTCTGGAATGGAAATAGCCAGAGACACCGACAGAAGTTCGCAGTTTTCTGGGATTGGCTAGCTACTACAGGAAATTTATCAGAGATTATTCCAAGATTTCTTCACATTTGACTAAGCTGACCAAAAAAGGAGCGAAATTCAAATGGACACCTCACTGCGAAGAAGCTTTTCAGGAATTAAAGATAAGGTTAACTAGTGCACCAGTACTTGCTATTCCGGATGGGAAGAGCAAATTCGAGGTTTATACTGATGCTTGTATAGTTGGTTTGGGAGCAGTTCTGATGCAGAACAGAAGGGTTATCACGTATGCTAGTAGGCAGTTGAAGCCTCATGAGAAAAACTACGCTACGCATGATCTTGAATTGCTAGCCATTGTTTTTGCTTTGAAAATTTGAAGACATTATCTTTTGGGAGAGAAATTCGAATTGTTCACGGATCACAAACCGTTGAAATATCTGTTCTCTCAAAAAGATCTTAATCTGAGACAGCAGCGGTGGGTTGAATTTCTTGCATCCTATGATTTGGATATTCTGTACACTCCGGCAAAAGCGAATGTCGTAGCTGATGCTCTCAGCAGGAACGCGGTTCTATCTCTTCTGGAAGTGGTTCCATCTCTTATTGAAAGGATCTCAAGCAAGCAAGAATTTGATAAGATGTTGAGGATGATCATTAAAAGAGTCAGGAAAGGTCAGTGTCCTAGTTTTGAAATTAATGGCCAAGGAACACTAAGGATTAACGGGAGAATCTGTGTTCCGAATGATAAGGAGTTGAGGCAGGAAGTGTTGTCTGTGAGTCGTCGCTCCAAATTGAATATTCATCCTGGAATTTCGAAGATGTACAAAGATATGAGGAGAGTCTTTTGGTGGAAAGGCATGAAGGAGGATGTAGCTGCTTTCGTGAACAATTGTGCCATCTGTCAACAAGTTAAAGGTGATCAATAGAAATCTGCCGGATTATCCCAGCCTCTAGAAATTCCGAATTGGAAATGGGAAATGATCTCGATGGATTTTATCGATGGTTTGCCTAGAACCAGGAAGGGAAATGACGGTATATGGGTTATTGTGGATCGTTTAACTAAGAGTGCCCATTTTATACCAGTTAAGGCAACCCGTACTGCAGTTTCTCTGGCGGAAATTTTCTTGAAGGAGATAGTTAGATTACATGGTGTTCCCGTCAGTATAGTAAGTGACCGTGATCCTATTTTTACTAGCAAATTTTGGGAAGCTCTACAATCAGCAATGGGAACAAATTTGAGATTGAGTACAGCCTATCATCCTCAAACAGACGGACAAACGGAGAGGCTTAATCGTATTCTTGAGGATATGCTGCGGGTTTGTGTTTTAGATTTTGGAGGATCTTGGGAGGACCATCTTCATCTAGTGGAATTCTCTTATAATAACAGTTATCAAGCAAGAATTAAGTTGGCTCCTTATGAAGCTTTATACGGAAGACCGTGTAGATCCCCATCTTGTTGGATTGAATCGAAGGATCGTCTTGTGCTTGGACTCGATCTTATTCGAGAAGCTTCTGCGAAGGTTGAGCTTATCAAGAAAAGGATGAAAGCTGCTCAAGATCGTCAGAAGAAATATGCAGATAGAAGACAAAGGCCATTGGAATTTGAGATCGGAGACTTGGTTTTTGTTAAAGTTTCCCCAATTAAAGGTGCTATAAGATTCGGAAAAAAGGGAAAACTTGCTCCGAGATACATTGGACCATTTCGAGTATTGGAAAGAATCGGAGCTGTAGCCTACAGGATTGAATTGCCAGAGCGGATGTCTGGGATTCATAATGTGTTTCATGTATCACATTTGAGGAAATTTGTTCATGATCCATCACTGGTTGTAGAACCAGTAGTTCAAGAAGATTTGGAAGTTGAACCCAATTTAACCGTAGTCAGAAATCCAGTTCGGATTGTGGATCAAGACGAGAAGCAACTAAGGAACAAAGTGGTGAAACTCGTCAAGGTGCAATGGAGTGAGGATCCCAGAGATTGTACCTAGGAAACTCTCGATAGTTTTAAGAATGCTTATCCGGATTTATGTCCAGATAACTAGTGATGTTTGTTAAGATAGACTGTTGATTGTGTTATTGTATGAATGATATGTATGTTTGGATTGTTAATATAAAAGCTTTTGAATTAACTGTTGTTTTAAATTTCGGGGACGAAATTCTTTTAAGGGGGAAGGAATGTAACAACCCGGAATTTTTGACAGCATATTTTAATAAATATTTAATCTAATTTAAATTAAATACAAGCTTTTAAATTTTTAAAATGATGAGATCTTTGATATTTAACAGTTATATGTGTTTGTAAAAGAAAGTTTTGATTTGAAAATTTAAAATAGGATGCTTCAAAACCATTTAAAACAGAATCTCTCTTATTCAATAAAAAAATCTAAGACTCTATATTTTTATTATTTGATAATATACATATGAATACAATTGTAGTTTTAAAATGATAAAGCTTAAAAATAAACAAACATAGTAATACTTAACATAAATATGGAAATTTAAAAACTTAAGTATAAAACAATATAAATGATTATAAACATAAACATACCAAACAAGTATAAATCATAATTATAAACATAAGTATAAGATATAATTATGAATATAAACTGTAACTACAAATATAAATATACAAATATAAGTTATAACTTGAAATATAAAAATACAAACACAATGTTGTGAATCAAAGGCTTGAAAAATCTGAAGTATAAATAGAATACAAGTAATATAGTCAAACAATAACTTGTAACATACATATGTACCACAAGATGTTCAAAAAGATCTTTGTCCAGAAAATAAAATAAAAATAAAACTTAGGTGCTGCTATAAGTTTATATGCATAAGAAACAAAGTTTTCACTTCAATATAAATGGAATAGATCTTTGTCTTGTACAAAAAAATTAACAGGAATCAGTAAACATTAATTACTTGTTATCATAAATGAAAGCACATACATTAAATTAGCCCAACTTCTTGTTCAAGCAAAGTACTACAGCCGAAATATCTATATCACTTCATACTGCAGAACATAATACTTAGCCAATAAAAAAAAGCATGGTATTACAAATAAAGGCTGCCTAGATACAACCTATATTATTCAGCACTTCTATATATACCTATCATACTTTTAAGTTCGTTCATAAAAACTTAATAGTAAACTTAGAAAGCAAAACTGAAAAAAAGAAAAAGAAAAATAAACATCACCTTATATTTTCAAACTAGTTACCAAAGTAGTGAAAAGGCTTCAGGAAATTTCTTTTGCAGTTCCATCAACACCTTGCCTTCTGTTCAAAGTTTTATTCTTGTGAGTAAACATACTTTTCTTGAATTTTAAGTATGATAATTAGCTTCTGATGTTTGTGTTGCTATATATATTGATAACAAATGGACCTGTATTTATTTGATGCACTGGAAGCTTTCTGTTCCTGATTTGTTGTCAAGCTTCTGAGCAATAGAAGTAAAGGATATTAATACTTCTCCATTTAAATTAATTTAAAACCTAGAGATGTAAGTAATTCAGATTGTTTAACTTAAAACAAAAGCTTGGGAATGTATTTGAAGTATAACAGTAAGATATAAACACTGTTTATTTCAAGTTCAGGTAAAGAAATCAAAGGATCAAAATTCGAATGTTTAAATTTGTAAATTCAATAACATATTCTGATTTCATATACATAATTAGGATTTTTAACATAAAAATTTTGATTTTTAAGCAAAGATATTCAGAGCAGTTTTAAAAAGAAGCTATAATGGATTTTAGTCAATTTTGGATGATTGAGTTAATTTTAATTTTTGTAAATTGATAGGAAGCAAGCTTGTAATCCATTTGAATCCAGAAAAATGTCAAAATAATTTTCGAATACATAGATTTTGAGATTGTGATTAAAGTAGGGTTTTGGTCATGAGTTTTACACAGCTCTGTAAATTTTTCGTTTGCGACTCACCGGGTTGATCGAGTTGCTTGTGGTTCGGGGTGGAGGCCGAGGAAGGTCTGGCCATGGCGTGGGGAAAGGGATTTGGCCTCCGGTGATGGATGGTGGCCGTACGAGGGGAATTTCGGTGGGTGTTTGCGTCGCGTGTTCGAGTTACAGGCAACTTTTTGCCTTCGACCAAATCGTGATGATTTGTGTGATGTATTCGTATGAGCGGTCAATTTAGGGTTTGTGGGTGATAACGTGAGTCGCCGTAGGCGAAGCGAACCACCGTGCACGTACACGGTGGTGAAGAGATGTCTGTCGATCTACTGGAAGTGACGCGTGCTCGTACTCATGGAATGGGGATGTTTGCTTCGGGTTTATCTTCGGGGTCGCATGCGTGAGAGTGGCTTCTGCAGTTATTTATAACCTTTACTTAGAAAAAAAGAAAATAACGAGAAGAAGAAAGAAACAGAAAAGAGAAGAAGAGGGTAAAGTAGAGAGAGAGCTCGGGGGAAAACAGAGGAGTACTCGGGTTTGTCACGAGGGAAGATGGAGTTGCCTCGGGTCTTGCCGTGTCTGATTGCTTTAAGCATCTTGATTAACAAAGATCAACAGTAAAGGATATTTGTTAGTTTAAAGTAAGTAATTAATTTAATTTATTAAAAGTATGGTTTGTAAATGGGGTAATTAATTGGTATAAAGTAATTAGAATGTAAATTAATTTTATACTTAAAATTAAATTAATAATTATAATTAAATTTGTAATTAAAAATTAATCATGTGTTAAATCAATTTAATACTTAAAGAACGTTAGCTAATTACTTAAAAGTTAATTAATGGTAATTAACTTAAGTGATTAATTAGGGATTATAATTAAATTGAATAAAAATTGATTAATTAAAGTAATTAAATAAGTAATTCATTTTAATAAGTAAGTTACTAATTAACAATTAAAAATAAATTAGTTAACTGAGTAATTAAGTAACAATTGATGGATAAAAGTTAATTAATTAAATAATTAAATAAAGATTAGATGATTAATAAATTAATAATTAATGGTTAACTAAGTAATTAATTGATCATTAATAAGTTAATTAATCAGTAATTAATTAAGCAGAATAAAAATAGTTATCCTTAAGCAAATAATCTAGTTAAGTAAAACCAAACTGTTTTGATATGAATTGGTAATTCTGTTTGATTGACTTTGATATCTGTTGATGATTTTTCTGTGATATGTTATGGATATCTGTGATAACTGCGTATGATTTATCTGTGATATCTGTTATGTGAATTCTTAATACTAAATTGAACTGTTAAGTTAAATAGACAATTTGGCCCTTAAAATGGCGTTTGGATTCCGATAAGACCGGGATCGGAAGAATCAATTTTGATTCTCCGAAAACTACATCGATCCAAATTAAACGATAGGTCGTGACTTATCATTTGGTGATCGAGATGGTATTTCAGAATGCAAGGGTTATCGTCGTTAACTCTGAGGGTGATTCCAAAATGAGTGTAACGAGATAATGCCTTCGGTTTCGTTCGAACCCGGAACGAACTTGTATGGATTGAATGCTTTCAGCACATCGTCAGGCGGACAATGAGCATTCTAAGAAAAATGTTCGATAAAGGTAATCGCAGCCTCAAGCCTCATCAACCGGGAATGACTAAAACATGGGAGATGCAGCAAGGTTAGGTGGGTCATGCCCAAGCAGGACAAGATATTCCCCTGTCTAGATGTCCATTTTTATTTCGGCTGTGTGAGCAGTTGTTGGCCACAACTGCGGGGTTATCTTGTTCGAGACTGTTCAGTAAAGAATGGTTCCGGCCTTGTATTGTAGGGGATCGGGAGTGATCCTCGGTACGGTGAACTAGGCCCCGTACTGTAACGGGCGGTACCCCAGTAGCCCTGCCATTGTTGGAAACTCATTCTCCCTACGAGACCCTACGGTTTTGATTTGTATTACCCACTTTCGTGGCTAGTAGCTGGAATTTAATAGATGTAACAATTTCGGCTATTTTCTATTTACTTGAAAACCCTAGACACTATTATAATATCAATGAAGTTCCTATAAAATGGTTTGGTTAGCGTAAGGTAAAAACTTATCCGTATTTATTTGTGGAGAGTCTTACGTGATACCTTTATTTTCAAATGATTTTCAAAGTTAAGCAATTTTAACCTGTTTACTCATACCAGACCCATGTCTGACCCGGAGTTTATATTTTGTTTTTCATAAACTCTTGGGTACTCAAATTTTTATGAGTAGCCAAGTGATAGGTATTGGGAGCATTGATTTTATGGAGAAGCTTTTGGGAAAGAAGACCAGGCGTATGTATCTATATATGTAGTTCCGCTGTGTAGTTAGTGTATGCTGTATTTTGGATGTATATACGGGCACATATGTATATGACAGTCCTGTTATATGATAGTGTATGACTCTGATGTATGTATAACTATGTAATAGTTATGTGATGTATTATATTTTGTTCCATTCCGCTGTGAGTTTCTGATGTTGTTATTCTTTTTTTCTATTCTTTTCTATTTCTATCCCTTTTTTCTTAATGATGAAACGTCTTTCTGGGGGTAGAAAAGCGGGTCGTCACATGTATATAGAGGCAATAATTTTGTATAGGAAATTGCAACATGCAATTGGTCTGTACTCACCCAGACATGAGGGATTTTTGGTTTTAGGAACCAGAGTTATAAATGTATGATTTATGCTTTTTAATAGCCTACCATTTGAGAAAAATTCTTTGACAACCTCAAGGAGCATATTTTTTATATCATCCCAGTGGGTTTTATAAAATTTAGCCCCAAACCCATCAGGTCCAGGGCTTTTATCATCCTTGGCAGAGAAAACAATTTTTTTTATATCCTCAAGACAAATAGGAGCAAGGAGGATATCCTCACTATTAGAGTGAAGAATATATTTAGGGGAAATGGTTGGAAAATTGCAGGTATTCCCTTCAGTATAAAACAGATCAAAGAAATATAGAATAGCTTCTTTTTCTAAAAAAGAGGCATCATTAATGATCTTACCATTACTATTGATTAACTTACCTATATTGTTATGATATTTCCTACTATACATTTTAGCATAGAAAATTTTTGTAGGCAAATCCTCTTGAGAAAGCCAATTTACTTTGGCTTTCTGCCTTAAGTTGGCAGCTTCAACATGGAGTGAATTGGAAAGAGTTTTCTGTAATTGAAAGAATTCTTTAATTTTGATTTTATCTGTGCTGTCTTTATCAATACTATCTTGCAGTTTAACACAGTCATCTCTAAGTTGATTAATTTCATTATTAGTTTTGTTTTTGGAATAATTTCAAGTTTTAAGATTATTTTTAGTAAGGAGAAGAAATTTTTTGAATTTAAATTGAGTAGAACCATTTGATGGGATAAGAAAACTGTTTTGAAAAACCCTTTTATAATGAGGGTCATAGACCATCCGTTGTTAAATCTAAAAGGAAAAATCCGATCATGCCTTCCTCCTCTATTATCACTTCTCCCCCTTTCGCCTCTTCTTCCTTCTCCTGTCTTGCCTTTGGCTTCTTGCTCAAGTTCTGACCTTTTGATTCCTGCTATCTCTACTGTAGCATCTCCTCCTAACCTTTCGTGGTCAAACTTTCAAAAATAAGCCGGGAAATGCTGGAAATTACATTCCCATTCCTGTTGTCCCTTCTTTGTAGGGTTATGTTTTGGTTTCCCCTTCTGATGTTATTGCTGTAGGCAAGAAAGTTTGTGATGATTACATTGTGGGCTTCTTCTTAGACAAGCCTTTGTCATATACCACGGTTGTACAACACCCGAAAAGAACATGGGAGCTCGAAGGATCGATTAAGGTGAAATTTGATGGATTTGTTTTTCTTTTCCTTCTCTCTTGTAGTGAAGACAAGGAAAAAATCTTAAAAGGTGATCCTATAATTATGAGAAATAAACTGTTTATAATTCAGAAATGGGTTCCATAAATTGGCAATGGTAGTGGTAGCATATCCTCTGTCCCAATTTGGCTACAATTCTCTAATATCCCCATATATGCTTGGTCTTACTTGGGGATGAACAGGCTGTCATCTAGACTAGGCACCTTATTGTGTATAGATGACTACACAGAGAAACTTGAAAGAATATCTTATGCTAAATGCATGATTGAGGTTAAACCAAACAAAGAATTGATGACTAGCTTCCTAGGTAAATTTCTAAATGGAAAAAAATCAAATAGTTAAAGTGTCGTATTTATGGAAACCAGATATATGTACATTTTGCAAGTCATTTAGACATAAAACTGAAACTTGTGAGCATTCTGATAATGCTAAGGAAAGGAAATCTTTAGGAAAAAGCAATGAGAAGATGAAACAAGGAAAATAAAACAAATAGGTGACAGAAAATGATAAGAAAAGCTTAAACCAAAGGCAGACATGACAAAAAGTAAATAGAAGAAAAAAGAAAGTGAATTCTAGTGCGAAAGGAAATGATAAGTGTGATAGAGAGCAAGAATATGAAATAACAACTGAATATGTCGATGAAGTAAGTAAGACTGAAACTGTTGTAGTGGCTAACAACAGTCTATCCAAACCTTGCAATGACAATCTGACAGCTGTTGATGAGGATGATCTGCTAACCTCCAACATTTTTCAGTGTTTAGACGAAATTGATGACCAAGATATAGGAAAAAGTGATGAAGGCACAAAGGATAATGAAGAAGCAATAAACATGGATAATGTGCATCTCATGACAAATGCACACGATATATTGCTTGCATGCGCCGATAATGTCACTACTATAATGCATGAACCGCAAAACCCAAGAATTCCAGGTAACTCAACTTTTGTTGTGAACATGCGCTCAAACTGTCATTCCATGCACAACATTGATTCCCCTGAACCACTTGCTACCCCAAACCAGTCAATGCCAACCACTCAACCAACTACTTGTCTCATGCATGCAATGATTCAGTTTCGAATCACGTACCCTCTTTAACTCGTATTCCAATTTCCAACCTTGATGACATTGTTCTCAATGTCAAATCTTACACTCCTCTGGACCATTATAACCTAATCCAAGCTCCCCTGGCTACGTTGATCCAACTGTGGTCCTCAACTCTGCCTCTATAGTAAACCCCCCTCTTACCATCCCATTTTCTACCAATATATCTGTTGTATCCTAGGCCAAACCACTTCGTAACCAGAAAAATAAGAAAGCCAACCATTCTGATCTTAATAAAGCAAATATTATATCATCTTCTAGCATCATCCCTGAGTGTGATAATAACAACTCTCCTACAACTAGAAGCAAGCAAAGTTTGTCCCAATCTCTGAATAACAAGTGATATGTTACATAACATAGCTGCTTAGAATGTGCATGGTGCTCACCATGACATCAAACTTAACCAAATCAAAGCCCTAATTGATGAAAAGGACCTACACTTTGTAGCTGTTATGGAAACAAAGCTAAACGATAATCTGACCCTTCGAGCTGCTAACATAATCCAACCTCTCTGGACCCTTCATCTCTCCCTGAAGCTCCATCTGGTCGTATCATGATCCTTGTTAACCCAAATACATACACACTCAACCCTATTCTCTCCAACAAGCTATTCATACACTGCCACTTACTTCACATACCAACTTCCAAATCCATACATCACTGTGGTTTATGCTGCCAACCAGGCTAACACAAGGCAAATCCTACATGATTATCTCCCCAACTTTGCTCAAGAAACTCATCCTTAGATTGTCCTTGGTGATTTCAGTTGCCTCCTAAATTTTGATGACAGACATGGTGGGAATCCAGTCAGCTTTAATGAAACTTTGCTACTACATAATTCCATCATTGCCTCATCCCTTATCCAAATCCCATACAATGGATCTAGGTTTTCCTGGAATAATAGAAGCAGATCTGGTTGTAGAATTTACAGTAAAATAGATAATGCCTTCTATAACCTTTCTACTCTTACCACTTGTCCTGCCATTGTATCTAATCTTCCCCCAGTCCAGTCTCTGACCACCCTCTTCAACTAATATTCTTTGGGGATGCTAGCATTTTAAAAAAAAAAATCCTGTTTTAAATTTTTTAATGCTTGGATGCTTGAACCTGAATTTAACAATTGCTAGAACTGCTTGGCCTTCAGCTTGTTTGGTAATCCTATGCTTGTTTTGCAGCAGAAGATGAAGCTAGTTAAAAAGGCTTTGGGGGCTTGGGCTAAGGCTAAATTTGGGAATGGAAGCAAACAATCAGCTACTCTAAAAGCAAGACTCCCTTTCTCAAGAAATGGAAGTGCAAAATCCGGATGATATGTATGCTGGTGGGATTGAGAATGATCTATCTGAACAATACTTCAAGGCCTTGGTAACAGAGGAGAATATGAAGAAGCAACGGCTTAGACAGAAGTGGGATGCTTTGGGAGACAGAAATTCCAAGTACTATCATGAGTCACTCAAGATAAAGCAAGCCAAAACTCATATTCACACCATCCATGATCAGTTTGGTCACCTTGCAAGTACTCCACAACAAGTTGATGATGCTATGTTGGACTACTTCTCTAGTTTGTTGGGTAATACTGCTAATTTCATCCCTGTCTTATCCATAATCTCTGATCTCTCCCTACCTTCTCTTGATAATGATCAAATCAAAATGATATCAGAGGTAATAAGTGAAGAGGAAATTAAAAATAGCATATTCAGTATGAATAAACATTCGTGTGGTGGACCTGATGGGTTTAATGCCCAGTTTTTCACTACATGCTGGGACATAATCACTGGTGACTTCTTTAAGACCGTAATCAATTTTTTCAATCACAATAAAATGCTATCTGGAGTTAATGCCAAAAACTTAGCCCTAATCCCAAAATTAGATCACCCTGATGCAGTCACAGCCTTTAGACCTATAGCTTACTGTAATATTATCTACAAATGTATTTCCAAGGTTATTGCTTCTAGGTTAAAAAAGGTTCTTCCTTCTTTAATCTCCAACAATCAAGCTGCCTTCATTCCTGGTAGAAGTATTCTACATAATGTTTTAATTAGCCATGAATTACTCAAAGACTACAATATGGTTAATGTTTCACCTAGGAAATTTTAAAGCTTGATATCAAAAAAGCCTATGACTCAACTCAGTGGACTACTATTGTGCGTGTTGTGGCCAAAATGAAATTCCCTGAGCATTTTGTTGCATGTATATACACTTGTTTATCTACTGTACATATTTCACTTTGTAACAATGGTTCCACTTCTGGATATATCAAGTGCAAGTAAGACATACGACAAGGTGACCCAATGTCATCTTATCTATTTATATTGGTCATGGAAGTTCTGACTAAAATGATAAATCTATGTGTATTTAGCAGGTTAATCCTCATCCATCCTAAATGCAAGGAACCATTGATCACAACCTTAATGTTTGCTGATGATTTAATCACTTTTACCAAGCCTACTGTTGATTCAATGATTGTATTCTTGATGTGCAGAAAGAATTCCATCTTTTCTCCGGTCTATGCATTAATAAAGAGAAATCTAGCATCAGATTGGTAGGTGTCTCTTATGACCATGCCAACATGATAAAATTTATAAGTGGGCTAGATGAAGAATTAGAGACATCATCTTACCTTGGCATTCCCCTAGTCTCTTCAAAAATTACCACCTCCCAATGTCTTGGAATTTATGATAAAATTACAAGATCTATGAACATCTAGTCGAATAAACTACTATCTCAAGCTGGCCATTTAGTTTTGATCAATTCTGTAATTTCTGTATGCACCACTTATTAGTGTAGGACCTTCTTGTTGCCTAAGAAGTTGATTCTCATGATAAGGAAAGCAATCAGGAATTTTTTATGGACAGGTAACATACTTTCCAAAAAATTAAAACCTATTGCCTTCTACAAGGTGGAGAGTAAAAGGAAGCATGGAGGATTGGGGATCCTTGATTGGAGAAGTAGGAACAGAGCTGCTTTCAGTATACACTTCGACAATCTTCTTAACAGGAAAACAACATATGGGTGGATTGGACAATGAAGCATTACATAGTAAACAAAGATTTATGGATAATGGATGCCCTGTAAAATTCAAGTTGGATTTGGAAGACTATACTAAACTAAAGAGCTACTTTCCTTCAGCATCTTAGAGTTTTAACTGTTCATGGTGGTAAGGCTAAATTCTGGACTGATCCATGGGCTAAATAGGGAATCATTCTAAACAATATTCTATCCTACAACGAAAAATGCAAATCGGTATTCCCCATGATGCTAAGGCTTCTAAATACATACTTGATGGAACTATAACCATCCCCTGTTCCAGTAATAATGCAATAAGAGGCCTATGGAATGAGCTGTAGCAGCAACAGTACCCAACTTCTCAAATTGAAAAGATTTTCTGGTCAGGGAAAGATTTGGATCACTCAACTTCTATTGTGTACAAGTGTATTTCTGGAAAATTTGATCTATGCTGCTTTGTTTGGAACAAAAGAATTTGGAACACACACTGCAAGGAAGGTAACAATTTTCTCCACTGGAAGGTAATGAGAAATGCATTAAATACGTAGGCAAACCAGTTGAGGCTTGGTATGCAAGTTTTTGGGCAGTGTGTGTTCTGTAGTGATGAGCTTGAAACCAACCTACATCTATTTTTCAATTGCAATATCTATTCCCCCTATGGAAGAGATTAATGCACAAACTGGGTAGATCGAATACTAAAAGAGATAGCATGTTTGAATGGGGCTTGATTTATAAGGCAACGAGATTGAAGAATGAAAAAAACTATTCTGATGCTTTTGGTGTTGAAAAAGTATATAAGAGTAATTTGGACTCAAAGAAATGCAAGGCTGTTCGGTGGCAATTTTAAGAATGAAATGCAGCTATGGTGCGACATGTTACAAGCTATAAAAACTGGAATACATCGCAACTCCTTCATCTTTAGTGCTCGTACTATATGTCAATGGTGCTAGCTCCTTTGTTGAACCTCTCCCTTAATTGTTTTTTTCCTATGTGTTTGTTTATCCCTGTTTTCTTGATGGAACATTGCATGTAACGTTCCATCTCTTGTTTTTATTGTGTTTGCAATAAACTGGTAGAGGTTTTATTGTGTTTGCAATAAACTGGTAGAGGCCTAGTTCATCCCGCTTAGCTTAGCTATAAAAATTATAATTATTAAGTATAAAATATTCAATTATACATGTCTGACTTATATTAATAAAATTTGTCTTTTATAAGTGAATACAAACATATAACCAATCTTGCTTGCGACAAAATTAATACATATAAGAATCGTCACCTAACTAACAGTATAATAATAATATATGCATATAATGAAATATTATTCGAAAATTATAAACTATAATTCAGTGAAAAACATACCTAAAACCAATGCCTTAAAGCACACTTTGAATGATGAACTCTTTCTTCTTTGAAAGCTTTTCGATTCGGTAGACCACTAATTCTTGATCAACCGTTGACCTTTAACTATCGGATAGTAGTCGACTTTGAATTGATTTGAGCTTGATATGAATGAGCATCTAAGGAATGAAGTGCGCTAGTAACGGAAGGAAGGAGTGGCAGCAAAAAGCATTTTTCAATAGGATTAGCGATGTTTTAATGTGGATAGAAGGGAGAAAATAGTGGATCACATCTCATGCCGGTCCTCCATAATTTGAGCCACCCAAATCCAACAACTCTACCCTATTGAGCCACCCCTTATCTCCCTATTTTAGTCAAAAATCATACCCATCATGGTGGACTAAGATCCCATTTAAGCCCATAGAGAATATATGTAACGACCCGTAAATTAATCACTTTAAATTTCAATATTTAATATATTTTTAGATAATTAATTAATAAATCTTATAACATAAAACTCTTTTAAATAATAGCAAGTGATAGGGAAATGATTTTAAATTTTATTTACAAAAATAATTGGTTCAAAGGAAAATAGTAAATATGACCCGAAATTGTTTTCCGAATTTTCGATTTTTTGGGGTCTAAAATTTGCCGGAAATGTTGTAAGTACTCAAGATACATTTACACATATTTAGAAATAATATAAGTACGAATAAGGTAAATAATATGATGAGAATATATTTACTAAATTAAATATAGGAAGATGTGACATCTTTTTTTAAAAAAATTAAATAAAAATGAAGTAAGAATGATATATCACATTATATGGCATTATGGTACAAAGAAGTGTTTTGTTTGGTGGACAATATGAGGGCTTTCATGGTTGGTTTGTGCTATGTGGAATGGAGGAGAGAATTTATGTTGTGGAGAAAAAAGAGTAGAGGGTATGCATGGAAGGTCATTTTAGTAATTTGGTTATTCCACTTTTTATAAAAATAAGCCTCTCGTTTTCCCTCATTTTATCATTTCATTTTCTTACTTTTCAAAAACTCCATCTCTCTCTTCAAGCTTTTGAAAAACTTGTTAATGGTTTCCTAGTTTTCAAATTCAAAAATCCATTCTTTTTTTCATTTCTTTCTTAAGTAAAATCACTAAAAATCATTCTTTTCTCCTCTACACATCTTCACTAACCAAAACAAGACCCATATCTCCCCAAAACCATCATGGACGAACCTATTTTCATTATGGCCAAACCACCTGACCCCTATAGCGCTCCAAAATTCCACCTTGGTCAACTAAAAGCTAAGATCCAGTGTTGGTTGAAGTGTGTGCTGTTTGAGTGAGCAAAACCTCATTTTTTTACTAAAGTTATTAGCTTTATTATGGCTTATAATAGTGGTTGCTAGTTGCTTGTTTACATGTATTGTTTAGTGCTGATGTTTGGCATGATTTCTTTTTTAAATACAGTTGACACCTTTGGTAATTAGTTAACAACTTGAAGTTAGTAAGAAAACGTCTAAGTAAATAATATTTGGATGCTCTCTACATGACATATAATTGTTATTTGCCTTTATATTTTGCACACTTATCTTATGTGATGTTTGATTGGATAAGTGACATATGGAAAGTGTGTACGAAAGTGTCCATGTAGCGACTATAACTATATCGGCATTTTGGAAAGTGTTATCCCCTTTGAAATATTTTGGTTAAATCTTGTGCATGGGTTTATACAAAGATAATTAATTATTTAGATAAAATGTGATTAAAGTTAATTAATTATTTTATGGGTCATTTCAACCTACAGTAACACGAGTTGAAAAATCATTAGTATGGCAAGCACTTTTCAAGAAGGTCAATCAGCTGCTCATTCTCCACTATTTACCGGTTCTAACTATGCTTACTGGTCAAATCATATGAGAATTTTTATGGAAGCAAATGGGTTAGAAATATGGCAAGCAACTCAAAGCAAATGTGAAGCACCTAATACTGACATTAGACTTGGACTTATGCACAAAAAGTAGCAGCATCTAACAATGCCAAAACTATGAATGTATTATTTTACTCACTTGACAAAAAAGAGTTTTCACGTGTCATGTTTTGTACCACTGCATATGATATATGGCGCACTTTACAAGTCACACATGAAAGCACAACTAAAGTCAAGCAAACTAAAATCTCAATTTTACAAAGCCAATTTTCATCTTTCAAAATGAAAGAAAATGAATCAATTATTGATATGTATGCTAGATTTCACACCATTCAACATGATCTCATGGCACTTGGAGTCAAACTTATAGGTTTTGATTTAGTCACATGAATTTTAAACTTTTTGACAAATGAATGAGAAAGAAAAGTTTTAGCCATCGAAGAAGCTAATGATATTTCTCAACTCAAAGTCGAAAAGTTAATAGGAAATCGATATCGTATGAAGCTAACTTGCAGGCCAGAAAGGATCAAAATCATGAAAGGAAATACATAACATTCCAAGCAAGTAAGGAAGATTTGGACATGGATGAAGATGAGATTTTTTTTTACTGCCAAGAACTACAAAAAATTCAAGAAGTTTAAAAAGATGACCAAATTTCAAAATGATGACAAAACAAACTCCTCAAATCAAACATCGATTAAATGCCATGAGTGTGTCATATTTGAACACATTAAAAAGGAATGTCCACAACATAATCATGATGAAAAGAAAAGCAAGTTTTAGAAATCCGAGAAAAGAAAAGAGCTTTTCAAGTAACATGGGACGATTCAGATTCATCTTCTTCATCTGACAGTGATAGTGAAATAAGAAAATGTGTGTTTTATGGCTAACATTGATGAGGTACACCCTGAACTTACTTATGATGAAATAATGAAATTAGCATTAAATTAGATGGCAAGTATAGAGAATCAAAAAATAATAATTAAGGAATATATAGAAAAGTTAACTAGAGCAGAATTAGAAATTGGATTATTAAAAGATGAAAAAACAATCTTAGAAAAAGAATTAGAAATTACTCAAAAAAAAACAATCAACAATATTATCTCAAAAGGACATCCTATTACATGATTTAGAAAATTATAAGTTGGAAAAAGTTTACTTTAAAAAAGAAAAACTAGAATTACAAGCAAGCACTGGAAATTGAATTGGATTGGGATTTAAAAACAAATAAAAGTAAAAGAATTATTGAACATTATACACCAAATTCAAAAGGCTAAAGTTAGAAACTAAGATTAAGTATTCATACTCAAATATGGTCAAAATATGGATTCCTAAAAAAAATAAACTAATTAGACAAAAGTATATTGATGAATATTTAAAGAAAGTTGTATATAACAATAATTACATTTCCAAAGGAACCAAATCCTCGTGGATATGGCTACCTTTTTCCACCAACATATATGACCCTAAACAAAGAATGTTCATTCCAATTAAAATTTTCTTTTTTTGCAGGTGCCCAAAGTTAAAATAAAAAGTAATGAGAAGAGGATACTCGATAGTGGTTGCTTCGAGCACATGATTGGAAACGCTCATATGTCATGAAAAACAACATATATCGATGGTGGCACTGTAAAATTCGAGGATAATTCAAAAGGATTTGTCATCGACATTGGAGAAGTCATCAATATCGGTATTTATAGTTCTTCTATTATTACTAATGTTTTATTAGTAGAAAATTTGAAACATAAGCCAATTATGTGATAAAGGATTAAAAATTGATTTTGAAAAGAATAAATGCAATATCTTTAACCAAAATAAAATCTAAATTTTGAAGGATTTATGAATTGAAACATACATGTTTTAAACATGAATAAAAAACAACACTAATTTGTGCTTGGCCGCAAATCACGATGATCCACTGTTATGTTATAAACGTTTCTGTCACTTAAATTTTGAAAATATCAACAAACTAGCCAAAAATGAATTAGTTAAAGGATTACTAAAAATCAACTATAATGCTAAAAACCTGTGTGACACTCGTCAATTTGGTAGATTAAAGAAAAGTTCTTTTAAATCTAAAAGGGAAATTTCCATAATGCAACCTCTCGAACTACTCCATCTCGATTTATTCGGACCGACTCAAGTACGTTCAATAAATCATAACAAATATGTTTTAGTAATTGTTGATTATTATTCAAGATATACTTGGACATTATTTTAAAACATAGAAGTGATACTTTTTAAATGTTCAAAAGTTTTGCTAAATGAATTTAAAGTTTGATAATTTTAAAATTAAAAGTACACAAAGCGATCATGGAGGTGAATTTGAAAATGAATTATTTATAAATTTTCGCAACAAAAAGGGAATTAGTCATAATTTTTCATTTCCACATACATCACAACAGAATGGTGTTATAGAAAGAAAAAAATCAAAATTTATAAGAACGCACACAAACTTTACTAAATATAGTAACCTACCAAAACGTTTTTGGACCGAAGTTGTTGCTGCCACATGTTATGTATTAAATCGTGTAACACTTATACCAATGACTAAAAACACATGCTATGAATATTTTTCAAACAAAAACCTAATTATCATATTTTCGAGTATTTGGATCAAAATGTTTTATTTTAAATTATCTAGGAAAATTTGATTCTAAAGCTGATGAAGGAGTTTTTATTGGCTATTCAGATCAAAGCATATAGAATTTTTAATAAACAAACAAACATTGTAGAAGAAGTCTTCATGTTTCGTTTGATAAAAATTCTAAAAATAATAAAAATGATGATGAAGAAGTTATAAATAAAACTAATGCACCAATACATAAAAATAATGATAATAATATCAATAATGATAATTTGATAACGTCACCACCTAGGATATTAAAAGACCGTCAAATTGATAATATTATTAGTGAGTTAAATACAAAAGTATCAGCCAGAAAACAGTTAAATCAAATGAGTTGTGTTGCATTTATATCAAATTTTAAACCTAAAAATTATAAATAAGCATCAAAAGATGTTTTTTGGATTACTTCAATGCAAGAAGAACTTAATCAACTTAAAAGAAATGACGTATGCGAACTTGTACCAATACCAAACGATCAATGTGTAATTGGAAAAAAAATGGGTTTTTAAAAATAAAGCGGTTGAAAATGGAAACATTGTTCGAAATAAGGCAAGATTAGTAGCTCAAAGATATAATCAAGAAGAAGAAATTGATTATGTAGAGACATTTACTCTGGTAGCACGTCTCGAAGCAATACTGTGACGACCCGAGTTTCTGACCTGTCTAGCTAATAAATTATAATAATCACATAAGTATTTATATAATATACAACAATAATCAGAGTTATACAGATAATACATCACATACTAGACAGTTATAGACACCTGTCTAGCTAATACAACTCGATACAACTCAAACAATATAGAGATACCAAAACAGCGGAACTATATGTATATCTACAACGCTGAAGCCTCCTGCTCCATTGCTCCTCCAGAATTCGTCAAAGCTAACCTGAATCCCTTGGCTACTCGTAAAAATTTGAGCACCCGAGAGTTTATGAAAAACAAAAGTAAACTCCGGGTCAGACATGGGTCTGGTATGAGTAACAGGTTAAAGTTGCTTAATTTTGAAAAATCCTTTTTGAAAACAAAAGGGTATCACGTAAGACTCCCCACAAATAAACGTGGGTAAGTTTATACCTTACGCTAACCAAAACATTTGATAGGAAATTCTGTGATATTATAATAGGTCTAGGGTTTTCAAGTAAATAGAAAATAGCCGAAATTGTTACATTCATTAAATTCCAGCTACTAACCACAAAAGTGGGTAATACAATCAAAACCGTTGGCACTTATTGGATTGTGGATTTCATACAATGGCAGGGCTACTGGGGTACCGCCCGTCACAGTACGTGGCCTAGATCAACGTACCGAGGATCACTCCCGACCCCGTGCAACACAAGGCCGGAACCATTCCTTACTGAACAGTCCCGAACAAGATAACCCCGGCATTTGTTGCAATCAACCGCCCACACAGCCGAAAATAAAGGGACATCTAGACAGGGGAATATCCTTGTCCTGCTTGGGCATGACCCACCTAACCTTGCTGCACCTCCCCTGTTTTAGACATTCCCGGTTGATGAGGCCTGAGGTTACGATTACCTTTATAGAACATAGCTCTTACAATGCTCATCGCCCACCTGACGATGTGTTGAAAGCATTCAATCCATACAAGTTCGTTCCGGGTTCGAACGAAACCGAAGACATTATCTTGTTACACTCATTTTGGAATCACCCTCAGAGTTAGCGACAATAACCCTTGCACTATGAATCTTCATCTTCACTTCAAATTCACGACCTATCGTTAATTTGGAATCGATGTGGTTTTCGGATGTTCCAAATGTGGAAACCCGATCCCGGTCTCATCGAAATCCGAAACGTGTCTTTTTAGGCCAAGTTGTCTATTTAGTCTTAACAGTTTAATTCAATATTATCAATATACACACAGATAGATAATTCACAATATCGCAGTAGATAATCACATCTTCATCATAAACAGATAATCAATATTATCATCCAAACAGATAATTAAATATTATCATACTTAAACCAAACATCCATATCACATAAATATTACTCATGTCAGATCTGAATTCACAATCATCAAATGAAGTATCAATATCATTCATCCATAAGCAATGATTTATAATCATACCATTTGTAATTAATTTAAAATGAATTAAATTAACTACTTCTATCTCTAATTAATTTAAAATAAATTAAATTAATTACTTCATCTATAAATCTTGCTTATACAACCATTAATTTATTATAAATCAGATTAATTAATTAATTAATCTCTAGATATTCATCTTGATTAGATACCTTTGACTAATCATCTTCTAATTATAATGAGTAATTAGTCTTTATTTAATTTCCCAAATTAATTATCCTAATCATTTATAGTAATTAACATTTAATTACTTCATTTACTTAATTACATTTAGTCTTAATTAATTACATAAATTAATCACCCCATTATTGATTATTCCTTAATTAACCAATTCTTAATTACATCATTAATTATTAATTAATGATCTTTAATTTAGATTTAAATTAAATTACTTTATTTAAATTAATTACATTAAGTGATTAAACTTTAATTAAACACAATTATTAATCACCCTTGATTACTAACAACCCAGTAATTAACTACCCTTAATTACTCATATTAATAAATCAATTATTCCATAATTAATTATCTCCTTTAATTAATCCTTTGATTAATTTCAAAAGTAATTATCCAAATTACTTCATTAACACATTATCTTCCACTGGTTACATTTAGCAATTAACATTAATTACTTCCTTAAGTAATTATGCTCCATTGAATACACTAAGTAATTACACTTATCAGTTTATCAAATGATTTTCTTAAATTAATTAAACTAAATTAATTAACTTAATTTAATCATTTTACCAAAATTAATTACAATAAGTAATTAATCTCTTAATTACTTTTATCAAGTAATTTCATTTAACAATAGATTATCTAATTAATCTGATTAATTATTAAAATTAATTAATTTAGTAATAATCCTTAGTTAATTATCTTCATTAACTAATACCATCTCTTAATTTACTTCTTAATTCATCTTTATTTTTAAATTAACCTAAATTATTAATTTATAAATTTACTAAATACACCATTCCCTTATTATCTTATTAATTAAATCATTTAATGCCTTAATTATTCTTAAGATAATTTATTTCTTATTTAATGACTTAATTAATATTAAAGTGTATTAGAACATTACACTTTTTTTAAATTTAAATTCAAATTCCATTCTGAATTTAAGATTAAAAAGGATTATTTATTTAAACATTAATCAAATTTAAATTCAATTTATAATCTTGTAAATAACATTAATTACGTACATATGAAACTTATATAAGAAAAGCCCTTTTAAATTTAACTACCTAACTTTTATTTAAATTTAAAATTTCCAAAATACATAAATGTTTTAACTTGCAAGTTCAATTTAAACAATTTATTTACTTTCCATTTAAAAACTTTTCTCAACAAATTTACTTTCAAAACTATTTTATTTGAACTTATTTTTAAAACATTCATATTTATAATAGATTTAACTTTCAGATTTGGTTTTCAAGTAAACTTGAATCTATTAGTTTTAAACATTGATTCCAAACATTGTTGTAAAGCCTTGATTTTAAATCTTGATTTAAAATCCAAATTCATTTTGAAAACCTTAGATTCAAAAGTTTCATCTAAGATTACTTTAAACATTGAATTCAAACACCGTTTCAATCTTGGTTTATATTTTGAACTAAATTTAAAACTGAAACAAATCAGGTTTTGCTAAAACTTGAAACCATCCATCGTCTCGAACCAACCCAGAATCGCTTCGAGTCTCCCCCTTCCTTACTTCGAGTCACATACTCGAGTGACTCGAGTACTTCCCGAGGCAAAAACCCTGCACACAGAAAAAAACCACCCCAACACTTCAATGGCACGGTGCACGTGCACCGTGGCCCCAGCCTCCTCCGGCTACCCACACGAACCCCAACACGTCGCCGACTACCGCCAGTCACGACCACCCAAATTCATCACGGCAGCACAAAACGAAAACAAGTTCGAAACTCCACCTGGAAACAAAAAATCAGGTTCCTCTCGAATCCTGGAAACTCCACCGCACTTCAAACTCCGTCCACCGGAGAACCCCCACCTCCGGCTACAACTTCGACCATGTCCAAGCTTCAACTTCCCAGAACCCCGTTGAATCCGATGCTTCGAGGCGTTCGAACCGACCCAAAAACTCCACTCAACCCAAACTAGGTTTACCCACTGAAAATGAAAACCACCATCGCCACAGTGATCGAGAGTGCCTCCGACCATTTTTCATGGACTCTCTTATCACCCATCTCCCTCCAGAACAAACCTCAACCACTCCGATCAACAGTACTTCCAGAGGCAACCCAAAATGCTCGAATTGATCAACCCAGTAAAGCATGTTCAAGGCTCAACTAAAAAATGTGATTTGAGTTTTAAAAATCCTAATTTTGATTTAGTAATCAGTTCATAAACTTGAATTAATGGATCATGACAATTAAATTTGACTTATTTTATGATTTGCTCTGTTGTTTCATTTTTCCAGGCTTACTCAAGTTTATATTTAATTTTCCTATAAAAATTTAACATCCATCTATGCTAATCCAAAAAAACCTTTGATTAAGTCCTAATCCAAATAGCAAGTAAGTAAAAAAAATGATGATTTTAAAATCAAACTGAGACTTGAAACAAAGATCAAAATGCTACAGGAACAGCTATGCACATACATACAGAGATAAAATAAACAAATACATACCCAATCATACATATTACAGACATCAACCAAGCAACCATATCTTAAATTTAAACTTTTAAAGGTGATGTTACTCACCATTGCTTTGAGAATGAACAGAGCACTTCATATCTAAAACAGATTGAACTTTAAAACTGGAAAGTAGTTTGTTTTGATTTCCAGAAAACATGAAACTTAGTCTTGCCTTTGTTGTAATGCTTCAGTTTTAAAAATATAAATGTTTGCTACCTGTATAAGTTAGGTTTACTATGTCTTGAACGAACTAAAATAAGAAAGACATGTATATAAAGGAGTTTACAAGGGAAGGTGGCATCTAGGTTAGCAATTTGCGGATACTACTTGTGTTTTGTTTTATCAGGCCAGATCTTTTTATTAGGGAGGCTGAAATGATGTTAAACAATTCGAAATGATTTTGTTAGCTGCTAAGAAATGAAGCATTTATTGTTTAAGTACTTTATGTTTCCTGCTAACCTTATTTTATGTATACAAAGATATTTTTCTTTGCATTTTTTTCTCTCTCCTGCATACTATATTGCAGCTACACCTATCTTATTCATTTGCCTATATATGTTTTGTTGTACTTTATGTCTTCCATAAATATTATGTTCAGATATTTTTATTTTGCATTTCTTTTACAAGCATATATTTTTTACTTTGTTTTGTAACTTTGCTTTGCATTCTTTTCTTGCCTGCATCATATTTTTTCTTGCTTTATTTTGTCTTATGTAATTTATGATCTTGTACTCATTTTTTTTTTTTATACTAGATGTTCATACTTGTCTGAATCTTAATTTACAAGCTACTTGTATATTTCTTATGCTTTTGTGTTTTACATTCATATTATAAAAATTGTTTTAGTCATTTGTTTGGTTTATTACTTTATTTACTTATTGTTTCTTAACTTACTTTACTTTGCATTTCATTTTACCTGTTTTGCTTCTATACTTACCTGATTTGTTTTTGCATTCAAAACTTTTATTTTCACTTGTCTGGGCATGCTTTTTATCCTATGTACATAGCTGTTTTATTTTGCTTTGTTTAAATATTTTATAAAATTTATTTTATCATAAACATTCTTGAAAGATTTTATTTTCTATTCCAAATCATAGCTTCCCAAAGTATGTGTGTATATATATACACACATAAGTTTAAAATAACAAATTTCGATTCATTTAAAATCCATTTTAAAGATATTTCATTATTGTTATTGTTTAAAAATAACTCATTATTAATTTAAAATAATTCATAAATGAAATCACTACATAAATAAATTACTTATTTTATCAACCATATTTAAACAAAAACAAAACAACCTTTGTTAAATTTAGATTTAAGTCAAAATCATTTAAACAATTTTAACTTTATCTTTAGTATACTTTAAAACCAAATTATTATTCATTTAATAGCTATATTTTCAAACCAAATTGCAAATTATCAAAACATTAGAATTTAAAAACAAATGCTTATTTATTAAATTTCAAAACTGATCTTTAGATTATACACAAATATATATATATATATATATATATATTATTAGAAAACAATTTGCTAGCTTTTTAAAGATAAATCATCAGTTAAATATTTATTTTTTTAAAAAAATTATTAAATCAATTTAAATATTATTAACAAATATTATCAAAACAATTTAATTTTTAATGTAGATTATTAAATTGATATTGCCCCAATTTTCGGGATGTCACATTCCTTCCCCCTTAAAAGAATTTCGTCCCCGAAATTTAAAACAAAGGTAATTTAATAATCTAATTACAGATTTAATTTTAAAACACAAGCATATATCAATCATATGTTAACAACCATAGCAACCAATTCATCTAAACAAACAAATCTAACTATCCAGACAAAATTCCGGATAGAATTTTCTCGAGTTTCCTCAAGTATAAATACCGGGTTACTCGCTCTATAGAATCCAAACAAACAATACTACTAAGCTACAGAGCTCACTCATCTAGATCTACAAAAAAAGACAGGATATCAGACTACAGACAAGTCTGAATTAACAACTAAAACTCCCTGAACTACTGGTTCTACAACCATAGATAAATCTTACACGTACTCCCTCAGAGATACGTGAAACACAACGAATTCCAGTTATCCAAACTGACAATTCAATCCTGAAGACCAAACACTTATCCAAAATCAAATCCCCGATTTCAAAAATCCAAATTCCTCCGTCTCTTATCCACTAAACTCTTCGGACGATCTTGTGCTGCCTATATCTTTCCTGATCAGCTCAAACCTTGCTGATGCTCCTAGAAATAAACTGGACCAAAAACAATCTAACAAAATGATCTTTCCAAGATCAACCAAAACTCAGAACACAAACTCTATTCCAAATCAGAAAACAGAACTCACTTCTTTTATCCGGAAAAGATAAAACAGGTGCACTCCAAACCTGGCCTCAGATCCTGAAAAATTTCCTGTAGAACTCTCCAATCTAAACACTGCAACATCCCATTGCTTCCAAACTAAAACAGCTGCCACCATGCTTCCACTGCGCAACTCTGATTGAGCAGATGAAAATGCTGATGATGAACTCAAGCACAGATTGGACAACACATTCCAAAAATAAAGTTCACATATCCAAAATAAAATAAAACTCTGAAGTTCCTCCAAAATCTGAGCTACTTCCCCAAAGTCAAAAATCATCCTATTACTAAGCTGATCCATTGGTACCACCTCTGAAATCCCGTCGATACCAAACTCAATCTCCAAATGCTAGCAAATCTCCGACTTCTTGAAGACATCCAGAAAAATCTTTGAACATAAGAGAACACTCAAACTATTGCAAGTCACTTTTGCAATCAATTCAGCCTAATTCCAAAAATACTGCTTTCTCTTTACGAATCAGAACAGCTTACGCCTATGTGGCCAATCCATCGAAGAAATGGAATCACTCTGCTGCTTCTGAAGTTACCCAAAGAAAAACTGCTAAGCCAGAAGACTTCTTAGTCCAAAGCTCTTCGAGAAACTCAGACCTCAAACCTAACAGAAACACCCGGCTGAATACAGCAACAACACCGAAGCAGTCACTCTTCCTTAACTTGTTCCAAAGAAGCATCTTCAGAGACATCCATGGTCACTGTGTCTCATCACACAGCTACTACACCTTGGTGAATCAAGATATCATGACTTGCTTCTTTCCAACCGACAGATCCAAACTCTAGCTCAACCAAACTCTTACACTTCAAAAATGAACTCCGAACCTTAACAGATTTCCTTCAGAGATCGATGAAATCCTTACACCACTCAAAGCCCACTCGAGACGGTATTAGGTCTACAGTCTCGACAAATACACTTCCAACCTCAAACATTCAAATTCCAACCATCGGTAGTCGTGTTACGCACACCACTACCCTATCTACCTTTATAGCTTATTGGAAAACCTGAACAGGTAATCCAACAATAGGTAGAAATAAATATATATATTATATATCAAAATTACAAATACGTTCTCTCAAGAAAGAAATCACTCAAGAGCCTAGGTATTCACTCAACCTAGCGCTCTGATACAAACTGTGACGACCCGAGTTTCTAAGCCCAGAAATCCGTTTCATCTTGAAGAAAGAAAAGGGTGAGAAAATAGAATAGATAGAGAAGAAAGAACAACAACATCAGAATCTCATAGCGGAACGAATAAATTATAATAATCACATAAGTATTTATATAATATACAACATCAATCAGAGTTATACAGATAATACATCACACACTAGACAGTTATAGACACCTGTCTAGCTAATACAACTCGATACAACTCAAACAATACAGAGATACCAACACTGTGGAACTATATGTATATCTACAACGCTGAAGCCTCCTGCTCCATTGCTCCTCCAGAATTCGTCAAAGCTAACCTGAATCCCTTGGCTACTCGTAAAAAAATGAGTACCCGAGACTTTATGAAAAACAAAAATAAACTCCGGGTCAGACATGGGTCTGGTATGAGTAACAGGTTAAAGTTGCTTAAGTTTGAAAAATCCTTTTTGAAAACAAAAAGAGTATCACGTAAGACTCCCCACAAATAAACATGGGTAAGTTTTTACCTTACGCTAACCAAAACATTTGATAGGAAATTCTGTGATATTATAATAGGTCTAGGGTTTTCAAGTAAATAGAAAATAGCCGAAATTGTTACATTCATTAAATTCCAGCTACTAGCCACAAAAGTGGGTAATACAATCAAAACCGTTGGCACTTATTGGATTGTGGATTCCATACAATGGTAGGGCTACTGGGGTACCGCCCGTCACAGTACGTGGCCTAGATCAACGTACCGAGGATCACTCCCGACCCCGTGCAACACAAGGCCGGAACCATTCCTTACTGAACAGTCCCGAACAAGATAACCCCGACAGTTGTTGCAATCAACCGCCCACACAGTCGAAAATAAAGGGACATCTAGATAGGGGAATATCCTTGTCCCACTTGGGCATGACCCACCTAACCTTGCTGCACCACCCCTGTTTTAGCCATTCCCGATTGATTAGGCTTGAGGTTACGATTACCTTTATAGAACATAGCTCTTATAATGCTCATCACCCACCTGACGATGTGTTGAAAGCATTCAATCCATACAAGTTCGTTCCGGGTTCGAACGAAACCGAAGGCATTATCTCGTTACACTCATTTTGGAATCACCCTCAGAGTTGACGATAATAACCCTTGCACTCTGAATCTTCATCTTCATGACCTATCGTTAATTTGGAATCGATGTGGTTTTCGGATGTTCCAAATGTGGAAACCCGATCCCGGTCTCATCGAAATCCGAAACGTGTCTTTTTAGGCCAAGTTGTCTATTTAGTCTTAACAGTTTAATTCAATATTATCAATATACACACAGATAGATAATTCACAATATCACAGTAGATAATCACATCTTCATCATAAGCAGATAATCAATATTATCATCCAAACAGATAATTAAATATTATCATACTTAAACCAAACATCCATATCACATAAATATTACTCATGTCAGATCTGAATTCACAATCATCAAATGAAGTATCAATATCATTCATCCATAAGCAATGATTTATAATCATACCATTTGTAATTAATTTAAAATGAACTAAATTAACTACTTCTATCTCTAATTAATTAAAAATAAATTAAATTAATCACTTCATCTATAAATCTTGCTTATACAACCATTAATTTATTATAAATCAGATTAATTAATTAATTAATCTCTAGATATTCATCTTGATTAGATACCTTTTACTAATCATCTTCTAATTATAATAAGTAATTAGTCTTTATTTAATTTCCCAAATTAATTATCCTAATCATTTATAGTAATTAACATTTAATTACTTCATTTACTTAATTACATTTATTCTTAATTAATTACATAAATTAATCACCCTATTATTGATTATTCCTTAATTAACCAATTTTTAATTACATCATTAATTATTAATTAATGAACTTTAATTTAGATTTAAATTAAATTACTTTATTTAAATTAATTACATTAAGTGATTAAACTTTAATTAAACACAATTATTAATCACCCTTGATTAATAGCAACCCAATAATTAACTACCCTTAATTACTCATATTAATAAATCAATTATTCCATAATTAATTATCTCCTTTAATTAATCCTTTGATTAATTTCAAAAGTAATTATCCAAATTACTTCATTAACACATTATCTTCCACTGGTTACATTCAGTAATTAACATTAATTACTTCCTTAAGTAATTATGCTCCATTGAATACACTAAGTAATTACACTTATCAGTTTATCAAATGATTTTCTTAAATTAATTAAACTACATTAATTAACTTAATTTAATTGTGACGACCCAACTTCCTGACTCCAGGAAGTCGCATCGCTAATAAGAAAGAAAGGGATAGAGAATAGAAAGAAAGAGAAGAAGAAGAAAACAACACATCTGAATCTAAATAGCGGAACAAATAAATTATATTAATAATCAAAAGTATTACATAGTATACAACAACTATCAGAGTTACACAGATAATATAACTCATACTAGACAGTTATAAACACCTGTCTAGTATTTACAACATAATACAATCCAGAGACAACACAGAACACACAGCCGAATATTATATATCTAACGCAGAAGCCTCCTGCTCCATTGCTCCTCCAATATTCGTCAAAGCTAACCTGAATCATAACATGAATCCCTTGGCTACTCATAAAAATTTGAGTACTCAAGAGTTTATGAAAAACAAAAATAAACTCCGGGTCAGACATGGGTCTGGTGTGAGTAACAGGTTAAAGTTGCTTAACTTTCAAAAATCCTTTAAAAGAAAGGTATCACGTAAGACTTCCCACAAATAAACATGGAAAAGTTTTTACCTTACGCTAACCAAAACATTTGATAGGAAATCCGATGATATTATAATAGTGTTTAGGGTTTTCAAATAAATATGAAATAGCCGAAATTGTTACATTATTAAATTCCAGCTACTAGCCACAAAAGTGGGTAATACAATCAAAACCGTTGGCACTTATTGGATTTTGGATTCCATACAATGGCAGGGCTACTGGGGTACCGCCCGTCACAGTACGTGGCCTAGATCACCGTACCGAGGAGTACTCCCACTCCCCTGCAACACAAGGCCGGACCCATTCCTTACTGAATAGTTCCGAACAAGACAACCCCGGCAGTTGTTACGACCAGCCGCCCACACAGCCGAAATAAAAAGGGACCTCTAGACAGGGATCAATCTTGCTCTCCAGTGGGAGCTACCCACGAAGCCTTGCTGCACCTCCCCTGTTTTAGCCATTCCCGGTTGATGAGGCTTGAGGCTACGATTACCTTTATAGGACATCTCTATCTTAGAATTCTCATCGTCCACCTGACGATGTTCTAAAAGCATTCAATCCATACAAGTTTGTTTCGGGTTCGAACGAAACCGAAGGCACTATCTCGTTGCACTCATTATTGGAATCACCCTCAGAGTCAACGACCATAGCCCTTGCACTCTGATTCACCATCTCGAATCTATAAGCATTATTCCGTCAAACTCATTACAGAATCACCCACAGAGTTATACTGACGTATAACCCTTACACCTCGAGTCTTCACTTGCTCCACTTGGATTAACGACCTAACGTTTAATTGGAATCGATGTGGTTTTCAGATTCCAAATATGGAAACCCGATCCTGGTCTCATCGAAATCCAAAGCGTGTCTTTTAGGTCCAAGTTGTTTTAAGTTTAAAACAATTCAATCTAATTATCTATATACACACAGATAGATAATTCGCATCATCATAATAGATAATCAACAATATCATAAACAGGTAATCATCACAAATTGATAATCTAAATTATCATCATCAATAGATACTTATCTCAATGCAACCAATACATCCATATCACACAATACTATTTATCTCATGTCTGAGATTCAACCCATTCAAGGCAAACCATATCATCCATTCATAAGCAAAGACCTACAATCACACCATCTATAATTAATTTAAAATGAATTAAATTAATTACTTCTAGTTCTAATTAATTTAAAGTGAATTAAATTAATTACCTATCTTTAATTAATTTAAAAATGAATTAAATTAATTACTTCCTCATTTTAAAACTTGCTTACTTAATCATTAATTGATTATCGATCAATTAAATCATTATCCTCAAATTAATCATTTTAATTAATCACCCTTGATTAATTATCCTTAATTACATTCAAGTAATTATCTTTAATTAATTTTACAAATTAATCATCCTTAACCAAAATTAGCAATTAACCTTTAATTACTTCATAAATTAATTAATTATAATTAATTACATTAATTACTTCCTTAATTAATTACATTAATTAATTACTTCCTTAATCACTTATCATTGATTAATAAATCTTAACTAATTAATCCTTAATTACATCATTAATTATATTAATTAATGATCCTTAATTATATTAAAAATAATTACTTATTTAAATTAATTACATTAAGTAATTAACCTTAATTAATCCACAATTATTAATCATTCTTGATTAATTACATTTAGTAATTAACTACCCTTAAGTACTTCCTTAATTACTCCTAAATTAATTACATTAGATAATTAATTATATTTATTAATCATCCTTGATTAATCTCATTAGTAATTAATTACTCTTAATTAATTACATCACTTAATTATTTCAAAAGATTTAATCAATACTTAAATTAATTACACTAAGTAATTAATTATTAATTACTTTCACAAAGTAATTATCCTCATTATTATTTACACAAAGTAATTAATCCCAACATACCATACTTCAATTAATTACCTCCAGTAATTTATTTATCTTAATTACTTCCCTAAGTAATTATTTCTCAATGATTACTTATCAACTCATTTAATGATTATTCTAAATTAATTAAACTTAATTAATTAATTTAAACTAATCTAATTAATAAATTAATTACAATGAGTAATTAATATTTTTAATTATTTCCATAAAGTAATCGTACTTAATTAAGTTTCATAATTGATTATCTAAATTAATTAATCCATTTAATTTATCAAAATTAATTACATTAATTAATTAATAAATAATCACAAGTTAATGACCTTCATTAACTTATCATTAAATTCTTAATTACCTTTCTTAAGTAATTAACCTAAATTAATTAATATTAATTACAAATTTAATTAACCTTAATTAATTTCAAATCTTTAATTTATTAAACAAATTAATTAAATTATTTAAATTATTAATTTTAATGAAACAAAGATCATTAAATCTTAAATTTATTTAAAAAAAACATTTCTTATTCATGATTACTTTATCGTTAATAAAGTAACTTAAAACAATTTAAATTAAAATTGTTTTCAAATTATATTTTAAGTTTTAAATTTAAATTGAGAACCAAACTTAACTTTATCAAAGTTTAAAAACATTCTAAAAACCTTTAAACTTATACTAAGTAATTCCTTATTTATAAAAGAAATTTACACCCATATTAAATTTTAAGATGTCAAATCATAATTAGAATATGTTTCAACAATTAAAACATTTTAAACATTTCAAAATTTAAAAAAAAACTACTTTTATTTTCAAAAACATGATTCCAATCTGAATCATATTTCCAGATTTAACTTATGTTTAAATCTTCTACACCAATTTTAAAACCTTATCTTAAAATTCAATTTAATTAAACTCCTTTAAAGTTGTTAAACATTTTAATTTATAAATTTAAATTGGATTTCAAAACTTGGATTCAAACTCAGTTTGAAAACCATATTTTAAATTTAAGTTTTAAATCCTGTTTTAAACCTTGCTCCAGATTTTTAAAAAAAAAACTCAATTCCTTTTAAACTGGAAATATACAGGTTTCCAAAGTAACCTGTAAACATTTAATTTAAAAAGTTTGAATTAGATTTAAAAACTGAAATTCAACTTAGATTGAAAACCATTCTTTTAAATTTAGTTTTAATTCCTTGATAGAAAACCTGCATCTAGATCTTTAAAACAAACTTTAAATTAAAACTACAGGTTTCAAAAACCTGTAATTTCAGAAAGCAACCCGAGTTCCCCCTTTATTTGCTTCGAGCCGCAAACCTATCTACTTCGAGCAAAATTTGAATTCACTCGAGTATAACTCGAGTACAATACTACTGCAAATCCCAAATCCTCCCTGATACTCCTTCTTCACCGTGCATATGCACGGTGGCTGTAGCCACCTCCGGCCACCACCCAGTCAGCAATCAAGTCGACACTTACCCAAAGATCATCAACGATCATCCAAAACTCCACAAACATCAGGAGATCAAATTTGAGTTTCCCCCAATCCCAAACTGAAGCATACTGACAGGTATCCCCATCCAAACCCAAACCTGTAAAACACCTCACTCTCTCTCCTCCGATCACCGGCGATCTTGAAACTCCGTCCAACCCTTCTCCAATTCCCAAACCACCACTACCCCAGAAACCAAGACACTCGGTCGCCTGAAACTCCCATACAAATGAAATTACTGCAGTACCTAAAAACTAGGTTAACAAACTCCATCCACCTTCCATTGCCTCCACCTGCCTCTGTTCAACTTCCTGACATTTTTGCCACATCCCCTGATCACTGCTCTACTATCCCCAAGAATCCCAAACACTCAAATTAACTCGATCACCAGAGTTTGCTAAAAACCCAATTTCTGTTCAAATGGGTATTGCTGTCTCAATCCCTAACTAAACAATTTGATTTTAGTTTTAAAAATCATCTTTTTGTTTAAGTTTCCAGGTTATAACATTGTATTTATAATTTATAATGTTTGAGTTTCAAGTTTATTTAACATACTCTGAAGCTTTACAATTTTCCAGAGGCATTCCTTAATTTGATTTTACTTAATAAGTTTTCTAAACTAAACTATGGTCTAATTAACATAATTATTACAGAATCTAAGCCTTAACAAGATATTTTATCTAAAGAAAAGGGATTTTTTTAAAGAGAAACTGGTAACAGAAGGTTTGCAGTCATCACATACATATATATTCAAATTTGCACAAAACTTCCATCAGTATAAATTCACACAACTTACTTAATTCAAGGAAAATAAACATGCAATAGATAATACTTATTATTTTTAAGTTAGTGAAGTTACTCCCCTGTCTTGAGCATGCAGAACAGAGTTCTTAAGTTTGGAAAAGCTTTTTGAACTTTAAAACTGAAAGGCCTTTTGCTTCTTGAAAACTCAAAACTTGTATTGCTGAATGGCTTAAAATTTTGAGACCAGAGTTGCTTGATTTAACTTGCAAGTTTGCTGTTGCTTTGCACATAAATTTGCATGCAGGTTGAAGAAATTTTAATGTTGCTGTTAAAACTTGCATGCAGAGTTTACTTGCTTACTGATTATAGATTCTATTTTTTAAAGAATGCAGAGGCTTGATCTTGTTTCAATTGGAAATGCAGGCTTTGCTTTTGAGAAAGAAATATAAGATATTGATTTGATTACAGTTTTTGATTTCAGGTTTGATTTTTGAAAACAGATTGTAGGATGTGGATTGCAGGACTAAACATGCAAGTTTTTGAAAAGAAGAGTACACATGTTACAGATTTGATTTTTAAGAGTTTGAAAGCAAATTTTGTTTCAGCTGGAAAAAATTTCTTATCTTAGAAAAAAAATGAACATTAGAAAAATGAGAGTGAAGAAAAACATGTTTTATATAAGTGTGAATGATTTTAAAAAAAATTAAAAGAAAATCAAAATAAAAGACTCTTGTAAAAAGAACTAACACTTGTCATAAACACAACTTAGTTTAATAACATGTGTCTTAAGTATATTTAATTTATTTGTTTTCATTAATTTTAAAGGTAATTGAAATCTTTTTTTTATTTATTAAACACATATAAAGTAGTTTCATTAACACATGTATATGTATTTCTCTTTAATGAAATAATACAATTTATATAAAAGTGAAAACTTATTTACAAGATTCATATATAAATTTATTAATTTGAATTTCAAAATGAATTCAAATTCAAATGCTATTTATACATTTAAAATCCAACTTTAAAACTAATTTATATTAACATATTTAATTTAAAAATAATAATATTGTCTTTAAAAACATATCTACATTTATTCATTTATTATTATTAGAAAATAACTCATTTATCAATTTTAAATCATTTATAAAAGAAATCATAAATTACTTGTCTTATTTATCTTAATTAAAAGAATTAATGTTCAATATATAAAAAGTATCTTAAATTTTCATATAAATTCCAAATTATAATTATTAAGCTATATTCAAAAAGAAATAAAATAAACTTTTGTTTATCTTATTAAAATTTAAACTATATTTAAAATACAATTATACAATTTAAAACAATTACTTTAAGTATTTTAAACAATTAGTTATTTATTAAATAAAATAATAATCTTCAAATTATCAAATGAATATTAGAATTTTAAAAACAAGATTTTATTTGTCTATTTGACTTCAAATCAAACTTATCCATTCACAATATATATATATATATATATATATATATAAATATATATATATATATATATATAAATATATATATATATACACATTATAAATGGGAAAAAAATTATTAGCTTTTAAAAGATAAAATTTATCAATAACACATTTATTTAATTGGATTATTAAATCAAGTAAATTTTTATTAAAATTTTATCAAATCAATTTAATTTTAAATATAGATTATTAAATTGATATTGCTAAAATTTTCGGGATATCACATTAATCATTTTACCAAAATTAATTACAATAAGTAATTAATCTCTTAATTACTTTTATCAAGTAATTTCATTTAACAATAGATTATCTAATTAATCTGATTAATTATTAAAATTAATTAATTTAGTAATAATCCTTAGTTAATTATCTTCATTAACTAATACCATCTCTTAATTTACTTCTTAATTCATCTTTATTTATAAATTAACCTAAATTATTAATTTATAAATTTACTAAATACACCATTCCCTTATTATCTTATTAATTAAATCATTTAATGCCTTAATTATTCTTAAGATAATTTATTTCTTATTTAATGACTTAATTAATATTAAAGTGCATTAGAACATTACACTTTTTTTAAATTTAAATTCAAATTCCATTCTGAATTTAAGATTAAAAAGGATTATTTATTTAAACATTAATCAAATTTAAATTCAATTTATAATCTTGTAAATAACATTAATTACGTATATATGAAACTTATATAAGAAAAGCCCTTTTAAATTCAACTACCTAACTTTTATTTAAATTTAAAATTTCCAATATACTTAAATGTTTTAACTTGCAAGTTCAAGTTAAAACAATTTATTTACTTTCCATTTAAAAACTTTTCTCAACAAATTTACTTTCAAAACTATTTTATTTGAACTTATTTTTAAAACATTCATATTTATAATTGATTTAACTTTCAGATTTGGTTTTCAAGTAAACTTGAATCTATTAGTTTTAAACATTGATTCCAAACTTTGTTGTAAAGCCTTGATTTTAAATCTTGATTTAAAATCCAAATTCATTTTGAAAACCTTAGATTCAAAAGTTTCATCTAAGATTACTTTAAACATTGAATTCAAACACTGTTTCAATCTTGGTTTATATTTTGAACTAAATTTAAAACTGAAACAAATCAGGTTTTGCTAAAACTTGAAACCATCCACGGTCTCGAACCAACCCAGAATCGCTTCGAGTCCCCCTCTTCCTTACTTCGAGTCAGTTACTCGAGTGACTCGAGTACTTCCCGAGGAAAAAACCCTGCACACAGAAAAAACCACCCCAACACTTCAATGGCACGGTGCACGTGCACCGTGGCCCCAGCCTCCTCCGGCCACCCACACGAACCCCAACACGTCGCCGACTACCGCTAGTCACGACCACGACCACCCAAATTCATCACGGCAGCAGAAAACGAAAACGAGTTCGAAACTCCACCTAGAAACAAAAAATCAGGTTCCTCTCGAAACCTGGAAACTCGACTGCACTGCAAACTCCGTCCACCGGAGAACCCCCACCTCTGGCTACAACTTCGACCATGTCCAAGCTTCAACTTCCCAGAACCCTGTTGAACCCGATGCTTCGAGGCGTTCGAACCGACCCAAAAACTCCACTCAACCCAAACTAGGTTTACCCACTGAAAATGAAAACCATCATCGCCACAGTGATCGAGAGTGCCTCCGACCATTTTTTATGGACTCTCCTATCACCCATCTCCCTCCAGAACAAACCTCAACCACTCCGATCAACGGTACTTCCAGAGGCAACCCAAAATGCTCGAATTGATCAACCCAGTAAAGCATGTTCAAGGCTCAACTAAAAAAATGTGATTTGAGTTTTAAAAATCCTAATTTTGATTTAGTAATCAGTTCATAAACTTGAATTGATGGATCATGACAATTAAATTTTGACTTATTTTATGATTTGCTTTGTTGTTTCATTTTTCCAGGCTTACTCAAGTTTATATTTAACTTTCCTATAAATTTTTAACATCCATCTATGCTAATCCAAAAAAACCTTTGATTAAGTCCTAATCCAAACAGCAAGTAAGTAAAAAAAAATATGATTTTAAAATCAAATTGATACTTGAAACAAAGATCAAAATGCTACAGGAACAGCTATGCACATACATATAGAGATAAAATAAACAAATACATACCCAACCATACATGTTATAGACATCAACTAAGCAACCATATCTTAAATTTAAACTTTTAAAGGTGATGTTACTCACCATTGCTTTGAGAATGAACAGAGCACTTCATATCTGAAACAGGTTGAACTTTAAAACTGGAAAGTAGTTTGTTTTGATTTCCAGAAAACATGAAACTTAGTCTTGCCTTTGTTGTAATGCTTCAGTTTTAAAAATATAAATGTTTTCTACCTGTATAAGTTAGGTTTACTATGTCTTGAATGAACTAAAATAAGAAAGACATGTATATAAAGGAGTTTACAGGGGAAGGTGGCATCTAGGTTAGCAATTTGCAAATACTACTTGTGTTTTGTTTTATTAGGCCAGATCTTTTTATTAGGGAGGATGAAATGATGTTAAACAATTCGAAATGATTTTGTTAGCTGCTAAGAAATGAAGCATTTATTGTTTAAGTACTTTATGTTTCCTTCTAACCTTATTTTATGTATACAAAGATATTTTGCTTTGCATTTTTTTTTCTCTCTTGCATACTATAGTGCAGCTACACCTATCTTATTCATTTGCTTATATATGTTTTGTTGTACTTTATGTCTTCCATAAATCTTATGTTCAGATATTTTTATTTTGCATTTATTTTACAAGCATATATTTTTTACTTTGTTTTGTAACTTTGCTTTGCATTCTTTTCTTGCCTGCATCATATTTTTTCTTGCTTTATTTTGTCTTATGTAATTTATGATCTTGTACGCATTTAATTATTATTTTTATTTTGTTTTATACTTGATGTTCATACTTGTCTGAATCTTAAATTACAAGCTACTTGTATATTTCTTATGCTTTTGTGTTTTACATTCATATTATAAAAATTGTTTTAGTCATTTGTTTGGTTTATTACTTTATTTACTTATTGTTTCTTAACTTACTTTACTTTGCATTTCTTTTTACCTGTTTTGCTTCTATACTTACCTGATTTGTTTTTGCATTCAAAACTTTTATTTTCACTTGTCTGGGAATGCTTTTTATCCTATGTACATAGCTGTTTTATTTTGCTTTGTTTAAATATTTTATAAAATTTATTTTATCATAAACATTCTTGAAAGATTTTACTTTATATTCCAAATCATAGCTTCCCAAAGTATGTGTATATATATACATAAGTTTAAAATAAATATTTTCAATTCATTTAAAATCCATTTTAAAGATATTTCATTATTGTTATTGTTTAAAAATAACTCATTATTAATTTAAAATAATTCATAAATGAAATCACTACATAAATAAATTACTTATTCTATCAACCATATTTAAACAAAAACAAAACAACCTTTGTTAAATTTAGATTTAAGTCAAAATCATTTAAACAATTTTAACTTTATCTTTAGTATACTTTAAAACCAAATTATTATTCATTTAATAGCTATATTTTCAAACCAAATTGCAAATTATCAAAACATTAGAATTTAAAAACAAATTCTTATATATTAAATTTTAAAACTGATCTTTAGATTATACACAAATATATATATATATATATATATATATATATATATATTATTAGAAAACAATTTACTAGCTTTTTAAAGATAAATCATCAGTTAAATATTTATTTTTAAAAGAAAATTATTAAATCAATTTAAATATTATTAACAAATATTATCAAAACAATTTAATTTTTAATGTAGATTATTAAATTGATATTGCCCCAATTTCCGGGATGTCACAAATACGAACATTACTTACTTGCGCATGTCATTATAATTTTAAACCTTTTCAAATAGATGCAAAAAGTGCATTTTTAAATGGATTTATAAATGAAAAGATTTATGTTGAACAACCTCCACTACTTCTTCATGAGAAACATCCTGATCATATATTTAAACTTAAAAATGCTCTACGTAGATTAAAACAAGCACCTCGTGCTTGGTATGAATAAATAAAAACTCATTTACAAAATTTCATTTTTCAAATTGGTAAAATTGACTCTACTTTATTTATAAAATGAGAAAATAATGATATATTAATTGCACAAATATATATTGACGACGTTATATTTGGATCAACTAATGAAAAATTATGCAATGAATTTTCTAACATTATGAAAAGTGAATTTGAAATATCACATATGTATGAATTATACTACTTTTTGGATTTGCAAATAAGACAGCTAGAAAATGGAATTTTTATAAATGAAGAAAAATATTGCCGAGATTTATTAAAATGCTTTGCAATGGAAACTACTTCAATTAAACTGACTTCGACGAGTACTACTTTACAATTCTATGCAGTTGTGACGACTTAAGACTTTCGACTTTCGACTTACGACTTAAGACTTACGACTTAAGACTTACGACTTAAGACTTACGACTTAAGACTTTCGAACAACAATTCTACGATCCTTCGATCCGTAAAAATACGGGTCGTTACAGCAGTTAAAGCACCCTACCGCTCCATAGCATTTGAGGTGCGAAAAATTGTAGCGGAGATACACCGAGGATATAGCAGACGAGTTTAAAAAGAGGAATAATGAAAATTCTAACGTAAAAAGAGGAACAAGTATTAGTTATTATTTCCCACCAAGCAAAACAAGTTATAATAAAGTAAAGATAAACAAAGTTGATATGTAAAAAGTTAGAACTAGTTATAATAGCCAACAACATATATTACTATTACATCAACTTTGAAGTTACCATAAAACTTAAAAGCAAGACATCAAGAAAAATGCTTATTTATAGGAAAGGGGGATATATCGGGGCAAGAAAATCAGGAATATAGCAGTTTATTGCCGTAATATTGAGGATAATAGCGAATCCGCTATATTGGGCTGCTTTATAGGAATATCGTTGCCCCAAAAGTCCGCTACGGGATATATCGGGGATATGACCGAACATCTCTACATTTAGATAAAGACGAAAACAGAAAAGATTATGATCGAAAATTATACCGAAGTATGATAGGATCTTTATTATAATTAACGGCCAGTAAGTCAGACATTATAATGAGCGTATGTTTATGTGCATGATTTTTAGCACAGCCAAAGGAATAACATAATCGAGCGGTTAAACAAATTTTAAGATACTTAACCAAACACCAAAGATTACGGTCTTTTCTAACCAAGAGATAGCTCGTTCGAACTTGTATCATATGGTGATGCTGATTTCGGTGGTTGTAAAACAGATAGAAAAAGCACCAGTGGCACATGACATTTTATTAGTCAATCTTTAGTTTCGTTGTTTAGCAACAAACAAAAGTGTGTTTCTTCCTCAACATATAAAGCCGAATACATCTCAGTGGCTTTAGCATATGCTAATTTATATGCAATAAATATTTTAAGATTTTGGTAAATTAATTTCTAAATTTCCAATTTATTATGATAATACTACTGCCATAAACCTTTTCAAAAAAACTATTAATCATTCTTGAACAAAATACAAATATATTCATCACCATTTCTTAAGAGATAATGTTAAAAAAGGAATTATATCACTTGAATTTGTGGATACCGAAAATCAAATCGCGGCTATTTTTACTAAACCACTAGGAGAACCAACTTTTATAAAACTAAGACGATACCTAGAAATTTGTTTTTACAATGAATTAGTAAACTAAGGTATATAACATAATAACTCAAATAAAATGCACAAAATAGTCTTGTATAAATTTTTACAATTGTTTTTGTCCATACAAAAACTAAGTATCTTCTATTTTAATTTCTATGGTTAAAATTTTACTAACCTAAAAAATGAACTTCCAAAAATAGTAGACGAATCTTATGTAAAGGAATTCTACAGTAAACTAAATTCAATATATCCTTTTTCCCAACCTTTGTTTAAAAACTTAAACCACTTTCATTTAAAATGTCGTCACTAGAAACTAAAGTAGATGAAATCTTTCATTACCAGTAGGAAATAATTGGATTTCAACGTGAAATTCACTACGAGCAGCGATGTCAAGGAAGACACTTTAATTTCTTGGAAAAATGCATCTTGGCTATATGTGGACATTCTCCAACAAAAGACTGTCTCCATAAAAAATCACCACGCATAACTAAGACAACAGTTAGCGTGGGCAATCTTACTACACGTAATATATGGGTAGCAGGACTGCCTAACCAAACTATATCACTTCGAACTTTGAAACACTCATATTGGTCTCCACTGAGGCCGTTTATTGAAGAAACAAAAATTGAGCTGAATTCGTGGGACTTGCAATAAATTAGAAAGTCCGACTCCTCTAACGAAAAACAAAATTATGATGGCGTTATGTCTAAATGCTTATTTGCTAAAATAATATAGTATTCTTTTTATGTATATTGTTGTATGTAACAGTCGTTTGAATTTTTGAGTAATTTTTTTAAGCGTTTTAACATTTAAATATTCAAAACAATCCAAATCTGAAAATATATAGGCCACGGACGTTTGTAAAATCATTTATAGAAAAAATGTTAATGATAGTACTAGATTTCGAACAAAATCCTAATCCCGCTTTTATAGTACTCCAAGTACATCTATGACAAATAATGTTTATAGTACCTTGAGAAGCACAAAATCATTAACAAAAAAATGAATAAAGATTCAAAGTATTTGGGTTCCCGTTAATTGGAAGAACAGAGAAAAAATATAGACTTTCATTTGATGCTTGAACAACACGAAAAACCTACAACAAGGTTTAAAATCCAACCGAATAATATTCTCATCATAGTCAAAAATCTAAAAACAAACCAGCCACATTTCAGTCGACTGAAATCAACTCCTTAGCCTTCTAATTTTCTAATTTAGCCTACTAAATTCATTCCTGCATCACTATATAAATTTAACACATTTCATTTGACTGAAATCATGGGTCAGTCTATTGAAAATGGTGATGTACTTTCTAGATCGAAAAAACACTATTTCAGTCGATTGAAAATTGTTCTCAGTCAATTGAAACAGGCCAACCTGCTTTTTAAACACCCAAATCGTCTCTTCTCTTCATCATTTTCTTCAAATTTATTTCCTAGATCAAAATCCTAAATTCTTCTTCCTCAAAACCAATGGCTCCACGTCTAAAGAATCCCGTATCAAAGAAGAGAGCACACAAAGGAAAAGAACCAGCTGGTCCATCTCAACCTAAATTTGCTTTGGATAAAAAATTGCAACAACGGTTGAATAGAGGTAAAAAATCTCTTTAATACTTCAATGAATTGAATGATAATCATATATTTCAAGGAACTTTCTACAAAATGTCCTATTTCTCCTAATTTAGCATTGAACCTTTGGCCTGAAAACATGGATTTCTATCCCTAATCAATACTAAGGAGAATAATTTGAATATTTACCCCTTTTTAGTAAGAATGTTCTATGCAAACCTTCAAAATGATTTTTACAAACCTCTATATGATAATGATGATGGGGTTTTAGGGGTTGATATAGTCTTAAATGTTCAAAACTTAGGAGTTATTCTTGATTGCAATAACTTTGGTACAACACTAGAGGATATCAATCACCTTAACATGGCTTATGATGAAGTAAGTTACCTTTTCCGAACCGAAAAGAAAGAAAACATTTCTGTCAATTTACAACCCCAAGCATGTTTAATTAACAAAATGGTCCTTCACACTATTCTACCTGGAACTGGAAGATATGAAAAGATGTATGATAACAACTACAAAATTTGTATGTGATTTACTCAAATCAAAAGTTGAATTGGGATTGAATTATTTACGATAAAATTAAAATCTTTCACTCCCCGTACTCGTCATGCGATATTTTATGGTGCTTACTTAACAAAGATCTTCACTCATTTTGGAATCAACGTTGACATGCTACAAGACTTGCTTCATCCAAAGATTATGGACCAAAAATATATTTCTCTAATGAAGCTTCCGTCAAAAATGGAGATTCTTCGTCCATATCAAGAATATGTTTCTCGGCTTGTTCATGAAAGTATAGGACAATCTTCAACCTGACAAGTGGAACAAGAGAATATTCAACAAGAAAATCCGAAAGAAATTTAATGGAGCATGGATTGTGATCAAGGAATTAATTTGTTCAAACCATCTAAAAATGTAACCGCTTCAGATGCTATTCTCAAAAATTAGGAAATAACCTTCAATTGACAAAAGAAATTGGTCGCCAACGAACTTTTAAAAAGACTACTCTTAGGTTCTTCGAGGAGATTTGGAACAAACTTACTTTGTGTTCTCATTCTACTTCATCATCAAGTACGGAGCTGGAATCTTAAATACTTGGGTAAGACTATCTACTATTATGGCTTTCTATATTCCATGATTTCTCTATGTTTCATGCTTATCAAGTGTTCGTTTTTATGGACTATGTGATCTTTAGGACTCTTGTTGTATTTTGTTATGTATTTATTTGGTTGTTGTTGAACTTGTCCAAAAACTATGTATTTGTGAACTTCTGTTTCTTTTTCAGTGTTTATGTATGTAATCTCTCTTATGTTATATGTACTAGTTTATACTATTTTTGGATATGTGCTGTTTCAATGTCAAAATATTTATTTTTTGTTGATAAAAAAAGGGAAGAGGTTTATGACAGGGGTAGCATACACATAGGGGGGGACTTATTTATATATAGTTGTCATCATCAAAAAGGGCGAGATTGTTAAATCTCTATTTCTAGTGTTTTAATGGTGAAAACTATATCATCATATATTTCTAGTAACTATATTGCAGGAGAAAGAGCAACAACAAAGATAATATGACTACCACCAGGAAGGATTGATCACGTTCAAAAAATTCAAAGATCGTCAAACTAGAGTATGTATACCGTCATAGAATTATATGTAAAATCTCCTTGATATCTTATATACGCACATATACACGCCTGCATACATAACTGGTTATAAAGAGATTGTTTATATCTATGTTCCAAAAAAGCAAAAACTCATAATTTTTCCAAATTTACCCAGTTCAGTCGATTGAGGTATTTTCTCAGTCGGCTATGGGTGGCTGACTGAGAAAACACCTCAGTCGACTGAGAAAATACCTTAGTTCGCTGAACCTTATTATTTTACCATACTTCATAATTTTTGAAATTTTAGCGCGAACTCCTCTGTTTTTATTCAATAGACTGAATTTTATACTCAGCTGACTGAATGCTATATAACAGATATTTTCTGAAAAATCACTTTGAAAAGTTGCACCTTTTTAACAGCACTACTCATCTACTAATGATTGCAACATTTTGCTATACCTCTTTGATTTCTATAAATACACTACAAGATCAGAATTCCAAATCTAACTTGCTTACTTGCTATTTCTATATCCTCTTATCTCTTAGCACTCATTGTAATTCGATTCTCAATATTCACCCAAACTACTTCCATAATCACAACTTTACACACCCACAATACCAAGAAGATTATAGGAAGAATTGTACCAGCAGTCAATATCTGTGTTATTTGGAACACAAAAATTATCAAAGAAACTATTTTGTATTAGCCTATTCCTCCAAGCGAAGTGAGGGTTACTTAGTTAAAGGAAATACCAAAGAGGAGCTTTGGGACTAGACTTAGGACGGGATGTCCGAACTAGTATAAAATATTTAGTATGCTCGCTTTTATTATTCTCCTTCTTTATATTCGGTTATTATTCTCTAGTCAGTGTAATAAGTAATATACATTATCACATTTATATATAAGTTGCATTATATAAAGATCCTATAGATTTACACAACTTTATTCTTTGGGTATTGTCAATTTAAGATGATTTGTTGCTCATTTGAGTGTTGTTATCGTTTGTCAGAAATGACTAAAACCAATAAGCGAGTGGGGGCCAAGTTATATGGGGTTGCTTGTTGAACGATGGAAAATTCTACTGATTAAAATTCCATCAAAAATGTAATAATAACTGCAAACGCACGACGTATAATCATAGTACAAATGCGAGTACAGATCGATTGAACAAAGAAAGCAAGAAATTTCAAAATCACTTAATCAAATTATCCCAAAAGTTGAGAGAATTTTTTACTAAAAATTTAGAAAAATGACAGTAAAATCTTGAGGAGAAATTGGAATTAAATTATGAGATTAAAAGGCAATCTAAAGGTAAATTCACTTTTAATCATTCATATAAATCAAACAAAAAACGTATCCATAGACTCTCATTTATGTTTAAAGTAAAATTGAAATATATATTAATTATAAGCGTGGCTTATTTGTGCTATTGATTAGCACTACTTGAACCATCAAACTCTAACACACTATTCAAACCCACTTCTAAAATCTCATGGAAATGAATCATGTAATTAAAAATATAATCTAATTTAAGAATGATCTATTTACTATTTTGAGATTAGAAATATAGAACATCAAAATTTGATTCTACTTTTAAATTCCATGATCGAAATCACTTGGGCAAATGATCAAATAGTTTATGTTTATATTGGATTAAGCATAGCTTATTTGAGATGTCAACATAGATAATCAAATTCACTAAAAAAAGAAATATAAACTACCATCATTCTTAATTTGCATTAAGACTAAAACAAGAGGCTGCAAATGCAACCATTTTATGTTGATTTAGTATGATTCATGAAAGCTTCATTACCCCTAAATTGAATGAGTTTAGCTTCTCGTAATTGAATTCATCTCAACACAAAATGGTTTCAATATAAACAACATGAAATGAAAAACTAATTAAAGAGAGATAAAAACTAATTAACTTGCATGAAATAAAAATATCTAATCTACTTGCATTAATGAAAAAAAGGCATGAAATAAAAATAAAAATAAAAGAAGGCATGAAATTAAAGTGCATGAAAGTAAAGGGAGCAAGGCTAAGATGCAATTAAAAAACATTTTATTTAACAATGATTTTGTGCTACAATTTACATAAAAGAGAGGAGGATTATTACATGAAACATAAATGGGTACTTATGCATGCATAAACCCCAATCCCATTTTTAGGGAGCTAGCTAAATTCCCTTGAGTTTGTGTAGCCTCTAAGTAATCATTAGAGAGTTAATTAATCTTCACTAACATGTGCTTTTTCCTTTAAATCTCCGTTAACATGTGCTGGTTTTAATTATGGTCTATTAGTTAGTGGACATATGGGCTCATCCATTTACGTGAATTCTTTTACTCCCTTCATTCTTTAGCTTTGAATATTCGTGCATGCATATATCCTTGAAGCTCCGTTCAATTTGCAATCAATTTCCTACAAATAAAAATAAAAATGTGCACATAAATTTTCTCAAAATTAATTCATACACAATTAAGCATTTTACCTCCAAATGAAGATGGATGAATGATGATTTGAAAACAATTTAAATTGATTCTACTTTTAATTCCATGATCAAAATCACTTGGGCAAATGATCAAATAGTTTATGTTTATATTGGATTAAGCATAGCCTATTTGAGATATCAACATAGACAATTAAATTAACTAAAAAAAGAAATATAAATTACCATCATTCTTAATTTGCATCAAGAATAAAATAGGAGGCTAATTTAGTATGATACATGAGAGCTTCATTACCCCTAAATTGAATGGGTTTAGCTTTGCGTAATTGAATTCATCTCAACACAAAATGGTTTCAATATAAACAACATGAAATGAAAAACTAATTAAAAAGAGAAAAAAACTAATTGATTTGCATGAAATAAAAATATCTAAGCTACTTGCATTAATGAAAGAAGGCATGAAATAAAATAAAAATAAAAGAAGGCATGAAATTAAAGTGCTTGAAAGTAAAGGGAGTAAGGCTAGGAGGCAGTTAAAAAAACATTTTATTTAACATTGATTTCGTGCTACAATTTGCATAAAAGAAAAGAGGATTATTACATGAAACATAAAGGGATACTTATACATGCATAAACCCAAATTCCAATTTTAGGGAGCTACCTATATACCCTGGAGTTTGTGTAGCCTTTAAGTAATCATTAGGGAGTTAATTAATCCTCACTAACATGTGCTTCTTTTTTTAAATCTCCATTAACATGTGCTGGTTTTAATTATGGTCTATGAGTTAGTGGACATGTGGGCTTATGCATTTACATGAATTCTTTTACTCCCTTCATTCTTTAGCTTTGAATATTCGTGCATGCATATATTCATGAAGCTCCATCCAATTTGCAATCAGTTTCCTACAAATAAATATAAAAATGTGCATATAAATTTTCTCAAAATTAATTCATACACAAATTACCATTTTGCCCCTAAATGAAGACGAATAAATGATGGTTTGAAAATAATTTAGATTTTGGTTTAATCATGTAAAAATACTGATCATTTATTTTAATAAAAGAAGATTAAATATAGGAGTAAAAATATACCTTTTTACATGCATATTAATACCCCCACTTTTATCATTTATTCGTCCTCGAATAAACTAAAATGAGGATAAAATCTGTTTTCATATGAAACACGATTGCATTGATCGAATGCAACAAGCCATTAAACCTCTAGGTGTCCATAGTAGGATGAGTGTTGCCTCGTGAGGGTTTTAAGTGAATATTACCACAAAATCCAAATGCAATATGCAAATTCTAATGCGATCACATGGTCAAATTTTCGGAAATACTTACAAATGAAGAATTTACTTTTAAATTGACGTGATTAAGTTAGGTATAAATTTGGTTATTATCAATTTTTTTTAGTCTTTTTACTCATCAAAACTTCCAAGAAAAATCATGTTATCATAATTAGACTCTATTTCAACTAGTTGCTTCAGTTGATAACATAGTGCAACTATAAAATGACTCCTTTAGTTGATTATCAAAGTTTTGTAAAGTGACATGCTTATTTCGTTTCAATAACAAGTCAATCAATTAAGTGAAGATAGTGCTTAGGTTTCAATTGCTTGCTCTCTCTATTTTAAAAAAACATTAACATTATTATTGTTTACTCACCTAACTCAGATGTACAAATGCCAGATATACCAATCATGCACTGCCTTTCGGACTTGCGTGAGAAGAGTACAGAGCATGACGAGTGTACACACTTGTGTATGAACACATGAATCTAGGTGTTTATTATTATTATTATTTTATTTACATACACCTAACTCAATTATACCGAGGCCAAATATACCGATCATGCACTGCATTTGGGATTAATGTAAGAATGGTACAGCGTGGCGAGTGTGCACACTTACATGTGAACATATGAATCTTGGTATTTCTTCTTCTTATTATTATTATTTTAGGAAAAGAGAGAGTTATGCAAAATCATCTTAGCACCACTTAACTTAGAAGATCAAAAATGTTATCGCCTTTACTTTAAATTAACTACTCTCTTAAACAAAGATTACAATTATAATATACTTCATAATTATCACCTATGAACCCTCCTATATGCTAATTACACAATAGTTAATTGTAATCAAACTTTTATTTTTATTTTTGTTACGATAAGCAATTTTCCAAAATTTTTAATTTAATAACCAAAAACATATACTTACTCTATAGTTTTATTCAAAAGTAAATAAATAAGCTAAAAAAATTTGTCTTAGGTCTTTTTTTGGAAAGAAAATGCAAAAAATAAACCATAAAAAATCAAAATAAAAATGAACCATGAAAAACCAAAATAAACATGAGGCTCCCCATACTTGATTTGGACTTTGTCCCCATGGTCAATGCATGATATAATGAGTGGAATAGAGAAAAATATGCATATATTTACAAGAGAAGGTTAAAATTTCTTACTAGACATAGTGTGGCGCATGAAGAATCATGAGCACCTCCTGTCAATCACTCATCAACTCCAAATAAGGTTTTAAACGATGAACATTGACTTTAAAAATCGATCCATCCCTAGGGTTTTCTATTTCTATGGTTCAGTGTGGAAGAATAGTACGTACCACGTATGGTCCTGTCCACCTTGATTTTAATTTCCTAGGGAACAAATGAAGTTGAGAGTCATACAAAATAATTCTTTGATTTGGGAAAAATGTTTTTCTTAGGATAGAGTCTTCATAAAAAACATTTATTCTTTCTTTGTAAATTTTCTCATTTTCATACACGTCGTTCCTAATCTCCTCTAGTTAATTGAGTTGCAATTTTCTGTTTTTGCCAGCTTTTTCAAGAATAGAATTTATGTTCTAAATCACCAACAATGCTTTATGTTCAAGTTTGATAGGTAAATGGCATGCTTTACCATATACTAACCTAAAAGGAAACATCCCTCGATTAGTTTTATGCGCAGTTCTATAAGACCAAAGCGCATCTATCAATTTTGTGACCAATCTTTTCGATTTTTATTTATAGTTTTCTCTAAAATTTGCTTGATTTGGTGATTCAAAACTTAAACTTGACCACAAGTTTGAGGATGATAAGGAGTGTAAAACTTGTGGTTTATCAAGTATTTCTTCATTAGAGTTCCAAATGATTGATTACAGAAATGAGTTCCATTATTGCTTATTATTAAGCGAGGTGTTCCAAACCTCGAAAGATGTTTTCTTTTATGAATTATACAACAACTTTGTGGTCATTTGTTTTACATGGAATGGATTCAATCTATTTAGATACATAATCAATAGCAATAAGAAAGTACAGAATTCCAAAATAGTTGAGAAATGGTCCTATAAAGTCAATACCCTTAACGTTAAAATTTCGATTGTAAGAATGGGGTTCAAAAGCGTCATGTTTGGTCGAGATATTTTTCCTAACATTTGGAAGCGATCACAAGTTTTACAAAAATAAAATGCTTCTTCGGAAATCATAGGCCAGTAAAACCGCATTGAAAAACCTTTTCTGCTATTTTCTTTGGACCGAAATGACAACCATAAGGTTGATCATGAAAAAAATGAAAGAACACTCTTAATTTCGCAATCTACGATGCAATGACGAATGATTTGGCCGGAACAATGCTTAAACAAGTATGGATCATCCCAATAGAAGTACTCTACTTGGGAAGAAATTTATGTTTATCTTGTTTTGGCCATAATGAAGGAGTTTTATTAGTGACTACATAGTTCGCTATATCGGCATACCATGGATTAACAAAAACGAAAAGGAGCTGTTCATCAGGAATGTTTTCGTTGATCGGTAAAAACGATGATGCGTTAGGAAAACGTAACAGATGATCAACAATGATGTTGTCGGATCCTTTTTTTATCATTGATCGTAAGGTTAAATTCTTGGAGTAAAAGGATCTAATGTATCGAACGAGACTTAGCATCCTTTTTGACAAAAAAGGCACCTAAGACCGGAGTGGTAAGTGTAAACTGTAATGTGCGGGCCAATCAAATAAAGCCGAAACTTTTCGAGCATAAAAACTACCACTAGGAGCTCTTTTACAATGGTCGTGTAATTGAGTTGAGCATTATTTAAAGTCATACTAGCGTAGTGAATGGCATGAGGAATTTTTTAGACGTGTTGTCCTAAGGCAGCACCAACTAGGAAGTTAGAGGTGTCACACATTATTTTAAAAGGAAGATCCTAGTTCGGTGAGAAAATGATGGGAGCTGAAATGAGTTCATTTTTAAGACGTTCGAAAGCAAAAACACAGTCATAATTAAAGTAAAATGGAACGTATTTTCCAAGAAGAGCTGTTAGAGGTCGAGCAATTTTACTAAAGTCTTTCATAAGGCATCGATAAAAACTAGCATGTCCAACAAATGAAGGAATGTCCTTAATAGATTTGGGAATCGGTAGATTTGCAATTATGTCAACTTTCGCTTTATCTTCCTCAATGCCTTTGTTTGAAATGAGACGCCCAAGGACAATGTCAAGTTTAATCATAAAATGGCATTTTTTCAAATTTAACATTAAGTGTTTGTCCTTACATCGGCTCAAAACCATCTCGAGATGGTGTAAGCACTCGGAAAAAGAATTTTCAAAGATGGAAAAATCATCCATAAATACTTCTAAAAAGTGTTCGATCATGTCAAAAAAGATACTGACCATGCATCTTTGTAAAATAGTAGGAGTATTGCAAAGGCTAAATGACATATGTCGATACGAAAAGGTGCCAAAAGGACATGTGAAAATCATTTTCTCTTGATCTTCGGAAGCGGTCGTATTTTGGTTATTGCTGGAATAACCATCAAGAAAGTAATAGAATTCATAGTCGGCTAATCGTTCAAGCATTTGTTCGATGAAAGGACAAGGGATGTGATCTTTACATGTTGCAGCATTTAATTTTTGATAATCAACGCAAACATGCCAACCTATTTGAATATGAGTTGGAAAGAGTTCGTTAGTGTCGTTCGTGATAACGGTCAGTCCACACTTTTTAGCATTACTTGAATTTGGCTAACTTGCGAGCTATTAGATATGGGATATATAATTCCGTTATCGAAAAGTTTAAGAATTTCATCTTGAACCACAACCTTCATTTTGGGATTAAGCCTTCGTTGCGTGTCACAAATAGGCTTCACTTCGTCAACTAAATGGGTGTGATGTTGAACAAGAGCGGGACTAGTTCCTTTATTGGTAATTGACCATCCAATTGCCTCTTTTTTCCTACAGAATTGAAAGAAGGGAGGCTTTTTGATCGAGGGTAATATTTGAAGAGATTATGACAGGAAACGTTTCATTGTCATTGAAGTATGCGAAGGTGATTAGGGAGATGTTTAAGTTTCAACCTAATAGGTTGCTTAGTCAAAAAATTCAGTTGAAGGTATCTGACTCAACCATAAAGGGTTCAAACAGAAGCGCTTTTCAATCTCGTTAGGCTCGTCTTGAAACAGTTGTTTGTATTCGGTTTCGTATTCGTTGTTAAGGTCAACTATTTCGTTGTTAACATTTTCTTGGTGGAACTAACTTCCAAGGTTTGGTCAAGTGGTTCGGTCGACTGATTTTTGAGATTGAAGATGTTAAGATCCAAAGTCATGTTACTAAAAATTATTTCATCAAACCATTTCGACAATTGATTACGACATTTGAAGCGGCTAAGAAAGGTCATCCTAGAATAAGTGGAATTTGACTCATCGGATTATTCACAGGTTATGTCTCTAGGACATGAAATCGAGGGGGGAATATGGGTTGACTGATTTTTATGAGTATGTCCTCGATTTCTCTCACAGGTTTCTTTATCGAATGATCAACAAATTAAAGAGTTACTTTCGTTAGTTTTATTTCACCCAAGCAAAGTTGATGGTAAACTAAATAAGGAATCAATTTGACACTTGAACCCAAGTCTAATAAGCATTTATTAATCGTTATCTCCTTTCATGCATAATATCGTCGGACATCCAAGATCTTTGTATTTTATAGGAATTGATTGAGACAAAATTTCACTAAGCCTGGTAGCTAAGAAAAATTTCTTGGGTACATGAGTGTGTCGTTTTTGAGTAACAAGTCCTTTTAGAAACTTATTGTAAGTTGAGACTTGTTGAACGACATCAATGAGGGGGATGTTCACTTTAACTTGTTTGAAAATTTCCAATATCTTTCCACTTGATCGGAATGTTTCTTAGGTCAAAGTCGATGTGAAAATAGAATTCAATACTTAGTAGATCGGTCTACTTGAGTAGAACAAGAATTTGGATTGGAATTTGATTCGCTATTTGACTCGATGTTTTGTTCAAGTGTCAAGAGGAGCATTCGGTAAATCGTTTGGATTGACAACTTGGTTATCGATTAGTTTACTATAATGCAAAGTCGTAATAGCATTCATTTGCGTCATAGTGCTATCTTGAATGGCATGTGCTTGATTCAAGTTCGTGTTTTGATTTCTGTGGTTCGAAACTGGCTGACTTGGGAACATGCCTCGTTCACATACACTCACAAAAGTGGCTAATTGAATCATTTGCATGTCGATTTTAGCAATTGATCGATTCGTATTTCGCATGTATGAGGTTAAACTTTTATGCAAATTTCTATTTAATTGGAGGTTTTGGGTGGTCGTTTTAGCCATAGTTTCAAGACTTTTCTCAAGTGAAGTCCTTCGTTTATTGTCTTGGGGAGTGAAAGATTGTTGCAGTTGATTTTGAGATGGAGATGCAAATCTTTTTGAATGTGATTGGGATGAAAGGGAGGATTCAAAGCATTGTTTGAAAATGCTTGAAAATTGGATTGAACCAAATTCGTGTTAGAATTATTTTGGTTCCATGCAAAGTTACGATGATTTCGCCAACGGAGATTGTACGTTGGAGAAATTGAGTCATTCTTAACCTTGTTAAAAGCATTGAGTTATTCTAAAGATAAAGGACATTGATCGGTGATGTGATTCAGATCATTACATTTATAGAACAATGGCAGAAAAGCTTGGTTCATTTGATTGGATGAGAAAACGTTGTCGAATTTATTAATTATGGCATCAACTTTCGCTTTTAAAGCCAAAAATGACCTTATCGAATGTGCGCTCGATCGTAGATAAACGGATTTCTCGTTAGAATAACCCATTAGGATTATTTTTTGGCCAAGTTCTGAAGGAAATGCCAAGCATCGTCATGATGTTGAGCAAGAAAATTGTTCAGGCACATTGATTCAAGCATTGTTCGTGAAATAGTTTCAAGTTCACTGCAGAGTCCATTTTTCGAAATTATGGTGTGGACATTTTATCAAAAGCTCTTTAAATCTTTCAAAGTATTTTCCGAAAGGTTTGCCCCTTAATTATGAAAGTTTACAATTTCGTTTCGTATTTTGATCGTCTTTTCCAAGGGGTAGAATTTTTTTAAGAAAACTTTAATGAATTCGTCCCAAATTTTAATCGAGTTCGAAGGCAGGCTATACAACCATTTTTCCTCATAATCGGTAAGGGTGAATGGAATTAACCTAGGTTTGATTCCATCATTACATAATTGTTGGAGTTTAATGGTTGCATAGACCTGTTCGAATTTTGTTAAGAGTATGTTTGGATCATCGTGTTCAAAATTGCCACATTTTTAGGGTGTGGCAATGTGATTTCAATGAATTTTGAAGTGATTAACCATTGGGATAGATAATGTAATAAAAGAAGGGATGGAGAATAGGTCAGGAAATATTCTATCCATGAAAGTTCAGGGAGGGTTTTCATTAGCCGTCACTGGAGGATTGTTTGTTCGGATTAAATGATTCGTCGTTGTGTCATGAGTCCAGACACTCATGCACAAGTGAAAAGATCAAGGAGAAAGATGTGAAAATCAAGGTTAAGAGAATGAAAAAAACTTTAGAGAATGAAATGAAGTGAAAAATTCTTTTCTTATGGTTTTTAAAGAAAGAAATTATTTTCAAACGGAAGATCTATTTTTGTTTTTTTTTTGGAGTTTAATTTTTTTCTTTTTAATTTTTTTTTGTTTTTTTGTTTTCGAAAATATTTATTTTTTATTTTAAATTTATGTTTCAAAACTAAGTTAAGGAAAATGTGATTTTTTTCACTTTTGGATTTTTTTGTTTTTTTATACATGAACTAATGAAACTAAATGCATGCAATGACTTAACGACAATTTTTTTGTCCTTAGTAGCTCCTAACCCATAATTATATAAGCACACTTTGACTTAATTCAACAAAATAGTTCTTAGCCAGGCAACGGAGATGGGTTATCAGTGCACTACAAATCACCATAGTAATGCGATTGAAGGTTTAAGTACATTTAGAGAAAAAATCACTATAATATTTACGAATCACTGTAATATTTATAAATGATTATTGCTCTGCTTTAACCTAGATACCAAGAAATAAATTGTTGAAAGAAATCAACTTATCAAGATATGATTTTGCCCTAGATGAGCTCACGACTCTCTTAAGTCCAATGTCTAACCGTTATTATTAATCAAATTCTAGGATGATATGCAATTTGTGGGCAAAGAAAGGGGCGATGAAATCCTCCACCTTATGTGAAGTTGGGAATTTCCCTTAGAAAAGAAATAAGATGAATTAAACGCAAAACAGAAATTAGACGTGTATTAACAATGCAACCACAAATGAGATTTTCGTTTGTTGGACTTTTTTTTAAATGCAAGCAACTAATAATGCATGGAAAATAAAAACAGGAGATAAGAACACGATACCAGAGTGTGTGGATTTATTAACAATTTTTTTGGCGGCGATTTTTTTAGCAAGCAATTTATTTTGCAAGTAGAGTAATTTTCAACAAGTAACCCTTTTGCTCTTGTTCCCTCCAACCTGAAAAAGATTTACATTGTTTTGTATTGTTTTTTTTGTCAAATGATTTTTTCTTGAAATTTTTCCTAAAAGGTATTTTGAATTTTTTTTAAAAAGTATTGAGTAAGAAAAAAAGTTGAATTTTTTCGCAATTGTAAATTAATATGCAAGGCAGTTTTGAGAAAACTAAATTTATTTATTTTTTTCAAAAAAACAAGGCAAATGAAAGAAAATTTGAATATTTATGTTTTTAAAGAGAATTTCTTATACAAATTTTAAAATAATTTTTTTGAACAAACGAATTTGCACAACAAAAAAAGAAGAAGATGAAAGAGGCCAAAAACAAAGCCCACCACCCTTCTTTTTAAATAGAATATATGAAATCTCCAATCACATGTTCTCTTTTAAAAAAATACAAAAGAAAAAAACAGAAATGTAAAATGCAAACTAAAAGAAAGAAAAAAAGTCGAATCGCGATTGGATCAGGATTTTAGGTGGGTGGTTTTGCGGTTGAATTACTATGGATTAGCATGATTTTAGGTGGTGAAAGTTGGTGATTGAGTTCGGAGTTTCTTATAGTAGTTGATGGTTGCGGTAGCAGTTTCGGTGGAGTAGGAAGGAAGAGGTTGGGTAATGGGTTGCGATTTGGAGTCTTGGATGTTCTGCGATTGGTGATTCGGGTTATAGATGGTTCACGAGTTGTGTATAGGGTTTGCTAGTAACAGTTTTTCTCAAGGGTTATAGATTTAAGTTTGAAATTGGGCAGATCTAAGGTGGGTCTATTTTGCGATTGGATGTCAGTGAGGTGAGGCTGCGGTTATTGGATTCAAGTTAGTGGTTGTTGGAATTCCTATTGAATGAAAATGTACATAAGTCCCACATCGCCAAAAATTGCTAAGCTATACTTGTATATATATATATATATGGCTTTGCAATGAAGGGGTTGGGGCCTAGGGGCACTCAAATGTATGCTTCGTTGTGAGGAGGGAGATCATGCATCACCACCACACACGCGCACGCCGCCGACGTCCATCCGACCGAACAGGGCCAGGCTCGGGTTCGGGTTCGGGCTCGGGTTTGGATCTAATATGATCCTATTTGTACTGCAAAACTAGGTCGGGTTTTCTGACAGTTGCAAGCTAAACGAAAAGGTGAGGATCTGTTCGGAAGCGGACACGGAATGACTGAAGAAGCGCGAATGTTATATATTTAGTATACCAAAACAGAGAATAATCAATTTTAAACTCGTCTCACAAGTTTATCAATCAGATTTCCACTACTCTAGAAGTCTGTATTAGCAAAATCAAGCAACAGGTATGTCATAATTAAATTACAACCACAAACTAACAACTATAGTAATAATAAATATAGCGATAGATCAAACGTTATACTATTTAAAGAAATAATATAACGTAGAAACGAAAATGATATATATATATAAATAAATATATAAATCAATTATAAACCTAACCAGTTTGAAGAAGGAAATTCCGTCGGAGGCTTGTCATAACAAGTTCCTTAAGACTTTATTTAAAGTCACCCAAGTTACAACAGGCGTAATTTGCACGAGATTGTGTCAACTCTGTGATATATTGTATAGAGCGGTAGAAAAGAAGAAGCATAAGAAATTAGAATTGGAATGAAATGAGAATGTGATCAGGATTCTCTCCTATTTATAATTTCATCTGCATCCCTTCAAATAGTCGCGTCCGCTTAACGGGCCACACCCGTTGCCTTTAATCGCTACTGTTCGTTAACAGGTCGCACCCGCCTGCTACTTGTATCTGCGCGCGTCGCAACTGCTTATGTTTGGCCGCGCCTCTTCAGTCGGGCCACACCCGCTCGCGACTAACGGGTCGCACCTGCTTCTGTTCGCCCATGGGTCGCGCCTCTTCAATCATTCCGTGTCTGCCTCCGAACAGATCCACACCTATTCGTTTAGCCTGCAACTGTCAGAAAACCCGGTCCAGTTTTGTACTAAAAATAGGATCATATTAGATCCAAACCCGAACTCGAGCCCGGCCCGCTTCGGTCGGATGGACGGCGGCGGCGCGTGGATGTGTGTGGTGGTGATGCATGATCTCCCTCCTCACAACGATGCATACATTTGGGTGCCCCTAGACCCCAACCCCTTCATTGCAAAGCCATATATATGTATACAAGTATAGCTTAGCAATTTTTGGCAATGTAGGACTTATGTATATTTTCATTCAATAGGAATTCCAACAATCCCCCACATGAATGATAATATACTTATCCCCCTCACAAAGTGAAATATCACAGGGTACATATGGAATAATTCTTTATAGTGGATAAGTAGATATTTCACTTTGAACTTTCCCTAATTAAAACTTATCGGATCTACTTGGCTAATCGATGAATTATTTCATCTTGAACCGTCGGCCTTTATTGTATATCTAGACAATAAGCTTTATGAAGCATTGATTCCCTTTACATCCAATCTCTTTGTTGTGTTCATTTTGGTGCTGATTAATTTTTGGTTATGCGAGTGTTTTTAGAGGATAAAAGCCTTTGATATTCTCATAGAGCCGACCCAGCTCGCACTAACATAGATGATCGCAACTATTAAGAGTATCCTACATATACCCCACTTGTTATTTCTAAGATATGGTCATCATTAAGAAAACATAGTCTTAACCTTTAAATACTTCTATAGGTATGCATTTATATTATGCACCATAGGAATGGAGTTGGATTATGTCCACGTAATTGCATTAAGTCTTGAATTACTCAGAACTGGTTTGCCTATTGATCCTAGTCCGTGGGATCTCCAGTCGCTAGGATAGGTTTCCGTATAAGATAACTCTTGGTGGTTTAGGCTTTTAAACCCATTCCCCTCGATGCGTAGTCAATTTTATCTCTAGATAAATCTTTAGTAAATGGATTTGCAAGGTTATCATTTGTTCTCACATAATCTATGGAAATAGTTCCATTTGAGAGTAACTTCCTAACTGTGTTATGGCGTCGACAAATATGTCGTGACTTTCCATATACACAAAGTTGTGTGCTCTACTTAGCGTAGCTTGGTTATCACAGTGTATGTATATGGCCGGTACAAGTTTAGGCCAAAACGGAATATCTTCTAAAAAGTGACGAAGCCATTCTGCTTCTTCGCCTGCTTTATCTAAATCGATGAACTTCGATTCCATAGTGGATCGAGCTGTGCATGTTTTTAGTAGATTTCCATGACACCGCTGCCTCTGCTAAGGTAAATACATAACCACTTGTTGATTTTGATTCCTCTAAATCAGCACTCCAATTTGCATCACTATATCCTTCTAAGATGGCAGGATATTTTCCATAATGTAAGGAATAATTTGTGGTATTTTTTAAATATCCAAGCACTCTCATTAGTGCTTTCTAGTGTTCCTTTCCTAGATTGCTTGTTTACCTGCTCAGTCGACTTACTGCATAAGCTATATCTGGTCTTGTGCAATTCATGTGATACATGAGACATCCTATTACACGAGAGTATTCTAGTTCCATTACACTCTCATTAGTGTTTTTATGCAGTACTTCTGATGGATTAAAAGGTGTTCTTACTCCTTTAATTCCAAAATTTTGAAATTTTTCAATCACTTTGTCTACATAGTGTGACTGAGATAATTCAATTCCATTAGGCGTTCTTATTATTTTGATTCCCAAAATAATGTCTGCAACTCCTAAGTCTTTCATATCGAAATTGCTAATTAACATCTTTTTTATGGTCTCTATTACCTGAGTATTTGGACCAAATATTAACATATCGTCTACATATAAACAAACCATCACATATGATTGTCCAATTTGTTTATAGTAAATAAACTTATCGCATTCATTTATACGAAAACCATTTTTCATCATGGCACTATCAAATTTTGCATGCCATTGTTTTGGAGCTTGTTTTAGTCCGTATAATGATTTTACTAATCTACAGACTTTGTTTTCATTTCCTTTGGAAATAAAACCTTCAGGTTGCTCCATGTAGATCTCCTCATCGAGATCTCCATTTAAGAATGCTGCCTTTACATCCATTTGATGAATTTCTAGATTATAGATCGATGCAATTGCTATTAGCATTCTTATAGAGGTTATTCGCGTTACCGACGAATATGTATCAAAGAAGTCTACTCCTTCTTTTTGACGATATCCTTTGGCTACTAATTTGGCTTTATACTTGTCGATAGAGCCATCTGCTTTCATTTTCTTCTTGAAAATCCATTTACAGCAAATAGGTTTTATTCCAAGTGGAATATCAACAATTTCCGAAGTTTTATTACTTAGAATTGAATCAATCTCACTTTGGATTTCTTCCTTCCGACATGAAGATTCAGAAGATGACATTGCTTCCTTGTACATTTGGGGTTCGTATTCTAACACATATGTGAAAAAATCCAAACCAAATGTCTTAGAAGTCCTAGCCCTGACGCTTCTTCTTGGTTCAACTTCCTCAATCTTATGATGAGTTTCATATTCATGTGAATTTCTTGATTCTTCTCTTGTCCTTTTAGGGACATTATTCCCTTCATTCCTTTTGTATGGAAACACCTCTTCAAAGAGTGAGGCATCTCAAGATTCCATGATTGTATTTACATGAATATCACCTATATCAGACTTGAATACCAAAAATTTGTAGGCACTACTATTTTAGGCTGGCCCTAAATAGTAACAATCTACTGTTTTTTGTCTAAGTTGACTTTCTTGGGAGGCAGAACTGGAACTTTTGCCAAGCACCCCCACACTTTGAGGTATTTAAAACTTGGTTTGTGTCCTTTCCATAACTCATATGGAATTGTTTCTGTTTTATTGTGAGGGACTTTGTTTAATATGTAATTAGACATATTCAAGGCTTCCCCCCATAAGTTTGTCGGTATACCAGAGGTTAAAAGCATGGCATTAATCATGTCTTTTAACGTTCTGTTTTTCCTCTCGAATGCATCATTTCGTTGTGGTGAATATGGAGCTGTTGTTTGATGAATTATACCATTTTTGGCACAGAACTGTTCAAATGGTGATTCATATTCTCCACCGCGATCAGATCTCAATATCTTGATCTTTTTATTTAGCTGATTTTCTATCTCAGCGTTGTACTTCATAAACGATGTAATTGCTTTATCGTTACTATTTAAAAGATACACAAAGCAATATCGTGTATAGTCATCAATAAAAGTGATAAAGTACCTTTTTCCACCTCTTGTAGGTAATGATTCAAAATCACATAAATTTGTATGAACAAACCTAGTGGTTCGGTGATTCTATCAACAGATTGAAATGGATTTTTAACCATTTTTGCTTCTACACATGTCTCACATTTGTAGTTCTTATCTACTTGGAATTTCGGAATTAATCCCAAGTTTGATTATATTTTCATTTTTCGAAAATTTAAATGTCCTAATCTATCATGCCATAGTAAAATTTCATTCTCAAGTAAGTAAGAAACTTCAATTTTATTAATAGCACAATCAGAATACATATTTTTATTGCCGATAATGGCTACATTTGCCTTAAATAGGCCATTACCTAAATATCCCCTTCCGATATATATTCCAGCTTTGGAAAGAACCATCTTGTCTACTCGAACACTATTTTGAATCCTTTCTTCGATAGTATTGCACCAGAGATGAGATTCTTGCGTATGTCTAGAACGTGGAGAACGTCATTCAACTTGATAGTTTTTTCCAGAAGTAAACTTGAGGATTACTGTGCCACTGCCTTCGACCATGGATACTGCAGAATTACCCATATAGAGTTTTTATTCGTGATCGATTTTTGGAAATGTAGAAAACATGGATTTTTCAAAGAAGACATGACGAGTAGCACTTGTGTGTATCCACCATTGGTTAGGATTCTGAACCATATTGCATTCAGATACAACTATCGAAAAGTTGGACTCGTCTTCTTCCATGTTGTCTACTATATTTGCCTCTGAGTTGCATTTCTTCTTGTGTCTGCAATCTCTAGCAGCGTGTCCAACCTTTCCACAAACTCAACATTCGCCATTAAAAAATTTGGTTCGTTTGTTGTCTTTTGGTTTGTTGTCGGGAGCTTTCCTTTTCTTTTCGAAATTCTTCTTTTTGTTTTTGGTCTTTGAACCTTCAGCCACAAATGCCTCCTCGCTTGGTTTTGTAACCCACGGTTATTTGCCTCAATTTTCAGTCGGACTATGAGATCATGTAAAGAGATTTCATTTTTCTTATACTTTAGATAGTTGCGGTTGCGGTAATCTCTCCATAACGGCGGCAGTTTTCCCGTGATGGGTTCAACCAAAAACGATTCTCCAACCTTATGACCTTCTGCTTCGAGTTCATGAATAATGATTTGCAGTTCATGCAGTTGAGCAGTCACCGGTTTGGAATCAACCATCTTGTAGTCCATGAATTTGTCTACAATGAATTTCTTAAGACTGATATTCTGCGTCTTATACTTCATGGCAAGTGCACTCCAGAGTGGTTTTGCTGTCTTTAGAGGCTGGTATACTTTGTATAGCACCTTATCGAGACAATTCAGAATATAGTTTCTGCATAGAAAATCGGAATACTTCCACATATCAACATCTGAATCCTTGCCTGGTGCAAGAATCGGTTCTTCCTCCTCGAGATACCGTTGCAGACCGAGTGTGGTGAGATAAAATAACATCTGATTCTGCCATGTTAGAAAGTCGTCACCATCTCCTTTAAAAGGATCGAGCCTGCTGTGTGTAGTAGCCTTTGTTGAGAGCTCTACTATTGCCATCTCGGTTTTAGTTAAAACAAGAAAGTCTTAAGATGTTATATATTTAGTATACCAAAACAGATAATAATCAATTATAAATTCATCTCAGAAGTTTATCAATCAGATTTCCACTACTCTGAAAGTCTGTATTAGCCAACTTAAGCAATAGGTATGTCGTAATTAAATTACAACCACAAACTAACAACTATAGTAATAAAAACTATAGCGATGGATCAAACGTTATACTATTTAAAGAAATAGTACAATGTAGAAACGAAAATGATATATATAAATAAATATATAAATCAATTATAAACCTAACCGGTTTGAAGAACGAAATTCTGTCGGGGGCTTGTCGTAATAATTTCCTTAAGACTTTACTTAAAGTCTCCCAAGATACAACAGACGTAATCTACACGAGATTGTGTCAACTCTGTGATATATTGTATAGAGCAGCAGAAAAGAAGAAGCAGAAGAAATTGGAATTAGAATGGAATGAGAATGTGATCAGGATCCTCTCCTATTTATAATTTCGTTCGCATCCCTTCAAACAGTCACACCCGTTGCCTTTAATCACTACTGTTTGTTAACAGGTCGACCCGCCTGCTACTTGTATCTTCTCGCGTCACGCCTACTTATGTTTGGCCGTGCCTCTTCAGTCGGGCCGCACCTGCTTGCGTCTAACGAGTCGCACCCGCTTCTGCTCGCCCATGGGTCGCGTCTCTTCAGTCATTCCATGTCCGGTTCCGAACAGATCCACACCTGTTCGTTTAGCCTGCAACTATCATAAAACCCGGCCCAACCCAAACCCAGTCCGGTTCGGTCAGACGGACGGTGGCGGCGCGCATGCATGTGTGGTGGTGATGCATGATCTCCCTCCTCACAATGAAGCATACATTTGGGTGCCCCTATGCCCTAACCCCTTCAATGCAAAGCCATATATATACAAGTATAGCGTAGCAATTTTTGGCGATGTGAGACTTGTGTATATTTTCATTCAGTAGGAATTCCCATGGTGGTTAGTGCGAATGGGTTTTGGTATGTTGTAGGTGATTGGAGATTGTTGTAGGAGGAGAGTAAACTTGGTCGAACTCGATATAGTGAGGTTGTAGAGACTTGGTTGTTTATGGTTGAGGCAGGTTTCAGGTTGATGAACAGAGAAAGCTAATTTAGAATGGAGATAAGCGACAATGATTTTGCTGCGAGTCGTGGAAATGAGGAAGGGGTTGTTCTTGATGAATGTAGTTTGTGGTATGTATTGGTTTATTGGTTGTTTTCGGTTTGCATTTTAGGCAGGTTGCTATTGTTTTAGTGGGTTGGTTTGGGTCCTTAGGAAGATGCGCTCAAGGTTGTAGGATTGGATTTGAGGGTCGCGGGAGGTTGCGATTGGGTTTGGTGGCGCATTAATTATTGTAGTGAGGTTTTGGCTACAGCTGTGGATGAGTTGGTTGGTTTAGTTGTAGTTATGAGTTGGATGGTGGCCGTTGTTGTTGTGGTGGTCGAGTTTTGGATGTATGATTTGAGGAGGTAGTTGCAGACAGTAGAAGGTACGATGGTAAACGAGGGTGATTGGAGTGAGTAGTTTAGGAAAGTAGGGGTGTTGTGTGTTCATGGTATAGGAGAAGGAGTTGAACGTAGGTGAAGCTATGATTAGTGGTGGTTCGCTATTATTGAGGAGGTGCAGATGCTTGGTTACCAGCGAGGCAGGTGTGGTGAGGGAAATGGTGACTGTTTGGCGAGTTATATCACAGCAGGAGATTGGTGGAGTTGTATTGATGGTTGTAGGTTTGTTGTTGAAGGAGATATGAGTAGACGAGTTTGTTGGCAAAATGATAGTCAGAGAGGGGTTAAAGCTGTTTGTTGGCAGCGGCAGGGGTAGGCAGTTTAGTTGTCGTAGTTCGAATGTGGAAAAGGCGGGTTGTAAGTCTGGTGAGTTGGTTTTGAATGGAGATTAAAGGACATGTGCAGTATTGACTTTGTTTATGATTTTGAAATGGAAAAAACACAGAAACAAAAATGCATAAAGACAAAAAAAGTGCCCAAAGGGAGGTAAACAGAAGGTTTAGAACAGCATTGTAAAATCATTAAATAGAGAATGAGAATGTGAAATGTACAATGAGATGAAAAATGTAATGCAAAGCTAACAATGAACAATTTTTTTATATGTTGCAAATGCCTCAAATGCAAATGTAATTGTATCTCAAGGTAACAGTGTCTTTTTAAATAAAATATAACACAAAACAAAAGAAAGGGAATATCGCGCCTGTGGTTTTCATCATTTAATGGCGACTTCCTTTATTGGCAACTGCGATTAATATCGTGCCTGCGGTTTTCGATTTTTTGACTCTGCTACTACGTCCCCTCCTGGTCAATTCCTGGTAGCAGCGCGCCTCTATCCCTCCGAAGAAAAAGCCTCTTCCTGCTTCATTGCTTGATCTGGTATGAGCTGAAACACAATCCGCTTCTTTGAGCCGAGCTCCTCCTGTTGCCTCGCTGTCAGGTGCACCAGTGGTCGACCGTAACATCTGTAAGATCCATCTGATTTCTGCATCTGTCCCCGCCTTGATATCTGCTGGCGATGGCAACCTGCTCTCTGATAATCCTCTTGCCTCTCTGCTAAAGGATATGATCTCTCCCAATATTGCCACCAAGCATTTATCTCCCTATCCGTTGGTTGTTGGAGAGCACAGTCTATCGCCGCTGTTAGCGAATGCAGGTAATTCCTCTTGGCTGCAATCTGAAGCGGGTTCCCAAGATGGTTCTAATAATGGTTATGATGAAAGTGAGCACATCGAAGATGCAAATGGTTCATTACCTGTTATCGATGTTGGCAAAAATGAACGTGTAGACGGGTATGAAGTTGTAGGGTCGAAGTCTTTTTACAGTGGTGTGTTGCATGGATGCACATCAAGTGTTTGCTGTAATGCTGAACCAGATATTGCCATAGTTTATTTGCCTTCTTGTCGACAATTGCCTTCTGAGAGTCACGCTGCCCCGTTGGAATGATCTCCACCCAGGTCTACTCCTATGTGGTCGTCTCTTTTCACCAAAATGGCTAATAATGTTGGTATGCATTCTCCAGTTTGCTTTGACAATGTTGAGATTGACAGTGTTATAATTCCTACTAAGAAGTGATTGAGGCCGGTGTTGTTTATTGGAAAGATTTTCTGGTGGGTTTTTTCCTCGACTCCAATCCTCCCTATCATATTATAAAATCTAGATGCCACCAAGTTTGGAAGCCAAGATGGGGCTTGAGTATTCATTTTGACAATGAAATATTCTATTTTAAATTCTCGAGAAGTGATGAAAGACAGCGTATACTCGAAGCCAACCCCATTCTCATAGAAGGGAAACCATTCATTATTACTATCTGGAGTCTGTCAATGGATAAGGCACGTTCTTAGGTTTTATCTATTCCTGTTTGGTCCATTTTTCACACTTTCCTTCTATTCTTCAGCCTCTTATCAAGATTGATTGACTAGCAGGCGTTTGTTGGTACGATGATTTGCTATGATGAAAATATAGTAGCCAGAAATAGATCAGTTTATGCCAAAACTCTGATTGAAATATCCCTGGTCAAACCTCTGCCTTCGGTGCTAAAAGTCAGAATCAATGAGCGCCATTTTACTAAGGTCAGATTGCGATGCAGTTGGAAACCAAAGATATGTATGGTCGGTCGGTCCTTTAGGCACCTTTCGGTGGTGTTTCTAGTTCGGCCTCTGCTGGCATACCTCTTTCTGATCGGGTTTCTTTGCCCCATCCACCTATCAAGAGGTGAGTCCCAAAGGTAGCTCCACCTCCCTCTGTTTCTCCTCCTATAGTCGCTCCTACTGATGTGATTCCTGCTGTTCATGCTCCTATTGTTGATGCTCCTATTGTCTTTTCTACTGTTGAGACTCCTGCTGTTGACGCTTCTGTTATTGATGATCCTGTTGGTGAGGCCTAGTCTATGAATGCAACTGCTATTTTTTCTGGTTCTATTACTTGGAGTTTCAAGGAGCGAGCCTGGATTCATGTTCCTTCTGATATGCGTTACTTGCCAGAATCTAACACTTCCTACAACTTTATCGGTGACGTTGGGGGAGAGAGTTGTAGTTTATTGTATCATATCGAGGGTGAGGGTCTATCTCTTACTAGGATTGGTGAGATTTATGAGGAGAATAACAGTAAGTTTATGATTTTCACTTGGGATAGGAAATTTATTTATTCGCCCGCTTCTGATGGTTACGATCCAAATCTGGCTGCTCATTTCTCTGGGTTTGTGCGTCTTATTGGCCCTTCGATTGACGTTAGTTTTGGCCGCTCCTCTTCGGAGGGTGTGCAGTCTTGTTATTTAGCAGTCTAGGCTCTTTTTGCCTAGCTCCAATGCTTTATTTTTTTCATTGTGGTTGGGCTGTGTGCTCCCATTTAGCTTTCTGTGCATGTGTAGAACACCTATTTTCTCGTTATTTAATAGTGGCACGACCCACGTAAAGCCGGGTAGCTTTGCCAAAAAAAGAAAGGGAATGAAAAGAAATGAAAAAAATTAATTCGAAGGGTAAAATTAAAGTTAAATTGCCCTCCCCGGCAACGGCGCCAAAAACTTGTTGAATGACAGAAAATTCTATGGTTAGAATACCATTGAAAATGTAACAATAAGCACAAACACATGTGTACAATCATAGTACGTATGCGAGTACGGGTCGATCCCACAAGTAAAGCAAGAAATTTCAAAATCACTTAATCAAATTATCCCAAAAGTTGAGAGAATATTTTACTTAAAAGTTTAGAAAAATGAGAGTAAAAACTGAAGGAAAAATTGGACTTGAACTACGAGATTAAAAGGCAATTTAGAGGTAAACTCACATTTAATCATTTATATAAATCAAACACAAAATGTATCCATAACCTCTCATTTATATTTTAGTAGAACTAAATTATGTGTTTATTATAAGCTTGGTTTATTTTTGCTATTAATTGGCACAACTTAAACCATCAAACTCTAATACACAATTCAAACCCACTTCTAAAATCTCATAGAAATGAATCATGTAACTAAAAATAAAATCTATTAAGCACGATCTATTTACTATATGAGATTAGTAATATAGAACTTCAAAAATTAATTATACTTTTAATCCCATAATCAAAATTACTTAGGCATATGATCAAATAGTTTATGTTTATATTCGAGTAAGCATAGCCTATTTGAAATGCCAACATAGACTATCAAAATCACTAGAAAAAGAAACATAAAACTACCATCATTATTAATTGTCGTTAAGCACAAAACAATAAACTTCAAATGTTACCATTTTATGTTGATCTAATATGATTCATAAGAGCTTCGTTACCTCTAAATTGAAGGGGTTTAGCTTCTCATAATTGAATTCCATTTTTTGGGAGCTACCTAAAATACCCTTGAGATTGTGTAGCCTTCAAGTAATTATTAGGATTTAATTAATCCCCACTAACATGTGTTTTTGCTTTTAAATCTCCATTAACATGTGCATGTGCTTATAATTATAGTCTACTAATTAGTTGGGCATATGGGCTCCTCTTTTTGCATGAATTCTTTTATTCCCTTCGTTCTTTAGCTTTGAATATTCATGCATGCATATATTCATGAAGCTACATTCAATTTGCACTCAATTTCGTGCAAATAAAAATAAAATTGTGCAAATAAATTTTTAAAAAATTAATTCATAAACAAAATTAACATTTTCCCCGAAATGAAGATGAATGAATGATGATTTGAAAACAATTTTAATTTTGGTATAAACATGTAAAAATACCATAATGTGCTCATTTATTTTAATAAAAAAGATTAAATATGGAAGTAAAAATATACATTTTTACATGCACATCATTGCTCCTATTAGGGTATATTCACATCAAATCTAGGATGTTTCAGTTATACGTGCACTAAGATGTGAAATACTCAGATTCTCGGTATGGTTGGTAGGGTCCAGCTTGGAGTTCCCAAGAGGAGTTACAGGAGAGAATGACCCTCTCAGATATAATGATTAGAGTTATACTTTCAGTAGGGATGCACACTTCTAGTCATTTTTTGGAAAATTTTCCTTTCCTCGCCTTTGATTCCAAATTTGTAAACTTACCTCTTTCTTAATTGCAACGAGAAGTGCCCTAAGTACTGCACGATGCTTAATTACTTGTGTCCATTGTTGTGATTGTATGTCTTTATTGTGATGGGAAAACCATTCCGTAGTTGGCGGCATAGTCTCGCATGTTGTGTTTATTTCCATCCTTTTTGTTAAGAGATTTACTCACACCAAACTTACTGTCCGGCTCGAGTTGTTTATTTTCCTCAGACTCTCGGATGATCAGTATATTTGAGTAGTCCTAGAGTGGCAGGTTCTTTGGGCTCTTTGAAAATTATGGATGAGCAGAAGGCTCCTTTATCTACCTAGTTATCTATTTCTGCTATATGTTTATCTACCTAATTTATATCAGCAAATGTAAACATAGAATGTATAACTGCCTAGTCTAATAGTTGTAGCACTTTTATGTAGCTCCGATAACTCCAAATTAAGTAGTAACTTTATGGACTATATTATTGTTGTATTATATGTAACCGTTCCAATGTGAGACTTTTCTATTCTGACCTATTCTTTTATTTTACCCCACGATAACTCGTCCTTCAGACGCTTGGGCAACGGCACACGAACACCGAGGATGTGTTAAATGTTGTTATCAAGGGTCAGAAAGGTGGGTTGTCACAATATCATTTCAATTTAGTCACTTATCGTTATCATATGCTGATTGATATATTTATAACTATTATAAATATATTTAATGATATTAAATTAATTTATCACAATTATAAACCAATTAAATCATTTGATCAAAAGAGAATTGATCATTTCAGTAGTGTGATTCGTCAGGTTTAAATTTGGTCAGCGATTAGTATCGAACTATTCGAATATTAACGTTCACACATCACTTAGCAGGTGGTATGACAGTTTGGCCAAATTTATTACTTGGTTGGTTTCGGTAAAATCTAATTTTTGTTAAGCGTTACTCGATTATGACTTTTATTTACACTAATTCTCTTCGTCAAAACTATATCACTTTGAACTTATCAAAACCCCAATATCATTCATATTCAACTCTATAGTGCAAACACATACTTTGTGGTTCAATAATAACAATTATTATTAATCGAATTGCTCTGGCTAGAAACTTTGACTTTGAGTTGACCACGATACTAACCCCATATAACTGAGTAGATGAATCCTCCCTTGAATAGTGCTTCACTTTGAAGATTTTCACTTGACCCAACTATAGTCACTCGATGGACGTCCTGCCGTGATTTAGCTATAATAAAAAACAGAGCTTTCATATTGAAGATCCACGGTATTCTCAAGTTGAGAAAATTGTGCAAATCAGTCACATCAATATTTTTTGTTTGACCTCAGTTATATTAAGCAATAGAAAACTATCGAGTGAGTACTTTCCTAGTTATCCAATAACTATAGGAACATAACTCCTAGTTGCCTTAAGCAATCATGAGGAGTACATTGTCCAACATTTGGAGAGTATTGCGTACTCTAGTCTCAACGGATACATCGATATTTAGTCTCGATGCATCTTAACAATGAACATTTAAAACAGTATATGTCTTTGTTGTGATAAATTAATCGCGGTTATAACACTTTGCAACTACTATCGCATAACATATCATTTTTGGATTTTCTATTAAATATACTTTTAATTAAATTAATTAATTAATATAACACATTATATCAGATATATAATAGAAAGAAACACCTTTTGTTTCGAACAAGATTGCTTATTGAGTTAGGTATATATAACAAATTACATAATTGCCCTAAGGTATACCTCTAACTCTATTCATTTCCCATTTGCACTTGGGGTCTATTATGGAATTCTATTGCAACTTCCCTAGTTGATTTCCTCAGATCCAATTGGGACAGTCCCTCAGTGAATGGGTATGCTATTATGTTTCAATTATCTACTCTATCAATTAACTGTCTCTGATGCTGATAAATTACCTTTTTCATGTGGAACAATTTAAATATGTCTCTTGACTTCCAATGAGCTCTAAGTTTTGTTATAAACTATATCATGACATTGTTATCACATAGCAATGTTGTGGGATTCTCAACATTTGGAATCACCCTCAGCTTAGTTATAAATTAGTGCATTTATATTTATATATATTCCTTTACCGAGGAACTATTAAAGGTGATGTACTTAGCCTTTTTGATTGGATCAACCATAGTATTTTATTTGGAATATTACCAACTTAAATATTCTTTACTTGAATTTATTATGACATATTTTACTCATTATCACTTACGAAGGTTGAGTTCAAACACTCTTTACAAGAAGTTTGTTTTCTCGTAAACAGTTCTCTAGTATTTCATAAATACACGAGGACGCTCCAAACTACCATTTAGTGAGATCAATTTGGATTTGATATTTGCTTCATGTGCCAAATGCATAAACAGATTAAAATATCACAAACAACATAACATGTACGATAATTCCTATTGCCAATGCATAAAGAATCCATCTTACGTGTTCTGCAATAAACATTTAATAACGTGCCATTATATATTATTTTAGGACATTCTCAATTACTTTTATATTTACTATAAAAGACATCATTACAAATACAACATTGACTATTAAAACAAGTAAAAATGATTTTAACTTTTCGTTAACAATTAGTATTGTGCTATTTACTTACGATTTAGATAATCTATGTACCTTTTAACTTTCTTCCTTATGAACACGTGTTTCCTCTGTATTTTGATTGATAATTAAACGACTTGACATACCTATCAAAATACTTGTTCAATTTTGATGTTTTTCAAAATAATACTTCCATATTCTTTCTCGGATCATACCTAAAAACACACAAACTTAATATCGCTTCCATTTACTTTGAGGCACTTTTGTTGTTATATGCAAACTGACTAGCCTAAATCTATATTTAGAACTTTTTGTTTCAACACATATATACCAAAACATAAAGTCATACTAGGTGATAATTTTGTGAGTAAAATCCGAACCAACTTGAGCATATCGATGGGTGAATCTGTTACGTGAATTTAAACAATTGAAATTCACAGTAATATTCTTATTAATGTGGCTCACTATATTCCAACTACATTTGTATTTCTCATAAAGACACAGTTGCGACTAATGGATTATATCCCTTCAGATTCTTCTACCAAAATCATATTAAAATAGCATACTTGAAATCTATTTCAGATTAGTGCATCGTACTATATCATAGAGTCAATACTCTTAATAGTTTAATTACACAAACGAGAAGTATTTATTCTTGACATTGATAAGAAACTCATAGTTTCTCTTCAATGTACAAGAATACTCATTAAATGTTCTAATGTATTTGTGTTCATTTAGGTTAATTAATTTCATTTCATATCGTGTAATCAGTTTTATCTTTAGATTATATTTAAATTCATTTTATTGGCCATAATTTCTCAAAGAAATTCCATCACTATGGAGTTGATATTTCTTGATACAACAATTGTTTCTCTATGCAATAGGTCTTTATAAACATTTTTTGAATTTTCTTATATGTAAAACTGATTTGCTTTAAGCTTACAAAACCTATGTTCAAAACATAAATATGTTATCCAATGACATTTTTTGTCAAAATCCTTTAGAGAGATTCATAGAAGGCCCCTCACGAACAATTATTACATGCAAACTTTTCGAGTTGCACAACCTACCAATTCTTTGGCCTACGATACGTTGGAGTTTCTTATAAACTCTTATCTTGTATGATTAATTTAAACAAAATAATATTAACCTTGTGTACTACTTAAGTATGTGCCCTTGTTGAAAGGAGTTAACTCAATTTCACTCATAATGAATCATACTTTGTCCAACAAAGTTCGACTACTGCTTACTGATACATTGTTAGATATTATATGAATGAGTGACTTTTGAGGTTGAGCCGTTATTTATTTTTTGGTACACATGCCCATGTTTGTGATAACTTACTAGTGAATACGACAAAGTATATGGAACTGTTTTGGTATTAATAGACTAATGATTGCATATATCAATACATATCAATCTGAAGAGTTCATCAAATCTTATGACGCTCCCATTAAATGGGTGGATAACCTTTAATTATTTGAGATATAATCAACTGGCATCATATGATTCATAATCATATATTAAAAATTATTTCTCAAAACTATGGCTTAGTCTATAATTTTGAAATACTTGTAAATAATTTTATATACCTCGATCTTTTCTAATGCATTACATTTGTTGTGAGAACAAATACAACATTATAGTTTTATTTCAAAGCGAATATTCATAATATTCAGAATAAAATATAATTATATCTATTTTCAATCGACACCGAAAAATAGTCATTTTTCATAAATAATGTTCGGTATGTTTTATGAAAATAATTTTCATAATTTGATGCAATCAATAAGTACTATATTGTAAGCTCCTACTATTTCCACCATTTCTATAATGAATCCTTTGACCAAATATCTTAAACTAAAAAAAATAATATAAAATAAATTTTGGAATAGAAATCATATTTCGTGTCCCAATATTAATTATCAATCATTATTCTCATTTGCAGTGTTTCTTTATGAAGAAGAAGTGACCATTTACTCTTTTCATCACAACTATACCTTAAATCATATCTACTCTTATACAATCGTTATTCTTTCTAAATGGTTGAACCATTGAAAAGAAATCCTTTACAACAATTTCATAACGAACTCTTTAGAGAAATGCATTTGATTATCCTTAACATTTAAGGACATCAAATATGATGCAGCTAACATAAAAAGATCAAATTAACATTAATTTCAATGATAGAGTTCTTAGATCTATATTGTAGTTTTGGTCTCGTGTTACATTTAACATAATGTGATCTTTATCATAATCAATCAAATTGAATACTCGATCTTGCACTATGGTTTATTTGTTTTCTATGAATGAACAAATTTCATCGAAGTATCATACATTACAAACTGTGATCGTTCACCATATAACACTTGTATATGATAGTAAATAGATTAAATATCCATAGTTTAGAACTACTTTTGAGTTTGAAACTTATAGAATGCAATACATGATCTCAACTAAATAAACACATAAACAACCAAATTACAAACATATTAGTAGTTGTAGAATCAAGTTCTTGCATGGGTATTGAAATATTAACATACAATAAGCATTTATTGGGAAGTATCTATTATATTTCTATTTATCAATCTTCAATTCAGTTCTATTGTACATCTTAACTGATAAACATTTTATCAATCATATTAAATGCAAAAATTTCAGTATAGATTATTATAACATTATATAGCATATATTATTACAATATTATAAAGATTAAATGTTATCATTTCATTTTTATAATAAGGCTCCCACTAATCTTTTATGTTTTACCAAGCCTTAAGCGAAACATAGAAGTCTTTCGACTTCACCAGTGGGTGTTAGGACTCGTATATCTTGGGATTCTGGCCTTGAGGAAGGCTCAACAAATCATACTCCCATATATGATGGATAACTTATTGGTTGTATAACATATAACTCCTAACCTGTGGTTCCTCGTCCTAAAACCCACCTTTACCTCGAGGACAACTCAATAAATATGTGCAGTTATTTTACCTCGTCTATTCAAAAATTAATAGTACTACATATAACATCTGTAGCTTGAGAAAAGCTCAACAACTAAGGAGTATGCAAGTAATCTATTAATACATAAATGATAGAGGAAAACTTTATATTGAAGACTCATAATCTTCAATATATTATAACGAGTGATACCATCTTATGGAATAATGTATTTCTTATGAGATACCCTTGTGACTTAAGTGTCGAACACATTTGAAAATACGGTGTACGTACTATACATATGTATTTATTCCTTTCAGATTATATGAGTTTTATTATTATATAACTTTTATATTTCATATTACTTATATTATAGTATTATGTATATATTAGAATAATTAACATTTTAATTAATTTTGTATTATTTAGTATAACATTTATATTTAATAATTATTATATAGTACATATATCAATATATATATATGTATGTATATTATTTAATTAATTAACCTTTTAATTAATTTATTTAATTAAATGAATTTATTTAAATACATACTAAATTCAAAATTTATTTATATAATACATGTATAGTTATGTTCATTTAACATTTTAAAACAACATATCAAATATCGTAACATACAATACATCTATATATTTATTAATTATTATTCCGCCTTTTAACCAGACAGTATATGGATGAACCAGACTTCGAAGTCATCGAGGCAAGAAGCCTGGAGAGGAGACCATGGAGCCAAAAAGTCAAGTACAACTAGGATCGCAACTCAAACACAAAACCACCACAAATGACAAATGCCCGAAGCCTTAAGTGTGGGGTTGGTACCGCCCCCTGACCATGGTTCCATACCGACCCCTGACCATGGATCGATACCGACCTATGTGCACTCCTCCTTGGGAGTCTATTTTCTTCCTATAGGCCCTGTTCGATGTTAGAAGCTTATCTCCAGTGTTATTCTATTGTTTCCATGCAATTCCTTATCAATCTCAGTGAACTCCTGAATCAAAAATTTTGTTCTTCTATGACTCTGTCATTTGGACTCCAAAACAAGCTACTATTAATGCAAACAACTATGGAATCACAAAGATAACCTAAGATGAGCCGAAGCGAAGAGTTCAGGATGACTACTTTGGCCATTTTAGGGATCGATACCGACCTCTAATCTTGGAGTCATACCGATTGTACAAAAATGATGATGTGGCACCTTATTTTCATGGAGAACTAGTCTATAGCATGGAGAACGGCCTGGAGATCTTCTATGCGAGATTTTAGACCCACTGCCTCTATAAATAGAAAGGGTATGTCTCATTTTTCAGGATCTTTTGACTCTAGTTCTGCTCTACTCTATATTCTTGTAATATTGAAAATTTAAGTGTCAAAGTTGCACAGACTCCTTAGAACTTCTGTCTCCAAGTAAGAATATAAGCAATAAGAACTATAGAGTGGACGTAGGCTTTTATTTGCCAAACCACTATAAATTGTTGTGTGTTCTTTCTTACCATTTTTCAATTTATTTCTTCATTTTTATTTCTCTACTAACTTTCTTTGGGTGTTTATGCCATTTTTGGTTCCAACATTTTGGTGCTTTCATTAAGAGAACACCAGAACTCATTGATTCAAGACTTGAGAAGATTCTAAATGGCTAAAGAATTACTAGAAGGACTGTTGTTGGAGGAAATCTACCAGAGGCTGCCAAGAGGCGTCCTTAGGAGCAAACCCTTCATGAATCAACATAACCAAAGATTAGATGGAAACTATGAAGAATGGATTACAGGAATGGATGATGGCTCGCCCCGAAGAAATGATAAAGAATTTCTTCAGAAGGATGGGACAAGCATGAACAGTTGGAGTTGCAGCATATCATAATCAAAGTCGAAAGCCAGACCACAGGTAGCTGGAGATGGAGTAAAACGACCCAGAGCAAACCCCGACCCAAACGTATGGGTCGGTACCGACCCATTCTTCATGATCGGTACTGATCCCGAAAGGCTTATGGGCATGGGCCATCCTGGCCTTGGAAGGAATGACGTATAGTTTGGAGCTAAAGTAGAGCGATTTGAAGGTGGATCAGAATGTAGAAGCTCAACCGAAGGAGTGTGTAGTAGAATTTCCTCATAGAGTCAGGGGGGAGGCTAAGAATACTAACCATAGAATCCCTTTGAATAACGATGATGGACTTGCTAAGATGGTGAGGTGAGTTATGAGGGGTGGATTTCATAATCATAATATGGACGATGTAAACATGAGTCCATTCACTTCGAATGTACGATATGCTAGGAACTTTCCTGATTTCAAGTTACAAACGTTGGAAATGTATGGCAAAATGACGGATCCAATTGTTCACTTGATGAGGTACATCCAGTATATAGAAGAATTAGGTGCATTTGAAGAGGTATGGGATGGTGTTTCTTCTATATTTCATAGGTTTGGCAGCATAATGGTATAAACAACTAGAGAGTAGTTCCATTAGCACGTGGGCCGAGTTAGTGAATGGATTTGAGAAACAGTTCTGGGTCCATATTTCATAACCCAAGAATGTGATGACACTTACAAGTATTAAGCAAAGGGTCGGAGAGACCCTTAGAAATTTTCTAACAACATTCAACATGGCAGTTGCCGCAGTCGATAAGCCAGATACTTGCAAGTATTAACTATGTGCATGTACCGAACGCCTACTTTTAATTCATTTATTCATGTGGACGACCCACTATAAATGCCGACTAACTTTTCCAAAATACACACACATATGCATATTATTATAATAAATATCAAACAACACACACACAAACAAAATATATGTAAAAAACTAAACCAAGTATATATGTAACAATAAAATTATATATATATATATATATATATATATATATATCTCCATATATTTATAATACATATATATTAACAAACTAATTTATTTTAATAATTCCAGATTGTACATACAATAACTTAAAATTTTGTTATTTGAAAATATATACTAATTGATTACTCACTCAAAAATACATAAAATATTAATAAAAAATATTTTTGAAACATTTTATTCAATATTTCAATTTTTGGAAAATTTAATATGTTATTTAAAGTATGAAAAAATTTTCCATAGTTTTTTCTGATCAAAATTTAATTTTTATTAATTTATTATTTTTCGACCTTTTACTATTATAATTTTTTAAAATATAAAAATAGAGTTTTTAATTTTCATTTTTTGATCAAGAGCTTATCTTATGATAAAATAATTTCATAAGATTTAAAAATAAATTTTGAGACATATTTCATTTTATATGATTTATTTTGATAGTATATTGATTTAAATAATATTAAATAATATTAAATGATATTAAATAATAATAAATAAATATAAAGATTATTTTATAGATGACAAAAATTATTATTTCTATAAATATACGTGTATAAAATAATATGATCAATCATTATCATAGAATGATACTGTAATTAAATTTAAACATATATGCATAATTAAATGATATATACATAAATTAATAAAACAACAGTTATTATATAAAAAATATTCGGCTATACATATCTGACTTATATATAAAAAAATATTTTTTTATAAGTGAATGCATAGATATAACAAATCTGGCTTGTGACAACATTAATACATATAAGAAACTTCACCTAACTAATAGTATAATAATAATATATGCAATAACGAAATATTATTTAGAAATTATAAACTACAATCCAGTGAGAAACATACCTAAAACCAATGTCTTGGAGCACACCACGTAATGATGAACTCTCTCTTCTTTGAAAGCTTTTCGATTTAGCAGATTAATGATCCTTGGATCGTTAACATTTGATTATCAGATAGTAATTGACTTTGAATCGATTTGAGCATGATATGAAAGGGTACCTAAGGAATGAAGCCTACCAATAATGGAACGAAGGAGTGGCAACAAAAACCATTTTGCTATTAGGGTTAGAAGAGTTTAAATAGTGGATGGAAGAGAGATAATAGTGGATCGCATCTCATACCTGTTCTCCCTTAATAAGCCATCCAAAAACCAACACCTCTACCCTAATTGAGCCTTCTGTTATATCCCTATTTCAATCAAAAATTATACCCATCATGATGGGCCAAGATCCCATTAAGCCCATAGAAAATATCATTTAACCAAATATAATTTAATCGCCTATCAATATCGTCTATCGATTGATATATTTATAACTATTATAAATATATTTAATAATATTTATTCCTCAAATCATAATCAAAATTTTAAAATTAATATTTCATAAATATTGATTAATTTATAAAAATATAAACTAGTTAAATCGTTTAGTCAAAAGAGGATTCGTTATTTCGGTTGTGTAACTTGTATGGTGTAAATTTAGTCAACGATTAATATCGAACTATTCAAATATTAACGTTTAAACATCACTTATCAGGTGTTGTGACAATTTGGCTAAATTTATTGCTTATTTGGTTTTGGTTAAATCGAATTTTACCATGTTAAGCGTGACCCTGTTGCGACTTTTATTTAGACCAATTTTCTTTGTCAAAACTATATCACTTTAAACTTACGGAATTTGGTAATGGTGAAATATCCAATATCGTTCATATTCAACTTTATAGTCCAAATACAAAGTCATTGGTTCAATAATAACAATTATTATTAACCAAACTACTTTGGCCAGAGACTTTGACTTTGAGTTGACTTTATTTGACCGTGATACTAACCCTATATAACTGAGAAGACAAATCCTTTCTTAACTAGTGCTTCATTACTAATACTTTCACTCGACTCTACTATAGTCAGTCGATGGATGTCGTGCCATAATTTAACTATAATCAAAGCAGAACTTTCATATTGAAAATCCATAGTATTCTCAAGTTTAGAGAACTGCGTACATCAGTCCCATCAATATTTTCAGTTTGACCTTAGTTATATAAACCAATGGAAAACCGTCGAGTGAGTCATTTCATAATTATCCAATAACTATCAGTATGTAACCCTATATGCCCTCGGCTATCATGAGTAATACACTATGCAACATTTGGAGAGCGTTACGTACTCCAGTCTCAATGGATATATCGAAATTCAGCCTCGATGTTATTAACAGAAACATTTGAAATGGTATATTAGTTTTCACTATGATAAATTACTCACTGTTAGAATACTTTGTAACTACTATAACAAAACATACTACTTATGTACTTTCTATTAAATATACTTTTAATTAAATTAACTAATAAAACATATCATATTAAGTATGTAATAGAAAAAAGTACCTTTAATTTCAAACAAGATTGGTTATTGAGTTAGATATATTTTACAAATTACTTAATTGCCTCTAGGGTGTACCACTAACATTATCACATATTACACATACAATTTAAACATAAATAATATCTTTAGGTGTACCGATATTTGTCTAGGATAAGGTAAAATATGAAGTGACATATATGTAAATATGTAAAAATGTGATCATTGAGATTTATAATCTCATTATTTTGGCAGCAAGAGTGACATTTAATTCAAATGGGGCACTCATTTTAATGCATTATGGGTACGTACCAATGACCTCCAAAATCTCATTCTAAAGCGTTATACCATTTGGCGCTTGAGCAAGTGGTCCTTAACTTTATAACCACTTCTAATATGTAAGGTAAACATGTTTATGGCATATCTTTTGTTAATTAATTTAGATCTGAACTAATTATAATTAAACATAACTCAAGCTTAAATTTAAATTATATAGGTATAGACATACACATAACTTGTTATTTTAAAACAAATATATTTGTTGGGCTTGGTATAAAACTACTTTTCCAAATATATACACTAATAACACATGGCTGAAATAATTATTTTGTTTTATTATATATATATATATATATATATATATATATATATATATATATTAGAATACAATTTAATACAAATTTAAATTTATCATATAAATATATAATGCAGCGAATATCCAAAAAAATGAACCTATGTGTGGTCCGTTAATACAAAATTAATGTTTTTGGATTGTATATATAATTTATATTAAAGGTTATTAATTCAAATATAAAGTATTAATTAGTCAAAACTTGTTATAGTTTTACATGTATAAGTAAGCATGTCACTTCAGTCGACCGCCCTAAGCATAAGCGGTTGACCGGTCAAGTCGAATTTGGGTAGTAGTTCCCAAATCTTTGCCTAGTCTGTGTATTTTTGGTCTTTTTTAGGTAGTTTTACAGATGGCGTGCCAGGTGGATGAAGTTGTGTATAAAAGTTGTATCATGATCAATGTCCAGATGTATTATAAATTCTAGTATGTATATTGTTAGCGCCAAAATTGGTCACTAACACCCAAACATAAATGAAAGCACCAACTAATAGTCATAGATCACAAATAGAGTGTACATAGATAGTATAAATATGAAGAACTGTAAAAATTAAAAAGAAAGCAGTAATAACAGAGGATTTATAGTGGTTTGGCTGACTCTGGCCTATATCCGTTCCAGAAATTTCCCCTTTATTGATATAAGAATCAATTACAGTTGCAACCCAGAGTCTTTAAAACGATAATAGCGGAGTTGCCTTCATAGGGAAGAAGAAGGGAGTAGAATCAAGATCCCCTTTTTTGAATCCCCATATGCTGTATTTATAGATGAAGGTAGGCCGGTTCCCTTGTGCAGGCCCATAACCAAGGCAGCTCGACCCACAAGCGTTAATTCAAACTGATCGACCTAGGCAAGCCGATCCACAACTACCGACTCACATATGCCGACTCACATATGCCGACTCTGAATCCCCCGGATGCTGACCCGAAGTAGACCTCAATCGTTTTCGAAGCAACTTGAAAAATTTCCTGCTATGATGACCTACCCACTGCGGTCGAACCGCTTAGGGCCGACCCACACATTCCAATTCCCTTGAGGCCGAATCCATCCATACCAAGCCACTTCGTCTCATCTTCCCTGACCAACCTTATGTGACCGACCTACTAAGTCCGACCCAACATTGCCGAACAACCTGAACCTAACTATCTTGGCCGATCCACACATGGCCGATCCATATATACCGACCCACTTTGGCCTGTCTCCCTTGACCGAACAACTTGTGACGACCTACCAAGGCCTACCCATCCATGGACTTCCATAGGAGCTGGCCTACACCAACCACACTACCATCTAATACTGGCCCACACAGACATGCCAAACCACTACATTATGCCGAATCGCCACTACGCCATAGATGGCCTTCTGCAACATTTTCGCAAGGTGTTGCCAGGTAAAATGTTGCGATAGCTATACAATTTTGGTCCTACTGCAACGTTGAATTTTTGGTGTTGCCTTAGCCAAAAAATGTGTTGCTCTAGCTAAACAAGTATAATTGATGCAACATTTTTTTATAGTGTTGCTATAGCAGACCTTTGCATATCTTTCGCACCAATCCGCGCCAATCTACCAAGGCAAATCCTAGTTCGAGAACGTGACACCTCATCAATCCGAACACCACTCCTTGATCTTTTAGAGCCGCGAAGAAAAAAGTAAAACCCTACTACTACGTTCTTTACTTTTCTATTTCAATTTTAAGCCCTTATTTCTATTTCCTCAGCCATTCCCAATTTCAAACCCTAAATTGCTCTCGCGCTCCTCCTTTTGTCGCAGCGTCGCCTCTTCAGCTCACCTCGTCGTCGTCGCGCTAGGCTCTGGGTCGTAAAACCCTAAATCACCTCAAATTCGATTCTCGTTGTCACAGCTCTGATCCAAGTGTCAGAGCTCGATCCTTGTTTTCACAGCCCCGATCCAAGTCGCATCGATCTGCGTGTCACAGTTCCGATCCAAGTGTCAAATCTCCGCGTCGTCCTCGTTGTCACAGCTCCGCCTCGCATAGCACTGCTAACGTTCACGCTCGGCTCTGCTCACTCTCGGCTTGTTCGATTTGGACACATAGCACTGCTCACTCTCGGCTCTGGTATTTTTCATCCCTCTTCATATTATTTTTATATGTATAAATATTGACTGCTGTTGCTCTTCACTTTGGTATACAGTTTGAAACTTAATTTTATTTGCTCTTCACTTTGGTATAGTATTTACACAGAAATGTAGTGCATAAAATGAGTAAGTTGAGGTAATTAAGGACGCAGAAAAATGAATACAGTTTGGAACCGGTAAATAAACGGTAGTGCTGTTATTGCATATAAGTAAATGTAGTGCTGTTATTGCATATAAGTATTTACACAGAAATGTAGTGTTGTTATTGCATATAAGTAAATAAAGGGTCTTTAATTAAGAAGAATTGTGATATATTTACTATCTTTTGGTGCGAACACTTATCAATAACATTCATTTAATCAATTTAAAGTAGTTGTTTTTTGGAAAATGATGCAAAATTGCGAAGATGATTTACAATTGTATTTAAGAAAACTGTATTCAAGAAAATTATGAATTCATAGAGTTTTGATGCATTATTTTCTTAAAAATTAGTCAATAAATTGAAAACAACATGTATTTTCATGGATTAGAGCTTTTGTAAAACTCGTTTATGGTTTTCGGTCACAACTTCTAACCATTGGATATAAACTATAAAAAAGAAAAGCATCCAAAAGTAAGGATGTTTTAAATGTTTTCGCCGTTTGCTTCACTTCTTAACATTTACAACTATTCCAGCACCTACGATATTCAGTTACTCTACTAACTGTAACTCTTTGAATGCAAATAGTTACAGTGTAAACTGTAAATATATACACCGTAAAATTTATGTTTTTATTGAAAATAGTAACATTGTTTTTATGAAATCTTTTTTTGACAGAGGAAGTAAATTTTGAAGCTCATAAATGGTGTTAAAACATCTTTTGTGAAGATCCAAGGTTTTCAGAAAACTCAGAACTTTCAATGGAGTTTAAAATTACATTTGTTTATATTAAATAAAGTGAATAATATTAAAGGCATTAACGATTTGTATGCATCACATACAGGGTGCCTGCTAGTTTCTATTCAATGGATCTGGACTGAATTCTTCGAAATTGGGTCTAGTTGGATTGAGATTTTTTGGTCTAGTTCGTGGAATATAAAACCTGAACACAACTGGATCCAATCTTCCACCTCGAACGGTACTAGTTTGGTCAAGTGCTGTATATTTCATCTTTCTATCGATTTCTTTCGGGTTGTGTTTGATTGGATTTTCGATATCTTTTATTATTCAAGTCCAGACTCAGATAATAGTACCAGATCATAGTTTAAGTCATCAACAACACCAGTTGTATAGCGCTAGTACAAGTAAGTATGAATGTGGCCTTAAATAATATAGACTTCATAACCTTATGGTTAAAATCATGTATATTACATAACAGTTAACTGTACTAAGATGTCAATGATTGAGTTTAATAACAAACTTTTATGGACAGTATTAGATTTACAAACTTATTAAAAACTCACATGAGTACATAGAAAACAATCCATTTGAATGTTTATGCCACATAATTCTTCATAGCTATTAGGTTTATAACCTAATGACTCTAAAGCTAACATAGCATCCATGAATTATATTCTTAATGATGGTAACAAATTATGCTGCATAATCAAGAAAATGAAAGTTTTAAAACTTTACAACTTCTAAATGTTCTTGCCATTTGTTTGATAAAGGTTTTATGATTTTTTTATATAAATGGATTGTACTAAAAATTGTTTACCGATAAAGATGTAGCGTGCTATTTGTTTTCAGATGAGAACTACAGTGAAGGAAGAAGCAAATCTTTTTCCTACTGCTATTGTGAGTGGAAGAGGCACAAACAAGGTTCCACTATACTGTTAAATTGCAATATTACTATTAACTTTCCATAATATACCTTCTACACATTGTAAAATTTTCTTCAGCAATTTCATTTTGCATATATGTAGGTTTATAATTTTGTTAAGTTAAGCGAGTTGTACTATGCGGGAAGCGATGACATGGACATCAAAGGATCTAGCAAAGCCAACAAACACACCCAACCTCACGGGTGTGTTTTACATATTACTGTCCTAATTTTGGTTGAAACAAGATAAATATAAATTTCTTTCCAGTGAGACTGATAATCTGACTGGAGGCACCAGCTCTTAAGTCTCATTTATGAATTGTTATGTGTACCAGATATTTTGGGGTAGCTTTGTAGTATTTTGGGGTAACTGGATATTTTGGGGTAACTGACATGAATTGTTATGTGTACTGCTATATGAATTGTTATCTGTACTGTGTTTTATGATGTGTATTATGCAAGTGTTTTATGTGATATTTACTGTGTATTATGCAAGTGTTCTATGTGATATTGTACTGTTATATGTGCTTTTAGTCTCTCTTCAGTATAGTGTTGCAATAGCTTCAGAATAGTATTGTAGTAGCTTCAGAATAGTGTTGCAGTAGCTTCATAATAGTGTTGCCACCGGGTTATAAATGTTGCTTAAAATAATGTTGCAATAGTCATTCAAGGTGTTGCCATAGGGTTGGACCCAGTTGGGTCGTGAGCCCCATATTGTGGGCCCCACAACTTCAGAAAGTTAATATCTATAGCAACATTTTTGGAATGTTGCTACAGATACCTATGGGTGTTGCCATAGACCCAAATAGGGCAACAATATTACTTATGTTGCCTTAGATAGTCAAAATGTTGCCTTTGAGGTCTAAGGCAATGGCAAAAATTGCATCACCCTAAAAGCGTTGCCATAGACCTATGGCAACATTTTTCGGGCCTGAGCCAACATTTTTTTTGTGTTGCAGAAGGCCATTTATGGCGTAGTGCGCATATGTACACCGACCCCAAAATAGAGTGCCGAACTAAAAATGTTCTCTCATCATAGCCAACCCAGCCCAGTCCCTTCCATGCCGATCCAATCAAATTGCACCGACCCCGAACAACCGACCCATATCGCCGAACTCCAATGACCAAACGCTCATGACCACCCATGTTATACCGAACCCCGGCTTCGTAATCAAATTTATCATCTGTGATCGATCGTCTATCCATCTAGTTGAACCAAGCCTGTTGTATTCCAGCTTGATAACCGAGCAATCGATTTAGTTAAATCCGCCTATCTACGGCCATGCCAAAAGGCGGGTTAGCATATATGTTTCCAATCCTGTAGTAATATTTTACATGGCTTCTACTTATGATCTGTATGGTAGAATTACTCAATTTTTTGGTAATGTCCTTTCGAGCCTTTTAATCCGAGCCACCGGATGGTAAACTCTCTCTGATAATTCAGTCATTGATGCAGGGGCATCACATCTAGTATTAGGGCTCGTGAGTGCAAACCGTCTTATGCAAATCTAAGTTGATGGAAATTGGTCGGTCTAATTCTAGCTAATTCTGGACAGTAATGCAAGAACTTTGGCTAGTTTGTGTAGTTATTGATTCTTTCCCATTCGTTTGCTTGTTTTAAATTTGTTTTGATGATTTTGATCTAGGTTCCCAAATCATAAATAGATTCAAATATACTAGAATCCAGGATTAAAGCTTTGGAATGAATGATTTTGGTATTGTTTAAGACTTCATATGTATTGTCTTATAGGATTTGTTTCTAGAAATAGACTGAAAATTTTAAATTCATTCAAAAAATCAAAAGTTTTCATTTTTGAACTTCTAAAAAATTTAGAAATAAATTTAAAGTATATAAATATTATGGAAAATTTTAATTTGGAAATGCCTAAGGAATTTAGATTTAAGTTTAAAAAGAGGGTTTTTTAATATTTTGATATTTTCAGTTTAAATGAAATATTAATAAAATTTATGACCATTGTTTTGAAAATTCCATAGAGTATATTTGACTTATTTTAAAAAAAAATTTAAAGTTAAATTTGAATTATTTAAATATATTTTGAGATTCAAATTAAAATAAAGGATTAAAGCCCATTTTAAATAATTCAAACAATATATGGTCTGAATGATACGAAATTGTGATTATGCTGCATTTTTATAATGCTATGTTGGTTTAATTGTATTTGAATTCGAATTCCACTAACAATTGCATGCTTATTAACTCTGAATATCTCGAGTACAAATATTTGGTAAATTATGTTATATTATGCATTATGATTGCTTATGTTATAAGTGATATTATAAGTTGCAAGTTAATGTTATGTTGCACGAACATGACATCTATTTGTGGTATAAAATGAGACACAATGCCATTTTGGGAATAAATGGTAGTTTGGAGGTTAAATACAAATAACTTTATATAAATTTAACTTATGAAGCAAATGAAACGAAGTAAGATTACTAGACGCTAGAATCCATCCTAGCAAACAGATCGGGATCATACCTTGAATCATGACGGTCCTCGTCACTTATTGTCCAAATGATTTGTTGCACGGACATATTCACAATAATGACCGCGGTGCAAACACGAAATATGAAAGAGTTTAAGTAACCTCATTGATTAATGTGTTGTGGAACGAAGATGTAGCTTAAATCATAATGGGGTGAGCATCAACAACAACTGGGAGAAGATGGTGTAACCAATAGATCATGTGAGGACACCCACAATGTCTAATCGGGAATTATGGATGAAAAAACCATGATATTGGTTCGAGGCAGAGTCTAGTAAGAGTCAATAATGAGTAGGATTCACTAATGATTACATACCTTGTGTGTAAATAACTTGAGTGGTGAAATTTTTATTGAATAACGATTGCAACTTATAAAGGTGAATATGATGTAATATCCCAATTGAACAGTTGTGAGTCACATTAAATAGGACCTTGACATGTGTATGTAAACTGATATAAGAAAATTCGATGAGATGTGGGATGGTTTAAATTAAGTGTATGACATATTTATTTCTTCGAACATCTCATATATAACTCGAAGCCACAATATTATATATATACACACTTGTTTGTAATGAACCGCCTTTCTTACTCTAAAAGTCGAGTCGTTAAGGGTAAAAAGAAAAGGAAGATAAGATGAAAAACTATAAATTTACAGAATCTCAGAATGAAACGAAAAATATATACTAATCAACATAAGATTTTACATATATACTGCCATAATAGTACATCACAGTCATAATAGTATAAGTTCCAAACTGGGATAGTTATAACTACTTGTTCTTGCATCTCTAATACAAAATACATACATATATACACAGTGGAATAAGATAGTTGCTAGCGACGTTGAAGCTACCTTCTCCAGCTCCTCTAAAATGCAATCGTGAGAAACCTGGATCACTTAGCTACTCATAAAAATTGGAGTACCCAAAAGTTTTAGAGAAAGCAAATAAAACTGTGGGTCAGACATGGGTCTGGTGTGAGTAAACTCAAACAACCGAATTATTACTTTTAAAACACTTTTAAAATCAATAGTATGTCGTAAGACCATGCCGCACATAAACAAAGACGGGTTTATACCTTGCGGCAATCAAAACATTTTTTATAAAATATCCAGCGATATTATTATAACGTTTACGGTTTTGAAAGTAAACATACACATAGCCGTAATGCTTGCATTACACATTCCAACATATTGGGTACAACTAAATCCGTGTGGTGCTTATTGGAGAATGGATTCCATACATGAATAGGTAAGGAACTACCAATCTAAAAGGTGCACCTCTAGATAAAATATACCTAGGGTCAAACAAGAACATCTTGTACCCCTGCTATACAGAACCGGCATACCACTTGACTAGTAGTACCGAATACATCACCACCATGGTTGGGATCAGCATCTATACTGGAGCATCCAAAATGGGTCAAACATCGATTCTAAATATGATAATGACATACATTGATAGAAGCAACCCACATAGCCCTACTGCATACCCTATTTTGGTCATTTCCAGCTGAATGTAGCATGAGGCTACATTTTCCTTTACTATAGCACTAGCACTCGGAATGCTAACATTGCCTTCCAGACGTTGACACAATGTCAGCACTCATCCACACAAGTCATTAAGGAGATGAACAAATCGAAGGCACAACTTTCACTACACTCACTTTGGAATCACCTCAGGGTTAGTAGCAAATAGTCCTTGCACTTCAAAGTCTTTATCTAGGACCTTGCCTTCACTATTTCCAATTCGAACACTTACATTAGTTCGAAGTGGTTTTCAGATAACAACTGTTATCCGTTCCCAATCTCTTCGAACCAAAATTCGATAGTGTTAGAGGGTTAAGTTTTTATAGTGGACAACTCACTATCAAGGTGTAAAGATTTACACATGGAAATATATTCCATATGCTTAAACTATCATGACCGTCATATTGAAATCAACTCCCTTGTATTCATTATGTTTATGTAATGCGTTATTTGTGATAAGTACAAGTCTACTTACTTTCAATCTGTGCAGTTAATGCGCTCGGTAGGTTCAAAGTGGTGGAGGTGCAAAAGTCAAAGCGGGGATACAATAAGGATATAGCGGGATACAGCGAATGGCTCTAAAATAGCATGTAAAAACCGTACTTAATGTTTTTACAAATATATAAATGGTAACTAAATGAAAAAATATCATTCAATCGAATTATAATTAATACATAAATAGTTTTAAATAAAAACATGTGCAAATATACTTTAAATAAACGTAAAACTGTTATATATAACATAATTGAATTTAGTATAATACTAGAGTATTTTCATTTCTGAAAATATATTAAAAATTAAATCAAATAAATTAGTTTCATAATTTTTATAATGTATAAATACAATTTTTCAATTCATTTTATTAAAGAAGATATAGCGGAAATAGCGGAATATAAAGGAAATAAAGGGATATAGCGGAAATAGCGGGGTTAAAGCGGATAGGCTATATTTTGGGGCTACATGGAAAAATCGTAGCGGTAGAAATCCGTTATGAGATATAGCAGGGTTATAGCGAGGTAATAGCGGGGCATTAACTGCACAACTTTTAATAAAACATGTCATCGTCTTATTCTAACTATTTTAATTTGTTTGGTTGCTTAATAGCATGGACAAGAGATCCATTGGTTTAAAAACAATTCACTGAGAGAAAAAAGTTGATTTAAAATAAAGAACCGTTGGAGTTTAAAATAACCTAAAATAATAAATAAATCATCATTAAATCATAAATTAAAGATTAATTAATCCTTAATTAATCATACTTAAATAAAAATTTAAACCTTAACTAATCTTAGTTAATTTTTAATTAATTACTAATAATTAACCTTAATTAATTAAATAATTAATTAAATAATTAAACTCTAATTAAATAATAATCAGACCCTAATTATTAAAAATAAATAAATATTAATAAACATTTATTTTAAATTAAACCCTGATTAAGTTATAATAAGTAAATAAATAATTCATAAGTAAATAAATAGTTCTTAATTAAATAATTAAATATTACTTAAATAATAAATTTAAAAAATATTTAACTTGATTTAAATAAATTAATTAAAATAATTACCTTTTAACTTAATTAATTATTAATTAAAACTTTCTTAATTAACTACAAATGATTAAATTAATTACTTAACTCTTAAACCCTAATTACTTGATATAATTACTTAATTAATTAGTAATTATTTTTAATAATCAAATTAATTATTAACCTCATCAATTAAGAGTTAATTAAGTTTTATAATCTCTAATTAAGCTTGAAAATGGTTTTCAAAACAATTTTAAAAGAAGCTTAAAAACTTTAAAATCTTATATTTCCGAACTACATCCTTAGCCACTATTGCTATAGAAGCCATAACTTAGAATCACTTTCTAACCTATTATACAAACATCATCTCTTACCTTGCTTACTTTTGAAAATATTGTTTTTAAAACAATTTCAGAAACTCTAATTCAAAGTTAGGAACTTATTTATTCTTCTTTTTGAAACACTTAATAAATCGAAAGCTAAATAATATGAATTTGACTTTATAAGGATCTCAATCCCTTTCAACATTTCCAAGTACTAACTTCCATAACCATCCAACCAAAAATCCAAGATTACACATACATAACATATTATTTCAATAACATAACCAAGATCATAACTTTATAACCCAAGGCATCACTGTAGCCTTTCAATTCAAGCTCTAATACTAACCACAAATTAGCATATGCATACACATCCAAACCAAGCTATAATTCACATAAAAATCATCATATATATAGCCATATTACCACATATATATAAGGGTAAGTTCTTTCGTAAAAATATTATAATTTACTCACCTAGTTTAAACGAAATGTTTTCAATCTTTTGCAAAAGGACTTAGAATTTTTGAATCCTATGGAAAGACTTGAACATTGCTTTGAAACTTTAGAAATGTGCTTAGCCTAAGCACAACATGGTTTCTCCATAAGCACTAAACAGTACGACCTTGGCTAATTTAGGTGGAACGGGCTTGATCTAAAAAGAGGAAGTAATGAAGAGGACATAGAAGTTTCTTAAACAAGTTGCTTAGGAGACTTAAAGTGGAAATGAATGGATTTTACAACATAAGAAAATGGTTAAGAAGCCACTGAAATATTTTGACAAGCTTTAGGAAATTGTAAAGTGAAAAAGAGAATGAGAAAATGTGAATTTTTTTGAGGAAATTTGCTTTTATAAAACGTTAACAATTTAAATTACCAAGCTACCACCTTGTACTTTACCCTCCACACAAATACCACCACCTCATCTTTACCTCCACCTCATCAAAATTCGCCCTTTGTAGCATGTCCCCCTATTCATGTCAAAGAAAATATGTTTGTACTTCATATGTACTTTATGTTGGAAGTGGCATCTTATATTAATATGTTTTCGAAATTGTTTTTGAACAAAAACCCTTAATTATAAACACATACTTAAGTGCACATGTATTTTCAAGTGCATTCAACCATGATAAACTATATTTATAAATGTATATATGTGTACCAACGCGTAATGACATCCCAACAAATTTTAGCCGGCGACGAATTCCGGTCAGATTTTCAATCTTTCTTCGAACTAATTATTTTTGTAAACAAAATTTGAAAATGATTTCACTATTATTTTTTATTATTTAAAACGAGTTTATTTTAGTTATAAATTCCATTAATTAATTATTAAAAATATAATTAAATATCCATATATTAAGTGATCAAATTTTGGGTTGTTACACTGTTGCACTGTTATACTTATCTCTAGCTTGACTCGAGCTATTTTTTTTATAACATCTCCTTAGGTCAAATTGAGGATTTTTTTTTCAAAATGATATCGTTCTCATGTTTTGAAGTTATGTTCTATGGAATTGAGATAGATGGAGTTTGGAATAGTGTTATAAGTTCATAGTTATAGTAGACCTAGAGCATCAAGGATGGGCCTTGTCAACTGAAGTTAGATGAACTGTCACATTCATCTGGAGGGAGAACACTTATAAGACCCATCTTTAGTCTGTAAGAGCCATGGTAGCATGCAGCATGTATGATATATTGTACACATTTAACTTATGGTAATATGTAGACGTCATGGTTTGGGCAGTTTGTTGATAGCCTGCCAGGTGGATGATGTTGTGTGTTCTGATCAACATCCCGATGCATTATAAATTTTAATAAGTACATATTTTTGATTTCACTATGATATTTTACCTATCATTTGCTTATGATATGTGAAGTGAATTACTCAAATTATTGGTTCGCTCCTTCCCAGTCCCATGATCCGAGCTATTGAACGGTAAACATCTTTTGATAATTCAATCGCTGGTGTCGGGTTGTCACGATTTTAGTTTCAAATGTAGTATTAATATATTATGGATTTCAAAATTAATTAAATAATTATTTAAAAATTACCAAATTATGTGTTTTTCTAAAAAATATTATTATATAATAGAAAGTATTTATGGCCGAAAATAAATTTGTATGCATATATTTTTAATTTTAAACTATTAAGTTAATTCAAATAGATTATTCAGTTTAATTGATTAAATGTTAAAAATTAATTTTAATAATAACAAAGTAATAATATACATATATAAATCAGCGATAATGATAGTTAACTAATATATAAATATTAAAAAAAGATGTTAGCTCAAAGATGATGCTTTTGAATGCAACTCGATTGATACATTCTTTTAGATCCACTTTAAATTGATCTCATAACGCTGCAATGAATTGGGCCTATTTTATTTTATGTATTTTAGGACAAACCAATTTTCATGCAAAGGGGGGAGATATAAACTTATGACCATGAGGTGTTGGCAACCAAAAAGAAAGTAAAATGAAAGAGCATGGTTGTTTTAAATAAGGGAAGAAAGGAGATAAATTCTCCTCCTTTTGCTAATTCCCCTTTTACTAATTCTAGACATATATCTAGATTTTTAAAAACAAAATATCCCTTCCCTTTCACAAATCATGGTTGACTATAAGATGGGCTCAATGGACCATCCAAATAGTTCAAACTTGTTAAGTAATTAGAATTATTGAAATGTGTGTCAACATCATTTATCGATACATACATATATAACTTTTGATGGAGTTAGAGGTATGCCCTAGTGGCAATTATGTAATTGTTATATATATCTAACTCGACGACCAATCTTATTCGAATTTAAAGGTATTTTCTTTCTGTTATATAGTTGATATAATGTGATATATTAATTAATTAATTTAACTAAAAGTATAGTTAATAAAAAATCCATAAATGGTATGTTTTATGATAATATGTGTAATGTGTTTCAATCATGAGTATTTATATCACAATTAAATAAGCATATCATTTTAAATATTTCTAGTCAAGATGTATCAAGACTGGAATCCATATATCCATTGAGATTGGAGTACGTAACACTCTCCAAATGTTGAGCAGTGTATTACTCATGGTTGTCGGGGAATGGAGTTAAGTTCTGGTAGTTATTGAATAACTATGAAATGACTCACCTGATAGTTTTCTATTGGTTAATATAACTAAGGCCAAATAGAAAATATCGATGTGGCAATATTACATAGTTCTTTTGACTTAAGAATGCTGTTGATATTCAATGTGGAAGCTCCGCTTTGATTATAGTTAAATCATGGCACGACATCCTTCATACGACATTATTTGGGTTGAGTGGAAGCATTGAAAGTGAAACACTATTCCAAAGAGGGTTCGTCTCCTCAGTTATACGAGGTTAGTATCACGGTCAATAAAGTCAACTTAAATTCGAAGTCTTTGGCCAAAGCAGTTCGGTTAAAAATAATTGTTATTGCTGAACAATGACTTTATGTTTGGGCTATATAGTTGAATATGGACGACATTGAAATTTTAACCATTAGCAAATTTCATAAGTCCAAAGTGATATAGTTTTAATGAAGATAAATGATGTAAATAATTATCATCGCCAGGTAATGCTTAATAAAGTAAAATTGCCTTTTACAGAAATCAAGAAAGTGATAAATTTGGACATAATGTCACACCACCTGTTAATTGAAGTGTGAACACTAATATTTGAATTGTGCGATATTAATCGCTGACCCAATTTATACCTAAGAGTTACACAACAGAAACGTTGACAACACCTTTCTCACATGATTTAGTTTATAATTGTTATAAATTAATTTATGTTTATGAAATATTCACTATAAAATTTTCTTTGATGTGTATTGAATAATATTAAATAATGTGCATATAATAGTTATATAAACACCATCGATATTCGATATCGATACACGTTTAAATTGGATTTAAATGCAATAAATATTGTTCGTGCTTGAAGTATATTTGAGGCCCATATGGGGCATGCTATTTTTGGCCATGATAGGGCACAATAAGGCCGACCATGATGGGGCATGATGAGGTTGACCATAAAATGGCTAAGAGGGAGGGATTTTGAATTTTAAAAGATGGCAATGGGTAATAGAAAATCAAGGATCTTGATTCTACTTTTTCTCTCTAGCCTCTCCCTTATATTAACATCTTAACCCTCACTTTAGATTTGATTTTTTGCTGCCTCCATCTTCTCCTTTGCTAGCAGAATATGCCCCCTTCCTCTCCTCAAATATTCAAGCATTCTAACTACAAATTAAAAAAATACAACCGTCGATGGTAAGGCAATTCAAAAGCTAGCAACTTCGAGCTTGGAATTCGATTCAAGGAGTTTACATCTTCGTTTCAACATGCGAGCTTTGGACTTTAGTGAAAGATACTCTATTAGTTTAATATCATACATAAATATTTATAGGATCATTGCTTATATATTATTTTCTTAGAAATATCACAAATTTGTATATCGATGGATTGTAATATGTTAATGATTGCATATTAAAGAGTGTGTGCATGTTATATTTTTTATGCATATCTACTTACATATGCTCTCGGCCTGAAAATAAAAGATTATTTTCAAATTTAAATAATAATATATAATATGATTTTAAATGTTAAATATAATTTAAAAGTTTAATACAATACAATATATGTTTAAAACTTTACAAAATTTAATTATTTAAGAAAAGCTTTCAGTAGAAATAAAAAATAATTTTCTTTGATATTTATTATATATACAAACTATTATTTAATTCAAAATTGATTGTGTAAAAAAATATGTATATATATGTTTATTAATAATATAAAATTTTGTATAATTTTACATAACACAAAATACACATTATAGTTTTGAAAATGGTTTTTCCATTTACATTTTTTGTTTATTTCGTATGGTTTTAATTAATTATGGTTTTTTAATTAATAAATGATTTAAAACCGAAAGTTAAATTAATAAAAATATTTCTTTAGCTGAAAGCAGTAGCAATACACACACACACACACATTTTGAACTATACATATTTATATAACCTAACTAGTTTTATGTTTACCTCTAATATACATTTAAATTAATTATATATATATATTTTTTAGTTCGGATTTCATATTGTATAAGTTCTAAATTATTTAAAAAATAATATTTAAAATATTTTTTATAGTTTAGTTATATTTGTTTATGTATTTATATGTATACGTAAATAATTTACAACCAATGTTATATAATACTATATAATTATATTATATATATACATAATATTTTGGCGTGCATAAACATACACATATTTAGATAATCTAATCGTATACACGAGGGACTAACATGTCCATTGTAGTGTAAATCCCAAACATCTACTCATGGGTATGTCAAACCATGTACGCATTATCCTGTTGCACGTACATGCACATACCTGTATGTATATGATACACATACTTAAAATATAATATGAATTATATAAGATAAAACTTTATTTATGAATTTAAATAAAATATTTATTTTATTTAACATGAAATTTAGAAAAATTCTAAATGAATTAGACTACATAGACCTAATAAAGATCCAATAATGAACTATTTTTTGAAATTTAACTAATTCTCCTCTGTAGGCTGGCCCAGTTCCAACAAAGGTATCATAGTCTAATAGCCTATGCACTCTAAATTAGTCATGTTAGGGTTAACTACTTAAGCTCACAAGCCGGATAGTAGAGTGTCTAGAAAAGCTGTATCGAAGGATTGGGTTTGGGTAATCAAGTACCATGCCCTATCTGGCTTCTAACTTGGCCCGAACAAATTTGCCAGTCTAAAGGTTGCTCCTAATAAAAAAGTCCCAATTTGAATTAGGCCTTCGGCTAAATATCATAATTGTTTGAAATTAAAAATATATATTTTAAATTTAGAAGTTAAATTTAAAATAAGGAATATATAATATAAAAGTTCTAATATAACGAAATTTTCATAGTGTTTGAAAATAAATATAGGTTAAATTCGAAATTAATTTTAATGATAATATTAATAAAAGAAATAAATTAGTTAATAAGTTAATTAAATAAAACATATATGGATGTATAACATATAGTGACATATGTTACATTGTCTTGAAATGTTTAAGATAATATAAGTATACATATATATATGTAATATAATTTTCAACACTAGTAAATTTTAGCTAATTTTTTTTAATTGAATAAATTATTTAAAATTTAATTAATAAATTAAAATACACCTATGTATGATACATGCGTATTACTATATATGTTATTGTATATATAAATATTCAATATAATATGTTAAAATGAATAATAAAAAATTAATTAAAAGTTAGTTAAATATGCTTTAATTAATATAATGCTATACATAAGACTATTGCATATGCTAATTAAAATATAAAAGTTATAAAATAATAAAACTTATATAATATGATTGTATAAAGTAAAGTTGGAATATTAAGAAATCCTAAATAGACTTAAGAAATATATATATGCGTAAATATACGTATACTGTGATTCTCGACGTATTCGAAACTTGAATTACGAGGGTATTTCACAAAAAATACATTTCATTAGTCGGTATCACTCAATATAAAACATTGAAGGTTATGAATCTTTAGTGCAATATTGTCCTTTGCCATATATACTAACAAATTAGTTTCATACCCCTTATTTATGGTGAAAATCAGGCTAGGGATGTTAAGCAGTATTATTAATATATTGAAAGACGAGATAAGATAGCTATATGTATTTGTTGAGCAAACTTATGGTACATATACTTTGCATAGACCGTCGCGATATGGTAGGTACGAGTGAATAATTTCATTTCGATTTGTTGAGCAAACTCAAGGACGAAGTGAAATTACGAAAAGGTAGCACGAGTTAGGTGTTGCACATGATACAACCGGTAAGGAGTTTCCATCGTCTATGTAGCTATACTTGTTGAGAAAACTCAACGTCAGAATTCCAAGATAGATGAGTCCTAATATCCACTAGTGAAGTCGAAAGACTTCTATGTTTTGTCTTAGGGCTTGGAGAAACATAAAAGACTAGTGTGAGCCTTAATAGAAAAATAAATTGATAACATTCAACCTTTCTAATATTGTAAGAACATCTACTATATAAAATTATAATAATCTATATTGTTAAATTTGTGAATAAGTATAACTGTTAAAATATTTATCAATTAAAATGTACAAATAGACTGAATTCATATCGACAAATTTATACTCCCTTGAAATATTTCTTGAAAATAATCTACCATATATATAATCCCTTGAAATATTTCTTGAAAACTACTTAGTACATTGTAACGACCCACCTTTTCAACCCTCAAAGGTCGACACTAATACATCCACGGTATTCACGCGTCGAGCATTTAAGTACCAGAAAGACATATTGTTGAAGGAAAAATGAAGAAAAGACAGATTGGAATCTCACAATGTGATGAGTAATATATAATATGAAATAGATATTTACAACGGGAAAATGTAATATACATACATTAAACAGAGTAAACTAACTAATCATCAGCCTGAAAAGTTATAACAGCATGTCCTCACAAATGCTGATAAATAAAAACAGCTAATGTAACGGAAAAACAGAATATACACGAATACATCTTGGAGGCATCCAGCTTGTCTCCTGAAGCTCCAATGGATCCAAACTAAATCTATAAATATGCTCGGCCTGACACGAGCATTATAAGGAAATAACGCCCGGATCAATCTGGTAAATTAGCATGAGAAACACACCTCAAATGGATTTTTAATGTTATAAAACCTATCAAAATAAAGCTATCTCATAAGATCATGTCGCATATAAACACGGAGAGTTTTTTCCTTACGATAACCAAAACATTTTTATACAAAATCTGATGATATTATAATAATGTCTAGGTCTATGGTAAACTATAAATATAATTGGAATGCTTGCATTACACATTACAACATAGTTGGGAACAACTAAGCCCGTACGACGCCTATTGGAGAATGGATTCCATTAATGACAAGCATTGGGGTACCACCTGTCAGAGTACACCTCTAGATAAAATGTATCGAGAACCTCACATGGATACCCTGCCAACACCAGACTTGCCTACCCCTTATTGGATAGTTTCGAATATTTCATCACCCCGATTGCTTTACAACCTTTCCCAAGAGCTCTCATGCACAAGCAAATCCATAAATGTATATACCTAGAAAGGTGATGATAATAGCCAATGGGTGTGACCCACAAACCCCTGCTGCATATTTCCTGTTTTAGCCATACCCGACTGTTGAGGCTTGAGATTACATCTTACCTTTTATATAGAAATCCCACTTGGAATGCTAACACTGCCCTCCAGACAATAATGTAATGTTATAATTCATCCATACAAATTATTCAAGATATGAGAAAACCAAAGGCACTACTTCTACCACATCCATTTAGGAATTTCCCTAAGGATCAGATGCAAGTAGCCCTTGCACTTCAAAGAACTCCGTCTTCGATCATCATTAGGATATCTTCAATTCGAACGCTTATGCTAGTTCGAAGTGGTTTTCAGATAATATTACTCGATCCCAGTTTCTCCGTACCAACAACGATTTTAAAACTGGCTATGATTTTGATAGTCGGTTATTTAACTATCAAATAATAAACTGTTCCACCAAGGATTAAACCAAGCATGGTTAAGCACAAAACAACCACTAAGTCCCTTTAATTAATCTTTAATTAATTAACACCACTTTGCAAATACTTGTATAAAATTACTTTTACAAAGATATATTAACAAGTCTCCTCTACTCTTTTAATGCATAGAAAAATATCGATATACTTATCTCAATTGTATAAGTGTATTCGCAAATGTTAAGAAACATATTTTTTTTATTTCAAAACCATGCCTAATTGGATTAAAACAATGTCAATTAAAAACATTGATAACTGTAAACCCAAAACAATTTTCTTTCAGGTGTAACTAAATGGATTGTATGGAAATTTGACTAAATATACCTAATACTTGTTCCCGATTTCAAATAGTACCATCCCTCGATTTACAACGAGATCGGATAAGTTAGAAAAACAAACCTTGCCTAGATGCACGCTCTTAATTCTCAAGATAGAGATGAGTTTCCATACCTCGGAATTTGGTGTTATGTATGGAAAGAACGTTTATATTAAATCATAATTTAAAATGACCATTTATGAAAATCGGGCATCCATCTTTTTATAAATCCCTTCTATAAAATGCCATTTTAAAACTCCTTATATTTTCAAAACCCCTTTTATATGAATAAATTCTTTTACATAAATATACCTTTTTGCAATTCCTTTTATAAAACTCCAAATATAATTATAAACTCCTTTAATAAACACTTCTTTCATATTTATAAATTCATTTCTATTTATAAAACTCTTTTTATAAATCTACCCATATAAAATTAAAAAAATCGTGCATTTCCTACAAATTCCAAAATATAATTATAATGTTCCTTTATAAAAATACCTTATATTGTAAATCCAAACTCATATAGGTCTTATATCCTTAACTCAAATCTTAGTTTCCAAAATAAGACCAAATACTTCTATAAAAGGATCATTTCCTATAGCACCATAATTCCATAAATGGAATTAATTATTCCAATTTTTAAAAATGATATTAATTTACTTTTTGTAGAATATCATTTATAAAATCATTCTTTTATTTACAACACACTATTTACAAAAACTATCTCTTACTTGTAAAATAATATTTATAAATTTAGCCCTTTATACAACATTCGATATAAACATTTTGCAAATATTCATTCCAAAATATTTCTGCCTTCTTTTAACACAAAATCACTTTAAAATAAAGATAACCCCCTTTCATTTTCTTTTTAAATAAACATTCATTATTATAATAACTAATCTATAAAGGTAGATACTATTTCGAATAACTTAAAATATATATATATATATATATATATATATATATATATATATATAGGAAAAGGATAATAAAATAAATTGAAGTCAAATATAGAAATACAAAACTATTTTAAATAAAATATCACCAAAAATCCAAAAGCTTAATTAAACATCGATTTTCAAATCGAAAAACCGTTTGCAACATCAAACAACAATTAGTTGTATTTTTCAAAATATATAATGAGGCTAATAGTTGCTATAGCACTTAACTAATGCTATTACTACCTTTTCTGCTAAAAATGTTCAATTTTTTCACATATGTCGGTGTCACATCCAATATGTCCAAATTATCAAATTTTGGCATTTAAAAATCAATATAATAGGTATATAACTGAAATAATATCAACAGGAATATAACTAGAAGTAAAAAATCACAATATCGAGAAATCCGGATTTCTCGACTAAATTCATGTATTTTCAATTTAAATGTCAACCGCTTTCCAGATATTTAAGTAAATCAACCAAAAATTCATCCAACCTCAAACGGTAAATTTTATCCACTATATATCATACTAATTTTCCAAAAAAGTGAGTTTAACTCATCAAAATTCGAGTTAGTGCTTTAGGATTCCAGTTTAAACTAAAATCGAACGAAATTCGATTTTAGTCCAAATTTTCACTTGCTTCAAATTCAACAAAACTAGTTTCATTGCGTAGCTATCGCCATTACGAGCACAAGACAAAAGACCGCGTCTCAATCGGACCTCGCATGAGAGAGATACACATTTTTATAAGAATTTTAAATATATAATTATTCACTAATTACATAATTATTTCAAATAATTACCATAGTAAACCCTTCCCTCCTAAATCTCTTTCTTCCTAAAACCCCATACCGCTCCATGTACATGCCCACTGTAGCGACCCGACTTTCTAGCACCAGAAAAATGCATCACTAAATAAGAAAGAAAGGGATAGAAGAAGAATAGAAAGAGAAGAAAAAGAAACAACACATCAGGATCTCACAGCGGAACGATTTGAATATAATATAGAACATATACATAGTATCAGAGTACACAACTAAACATCTCAATTTAGACAGTTATAACATTTCTGTCTAATACAATACAAGACAATCATACAGAATATCAACACAGCGGAAACTCTAACTATATATCTACACGCTGAAGCCTCCTGCTCCAAAGCTCCTCCAGATTTCGTCAAGAGATAATCTGAATCACTTGACTACTGATACATAATATGAGTACCCAAGAGTTTAATAAAACAGAAAATAAACACTCGGGTCAGACAGGGGTTTGGTGTGAGTAAACGGTTTAAAAGTTGCTTAACTTTAGAAAATCCTTTGAAAAGAAAAGGTATCACGTAAGACTTCCCACACACAAACATGGAAAAGTTTTTACCTTACGCTAACCAAAACATTTGATAGGAAATCCAGTGATATTATAATAGTGTCTAGGGTTTTCAAATAAATATGAAATAGCCGAAATTGTTACATTCATTAAATTCCAGCTACTAGCCACAAAAGTGGGTAATACAAACAAAACCGTAGGGTCTCGTAGGAAAATTGGGTTTCCATCAATGGCAGGGCTACTGGGGTACCGCCCGTCATAGTACGTGGCCTAGATCACCGTACCGAGGAGTACTCTCACTCCCCTGCAACACAAGGCCGGGACCATTCCTTACTGAACAGTCCCGAACAAGACCACCCCGCAGTTGGCTGCAGACCAACTGCCCACACAGCCGAAATATAAAGGGACTTCTAGACAGGGATGTATCTTGCTCTCTAGTGGGAGCGACCCACGAAGCCTTGCCGCACCTCCCCTGTTTTAGCCATTCCCGGTTGATGAGGCTTGAGGCTGCGATTACCTTTATAGGACCAATTATCTTAGAATGCTCATCGTCCGCCTGACGATGTGCTGAAAGCATTCAATCCATAGAGTTCGTTCCGGGTTCGAACGAAACCGAAGGCACTATCTCGTTGCACTCATTTTTGGAATCACCCTCAGAGTCAACGACCATAGCCCTTGCACTCTAAATCTTCATCTCGAACCTATAAGCACTATTCCGTCAAACTCATTACGGAATCACCCACAGAGTTATACTGACGTATAGCCCTTACACCTCGAGTCTTCACTCGCTCCACTTGGATCAACGACCTACGTTTAATTGGAATCGATGTGGTTTTCGGATATCCAAATATGGAAACCCGATCCCGGTCTCACCGAATCCAAACGCCATTTTAATGTCCAAGTTATACTTAAGGGATTTAAACAGTAGATATTTCAGAAAATATCACTTAACATAAATGGATGTACCATATTACACAGATGGATAAGCATCTATTATCACATGCATCTATACATATCACAAAGCAGCATAGATATCACATTCAGATATAGCATATTCACATCATCACCCATCAATCAATGTCATCCAACAACAACCAATATCATTAACTCATCCAATGATATATATATCATCCAATCATTAATCATTCATAAACAAGTTTGATTCAAACTTGATTAATTTAATTAATCCTTAAATTAAATTAATCCTTACTTAAACACTTGGATTATCTTCAATCCATTTTACTATTCATTAATTAATTACAAATTAATTAACTAACATCACTTAATTATCCATTTCAATTAATCTTCCCTGATTAATTATCACTTAATTACTTTAAGTAATTCTTACGTAATTACCGTATTAATTAATCATCCTGATTAATTACTTCCAATTTATACTAAGTAATTACCTTTTAATTACTTTTTAAAATTAATCAAACTTGATTAATTATTCCTTAATTATCCTTTAATCATACCTGATTAATCATTTTTAATTAATCACATTTGATTAATTGCTTTTAATTAATCATATTTAATTAATTACTTTTAATTAATCACCTTTGATTAATTACTTTAATTACATTTAGTAATTAAAACTTAATTATAAATTAATTATCTTAAATTATTAATTAACAATTAATAAATTATTTTAATTAATTAATGTTTACTTCATTAATTAAATTCTTTCTTAATTAATTACTTTAACATGTAATTAATCACTTAATTAATTACTCTTAATCCTTTTATTAATTAGTCATTAATCAAATAATTTAAACCTTTAACTAATTATTAATTAATTCTTTAATTTAATAACTCAAGTGATAAACTCTTAATCACATTACTTAATTACTTTTAATAAAGTAATTAACTCTTACTCAATAACATCTAGTACTTAACCACTTAATTACTTTAATTACTTTACCAAGTAATTATATAAGATTAACCCATAAGTGATTATCTTAATTAATCACAGATTAATTATTTAATTAATTACTTAATTTAATCATTTAAAATTAATTAAATGATTCTTAATTTCTTATATTATAAAGATTCTTAATTAAGAAATTCATTATCTTAATTTAATCATTTATTAACCAATAACACTTGATAAAAATAATTAATTATCTCAAGTATCTTCACAAATTTATTTATCTTTACTTAATCAAATACTTAATTTCCTAAGATAAATCTTCATTATAATTGAACTCTTAATCTTTATCACTTATCTTTATTTAAAAATATAATATTTAGAAATCAGTTTTAAATTTTAACAATTTAAACATTTAAAATAAACTTTTTAAATCTTTAAAACTTTCCAAAGATATTTAATAAAATTTAATACAAATTCCATTTCAAAATTTCACTTATTTCTTTTAAAAACTTTCATATTTATTATGTATAAACTTGTTTGAATCAAAACTTGAAAACAAATTTAGTTTTAAAACAAAACCCGTTTAACAATCGTTTTAAAAAATTAATTCCTAAAATAAAATTTCCTTTGTATTAACAACTTAAACACCTAGATCTAAAGCCTGAATACATAATACCCGAGTAAAACCCCCCTAAAACCTGAGTAACCTCCTCCAAAAACTCGCGTCAAGACCTTCCTGTGCTATCCACCCTATACCTGCTTTGAGAAATCACACAGCAAACCCGTAGTAAATCTCGAGCAAAACATCTTCTCCCAAACCCACATCTCCTGATACTCGCAGTCATGCACATCAACGTGCACACCCACGTTCGGCCGACGTTGAACTTCCTCCGGCCTCCATTAAGTCGCAAATGACCTCAACAACCCAACACACAACCCAGAAAACTCCATTCGATCGAAAATCGAAATCTTGCCCTTCAACTCAACTGCCTGAACCCTTTCATCCAAGAACGAAATCGCCGTCGATGATCACGGAGTCGATACGCTACTCTACGTTCGCCGTAGCTTCGCCTCACTCCCCAACATCTCCCTAACCCCTCGCGATCGTCCCCAATAGCTCCTCGAACCCGCAAAACCCAACAGACCAACACTGACACAAACAGGTTGTTAAATCCTATCTCAAGAAAAATCGACCATCACGTTCATTAATAAAATACGTGAGTATATTTCTGATGATCTTCAACCTACCCTCAACCATCATGATCAACGACGAGGTCCAATTCGCCATGGTTTGCCGTAAATCGTTCAATTTGCCCAAAACAGCAAAATCCTAAATTCACACTAAAAACTATTCTGAAAATCATGCCATGTTCATTAAAAATCATGATTTCCAATATGTAATCTAGTTATAAGATCAAAACTTAAGATTGAAATAATAAAGATTTGACCCAAATTAAAATTTTTACTGTAAACTCAAATTTCAGGACTAATAACTTACTTTAAAAACTTATAATTATTTTTAGAGGATAACTTACTTGATTACCAACAACTTCAATTCACAATTCTAAGTCAAGTTCGAATTCATAAGTTAGTTATTGAATTTATTCTAAAATTTGAAACTGTTTTTATACATAGTAATATTTTTTTTAACAACACTGGTATTCAAACCACATACTCAATCATGCAATTCAAAAAAAATATTCCATTAACATCGAATTATTCATCACAATAACATATTGAAGCCGGAATTAAACCGTTTTTAAACCAAATCATTTACTCACATTGAATTTTGCAGAAGACAGAATAGCTTTCTTCCAGGCTTTTGATTTCACTGTATTTTGGTTTTATTGTTTGTTGATTCCAGAATTTCTTGAATAAATCTGCATGTTGATTAATTCTTGCTGCATGATTGAATTTTAATCTTGCATTCCCCCCTTGATTTTGCAAATCCATCATCTTTTGAATCCCAGATTTATTACTTCCCAGGATTCTTTTTTTTTTCAACTTTGTTTTGTAATAAATTTCTGAAAATAAAACTCATATTTTATTTCACAATTTAATTTTTAAATTTAATAAACCAAGAGAATGACACTTGTCATTTTAGGCCCCTAGTTTGCTTACACATATATGTTCAAAGTTTACAAATGTCTTCACATATCCTGTAATGTTTACAAGTGTTTAAAATGTTAAATAAATATTTACTAAAGTATATTCCTAATGTTTTATAAATGTTTAAATGTTATTTTCTTCTTAATAATTTATTTAAGCCTTATATGAATATTTATGAAATATTTACATGATTATAAGGTGTATTTATTTTATAAAAATAAGCTTTGGATTTCAATACATATACAAAAGTGAATTCTTGTTAACAATTATAACTTTATTTATGCATTTGAATTAAATTGTAATGGTATTATATATTAAAACTTGAGAAATTGATTTTAACTCTTTATAAAAAAAATTTTAAAAACAATTTATCTTATGTTAAAATTAAAATTGAAAGATTATTAAAACAAATGAACTTTTAATTTAAATCTTATCTAAAACTCAAATTGAACTATATGTTTATAATAATAAGCAATTAACTTTGTTATTTAAAATTTAAATTTCAAATATCATTTCAAAGGCATTAAATCAAATTAACATTTCAGTTTACAAATTATATATTTATTAAAGTTTTGCAAATACTTATTAAATTCAAATTAATACAGTTCTTATTTCAAACATATATATACAAATATATATACATATTTCAAATAGAAAATCAATTTAACATTAATATTAAATTTTAAAACAAATCTCAAACCACAATATATACATTCACATATATTACAATTTGAATATAAAGTTTTATTACATTAAAAACTTCTTATTTACCAAAATAAATATTTTCAAATCAAAATATTATTAGCTTTCAAAAGAGTTAAATTTGCCAATTCATATTGTTAAGAAAAATGTTTGTAGATATTAACAAATTATTATCATAAATCTTTAAAATAAATTTAACTTGTCAATTTATAATATAAAATGATCAAATCAATTTAATTATTAACAAAGATTATTAAATTGATATTGCTTAAAATTCCGGGTCGTCACATTCCTCCCCCTTTAAAAGAATTTCGTCCCCGAAATTTAAAAGCAAAGATAATTTAATAACCCTAGCTAAAGAATTTAAATTTCAAACAGCAATCACAAAATCAATCATAGCAACCAATTCAAGCAAACAATTTTATCTATTCAGACAAAATTCTGAATAGAACTTCCTAATATTATCAAGAGTTTTCCAGGCACCTATATTGGAATACTCGCTCTATAGAATCTTAATTACAATACTACCCTATTAAAACCAAGAACTCCCTCATCTGATTCTTCAAATCTGAACAAGATATCAGACTAAACTCAAAACCATCCCAATTATCAGATCCTTCTGAACTGCTGATTCTATCACTCGAAGAATCATACACATATTCCTCAGAAATATATGAAATAAAATGAATTCCAGTTATCCGAACCGGCAATTAAATTCTGTAGATCAAAATCTAATCTCCCGAGAACACAGAAAAACTCAAAATACCTCCAGAGCGAACTCTCCAGTTTTACCCAAATCTTATATCTCCTTTGATTAGATAAAACTAAGTCAATATCCAAATTCCAACTGCATATTCCAAATCTCCTTAATTCTTAACTGCATAACCCTTCAGATGCTCTGAGTCACCTCCAATATTCCTGATCAGCCCAACCCTTGCTGATTGCTTCATACAACAGACTGGACCAAAATCAAACCAAATCTCCAGGTCCTACTCAATCAAAATGGCTTTCCAAAAAATAATTTGTTGAAATCCAAAATACAACTCTATTCCACAAACATTAGTGGACTTCAGACCCATATCTCATATCCGAATAGCCAAACAGTTCTACTTGACAACCTTGCCTACCAAATCCAGAAAATTTCTTCATACTTGAATTTCCTGTAGAAATCCCTTACTGCAACTCCCGTTTGCTCCCATACCAGAAAAACTGCCAACTCGCTTCCGCTGCACAACTCTGATCTAGAGCAGATAAGAATGCTATCGAAGAACACAAGCACAATCTTTCTCCATACACTGTTCATCCGACTCATAAAATCTTAGTGACCATTCTTCTTGATCAAAACATCTCAACAGAATCTTAACTTAGAATAAGATGATCAATCCTTTTCCAAAGAATCTTGAGCTGCCTCACCAAACTCTTCTCGCTCCAAGAGTCATCCCACTACAAGGTTGAACCATCAAAATTGCTCTTAGAAATCCAAGTTGATAAGAAATCTCAATCTCCGATTCGGGTCAACTTCTAATTCATCCAAAAACGTCTGGAAAATCTCTGACTACTTCCATAGCTTTTACCCCCATATGAGATGCCTCAATCTCAAACCAAGAATACTCAAAGATTCCCAAACTAATCGCAAGCCACTTTTGTGATTCCACTCAGTTCTGATTCCAAAGAACTATTTGCTCCAACTAGAACAGCTTTTCCTATTCAAGACCAATCTTCAAGAATGGCTTACCTATCAGAAACTGGTAGATCACTTCCGACAGATATCCCATTCTACCGAGCCTCCCAAAGAAAAGAATAAGTCTTCACCATCTGCCTGGTCTGCTGATAGTAGAATCCCAAAGATTTCTGAATCATCGAAGAAATAGGTCACGCTGCTGCTTCCAAACTTCACTTCAATGATATTACTAAGCCAAAAGATCTTCCTTAACCACAAGCTTCTTGAAACAAAAAACTATCACCCAATTCCACCAAAAATCCTTGAGACGGTAGACATCTCCTCGAAGAAACTCGGCTCCAACCCAACACCAACCACTTATCTTTTTAAGAAAACAATTGAGACCATGTCCGAAATGAGGTAACTCATCGACCTTAGTCTCCTACTTCAATAAAGATGAGACACCCTTACTTGAGATCCAGAGAATCTCCAAACATTCGAATCTTCATTGCAGTAGACATCAATGCTCTTACAACACCATCTAAATCTGGCTCCAAAAGAATCGTCTTCAGAACCATCTATGGATACTGCATCCCACCATATAGCTATTCCTACCTGAAGCTATCAAGATACTCGTACCTGCTTCTGCTCAGCTGACAACTCTAGGAAATCCCGCTCACTCGAGAGCAAATCAACCTCACACTTCAAGAATATACTCCAATTCTTAAAAATACTTCCTTTGGACTCAAAGAAATCCTTTCACCAATCCACCAAAACTTATTCGAGTCGGCATTAGGTCTACAATCTTGATAAACACATCTCCAACCACAGCAGATTAGGTAGATATATATATATATATATGTATGTATGTATGTATATAAATTACAAGACACCACTCCAGAGCCTAGGTATTCACTCAACCTAACGCTCTGATACCAACTGTAGCGACCCGACTTTCTAGCACCAGAAAATCGCATCACTAAATAAGAAAGAAAGGGATAGAAGAAGAAAAGAAAGAGAAGAAAAAGAAACAACACATCAGGATCTCACAGCGGAACGATTTAAATATAATATAGAACATATACATAGTATCAGAGTACACAACTAAACATCTCAATTTAGATAGTTATAACATTTCTGTCTAATACAATACAAGACAATCATACAGAATATCAACACAGCGGAAACTCTAACTATATATCTACACGCTGAAGCCTCCTGCTCCAAAGCTCCTCCAGATTTCGTCAAGAGATAACCTGAATCACTTGACTACTGATACATAATATGAGTACCCAAGAGTTTAATAAAACAGAAAATAAACACTCGGGTCAGACAGGGGTCTGGTGTGAGTAAACGGTTTAAAAGTTGCTTAACTTTAGAAAATCCTTTGAAAAGAAAAGGTATCACGTAAGACTTCCCACACATAAACATGGAAAAGTTTTTACCTTACGCTAACCAAAACATTTGATAGGAAATCCAGTGATATTATAATAGTGTCTAGGGTTTTCAAATAAATATGAAATAGCCGAAATTGTTACATTCATTAAATTCCAGCTACTAGCCACAAAAGTGGGTAATACAAACAAAAACGTAGGGTCTCGTAGGAAAATTGGGTTTCCATCAATGGCAGGGCTACTGGGGTACCGCCCGTCACAGTACGTGGCCTAGATCACCGTACCGAGGAGTACTCCTACTCCCCTGCAACACAAGGCCGGGACCATTCCTTACTGAACAGTCCTGAACAAGACCACCCCGCAGTTGGCTGCATACCAACTGCCCACACAGCCGAAATATAAAGGGACTTCTAGACAGGGATGTATCTTGCTCTCCAATAGGAGCGACCCACGAAGCCTTGCTACACCTCCCCTGTTTTAGTCATTCCCGGTTGTTGAGGCTTGAGGCTGCGATTACCTTTATAGGACCAATTATCTTAGAATGCTCATCGTCCGCCTGATGATGTGCTGAAAGCATTCAATCCATACAAGTTCGTTCCGGGTTCGAACGAAACCGAAGGCACTATCTCGTTGCACTCATTTTTGGAATCACCCTCAGAGTCAACGACCATAGCCCTTGCACTCTAAATCTCCATCTCGAACCTATAAGCACTATTCCGTCAAACTCATTGCGGAATCACCCACAGAGTTATACTGACGTATAGCCTTTACACCTCGAGTCTTCACTCTCTCCACTTGGATCAACGACCTACGTTTAATTGGAATCGATGTGGTTTTCGGATATCCAAATATGGAAACCCGATCCCGGTCTCACCGAATCCAAACGCCATTTTAATGTCCAAGTTATACTTAAGGGATTTAAACAGTAGATATTTCAGAAAATATCACTTAACATAAATGGATGTACCATATTACACAGATGGATAAGCATCTATTATCACATGCATCTATACATATCACAAAGTAGCATAGATATCACATTCAGATATAGCATATTCACATCATCACCCATCAATCAATGTCATCCAACAACAACCAATATCATTAACTCATCCAATGATATATATATCATCCAATCATTAATCATTCATAAACAAGTTTGATTCAAACTTGATTAATTTAATTAATCCTTAAATTAAATTAATCCTTACTTAAACACTTGGATTATCTTCAATCCATTTTACTATTCATTAATTAATTACAAATTAATTAACTAACATCACTTAATTATCCATTTCAATTAATCTTCCTTGATTAATTATCACTTAATTACTTTAAGTAATTCTTACGTAATTACCATATTAATTAATCATCCTGATTAATTACTTCCAATTTATACTAAGTAATTACCTTTTAATTACTTTTTAAAATTAATCAACCTTGATTAATTATTCTTTAATTATCCTGATAATTATTCCTTAATTATCCTTTAATCATACCTGATTAATTACTTTTAATTAATCACCTTTGATTAATTACTTTAATTACATTTAGTAATTAAAACTTAATTATAAATTAATTATCTTAAATTATTAATTAACAATTAATAAATTATTTTAGTTAATTAATGTTTACTTCATTAATTAAGTTCTTTCTTAATTAATTACTTTAACATGTAATTAATCACTTAATTATTTACTCTTAATCCTTTTATTAATTAGTCATTAATCAAATAATTTAAACCTTTAACTAATTATTAATTAATTCTTTAATTTAATAACTCAAGTGATAAAGTCTTAATCACATTACTTAATTACTTTTAATAAAGTAATCAACTCTTACTTAATAACATCTAGTACTTAACCACTTAATTACTTTAATTACTTTACCAAGTAATTATATAAGATTAACCCATAAGTGATTATCTTAAATAATCACAGATTAATTATTTAATTAATTACTTAATTTAATCATTTAAAATTAATTAAATGATTCTTAATTTCTTATATTATAAAGATTCTTAATTAAGAAATTCATTACCTTAATTTAATCATTTATTAACCAATAACACTTGATAAAAATAATTAATTATCTCAAGTATCTTCACAAATTTATTTATCTTTACTTGATCAAACACTTAATTTCCTAAGACAAATCTTCATTATAATTGAACTCTTAATCTTTATCACTTATCTTTATTTAAAAATATAATATTTAGAAATCAGTTTTAAATTTTAACAATTTAAACATTTAAAATAAACTTTTTAAATCTTTAAAACTTTCCAAAGATATTTAATAAAATTTAATACAAATTCCATTTCAAAATTTCACTTATTTCTTTTAAAAACTTTCATATTTATTATGTATAAACTTGTTTGAATCAAAACTTGAAAACAAATTTAGTTTTAAAACAAAACCCGTTTAACAATCGTTTTAAAAACTTAATTCCTAAAATCAAATTTCCTTTGTATTAACAACTTAAACACCTAGATCTAAAGCCTGAATACATAATACCCGAGTAAACCCCTCCTAAAACCCGAGTAACCTCCTCCAAAAACTCGCGTCAACCCCGAGACCTTCCTGTGCTATCCACCCTATACCTGCTTCGAGAAATCACACAGCAAACCCATAGTAAATCTCGAGCAAAACATCTTCTCCCAAACCCACATCTCCTGATACTCGCAGTCATGCACATCAACGTGCACACCCACGTTCGGCCGACGTTGAACTTCCTCCGGCCACCACTAAGTCGCAAATGACCTCGACAACCCAACACACAACCCAGAAAACTCCACTCGATCGAAAATCGAAATCTTGCCCTTCAACTCAACTGCCTGAACCCATTCATCTAAGAACGAAATCGCCGCCGATGATCACGGAGTCGATACACTACTCTACGTTCGCCGTAGCTTCGCCTCACTCACCAACATCTCCCTAACCCCTCGCGATCGTCCCCAATAGCTCCTCGAACCCGCAAAACCCAACAGAATAACACTGACACAAACAGGTTGTTAAACCCTATCTCGAGCAAAATCGACCATCACGTTCATCAATAAAATATGTGGGTATTTTTCTGATGATCTTCAACCGACCCTCAACCTTCATGATCAACGACGAGGTCCAATTCACCATGGTTTGCCGTAAATCGTTCAATTTGCCCAAAACAGCAAAATCCTAAATTCACACTAAAAACTATTCTAAAAATCATGATATGTTCATTAAAAATCATGATTTCCAATATGTAATCTAGTTATAAGATCAAAACTTAAGATTGAAATAATAAAGATTTGACCCAAATTTAATTTTTTACTGTAAACTCAAATTTCAGGACTAATAACTTACTTTAAAAACTTATAATTATTTTTTAGAGGATAACTTACTTGATTACCAACAACTTCAATTCACAATTCTAAGTCAAGTTCGAATTCATAAGTTAGTTATTGAATTTATTCTAAAATTTGAAACTGTTTTTATACATAGTAATATTTTTTTTAACAACACTGGTATTCAAACCACATACTCAATCATGCAATTCAAAAAATATATTCCATTAACATCGAATTATTCATCACAATAACATATTGAAGCCAAAATTAAACCGTTTTTAAACCAAATCATTTACTCACATTGAATTTTGCAGAAGACAGAATAGTTTTCTTCCAGGCTTTTGATTTCACTGTATTTTGATTTTATTGTTTGTTGATTCCAGAATTTCTTAAATAAATCTGCATGTTGATTAATTCTTACTGCATGATTGAATTTTAATCTTGCATTCCCCCCTTGATTTTGCAAATCCAGCATCTTTTGAATCCCAAATTTATTACTTCCCAGGATTTTTTTTTCAACTTTGTTTTGTAATAAATTGCTGAAAATAAAACTCATCTTTTATTTCACAATTTAATTTTTAAATTTAATAAACCAAGAGAATGACACTTGTCATTTTAGGCCCCTAGTTTGCTTACACATATATGTTCAAAGTTTACAAATGTCTTCACATATCCTATAATGTTTACAAGTGTTTAAAATGTTAAATAAATATTTACTAAAGTATATTCCTAATGTTTTATAAATGTTTAAATGTTATTTTCTTCTTAATAATTTATTTAAGCCTTATATAAATATTTATGAAATATTTACATGACTATAAGGTGTATTTATTTTATAAAAATAAGCTTTGGATTTCAATACATATACAAAAGTGAATTCATGTTAACAATTATAACTTTATTTATGCATTTGAATTAAATTGTAATGGTATTATATATTAAAACTTGAGAAATTGATTTTAACTCTTTATAAAAAACTTTTAAAAACAATTTATCTTATGTTAAAATTAAAATTGAAAGATTATTAAAACAAATGAACTTTTAATTTAAATCTTATCTAAAACTCAAGTTGAACTATATGTTTATAATAATAAACAATTAACTTTGTTATTTAAAATTTAAATTTCAAATATCATTTCAAAGGCATTAAATCAAATTAACATTTCAATTTACAAATTATATATTTATTAAAGTTTTGCAAATACTTATTAAATTCAAATTAGTACAGTTCCTATTTCAAACATATATATACAAATATATATACATATTTCAAATAGAAAAGCAATTTAACATTAAATTTGAAAATTACTGTATTAAATTTTAAAACAAATCTCAAACCACAATATATACATTCACATATATTACAATTTGAATATAAAGTTTTATTACATTGAAAACTTCTTATTTACCAAAATAAATATTTTCAATTCAAAATATTATTAGCTTTCAAAAGAGTTAAATTTGCCAATTCATATTGTTAAGAAAAATGTTTGTAGATATTAACAAATTATTATCATAAATCTTTAAAATAAATTTAACTTGTCAATTTATAATATAAAATGATCAAATCAATGTAATTACTAACAAACATTATTAAATTGATATTGCTCAAAATTCCGGGTCGTCACACCCATAGTGCATGACTGTGCATGATTCCCACCCCTAAACTCTAACAATCCTGAAAATATCACCGAACTTCGCCGACAAACTCCTCGACCAAATCTTCCACTCCCCGACACCACCATATCAAGTCTACCCTCGCCCTACAAAATATGACTACTACGCTCCAATTCCTATCTCCGTAAAGCCGCAACCTTCAAATCTAAGCTTCGATTTTCTTAACCCCCTCTCTGATTTCAACAAAATAAAAACCCTAGCTTCCAACAACCTCATTAAATTCGCTATTGATCCCCAAATATCCACCAAACACTACGAATTTAGTATGGATGAGTAGATCTAAATTAAACTAGCTCATAAATATATTCTTTTGAATTTTTAGATTTTTAAATCATCTGTTTTCAATTTTTATAGAGGTAGATTTACTAGTTTTTTCTCTTTCTTCAGTGAAAAGGAAGGGAATAGTAAAGTGAAAGATGAAAACATGAGGAATGATTTGGCTAAGTGCTGGATAATATTTAATTTGCGATTTCTGACATCTTGCCGCATAGATTTTTATTCATGTACGAACTGCAAGCGATAGAACAAAAATACGGTCGTGCTCAAAACAATGACACGACCTCAAAACAACAATAATATACACTATTTTCGTATTCAATAAAATCACAAAAAATATTTTCATTTGATGAAAAAGTCATCAAACGATAATTCAAATATTTTCTAAATAAAAATTATAGAAAAAACCAATAGATTGAATTAAAAAAACTCAATAAAATTGAGTCGTTACATTAAAAATTAATTTTCTTATTATTATTTAAGCCATTTGTTATTGCGAATACATTTACCAAATGAATTAACCAATTTTTTCATTATTTTAAAAGGAATTAAATAAAACCATTAAATCCATTTAATTGACATTCAATTTAAAATTCTGATATTTAAATAGCTAGTAAAATATTAAATTCACAAATTCAATTATTTTAAATAATCATTACATATGAATTCAAGTTTTTTAACTTAAAAAACCAATTATTTCAATATTTAAAATTGATCAACTATTCAAAATCAAACAACACAATTGTGGGTTGTTATGTACTTTCTTCCAAACTATATAGAATCAATCCACATGTTACTAGATTGATTCTCAAAAATTATTTAATGTTATGGAATCATTTTCTCTATAGACTCAAAGATCAAACCACTATCAAAAGGGCTATAGGATATCTTGTATCCCAAGTGAAATATTTGTATTTGGAAATCATTAACTCTACTCTTATTTGTTTGGGTGTGCTTGTTGCCCGTTCAAATCAAGTGGGCGTGCATAATAGGCCATCTAAGCCTAGTGGGTGATCTGTTGGCCGGTAAATCATTAAAGTTTCATTGGATAGAATGATGTATCTTATAGCCTTGAAATCAAGACTATATTCTGCTTTGCTTGCTACTTCGTTAAAGTAGGTGAATGAAAAGAAATATGTACAATATTGTATGGGACTGGATAAAGGATTGGTTAATCTGAACAAGTATAAAATTCCTGGTGTCATCTGTCTTACTTTACTTATGTGATTTCTTTTATATTTATCTGTGATTGCATCTATGACTGCTTGATTAGTATAGATATGTGTTGATAATCCATGATTTGATTTAAATCTTGAAACAAAGTTAAAAAGATTCACAAAAGTTATGAAATACTATTCACCCTCCCTTTAATGTTAAAGTATCCTTAAGATTCGTTGCACCGTAACCCTCATTTGGCATCAATGCTTTAGGTTTTCGAAACATTATAGTTTGATTTTTGAAAAGTATGAATGGCTAGTAATACTGTTAGTACATTTTTTAACACTATTGTAGAAAACAAATTTATGAAATTTGAATGGTACTATTAAATAGATTAGAAACTAATTATTCTGAAATGTCACTTGCTGTTTTTAGAAAGGTATAATGTGAAATTCCAAGAATAAGTATGTTATATGGTTGATGGTGAACATATACTTGATACTCATACATCAAAAATCAATATGGACAATACTAGACAGTAGATGCTCAAAACACTTGCCTGGAAATCTAGAGATCTTAAAGTGTATAGTTTACAAAGATAGAGGATCAGTTAACTTCGGAGACAACTCAAAAGGATATGTGATTGTCATCGGCAATGTCGGTAATCTGAAGCTTCTATTATTTCTAATGTTTTGCTAGTTAGGAATTTGAAACACAAGCTGCTTAGCATTACTCAATTATATGATAACGATTTTAAAATTAAGTTTTAAAAAGATATTTTCCACATGGAGGATAGTGTGTCTAAAATGATCTTTGAAGGTGTTTGGAAACGTAATATTTACATCCTAAATGGAAGTTTCTAATGACAATCTTTGTCTTTTGGTTAACTCTAGTGACCCTTTGATTTGGCGCAAAAGATTTGGTCATTTAAATTCTAAACACTTATCTAAAGTTTCCAGATATGAACTTGTTAGGGGACTCCCTAAAATTAGTTTTAATGTCAATAAATTATGTGATTCTTGCCAACTAGGATAACTTCATAAAAGTTCGTTTAAACTAAAAGATATGATTTCAACATTTTAACCCTTAGAATTCTTCACCTATATCTTTTCGTACCATTGCAAACACATTTGTAAATCATAATAGATATGTTTCTATAGTTGTAGATGATTTCTCTATATTTATATAGGTAATCTTCCCAAAACTTAAAAGTGAAGCATTTGAAATGTTTAAGTAAAAGAATTCAAAATCAAAAGTCAATAAAAATTAAAATGAGTAGAAGTGATTGTGGAGGAGATTTTGAAAATTTTGTAATAAGAAAGGAATTACATATAACTTTTTGTTCCCTAGAACACGCCAACAAAATTGAGTAGTAGAACGTAAAAATAGAATTATATAAGAATGTGCTAGGATTATGCTAAATGATAGTGATTTACCTAAAAGTTTTTGGGCTGAAGCAATTGCTAAACATGTTATATTTCAAATAGAATTTTAATAAAAACTTTGACGAAGAAAACTCGTTGTGAATTATTTTATGATAAAAAACCTAAAGCATCTTATTTTATAGTTTTTGATAGTAAATGTTTTCATTAAATGCAAAAGTTAATTTAGATAAACTTAATACTAAATCGGATAAAGGATTTTTATTCGCTATTCTAATAGAAGTAATGTTATTAGAGTTGTTAAAACCAGAATTATGCTATTGAAGAAACATTACATGCTTCATTTGATGAAAATTTTAAAGTAAATAATACCAGTATTGATGAAGATGAAAATATTAATCCAAATGAAAATAATGAAATTACAAATAATGAAACCACTAATGATGAAAATAATGATAACTTTGAGAATTCAAATCCAAATAAAAGAACAAAATTTTTGAAAGAACATTTTATAAAGAACATTTTAGGAAATATGGATTCTATCATAAAAATAAGAAATCAAATAAATAAAATGAGTAATGTGACCTTTATCTCAACTAATGAACCTAAAAATCCAAATGAAGCATCATTAAATGATTCGTGGATTCTTTCTATGCAAGAAGAACTGAATCAGTTTACTAAAAATGATGTTTAGGAATTAGTTCCAAGTGCTGAAAATAAATCTATAATGGGAACTAAGTGGGTCTGTAGAAATAAAATGAATTAACAAGGAAAGTCAGAAATAAAGCATGTTTAGTTGCTCAAGATTATAGTCAGAAGGAAGGTATAGATTTTGATGAAACCTTTGCCATTGTAGCTAGATTAAAAGCCATTAGAATTTTACTTGCTTTTGCAAATCATAATGATTTTAAAATGTTTCAAATGGATGTCAAAAGTGCATCAAAGACGCATTTTTTGATGTTTTTATTAAAGAAGATGTTTATGTAGAACAACTCCCACTTTTCGTGGATGAAAAACTTTCAAATCATGTTTATATATTAAAGAAAGCTTTATATAGTTTAAAATAAGCTCCTAGAGCCTGCTATGAAAGACATAGATCTTATTTAATACAATTTAACTTTGAAATAGGAAAAGTAGATAATACATTGTTTATTAAAAGAAATAATAATATATTCAACTTATACAAATATACATAGATGATATTATTTTAAGATCAACAAATGAATAGTTAAATAAAGAATTTTCTAATCTAATGACCAAAGAATTTGAAATGAGTCATATATGAGAACTAACTTTCTTTTTAAGATTACAAATAAGACAATTAAATAATGGTATATTTATAAGTCAAGAAAAGTATGCCAAGGAACTAGTAAAGAAATTTGATATGACAAATGCTATCCCATGGCAACTAATGAAAAACCAAATGAGGAACAAAATTCAAAGATGTAGATCAAAATCTATATAGAGGTATGACAAGATCTTTGCTTTATATAACTGCAAATAGATCTTATATAATGTATAGCTTATGTATGTGTGCACGATTTCAATCTCGACCTAAGGAAACTCATATAGAACTCGTACAAAGTATTCTAAGATATGCAAAAAACATACTAGACTATGCACCCTCTGACTCAAAAAAAGACTCCTTTAACATAGTATCATATACTGACGCTGACTATACTGGATGCAAATTAGACTAAAAAAGTATAAGTGGAACTTGTCACTTTTTAGAACACTCGCTTGTTTCCTGGTTTAGTAAAAACCAAAATTTTGTATCTCTATCCACAACAGAAGCAGAATATATCTCAACCACACTATCATGTTCACAAGTTATCTATATGCGACAAATTTTAAATCTAAAATAGTCGCCAAAATTGCAAATGATTTGAAGCATATCATTAACATGCTTTTTGAAATATAAGTAATTGAGATTCACCACTTTAAAAAGCAAGAGAAGCAAGGCAAAATTCTCCGAAACCTTTAAAAGCATCTATTGGACAACGAGGTTAACGCAATAGTAACCGAAGAAGATATCCCTTGTGATGCCCCACCTCTATACCCACGCTAGCCAAGAACATTACTGTGAATGCTGTCAACTAGCACGGAGAATAAGGCTGTTGAGGAGCGACCATCTGTATAATTGCTTTGTGCGAGTATCAATATACCGGATAAAAATATAACTTTTCATCTCAAGAGGAAATCCGACATACCGACACAAACTCAAAGCTACTACACAGTGGCTATAATATCTTCGGAAACAAATATAGAAATAAACATAACATAAATCAGTCACAGACAATTCATATCACAAAGGCGGAAATAGATATGAATATTACACATAAAAGTGTATATCAGAGTAGTGGTCAAAAAGATCCACAATAATACAAAAGAATAGCAACACGTGCTATACAAAGAATACACCTAGAAAGATACGCCCCATGCACAAATAAATAAACGTCGATGCACCTAGAAAGATACACCCCATGTTCTAGCATCGACGCACCTAGAAAGATACGCCCCATGCACAAATAAATAAACATCGATGCACCTAGAAAGATACACCCCATGTTCTAGCATCGACGCACCTAGAAAGATACTCCCCATGCACAAATAAATAAACATCGATGCACCTAGAAAGATACACCCCATGCATAATAAAACATTGACGCACCTAGAAAGGTACGACCCATGTATAAAATGAGACGAAACTCAATAAAATGAGGAACAGTCCTCCACATAGACAAAGAGACATCGCACATTGCTAGTCTAAACCACAAATATGATCGTCATGATCAAAGAGAAGTGTCAATTACAATAAACTAGTAAATATATGAGCTTAGCTTCATGTCCCATAACCACTAGCTTAACTTAAATATTTACGAACAAATTGTAGATCTCCACTAGAAAATTGTCACAAGAGGTTCAATCGAACAAGTCCAAGAATTAACCGACGAAGTAAACGCAAGCGTTTCATACCACTTGTTTTACTAAGTCGTTTAATTAGATTTCTCATACGAGTGAGGTAAAGGTTTGTATATACTAATAGATTGGAAAACGGTTTTATAAACGAATTTGGTATTAAAATAGTATTGCAATCGTTTGAGGAAAGAGTTTTGATATTTACTACTAGTATAGAAAACCTTTATATTTTTAAAGTGACAAAGCACAAGGGGGATTGTAGAAACAATCAATCACAAAGATCACATTCGAAGATGTGAATAAAATCCAATGAAATCGATCAAGGATCCATCGAAGTGGATATATCTAAAATTCCCAAAGAAAATAAGTCATCAAAGATGATAATAAATGATGACAATAAATAGGATCATCACGAATCGATTTAAATTGGAAATTCAATCCAAAAAAGCAAATTGGACTCAAACAGCAGGTTCAGTCGACTGAACAGAGTTTTCAGTCGACTGACCCTGTACCTGGAAATTTTCCAGGTTCAGGAAACTTTCTGTTTCCAGTTTCAGTCGACTGTGCAGAGTTTTTCAGTCGACTGAATCATGCCTGGAAACTCTCGGGTTTCAGGTTCAGTCGACTGAACAGAGTTTTCAGTCGACTGAATCATGCCTGGGCTGTTTTTCAGCCTATTCAAATGAAGAGCAAATTCTTTCAAAATGCAACCGGACGAACATTGGCTCTAAGGGTTTATGCCAATCGGCAACCCGGCCCTATATGCTCCTCGGTGCATCACCAAAAACATGATCAAACATCCATAAAAGGATTTCACACAAATTTGACTTAAAAACCCAAAAATTGGAGTATTCACAAAATCAATCCAAAACAAGAGCAAATGCACATGAAGAAGTGTTAGGAATTCATACCCAACAACCAAAGATAATTATAGTCATAGATGTGAGATAAAAATCTCACCTTTGAACTAAATTTATGAAGATGAAGCTTGAAAGCAATGGCAAGAACAAGCACTCTTCAATCTCAACACTAGAAGCTTGAATCTAAGCTTAAAAGAGAAACATTCCCAAAATTAGGTTTAGGAAATTTCTGAAATTCAAAGAGAGAATGAGTTGGAGAAGAAGAAGAGGAAGCTTACCAATGGGTTCTCATGAACTTTGGAGCAAGGAGATGGATTTGCAAAGCAAGCTAGGGCTTAGGAATTTCTATTTCCCATTCTCTTCCTCCATTTTTGCTTGAGCTAGAGTGTTAGGAAAATAGAAGAGAAGTGAATGAAGAGGAGAGTGTTGGAACTGAGTTAAGTGGCTAATTGGCTCAGCCCAACCAAAGCCCTAAGCGGGAAAAAGTAGCAAAAATCAACTTTCTCCAAACATATCGAAGCTTATACTCAAAAAGGTCGCAAACGACATTTTGAACTCAATGGAGGTGGTCTCGAGTCCTAATTCTACCGTATGCAAAAAGTAGCTTTTCGGACCAAAATCCGACGAACGATAAAATATTTAAATAAAATATTTAAATATAATAATCGATAAATATGCGGGTTGTTACATCCCTGATCTCGTCATTCTTAACCCCATGAACGATGAAGAAGAGGAGGAAGATGACGATGTAGACGGCGATGAGGTTAAGTGTGCAGGAGAAATTTTCTTTGATTCTAATGGAAATATTATGGAACAAAAAGGACATTTTTGCCTCCACTATCCTAGTTGTTCGATCTACAAGTCTTCAGTAATAAAAAAGAAACATTGATTTGTATACTAGTTTGTTTGGATTAGTAAATAAAGTTTGTCTTCCCTTATTCATTTAATGTCTTCAATATTTAGTATATGACTTAAATTTAATTATTGTTCATTATATGTTTTGAATATATGTCTGAATATACCATATTTAAAATGACTACTATTTCCATAAATATATGCCTTATATTAATTTAATCAAAATTACATATACAGTTTGAATATCTTAATAATTTCTTAGAAGTTAAATATTTATTTTGACTCCATAATTCACAAATACATCATATTTATGGGAAGTTTTGTTTTTTCACCCATTTTTGTTGATGACAAAGAAGGAGAAAAATGTAAAATATAACACATTCATATATTAAGAGGGAGTTATTTACTCAATGGGAGTTATATTATATTTTATATACAAAAGAAGTTTTATTATATTTTAAATACAGAAATATCTACATACTTGTCATCATCAAAAACGGGGAGATTGTTAATAGTTCAAATATTGATTTTGAGGACAACAACTATATAAATAAAAATACTAATTTTTGCCAATTTATATAGTATATATTGTAGAATAATACACAGATACATAATGATTAAGCATGAAGACCAATCAGTATAAAAACTAAAGTTCAAGATTCAAAGATGATCAAGATTCATGAGTTTAACGGCAAAGACTTGAAGAGCTCAAGACTATAGTATATAGTTAGTCATTACAATAAATTGTTAAAGTTTTTGATAGCAGATTCTAGTCTTTATCAAAAATTTCAGATCTTCGATATCTTATCAAAATAAATTATTTAAAAATCAAAATATATCTTTACAAATATTTTTATTAAAGCTTTTATGTATTTAAAGTATTTAAAAACTATGTTTAAATTACTTTGCAAAAATATAGAAGTTTGAATTCTTTTAAAATAAAATCATTTTTAAATTTTACAAAGGTATGTCGATTTATCCATCCTAGATATGCCGACGTAATGATCAATTTTTTTTAAAAATTTCAAAAAGAGGTGTTTTTTGGACACACCTCTTTATGAATGGATACATTTATTCATTCACTATATAAAGAGAAGTATAAATGAATTTTTGACTAATTTTTCTTAATTTTTCGTACTCCTTACTCTCTTGAAATATGTCCTCAAAACTACTTACTACATTGTTCAAAACTACATAGAGTCAATCCACACACTACTTGATTGATTCTCTACAAATTATTTACTGTTTTGGATGCATTCTCTCTACAAACTCAAAGATCAAACCGCTATCAAAAGGGATAAAGAATACCTGGTATCCCAAGTATAACTATTTGTATTTGAAAATCAACAACCCTCTTCTTATTTGTTTGGGTATGCTTGTTACCTATTCAAATTAAGCAGATGCATTTAGTAGCTCATTTAAATCTAATGGGTGATCTTGTTGCATGGTAAATAAAGAGAGTTTACCCCCAATTCATAAGACAGAAGGGTGTATCTCGTAGTCTTTAAATCAAGATTGTATTCTGGTTTGCTTGCTACCTGATCAAAGTAGGCGATTGAAAAGAAATTTGTGTAGTATTGTATGAGACTGGATGTAGGATTGGTTAATCTGAAGAATTATAAAATTCCTAGTGTCATCTCTTTTATTTTACTTTTTGTTGTTGCTTTTATGTTTATCTATGATTGCATCTGTGACTACTTCATTAGTATAGATCCGTGCTAATAATTTGTGATTTGATTTAAACCTTGAAATAAAGTTAAAAAGATTCATAAAAGTTATAAAACACTATTCACCCACATCTAGTGTTAAAGTTTCCTTAAGATCCATTACACTATAACCCTCAGACCAAATGCACCTTTGTGAAGAGTTTGTTATGATGTTGTAGTAAGGATTTCATTTGAAAGGTTTGACCATTCAAAAAGGAAATCAGATAAATTAGAGTGGACGCAAGACCTATGACACAATTAGGATGAAGTGAATGATGGTCATTTCTACTTTATGAAAAAATTCGGATGCAAGAAATAAAAAATAATAGTTGATACTTAACATTTGAAAGAGAAATATGATTTCTAGTCCAAAAGTATTTTCACAAAGAAAATCGTTTCTATGGTACATATTTCTTTGAATTGAAGATACTTGATCTAAAAATTCGTAACCGTAAACCAATTAAGGCAAATGGAATAAATAGCATATATTAAATGGTTGAATGAAGCTTTGTATTTCATATGCTGTTATAGTAATGGTGGAAATAACAGGAGTATGCCATGTAACACTTACTGGTCATGCAAAATTATGAAAATTGTTTTCATAAAGCATACCAAACATTATTTATGAAATAATAGTTATTTTCAGTATTGACCAAAGAATAAACATATTTTTATTTCAATATGAATATTCATTATAAAATAAAATTATACTACTGGGGTTTGTGATGCATTTAAAAATACAGAAGTATCTAAATTATTTGCAATTATCTTAGAATTATGGACTGATCTATAATTTTGAGAAATAATTTTTGATTATATCATTAGGAATCATATGGTAATAGTAAAATATATCTTAGATAATTAAAGGCAAAGCACCCATGCATTGTGAGCATCATAAGAGTTGATGAACTCTATGGATTAATACATACAGATGCATACAATCAAAATTTCATTAATCTCAAAACGGTTCCATGTACGTTGTTGTATTCATCGATGAATTTCCATAAACACGAACGTTTATATATGATACACATATAGTATGTTAATGACGAGTTCGTAGCGTATAAAACAAAAGTAAATAAAATAACATGCGATTAAAAAATAAATCGGTTCGATTTAATCGTAGGTGGGTATATTGTAAAGAGTTCTGAACGTATCTAAAAATGAATAAAGATAAAATGAATAAAGATTCAATCCCAAAAGTCACTCCTCCGTATGATACATAATGACATATCAATAAGAAGCAATCTAACTTGGTTGAATGAAGTATGATTAATTATGATTGAAGTTGAGTCAGATTTTTTATATTAGGTCGTGTACTTAAGATTAATACACAAGGTTAAAATTAATTTCATCTAAAGAATGGTTTACAAATTTATACATGATAAGGGTTTATAAGAAACCCCAATGAATCTTCGGCTAAGGAGTCGGCAGGTTGTGCAAGTCGAAATACTGCACATAATAATTGCTCATGGGGGATCTCATATGAGTTGTGTAACGACCTACTTTTCTGTACAGTTTAAGTGGACAATAAGCTACACATGACCCACTCAGATTGAATTTAAAGGCGGATAGTTAGGGGAAGGATAGAAGGAAGAAGACAAGAAGAAACTAACAACAATGGAATCTCACAACGGACTGATTAATCTATAATATAAGACAAATCTTTACATAGAAACAAACTGTAATATAAGTATATACATACATTAATCAGAGTATACCGGCCTATTTCAGTTCGTACAGTTATAACAACCTGTAACATTCCCCTACTTGGAGGTTTAAAACTAATAGCTATGGGTGCCATAGTCATTCATAGTTATTAATCCTTGACGACCAAATACGAAAATGTTAGATATATTTATACACAAAGGCACATGAATATAGAAAATTTAAAACATCAAAACAATATCTACATTCCACTTTGAAACATTTCAAATTCATTACATAATTCCATAATCGTTAACCACGTTTTGAGAAAATATATTTATTATAAAATATACCAAGAGCATCATATGAAGATGTCCTCTTAGATGATCAGAGATATAATAAGGCAATAAAACAAGTTTTCCATTACAACCAAACACAGCGGAAATAAAAGAACTCTAAGTAGCTAACATTCCTCCTACACGTCACCGAAAGCTTTATTTGTCTAAAAGAACACCTAAAAACCATAAATCTCAAACTACTCAAAATCAATTGAGTACCCGAGAGTTTAAGGGAAAAACAAAAACTTCAAGTTAGACATAAAGCCTGGTATGAATAATAATCTACCATCTCAAACTATTTAGATATCTAGTAGGACCATGCTACTTAGTGGAACGGGTTTCCCCTCACTGGTATCTTAAAAACTTTGTAAAATCATATACTGTGCTCCTACATCCACAATGGATAAAAAATTTCAAAATAATATGATGATATGCAAACAATTAAGTTAATTCTGGATTACCCATCCCAATTCATTCTGACTATCTGTCTCAATTATAGTTTCTAGTATTACTATTAACCTATTAGTTTTCATGGGCGTACTAATAACCGGTTAAATGTTTATGGACTACCGGTTCGATTTCATAGTTTTCGTTGGATCACTAAGAACCTATTGGTAACTCCAATATCTTTTCTCTTATTCTAGTTTTCATGGGCTGACTAGGAACCTAACTAACTGTCAATATCTCAATCCGGATATAGTTTTCATGTGATAACTATATACCTATTGGCCCCTGCCAATACCAAATCATAGTTTTCATGAGCTGACTATGAACCTATTGGCCCCTACCAATATCTTTTCCTTTACGCAGTTTTATAGGCTTATTGTGAACTTATTGGCCCCTTAATGTGAACCTATTGGCCCTTGCCAATATCTTCAATTAAGATTTTAACATTTCATAAGTTATATTCACTACTAGGTCAATCTTGCTAGTTATTCCGCCCTTCCCTAAAGTACCGTTATGGGTTAATTACAAAGTGAATAAATATATGAAAAATCAATCATAACAACATAATAATACCAACATCTGTGGTTTAATATCCTTAAAATCATTTTATAAGAAACTTGATTAATCCCTTCAACATGCTATTTAAGGAAAACTTCTTCAAAAACTTCATTTCAAAGCTCTTTATTTATGCCATGGTTTATCCATTAAAATGGGATTGGATTGTTTGTTTTGAAAACCTTAAATGAATAATACTATATTAAATAAATAAAATGTTATGGAAAGTGAATATTATTAAATGAAGTAAATGATTTGAAGATGTTTTAAAATGTTTTAAGTATCGAAACCATAGATTTTAACATTCATTGTTGAATTTGACGTTTTCGAGGAATAAGGAAATGATGGGCTATAACACTGTTGTTATAGTAAATGATTTTCGAAAGAAAATGTTTTATACAGTATATGAGATTTATGTATCTATCTTATTTTTGAATCCTTATACTAGTGAATTTTGGGTTATCGTAATGATGTTTTACGCAACATTCGTTTTGACCCAAGTAAATGTGTTTAAAAGAATATTTTCCTTAAAGTATAAAATATATACTTAACCTTGATTTAAGTATATGTAGTATTTTCTAAATGTTGAAAATAAATTAATTTGTGAATTACTTATTATTAAATAAGTATTTGGAAAAGTTTTCCAATACTGAAGTTGAAATGGTTTGGAAATATATCTTTTAAGGATAATTTGAAGTGAATATTTGGCAAGTGATTTAATTAATGAAAGATTAATTAAAAGGCGTAGTGATTGTTATGGTGCTAAATGTTTGTTTGTTTGCTTTGATAGTTAAATAACAAACTATCAAATTGGCCAAATTTTAGTTCCTCAACTTGATGTAGGAACTATTTAGTCATTGTTATCCCATTTTTGGTCAAAACTGGAATATCAATGTTGTGTGCATTTCCACCACCATCGAGTCAAGGAGAAGAAGGCATCACCGAACCAACCCTTGCTCCACTCCCCGCCGAACCAACCCTTGCTCCACTCCCTGCCGAACCAACCATTGCTCCAACCATCACCGAATCAATCCACACCGAACCAAAGTCAACCTCCACCGGCCCAAGGCCTCACCGGACCGACCAACTACCGCTCCAACCATCACCGAATCAACCACACCAAACCAACCCCTCTCTCCTCTACTACCGAACCAAAGTACTACCGGACCGAGGTCTCAACTCCAACCATCTACTACCGAACCAAGGTGTTACCGAACCAACTTCGCTAGGCCAGATTGCAGCAGCCCAGGCCCACCAGCAGCTATATACATCCAAGACCCCTGCCCCCAGCCTCACTCTATAAATAGAGGGGCAGGGGTACAGCAATGGGGGACAAGTTGGAGAGCTCAAGCTCGGAAGGAACTTTCCAACAACTTTCACACACTTGTACAAAAAGCTTTGTACTTGTAACCTGAATAGAAAAGGAGAATAACATATAAAGTGGACGTAGGCACATTCTGTCCCAACCACTATAAATCTGTGTGTTTTTTACAGTTTAGTCCCTGTTTTTTTTACGTATTTGCATAAACCACCCAAATCACTACGAATAATATAAAATCAACTAAATCATATGACTTGGAGGTGTTTGCCCATTTCTTGTGCAAACATTTTTGGGTTATATGCTGAGATCTATGATTTGTGTTTGAATATTGCTGAGTTGTATTCATACACTGGTGCTTTCATGACATTTGGGGTTTGTGGCCAATTTTGGCGCAAACACTTTGGTGCTTTCACTGAGAAGGACTAGCACCCGCTGCATCAGATAGAAGTTTGGATTTGGAAGACATTGGCTAGGAAAAATAGTAGAAGGCAAAGGGCTGAGAGAAGCCAACCGGAAGGAAGTCAACAAGCATCCTCTAGAGCTGAGGAAGGACCGGCTTCGATCTACATAACCCGGGACGAAATGGAAGCCATAACAAATTCACTGCAAGAGAGGTTGTTGAAGAGTCAACAAGAGATGATGCAGACTTTCTTGGAGCAAATGAGAGCTACAGGGACCCATAACTTAGGAACAGCTATAGCGGTTGTGGATGCAGAACAAGGAGCTAGAGTTATGGAACCCAATGGAGGACAGGATGCAGAGCCAGAGGGCAATCGACAAGGGCTTGGGGGCAGGCCCGCAGGATCCAACACAGGAGGACCTTTGGAAGGAGTTCAACAGGCTAGAACCAACGTTGCTGCTAGCGAGCCGCATGAAGAGTATGTACCAGAATTCCCTCGGGGGCAACCCCCGACAGACAACACGGATTGGTAGATATAATCAGGAAGACTGTGCGAGGTGGCTTGACCAACGGAGACTTGGAAGGAGTGAACAGGAATCCGTTCGCTCGGGAAATAAGGATGGCTCAGAATCCACCTAAGTTCAAGCTACCTAGCGTGGAGGTATATGATGGCAAGGCAGATCCTACGGATCACTTGATGAGGTGCACCAGACACATGGAGGTGCTGGGAGCATCGGAGGAAGTGATGACCCGATGCTTCCCTTTGTACTTGACGGACTTAGCTGCGATGTGGTTTAGGCAGCTGGAAGAAGGATCTATCAGGACTTGGAGGGAATTGGTGGAAAGGTTTTTGGGAGAGTTTCGGGTTCATGTCAAGAGACCGAAGAACGTGATGACATTGACATCGGTAAAGCAAAGGATAGATGAATCGCTTAGAGCTTTTCTAACTCGATTCAGTGCTGCAGTTGCTTTGGTGGATCGGCCCGATCCATCGATGGTTTTAATGGCAGCAGTATCCGGAGTCAGGGAGAAATCGGATTTCAAGGTATCTCTGATACGAGATCCCCCACGGGATCTCGATGAATTCTTTCACGAGGCAGAAAGGTTCCTTCGGCAAGAAGATGCGAGTACGGATTTAAAGTTAAAAAAGGTTAATGCAATTGAGGTTGGAGGACCATCCAGCAAAGGTTTGGATAAAGACAAAGGAAAAAGGAAGTTGGACGATGATTCTGGAAATGCTAGGAAGTAATGGAAGGATCCAATTTTTCCACATATACAGGATTGAACAAGACGCTGGAGCGGATATACCTGGATACTCGGAATCGCCTTCCCTACCGGAGGCCGGCTAGGAGAGAACCAACAGAACGGGAGAGGACATCAGGAAGGCACTGTCTCTTTCATGATTTGGATGGACACGACACCAACAGCTGCAGGCACCTAAAGTACATAATTGAGGAGCATGTAAGGAACACACAGCTGCCACAATATGTTGGACCTTGGAATACAACGGCGGAGCAGGAGCAACCGTCGCCTACCTCAAGCTACGAGGGTGGGAGGCCCAGGAACGATGGTCGATTGATCATCCATTGACCGGGATAATATGGAATAAGTAGCGAACTATTGGCAAGCAACCAAGTCATTTACACATGTACGGGGACGGAGATAGCCCCTAGGCATGCTTTGAATGATGATAAACTGCGATGCTATGGTTTGTGAAATTTATCTTTTGCTTTTGGATTGGACACTGCTTTTCTTTTTGGTTTTTGGTTTTGGAGCTTGGATTAAGCTCCTGGTTTTGCTTGCTTTTGGATTTTCCTTTGGATGATTGTTTTCGGTTTTGGATGCTGGTTTGGATTTCTGGCTTTTTGGTTTTAATTTGGATTTTGGATTTGGATTTCAGATTTGGATTTCGGATTTAGATTTTGGATTTGGATTTGGATTTTGGATTGGATTTTGATTGGATTTTTATATGATTTTCGATAAACGGTCGTCGGGTATGGATTATGCCTGGCAAGGGGTGAGTCGCTTTGCCCGAACGTGGTAAATTGGCTCACTCAGATCGTCGAGTATGGACTATGCTCGGCAAGGGTCCGGAGTGACCAGGATTCGGCCTAGGACTTAGGCCCTCTATTATCAATTGTTATTATCAGGTCGTTGAGTATGGACTATGCTCGACAAGGGTCCGGAGTGACCGGGATTCGGCCTAGGACTTAGGCCCCGTACTATCGATTATTGTTTCAGGTCGTTGAGTATGGACTATGCTCAACAAGGGTCCGGAGAGACCAGGATTCGGCTTAAGACTTAGGCCATGGCATTGTGCAACGTCCAGGGACACTGGACCAAGGTCGTCAAGTGTGGATCACGCTTGGCAAGAACCTGGAGAGGTTAGCTCAACGTCCAAGGACACTGGACCACGGTCATCAGATGTGGATCACGCTTGGCAAGAGCCCGGAAAGGTTATGGATTTGGATATCGACCCGAAGAGGTCCTGGATTCGGTTATTGGCTATTGGATAAGGATGGATAGGGACTCGGTTGTCGAGTTCGGATGGATACGGAATTGGCTCAGGCTTTGGTTATTGGATTCGGAATTGGACATCAACTCGGAGCAGTCAAGGATGATATACTCTGGAAATATGGCTATGGACTTTGGATATTGGATTCGGAACTATTCAAAACACGCCTTGTTATAACAAGGCATGTTTTGGGGGGCAAAGTGTTATCCCATTTTTGGTCAAAACTGGAATATCAATGTTGTGTGCATTTCCACCACCACTGAGTCAAGGAGAAGAAGGCATCACCGAACCAACCCTTGCTTCACTCCCTGCCGAACCAACCCTTGCTCCACTCCCTGCCGAACCAACCATTGCTCCAACCATCACCGAATCAATCCACATCGAACCAAAGTCAACCTCCACTGGCCCAAGGCCTCACCGGACCGACCAACTACCGCTCCAACCATCACCGAATCAACCACACCGAACCAACCCCTCTCTCCTCTACTACCAGACCAAAGTACTACCCGACCGAGGTCTCAACTCCAACCATCTACTACCGAACCAAGGTGTTGCCGAACCAACTTCTCTAGGCCAGATTGCAGCAGCCCAGGCCCACCAGCAGCTATATATATCCAAGACCCCTGCCCCTAGCCTCACTCTATAAATAGAGGGGCAGGGGTACAACAACGGTGGACAAGTTGGAGAGCTCAAGCTCGGAAGGAACTTTCCAACAACATTCACACACTTGTACAAAAAGCTTTGTACTTGTAATATGAATAGAAAAGGAGAATAACATATAAAGTGGACGTAGGCACATTCTGGCCGAACCACTATAAATCTGTGTGTTTTTTATAATTTAGTCCCTGTTTTTTTACGTATTTGCATAAACCACCCAAATCACTACGAACAATATAAAATCAACTAAATCATACGACTTGGAGGTGTTTGCCCATTTCTTGTGCAAACATTTTTGGGTTATTTGCTGAGATCTGTGATTTGTGTTTGAATATTGCTGAGTTGTATTCATACACTGGTGCTTTCACGACATTTGGGGTTTGTGGCCAATTTTGGCGCAAACAGTCATACACTTAGTACTTAGCCTTCAATGTAGGATTGATTATCATTTTTGTTGAGGATGTTGATTCATATAGTGTGGAGTATTACTCCAACCTATCGAGCTTCCTTCTTGGCCCGAAGGATAGCAAGTTGAAAGTTGGAGACGTGATAAGTCTATGATGTGATAAGTCTATGATACTTAGTTTCCGTGTGAGGTTGAGAAACGCTTTTGCATTATTGGCGCGAAGAGGCCAGGATCATATTTATCTGAAAACCACTTTGGACCAATGTATATTCGTACGATTGTGCAGGTTACTGAAGCTATTGATATTTCGGCGTTTCATAGTGGGGGACTGCTTGTTGATCATTTGGGGTTAAAATCCTAATATACATCCAGTAGTAGTGGTCTCTTCATTGTGAAATATCCAATGCAAGGACTATTCGCTACTAATCATAGGGATTTCCCGACAGGATGTGGTCGGAAAGTAACTTCGGTTTGTCCTGTTCCTGGACAACTTGTATGGATGTTTGTTTGACATTACATTTCTATAGATTACGTACGTTGGGTTTTACAAACGTACATTAGTGGTGGCGGAGAAGGCAACTTCTCTTAGCTTAACACCCTCCTTGAGACGTATGAGCTTAAGAGTTGTATTTTTATGGAAGGTAACTAGTAGTCAAGGAAAATGGCCATGTGGCATTCTAAGTGATATGATTGTGCTTTGTGCAAGGTAATCGTTACCTCTAGCCTCATCAACCAGAAATGAACAAAACATGGTTGATGCAACAAGGCCAAGTGGGTCATTCCCAAGTAGGATATGATCATCCTCTTCTAGATATATCTTTACATGCTATGACGTCGTGTATCTAATTATTGTGGTTTTATGCTTTGAGGGCCCTTGGTAAAGGTTGGAAACAACCGGAGGATGATATATTCGGTACCATCTAGTTATAGAGGTGGGCTAGTCTTGTGTTGGTAGAGGATCCTTTGTGATTGACCTCGGTCCATTCTTCTAGAGGTGTACTGCAGGAAGGTAGTCCCTTCACTTGGTCATTTGTATGGAAATCCAAACCCTACTACGAGCTGTGATTTTGTTTGTAAAGGAATAATAAATAGCCTCGAAATGCTATATGGGTAACCATTTTGACTATGATTAATATTAGTTATTTATACTTGACACTAGTATAATATAACAGGATTTGATATGAAAGAAATGTTTTAGTTATCGTAAGGTAAAAACATCTACGTGCTTATGTGTGGGCGTGTCTTATGAGATACTTTTGTTTTGATAAAAGAAAAGTTTTGGTAATTTAATAAATTCAGTTGAGTGTGTTTCTCGTGTTGGTTTACCAGACTGATCCGAGCATTCTTCCCTTCCAATGCTTGGGTCAGACCGAATATATTTGCAAATTCAAGATTTGGTGCTTTTGGAGCTTCAGCATGAGAGTTGGAGATCTTTATTCTCGTATACACGTATATATGTTTTGCTTGATTATCCGTTGTGCCTATTGTTGTTGTTTATATTATCAGCAATTGTGAGGACAGGTTATTATAACTATCCAAGCTAATAATTATTGTTTGATGTTGTACTTTGATTGATGTATGTATATACAGTTTCTATTTGTAAAGATCATTGATATGATAGTATATGTCTTCCACTGCGATTTGAGTTTCTATATTGTTCTGTTTTGTTCTGTCTTCTCTCTTTCGTCTCTTCTCTTCTTCTTTCTTCTTTTCTTTCTCTTGACTTTCCATCAGTCTGTATTTTTTTGGTTGAGCATGTGCAGTTTATCGTCGATTCAAAGAGTAAGGATTCGCGGGACGTCACACCATTCCACTTCATACCATCAAAGTGATACCTTGTGTATTGGTTTCGACTAAGTGGGTTTCGGTTAGGTTGGTTTTGACTAAGTTGGAGCGGAAGCATTGGAGTAGAAAGCCACTACTATAGGAGGCGAGACCAACTTTTCTGAATCAAGGCTGGAATTATGCTATTTTTAATAATTTCTTTATAACTACTTGCCTATTTATAATCCTTTGATTGATTACCTTAAAACGTTTAAAATACTTTACAAAATAACTGCTGCATTTATCCGACCTAAATCAAGGAAAAGATTAACGTTTAATCCCTTCCATTAAGCAAATCCTATATTGCAAATAAGTTCTACTTTTAAAATAATTTATTTTCCATAGCAAATCAACTGGGAAAAATCCCCAAAAATAATAAAAATTCACTTTCAGCATGTTATCAAACATATTAAATTTCCAGAGCCAATTTCTTTTGGAAATCGTTGAAATAAATTTTAAACCCAAATATATCATATTTTCCTTTAGAAATTCATAACAAATTCTCCACAGATTGGGAAATTATGAAATTAAACCCATCTCTAAAATTATGTTTTACGTAACATATAATTTTTCCATGGCATTCTAAAATCAATAATAATCGATTTTCCCCTAAAACCGAGGAAATTCATATGTAAGTGAATTGGTTTAAATCAAACATATAATAATTCAAGCATATTATCATCCAAAACATCATAAAAACGAATTTAATCTTAGATTCGAAAATATATGTTTATAAAAACAAAATATAGATGGTATAAATTATTATTCACCTTGGATATGATAAGGAGTTTGAGATTTGTAGAATATTGATTCCCCTAGCCTTGATTATTACCTTTGATTTAATTTTTCTTCCTCTTTTCCCTTGTTATTAGCTGGCTTCTCTTAAGGATTGATTTGCGTTTTAGGTTTTTAGAATGAACGTGAAAAATGAGAAAATGAAATGTGAATGGGTATAGCCGTGAATCAAAAGGTGCGGCTATTTACTACTTTGCCCATGTTTTTAATTAATGACATATAAGCCATTCTAAGCACGTTTAGTTAATTATTTAAGCACGACCTTCTTATAGTTTTATTCAAATCTCAATCCTCTTATCGTCATTATTCTATTTAACTAATCTAATTAAATCTTCTGAATAATGTTATCGAAAATTAGGGATCTTATGCAACGTATCCTCACAATTGCTGATAAATACAAAAATGAATGCAATGCAAAAATAACCATGTACATGAATATGTGTTTGGGCCTCCAGCTCATCCCCTGAAGCTCCAAAATATCCAACTACACCTAGAAATATGCGCTGTATGACTTGAAAATTATAGGAAAGTTACGCCTGCTGAATATGCTAGTATATGATTTTGGTTTGATGATAGTAAACACACACACACACATATATATATATTCATTTAAATGTATTTGTTTTTGTACTATTTTATTTTCATATAATTAAATAAATATTTGTCGAGTAAAATAAATAACACAAAATTTAAATTCAAATAGATATTTTATTCAAACAAATATTTTATTACAATTTTGAATAGTACTATAACGACCAACTATTTTGAACCATTCAAATCGACAATAATCCACACATGTCAGACTTGAATAATTCAAAATAATAGATTGTAATAAAAGTTGGAGAAAATGAAATCAATCACAGAATCACAGACATAGAAATATCATAATAACTCGCAGCGGAAATTAAAATACCATAGTAGTTCATGAAGCTACTATAACGAAGTCTCATAACAAATACATAATATCAATCTGAAAATAAACACAGTAGAAATCTCAAATAGATAAAAGTTCGCTAATACAAGAGCTGAAATAGAACAACTGAAACTGAATGATATAGATAACTAGATAAGCAAATCTCCAGCGATTCCTAGCTCCAGAAAGAGAAATCCAAAGCTGTGAATACTCAGGCTGGCCCGAGCATAAAGCAAAATACAAAAACACTCAATTCAGTACATACATGCTTATACAATGTAAACCAACTCAAGTGAACTCTAATAAATGTACAAGTAACTTAAAGGATGCTTGGGACCGCCCATCCTCTAAGGATCCGTTAAACTATTTACTATATAGTAATATTCGCTATTATAATAATGTCTACAGTAAAATAATCTTACTTTTAAATAGCGTTAAAGGGTTACCCATATAGCCCTCAACACGTAATAGTCCCAATAGTCCATCCAGTATCAGCATACCTCCAGATCGGGACGCTACCCTAAGTACTCCATGGGCTACAAGGAAAAACAAACTCGTAATAAAGCTCGCTATGGTAGGTGACATGGCACAATTAGGCAATGCTAGGGTAGATATACCAATTACGCTTCTGGGCTGGTGGTAACATAGCAGCCACTACACCCACCTCGGAACACACTCCCAATCAAAATCGGAGGATGGCCATCAAATCAATCACTAGTAAGAGTATAGTGTTGAAGAAATGTGTCCGATAGGAGGAATGACCTCACTTGGCCCGTCGATCACTCCTGATTTAGCCACCTTAAGCCAACTTACGGGAGTCGGGTCTAGGTTCATAACATAATAGGATCGTCGCCACCATCCTACTTCATTCTGGAAAATCCACTGCGTACCCAGTTGTTAAAGTGGTTTTCGGTATCAATGGAGAGTATGTCCATATTCGATCCCGGTCACTTTAACAACCAATCGTTATTATAAACCGTGGTTATACATTTCAAAATGGTGTTTTATACTTCGAAAATCAAACATCATTTCAAATTCAAATATCATTTCGAATCCATTTCAAAATATCAAAAATCATATCCTTTCAAAACCTCATTCATTTTATTTAATTTTAAATACCATTCCAAATCACATTTCAAAATGGTTCATATTTCAAATCAAAAAACTCCATTTAAACTATTTAAAAGTGAAGTCATTATACTTACTAACCAAATATTCAATTCCCAAAAATTTGGCCCTTTCAGAGTTCATTTATTCAGTTAAATACATTAAAACAGTGAAATTTCAGCTTTCGCAGCACTTAGAAAAATGCTGCAGTAAGTTACATTTGAAAACAATTCAATTCAGCAAAGGCAGCACTTAAAAACTGCTGTAATAGTTCAGTTTTAGTTGAAAAATAGTTAAATTCAGCAAAGACAGCATTTACAAAACTACTGTAATAGTTCGGGGTTCAAATTAAAGATTTAATACAATTCAGCAAAGACAACGTTTACAAAACTACTGCAGTAGTTCAAATATATTCAAAAATCTCATTTCAGCCAACGGTATCACTTAACCAGTGCTACAATAGATCTTTCATTAGTTTCAGGTGCAAGTTTTAGTTTCTGCAACTACACCACTTACTAAGTGCTGCAATAACCCTTATTTATTTTTAGCCTTTTAGTTCACTTCTACAACTACAACACTTATAAAGTGCTGTAGATTTATTTATTCCAGATTTTAGTTCATTTTCAGAAACGATAATATTTCTGAAGTGCTACTAAAAGAATTTCCAAATTTACAATAGAATTTCAGCAACAATTAAACTTCAATTTAAACCATTTTAACTTATAAAATTTCATATTTTACACTTTAAAATGGTCATTTAAATACCCTTTAACTTATGATTTTTATAAAGTAAAATTTCACAAATAAATATCAAATTTCTCAACGCTTCACTTATTAAAGTCAATGTACAATTTTCCCTAATGTTTTTTCATTTACATTACACTTTAATTTAATTTACCATTTCATAAATTAAACTTAATTTCCATTTTATTTTTTTAACTTAACTTTTATTTTTAAACCAAATTTCACATTTCCAAGTTAAGTTATATTTCAAATTACACTTTTACGTATTCATTTATTTAACCATTTTAATTCATAGAAAAATCAATAACACTTTATTAAGTCATTTTAAATTCAAATTTAAATCAAATTATCATATTTTTACATTTTTAAAATACTTTAAAAATTCTAGAAAAATATATATAATAACTACGGGTCTATATAATATTTTCTAACCTAAGTCAAGTGATACGGATAATATATCATTTCAATCCGCAATGTACAAATAAAAATCCAGGTTCTATCATTTCAAACCCGCAATCCCAAGTCAATTAATATAAATCAAAAATTGCTCAGGCCTATCATTTTAGCCCATAACGTTTTTCCCTATTTAAAGTCCATTCGGGTATGTATCATTTCAACCCATAGTGATTCTATTCTATAGGGAACTTGCAGTGTGAGAACAAAACAAAATAAACAATATAGCAACATATGGCAGTATCAGATGATGTGACAGGTTTATAAACAAGGGTTAACATCATATAATTCATATCACAGGCAGGTATTACATGATATAATATTTCTACACGTTCACTTGTTATCACTTCACAAATTATATAAGTATAAATGTCATGAGTGAATACTCACCTTTTCAAGCTGGAGTTAGCAAATCGAAAACACAGATAAATCCAAAAAGCATGATATGGCATGACTTTTGATTCAAGTGAGTAGAGAGCCAAGATGTTGATCTTGTAAACAACAAATAAACAAGACAATATAACACATGTATACAACACAAAACAATATTGAAACAAATGAAATAAAATTTAACAAAGAACAAGATGGTTTGACCTTGCCTTAACCATTCAAGTGCTCGGCCATGGCTGGACATAGGCTCGGGTTTGGCATCAAAACACATGACCACATGGGTAAGTGAAGCGGTAGGAGTTACAACATAGGGAAGGTCAAAGGACAAGGAAAAAGAGAGTGGTTTGGTGGACCACTAGGCTCGGCCTGGTCAAGTTTTGGGCTCGGCCATGCATGGTACAGGTCATGTGAGTGGTCAAGTGATGGCCAGAGGTGAAGTTAGCAGGTGGTGGGGGTGCTAGGATGGTGGCCGAAGTGAATATGGAGGGGATGGTGAAAACATGAGCTCAGCTAGGCATTTGATGGTGGAGTTTTGCAAATTTAAGGTGCTAGCTTCTTCTATTGGTCTTAGCCAGATCTGGGCAAGGGGGAAGGAGGTGGTTGCTGCCGTGGATGGTGATGGTGGTGGTCGGTGGAGATGATGGGGTAATGGCCGAGCAAAGAACAAGAGGAAGCAAAAAGGCAAAATCAATGGAAATAAAAAGAAATGATGAGAAATTGAAGCCATTAAAAACTTGCAAAATTTATTCAGAAATGAAATGGTTGTGAGTTGAAGTGTGAGAAAGTTTTCTCACGTGAATAGCAATGAGAAACACACGGCTAAAACAAGGAAATGAAAATATGCACATGAAAAGTCAAAGAAAATGAAAGGTCATAGGAAATGGAAAGGCTTTGTCTCTTCAAATTTCCACTTCTTTTAATTCAAAATAAACCAATAGAAAAACAAGTAAATAAAACAGAAAATGAAACAAAATAAAGTAGAAATGAAATTAGATAAATATTTTTAGGAAAAATTGAAAATAAATAAGAAAATGGTTTATTAAATTGAAACTAGAATTTAAAATTGTGAACAAAATACAATTAACATTGGAAAATTATAACTACACTTTTAAAAATGTTTTAAAATAAAATCTTGAAATAAAATCAATTTTGAAAATATTTTCAGAATGAAATAAAATCTAATTTAAAAATATTTTCAAAAGTCTTGGGTTGTAACACTCTTCCCCACTCAAATCTTTTCGTCCTCGAAAAGAACGAACAAGGAAAATAAGAAAACAAGATAGAAAACAAATAGTGCCCGAAACAAACAATTTCGGATTTGAAGCGCGAATGCTCTCCTACGTCACCCAGGTACAATCTCGATCTTCAGTATTCTACTATACTTTGACCAGACTGACAGATTTCCTTCTTAGCTGCTTCATACCTCTGTCGATAATACGAATTGGCTTCCTCTCGATAGTCAGATTAGGCTCAATATCCAAATTATCAAAGAGCAGAAGGCTGAACAATAAGAGATGGGTCATGAAGATATCGGCGAAGATGTGAGACGTGGAATACAACATGCACTCCAAAAAGCTTCGCGGGCAAACCAGATGATAAGCCAAAGAACCAACTCTTTTCATAATGCGGAAAGGACCAATGAACCAAACGATTACCGGATTAAATCCAGCAAGATGAAGATCTACAAGATCGTCCGTAAAGAGCAACAAACGGAGAATTTAAATACTGGCCTGGATTCAAAGTTGGAATGAGATAGATAAAGGATTAAGATAAGCTTAAAACAGAAGATTAGATTATACCCGATAACTGTTGTTATAGGTAAGTTTAACAAGGTGGAGATGATCTTTCCAAGATCCTCCATAATCAAGCACACAAGCACGAAGAAGATCTTCGAGAATATGATTCACTCTTTCCGTTTGACCATCGGTCTGTGGATGGTAAGCAGTATTAAGATTCAGATGAGTATCCAAAGATTCCTGAAAAGCTTTCCAAAACCAACAGGTAAAGATAGGATCACGATCACAAACAATACCAAGAGGAACATCATGGAGACAAACAATCTCTCTCATGTACATCTCAGACAAGCTAGAAGCCGAATGGCTAGACTTGACAGGATGAAATGAGTGGACTTGTTCAGTCTATCCACAATAACCCAGATAAACTTAGCATTCTAACGAGTCAAAGCAGTGAGAGGTGCAGCAATCCGAGCAAAATTCTCAATGAATCTCCGGTAATAACCGGCAAGGCCTAGAAATCTACGAATCTCAGAAGGAGTCTTAGGAGTTTCCCAATCCTGTAACAGAACAGGGAGAAATAAGAACAACAGAAAAGATAGAATAATTAAATGACGAAGGAAGAAAGAAAGAAGACTTACATTGATCGCAACGATCTTGACTGGATCAACAGAAACTCCATTACTAGAAACAATATGTCCAAGAAATCAGACTTCATCCTTCCAGAAATGGCATTTAGAAAATTTGGCCTTCAATTGATGATTTCTATGAATTTCCAGAACAGATTTCAAATGCGACTCATGCTCTTTCTTGATCTTAGAAAAGACAAGGATATCATCAACAAAGACTAGAACAAATTTATTAAGCACATCACAAAAACACGATTCATCAAATCAACAAAGAAAGCAGGAGCATTAGTCAAACCAAAAGGCATGACTAACCATTCATAGAACCCATTCTCAGTACGGAAAGCAGTCTTTAGAATACTTTCCTTAGCAACTCTGAGCTGGTGGAAACCTGTGGCAAGATCAAGCTGAGAGATAACAGTGGCACCATAAAGCTGGTCAAACATATAATTGATACAAGGCATTGGATATATGTTTTTCATAGTAAGCTTGTTCAACTCCCTATAATCAACACACATCCTCAAAGAACCATCGGACTTATTGATGAAAACCACCGCTGCTCCCCATTCTGAATGACTAGGTCTGATCATAACTTTGGAGAACAAGTCCTCAATTTGCTTTCCTAACTCAACCTTCTTGCGGGGTGCCATTCTTCTAGGAGGAAGAACTACAAGTCGAGCTCCAGGAATAAGATCAATACGGAAATCAATTTCCCGCTTAGGAGGTAAAGCGGTAAGTTTACCAAATACAACGGGATAGAGTCTGACCAATGGGTCAAATGAAGATCACCAAGAGAAGAATCCAGGGAATAAATAAAATTACCGGCAAAATCCTAAGCCATGCGGCACTGAATAATCAAGGAATTTCCTTGATCATCAACAAGATAAACAGACTAGGCTTTACAAGAGATATGGGCATCGTGCCTACCCAACCAATCACTTCCAAGCAATAAATCAAAAGCATTGAAGCCCAGAACATAGAAATCACCACTAAAGCTATGATCAGAATAAAGAAGTTTCACTTGCTTAAAAATCCGATTAAGGTTTGCGGGGACCCCCAATTTGATTTGAAACACATAAAGGTACAGAAGTATACTTAGGAGAAAGGAGATGTCAAACTTATCACACAAATGAACAGAAACAAAATTATGGAAAGCTCCAGTATTAAATAAAACACGAACAGGATGCTGAAATAAAGAAAAGGTTCCCTGAAGAGAAGACACAGATGAATTAAGATAAGACAAGATAAATTCACTTGGATGAATATCCTAAAGAAAGAAAATACTAACAAGGTAGATACGAAAGGAAGGAAGTTTAGAAAATTTTTCCTTTAAAACAAGAAAATTTTATATCAAAATAATCTTTGAAAAATGCTTTGAAAAATCATTTTAAAAATTAGTTTATACTTTGAAAATACGTTCTCTCACAAAGAAAATGATTCTGAGGTTGATTTCACTCATTCTAGGGTATTCCTACCCTATCTCTAATGAGTTTTTGCTCTGCAAGCTAAGGTTTGCCAAAGACACAAAGCTCTGATACCAACTGTAACGATCCACTATTTTGGACCGTTCAATTCGACAATAATCCACACATGTCAGACTTGAATAATTTAAAATAATAGATTGTAATAAAATTTAGAGCAAATGAAATCAATCATAGAATCACAGACACAGAAATATTAGAATAACTCGCAGCGGAAATTAAAATACCATAGTAGTTCATGAAGCTACTATAACAAAGTCTCAAAAAAACATAATATCAGTCTGAAAACAAACACAATAGAAATCCCAAATACATAGAAGTTCATTAATACAAGAGCTGAAATAGAACAACTGAAACTGAAAGATATAGATAACTAGATAAGCAGAATCTCCAGTTATTCCTAGCTCCAGAAAGAGAAATCCAAAGCTGTGAATACTCAAGCTGACCCGAGCGTAAAGAAAAACACAAAACACTCGAGTCAGCACATACATACTTATACAATGTAAACCAACTCAAGCGAACTGTAATAAATGTACAAGTAACTTAAAGGATGCTTGGGGCCGCCCATCCTCTAAGGATCTGTGAAACTATTTACTATGTAGTAATATTCGCTATTATAATAATGTCTACAGTAAAATAAACTTACTTTTAAATAGCGTTAAAGGGTTACATATAGCCCTCAACACGTGATAATCCCAATAGTCCATCCAGCATCAGCATACCTCCAGATCGGGAGGCTACCCTAAATACTCCATGGGCTACGGGAGAAAAACAAACTCGTAGTAATGCTCGCTATGGTAGGCGACATGGCACAACTAGGCAATGCCACGGTAGATATACCAATTACGTTTTCGGGCTGGTGGTAATGTAGCAGCGATGACACCCACCTCGAAACACACTCCTAATCAAAATCGGAGGATGGTCATCAAATCAATCACAAGTAAGAGTATAGTATCGAAGAAATGTGTCCGATAGGAGGAATGACCTCACTTGGCTCGTCGATCGCTCCTGTTTTAGCCACCTTAAGCCAATTCACGGGAGTCGGGTCCACGTTCATACCATTATAGGATCGTCGCCACCATCTTGCTTTATTCTGGAAACTCCACCGTGTACCCAGTTGTTAAAGTGGTTTTCGGTATCGATAGAGAGTATGTCCATATCAGATCCCGGTCTCTTTAATAACCGATCGTTATTATAACTCGTGGTTAACATTTCAAAATGGTATTTATACTTCGAAAATCAAATATCATTTCAAATTCAAATATCATTTAAAATTCAAATATCATTTCAAACCCATTTCAAAATATCAAAATATAAAAATATCATAGCCTTTCAAAACCTCATTCATTTTATTTAATTTTAAAAACCATTCCAAATCACATTTCAAAATTGTTTATATTTCAAATCAAAATACTCCATTAAAACTATTTAAAAGTGAAGTCATTATATTTACTAATCAAATATTCAATTCCTAAAAATTTATCCTTTTCAGAGTTCATTTATTCAGTTAAATACATTAAAACAGTGAAATTTCAGCTTTCGTAGCACTTAGAAAATGCTATAGTAAGTTACATTTGAAAACAATTCAATTCAGCAAAGACAACATTTAAAAACTGCTGTAATAGTTCAGTTTTAGTTGAAAAATAGTTAATTTCAGCAAAGACAACATTTACAAAACTGCTGTAATAGTTCAGGGTTCAAATTAAAAGATTTAATTCAATTCAGCAAAGACAACGTTTACAAAACTGCTGCAGTCGTTCAATTATATTTAAAAATCTCATTTCAGCCAACTGCAACACTTAGCAAGTGCTACAATAGCTCTTTCATTAGTTTCAGGTTCAAATTTTAGTTTCTGCAACTACAGCGCTTACCAAGTGCTGCAATAACCCTTGGTTATTTTTAGTCTTTTAGTTCACTTTTGCAACTACAGCAAAGTGATGCATATTCGTTTATTCCAGATTTTAGTTCATTTTCAGAAACGATAACATTTCTGAAGTGCTACTAAAGAATTTCCAGATTTACAGTAGAATTTCAGCAATAATTAAACTTCAATTTAAACCATTTTAACTTATAAAATTTCATATTTTACACTTTAAAATGGTCATTTAAATACCCTTTAACTTATGATTTTTATAAAGTAAAATTTCACAAATAAATATCAAATTTCTCAATGCTTCACTTATTAAAGTCAATGTACAATATTCCCTAATTTTTTGCATTTACTTTACACTTTAGTTTAATTTACTATTTCATAAACTAAACTTAATTTCCATTTTATTTTCTTAAATTAACTTTTATTTTTAAACCAAATTGCACATTTCCAAGTCAAGTAATATTTCAAATTACACTTTTAAGCATTCATTTATTTAACCATTATAATTCATAGAAAAATCAATAACACTTTATTAAGTCATTTTAAATTCAAATTTAAATCAAATTATCATATTTTTACATTTTTAAAATACTTCAAAAATTCCAGAAAAATATATATAATAACCACGGGTCTGTATAATATTTTCAAACCTAAGTCAGGTGATACAGATAACATATCATTTCAATCCGCAATTTACAAAGAAAAATCCGGGTTCTATCATTTCAAACCCGCGATCCCAAGTCAATTAAAGTAAATAAAAAATCACTCTGGCCTATCATTTCATCCCATAACGATTTTTCCCTGTTCTAAAATCCATTCGGGTATGTATTATTTCAACCCATAGTGATTCTATTCTACGGGGAACTTGCAGTGTGAGAACAGAACAAAATAAACAATATAGTAACGTATGGCAGTATCAAATGATGTGACAGGTTTATAAACAAGGGTTAACATCATATAATTCATATCGCAGGCAGGTATAACATGATATAATATTTCTATACATTCACTTGCTGTCACTTCACAAATTATATAAGTATAAATGTCATGAGTGAATACTCACATTTTCAAGCTGGAGTTAGCAAATCAAAGACACGGATAAATCCAGAAAGCACGATATGGCACGACTTTTGATTCAAGTGAGTAGAGAGCCAAGATGTTGACCTTGCAAACAACAAATAAACATGACAATATAACACATGTATACAACATAAAACAATATTGAAACAAATGAAATAAAATTTAACAAAGAACAAGATGGTTTGACCTTGCCTTAACCATTCAAGTACTCGGCCATGGCTGGACATAGGCTCGGGTTTGGCATCAAAATACACGGCCACATGGGTAAGTGAAGGGGTAGGAGTTACAACATAGGGAAGGTCAAAGGACAAGACAAAAGAGAGTGGTTTGGTGCACCACTAGGCTCGGCCTGGTCAAGGTTTAGGCTCGGGGATGCATGGTACAGGTCAGGTCAGTGGTCAAGTGATGGCCAGAGGTGAAGTTAGCAGGTGGTGGTGCTAGGGTGGTGGCCGAAGTGAATATGGAGGGGAAGGTGAAAACATGATCTCAGTTAGGCATTTAATGGTGGAGTTTTGCAAATTTAGGTGCTAGCTTCTTCTAGTGGCCACGGCTAGATCTGGTTAAGGGGGAAGGAGGCGGTTGCTGCCGTGGATGGTGATGGTGGTGGTCGGTGGAGATGATGGGATAATGGCCGAGCAAATCACAAGAGGATGTAAAGGCAAAATCAATGGAAATAAGAAGAAAAGATGAGAAATTGAAGCCATTAAAAACTTACAAAATTTATTCGAAAATGAAATGGCCGTGAGTCGAAGTGGTGAGAAAGCTTGCTCACGTGAATAGCAATGAGAAACACACGGCTAAAACAAAGAAATGTAAAGGAAAGCACATGAAAAGACAAAGAAAATGAAAGGTCACCAGAAATGAAAAGGCTTTGTCTCTTCAAATTTCCACTTCTTTTAATTCCAAATAAACCAATAGAAAAACAAGTAAATAAAATAGAAAATGAAACAAAATAAAGTAGAAATGAAAATAGATAAATATTTTTAGGAAAAATAGAAAATAAATAAGAAAATAGTTTATTAAATTGAAACTAGAATTTAAAATTGTAAACAAAATACAATTAACATTAGAAAATTATAATTACACTTTTAAAAATGTTTTGAAATAAAATCTTGAAATAAAATCAATTTTAAAAATATTTTCAGAATGAAATAAAATCTAGTTTAAAAATATTTTTCAAAAATCTAGGGTTGTTAGAAGTACAAATTTGAGCTCTCACTATATAAATACAATTTGTACTACAAGACAATTTTTCACTATACAATTATAATTTACATTTGCATCTCACTACATATCACTCATTCACTCATATTTATCTTCAGCTGTATTTCAATTTGTATCTAGCATCCAAGTTATCTAAAAAATACACACTGACATAGTAAAATTGAAAAAGGAAATATTTGTGTAGTGTAGAATAAAATGTGTTTTTGAAAATAATATTTGCCTCGGTTATTTGGGTTGTTCGTCATCATATTTATTTTGAATTCCTCATATAAGAACAACCTGTAACATGCACAGTGTATCACTGTACATGCCACAAGGCCATGCACACTGATATACACTTGATAAAACTGCAGGGACAGGTGAGCACAAGGTCAAACTCGAGCCAAATCTAGGTTCAACTCAAGTCACAATATGAGCACAAGGTCAAATCCGAGCCAAAGCTAAGTTCAACTCAGGTACAATAACAAATCAATAGGTCAAGGCACATAAAACAAGCCTCGACCAAAAATTTAGTGAGTACATATGAATAGCATTCGAGATAAAACAAAAACCAAAGCCACAATCAAATTGCACTAGACTAGAATGTGCACAAGAGTGAAAAATGTAGTGTAACTCGAAGACCAATGCGAGCTAGTATATCAGGTCCATACACATAAAGACACAAATGTATAAAACCAAAAGCAAGCTCAACTGAATCAATATGTGCAGACCACACATGTACAAAGGACAACAATGCTACAGATGCGAGCTTCAAAAGGTACCGGACTTAAGTGAATCAAGTACATCAAATTAGAACATGTGCATGTACACACATTCCCATATCAGTTCATATGGAAATGCAAACAATTCAAGTGAGACATATTCACAACATTATATACAAATGTACTCGAGACAATAAACTATATGCATTTAGCATACATACAAACACAAGTCAATACAGGGAGCAAAATGCATATGCAATTAAATACAAGTGCATAACAGAATCGGGGCAGGTACTATCAACAACTCGGAGGAACTACGTACTAAATCAGTTCCAAAAATAATCAGGCTCCACATAAAACCAGACTACATGATACATAACTCGAGAACAAGACAACATATATCAAATGCATAGAACTGTCTGGACTAAATGCATATGGACATGTACTCAATGCAACCCAGACTCAAATACCAATTGCCAGAGAATGCAAGTTACAACACAAACCAATATGCAAGTGAAGATATCAAGTGCACCAACAACAGTTCAAGAATGAACCTGTGAAGACTATAAGTGCAAAGCACTAATGGAGAAAGTCATAAACAACCAAACTCTATGAAAACAACCAGTTATTCACCAACAAACAAGCTCCAAACTCGACCAAAACCACAATGCATCAGATGTCCAGACCAGACTTCACGATGACACAGAACAGACTGCAATATCAAAGTGCAAATGGAATACAAAAAAACACTACAACACCAACACGACTCAGGTAAAAGAAATTCGGATGCTGTCAGAAGTGGCCGAAGTCAATTTGCAGTTACAAAAATCAAAGCTATGATGACCAAGAAAAATAAGATCAATTCCCAAAGAAAATGCAAAGCCGTGGTAATTAAGGCAAGTAAAATGAACAATTCAAGTTAATCAACATCGTCAAAGAAATTCAAAGCCATGATAGTCAAGTAAACACAGAATATACGAATTTGATCAAGTCGGTACAAATCACCAGCATTCAATTAAAAATCAGTGGCCGAGAAAAATCAACTGACGAACTCAAGTAAATATATCCGAACGAAATTATAGGAAATCAAATCCTATATAACCTATTTCATCATCGGCATGGCAAATGCATTCGAGTTCAAGAAAAAAATTAGAGAGCAAACAACAATCCAGAACTCGAATCAAGTCGAATATAATAAAAATCGAAAAGGGGACAAACGTACCAATTTAGAGCATCATTCAATCCTGACAATTTGAAGCTGCCAACTAATTGATCGAAGAAAGCATTCAAAGCGTCATTCAATCAACAACTGAAAGTGACGGCTTCAAAGATTATCGCAAAGCCTTAAATATGAAAGTGGAAGAATGAGGAAAAAGAAAGCTTCCATTTTCTCTCTCAAAGGATCGGGCCGAGAAATATACAAGAGGATAAAAAGAAAAGGGGATTCAATTTAATTTTCTTTGGGCCGGTTTATATTTGTTTTTGGGCTTTTATTTTTAATTAGGGGCTGTGTGTTTTTTTATTTCTATTTTAAATGGTTGTAAATTCTAGTCGTGTGTCTAGAGGACGAACTATGGTGGTGTAGTTCGAGAATTCGCAACTCATTGGCTGAGTAGTGGCAGGGTTTTGAGCGTAGAGTTAGGTTAGTGATAGCGGGTGTTGTAAGTTTACATGTGTAAGCGTCTGACTACTTAATTTTTAATAGAAAACTAGGGGCAGCACGTAGGCATGTTTTGCCGAAGCTAGGAAAATCTGTGTTGTTCTATTTTTGCTTTTTAAATTCTGCTATTATCTGTGCTGCTATTATTCTGCTATTATCTGTGTTGTGATTATTTTATATACTTCAACATTAAATTTTTATAATTATGAATGTCACCCTATTCACCCCCCTCTAGGGTGAAGTCGATCCTACAACGCCCAGGTCAGTCTAATCAAAACCAGTGTAAGAAACTCAAATCACAAGGAATTTTATTTATTATAGCTTGTAAAATTCTTTAAAATCAAAAGTATCTCGTAAGACCATACTACACATAAAAATGGACAGATTTTTGCCTTACGATAACCAAAATATTTATATTAGAAAATCTAGTGATATTAAAATAATGTCTAAGGTTGAGGATAATTATAATCAAGTAGGTGTAATGATCGTGAGTGTACATCACAACAATATTAAGTATATAATCAAAAACTGATAAGGCACGTGTGCTAATTGTGTAGGTATTCCATGGATATGCCCTCAGTACTTCGAGAATGGTCCTCTCGTGCAAGGATCAGAGATATTCTTCAGAAGCAACATATATCCCTAGTAATGCACCACAGGAAAAACAAAGCTGTTCTTGCTAAGACTGAGTGCATCACCTTATGCATGCATAAAAACTATAAGTAACGTTTAGGAGGAGCCGATTAAACCCTATAGGTTTTCGAACCTTACTGGCCATTCCTTTTATCTTAGGCTTTAGTCATTACCGCTGATGAGGCGACATTCGACTTTCTTGCCCATGCACCACCATCAAAACAGATCATCGAACCCTACATGGATTCCCATACTCCAATGGGTCTCAGAATCACATATGGATTCCCACATCTCAAATAGATCTTGGAATCACCCATTGATTCCCATACCCTCAAAGGGTCTCGGAATCAAATATGGATTCCAACACTCAATATTTCACGAAACTTCTCCGTAGAACCGTATATGGTTTTGGAATGGTTACGATTTTCGAGTCATCTCTTACGAGTATGCTCTTCCACATCCTAGGCACCCCAAAAACCAATCGTCGATTTACCCAAATGCTCAACATCGGTTCTTTAGGAAATAATTAGTCAATACATAAGAGCGGGGATCACCCTCTAGCTGTTAAAGTGGATGGATCTCCTTGGCATTTGTCCTAGAAGAACAAAATGAGTTTATAAGTACAGTATAGCACCACCAATAGTAAATGTGCCATATAATCCCCATGTTTTACCTAGATATTTCCAGAGTTAAAATCCTTCTGTGTTAAGTAGGAAATATTTATGTTCTACTAAAACTAGGAAGGATTACATATTTAGGCCAAGATTTGATAGTCGATTAGTTACTGCCAAACAAACAAACATTCAAATAGAGGCTATATTTCCCATGGAAACCACTAATCCTTATTTAATTAATTTTCCACTAATTTAAAATCACCTTTTGAATACTAGGAAATCACTTCCATATACTTATCTCAACAGGATAAGTTTATTCACAATTATATTCTCGATACTTAGAAAATATAATCATACACATATCTGTATTCACAAACCATTTTCTCTTTCAAAACTTATAAACCTTTCCATGTACTTAAATAATACTATAAGTATATTCACGAAATATTTGAAAGGATTTTCCATTTCAAATCATATTTAAATGACCGACTCCATATGTCATAAAAATAGAGACACAAATAATCCACATACTAGTTCTTCCCATAAATCTATTTTATTTTATAACTAAATATCTCATTTATAACTTTCTAAATCAGTTTATAAAATATTTTATAATTCTCCAATCTATTCATAAAATACCCTTTATAAATCTTAAGATCCTGTTTATAGGAGTTTTCCTTTTTAGATCTTTAAACCTATTTATAAATATCCATCCTGACATCATTTAAAAACCACACTCCTTTTTCAATTCCAAAACCTCTTTCCAATTAATAAACCATTTGATATATCCCTTCTAAAGGATGAAACCCTTTTTAACCCTTTCATTTAAAAATAACTTTAACCTTTTTGATCATATAATAATTAATCAACTTCAAACAGTACTGATAAAGCAATAATAAATTATTCTTAAAACAATATTAGTATATATAAATAAATTAACTTTTAGAACAATATTAATATATTAATAAATAAACTTTGAAATAATATTATAATTAAATTATAGATAATAAATAACTTAAAATCAAATTGTTATAAAATAACTTTAATTAAATAATTAATTAACTTTTAGACAAATTATCATAATCAACACTTTAAAACGGTAATTAAAAAAGGGAAAAATATTCTCAAATAACTTAATGAAATACTTTATGGAATCATAAAATAATTAACTTTTAATTATTATTTAAAATAATAAATAACTATATTTTAAATCATTATTAATAAATAATAATTGTCTTTAAAACTTTATAAATAAATAGTTATTACCTTTTAAATCTTATTACTAAAATGAAAATTATCTTTAGAACCTTATAATAGAAAATAATTTTTCTTAAAATAACTTTTGAATCATTAATTAACCTTCAATTTTGAAAGAGGCTTAATGATTACAATGGTACTTAAACAAGCAACCGTATCATTTAATTTAACTTTCCAAGTTAATAATAGATATTTACAGAATCCATGACTATATCCATAAATTCAACACTTAACCATCAATGTTTAACATATCACTTATTCAAATTGGTATATCACTTAACGATATACATTCAGATTTCCAACTCTATAAAATAGCAGAACGAGAATTTGTTCTGCTAATTAAATGTCAATTAGTTCATTAGTGGAACGGTGTTTTATTCTGCTAACAAGTGTCTGATTACCATATTTAGTCCAATTTAACTCAACAATACTTTATTTGGCCACAGTAAACATCATCAATCAAGGTATAAAATTTTAAACGACGTTATTATTAAAATAATGTGATTTAAACCCAGTCCGGCAAGCATTTCATTAATTTTTACATGTCTACCAACATGTTACATTAACAGTTGTACTCCCCCATAAAATTATAATGCAAAATCCGTGTGTTAATCAGATTTAAAACGAATATATATGGAATTTCAAAGGTTTGCGCGTAATAATATAACTAAATTTATATTTAAACAAGAAATTTTCACTGTAAAAAAAACTGCCCAGCCCATCACCTTTCAAACCCAACAGCATCCATATCTACAGTTCTTCTTCCCACTTTCAATTTTCAATTTCCAGTAACCCATCATGCATGATTCTGTGCACGTGCACAAGCGATCACGACCACTAACCCGCCATCCGAAGCCACATTACATCACTCTCCTCCCCCTCTCTCTACCACACCCCACCATCATTTCCTCAGTCAAACAAAACAAGATGTGACCGAACCTGCCCCCTTCCCTCCAAAAACGCATGTAGGTTGAAGAAAAGGTGTGATACTTTATGTTGCCAATCTCCACCAAAAATTCACTAATTGAAGCTCCCTCCTCCACGATCATTAATCCAAGCTTCATATCTTGAATTGATGACCATCCCTCTGATCAGATCAAGCTTTAGGTTACAATGATCGCCAATCATTAATAAAAAACCATGCCAAAACTTAACCAAAAATTCCGCACTTCCATACGATCTCAACGACACTAGCAGTGTCAAATGATTCGACCCAAATTGGGGAAATTCTTTTTTTGAAGTTTGATGTCTAGTTCCCCTCTTTCTAGATAATTGACTATATCTTGATCATCACTCGATGAAATCAAGCGTGATTAATTCCTAAAAATTACATGGATTGACACGAACAACTTTCGTGTTAATCGATTTAGCTAATGTCGAATGGATTTGAGGACGTTGATTTTTGAATGTTGAAGATGTTTTTTTTTAAAGGAGATGAACAAAACAAATACAAGCTTGAGTTCTTCCTAGTATTTATAGCTTGGCCAAGACCATAGTTTCCCCTACCTTACATCGTCCTAAGCCAAAGCTAGGTAGAGCAATCAAGGAGGGACAAGGAAATAGGATAGACATGGGGACAAGTGCGATAATGGCCGTTGGTAGGAGGAAGATAAAACAAAGTGGTTGCTCTATGTGTACTTACGTAAGATTCGATTTTGAAAAGATGTTGGGTACCCTGCTATACCATGTCTCGTCCGATTACGAACTGCGATCCATATAAAATAAAATACGATTGCGCATAGAATTGTAACACAATCACAAAACAAAATAAAATAGATAAGTTAACTTATTCTGCTTAATTTCAAAAATACTAATGTTCAACGTAAAATATATTAAATGAAAATTTATTTATTTTAAAATTTAAAAGTTATGGGAAAATCCTATAAATTAAATTAAAAATATGTTATCGAAAATCGAATAATTATTTGAAACATAGATTTTATTATAAAATCCCAACCCGAATATTTAAAACTAATTAAATATTCAAAAAACCAATGTGATAAAATTCTAGGTCGTTACACTCTTTCTTCCTTAAAAAGAATTTCATCCCCGAAATTTCACCACATGAATAAACAATATTGTTCATACACACGCTTGATGATCATAGATCATCATATACTAAATCAGATTTGATCACAACTCTAATACATAGCTCCACTTTCAAACTAGTATTGCTTATTCAATTTCCTAGTGCGAACTCTAATCAGGCTGCTTGATTAGAAACCTATGTTTTCCTTACATAGTCATAGACTATAATAGTAAACCTTAGTTCGATATCAAGAACCCTGAACAAATGCTTGTCCCAGAAATCGAGTAATAGACCCTTATTTGAAATGGTGCGAAACATCTCAAAATCATGTACTCAAATCTTAGATCAATATTATATGAAAAGAGAAATAATCTACATCCATTCTACATAATTATTTAATTGATTATTCCTTATGCCCGTTCTATATACTATATGAAATGGTGCAAAACATAGCTTGAGTTATAAAAACTGGTATATGGCTCTATTACATCCCGAGGGTACACACCAATATCAAATTCAGTCCTTATTTTAAATTTACTTGAGAATTTTAAACATCTTGGTTTTATTCGGAACACCTTTTGAAACGATACAATATATTTTAATCCATTGAAAATACATATATAGCTCGAGTAACCCCAAAATTTATACCAGCGAACTAATTACTACCAAATAGTATCGACTAACCTTACAAGAAGGATAATACCCAAGTGAAATGTTTACCATCGAACATATCTCTTACCCATTTTTGATTATTTCGAGCCGCTCGCACTAGTTAATTTAAAAACACTTTTCTGCTTCTCGAATCCCGTTTTCATACAGCATCATATATATATTCCAGCTAATATGATGTAATTCCAATTGGCTTTGGATTCGTTCGGATTCGAAATCATTCCGACCAAACAATGATAATGAGAATAATTTTCTAAGAGCAATATGTTTGCTCAGACAAACATATGATCGTCATCTAGAAGATTGTTTCTATCATCACAAAATAAATCAGGAATCATTTCTCGAGCCAATCCTAGGTAAATATACCTTTTCTTTAAAGTTTCCTCTTTCATAAGTATTTATACTTGAAAATGTTTTAAGTAAACTATTGCCAGTATTTCCTAAATTATATATAATTTAAACTCTTTCAAGTGAAATTAATACTACCTTTCCGATAAATCATTTGAAATAATAATATACATCTTCGAATAATATTATTATTACCTTCTTAAAACTTTGAAAACCATTTTCCAAAAGCTTCCGGATTTAAACTCTTGAATTTCTTGTATTAATAAAATACATCTTTATATATCAAATTTGTAAAATATATCCTTTTAAAGGAAATCATTTCTTAAATATTTATTGTGAAAATATTCCAGCTTCCTTATATAAATCATTTTTCAAGTATTATTTCGAAAATATTTAAGTTTTCTTTTAATAACTTCTTTTGTAAACCTCAATTAAATATAACCAACTTTTACATTTAATCATGTTCGAAATATTTATTTCAAAATATTTCAAATTCCTTTTAATAAAATAACATTTATTAAAACACAGTTTTATCAAATCAATCTTTATATAAAATTGTTTTATCCTAAAATATTTAAATTTTCTTTTAAATAAACAACCCTTGGAAAAACCAAATTTTAACCCAACGTTAGCAACGAACGCCCTAAAGTCAAACTATGAAACTTAATTCATAAGGTGTTTGTTTTAATGTTCCTAGATTTTCTACCTGCCAAAACTAGGTTTCAAAAAGGAAAATTCAAGATAGATTAATCGATAATCGTCAATGCTCAGAAATGGGCGAGCATGACCGATCAAATCCTAGATGATAATGATGGAAATTATTATTTCTATCAACCAAGCAAAATCAAGAATAAATATATTAAATTTTTGATAGTTATTCATTTATATATATGTAATATAATTTTAGATAAAATTATTTCCTTTAACTGAATTTTAAAACAATATTATGCCGATTGGTCCTGGTCAACTGTTTAGGAAATCCTTATCGATAATATTGGCCAAATACATCGATCAGAACTCTTAAACCACTCAACAGATCAAATAACACGTTATAGTTTTTTTTAAGAAAATAATATATACGCGCTCTTATATACACTCTCAAACTTATCCTAGGGTCTCACTTACCCTATTTCAAATGAGTCAACTCCACCGAAGCCTAAGTGTTCGCTCAATCTAAGCTCTGATACCAACTGCAACAACCCACTTTCCCGTACAATTAAGCGGCCAATAAACCACACATGACCCAATCAGATTGAATGGAAAGGCAGATAGTTAGGGGAAAGAAAGAAGGTAGACAAGAAGAAACCAACAACAATAGATTCTCACAGCGGAATGAATAATCTGTAATATAAGACGAATCTTTACACAAAAACAAGCTGTAATATAAGTATATACAGACGTCAGTCAGAGTATACTAGCCTATTTTAGCCTGGACAGTTATAACAACATGTCCTCTCGATTACTGATAAATACAACAATGAATGCAACAGAATAATAACCATGTACGTGAATATGTCTCCAGGCCTCCAGGTTGTCTCCTAAAGCTCTAAAATATCCAACTAAATCTAGAAATATGTTCGGTATGACCCGAGCATTATAGGAAAACAATGCCCAAGTTGGTCTTATAGAAACCAGAATGAGAAACTCAAATCACATAGAATTTTACTTACTATAGCTTGCAAAGTTCTTTAAAACCAAAAGTACCTCGTAAGATCACGTCGCACATAAACACGGACGGGTTTTTACCTTACAATAACCAAAACATTTATATCAAAAAATCCAGTGGTATTATAATAATGTCTAATTGTGAGAATAATAATAATCAAGTAGATGTGATGCTCGTGGGTGTACATCACAATTATACTAGGTATATAACCAAAACCTGACAAGGACATTCACTAATTGAGTAGGATTTCCATGGAGGTGCCTTTAGTACTTTAAGAACAGTCCTCCTGCATACATCCTCAGTGGTGTACCATACGAAAAACATAGCTTGTCTAGCTAAGATTGAGTGCATCGCCCCATGCATGCAAAACAACTGTAAGTAATGTTTAGGAGGAGCCCACTACACCTAATGGGTGTGCCAACCCTACTGACCATGTTTCCTATCACTGGTTTTAGTCATTTACCACTAAGGAGGCTACGTCCAGCTTTCTAGCTCACGCAACGCCATCAAAACAGATCATGGAATCCTACATAGATTTCCATACCCTAACTGGTCTCGGAATCATATATGGATTCCCCTATATCTAAAATAGATCTTGAAATCACCTATCAATCTACATACTTCAAAGGGTCTCGTAATCAGATATGGATTCAATATATCACGAAACTCCCCCATAGAACCGTATATGGTTTCAGAGTGGTTACGGTTTTCATGTCATCTCTTATGAGTACGCTCTTCCGCTTCCCGGTGCCAAAAACCAAATTTTGATTTTCTGGAATGCTCAATACTGGCTTTTTAGGATATAATCAGACAATACGTAAGAGCGAGGATCACCCCCTAACCATTTTTGTGAACAAATCTCCTTATCATTTGTCCCAAAAGAACAAAACGAGTTAATATGTATAGTATAGTACCATCAACGGTAACTGTACCATGTAATCCCCATGTTTCTCCAAGATATTTTCGAAGTTAAAATCCTTCAATGTTAAGTAGGGAATGTTTTCGTACCACCAAAATTAAGAAGGATTACATTTTTTGGGCCAAGATTGATAGTCGGTTATTTAACTACCAAACAAACATTTAAACAAAGATTATAATTCCTATGGAAATCACTAAGTCTCATTTAATTAAATTTCAATTAATGTAAAATGATCTTTCAAATACTTGGAAATTGCTTCCATATACTTATCTTCCATACACTTATCTTAATGGTTTAAGTATATTCACAAACCATTTTCACTTTCAAAACATAGAAACTTGTTCATGTACTTAAATAATACTATAAGTATATTCACAAAATGTTCAGAAGGATTTTTCATTTCAAATCATCTTGAAATGACCAACTCCATATGCCATAAAAACGTAGATATTATTAATCCACACATTAGTTCTTCCCATAAATCTCTTTTATTTATAAATAAGTATATCCTTTATGACTTTCCAAATTAATTTATAAAATATTTTATTGATCTCCAATCTATTTATGAAATACCCTTTTATAAATCTTAAAATCCTATTAATAAGACTTTTTTTTAGATCTCCAAACCAATTTATAAATATTCATTCTGACATCATTTAATACCCAACTCTGATTCCAATTCCAAAATCTCTTTCCAATTTACAAACCCTTTGAAAAATCCATTCTATTGGATGTAATCCTTCTTAACGCTTTCATTTAAAAATAACTTGTACCGTTTTGATCATCTAGTAATTAATTAACTTCAAACAGTATTGATATAATGATAATAAATTTTTCCTAAAAATATATTAATATATATAAATAAATTAACTTTTAAAACTATATTAATACATTAATAAATTAACTTTGAAATAATATTATAATTAACTTATAGATAATAATTAACCTAAAATAAAATTGTTATAAGAAAACTTTAATTAAATAATTACTTAACTTTTAGACAAATTATCATAATCAACACTTTAAAATGGTAATTAAATAACTTGGGAAAAATATTCTCAAATAACTTTATGAAATACTTTAAAGAATCATACAATAATTAAACTTTAATTAATATTAAAAATTATAAATAATTATCTTTCAAACCATTACTAATAAATAATAATTATCTCTAAAACATTATAAATAAATAGTTACAAGCTTTTAAAACTAATTACTAAATGATTATTATATTTAAAACCTTATAATAGATAATAATTATTCTTAAAATAACTTTCAAATCAATGATCAACCTTTCAATTTTGGAAGATGTTTAGCGATCCAATGGTACTTAAACAAGATACCATGTCATTTAATTTAAATTTCCAAGTTAGTAACATACATTTACATAATCCATGATTATATCCATAAATTCAACACTTAACCGTCATTGTTTAACATATCACTTATTCAAAGTGGCATATCACTTAACGATATACATTCAGATGTCAAAGTCTATAAAGTAGTAGAACATGAATCTGTTCTACTACTTAAATGTCAAATTAATTTAATTAGCAAAATGGTGTTTATTCCGCTAACAGGTGTCCAATTATCATATTCAATCCAATTTAACTCAACAATATTTTATTTGGCCAAATAAACATCACCAATCAAGATATAAATAATTAAACGATGTTATTATTAGAATAACATGACTAAACCCAGTTCGTTTACATATGTCATAAATTTTTACATGTCTAAAGCTACCAATAGGTTACACTAATATATTGTACTCATCCATACATGTACAACACAAAAATCCATGTGTTAATCGGATTTGAAACGAACATGTTATGGAATTTTAAATGTTTGTGCATAATAGTATAACTAAATTTATATTTAAACAAGAATTTCTCGTTATAAAAAAGAACGACCCAGCCCATCACCTTTCATACCAGACCCGCATCCATATCTATAGTTCATCTCCCCTCTTTTAATATTCGATTCCCAGTTACCCATCGTGCACGATTCCCTGCACGTGCATAAGCGATCGCGACCTCTAACCCACCATCTGAAGCCACCATCACATCGCTCTTCTCCACCCTCCCTCTCCACTGCACCCCACCATCACCACCCGAATCAATCGAAACAAGATGCGGCTGAAACTTCCTCCCCCAAAAACACACGTAGGACAAAGTAAAGGTGTGAAATTTTATGTCACCAATCTCCACCAAAAATTCACGAATCAAATCTCTCTCCTCCACGATCACCAATCCAAGCCCTAGTTCGCAAATCGATGACCATCTCTCTGATGAACTCAAGTCGTAGGTTATAACGATCGCCATTCATTGACACAGAATCACATCGGTACTTCACCAAAAATTCTACACTTCCATACGATCTCAACAACACTAGCAACGTCGAATGATTCAACCTAGATTAGGAGAAATAAAATTTTGAAGTTTGATGATAGAGATAAGTGACTATATCTCGACCTCTGCTTGACGAAGTCAAGCGTGATCGATTTCTAAAAATTTTATGGATTGACACGAACAAGTTTTTTGTTAATCAATTGGCTAGTGTGAAGTGGATTAGAGGATGTTGATTTTTGAATGTTGAAGATGTTTATTTTCTTGCTTTTCTTTTATTTTTAATTTTGACAAATATGAACAAAACAAATCCAAGCTGTGTTCTTCCTAGTACTTATAGCATGGCCAAGACCATAGTTTCTCTTAACCTACATCTTCCTAGGGGAAAGCTAGGCAGAGAAATCAAAGAGGAACAAGGGAACAGGATAGACAGGGAGACATGTATGACAACGATGGCTGGTAGGAGGAAGAGGAAACAAAGTGGCTGCCCTTTATGTACTTATGTAAGAGTTGATTTTGAGAAGATTTTGGATACCTCGCCATACCGTATAGGATCCGATTATGAATCATGAACGACATAAAATAAAATACGATTGCATACAGAATTGTGACATGATCTCAAAATAATAATAAAATAGTCAAGTTAACTTATTATTTTTAGTTTCAAAAATGCCGATGTTCGACATAAAATACGTCAAACGAAAATTTATTTATTTTCAAATTTGAAAATTATGGAAAAATTCTATAAATTAAATTAACGATACATTATCAAAACTTGAAAAATTATTTGAAACATAGATTTTATTATAAAAAACCCAAACTAAATATTTAAAACTAATTAAATTTTCCAAAAGTCAATACGATAAAATTTTGGATCGTTACAAGATGCCCTAAAAGGAGTTTAGGAACGACTGTCATTAAATGACCAATTTATGTTTTGAAAATAAGAACTGTAAATTAAAACCAAATTTGTTTTATATATAAGGAAATTCATAAAGTGTTTATGAATACATATTCCATTTTCACTGAGAAACAACTGTTATTTCAAGAAATACCAACTTCATAGCGAAGAAATTTCTTTTAGAAATTATTGGTAGTAAAATGGATTTGGATATGATCCAAAGATGAAATTGGTTACATGGGATGAAATGAAACTAACCTAACCTAAACGAACACAATGCATTGGAGAGTTTAATAACACATTGAGGAGTGACTATGAGCTCCTTATCAATATCGAGAATAGATAACCCTTTGTTGACTAAGTCACCAAGAGTATCAACTCTTACATTTGGTATGATGCACAAATCCAAGAAGATTCCAAGTACGTTATCAAAATATGATTTTGGTAGTTGTACCCGAAGGGATATGATTCATCGGCCATGAATGTATCTTCAAGAGCATGACTAATGTAGTTGGGACGAACTCAAAAAAGTTGATAAGAATAAAATCATTTCAATTGTTGAAATTAGCTTAATGGATTTATCATTCAATATGTTTAAGAAAATTTGGATTTTCTTACAAAATTATCACTTGATATCACTTTATGTTTTGGTATATATGTGTTGAAATGGAAAATTCTAAGTAATAATGTAGAATAGACTATTTGCACATAACAGCCAAAGAATATCAAAGCCAATGGGAGTGATATTGAGTTTGTGGATTTTCGGATATGATTCTATAAATGATATGAATGTATCATTCTCTAAGAATCAGAACTGAATAAGTGTTTTGCTAGAAATATCAAATAGTTTAATTTTCAGTAAAATGCAGATGAAGCCTGTGTCCATTAGAAAGAACCACTAAAAGGTACATAGATATTTTTAGACTATAAGTAAACAACATATTATTGATTGTTAACAATGAACTTTTGTTAAAATCAGCAATGGTTTGGTTGTTTAATACTCAATATTGAATTTGAAAATCATATATTTTTTATTAAGTATAAAGGATGTCAGAAATATTCAAAATGATATGCAAAGACACCTTATTGAAATGTTTAACAAGGAACATTAAAATGGATTCTTTATGCCTTACCAGTAGGAATTATCATACATGTTATACTCTCTACAATATCGTAGTTTGCTTATGCATTTGATGAATGAAGCAAATATCAATCCATAATTAGGATCCCAAAATGATAGTTTAGTGTGCTCTCGAGTATTTACAAAATTCTAGGGAATTGTTTGCAAAAAGAATGAATTCCTTATAAAGGAGTGTTCGAACTCGAACTTTAAAAGTGCTATCGTGTATAACATGTCAACATAGATTCATGTTTAAATCTTAGTTAAGGATATTTAAGTTGGAAATATTCCAAACAAAAGGTTGTGGCTGATTCAACGAAAATAAGGAGTACATTGCCTTGAATAGTGCAACGATAAAAGCAATGTATAAATATAAATGAAAAAAATTTAAAACTGAGCTAGGGGTGATTTCAGGTATTAAGAATATTACATTATTATTATAGTTAAAAATGTAATGATAAGAGACTAAAATTCGAGAAACATACTCTGAATAGTTCCACATGATAAAAGTAGTTTATTGGCACTAGAGAGTTATTTATTGGGTAGATAATTAAAACAACATAGAAAATGCATTCACGAAGGATCTAACTCAATCAATTTTCATCAAACTGATCGAAGGAATGAGATAGAGATTCTATAGTTGGCCTAAGTGCAAGTGGGAGATTGATAAAGTTAGAGGTGTGTCCTAAGGGCAATTATGTAATTATTACATATATCTAACTCGATAAACAATCTTGTTCGAAATAAAAAGTGTTTTCTTTCTATCATATACTTGACATAATGTGTTATATTAATTAATTAATTTAACTAAAAGTATATTTAATAGAAAATCAACAAATTGTATGTTTTGTGATAGTAGTTATAATGTGTTGTGATCATGAGTGATTTATTACAATAGAATAGACATACCATTTTAAAAATTTCTGGTCTAGATGTATCGAGACTGTATATCGATACATTCATTAAGACTAGAGTATATAATGCTCTCTAAATATTAGGCAGTGTTTTACTTGTGGCTGCTTGGGTACCAAGGTGTTACGTTTTGATAATTATTGGATAACTCACTTGATAGTTTTTTATTGGTTAATATAACTAAGATCATATAGAAATATTAATGTGACAATGTTACACAGTTCTCTTAACTTAAGAATAACATTAATCTTTAATGGTTAAGCTCTGGTTTATTTATAGTTAAATCATGTATGATGTCCGAATGACTATAGCCGGCCAAGTGGAAGCAATGGAAGTGAAACACTATTTAAGAGAGGATTTGTCTCCTTAGTTATATGAGTTTAGTATCATAATCAACTAAAGTCAACTTAAAGTCAAAGACTTTGGCTAGAACTGTTCGATCGAAAATAATAGCTATTATTGAACAAATGACTTTGTGTTTGGACTATAGAGTTGAATATAGATGATACTGGAATTTGGACCATTAATAAAATCCAAAAGTTCAAGTGATATAGTTGACCAAGAGAATTAGTGCAAATAATCGTCATTACTAGGTAACACTTATTAAAGTATAATTGGATTTTACCAAAACCAAGTAAGTGATAAATTCAGCCATAATGCTAGACAATCCATTAAGTAAAGTGTGAACGTTAATATTCAAATTGTTCGATATTAATCACTGATAAAATTTACACTTAAGAGTCACGCAACCAAAACGTTGAATACTCATTTTTCACCAGATTTAATTAATTGTAATCATTATAAATTAATTAAATTAATTAATATTTATGAAATATTAACTATAAAATTTTATTTAATGTCTATTGAATAATATCAAATGGTGTGCATATAATAGTTATATAAAAATTAATTGATATTAATATCGGTACACGTTTAAATTGGTTTAAATGCAATAAATATTGTTCGGGCTTGATATTTTCAGCTTTTTTTGGCTATGATAGGGCATGATGAGGCTGGCTATAAGATGGCTAGGAGTAGGGATTTTTAATGTTTAAAAGAAGGGAATAGATAAGAGAAAATTAAGGATCTCAATCCTACTTTTACTCTCTAATCTCTCCCTTATATATACACCTTAACCCTCACTTTAGATTTGATCGTTTGCTACCTCCATCTTCTCCTCGGCTGACTGAACATACCCCCTCCTCAAATATTCAAACGTATTAAATATAAATTAAATAAACTATAATCATTGGTGGTAAGGCAATTTGAAAGCCAGGAACTTCAGGATTAGAATTCGATTCAAGGAGTTCACTTCTTCGTTTCAACATGCGAACTTTGGGCTTTGGTAGAAGTTACTTGTTAACCAATAAATGGGATCAACATCCGAAAATCAGATAAAAGCACCAGTTCAGATTAAGTAAACATTAAAGCAGTAAAGTAGACACAGTTTTTATAGTGGTTTAGCATAATCACTGTCCTAGGTCCACTTTAATATTTTATTAATTTTTCTCTCTTTGGATTACAACTAGCTATATTAGATATAACCACAATCCAATGGATCTCAGATTTACAGTGATGTTCCTAGAAAGCTTATGAGCCACTAGTACTAAGAATCTACCGATCTAAGTCCTAGAACAACAAATTGTTGTTTCCTAGGTGACTTTAATGGAGGAAAGATTAGATGTGAAGAAATAGCCGAGTCTCCATCCTTCAAGAATTTATCTCCCTTTTTGGTTGCGCTGTGCTTGTATATATAGGGGTACAGTCAATTGGGTTAGAAGTCTCCTTGGAGTAGAGTCTAGATGTCGGCCCAAAGGAGTATGAAAAATCTCAGGACCAACCAAGGTGTTCAAATATGTCAGTAAGGACATGATCATGTCAACGAAGCCAAATTTGTATAGCTCCACACTTGTCAAACTCTTTTGCGTTACAAATGGTACTTGATTGTGAGTTGCCCTATGTAATTTCCATTGATTACTGGTCGTCTAAAACAAGTCGATTCCTACTTCTCCCTAAAATAGCTCGGTATCTTCTTTTTTCCTAAGAGGTCGGTAGTGACTTTTTCTTAGATTGAAATGACTTGTACTCTTTTGCATCACTCTTCTAACCCTATATGGAGATGTACCGAAAAGGTGCAACATCTACGGAGTTGTCAAAATCATGTCAGTTTACCTCTCTTCATGTCAGTACCGACATGTGTGGTTAGCTTATTTTTAGTTGAATTTTTTCTGATATATTTCTTTGCTCTATCTAAGAGTACTTATCAATTTTCAAATCCTTTATCATTTATCGTTTTAATTAAGGTAACAATCTCTCTGGATCGTTTATTGCCCAATCTAGGGTTTCGGTCTCTCCGGATCCTTGCTAAGTCTGTTCACTCTCCAACAAAGTAACCCAATGACCAAATCAAGCTCATCCAATCACCATTCGACGAGGGGACTTACTTTTCATACAAGCCTATCCACTTGCTCTCTAGCAAGTGACCCTGCACCTTGCACTATAGCCCCAACTCCTCGGTTGGGACTCTAAGGCGGCCTATATTGTACAGGCCCATCTGCTCGCTCTCCGACGAGGGGACATACATATTTACTCCAATCCCATCTCTCTAGATGAGACTTAAAGCGACTAATATCAATCATCACATTCAATGTATATTTTTTACAAGTCAAATAAGCAGAAATCCAAATTGTTCACCCTAAACATTCGACTCAGAGCATGTTAAGAGACCGATCTAGGTCTCTTACATGTGTAAGCGGTCCGATATTATTATTATCCTAATTAGTCATCTTAGGCATCCAACTAAGAATGTTCCTATGGACCGTTTGGTATATCATACATATGTAAGCGTTCTAAGGTTAGTTGCATCAATTTTTTTAAAGTTATGGTAAAAGAATCGAACCTGACTCTAATCTGTCCCTATCATGGGGTTGTCATCTAGTGGAAGACTATGATCCATAACCCCATTCTACCCTCCGTTCCAATGGTGAGCTTTTGGTTCTAGCTCTTGCTGTCATGCATTCATATTTTGATTTGTCCAAGCTCCAGCATCGCCTGCTTCATGCATTAAAGTTCATCCTAGATCCACATTTATCGCGCCCTTGATTCATGGGAGCATTGTTTCAATTTGCTTTGCTCTATCTCCATATGCTCCTATATTGGTTTCTGATCTTTTATTCTAAGTTCCTGTAGCTCTAGTTATTCCTTATTGTCTAATCCTTTAGAAAAATCCTTCTAGCATCCCCCGTTGTCATGTTATCATCCCATCATGCATCCCCTTCATCATTCTTTCCATCTCTTCCTTAATCATATAGATTGATGGTGAGAATTTCACGACACCTCCTAACACCCCCAGACTCTGGTTGACTTCCTCCAGCCCTAGATCTAGTGTTAGGCCTCTTTATCTTCTCCAAATCTTAGATTCAAGCTTCAAGTTTTTAGATTTAGCTCTTGTTTTCCATGAAAGCACCAAAATGTTAACCCAAAAATTGGATCAACATCGAAAATCAGATGAAAGAACTAATTTAGATGAAATAAATAGAAAACAGTAAAGAAGACATAGTTTTATAGTGGTTCGATGTAATCTCCAACCAATGTCCACTTTAATCTTTTATTAGTTATTCCCTTTGTAGATTACAACTAGCTGTATCAGATTTGACCACAGTCTAATGGATCTTAGATTACAATGATGTTTCTAGAGAGTTTATGAGTCACTGATACTAAGAATTTGGTTATCTTAGTCCTAGAATAGCAAATTATTATTTCATATGTGACTTAATGAGGAAATGTTAAAAGTGAAGAAGCAGCAGAGTCTCCATCCTTTGAGAATTTGGCTTCCTTTTTGGTTGTTCTGTGGCTTGTATTTATACGGGTATCAGACGTGTTAGGACAGAAGTCCACTTGAAGCATAGTCTAGATATCGACCCAAAGGAGTGTGAAAAATCTTGAGAAACCCACTTTGGGTGTTCAAACATGTCGATCAATCATGCGGCAAAGACAATTTTGTATTGCTCCAAGCTTGTCGAACTCTTTTACATTTTTCATGCCACTTGATTTTGAGTTTCCCTATGCTGTTTTCGTTGATCGTTGGTCGTCCAAAACAAGTCAATTCCTACTCCTTCCTAAAGCAACCTGGTATTAGCCTTTTGCGTAAGAGATCTGTAGTGACTTTTTTTCTTAGCTCGAAATGACTTGTACTCTTTTGCGGCAGTCTTTTAATCCCATGTAGATGTGTCTCAAGAAGTTGCATCACCTACGGATGTAAGACCCATATTTTTGATAATTAAAAATATTCAATTAAATAAGATTTTTGGAATTTAATATTATGTAAAATTAAAATTTATGACTAATTAATGAGAAAAAAATATTAGAAAATAATTTAATGTTATTGTTTGAACGTTATTGATAACTAATTTAATGTAATTTCAATCAATTGAAATTATTGTAAAGTTAATTTAGTTATAATTGTAAATAAGGAATTTTATGATATATTAATGGTGAAATTGTATGTTGTTTTATGTAATTGGTTTTAATATAGAATTTGAAATCAGTTAGGTGGTATGCAATTTATTAACCTTTATGTGCAAATAATAAATTTAAAAATGTGTTTTGTACTAATATGCAATAATTTTTTAATTATCATTTTTTTATTTAACTTGTTTGAAATTAGTTGGAAATTAATGAAAATTTAATGTAATTAAAATATTACTGTTAATATAAGAAAAGCCGTTAACTGTAGAAGTTGAGTATAATAAGATGAAAACTTATGTTAATTAATTCATCAAGTTTGGGTTGATTTAATAATAAGAGTGAAAATGAAAATAAAAGAATTTATTGGATTAAAATATAATAAACTGGGGTTTTATTACGTTACGTAATGGAACGCTGTAATTAATGTAATACTTATATCTTGAAATTAACAAGGAAAATTTTAATTTAAAAGATTATTAATTTCTGTTTGATTAAGAATGATGATAGAACACTTTTAATTAGCAATTTCAAAGCGATTAAATAGATTTTTAAATAATAATTTATTTAATTAACATGCAAAATTAGTCTTTTTGGGCACTGCCTTGATTTCGACGAAACCAGTTTCATCGGATCCATAATAGTGAAATATTATAGGATTTCCAATTTCATAGCGATTAGACTTATCGTTTGATCGTGCGAGCTCGAAATGCGTAGAAATCAATTAAAGGAAATTAATGAAAATAATTTGATTTTAAATGCTAACTTCTATATACAAGGCAAATTAGGGTGTGAAGCTAGTTTCAATGAGTTTAAAAATATTAATTTCGATATATTGGATGACCTATTTTCGTTTCGAGAACGAAACGGGCTTTTTGGGTCGTTGTTTTCGTTATGACCCAATTCGATTTGTTTGATCCATTCTTATCCATCTCTGTCTATATATATGCTGTTATAAACCCTAGCAGCTTCTTATTTTCATTTTCTATGCGTGCAATTTCTATCTATCTACTCAATTATCCGTTCCTTCTCAATGGAAGACATTTCAAAATGCTAATTCCAAATCAAATCGAAAATCAAACACCTCAAACCATATTATATTATATATCGTTGCAAAGCTCTCGACAAATGTAATCTGCATCTACAGTTCATTTTTGCAATCGAGTTTCGATTTGTCAAGAAATCAGCAATCTTTCCTCTGCTATCCATATTTAGGATTCACGATCAACGGTGGATCGTCGACCATTCGACGATCGGGATTTGCATCAGGTAGAGGGGACGATGTAGAGTGCATCCATATGGTTCATTCGCGTCAATAGTGCTGAAGTTTGCTAGAAAACGGTGATTAGGGCATGGCGGCGTAGTGAGCCTGGGGAGCGCCAGAGGTGATGGCCATTTGGCTTGAGGTGGAGGCGAGCGCGGTGAGGCCAGCAGTGGTGGCGGATCTGTGATTGATGGCATGTAGGGGAAGGTCGCAGCAGTCAAAGCTACTGGCTAACGGGATGTTCGTGTCACGTGCTGTATGATAGGGAGATGAAGGTGATGTGTTATTTACTTCATTTCTCTTTGTTTATTTTAATTTAAATTTTAAAACTTTTAACTAGCATAACATTTTCATCCAACCTCGCATTCATGCACGGTTTCTGCCATTAGATTCGTGTCGGAATTCTTTACAACATGGAACTGGTTTGGTTGAATTTGTAAACTGTTGGATTTTTGGACTTTTATTGGATTTTTTTTATTGTTTCTATAGGCAAGCGGGGTTTTATCCTAGTTCCCTACCAAGTTATTATTAATAAAAGGAAAAGAAAGGTTACATATGGAAATTAGGAATGTAAAGCAAACATAACTAAGTAGAACCACGAAAAAACATATGGGAATTACAAAGCATAACGATAAGAACAGAAGAAAAGTGCAGGTGTCAATGAAAAGGCCAAACGGAGGTTGTTGTTGGCTATTTGGATCTCCACCAAGACATGCATAAACTAATTTCATGATTAATTTCTTTCGAAATTATGGATGGCGTTCTTTTCTTTTCCTAAAAGACTCATTTATTTCTCTCATACTAGTAAACTGTAATGAAGATTTTTTTGAGAGCGCGTAAGATGTCCTTGCTTCCAATCTCTACATTTCATATATGTCTATAGATGCGCCGCCATTCCTGTATGTGATCAAATAAAGGGTTAGGTAAGTGTAATTGATTCAGGCAATCCAATCATGCATTCTGGAAAATGGGGCATTCAAAGAAGAGATGGGTTATAATTTCTGGTACAGTATCACATAATACACATTTATTATCTGGTATGTGTGCAAGGTCATGTAGTTTCTTTTTGGTCATTATTATCAAAAGAAGAAGATCAAAGAAATTTTATTGATGTTGATTCAGTATACAAAAATGTTTTCATAATCTGTTTTTCATACTTTATTACATCCTTGTACTCAGTATTTATACAGAATGAAATATTACGTATTGGGCCTAAATACAAAGCCCATGATCTGTTGGCCCATGCTTTGTTATATAATGTACTGAGACGAAGTGATCTTCATATCTATTCGGTGCTTGGTATTCTATCTTTATCTTATTACGCCCCTCTCAAACCCGGCTCCAGATCTAGGGTTTGCGATTTCTTCACAATACCATGCCACCATTAAAAGAATATCTAAAAATAGTTCAGATCTGATGTAGAGGCAGGCTCTTCTCCATTTGCTTGAAAATATTGAGAGATATTCTTGTGGCTGCCTTCAGATTAAGATAAAAGAGGGGTCTTGAACTGTTGAGTATGTCAGATCTAAAATAAGATGGGAGAATGATGTACAGCTATGTATGAGATGCCTTGGTTGGTTCAGATCTGATGTAAAGGTGAGTTCTTCTCTATTTGCCTGAAGATCTAAGTATGTTTTGTCGGCTTAAGTGTATTTTGTAGGATATTCTTGCAAAATATGCTTACAACCTTCAGATTGAGATAACAAAGTGAGACTTGAATTATTGAACTTGTGAGATCCGAAGGAAACAGAGTAAAGGTTGAATCTTTGATGATGAAAAGAACCTCAAAGTGAACATACTGCTGAAGCATGGGCGATTGATGTTCTGCTTATGATGCTTGCTGCAGCTTCAACTCAGAATGAAAGCAGCCATTATGTTTAATCTAACATTTGAGGTTTGCAACTCTAAGCTTGTCTCTGAACCGAGTAAAGTTCATCTTTGATAGAGGCTTTGTTAGTATATCAGCAACTTGGTAAGTAGCAGGTATGTGGTTAATGTCTAATTTCCCTTTTGCAACTTGCTCACGAATAAAGTACAAATCCATCTCCATGTGTTTAGTTCTGGAATGTAAAACTGGATTAGCTGTAAGTGACACTGTACTCAAGTTATAACACCATAATGTAGTTTTGCTATCTGTTTTGATTTGAAGTTCATTCGGTAGAGATTCAATCCACATTGTTTCTGCTACGGCATTAGTAATACTTCTGTATTCAGCTTTGTACTAGACCTGGATACAGTTGTTTGTTTTTTTGAACACCATGAAACCGGACTTTTGCCTAAGTAAATGCAATACCCACTTGTTGATCTTCTGTCATCTATGTCACTTGCCCAGTCTGCATCTGCATATCCAATAATGCTAATAGTTTGGCCTGCTTCCATGGTTAGTCCATAGTCTAATGTTCCCTAAGATATCTCAGTATTCTTTTGATTGCTGTCCAGTGTTCATCTGTTGGGCATTGCATGAATTGACTTACTTTATTTACACTGAATGATATTTCTGGTCTGGTGATTGTTGCATACTGTAGTGCACCTACAATACTCCTGTATTGACTGTCATTTGTGATTATTTCCCCTTTAGTCTTTGATAGATCAGCATTGGTTATCATGGGTGTTGAGATTGAATTTGCGCTACACCAAAATAGCGATTTTGCAACATTTTCCATTTGTTAATTTCCAACACTTATAGATGTTACAGCCTACTGACAATAAAAAAGTGTCAGGATACCTAAAAAAGTGTTGCAAAATATAAATAATGTTTTTTTATAAACTTTCCAACACATCAGTTATAATTTACAATACAAAAAAGTGTTAGGACAGTTGGTAAATTTGTAAATAACTCACTAAAAATTGGACCCTTATGTAATCTTGTATAGTATCATCTATCTCACACTTTCCCTTCCATCTCCAATATCGGCCGCCTAATTTTTAATTTAATTAGGGTTCCCGCTTTCCCAATCGCGCATCCTCCATCTTCTCCAGGTAACGATTTCTTATTCTACTAACGATTTCCCAACCGCTTCATCTCTACATCCTACTAACGATTTCCCATTCCATCCCGCGCGTCATCTCCAGGTATATCGACTTAGGTTCGATTTGGATTTTGAATCATCTTTAATACCTTGACTGTTATTTGCAAATATTGAAACCATCTTTTGTTTAATCGGTAATGGAAACGTGCTTACTACTTAAATTGATGGATAGAATCTGGAACGTGCTTTAACTTCTGGTCTGATATCTTTTGCAGGCTGTAATTGATGGATAGAAGCCATTATTATAGTACTACTTACTGCTATATTAAAGGTACTTGTTTAGGTATCAATTCCTTTCCAAGATATAATTACATGTGAATTAATTTACTATTAAATTTAGTTCTATTGATTGAGTCCAAATAAAAGTTTACAAAAGTCGGTTAACTGAAAGATATAGCCAGGAAATGATAATAATTAATACAGTTTTTCATTTCCAGGTTTAAAATTTTCAAGTTTATATTTTGAGCTTATTGCAGTTTCTACGTATCTAAATATGAATTCAAACTGACCTTTTCCCACACCGATTGCAGAGCAAGTTTTGATGAGAAAGATAGTATTTGTTTAAAATTACAACATGAAGAGTGCTTGAAATATTTTTTTAAATTAGAGCTTTGACTTCTTTATTTGATTATAAGAACATCATAACTAATTTTGAGATTATATTTCTTTTTCTTTCCTTTTTATATTTGATCATCGCTAAATTTAATATATTTTACTTTATTCGTGGACAGAGATTTTTAAATTGTTAATTGACTGATTTTAATGTGTGCAATAACTTTGTGAATGGTTTAGTAATGAGTGAACCCCCATTAATGCAGAACTAATCTATTAATTGATTTATCAAATGCAATTTTCATCACTATTAAGTGTATCCCAATAGTTCTTCCGTTTGATTTGTTTTCTGTTTACTGTCATTTCTTTCAATCAGAGATCCAAACCTATTTATTCATCATAAATACAAGCCTTAGACTTCAATCCTTTGAATCCAGTAAAGGAAAATAATTTTGTAGTTTTTTAATAGCATTAAAATCTTAAATTTTACTTGAGTAGTTAACTGATTTGATTCAGTATTCTTCTTAATTGAAACGGTTGCTACTTTGGTCTTTGCTGCTTGTAGTTTCCTTTCTAAGATGCAACAGTTTTCAAGAGGTGACTGAAAATGTGCATATTTTCTTTATTGACATTGATTTATGGAATGGTCCATGTGGGGCAACTGAAAATGTGCATATTTTCTTTATCAATAATCTACAAACTTTAGTGTGCTTGTAAATTTATGTATGGTTTAATATAGAGGACATAAAGTACATTGAGGAGCCTTGAGGAAGATACTACAAATTCCAGAAAGAGAAAAAGTGACTGGAATTCAAGTTATGTCTAGTTCTTATCTGTTTTATTATTGATTTTATTAAGTGTAGGCAGTGGATAGGAGAATATCTTGATGGAATATATGAATTGTGAGGACAGAGCAAAGTTTGGTTGATATACTGATGCATATCGTCAAATGAAAGTAAGTTTTATGCATAATATGGATACTTAAAATTTTCTTGAGTGATTGTATGTTCGTTTTCTTTTTGGTAAATCAAATAGGATAGAGATACAATATGAATTGGAGTATCATTTTCCCTTTATTATATATAATATTTTCCTACTTCAAAGATTATCATACTGTATTATAATGTATGCATAGTAGTAGGCCAGTTTGTTTTGTACAACGTATAAAAACGTATATTTTATTGACATCTAATATGATAACAACTAAGATAATATAGTGATTTTTTTTAAATTGAATACTAGTACTTCATTTAGGATGGCTAATCCAAAGCCAAAGCCTTGATTGTCATCCATAAATTAGTTGGAAAAATGTTTATATTTGAATGCAACAAACTGCTATTACTTGAGTAAAAAAAATGCAAGTGAAAGATTCAAAGAAAGAATATTTGAAATACAGGCATATTATGAAATAGACAACAATAACTACTACAACAAACTGATAATTCATCACTTGCAACAAATGTTTAGCATTACTAAGTGAATATAATAAAGAGTGTATCCAATGACAAAACTTTTTAAAGAAGGTACGTACTATACAACCAAGTAATAATGATTTGAAATAATCAGTGGTTCAACGAGGACGTTTTGAGCAATTGGTGATTATTAGGTGGTGATTCGCGGTCGGCGGTGGTTGATGCAACAGTTGTTGTTGCTTGCGATTGGGGATTTTATTATTAGTTTTTTTGGTCGATGAAGGACGGTCAAGGCAGTTGAAGCCGAAGTATGTATATTTGACAGTGTTGTTTGGGATGTACTGATAGGTCGGGATAGAAATAAGAGGAGGAGGTCACAGTGATTTTCTATGTGGTCAAAGCAGCAGTGGAGATTGTCCTCTTGTAGTCGTGGCAGTGGTCACTGAAGAAATAGTGAGACTGATGTTATGGGCTATTGAATGGTAGCTGCTGTGTTGTTGCCTTGGTGACTTGAAGGCGATGGTGGTCAAGCAAGCATTGAAGTGGAGTGATGTATGGTTTGTTTCAAGTGATGGCACAGTTAGATAGTGAAGGGCAGTTCAGAAATGGTTGATGGCAGGGGTTATATGAGGAGATGGTTGATTGTTTGTGGGTTATGTATGATGAAGGAAGGTGTGAGATGATGGTATGATGTGCACAGAAATGTGCACAGTGATGATGATGGGTAGAAATGTGGTGCAGTGCACAGTTTTGGTAGAGGAGGTGGTTCCAGTAGTTGACTGTTGGCGATGGATGCAAGAAGTTTTAGTGAAAGTGAATGGACATGCTAATGTATTGTGGCAGAGAAATAGTGCAGATGAGTATTGTTGCAGCACGAGTGGTGACTGTGATCCGTTTAGTTTAGTGGTGGTTAATGGCAGGTAAGTGTGGGATAGTGGTTTAGTTTTTAGAGATGGAGGGTGATAGTTTGTTGATCAGTGAGATGCACAGTTGGTAGGGCGTAGTTGTAAGTGGTTTGGAATTAGACAGTGGGATGAGGTGGATGGTGGAGGGTGTTGTTTTCTGGGTGATGGGGTTGTATATTTGTATACAGTTGGTATGTAAAGGCACATTTATTTAATAATTTTAGTTTTTCCTGTTCTTTTTGATACTAACATAAATATATAAAAATACATTGGTCTTTTAATCTGTAAAATTTATAATTTTAAAATCAGAACTGATAAAATTGGGTACAAGAAAATGCTTTCTCATTTAGAGAACATATGAAAATAAGGTTGTAGTGTTTAAACTTGGATTTTGATAGAATTTCTAAAGGAAGAGAAGAGTTAAAGGAGAATAAAATTGTAAATGAACCATGTAATTTTAAAATATGGTAGATAATTAAAAGAGAGTTGCCTGATTTCGGTTTGGATGCTTAAGAATAGAGTAAATAATGGAAAATTATGTTATTCCTAAATATATTAGATAAGTTAGATTATTGGGACTTAAACTTGGAACTTCTTAAGATTATACTCACTCAAGAAGAGTTGATTACTTTATTTATAAAGTAAGCAAGAAAATATAAAAATAGGAAGATCCATCATTAATACGTACAGTATAATATTATCTTTAAAGAAACAATCAATTATGGCCTAACCTTTATACAATCATAATCTCAAATAATATATCATGATATAAACAAACATACACAAATACATAGCATGATGTTGAGTTCATAATAACATTTACCTATACCGCTTTTCGTATCAAAAGGCACACCACTGTTTGCCTCTCGTTGGTCATTGTGGAGATCACGTATTTTTGTTTGTCCTTGTTTTTCCACCGTTGATGTTTCAACGGTTTGTGATAGTTCATTTATTTCATTTATATATTCATATATGCTTATGTTACCATCAGGATCCTTTTTATATATTACTGTAATTGTTGTAGGATGGGAATTGTTATTTAAACCAGGATTGTTTTACGCTTGCTAATATTTGAATTGCATCTGGGAACATTTGTTCCGTGTATTTTCATGGCATTCTAATTCAATCTGAGCATGGCTATTAATACAGTTCTGTTATGCTGTCATGTTAACTAACCCGAGTTTCCGATTATATTTCCGTTGTGCCATTTTCGAGGCAAGTATTGTCCATTACATTGTCGGTCAAATTATTTTATGGAACTTGTTCTCTGTTTTGTTTGCACGTCGCATATTATGTGCGCTGTAACCGTTCCAGTTTTGTTTCAGGTGAAAGAAGTTAATACTGTCTATACGTATGGCTATCCCATTTTATCTTCATATAGTTTGATTAACATGTATTTTGCATACTAAGTGCTGATGTAGTTTGATTAACATATATTTTGCATACTAAGTTTGCGAATTCATAAATACAAAAAAAATTAGAACCTGAGTTGTAACTTAGTCTTTAACCTTTTGATTTTGAAGGTATAAGTTTTTATCGAGTATTTATATTAAATGTAGGAACTTGAAGAAGGATGCTTTGGACTGTTGTATTAGACGTTGAAGAATATTCAAAACCATTAGAGTTTGGAGTGGATGATCAGGAATGGTTAGGTTAACCGTAAGTTAAACTTTAAGTGTATTTTGAAATATATTTTTTGAAGCTTATGTTGTAATAATATCTGAATATATGACATTATGGTATTTTAGATATGTAAATAATTGTTTGTGATATATTATACTACATTTGCAGAGCGTTTAAACTTTGCATTGAATATGTATGATGAATTATTTGTGATATGGAAACCATTATTTGCAGTGTGTTTATATTTAAACTTTGCATTTAAGTTTTGGTATATATATATATGTGTGTGTGTTACTAAATAATCATTTTCCAACACTTATAAGCGTTACCGTGTATTTCTATACTAACACTTATAAGTGTTACTGTATGCTTCGTTACCAACACTTATAAGCGTTACCGTATATTTCTATACCAACACTTATAAGTGTTACCGTATGTTTCGTTACCAACACTTATAAGCGTTACCGTATATTTCTGTACCAACACTTATAAGTGTTACCGTATATTTCGTTACCAACACTTATAAGCGTTACCGTATATTTAGGTACCAACACTTATAAGTGTTAGTAATACGTATGTTTGTAACACTTATAAGTGTTACAAATCTCGCTGCTCCATTCCTCATAGTCCATTAGTAACACTTAAAAAGTGTTACTAAAATTATTTGTAACACTTATAAATGTTAGAATTTGCCTGTTTTGGTGTAGTGTTGATTGATCGATTTTGGCTTTAGTGAGAATCTCATTGATATATTTCTTCTGACTAAGGTGTATCATGGATTTTAAATATCTCTTTACTTCAATTCCCAAAAAGTAGTTCAAATTTCTGAGATCTTTGATTGAAAATTCTCTGTTTAAATGCTGAAAAGATTGTTGATCTCTTGATCATCACTGCCTGTAATAATAAAATCATCAACATAAATTAGTATATATGTGATAGTACCAGAAACAAATTTTGTAAAAAGTGAGTTGTCTGATTTTGTGCAATTGTAGCCAAATCTGAATAAAGTTGTCTTCAATTTTTCAAACCAAACCCTTGGTGCTTGTTTGAGACCATAAATTGCTTTGTTCAACCTGCATGCTAACTTTTCATTGCCTTTCCTCTTGAATCCATGAGGTTGCTCCATATAGACTTCTTCCTGTAAAATACCATTTAAAAATGCATTATTTACGTCTAGTTGTTTTATATTCAAATTTCTATATAAGGCAATATTGAGGACAATTCTGATTGTGGAGGGTTTCACGACTGGCGAAAATGTTTCATTAAAATCAAAGCTATTTTTTTTGTGAATATCCCTTTGCCACTAGTCTTGCCTTATATTTGGAAATTGATCCATCAGCATTTCTTTTCAACTTATATGTCCATTTACAGCCCACTATGTTTTTATCAGTAGGTTGAGGAACAAGATCCCAAGTCTTGTTCTTCATCAGAGCATCATATTCTTCATTCATTGCAGCCTTCCATTTGTCATTCTGCATAGCTTGCCAGTATGTGCTTGGTTCTTCAATTTCTAATGTTGCATTGTATAGCTTTGGCTTGAATATTCCACTTTTTTCTCTTGTAATCATGTGGTGCCCTGTTCTTTCAGCAGTTTGATGATGATCATTGTTGTTCACTTCATTTTCTTGTGATGCATTAGATGATTCACTTACAGTCTGACTTGGGTTTTGTTGCATATGACTATCTGATTGTTGCATTTGAGATGGTTTGTCAGATGATTCAGTTTGTCTATGACCTGGCTCTGAAGAGAACATTGTGTGTTGTGGACTTTCATTGCCCTGACCTTTATCTTCAGGAATGTGTGCTTTGACAGTTATCTCAGGTATAGGTACCACAGAATATCTTGCATTGTACACTTTTTGAGAAGTTTTAATTATTGCATTGCTAAAGGGAAACACTTGCTCATTAAACACAACATGCCTAGAAACAAAAATTCTACCATTACTAGATAAGCATCTGTAGCCTTTTTGATTTGCTGCATAGCCTAGAAATGTACATGGTGATGACCTATAATTTAGTTTATGAGAATTGTATGGTCTGAGATAGGAAAAGCATAGACAGCCAAATATTTTTAAACTATGATAATCAAGCTTGACATTGTAAAATGTTTCTAAAGGACACTTTAATTTCAACACCTTTGTAGGCAATCTGTTAATTAGGAATACTGCAGTAGCAAATGCATCAGGCCAGAATTTAAGTGGTAATGATGCATTTGCAAGCAATGTTAAGCCTGATTCCACCATATGTCTATGCCTTCTTTCAATCAGACCATTTTGTTCAGATGTGTAAGGACAAGTTGTCCTGTGTATAATACCTTTCTCTTGAAAGAATTTCTTCAGGGGTAGAAATTCTGTCCCATTATCTGTCTGCAGTATTTTTAGTTGGCAATTTGTTTGCTTTTCTGCCCATGCTATAAATTGCTGTATTGCATTGTATGTTTCAGACTTTGTCTTTAAAAAATATATCCACGCATATCTTGAATATGCATCAACAAAAGAAATGTAATATTTGTACCCATAGTTAGTTGAAATGGGTGCTGGGCCCTATAAGTCAGTTGCAACAAGTTCTAATGGTATGTTGTAACTAACTTTGGAATCCATAAATGGTAATTTGTGACTTTTACCCATTTGACAATAAGTGCAAATATATGGAGTTGAAACATTGTTAAAAGAAATATTATTTTCATTCAATACTTGTTTAACAATATTTACATGAGGATGTCCAAGTTTACAATGCCAAATATCAAAGTTCTTACCGTCACTCTTAGATTTGATTTCAGAGTTATTACACCATTTTGCCTTAGATTCTAAGGTTCTTGAATTAGCAATATTGAAAGTATACAATCCGTTAACCTCTCTACCCTGTAAGAGAACATTTTTTGTTAGTGTGTCTTTAACTAAAGAGTAAGTAGGGTAGAACTCAAAAAACACATTATTATCCTTGGCAAATTGAGAAACACTTAATACGTTTTTCTTGACTGATGGAACTCTTAATAAATTATGCAAGTATAGTTGCTTCTTTCCTGATATATATCCACTACCAGTATGAGAAATTTTTACATACTTGCCATTGCCCATAAGTAATGGTTGTGTACCTTTATATCTTTATTGCCAAGATTCAGGTTTGCCAAGTTGTTAGTGACATGATTTGTTGCACCAGAATCTGGATACCAGTTGTTGTCATGAATGTCTTCAACTTTTGCACTATCATTGTTGTTGCAGTCACTTTGACTTCTAATTGCTTGCTGAGTACTTATTAAGTTTGCATTGGGATTGTTGTTTCTTGCACTGTTTTGCTGTGATGAAGTGTAGTTGATGTCAAACCTAAAATAGCATTTACTGGCAATGTGGCCAATTTTCTCACAAATCTGACATCTGGGTCTGTTATTTCCACTATTGTTAGACCATCTTCCACCTCTTCCTCCTGATCTATAGGACTGGCCACCTCTTTGATTGAAGTATTGTTGATTTCTGTTGTTAGAAGTTCTTGCTTGACTCTTGTTTCTGTTACTGTTTGAAATGAAATTCAGAGACATATCTGATGTATTTGATTTCTTTTGTTCCAATCTACCTTCATGGGCTAGGAGGGTAGAGCGGACATATTGAATTGATGGTAGAGTTTCTTTTGATGATACAACAGCTACTACTGACTCATATTCATTATCTAGCCCACCAAGAATTGACAAAATATGCCTGTGTCACTTACTCTATGTCCTGCTGAGGATAAGTGATCACACAGTGTTTTCACCTTTACAAGATAGTCTCTCATTGACTGATTTTCCTTTTTTACATTTTGTAACTGTCTCTTGTAGTACATGATCTTGGCTGCAGACTGAGTACTAAAGATTTGTTCCAACGTAGACCAGATCTCATGAGATGAATTGCATCCAATTATCCGCGGAAGAAGATTTGCACTTATTGATGAGATTAGCCAAGAACTGACTAAACTGTCTTGTCTCTGATGCAGTATGAATTCTTGATTGCTGATGAGTTTCCCATCTTTGTCTGCAGTGTACTTGGATGGTATGATTATAGTGCCTTGAATATATTGCTCCAATCCATAAGCTCTGACTGCAGTTTCAACTTGAAACTTCCAAAGCAAGAAATTGGTTTCATCGAGTTGGATGGACAATAATTGACTCCGAGGCTTTACAATGTCTTTCAGAAGTTCCTCAGTAACATTCAATCTAGCATTTGTGTGAGTACTGGAGGAGACAGAAGCATCTTGATCTCCTTCGACCATTGATTTAGAAATCAAGAAAAGTTATGATTATCAAATCTGAAGATTACAGCGGCTCAAGAAAGTTGTGCAGCCAGGAAGTTCTTAATTACTCCTAGGTAGGGCACAGCAGATAGCTTGGTTGATAATCTCCGTACAGGTACGTAAATCAATTTAATGGTGATGGGAAATGTTATATTTCCCAGATGATTCAAAAACAGATGTTTTCAGATCTTGATGTGATGATGTAGAATCCGATCTTGATCTGAAAGCACCGTGACAGAAGAGAAAAACTGATGATGAGAACTTTAAATTCTCAGATGAATCAGATAAACCGCGGTTTGATCAGGATTTGATGATATTGTATCTGATCTTGATCAACAAACAAGAATGCAATGATGATGAGGATCTTCTTGATTCTCTGATGATTCAGAAGATGCAGCCTGATCGAGATATGATGATATTGTATCTGATCTCGATTACTGGCATGGCATTTGCTAGGCAGAAATAGGCTCTGATACCATATTATCAAAAGAAGAAGATCAAAATGAAATTTTATTGATATTGATTTAGTATACATAAATGTTTTCATAATCTGTTTTTCATACTTTATTACATCTTGTACTCAGTATTTATACGGAATGAAATATTATGTATTGGGCCTAAATACAAAGCCCACGATCTGTTGGCCCATGCTCTGCTGCATAATGTACCGAGACGAAGTGGTCTTCATATCTATTCAGTGCTTGGTATTCTATCTTTATCTTATTAGTCAATATGGCTGTTATGATGATTTTCCATAAGTGAAGATTGTCACGCATTTTATCTTCACAGCACCATATTCTCATACACTATTTATCTTTTTCCAATGCATTGGGATGTTTAATAGCCATGTATACTAGTTTCACCGAGTGTTGTTTATGCATTATTGTCCATAGTAGGCATTGGTTTTTGATTTGTGATGTTTCTTCTTTATGGTCTTCCAGAGCATGTTGATCTCATTGTTGCTCGAATTCGGCAAAGTGACTGTTTCATTTATGTAGTAAGTGTAGACAAGTGCAACAATAGGAATGGAAGTGAGACATCTAAGCTCATGTCTCAATCTCCGCTGAAGGATAAAACCCATGTCACCCCATGGGTCATGCCAGAATGAGACATTGTTTTGAGATGAAGCAATTTTGATTACGTGTGGACAGATGGTAGGTCGCACGTTTAAGAAACTATGGAAAAGCCAAATAGAATTATGTGGTACCTCCATGGTCCAGAAAAACTTGTTGTGTAGGTAGTTGCTTCTGATCCATTTAACAAGGATGGTGTTTATATGATTGAGGAGAGCATCAATATATTTGGTTGCAACAGCTATATTCGACATGTGTATATCAAGTATTCCCAAACCGCCACTTTGTTTTGGTATGCATTGTTTGTGGAAAGATATTAGGATGAGTTTTATGGAATAGCAATCCTTATGCCAAAAGAAGTGATTGATAGCAGAGTTAATCATCTTGATGAGTTTTTTAGGCAGGATAAGCATCCTAGACCAGTATGTGGTAATGCCGAATGCAATGGTGTTGACAATGGTCAATCTGCTAGTTTATGATAATAAGGAGAGAGGCCATGTAGTTAGCTTTGAGATAATTGCTTCAAACATAGGCAAACACCGTGAGACTGTTTTTCTTGCGGTGGTTAGTGGGATACCCAGATAAGCAGTATCGGTAGGCATGGGCTTAAGGGTAGATAGTGTAGTGATTCTCTCACATTCATTTGCATTAAGCCTAGTTAATAAAATATGAGATTTGGTTTTATTGATGAGAAGGCCAGTCACTGAATGGAACTTGTGGAGGCTGCATAGGATGGATAAAATGGAGTTAGTTGTAGCTTTGTGAAAATGACCAAGTCGTCAGCAAACATTAGGGATGTGATCAAGGGATTTCCACGCTTGGGATGTAGAGTAAACGCCTTATGAATGACTGATTTCTTGGTCAAGCAGTTTAGTGCTTCCATCATAATTATGAAAAGATAGTCTGAGATCGGGTCCCCTTGCCTGATTCCTTTGGAAGAACTGAAATAACCAGTAATAGCTCCATTAATGATTATAGAGAATTTTGCAGTTGAGATGCAAGTGTAGATCCATGCAATGCATTGTTTAGGGAAGTTCATGGAGCATAGGTAGCTATAATAGATATCTAAGAAATGGAATCAAAAGCCTACTATACGTCAAGTTTGAGCAAGCATCTGGGTGATATGTTGGCTGTATTGTAAGCTCGAAGGAGTTCATGAGTTAGCATGATGTTTTTCGACATGTTTCTGGAGGTAAGGAATGCAGTTTGGTTTTAATCAATGATTCTAGAGAGAGATGGCTTGATTCTTATAGTTATGATCTTTATGATGCGTTTAAAGATGACTGAGCAACATGCTATTGGTCTGAACAGGTCGACAGTGGTACATTGCTAGATTAGTTGAATTGATACCACTGAGTAATTTATTAGTTCTGAAGAAGTAGTGGATAGCTTTACAGAATGTCATCGAGATGCGTGTCCATATTTGCTTGTAGAAGTGAGTGTTGAATCCATCAGGCCCATCAGTGCTGGTTATGTTGAGGCTAAAGAGGGCTGTTTTAACCTCTACATCAATGATACGGGGGATGATGAGACTAACTTCCATGTTGTTGATCTTAAGTAAACCAAGAGATGGAATGGTTGAAATTTCAATAGGGTTGCTAGTGTCATTAAGAGTGTGGTTGAAGTAGTCCAAAAAGCCTATTTTATTTCATTTATGTCAGTGTGTCCATTGTCTAGTCTGTCAATGATGTCAATTATCTTTTACTTCGATTGTTTTTGTAACAACCCAAAATTTAACCCATAATAATTAATTCGTAATTAATAAAATGATAAAATAACTTTGTGAAATTATCATAATGGAGCCATAAGAGTTGAACCATTGTGTCCATGCTAATTTTCTAGCCAATTTCCATATATAAAACGTCAGAATCCAAACTAATATGAGCAAGAAACAAAATAAACAGGTGTATATATATATGGGTTAGGTCGACCAGCCGGTCGACCAAGTAGGAGAGGCGGTCGATCTCCCTGTCGACCCGCCTATGAGTTTGAGGCGAAGGAATTCCTCCTTTGTCCCGTGCGATTTTAACACGTCGATTTCTCTATTTTGCTCAATCTAGTCCCTTAGTGCTTCCATCCGATGGCTACTATTCAGCCTATGACGTGGTTGCATCCTATTCAACCCCCAAATCTAACAGTCTGAGATCCACTTCTACCCCTATAAATAAGACCGTAGGCCTAACACTTTTTCTCATTCTAGATTTTCTCCGCTTGGGTTCACCTTTTCAAGAAGGACCCTAAAAGGAATAATTTTCCAAGAGAGAGAATCTTTTTAATAAAAATATTTTAGTACCCTCAAGTGGATCCGGAAAGATCTAAAGGGAAGAGGTTAGGACCATAGGTGAGGGATCGTAGTGATTTTAAATTTCTTTAAGTAATTTAAAAGAATAGGGTTTTCAATAGTAGTAGTTTTAACTACGATTTTGCAGTAACCATTATAGTAATTTATATACAGTTTTTAGAATTATTTTCAGTTTATTTCTTTTAGCTATTCATTTTAGTTAATTTTAGTTTATTTCTGTTAATTATAGCTTTTCCATTTATTTACAGTTTATTTACAGTATTTTAATCTATTTACTATTATTTATGCATTAGTTACATCTTTTTCCTACACTTTGGATTTTCTTCTATTTTCAGTTTCCCTTTATTTCTCCTTTTTCTTCGCGTATGGATTAGAATAGATGAAACGTAAATATGAATTAAAACTATAAAGATACTGAAATAACGGAAGATAAGATGTAAATTGTAAAGACTGTAATAAAGATGGAATTAAGACTGAAATTGAGCCTAATTATGATACTAATGTTAGAATTTGACTAATGAAAGATTATTAACTAGTTATAACTTAAAATTATAGCTAAAAAGAGTACATGAAGAAAAGAATCTTATTCTCACACTTAGACCTTGGGTTAAGTAATAAGCATGATTATAACATAGGTTATAATAAGAAATAGAATAGAATAAGGCTTATTTTAAGACTTAGGATAAATTAATAAGCATGGATAGTAAGAACTAGAGTAAAGGCTTACTTAAATAATTTATTTAAGTTAATAAGCAAGGAATTAAAATAGGACCTGTACCACATAGCATTCCCCTATTATTTCTATAGGTACGGTGTTTCACATAAACCTGAAGTGAGACGAGGGGCATGCTTATGCTAGTAGTGGTAGTGATTGGTCAATATTAAGATGTTCAAATCACGGGGTATTTGGACAAGGGTGCTATTAAATATTGTTCGGATGATGGGCCAGTACCAGCAGCATTCCTCTATATTTTCTATGGACACAGTGTTTCACATAATCCTGAAGTGAGACGAGGGGCACAGTTATGCTGAGTCGAAGTAATATTACGACCCAATAGGTAGAGCAACATGTAGCATGGCATGGTGGCAGTTACTCGTGTGACTTCCATTTAGGTGCTTAATAATCGCTATGAGTTCGAACCGCTTAGTATATATGTCTTTCATAGACATCATTGCCTTCTGTGTAGGGGGCTACGTGTCATCTAGTCCACAGTGGGTGTTTTGTGTATCTTTTGTAGTTACCATTGGCTGCTGCATAGGGAGTTATATAGCATCTAGTCCACAGTAAGGTCTATGGAGCAGCAGGCCGATCAAAGGGTAGAATTAGGATTTCAGCCTATTTATAGGATTAGGAATTCAGCCTAATCATAGCAGCTAACAAAGACAAGTGCAAACAATCAAAGTTAATTTATTGCGTTAATTTAGTAATTCGTATTTATTTCCAGCTTATTCCTTTTTCTTCCTATTCTCTTTGTTTCCTTTATGTATTCTAGAACTGCTGTAAGATCTATTACTGTTACTTTGCTTAAATATTCTAGTAATTCTTATCATTCACCAGACTTTTAGTCTGACTCACTTCTCTATTTTCCCTTCCCCCCCATAGGCAATTAGGGGCAAGGAAGATAGATCGTAGCCTTTTGGAGACTTGGAGACCCTATCATGTATTCCTTCTTTTTATTTCCAGCCTTTTGTTCTTTACTTGTACTGGCACATGTTGGGGAATAGTTGTACTGAATTTTGAGGCTATGGTTTTCTTTGATTTCATAAGACATATATGTATGGTATTTTGACATGTGATGTATTTGGTATTTGGCGACTTATTTTCTTTTTAAAGCAACTATGAAGTTTTGTTCTAAATAAGTTATTATTTAAGTTGTTTCCGCTGTTTTTGCTTATTTCTGTCTTGTGAATCTTAGTCTCTACTAGTTCTAGTTTTTACCTACAACGCACCATACCTTCTACTATTTCCTTTTGGTTATACTAAGGGGTGTGGGGTGTTTCATTTTGTATCAGAGCCTAAGGTTACAGAATTCCAAAAACTTGTTTCAAAAGTAAAGTATTTTTCTAAGAGTAACCTATTTTAAGTAGCATATCTTAAAATTAGGAGTAACCTATTTTAAGTAGCATATCTTAAAATTAGAAGTATTTTTCTAAAGAAACTACTCTTACTATAGAAGTAGTTTTTCGAGTACATAAGACTTTAATAAAAATCCCCTCAAAAGTCTAGTTCAACCTTCTTCCGATTCTTTCGAGCCTAAGTTTCCTTTTCTTTGCATAATGTGGTAAATTGGTCCCGTGGAGCCATGGTAACAGAGGTGTAAGGGCAAGCGTCCAATACAGCAACATCAGATGGAGGTCCCTTTAATGTATCTACAGCAGCCAATTCTTCTAAGATATGCAAGAACTTCGCTAGTCTAGGAGGCAGAACAATTTCTAGCACAGAGGATTCAGAGAAGACGCGAGCTAGGTTGGAGAATATTGAGAATAAGTTTAGGCGATTAGGTTTGGAGGACCGACAGAGTGGTCAGTCTACATCTTGGTAGCAGAAGAGAGAGCTTAAGGAGGCCCCTATGAGATCTAAGATACATTGGGGAACGACGTAAAGGATAAGGACATGATGAAAGAGGGAGGACCTCAGAAGCAAATTAAGAAAAGCGAGAATGTAATAAGTACGGACGTATTGGTTATTATGCAAGGGACTATAAGAATAAAACAATGAAAGGGAGGTGTTTCATCTACGGGCAACCCCATCATTTTAGTAGAGCTTGTCCTTAGAGAACGGAGCAGAGAGCAAGCGCACTTACGGTGCAAGCACAAACTTTAGATGCAGCACTTTTTAGCAGTGATTAGGAGAAAGGTAGGAAAATCTCTTTAGAAGGATTAATCTCTCATTCTGATTTTTCCATTTAGACTCTTTTCGATTTTGGAGCATCACAGCCTTTCATTACGAACTCTTTAGTTGATTGTTTGCACTTAGCCATCTCTTTAGTAGTAGACCCCATTATTGTTTCAAGCCCCATATGAGGATCAACACACTTGTCTATGGTTTGTAGGGGTTTGAATTTTTTTATCATAGGCGTGGAATTTGATTGCAAAGCCTATGTTTTGAGATTTTTGGGGTAGGGAGGATTTTGGGAATAGACTGGTTATCCATATATGGAACTATATTACGTTGCAAGAGCAGAGTCGTTAGACTAGAGACATAGGACCCTCGAGGTTTCTTGCGACCCGCAAGGGTTAGATATGTTGAGATTCTTTTATTCCTTTGATTCATCATCATCAGAGTTAGATTCGGTTCCCGCCGTCAGATATTTTCTTGATATCTTTGAGGAGTTTAGGAGACTACCCCTAAGAAAGAGATTGACATAAGGATTTATTTGACTGATAATGCTAAGCCAGTAGCATTACCCATAAGGCACATTGCACATAGGGAGAGGAAGGAATTGAAAAAGCAGATCCGTGAGCTTTTGGAAAAAGGATTTATATGAAGGAGCATATCGAAGTAAGGAGCACCAGTCGCCTTCTCTACTAAGAGAACGGTTCCCTTCGACATTGCGTAGACTTTAGAGAATTAAATAAGCTCATGAAGAAGAACTGATATCCACTTCCTAGGATAGGTGGTCTTTTTGACCAGTTAGTTGGCTCTTCGGTATTCTCTCAGCTTGATTTAGCCACGCGATTCCATCAACTTAGACTCGCTGATGACAACATTGATAAGACCATATTTAGGAAACCCAACGGATTCTTTGAGTGGTTGTTTACGCCTTTTGGGCTAAACAATTCCCTAGTCTATTTGGTAGATTTGATGAGCCATGCCCTAAATAAGTTCGTGATGGTGTTCGTGGATGGCATTTTGGTGGTTTCCAAGAGTATGGAAAAGCATGCTAATCATCTTGAAGAGGTTTTAAGTATGCTTCGTGTTTATCGGCCGAAGGCAAAATTCTTGAACTAACACTTTTAGCATAAGGAAGAGTGTTTCTTGAGTATAGAAAGGGTCTACACATGGGAAAATTTTGAGAAACGGTTTTATACATTTAGGTTCGAATTGTGAAAATCCAAAGAGTGGTAAGCAAAGATTAAAGATGTACAGTAGATGTAGTTGTCAAGAAAAGGAGAAAGGCTACGTGTAGATAATTGTAGAAATTGTAATTGTTTTGGATAAATGGATTTAACGATAGTTCTAAAAGACTTTAGTAAGGAAATGAGAGTACCAAAATTTAGGAAGGGTACTCCTAGGGTAGTGAGAACAAAATCCACCATATGTTTAGCTCGATAGAATATAATTGTTAGAATTGAAAAAAAATTCACTGTTAATATTTTCTTTTAGGAAATAAATATTGGGTTTTTGAAAAATGGTATGAACTTTAAATTGGTTTTTATATGATATAAATTTCATTAAAAATGAAATTCTTTTTAGAGAATTGTAGAACGTAAGTAGCTCACCAGTTTCTTTGTAAGAAAATAAAGATGCTAAATATAAAAACCTAAAGTGTATTAAGTATCGAAAACGTAGATTACAACATTTATTGTTGTAATAGATGTTTTCGTGAAAAGTAAAGGGAGAATAAACTATAACTCTATTGTTATAATAGGTGACTCCCAAAGGAAATGTTTTTTTACATAATATGTGAGGTCTATTAGTATTTATTTTTAATTAATTTCATACACTAGTATTTTTTGGGTTGTAGTAATGATGTTTTGTGCAACTTCCGTTTTAACCCAAATGAAAATGTATTTTAAAATGATAATTTCAAATAATACAAATAAAGTGATTTGTGAATACATTTATTATTTAAATAAGTATAAGAAAATGTTTTCTAGTTATGGATATATTAAACAGCTTTGAAAATGAGTTTTTATGAAAAGAATAGTGTAAGTTAGACATTAGAAAATTAATATATATATATATATATATATATATATATATATATTAAACATACTTTAATCTATTAGAGTGAAACGAACAATGGTATAATTTTCTATGGAATCATTAAAAATGTTTGTGTAAGTTGTAAGCAATACGTGGAAGAGATGTACAAGGTATGGGAAGCATCATATTTTGTATAGCCTATTTTGAAAAATATAAAAATAAGTTCCTTGTAATTTCACATAAACATGAAGTCCTCTTTTAAAAGATTCATAGAAGATTTTAGCATTAGTAATTTCTCATAAGAGAAAGAAATTCCAATACATTAAGGTATGAAGTCGTTAGGTGTAATAAGAAATGCTTTGAAAACACATAAGGATATTTTAAAGATATTCTAAAATAAAATAGTTTGGTGAAAAAGTAAATAAGTGTTTGGAAAACTTAATAAAAGAGAAATTTGAGAATTCAAATTTCTATAGAAAACTAAAAAGGTCTTTAAAAGAAACGAGGAATAAGTTTTGGACTTAGAATTTGAAAGTTTTTCCGTCTAGGTTTGGGAAAATAATGTGAATTCAAAAAGATGTGAAGATGTAAGGCTAGAAAGAAAAGATTTTAAGTAACCTAATATTTTTGAATTTAATAGAAACTGAAAGATAACACTTTTAAAGACAAAGGTTTTTGGTTTTGATGTTTTAAAAAATTATAAACCTTAATTTTTAAAATGGAACTATAAACACCGCTCCAAACTCCTAAATGTGAAGCAGATAGGAATCATTTCCTTGGTGTAACGGAAAAGGTGTAAGGCTACATAGGAGACAATAGTAATTACTTTTCTAAGTAACAATAGAGTTTCCGTAGAGTGCATAGGACTCTATTGAGAACTTAGGAATGTTGATTCATGTGATTAGAAGAATATTAAAATGGAGTTAGTAAAATTGTAAGACACGCACGGTTCAGAATGAGTATTCTTGATTTTGAAAAACTTGGAAGAAGCATCCTCCTATAGTGGAATTCCCATATGATAGTAGTTTTCAAGCTAGCATTGGAGTGGTGTAACGACCCGGAATTTTGGGCAATATCGATTTAATAATCTGCAGTAATAATTTAATTGGTTTAATGATTTTCCTTATAATTTTAATTTAAATTGGTTAATTTAATCTTTTAAAGGTTATTGAATTTTAATCCGGCAAAATCTGATAAGAATTGTTTTTCAAAAAAAAAATTTTATTCTGTTTATAATATATACATTTGATATATATTGTGAATAGGAGATCTTTTGTTTCAAATTTAAGATAAATTTTCAAATTGTAATATATATGTATGTATATGTTACAATTTGATATTTGTTTTGAAAATTTAATTTAATCTATTAATAAATTATATATGAATAATATTGAAATTGAAGCTTTGATTTAAAACATAATGTTTTTCAAAAAGATAAATTAAAGATTAATTTATTTGTTTTCGAAATTATAAGATTGTTACTTATTTTTAAATAAGATAGTTTAAAAATGATTTAAACAAGCTTTGTTTTGTTTTCTTTTATAATTTTTAAATTTGAAAAAGATTATAAAGTATATTATATAAGTTTAGATTTTAAATACATGTATAAGATTTTATTTATATTATAATTAGTTTAGGATTTTTCCTTTTTGAAGGTAAACTTATTTACATATATGTAAGTATTTAGTAAATTAATATGTTAGTTTATGCTTTCATTTAAAAATTAAATAAAAATTAATTTAAAAATACTTAAGTAACATATGTAAGCATATTAAGGCTTCTCTAAAACACATGTAAGTGAATTAAGCAAGCATATGACATTTGTTTGAATTTAGAGACAAGTGGCATATTCATTTTTATTTTTGGTAAATATTTTGAAGAAGAAAACTTGTTTTTACAAACATTTCCATTCTTTGTTTTCTTTTCTTCATGCTTTCAAAAATTAATGGCAACCTGAAATCTTCCTAAAATCTGTAATTTCAAAATTCTACAAAAAGAAAATCTGCAACCTGCAAACTTGAATTCTTCTACAACCAATATGGAGTTCAAATGCATGTCATCTGCAGTTCAACATTTTTTTAAGCAACAACTACTTGAAAGCATGCAAATGGGATTTTAAATCAGCAAATGCATTTCTGAATTAAAGATCAAGCCTGGAAAATAAAGATTGAAACCTGCAATTCATCAAGTTCAACATCAAATTTAAAGCATGCATGCAAGGTTTTTCTACAACAATTAAAAGCTTTTCAAATTTAAGATTCAGTGCCTGGAAATAATACTGCTCTGCATTTTTGAAAAAATCAGGTGAGTAAATGTTTTAAAAACAGTTGATTTAAATTTTACTGCTATGCATGTGTTGGTTGACTTGAATTAAAATACTATAGTTTAAATTTATATAAATTGTTTGTTATGTATATGATGGGTAAGCTTGTCTGTTCATATATACATGCAAGAGTTTCTCTGTTCAACTACTATGAAGGTTCTGATAAAAGAAAAAAATTCAATACCAACACCTCAAATCCATCATAGCCTTTAATATGTGAATGAAATAGATTTGTAATTGTATAATAAAGATTTCAAAATAGTCTGGAAATTCGAAATATCATAAAATCTTGATTAAAATAAAATTTACAGAGGAATTTGAATTTTGGTTAAAAATTTATTATATTAAATTCCAAAATTGACTACATATATGAAACCTTGATGTTAAATCATGAATTTAGATATGAAGTTTGTAATTTTTAGTGTGGTATTTTATTCGAATTTTGGGTTTGAGTGTTTTGGGAACTTTGGTAAATTGTCTTTGATTCAATTGTTGTTTTGAATTGAATTTGTGGGTGAAGCAAGCCTTTGGGCTAAGGATTAAAGGAAAAATACAAAATAATTTTTCAAATGAGTATATTGATCGAATTTGATAAAACTAGGGTTTTAGTTTGTTCTTGTTTCGGTCTGGCTTTGGAAATTATTGCGAGTTGGTTGATGAACCGGAGTCGTTCGAATCTTGGGAAGATGGAGTTCATGGATGTGGGATTCTATGGTGTGGACGACAAGTGTAACGGCGACGTGATGGTCGGCCGTGGTTGATTCTTGGATGATGGCAGTTACTGTGGTTCGAACTTTTTGGTTCGGAAGCTCGAATTTTGATTCGAGGGATAATCGTGGGTTCTGGGTTTTCATTTGTTATCGTGGATGGTTGAGTGATCGTCGACGATGGGTGCGATCAGCTACGGCGGCCGGAGTTGTTGGTGCATATGCATCGTGATTATCGTGTGCACGATTTGGGGTACTGAGTTTAGGAAGTTTGGGGAAGACGAGATTTTCTCGGGGTAGCTGTCGTGTTATTCACGAGGATGACTCGAAGAGAATGGAGCTGGAAAATCTTCGGGGTAGACATGAGATTGTAGTGTGTTCGACTCGAAGAAAATATCGCGTATGCTCACGTGTGACTCGATGACGAGGTGCATGGGGAAGTTTTCTGGGCAGGCTCGGGTTATAGTGGGATTTGTCTCGAGTGATTTAGGTCGATTGCTTTCTGGGTTTTCTGTAATGTAAAGTACTGTAGTAATATAAGTTACAGGTTAAAACTATTTGTTGTTATAAAATCTAGCTTCAAATTATAAACAAGTTTATAAAAGAAACAAATGTATCAAGTTAAAACTCGTTAATTTGAAATTAAGTTAATCAACTTTTAAAATATTAATTGAATTTAATTTAAATTTTTAAGAGTATGTTTTGAAAGTAATTTAACTTAATTATATTTGAATTTTAAATTTAAATGAGGAAGGATTTGAATTTGAATATTTAATCAAAGTTTAAGTAAATCTGCTAAGTAATGTTTAATAGCTAAGTTTTCAAATTTATTTTGAAACTAAATAAGTTTAAATTGATTTCTAAATACCTTATTTCCAAATAAAATTAATGTTATAATTTTGTAAACCAAATTGAATAATGTGCCTTCAAGTTATTTAAATTTGGTTAATTCAAATGATTAATTTGTGAAAATAAATATGGTTAAATTATCTTTGTTATGAACTTAAGAATACTTAATTAATATGTTTTGTTAATAAGTAAAGAGTTTAATAAAGATAAATGTTTTCTTAATTAATTAAGGATTTTGAAATATAAGAAATTAATTAATTAATTGTTTAATTAATTTTAAATAATTAGTTAATTATTTATTTAATTTTAAATAATCACTTAATTATGGATTAATTAAGTGTAATTACTTAATAAAGTAATCAATGGTTAATTTTAAATGTAATTAAAATGGTAATTACTTATGAAAGTAATTAGAGGATTTACTTATGGAAGTAATTAAAAGGAAGTGATTAATGGATAATCACTTAATGTTATTAATTAAGGAATTAATTAATATAATTGTTTTGAGGTTAATTAATTATGGAATAATTAATTAATTAAACAATGAAGAATTATTTAATGATGGAATTAATTATTTGTTAAATAATTAATTAAGAAAGTAATTAAGATTTATCAAAGAAGTAATTAGAGGTAATTATATATGTAAGTAATTAAGAGTTAATTACTTAATTATTTTAGTTTATTAATTAATGTGATTAATTAATTATGAATGAGATTGATTAAGATTAACTACTAAGGGTAATTGATTAAAATGTAATTAATTAATTAAGAAATTAATTAAGGATTAATGTAATTAATTATAATTAATTAATTAATAAAGGATCATTAATTATTGTAATTAATGATAGGTTAATTATTGAATATGGTTAAGGATAATTACTTGAATGTAATTAAGAGATAATTAATCAAGTAAGATTAATTAAAGAAGATCATTAAGAGATGATTAATGAAATTGATTTGTAATAAATCAATGAAGCAGGATTTAGGGTAAACCAAATGATTTAAGGATAGTAATTAATTAGAGGTTAATTAAATTGATTAAGCGTTAATCAATTCTGCTATGGGTGATTGATTAATATTGAATGAATGATATTGGATGATTGATATTGGGTGTTGAATGATATTGGATGATTGGTATTGGGTGATTGGTTGATACTGGATGATTTGGATGATTATGAGATATGTGATATGCTGCATTGTGTAATGAATGTTGATATGAATTATCTATAGTGATAATGTTATTCATCTATCTATTTATATCATCCTGAATAAGTTAAACTGTTTAAATCCCTTAAGTACAACTTGGACATTAAAATGGCGTTTGGTTTCGATGAGACCGGGATCGGGTTTCCATGTTTGGAATCCGAAAACCACATCGATTCCAATTAAACGTTAGGTCGTTAATCCAAGTGGAGCAAGTGAAGACTCGAGGTGTAAGGGCTATACGTCAGTATAACTCTGTGGGTGATTCCGTAATGAGTTTGATGGAATAGTACTTATAGATTCGAGATGATGAATTAGAGTGCAAGGGCTATGGTCGTTGACTCTGAGGGTGATTCCAAAATGGGTGCAAGAGATAGTGCCTTCGGTTTCGTTCGAACCCGGAACGAACTTGTATGGATTGAATGCTTTCAGCACATTGTCAGGCGGACGATGAGCATTCTAAGAGATGTGTCCTATAAAGGTAATCGCAGCCTCAAGCCTCATCAACTGGGAATGGATAAAACAGGGGAGGTGCAGCAAAGCTTCGTGGGTCGCACCCACTGGAGAGCAAGATTTACCCCTGTCTAGAAGTCCCTTTTTATTCGGCTGTGTGGGGCGGTTGAATTCCGGACAACCGCCGGGGTTGTCTTGTTCGGGACTGTTCAGTAAGGAATCGTCCCGGCCTTGTGTTGCAGGGGAGTTAGGGTGGCTCCTCGGTACGGTGATCTAGGCCACGTACTGTGACGGGCGGTACCCCAGTAGCCCTGCCATTGATGGAAACCCATTTTCCCTACGAGACGCTACGGTTTTGTTTGTATTACCCACTTTTGTGGCTAGTAGTTGGAATTTAATAAATGTAACAATTTCGGCTATTTCTTATTTACTTGAAAACCCTAGACACTATTATAATATCACTGGATTTCCTATCAAATGTTTTGGTTAGCGTAAGGTAAAAACTTTTCCATGTTTATGTGTGGGAAGTCTTACGTGATACCTTTTCTTTCAAAGGTTTACTAAAGTTAAGCAATTTTAAACCGTTTACTCACACCAGACCCCTGTCTGACCCGAGTGTTTATTTTCTGTTTTATTAAACTCTTGGGTACTCATATTATGTATGAGTAGTCAAGTGATTCAAGTTAGCTTGACGAATTTTGGAGGAGATATGGAGCAGGAGGCTTCGACGTGTAGATATATATTGATTCCGCTGTGTGTTTGGTATCTGTTTCTTCTGTTGTACTTGAGTTGTATGAATTAGACAGATGTTTATAACTGTCTAATATGTGTTGTATAGTTGTGTAACTCTGATGTAATCTAATACTATGTAATATTTTATGTGATATATTATATTTTATTCGTTCCGCTGTGAGTTATTTGTTGTTGTTCTGTCTCTTCTTTCTCTTTCTTTTCTTCTTCTATCCCTTTCTTCACTAGTGATGCGATTTTCGGGAGATAGGAAGTCGGGTCGCTACAGTTGGTATCAGAGCATTAGGCTGAGCGAATACCTAGGCTCTGAAGTGTGTCTTTCTTTAGGGAGCGTTAGGTTGAGTGAATACCTAGGCTCTGTAGTGGTGTCTTTCTTGAGAGAGCGTATTTGTAATTTTTATATAACTATATATATATATTTATATCTACCTGATCTGTTGGGTTATTTGTTCGGATTTTCCAGCATAAGTTCTAGTGGTAGGTAGATGGAGTAGTAGTGGTTGTGTGTGTAACACGATTACCACTGATGGAAGAGGTCCATATGTTGAGGTTGGAAGTATTTGTCGAGACTGTAGACCTAATACCGTCTCGAGTGAGATTTGTTGTTTGGAGTAAGGATTTCTCTGATATCCGAAGGAAATCTTTTGAAGATTCAGAGTTTATCTTTGAAGAATGAGTTTGGATTTCGCTCGGGTGAGCGAATTATTCTTGAGTTTGGATTTGATGGAAGTGCAGAAGTAAGTGATGATATCTTGGTAACTGCGTGATGAGATGCAAAATCCATAGATATTTTCTGAAGGTGTTTTCTCTTGAAGTAGTTTTAGAAATGGTTGAGGAGTAGTCTTTACCTGTCTCAGGGAAGACTCGTCTGTGTAGAAGTTATCTGGATCTTCAGTATGGAAGTTGGCTGTTCTGGAATATGAGACTAAGGTCTATAAGTTGTTTTGTTTTGGCATGGTCTCATTTGTTATTCCCTAAGGAAAGCGAGTTGTGTATGCTTGGTTTGGAGTCCGAGTTTCTTGAAGGATTGTTTGCCATCTCAGAGGTCTTTTGTGTGGGTTGTTGATGGGTTTTGTTTGGAGAAGCATTTGGATTAGAAGTCTTTGGATAGCTGTGGTAGCAATGCAACTCGAAGTGTTCGGTGTGCTGACGAGAAGGTCCTTTGCCTTTGCAGTATCATCGAAGTTGAGTTTGGAAGCTGCAGTGTTGGTTGTTTTTCCAATGGTTTGGGAATCTTGGTGTTTATTCTATCAGCAGCCCGAGCAGTTGGTGGAAGTTTTCTTGAAGAATTAACCTTGTTTGGAAAAGCTTTAAGCTGTTCTAATTAGTAAAGAGAGGACAGTTTCTTTGGAATTCGAATTAGGTTGGATCGCAAAAGTGACTTGCGATTGGTTTGGAATTTTCTTGAGCATTCTTTTGTTTGAGACTGAGGATTCTCATGAGGAAGTAGGAGTTGCTGAAGTAATCAGAAGGTCGTCTGCATCTGGAGTTTAGTTCCGTATTGTTTTGATTCCAGAAGAAATTTTGGTGGTTAGCCTAGTAGAGATTGGTGTAGCAGCTCAAGAATTTATTTTTGGAATTTGGATTGGTCAGATCTAGTTTTTGAGTTGGATCCTACTTTAAGGTAGTGTGACCGAGTCAGATGGGTCACAAGATTATATGGATGTGATGAACAAGGTTTCTCATACATTGGATAAGTTTGTACTTGTGTTCATCAACAGTATTTTCATCTATTTCCGAATCAGAGTTGTGCAGCGGAAGCAAGGTAGCAACTGTACAAGAAGGAAGCAAGTTCTGTTTGCTATTGCTTGAGTAGTAGAGCTTGAGTTCTGGTTTTCGATAGATTTTGGAAAACTGTTTTGCTGAATAGAATCCAGGAAGCTGTTTGTTTTGGTCTAGCTGTTTCTGGAAATATCAGCATAAGATGAGCTGATCGGGAAGAGAATTGGCAGCCCTGGATTGTCTGATGAGATATACAGATATGAGATGAGGAGTTTGGTATTCAAAGTTGGGAACTTCATTGTTGTTAGGATTTCTCTGGTTAAGAGAGCAGAAATTGGATAAGAGTGGATGGTTAGTGCTTTGGCATTTGAGATTTCTTATCTGTGTTCTGATAAGATAAGATTTGTTGTCTATGGAATTGAATTGCCAATTTGGATGGCTGGAGTTCATTTTATTTCACGTATCTCTGAGGGAGTACGTGTATGATTCATCGATTGGTTATGGAATCTGTAGTTCAGTTGGAGTTGGATGTTGAGCTGGATTTGAGAGTAATCTGGTATTTTGTTCAGATTGGTGGATCTAGAGAAGAAAGGAGCTCTGGATTTTGGTAGTGTAGTTAGTTTGTTAGCTTCTGTAGAGCGAGTCTCCCAGTTATTTTTACTTGGGAAACTCGAAATAATATTAGAGTTTTATTCTGATGTATGTCAGGATAATTAGTTAGGTTTGTTTGTTTGTGTGTTTGATTGCCATGGTTGTTAGTACTGGTTGATAGGAATGCTTTGCTGTTTGAAATTTAAATCTTTGCTGGGTTATTAAATTAACTTTGCTTTTAAATTTCGGGGACGAAATTCTTTTAAGGGGGGAGGATTGTAACGACCCGGAATTTTGGGCAATATCGATTTAATAATATGCAGTAACAATTTAATTGGTTTAATGATTTTCTTTATAATTTTAATTTAAATTGGTCAATTTAATCTTTTAAAGGTTATTGAATTTTAATCCGGCAAAATCTGATAAGAATTGTTTTCAAAAATAAATTTTTATTCTGTTTATAATATATACATTTGATATATATTGTGAATAGGAGATCCTTTGTTTCAAATTTAAGATAAATTTTCAAATTGTAATATATATGTATGTATATGTTATAATTTGATATTTGTTTTGAAAATTTAATTTAATCTATTAATAAATTATATATGAATAATATTGAAATTGAAGCTTTGATTTAAAACATAATGTTTTTCAAAAAGATAAATTAAAGATTAATTTATTTGTTTTCGAAACTATAAGATTGTTACTTATTTTTAAATAAGATAGTTTAAAAATGATTTAAACAAGCTTTGTTTTGTTTTCTTTTATAATTTTTAAATTTGAAAAAGATTATAAAGTATATTATATAAGTTTAGATTTTAAATACATGTATAAGACTTTATTTATATTATAATTAGTTTAGGATTTTTCCTTTTTGAAGGTAAACTTATTTACATATATGTAAGTATTTAGTAAATTAATATGTTAGTTTATGCTTTCATTTAAAAATTAAATAAAAATTAATTTAAAAATACTTAAGTAACATATGTAAGCATATTAAGGCTTCTCTAAAACACATGTAAGTGAATTAAGCAAGCATATGACATTTGTTTGAATTTAAGGACAAGTGGCATATTCATTTTTATTTTTGGTAAATATTTTGAAGAAGAAAACTTGTTTTTACAAACATTTCCATTCTTTGTTTTCTTTTCTTCATGCTTTCAAAAATTAATGGCAACCTGAAATCTTCCTAAAATCTGAAATTTCAAAATTCTACAAAAAGAAAATCTGCAACCTGCAAACTTGAATTCTTCTACAACCAATATGGAGTTCAACTGCATGTCATCTGCAGTTCAACATTTTTTTAAGCAACAACTACTTGAAAGCATGCAAATGGGATTTTAAATCAGCAAACGCATTTTTGAATTAAAGATCAAGCCTGGAAAATAAAGATTGAAACCTGCAATTCATCAAGTTCAACATCAAATTTAAAGCATGCATGCAAGGTTTTTCTACAGCAATTAAAAGCTTTTCAAATTTAAGATTCAGTGCCTGGAAATAATACTGCTCTGCATTTTTGAAAAAATCAGGTGAGTAAATGTTTTAAAAACAGTTGATTTAAATTTTACTGCTATGCATGTGTTGGTTGACTTGAATTAAAATACTATAGTTTAAATTTATATAAATTGTTTGTTATGTTTATGATGGGTGAGCTTGTCTGTTCATATATACATGCAAGAGTTTCTCTGTTCAACTACTATGAAGGTTCTGATAAAAGAAAAAAATTCAATACCAACACCTCAAATCCATAGCAGCCTTTAATATGTGAATGAAATAGATTTGTAATTGTATAATAAAGATTTTAAAATAGTCTGGAAATTCGAAATATCATAAAATCTTGATTAAAATAAAATTTACAAAGGAATTTGAATTTTGGTTAAAAATTTATTATCTTAAATTCCAAAATTGACTACATATATGAAACCTTGATGTTAAATCATGAATTTAGATATGAAGTTTGTAATTTTTAGTGTGGTATTTTATTCGAATTTTGGGTTTGAGTGTTTTGGGAACTTTGGTAAATTGTCTTTGATTCAATTGTTGTTTTGAATTGAATTTGTGGGTGAAGCAAGCCTTTGGGCTAAGGATTAAAGGAAAAATACAAAATAATTTTTCAAATGAGTATATTGATCGAATTTGATAAAACTAGGGTTTTAGTTTGTTCTTGTTTCGGTCTGGCTTTGGAAATTATTGCGACTTGGTTGATGAACCGGAGTCGTTCGAATCTTGGGAAGATGGAGTTCATGGATGTGGGATTCTATGGTGTGGACGACAAGTGTAACGGCGACGTGATGGTCGGCCGTGGTGGATTCTTGGATGATGGCAGTTACTGTGGTTCGAACTTTTTGGTTCGGAAGCTCGAATTTCGATTCGAGGGATAATCGTGGGTTCTGGGTTTTCATTTGTTATCGTGGATGGTTGAGTGATCGTCGACGATGGGTGCGATCAGCTACGGCGGCCGGAGTTGTTGGTGCATATGCACCGTGATTATCGTGTGCACGATTTGGGGTACTGAGTTTAGGAAGTTTGGGGAAGACGAGATTTTCTCGGGGTAGCTGTCGTGTTATTCACGAGGACGACTCGAAGAGAATGGAGCTGGAAAATCTTCGGGGTAGACATGAGATTGTAGTGTGTTCGACTCGAAGAAAATATCGCGTATGCTCGCGTGTGACTCGATGACGAGGTGCATGGGGAAGTTTTCTGGGCAGGCTCGGGTTATAGTGGGATTTGTCTCGAGTGTTTTAGGTCGATTGCTTTCTGGGTTTTCTGTAATGTAAAGTACTGTAGTAATATAAGTTACAGGTTAAAACTATTTGTTGTTATAAAATCTAGCTTCAAATTATAAACAAGTTTATAAAAGAAACAAATGTATCAAGTTAAAACTCGTTAATTTGAAATTAAGTTAATCAAACTTTTAAAATATTAATTGAATTTAATTTAAATTTTTAAGAGTATGTTTTGAAAGTAATTTAACTTAATTATATTTGAATTTTAAATTTAAATGAGGAAGGATTTGAATTTGAATATTTAATCAAAGTTTAAGTAAATCTGCTAAGTAATGTTTAATAGCCAAGTTTTCAAATTTATTTTGAAACTAAATAAGTTTAAATTGATTTCTAAATACCTTATTTCCAAATAAAATTAATGTTATAATTTTGTAAACCAAATTGAATAATGTGTCTTCAAGTTATTTAAATTTGGTTAATTCAAATGATTAATTTGTGAAAATAAATATGGTTAAATTATCTTTGTTATGAACTTAAGAATACTTAATTAATATGTTTTGTTAATAAGTAAAGAGTTTAATTAAGATAAATGTTTTGTTAATTAATTAAGGATTTTGAAATATAAGAAATTAATTAATTAATTGTTTAATTAATTTTAGATAATTAGTTAATTATTTATTTAATTTTAAATAATCACTTAATTATGGATTAATTAAGTGTAACTACTTAATAAAGTAATCAATGGTTAATTTTTAAATGTAATTAAAATGGTAATTACTTATGAAAGTAATTAGAGGATTTACTTATGAAAGTAATTAAAAGGAAGTGATTAATGGATAATCACTTAATGTTATTAATTAAGGAATTAATTAATATAATTGTTTTGAAGTTAATTAATTATGGAATAATTAATTAATTAAAGAATGAAGAATTATTTAATGATGGAATTAATTATTTGTTAAGTAATTAATTAAGAAAGTAATTAAGATTTATCAAAGAAGTAATTAGAGGTAATTATTTATGTAAGTAATTAAGAGTTAATTACTTAATTATTTTAGTTAATTAATTAATGTGATTAATTAATTATGAATGAGATTGATTAAGATTAATTACTAAGGGTAATTGATTAAAATGTAATTAATTAATTAAGAAATTAATTAAGGATTAATGTAATTAATTATAATTAATTAATTAATAAAGGATCATTAATTATTGTAATTAATGATAGGTTAATTACTGAATATGGTTAAGGATAATTACTTGAATGTAATTAAGAGATAATTAATCAAGTAAGATTAATTAAAGAAGATCATTAAGAGATGATTAATGAAATTGATTTGTAATAAATCAATGAAGCAGGATTTAGGGTAAACCAAATGATTTAAGGATAGTAATTAATTAGAGGTTAATTAAATTGATTAAGAGTTAATCAATTCTGCTATGGGTGATTGATTAATATTGAACGAATGATATTGGATGATTGATATTGGGTGTTGAATGATATTGGATGATTGGTATTGGGTGATTGGTTGGTACTGGATGATTTGGATGACTATGAGATATGTGATATGCTGCATTGTGTAATGAATGTTGATATGAATTATCTATAGTGATAATGTTATTCATCTATCTATTTATATCATCCTGAATAAGTTAAACTGTTTAAATCCCTTAAGTACAACTTGGACATTAAAATGGCGTTTGGTTTCGATGAGACCGGGATCGGGTTTCCATATTTGGAATCCGAAAACCACATCGATTCCTATTAAACGTTAGGTCGTTAATCCAAGTGGAGCAAGTGAAGACTCGAGGTGTAAGGGCTATACGTCAGTATAACTCTGTGGGTGATTCCGTAATGAGTTTGACGGAATAGTACTTATAGATTCGAGATGATGAATTAGAGTGCAAGGGCTATGGTCGTTGACTCTGAGGGTGATTCCAAAATGGGTGCAACGAGATAGTGCCTTCGGTTTCGTTCGAACCCGGAACGAACTTGTATGGATTGAATGCTTTCAGCACATTGTCAGGCGGACAATGAGCATTCTAAGAGATGTGTCCTATAAAGGTAATCGCAGCCTCAAGCCTCATCAACTGGGAATGGATAAAACAGGGGAGGTGCAGCAAAGCTTCGTGGGTCGCACCCACTGGAGAGCAAGATTTACCCCTGTCTAGAAGTCCCTTTTTATTCGGCTGTGTGGGGCGGTTGAATTCCGGACAACCGCCGGGGTTGTCTTGTTCGGGACTGTTCAGTAAGGAATCGTCCCGGCCTTGTGTTGCAGGGGAGTTAGGGTGGCTCCTCGGTACGGTGATCTAGGCCACGTACTGTGACGGGCGGTACCCCAGTAGCCCTGCCATTGATGGAAACCCATTTTCCCTACGAGACGCTACGGTTTCGTTTGTATTACCCACTTTTGTGGCTAGTAGTTGGAATTTAATAAATGTAACAATTTCGGCTATTTCTTATTTACTTGAAAACCCTAGACACTATTATAATATCACTGGATTTCCTATCAAATGTTTTGGTTAGCGTAAGGTAAAAACTTTTCCATGTTTATGTGTGGGAAGTCTTACGTGATACCTTTTCTTTCAAAGGTTTACTAAAGTTAAGCAATTTTAAACCGTTTACTCACACCAGACCCCTGTCTGACCCGAGTGTTTATTTTCTGTTTTATTAAACTCTTGGGTACTCATATTATGTATGAGTAGTCAAGTGATTCAGGTTAGCTTGACGAATTTTGGAGGAGATATGGAGCAGGAGGCTTCGACGTGTAGATATATATTGATTCCGCTGTGTGTTTGGTATCTGTTTCTTCTGTTGTACTTGAGTTGTATGAATTAGACAGATGTTTATAACTGTCTAATATGTGTTGTATAGTTGTGTAACTCTGATGTAATCTGATACTATGTAATATTTTATGTGATATATTATATTTTATTCGTTCCGCTGTGAGTTATTTGTTGTTGTTCTGTCTCTTCTTTCTCTTTTTTTCTTCTTCTATCCCTTTCTTTCTTCACTAGTGATGCGATTTCCGGGAGATAGGAAGTCGGGTCGCTACAAGTGGCACCTTTCGAAGTTCTTTATGGAAGACCGCGCAAGTCACCTTGTGTTGCCGAGAGTCTGTGGAGAGATTGCTACTTGGTCCCGACATAGTTAGAAAGACTTCAGAGAAGATTGGTCTGATATGGAGAAAATTCGTATCTCATATCCTCATTTTTCGATAATAAGTTTTAGAATTTCCTATTTTCATCTTTAGTTTTGAATAGGTTCTTTCGTTTATTATCCTTTGGGAGGATAGAACTTAAGACTTAACCTATGGAAATAGGATTTGATGTAAACATGTAATAGAACATGCTATGAATGATTTATGCCATTGGTTCAAGTGTTTGCTAATGGATTCTAGTGGACACATATATTTACACTAGACACTACTATCTCTTAGGTATCAGCCTAACTAGGACACTAGAGCATACGCATATGGATGTGTGTGCATTTGCATTTTTTTTCATGATTGCTATAGATGGATGTTTATCACATAGTTGTTGCATTTGGATGATGATTAAGCATGCATATAGAACTATCATTTATCATTAGAAATTTTTGCATTCATTTGGATACATAGCACGGATATGATTGCATAAAAGAAGGTCAATTGAATCAGTGGACTGCCCAATCTTTTGCATTAGTTAGGGACATTAACACTACACTGGTCATATAAGTAACAAAAATTGCATTAGAAAAACTTAAGGATAATGGATGAATGGATGATGGTTGAGTAATTGGTTGTAGAACTTGGATTAAAACATTAGTACATTCTTTTATCCTTAAAAATTTCGGGCACGAAATCCCTTAAGGAAGGGAGAATGCAACAATCCAAAATTCAACCTATAATAATTAATTCGTTAATTAACAAAATGATAAAATAATTTTGTGAAACTATCAGAATTGAGCCATGGGAGTTGCACCATTGTGTTCGTGGTAATTTTCTGGTCAATTTCCATATATAGAATGTTAGAATCCGAGCTAATATGAGCTTGAAATAAAAAAAACAAAAAGGAGAAAAAAATATGGGCTAGGTCGACCGGTCGGTTGAACTAGGAGGAGGAGCGGTCGACCACCTGGTCGACCCACCTACGGGTTTGAGGCGAAGGAATTCCACCTTCTTCCTGTGCAATTTTAACAAGTAAATTTCCCTATTTTTCTCAATCCGATGGCTCCTATTCAACCTATGACGTGGTTAAATCCTATTCAACTCCCAAATCTAATGGTTTGAGATCTACTTCTATCCCTATAAATAAGACCCTAGGCCTAACACTTTTTCTCATTCTAGATTTTCTCCACTTAGGTTCACCTTTTCAAGAAGGACCCTAAAAGGAATAATTTTTCGAAGGAGCGAATCTTTTTAATAGAAATATTTTGATACCCTCAAGTAAATCCGGGAAGAGCTTAGGACCATAGGTGAGTGATCATAATTATTTTAAATTTCTTTATGTAATTAAAATAATAGGGTTCCAATAGTTGTAGTCTTAGTTACGATTTTTGAAGTATCGTTTTTAGCAATTTATGTACGGTTTTTACAATTATTTGCAGTCTATTTCTTTTAGCTATTTTTTTCAGTTAATTTTAGTTTATTTCTGTTGATTATAGCTTTTCCATTTATTTATATTTTATTTACAATATTTTAATATATTTACTGTTATCTATGCGTTATTTACATCCTTTTCCCATGCTTTAGATTTTCTTCGATTTTCAGTTTTGTTTTATTTCTCCTTCTTCTTCGCATATGGATTAGAATAGATTAAACGCGAATATGCACTAAAATTATAAGAATATTGAAATAATGGAAGATAATATGTAAATTATAAAGACTATAATAAAGATGGAATCAAGACTGAAATTGAGCCTAATTATGATATTAATGTTAGAATTTGACTAATCAAAGATTATTGGCCCAGTTATAACTTAGAGTTATAACTAAAAAGAGTAAAAGAAGAAAAGAAGCTTATACTAATAAGCACGATTATAACGTAGGTTATAATAAGAAATAGAACAAAATAAGGCTTATTTTAAGACTTAGGATAAATTAATAAGCACGGGTAGTAAGAACTAGAGTAAAGGCTTATTTAAATAATTTATCAAAGTTAATAAGAAAAGCATTAAAGTAGGACCTATATCATATAGCATTCCCCTATTATTTTCTATGGGTACGGTGTTTCACATAAAGCTGAAGTGAGAAGAGGGGCACGCTTATGCTAGTAATGGTAGTAATTAGTCAATATTGAGATGTTCAAATCACGGAGTATTTGGACAAGGGCACTATTAGTTATTGTTTGGATGACGGACCAGTACCGGCAACATTCCCCTATATTTTCTATGGAGACGGTGTTTCACATAATCCTGAAGTGAGATGAGAGGCAAGCTTATGCTGAGTTGAGGTAATAATGCGACCCAATAGGTGGATCAACATGTAGCATGAGAATGTTGGTTTACATTGTTTATTAATTGGTTTTTATATATATGCTTATGTTTTCTGACTTTATTATAGTCGCAGCTTATATATTAGTAGATATATGTTTTATTATATTGCAGTATAGTTTTTATTATGTTGGCTTATGAATAAGAATATATGTTATGTTTATATATATTACTCTGAGTTGTTTTTCCCCAATAAGCATTTTTTTCAGTTGAGTATGGTTTATAATAATGTCATATATATGGGTGGTCTGTTGAGTTTTGTGTATAAATTTATAACAGTTTATTTTTATATATGAGATGTTATATATAATCTATAGTCTACTATGTGTTTGCTCTTTTATATACAAATTTTATATATACACAATATTTGTATATTTTATCTAAGCCTATGTTAATAGATTTGAATCGGTTTTGGAAGGAGAAAGAAACTTGTTTTAATTATAAACGTTTATATTATATATGGTACTTGAAAGGCTGGGATTGATAATTGGTTGGTCTGCAAATTCCTCTGGGATATTTTTTTTTCAAATGCTTGCTTTCGTATATAATATTCATATGTATAAGTTGTACGGTTTCATACATGATTTTACAAATATATATAATATTTATACACCAGCCTGTATATACAATATGTCTTTATATAGATATTATAAAGTTATATAAGAATCTTATATATGTACATTCTGTTGCATTAAATTTATATGTGTATTTAGTTGTATGTGTTAGTTATATGTAAGTTATATTATATATGATTTCAAATCTGCTATGAAGTATATTATGTATAATATATTTGTGATAAACAGTGAAAGAACAATTTTGTTTCTTTGTTTCGTATATAAAAAAAAAGTTATATATATATATATACACATTTTTTTTTACTGTTTATTGATCCATAGGTCGGCAATAGTTTTGCTTGAAAAGGTAATTCATATCTCATGCGTATGTATATTTTATTTAGGGTGGTTATATATATGTGAACTTGGTTTTCAAATTTTATATGCATAAAGTATGTTTTGGGATTTAACTATTGATTTGAAATAAAAGAATATATATTATTTTAACTAAATATATATACGTATATTTAATTCAACTCATATCAAGCTGATCCTTATTATTTCATCGATTCCAAACTTTCAGCTCTGCTGTCAAATTCGTGCCAATCTTACCCCGCTGTAGAATTCGTCCTTGGATTCGTAACTCATCTTCAATTGTCTACCGCTCCAACCTCGAAAGGTGAGCATTCACTCACGATTAATATTCTTTTATTTATTAAATTTAATTTCAATTAAAACGACAATTGAAATATGCGACCGTCAGTTATTTACACTGTTATATGCTATTACCTGTATCTGTTCACCTATGACATCTGACACCATTATCTGTTAATTATTTATGCGATGATAATACAGTTTGGTTGATAATTGATTGATTGATTGTTGTTTATATTGGATGTTAAATTTGTAATGTATAAAGTGATAAATATTATGCAATTGAATTCGACGTAGGATAACTAAAAGTTGAACCGACATATATGTGAAATTTGATTAGTTAAATTTGACCATTTTAATTGTTAAATTAATTGACATGTAGAATAGTGATAAATTACACTTTGAACCATTGAACGTATATTGGATTGATTGTTGTAGTATGAAATGGAAATTTAATGACAAGTGAAAAACCGTATAAAATAATAGTGTAATAATCTTTAATCTACATGAAATGATAGTGTAGATTCTAGAAATAATTATATTAATTTGCACAAATAACAATGTGAATTAATACGATTATTTCGGGATTATTTGAATTGATTATTGAATTGTTATTGATTGTTGTTATTGCTTGTTTATTTACTTTGACACCATCCCTGTTATCACACTGCAAGTTCCCTTTGCTATGCTTTGATTTTTGAATTGGAATTGGAATCGGGTTGAAATGATAAATACCCAAAATGAACATGACTTAGGATAGAGAATTAAATAAACCGATTGGTCAATAATTTGATTTGAAATAAAATAAAGATTTTATTTGAATAATAAAGTTTTGGAATAAAATCGAAACGTAAATTTTGATAAAAGGAAAACGTTAATACTGAAAATCTGAAACAAGATATTAATGTAATGACTGATGAAAGGACGTTGTTTGAATTTATTAATAATTAAATCTGGAATTGTTAATAATTAAGTTTGAAATTAGTAATAGTTAAATTTGGAATTTTAAAAATCAAGTCTTGAAATTATTAATAACGAAGTTTGAAATAATTAATAATTAAGTTTTGAATTTATTAAATAATTAAGGGTGGAATTATTAATGAATGAGTTGAAATGATTTAATAATTAAGGTTGAATTTATAATTAAGTTTGAAATTATTAAGTTTGAAATTATTAATAATTAAGATTGAAATTATTTAATAAGATTGAATTATTTGGAAATGGAATAAAAATTGAATTCTTTGACAAGAGGAATTGAACTTTGAATAAGTAAATTGGAACTTCGTAAATAATTGAAATTGGGATTCTTTGTTAATTAAGTTTTGGAAATTATTTAAGTAAGTGAATAAATGAAATTGAATTTCTTTGACAAGAAAAAAAATGCGTTTCATTGAAATAAATGTAAGAATTGTAATTTCAGGAATTTGATTTGACAAATTTAATTTAATTAAATTTGTAAGTTTGATATAATGAAGTTAACTTAAGTGATTGTTTTAATGACTTGGAAATTAAAAAGAATGGTTTTGGATGTTGAATTAACTTAAAGAATATTGAATAAAATCGATAAATAAGTTTAAATTGATTTGAATGTTGAATTTAATCATTTAAATGATTTTCGGAATAAAACTTATATATGAACTTGAATCAATATTTGAATCGTTTAAATAAAATTGAAATTGAACTGTAAGACTTTGAAATGGTAATTTGGGAGTTTTGGAACGTAGATTTTGGAAATTGATTTTTGAAAGACAAATGAAATAATGGTTTACGAATTCTAATTGAAATTGAAATTGAAATTGATTGTTTTGAAATATATTAAACGACCAATCGGTGTAATTATACGTAGTTATTAAAGAGACCGGGATCGGATATGGACATACTCTCTGTCGATACCGAATACCACTTTAATAACTATTATACGTGGAGTGTTGATCCAGAATGAAGTGGATGGTTTGGTGAACGCGTTGACTGAAGAAAGAGAACGATATTGGATGACCCCTGACATGACTAAAACAGGAGCCGCGCCGGGCCATTGAGGTTCGCCACCTCTAGCGGACACACTTCTTCGATACCATATCTATTACTTTTGTGATTCGATTTGGGTGCACCCCTCGATTTGGGAGTGTTGTTTCGCGGTGTTGAGGTAGCTGCTGGCTATGCTCAACATCAGTCCGGATCACGCAACTACTAGTATCCTAGTTGGTATCGCCTCATGTACCTTGTCATACTGATTATCCTATTCGCGACCACTACGTTTTGATTTGTACCTTGAGTATATGGATTGCCCTCTGGTGACTTCCGGTTTTGGGGAAACTACGGTCTTGTATATGCTTTTGGGAATATAAAATGTGTTAAGGGGGATTATGGTAACGCCTTAACGCTATTTTGATATTTTATATTACTGATAGACATTATCTACTTAGCGTACATTACTACCTAGTAGATGGTTTAGCGGATCCTTAGAGGATGGATATTCCAAACATCCTTTGAGTTACTTGTATTCCGATTGCTATTTCACTTGAGTTAGATTTATTGATATAAGAATATTAATCCTGACCCGAGTGTTTTGTGTTTTGCTTTACGCTCGGGTCAGACTGAGTGGTTCAGCTTTGAGACTCACCTTTGGAGTTGGAGCTTTGCTTGAAGATCCAGCCATCTATTCTGCTTTCAGTATTCGATGATTCCAGTGATGTATTCTGATTTGTATTTGATGTATCGTATTACTCTTTTGTTGTAAACTCTGATGTATCTTATATAATTATATAGTAGCTTCATGAACTACTATCTCTTTTATTTCCGCTGCATATTATACTCTGTGTCTGTGATGTTGTGACTATTTATTTACTGTATATCTCAGTTTTGCCAAATTTAAATTAACAATTCGATATTTTGAATTATTCAAGTCCGACATGTGCGGATGCGAATAGTCCAAAATACCGGGTCGTTACAGTTGGTATCAGAGCTTTTGGTAGCTCTAGGCAGAACTTAGCATATAGGGTAAATGTATTTACAGAATCCCTTCCATTCGAGTTTCAATCTCTTCTTCTTGACTCGTTTCCTTTGAATTTTGGAACGTTCCCTGCGGTTCCAAAATTCATTCGTGTCCCTCACTATTCGTTTTCTTTCAATTCTGGAGCACCCCATAACTTCACTTCGAATGACCCTTATAATGAAACGGCGGTCTCCCCAAACGCCGAATGATTTGTAAATGAGTGAAACTCCTTTACAATAAGCATTGATTTACCGGAGATTTCTGTATCCTCGGTTTACGCTGCTATCTATCTCCTGCAATACCTGAATTCTATTTCTTGGGATCGAATGTTGATTTACCTCGGAATTCTACATCGATCTTATTCATGAAGCCACGGTCAATCCGGTTAAGGTTGCCCGCGATTTATATAAACTCATCAGGCTTCCTATTTTGTTATTTAATTATTTATCTTTGTTTCAAACTTATTATCGAATCAAAATTCTCTTTGATTTGATTACCATCAAATTTGAATCTCTATTCTTGTTTTGAAATCTATTCTTGTATCGTCAAGCGAGGAAGTGTATTTGTAAATTAATGTTAAAAATGTTTTACATATATTGTGTTGTTTGAGTTGTTGATGTTGATTTGGGTTTTCAATCGATCCGTCTGATCAACGCTATCGATAGGATTTCCAAAACACTTGAACAGAGCAAACTGACACAATATTGTTTTCAAATTTGGTAAACATAATAGTTTTGTATGATTATATATAAATATAAGTTTTCTGAAATTAAATTATTAATGAATTTGTTGTCAGAAATGATAATATTTGATTTTCATTTATTGTTTTATAAATAATTGACTATTTCATAATATAAATAAATGAATTTATAAAGCTTGTTTATATTTTGATTTGGAATTCAAATGGATTTAAATTAGAATTTGAGAATTTAATTTCCGGTGATTTCGAACTTGGCTTTAAAAGTTTTAAAAGGTATATTGCTTAAAGTATTTTCGAATAGAAATCTTTTCAAAGAAATCTTAGATGTTTAAATCAGTGCTCTTCTCTTTGTCGCTGGAAAATAATTTCGGTGATGACGGCCGCATCATCGACATTCATTTTCGAGTTTCGAAGTGGAGAGACTATTCTGTAGCTTTGCTACGGTTTGTTTTGAAAAAAATAAATTGATTTGGATTTCTAAAACATTACTTGATTTATAATATATATTGAAGATTTAAATTGGATTTGATATATTATGAATATATATATTTATTTTATCTCAAGTTGTTGAAGTTAGTCGGAAATTAATTCTTAAAATTTGTTAAAGGATGATTTTCAATTATGAATGAAACCAAATTATTTTATATAAATACTTAACTTGAAGTAACTGAATTGAAAATTTTATTTGGATAATACTCAGTTGCATTATATCTAACTTACCCAAAATTTTCAAAAGTTAATTATGTAATTGAATATTATACAATATAAAGGTTATCAAAGGAATTTTAAATAAAAATTTGAGTAGTTATACTAAATGTAAATATACTTAATATATATGTGATAGGGTATATTAAGTAGAATAAATTTAATAATAATTTGGAATAAAGAAGAATTAAATTTGTCAAAGATGGTTTGATTATAATAAATGACTTCAAATTTATGATCTTTGAAGTTGTTAATTTAAGAAAATTGGATAAAATATAATATAAATTGTCTTTAAAAATAAAATGTGAGTGCGTATAATAAATATTATTCACTTAAATTTTAAATTTTAAAATGTTTATGGAGATAAATAGAATAATAAGTTGAATAAATAATAGGTATGATTGATAGAAGAAAATTTTGTTTTGAAAGTTAATAAATTGAATTAAATCAACTTCAGAGAATATCTTGAATTAATCGAATTTAAATTGAATTTCATTTGAAACGAATCTTTTATACCTAACATTAATATATGTGAAACCAAATAAATTTTATGAAAATCTTGAATCTAAAGTCAAATTGTTAGATATAAAATTAATTTAAATTGAAATTTCTATGGTTTAAATTAATTATTTATTTTGTAATTCAAGTCTGTTTCTTCTGGTTGTTTCTATTCTCCTACCTCCTTCCTTTTCGGGGACGAAAAGTTTTGAGTGGGGGAGAATGTAACGACCCTAAAATTCAGACCTAGCTAAAAATTTTAAAATTGCTTATTTAGTGTAGAATTTCAAATTTTCACAAACAAATTCCGATGCTATTCAAACTTCATATTTGGAATGCGTCTAAGTAAACATAGCAACTGGTAAATTTTCGTTTGAAAATATGAAAGTTCATTTCGCGCGTAAATTTATTTCAATCTAAATCAGTTAGTAAGCGATGAAAATAAACCGTTTTCGAAATCTAAATATTTTTATATTGAAAAATTCTAAATCGTCTTCTGAGCAAGACGTCATTTTCGTTTTTCAAAATTCGGACTTCTTTAGCTCCGTCGCTCTTATTTTTTGAAGTTTTACTGAATTTTCCTTCAGTAGAAAATTTCGAATTTTTTCGATCGTATCATCAATATCTTCATACCGTTGTGACCGCCTCGTCGCGCTGGTCAAAACGGTATATCTATTTGTGTCAATCGGAGTTCGGCGTTGCAAATTATAATTGTTAACGGAACGCAAACCGGTCCGTTACGCGGCACAAACCGGTACCCAAACTTCCCAGCATTCAAAATTTTAGAGCCTATTCTGCTGCCTTGGGAACCCAAATAGCCACCACCTTGAAAATCATCATTGCACTGACGTATGCACACTCTGAACCCTGTGTATACATCTCTCTTCATTTACTCCACTGTACACAGCTCATTCACTCTGACCATTGATGTTACTTTAATATAACGTGTTGTCCAATCAGAAGAAATTTATTGCTCTAATTATTATTTTCTGAATCAACGTGTATCTGTTGCTTTTATAATTCTTCGTAATTTAAAGGTCAGATACTATTTTCAAATTATATTATTTCTTCTGTACTCTTTTAAACTTCTCTCCCCTTCTTCAATTTGCTATTCCTCTGTCACCTTTCTTCTTCCTTACCTGTACCCATTTCTTCACGCCCCGGCTTGGCCGCTCTCTCCTCTAATATAAAGATATAGCGATAGCATCACGCACCCCATGAAGCCGAGCATCACCAAACTCCCGCCACCTGCCGCCTGCTGTTCCTATTCGCCGAGCCTCCCTGCGTCCCCTCACTGGCCATCGGACCCACTGCAGCAGCCATACCTTGCCGCGCAGAGTCACCACCCCTCCTTCTTCCCCGCAAACACCTCCCACTTCTTCCACCTCCGAGCCTCGCCTAGGCATCAACGTCCCAGCTTGTTTCTCGCCTCTTCACTACTGCTTGGCCTAACACCTCCGCCTGTAGCTCTTTCCACTTCCTTAGCCACTTGGACCAGCTTATCTCCACTTCCAGCTGCCGAGAGCATCAGCCTCAACTTGCCTGTCTCCTCCAAGCTAGCATAGGCCGAACCCAATTCCAACAGCCACCTCGTGCTCCTCCTCTAACCGAAATCTTCATCCCGACCACCGAGTTCTCCCACTCGACCACTAGCATACCCCTGGCCGAACTGCTCCGCTACCTTCCTCTACCGCCCCGAGCTTCCTCCTCCACCACTGCCTCCCGCCTCACTTCCCTCTCTCCTCCTTTGTGCCTTGTTGTAGGTGAGTTAGTATATATGCATTATAAAGATAACGTTATAAAGTATGTATAAAAATTTATAAAGTTTTTTTTTCAGCCAAAGGATATATGTTATGTTGTTATTTGTATAGTTTACATATATAATCTAGTATACATATATATATATATATACTCGCATGTAACCTGCTTGCTATTTATATACTATAGTATGTTCTTATATATATTGGTTTACATTGTTTATTAATTGGTTTTTATATATATGCTTATGTTTTCTGACTTTATTATAGTCGCAGCTTATATATTAGTAGATATATGTTTTATTATATTGCAGTATAGTTTTTATTATGTTGGCTTATGAATAAGAATATATGTTATGTTTATATATATTACTCTGAGTTGTTTTTCCCCAATAAGCATTTTTTTCAGTTGAGTATGGTTTATAATAATGTCATATATATGGGTGGTCTGTTGAGTTTTGTGTATAAATTTATAACAGTTTATTTTTATATATGAGATGTTATATATAATCTATAGTCTACTATGTGTTTGCTCTTTTATATACAAATTTTATATATACACAATATTTGTATATTTTATCTAAGCCTATGTTAATAGATTTGAATCGGTTTTGGAAGGAGAAAGAAACTTGTTTTAATTATAAACGTTTATATTATATATGGTACTTGAAAGGCTGGGATTGATAATTGGTTGGTCTGCAAATTCCTCTGGGATATTTTTTTTTCAAATGCTTGCTTTCGTATATAATATTCATATGTATAAGTTGTACGGTTTCATACATGATTTTACAAATATATATAATATTTATACACCAGCCTGTATATACAATATGTCTTTATATAGATATTATAAAGTTATATAAGAATCTTATATATGTACATTCTGTTGCATTAAATTTATATGTGTATTTAGTTGTATGTGTTAGTTATATGTAAGTTATATTATATATGATTTCAAATCTGCTATGAAGTATATTATGTATAATATATTTGTGATAAACAGTGAAAGAACAATTTTGTTTCTTTGTTTCGTATATAAAAAAAAAGTTATATATATATATATACACATTTTTTTTTACTGTTTATTGATCCATAGGTCGGCAATAGTTTTGCTTGAAAAGGTAATTCATATCTCATGCGTATGTATATTTTATTTAGGGTGGTTATATATATGTGAACTTGGTTTTCAAATTTTATATGCATAAAGTATGTTTTGGGATTTAACTATTGATTTGAAATAAAAGAATATATATTATTTTAACTAAATATATATACGTATATTTAATTCAACTCATATCAAGCTGATCCTTATTATTTCATCGATTCCAAACTTTCAGCTCTGCTGTCAAATTCGTGCCAATCTTACCCCGCTGTAGAATTCGTCCTTGGATTCGTAACTCATCTTCAATTGTCTACCGCTCCAACCTCGAAAGGTGAGCATTCACTCACGATTAATATTCTTTTATTTATTAAATTTAATTTCAATTAAAACGACAATTGAAATATGCGACCGTCAGTTATTTACACTGTTATATGCTATTACCTGTATCTGTTCACCTATGACATCTGACACCATTATCTGTTAATTATTTATGCGATGATAATACAGTTTGGTTGATAATTGATTGATTGATTGTTGTTTATATTGGATGTTAAATTTGTAATGTATAAAGTGATAAATATTATGCAATTGAATTCGACGTAGGATAACTAAAAGTTGAACCGACATATATGTGAAATTTGATTAGTTAAATTTGACCATTTTAATTGTTAAATTAATTGACATGTAGAATAGTGATAAATTACACTTTGAACCATTGAACGTATATTGGATTGATTGTTGTAGTATGAAATGGAAATTTAATGACAAGTGAAAAACCGTATAAAATAATAGTGTAATAATCTTTAATCTACATGAAATGATAGTGTAGATTCTAGAAATAATTATATTAATTTGCACAAATAACAATGTGAATTAATACGATTATTTCGGGATTATTTGAATTGATTATTGAATTGTTATTGATTGTTGTTATTGCTTGTTTATTTACTTTGACACCATCCCTGTTATCACACTGCAAGTTCCCTTTGCTATGCTTTGATTTTTGAATTGGAATTGGAATCGGGTTGAAATGATAAATACCCAAAATGAACATGACTTAGGATAGAGAATTAAATAAACCGATTGGTCAATAATTTGATTTGAAATAAAATAAAGATTTTATTTGAATAATAAAGTTTTGGAATAAAATCGAAACGTAAATTTTGATAAAAGGAAAACGTTAATACTGAAAATCTGAAACAAGATATTAATGTAATGACTGATGAAAGGACGTTGTTTGAATTTATTAATAATTAAATCTGGAATTGTTAATAATTAAGTTTGAAATTAGTAATAGTTAAATTTGGAATTTTAAAAATCAAGTCTTGAAATTATTAATAACGAAGTTTGAAATAATTAATAATTAAGTTTTGAATTTATTAAATAATTAAGGGTGGAATTATTAATGAATGAGTTGAAATGATTTAATAATTAAGGTTGAATTTATAATTAAGTTTGAAATTATTAAGTTTGAAATTATTAATAATTAAGATTGAAATTATTTAATAAGATTGAATTATTTGGAAATGGAATAAAAATTGAATTCTTTGACAAGAGGAATTGAACTTTGAATAAGTAAATTGGAACTTCGTAAATAATTGAAATTGGGATTCTTTGTTAATTAAGTTTTGGAAATTATTTAAGTAAGTGAATAAATGAAATTGAATTTCTTTGACAAGAAAAAAAATGCGTTTCATTGAAATAAATGTAAGAATTGTAATTTCAGGAATTTGATTTGACAAATTTAATTTAATTAAATTTGTAAGTTTGATATAATGAAGTTAACTTAAGTGATTGTTTTAATGACTTGGAAATTAAAAAGAATGGTTTTGGATGTTGAATTAACTTAAAGAATATTGAATAAAATCGATAAATAAGTTTAAATTGATTTGAATGTTGAATTTAATCATTTAAATGATTTTCGGAATAAAACTTATATATGAACTTGAATCAATATTTGAATCGTTTAAATAAAATTGAAATTGAACTGTAAGACTTTGAAATGGTAATTTGGGAGTTTTGGAACGTAGATTTTGGAAATTGATTTTTGAAAGACAAATGAAATAATGGTTTACGAATTCTAATTGAAATTGAAATTGAAATTGATTGTTTTGAAATATATTAAACGACCAATCGGTGTAATTATACGTAGTTATTAAAGAGACCGGGATCGGATATGGACATACTCTCTGTCGATACCGAATACCACTTTAATAACTATTATACGTGGAGTGTTGATCCAGAATGAAGTGGATGGTTTGGTGAACGCGTTGACTGAAGAAAGAGAACGATATTGGATGACCCCTGACATGACTAAAACAGGAGCCGCGCCGGGCCATTGAGGTTCGCCACCTCTAGCGGACACACTTCTTCGATACCATATCTATTACTTTTGTGATTCGATTTGGGTGCACCCCTCGATTTGGGAGTGTTGTTTCGCGGTGTTGAGGTAGCTGCTGGCTATGCTCAACATCAGTCCGGATCACGCAACTACTAGTATCCTAGTTGGTATCGCCTCATGTACCTTGTCATACTGATTATCCTATTCGCGACCACTACGTTTTGATTTGTACCTTGAGTATATGGATTGCCCTCTGGTGACTTCCGGTTTTGGGGAAACTACGGTCTTGTATATGCTTTTGGGAATATAAAATGTGTTAAGGGGGATTATGGTAACGCCTTAACGCTATTTTGATATTTTATATTACTGATAGACATTATCTACTTAGCGTACATTACTACCTAGTAGATGGTTTAGCGGATCCTTAGAGGATGGATATTCCAAACATCCTTTGAGTTACTTGTATTCCGATTGCTATTTCACTTGAGTTAGATTTATTGATATAAGAATATTAATCCTGACCCGAGTGTTTTGTGTTTTGCTTTACGCTCGGGTCAGACTGAGTGGTTCAGCTTTGAGACTCACCTTTGGAGTTGGAGCTTTGCTTGAAGATCCAGCCATCTATTCTGCTTTCAGTATTCGATGATTCCAGTGATGTATTCTGATTTGTATTTGATGTATCGTATTACTCTTTTGTTGTAAACTCTGATGTATCTTATATAATTATATAGTAGCTTCATGAACTACTATCTCTTTTATTTCCGCTGCATATTATACTCTGTGTCTGTGATGTTGTGACTATTTATTTACTGTATATCTCAGTTTTGCCAAATTTAAATTAACAATTCGATATTTTGAATTATTCAAGTCCGACATGTGCGGATGCGAATAGTCCAAAATACCGGGTCGTTACAAGAATGGTGGCAGTTACACGTGCGACTTCCATTTTGGTGCTCAGTAATCGCTATGAGTTCCAAATGTTTAGTATATGTGTCTTTCATAGACACTATTTCCTTTTGTGTAGGGAGCTTCGTATCGTCTAGTCCACAGTGGGTGCTTAGTGTATCTTTCATAGTTACCATTGGCTGTTGTGTAGGGAGTTATATAGCATCTAATCCGCAGTAAGGTCTATGGAGTAGCAATTCAATCAAATGGTAGAATTATTGTTTCAGCACAATTATAGGATTAGGAATTCAGCATAATCAAAGGAGCTAACAAAGACAAATGCAAACAATCAAAGTTAATCAATTGCGTTAATTTAGTAATTCGTATTTATTTCCAGCTTATTCCTTTTTCTTCCTATTCTCTTTGTTTCCTTTATATATACTAGAACTGTTTTAAGGTCTATTACTTATACTTTTCTTAAAGATTCTAGTAATTACTATTATTCACCAGACTTTTAGTTTGACCCACTTCTCTATTTTCCACATTTCCCCCTATATGCAATCAGGGGCAAGGAAGATAGACCGCAGCTTCTTGGAGACTTAGAGACCTTATCATGTATTCCTTCTTTTTATTTCCAGTGTTTTTCTCTTTACTTGTATTGGAACATGTTGAGGAATAGTTGTACTTTGATTGTTGAGACTATGGTTTTCTTTGATTTCATAAGACATATATGTATGGTATTTTGGCACGTGATGTATTGGGTATTTGGTGACTTATTTGGTTTTTAAAGCAATTATGAATTTCTATTCTAAATTATTATTATTTAAATTGTTTCCACTGTATTTTCCTATTTCTGTCTTATGAATCTTAGTCTCTGCTAGTTTTAGTTTATACCTACAACGCACCATGCCTTATAGTGTGTCCTTTTGGGTATACTAAGGGGTGTGGGGCTTTTCAGTTTTATCTTTAGTGCAGTATGAAAGAAGGTTGTATTTCTATCCCCATCAAAGTGATATTCTCTACCCAGCTTTTGTTTATCATTTCCATTTCATTAATCATGGCAGCAGCTAGTTTCTTTGTCAATTCATGTTTAAGTGTTAATAGTTGTATGTCATCCGGATGTGTGAGCATTTGAAGTTGTGTTGTCTGAAGCTGTTGTCTAACATCAGTATTAATTTTATAGCCTTTTCCAAATGTGGTAGTAGCCTATGTTCTGATATTTGTTTTGCAGTTTTTTAGCTTCTCCCATAGCACATACATTGGATTACCATGTATAGGAATGTTCCAACCTTGTAGAAAAACATTTTCAAAACCAATATGATTAGTCCAGTAACTAAATTTTTTAAAAGGAGGATGGTTTGAGGTGAGAATGGCATCCCACTTGGCAATGATTGGTGAGTGGTCAGAGATTAGGGGGTAGATATGGGAGTCATTGGAAGGCCAGGTGATAAGGGCAGTGTGGTTAAAGAAACAATGATCGAGAGTGCAGTAGGTTCTAGGGCCAGAGTGTTTCTTATTGTTCCATGTGTAGGATGGTCCAGTAATTGGAACAGGACTAATGGCAGCTGTAGTGATAGTTTGGTTGAGTGGAGTGATATCATGTAAGGAGAGAGGAGTTCCATCATGCTTTTGATGTGTTTTATACATGTAGTTGAAGTCACCCATGAGTAATCATGGGGATGTAACGGGATTGAGGTTGTTAAGTTGATTGAGCATGGAGCATCTTTGATTGAAGTTATTAGAGGCACATACAAATGTAATATAATAGCAAGTGGAAGTCTGGGGATGGTACACTGCATGTGGATATATTGGTAAGTGGATTGAATAGTAGAGGTAAAGAAAGTAGCTGGGTTGCACATAATAAATATTCGTCCATATAATGCTTCATCAAGGTTATTGGTGTGCTTCCATGAAGAGTTAATGAATGTGCACGCCTTTTCAGATTTGTGTATATCCAACTTTGTCTCCAATATAGCAATCATTTCAAGTCTTTGATCGATAGTTAATTTTTGAATCTCTTTCTATTTTTACATTAGGTGGGCTCCCCTGATGTTCCATGAACATATATTTTCTAACATAAATAATATTTCTGTTGCTTCTTTGTGGACTTTCCAGATCTAGTGTTTCTAAAAGTCGAGTTTGTCTGCTTATTTTTATTTGCATCATTTTCAGAGTGTGTAGATTCTGTAATGTCATGTACAATAATTTGTGGTTTGTCCTTGTTTTTCTCTTTTGTGTTTTTTTTCTTTTTTCTTTTCTAGGGAGTTGAGGAAAAGTTAGAAGTAGGATTTGATACATGGAATAAGTCAGAGCAAGGGGAAGAAGAGGAGTGGTTAATGGAAAAAGGAGGGCATGTGGGGGTAGGATTGACAGTAATGTGTGATGAGGAGGTCAGAAGATCGGTGAGGATGTTATTTTGTTCTTGGAAGGTGGTAGGGTGATGATTTTATTCTGAATCAGCTCAGTGGTAATGACAAGAGGGAGGTGACAAGTTGGTAGAGTTAGTGAAGCCAGAGTGGCTAGAAGGCGTGATGGATCATCAAAGGTTTTGTATTTTGGTGGGGAGGGTAGTAGTGGAACATTATGAATAGAAGCTGTGTTGTTATGGTGATTGGAGGTATAGGTGGTAACAGAAGAGAGCTTGTGCATGTCAGTGGACGTGCACACATTATCAGAGAGTGGCCCAAAACTATTATGAAGTGAAGTGGGGGCAGGAGTGTGTTGATGTGTTAGAAGGGTGTGTTATGCAGGATTGTTAGAATTAGTGGATGTAAGGAGAGTTCTGGTTGGAATGGATGGTCGTGGGTTAACTATCCGGTGAGTTCATCCAGTTGTGAGGTGTGATGGATAGGGTTGAGTAGATTTTTGTGTAAAGGTATAGCTTGGATTAGTTGCATCGAGTTGCAATTGCTTCTGCTTCTGGTTTGTGTAGGTGGATTTAGAGTAGGGTTGCATGGATGCAAAGGGTTTACTTGGAGTCACAGTAGCATTAACACTGTGTCCAAAGGGCATATGTGTGGCAACCAGCCATAAGTAACATCAACAGTATTAACAAAATCGCCTTCTCCAACAATGATCTATTTAGGAAGCTTTTTTGTAGCAATATTTTCTATAAGGCATTTAGCATACCCAAGCCGACTCATTTTTCCGATGGCTTCATTGTAGCATATTAAATCACTTAGATGGCAAGCATGCAAGCAAATTTACACCCAATAAAGTCCAGGTGAGAAGCGGAATGTTGTGAAATTGCACCAATATAGGATTTTTTTTTTGATGTAGGATTGTATGTTACCAAATGTTGGTGCCAATTAGCTATAATGAACATTTTACCTCTAATAAAAAGGGGGTCATTATGAAGAATAAGTTGTCTATCCTTAGATAGAGTAAAATTGAAGTAGTGGTGTGATAAATCTTTCCTGACTATGTATGAACCTTTGAGCTTCCATGTGTTGTTGAGATGGTTAATAATAGTAGTGTAAGAAAGACTGTTGTCAAGGAAAAACCCAACCAACCAGTTGCTCCAGTAGCTCTTGCCTTCAGCAATAACAGGCGGCGGCACCTCCAGTGGCTGTCTAGCGTAGTTCAGATAAAAGCAGATGGGCTTATAAGTGCCAGCATTCGTGGGTTTATGTTTAAAGCGGGTTAACCATAATGGTGCAAGGGTATTAAGTTGGTTAACTTCAGGAGCTATGGAGGAGTGGCCCGTGAGGGTGGGACATGGCTAGTATGTGGTGGCCAGGGGCAGCGGGATGGAAATTTGTGTGGAAGTGGTCTGGTGTAGGGTAGATGGTGGCAAGTCTGGAAGCTAGGAAGATGGAGTAGACTTAAGCGATGGGGGTGGAGGCCGGTCAGAGGCGGCGATGGTGGCAAGGGCAGTTAAGGCACGTGATAGAGGGTGTATGGTATGGTGGTAGGGTACATGAGGTATACATGAGAAGATGGTAGGGAACAGTTTGGGACGTGGGATAGCAGTGTGGAGTTGTATGCCATTTTTGATTTCAAAATGGATGCATAAGCAGTGAACTCTATTTTGATTTTTAATCGACCATAAATCAAAGGTGAGTGATATGACTCACTCACGTAATACTAAACCTTCTTATGTTAGTCGAATTGAATTTATTAAGTGATAAGAATGTTAGTGGTTGTTGTTTGGTTGTTTAAATTGACATTTTACTTCGAAATTGAAATTTATTGAATTAAGTCGCCATTTAAATTAATATTGGAATTGAATTGCTAGTAAAATACCTGATATTGATAACTAGTTGATTGTTGTGATTTGTTGACTGATTTGGATGTTGGCTATGATGGATGTCTGATTGTTGACATTTTGGACGATTAGGTGTTTATTTATTTTTATATATGTTATCACCCTGTATATTAAGTGATAACATATAAACTGTTATTTGATTTAGTTCAAATAAATTAAGAAATAGATTGAAATGATATATATCCATCCATGGAATTAAAATTGAAATAACTGATCACTTGTCTGTAGGGTAGAAAATTATATATGGAGACCGCATTGGTTAAATTAAATTACAATAAAATCTTGAAATTGGATTTTTGGTAAATGATATTGTCTTTGAAATAAATTGCGGGTTTTTACGAATTGAATTATTTCCAAATTAATCCTTGAAACGTTGAAATTGAAATTGGTTAAAAGAATTTGTTTTAAGAAATGAATTGGAATATGGAGTTATAATGGATATATATCTTTAATTTTGGAATTGAATTACTTTTAAGATTTGGACCTTAAGAATTAAATAATGAGGTTTAACTTGATTTAAGTGTTTTACAATAAGTAAATTCAAATTGGACACGAAATTGATATAAATTGAAATGGTTTAAAAATAAGAATTTATTTCTAATTGAAACCGTTAAATTGGATTGTTGGATCAAATTTGAAGTTAAAAATGAATGTTTTAGAAATTGGAGTTATTTCGAATTGAAACTGAAATCAAGTTGATTTGAAACTAAATTGAAATTGAATCAACCGAATTGAATGATTGGAAATTGAGTTTTGTTGATTTGAAATTTGGACATGGGTCCAGATTTCTGAAATGGAAAGACACAATTTGATTTGATATTATTTTCAAAATAAATTATTTTAATATAAATTGTTTAAAAATCTATCTATTAAAACTCAAATTTTTTAAGATTTTTCCAATTATTTTACTATATAAACCATTTTCAATACTCAAACCATTTATATCAAACAATTTAAAATATTTTAAACTATATAAAACTATTCAAACTAATTTCTAAAGTTTCAAACTGTATAAATTTGGAATGTTTATATTTTAATCGTTGATTTAAATGCGAATGGGGTTAAATGAGGTTACAACCTAAGTTGGAATTTGAAATGATATTTTTAAGTGGAAATGACATATTTCGAGTAAATATGGTATTTTGAAATGAAGGATATTTTGAACTGAATATGATATTTTGATGTCAAATATGAATCGATTTTGAAATGTAAAAGAACCGACCGGTGTGAAAATGATGTTTGGTTGTTAAAGAGACTGGGGTATCTTATTGCATAATCTCTGTCAATATTCGAACCACTTTAACAACTGTTACATGGTGGATGATCCAGAATGAAGTGGTTGGATTTGGTGAACATTTGCTTGATCTGAAGAAAGAGAAGGATAATGGATGACCCCGGCACATGTGCTAATTTGAAATGACTAATGTAGAAAGCTTGTTAGGGCCAAGTGGGCTAACTACCCTAACGAACACACCTCTTTGTATCACTGTATTTTGATGTTGGCTTGATCAGTGCACCTTGGTTTGATTTTGTAAGTGTTGGACGCGGTGGGCGGTCGTGGCTATGATGCGTTACCACCAGCCCTACGACCCGAACTTGTAGTATCCTACCTTGGGCATTGTCTCATGTGAATTTTCACACTCTTTATCCTTATTCACGGCCACTACAATTTTGTACTAGTATGGTACCTATAGGGGACTCACTGGCTACCGACATTACTGGTTGTGTTACAGGACATGCATAGACTACCTGCTTGAAAATTTGCTAAAGGGGATCAATTAAAGACTTAACGCTTTTTAGTACTTTATTTTACTAATAGACACTCTATATATAGCATATCTTACTGCATATTGATAGTTTAGCGGATCCTTCGGAGATGGAAAATCCTGTAACATCTCTTAAGTTATTGCACTCACGTTATACACTAGATGGTAGATTCAAAATCCGATAAACATCTCTGAAGCCATTACGCTTATATTTACTTATTGTTGATCTAACTTACATAAGAAGTTTTACTTATGACTCGAGTGTTTTGTCTTTTCATTACGCTCGGGTTAGCCTGAGCATTTCAGTGTTGAAGACACTATTCCTTGAAGATAAAAATGGAGTTTGCTAGATCATATTTACTATTATTATTCCGCTACATTATTTTGGTATGGTTGTTGATTCTACTCTGATTATGTTGTAAAAGTTGTGTAATCAAATGTATATTGTAAATAGCTTTATGAACCGTTTATTTGATTATTATATTTTGTCATTTCGTTGCAAGATTCTGTATTTTGTTTTTCCTTCCTTTCTCTTATTTTCTTTATTTAGCCCATTGACAGTCCCCCCCTCTTGAATGGTTTGAGTTACACATGTGTGATTTATTGTTGATTTAAACCGTCTAAAAAGGCGGGTCGTCATTGTTGGTATCAGTGCTTAGGTTTAGAGATAACTTAACCTATTGAGGTTAAGCTCATTAGAGATAGGGTTAATAATAAGCTGGAATGAGTTTGAGAGTATATATGAGTGAACGTACTTGTTAATGTTATATAAAAAATGTTTTGTATTGTGTTAATTTGTTCCGTTGAGTATTTATAAATTTTGGTAGGTACATAGGATGCTATGGCATCGATAGGGGTTTCTAAACACTTGAATAAGGTAAACCGACACAATATTGTTTTAAAAATAGGTAAATTAAATAATTTTACCTAGTATTATAATTTTTATATCTAAATATATATATAATTTTCATAAATTGATATTTCCATTTTGGTGTGTTGTTGTTAGGAAATAATAATGTTTGATTATTATCATTTATTGTTTGGTTAGTCAAGGTTCTTAAAACTATTCACTATTGTATGTTATAAGAAAATGTAAATTTTACAAATAAGGTTTATAAATTAGGATTTACCAATAAGTGGATTTTAATGGAAATTTGAGAACTTAAATTATGATGTTTTGAAATTGGTTTTCAAAATCTAGGGAAAATAATATATTTTTTGCAAAGTAAGCAGGGTTGACTGGGTCTCTAGCAGGATTTTATTAAAAGAAAACGAGAAAAAAGACTTTGAACAAACTCAAAACCAAAAAGACAAGCGTACATGACAACACACGAGGAAGGCAATATAAGATGACAAACACACAAAAAAGGACTAAAAAACAAAAAAAACACAAAAGTTGGGACTGCAAACGGATATCTGCTGCTTAGAGAAAGCAAACTTGCCGAGCCTCAAACCAGACATGATTTCCCTGGAAATAACAAACCATAAAGCAACCTAATTTCTTAATTTTCTTATCAAAACATCAATGGTTCCTCTCAAGCCAAACAGCTCTAACGTATTTCTTTAAGGTGAAGAACAACAAGCTCCTATCTTCCCTCTTCCATTTAGTTTCCTTGCTTATTATGTCCCATTCAATCATAGAGATTGAAGACACATTATGTCTTCCCAGTTTCCACATGATCATTACCCATGGAGGCAGCGTATATGTACACTCGAAAAAGAGGTGATTTACACTCTCAGTTTGAAGCAAGCTAAAGGCACATAAAGGGTCCACGTGCATGCCATAAGCAACCATTTTGTCCTTGGTCATTAGAGCATTCATAATGACCTTCCACATCATCAAATTGTCACTGCTGGTATAGTTTTGCGACCACATTACTTTGTTCCACATACTGACAGGAGCATCATGAATATTAGATAGACTTTCAAAGACTAAGGATATGGAGTGAGGCTTTCCATTCCAAAGTATAGTATCAAAGTTGGAGGAGGGGAATAATATAGTTTCATAATTGTTTCAGAATGCTCTAACAGATTGGTTGCTTGAGTAGGGGACCATGAGCTTCCCATCAGAGATGAAGTCCACTACCGTAGCATTTTTATTGATACTTGTTTGTAAAATTTTTTGGGTAGAGAAGATTTTGGAGAGAAGCAAGCCTTGATCAATCCCAGGATCATCCCAGAACTTTCATGAGCTGTTATCAGCAAGGGATAATTTGATGAGGGGGATGAAAGTGCTTCTTAGATTGAGCAGTTTCCTCTAAACCCAACTAAAAGAAGGGGGAGGCTCCATGATCCAAAATAGTTTAAAGCCATTGTTGTGCCTGCCAATCTAGTCCACCCAAATGCTATCATGTTTGCTCAGCAATGCATTGAAAAGAAAACTATAAACAACAATATTCCATGCTTAAATGTTGAAAATACTAAGGCCTCCCTTGTTCTTAGGCATCTCAAAGTTGGAAAAGGCACAAGGAACGGTTCTTATAGTGTGAATGGACCTAGTCCAAAAAAACCTCATCATGTACATCTCACCATTTTTAAGATCTTGAATGAAGGATAAAGGTTCTAACCTAGTACATCATCATGGAGAAGCTTACTGCTTTAATTAGAACCAGTCTTATTGCCTAAGAAAGAATTCTATTGGCCCAACAGTCAAGAGATGAAGTTATTCTATAAAAGAGAGGAAGACAGCTGGCCAAGGTAGTTCTAAAGGAGCATAGTGGCAAGCCTAGGTAAGACATGTCATCCTGCATTAGTTGCATGCTAGAAAGAAAGTTAAGCTGGCCGCTAGGTCATTGTGAATACCAGTGAAAAGAATGTGTGATTTGTTGCAATTCAATTTGAGCCCAGTCATCAAGAAGAAGGCATGAAGGGTTTCTTTTATGATTGATATGGATCAAAGTCAGGTTTAGTAAAGATCAGTATATCATCAGCAAATAAAAGAGTGGAAACATGGGGAGATTTACACTTAGGATGAAACAGAATTTGTTTGGTTAGATATTTTGGTTTAATTAAGGAGTTGAAAGCTTCCATCATAATAATGAAAATGAAAGTAGATAGGGGGTCCCTTATGCCTGACGCCTTACTTGTTGGCAAAGAAGCCAGAAGATGACCCATATGTTGTAGAGAGAAAGCGGGGGATGATATGCCCAACATGAATCCAGGCAACAAAAACTTTGGGGAATCTCGTCATGACCATGATTCTGACAAATATAGGCCAATGGATGCTATCAAAGGCTTTCATGAGATCAAGTTTGAGAATAGCTCTATGAGTAGACTGAACTCTACCATACCCCTTCAGAAGCTCATGTGCCAATAGAACATTATCAAGAATATTTCTTTAGGGAAGAAAAGCTGCCTTGTTCTTAGAGATAATTCTAGTCAGAATCTTAACAAGTCTAGAGGCCATAATTTTTGAGATATATTTGTACATGACATTACAACAGGAGATCGGTCTAAGGATGAGACAGAAGAGGGTGGTCTGGATTTGTGAATGAGCATAAGATTTGTAGCATTAACAACACCGAGCATTTTAAAATTTTCAAAATTATCATGAACTGCCTTGCAAAAGTGTCAACTATGATCTCCCAACTGTGAGTAATGAAAAAGACGTCGAACCCAGCAGGTCCACCACAAGACTTCTTATTCGTAGAAAAGAGAGTATCATTGATTTCATCATTCATGATTTTCATTACAAGCATTGCTGCTTCATCTGGAAGAACTTTTGGCAGTTGTAAAAGGGAAATGCAGTCAAGGTCTGGAACAAAGTTAGAATCATTCCAAGCAAGTCAGAATAGAAGTGCAGAAGAGCAGCATCCACCTTGTTTGGATTAGAGTGAAGAACACAATGCTCATCAATAATAGAGGTAATATTATCCGTAGACTGCTTAATTTTAAGGGAAGCATGGAAAAAAGCTATGTTGTTATCCTTTTCGGAAGCCCATTTTATCCTTAACTATTGCCTTTTTATTTCACCTTCCTTAATTAAAGTTTCATCGCAGTCAGCAAAGATCCTACACTAGCCTTAACAGCTACAGGAGCATCAGGAGAAAACATCATTAGCTCCTGAGCATCATTCAGTTGCACCCTTAATTTTGTTGAGGAGATAGATCCATCATCAAATTTACTTCTTTCCCAAACCTTAAGAGAAATTTTTGCAGTACTTAATTTCTTGCAAAAAATATGTACTGGATTTCCAAAGAAATGTTTAGACCAAGCATTTTTAATTATATTAATATACTCAGGTTCATGAACCCAAATATTATAAAATTTGAAGCTTCTTTTTTTATTAAAAGATTTTGCCCCAGTTAAAATGATAAGGGGAGAATGATCAGACATGATTGGTTAGGGAAGGAAAGTAGGGAGAGCAGGCCAACGGGATAAAGCTTGCTAGCTAGAGAAAGAGTGATCAATAGTGGAAAAAATCCTTCTGCCATTTCTACTCCTATTATTCCACGAGTACATTGCACCAGATCTGGCTGTGGAGAGGAGACATGAGTCATTGATAGCAGTGTTTAATTGGAGGATGTCTTTAAGCATAAGAGGAAGACTACCATGTCTGTTATTGAAGGAGAGGCACCGGTTAAAATCCCCCACACTACAAAAAAGGCTTCGTATAGCGATGGATCCTAGCGACGGCTAAAAAAAGCGGCTGTCGCTAGCCGTCGCTATTCGCAATATACAGGTCCAACCCGAGAGCAGCAGATTCATTTTGCTTCCTCCCCAAAACCCTTCCTCCTTCCCCCAATCCGTCGCCCCCCGTCACTGTAGCCGGCACCCCAGCCTTCAATGCCTCCAAATCACCCAAATTTGTGTCGGTATGCTCCTAATCTCTTGTTTGCATGTAAATTTGATGTTTTTAGGTTTAGTTTAAACCCTAATTCAATTATGATTTATTGTAAAATTGAGATTTGTTGTTAAATTGGGTATTAGTAGTGTTATTAAATTAGGTATTGGTAGTGTTGTATGTTGATTTGGTAGATTAATTAGTTTATTATCATGAACTTGAATTAAGTATTACATATTAATTAGTTTATCATGATCAAGTTGAATAAATGGTTGATGTAGATAATTAGTGTTGGCGATTAACATGGTTAGTTGTTTTAGGTGAAAAAATAGTGTATATTAATGATTAAATTTGTTATTGATAAATTTACATGAAAGTATTTCATAGTTTATGAAATTGATAAATTACAAATTTAAGTTGTTAAGTGAATTTAAATTGACAAATTTTTATTTAATAATTAGTTTTTTTATTGTTTTCTAATTATCTATTTGATAATTAGAATTTGTTGTTTTGTAATTATATTCATTGATAATTCTTATATTTACCCTGTTGATTGAGCGACGACCATTTTAATAATTTTAGCAATGACTAGCGACGGCTAGTGATGGCCAAAATGCAAAAGATTGTATATATTGTAAAAAATAAAGTTTGTACAAAAAATTAAAAAATGAATATGAGAACACTAAAAATTCTTCAAATATATAATTTATTTGAAAAAAAAATAGGAAATGACTTTAAACACAAATGATATTGTACTAAAATCGATTTTGTAAAGAAATTAAGAAATGAATATAACAACAACAAATAGTCACATAAAATCTATGTCGTAAAAAAATAAAGAAATGAATATTGAACTAAAATTGTTAATTGAATGTTGAATTAAAATTTAAATACACAAATTTTTGAAATAAAATATAAATAGTTGAAACATTGTCAAAATTTGAAAAGAACATTAATATTTGATAAAATTTAAAGAAATTTTTTTATCCCTTAGATTGGCTTTGGCCCCGTCTGACAAGTGTTGTATATGATCGTTATATGGATGTTCGTTTTGTAACGGAACGAACATTTATATTCATCTGATACAATATTTGTCAGATTTTTCCCTGTATTGGATAAGTTACAAACACAATAAAGTAATTACATATTATAAATCATTTCATTTTAAACGGTTACAAAATTTCGACAGCACTTCCTTTACGTTCCCTGTGTACACGCATTTGTGTATGATACAGGGAACATAAGGGAAGTGCTGCCGAAATTTTGTTGAACCGTTTAATCTGAAATGATTTATAAAATGTAATTACATTATTGTGTTTGTAATGGAAAGTAGGATGACTGACCACCGAAGTGAAAACCAAAATACCAAAAATTAAAAAAATAAAGTGAAGTTCATATTTTGAATTTTCTGGAACGATGAACTTTTTATAATGGAGAAATGTTGAAAATTAATGATTTAAATTGTCTAACATACATTTTCAAATCAAGAAAAATGTTCAATTATTTTCTCGACTGTACTAGGATGTATGAAGTCAGAACTGGAAAGAAGGGATCAATAAAGCAACATTTCTACAATGGTGTACACGAATTTATTAGATTTGCTAAATCTAATAACCGAAAAAATACAGAAATTCGTTGCCCGTGTAGTAAGTGCCAACATTTGAAGCATTGGAAACCGGATATAGTTGAAGTACATTTGTATCAATATGGTTTCGTGTCTGATTATTATTTCTGGGATCGTCATGGAGAACTTGTTGAACCTACACCTAATACTGAAGTTTTAGAGGACGGTAATATGATGACGAATCCGATAGAAAATATGGTGGATGATGCAGCACGATCAATGTTTCCTACAACTGAAGCTGTCGATGAAGACGAAAATGTCGAAAAAGAACCGACAGCGTGAGCTAAAAAAATATACGATTTGTTGGATTCTGCTAAGAGGCCGTTGTGGGACGGATGTAAAAGCGGAACCGAACTTTCAATAACCGCCGAATACATAACTATGAAATCAAAATTCAACCTTACGGAAGCTGCATTTACAGCAGTTGTACAAGCTGCAAAACGACACATGCCACCTAATAATCTGATGTACGATAGTCATTATAAAGTAAAAATATTGATGTCCGCTTTCGGTCTACCGTACGAGAAGATAGATGCATGTGTGAAAGGTTGCATGTTGTATTGGAAAGACGACGTTGACCTCAGAAAATGCAAAATATGTAACGAAGAAAGATACAAACCAAGAAAGAAGAAAGGGAAAGAAGTCCCATACAAGAGAATGCATTATTTACCCATCACTCCCAGACTTCAAAGATTATATGCATCTTCTGCTACAGCCTGTCATATGCGATGACATAGTGTGAGAACAGCGGAAGAAGGAACTTTGATACATCCATCCGACGGTGAAGCATGGAAACATTTCGATAAGACTTATCCCGCATTTGCTGCGGAAAGCCGTAATGTCAGACTTGGTTTATGTACGGATGGATTTTCACCATTTTCACAGTTTGGTAGTAAATATTCATCCTGGACAATTATCGTTACTCCATATAATTTACCTCCATGGATGTGTATGAAGACACCATATATGTTTCTCACCACTGTTGTTCCTGGCCCTTATGATCCAACCCAAGGAATTGATGTTTATTTACAACCATTGATCGAAGAGTTGAAGAAATTGTGGAATGAAGGAGTCGAAACTTACGATGTATCAACGAAAAAAAATTCGGTTATTCGCTTCTTTGTTATGGACGATTAATGATTTTCCTGCATACGGGATGCTTTCTGGTTTGAGTACGGCCGGTCGTCTAGCATGCCCTTATAGTATTAAAGAAATACGAGCATTTTCATTACGATATGAGAAGAAAGTTTCGTGGTTTGATTGTCATCGGTGTTTTCTTCATCCCAATCATAGTTTTAGAAGAGATAAGAAAATTTTCATAGCTAACAGAGAAGAGAATCTAAAACCACCTAAGGTTTGGTCAGGCGAGAAAATATACGAAATTGTAAGAGACTATCCAAAGATACATGAAACTGGAGTCCAGACTGAAATCCCAGGAAAGTCAGACATTCATAATTGATGCAAACAAAGTATATTTTGGGAGTTACCATATTGGAAAGATCTCTTACTCCGACATAGTATTGACGTGATGCACAACGAAAAGAACGTGTTTCATAATCTATTTAATACAATTTTGAATGTAAAGGGCAAAACCAAGGACGATTTGAATTCAAGGCTCGATATAGCAAACTATTGTAAGCGCCCGGAACTTCATATGAAGCCTAATCACAATAAAAAACCAAAAGCATGCTATGAGCTAGACAATAAGCAAGTAAAACTCGTGCTAAAGTGGGTGGAAGAATTAAGATTTCCCGATGGGATTTCTTCCAATCTTCGTAGATGTGTTGACTTCAAAAATAGTAAATTGAGTGGGATGAAAAGTCACGATTGTCATATGATGATGGAATATTTACTCCCTGTGGCTGTCAAAGAACTGTTGCCCGTAAAAGTATGGAACGTCATAAAAGAGTTATGTTTGTTTTATAAACAGGTTTGTTCGACAACATTAAAGGTGGATCGTATACGTAAACCTGAAGTAGAAATACCTATATTGCTGTGCAAACTGGAGAAAATACTTCCGTCTGGTTTCTTTAACGTAATGGAGCATTTTATCTATTCATCTTCCATCCGAAGCACTTCTTCGAGGTCCTGTGCAATATGGATGAATGTATCCATTTGAGAAGTAAATTAACATGTGGAATGTTCATGTCAATTTCAAATTCAAATTTGTATATCTAAATATGTAATAAATATCTTAATAGGTACTTGAATCATCTGAAGAAGAAGATTCGACAAAAAGCCCGAGTTGAGGGTTCGATATGCAAATCGTATCTTGAAGAAGAAGCCTCATTTTTTTCTCTCACTACTTTAAGGACGATGTAAACTTAACGTTTGTAACTGTTCCTCGAAGTGAGGAAGTCGTTGAACAAAATTCTTCTCAAACAATGTTATCTGTTTTTAGACAACATGGTAGACCTGGTGGAAAATGTGTGGAAATATGGTTGGACGATAGAGACCACCATGTAGCGCACACGTATTTTCTTTTAAATTGTATCGAAGTCGCACCATTTGTGAGGTAATAATTAATTCACTTGTAATTTACTTGTACGTACATGATAAAAACACATATTACATATATGCAGTATCTACGAATCACAGTATCCATCTGGCGATCTCAGTAAAGAATTTGCCAAATGGTTTTTGAACTATGTTTATGAGCCAAGAAACCGTGTCGTTGATGAAGGCTTAAGACATCTTGCCATTGGACCGAAAAGAAATGTGAAGACTTATCCAACATTCTTCGTCAACGGGTTTAAGTTCAACACAAAAGATTACGGTGCTGAAAAATTAACATATAACAGCGGGGTACTTGTCAAAGGCAGTGATGATCCAGATGAGTATTTAAAAGATTTTTACGGCGTCTTAACACAGATTCTAGAATTGACATATTATGTTGAACCTTTAGAAAAGGTTTTTTTATTTAAGTGTAATTGGTTCGGTAACGTTCCTGGTTCCAAAATCAACGTGCATAAAGAGTACAAACTTATTGAAATAAGGCATATATCACACTACTATAAGTACGATCCTTTTGTATTAGTCAAGCAAGCGTTACAAGTTTATTTTGCTTCGTATCCATCTTTGAATAGAGATAAAGCGGATTGGTCCGCTGTTTTCAAAACGAAACCAAGGTTTACGTTTGATGGAAATAATATTCCAGATGAAGCAGCATATCAAGCCGATCTTGAATCAAATACAGAAATAATAATAACTGATGATATTGATGTAGGGCCTTTGAATGATGAATCGAACGTCCTATTTGATGCATTCGAAAGTACCGAAGAAAATGAGATAGAATACGAGACTGAATCAGAATCAGAAAACAATGAAGACTGATCGTTATTGATATAATTGTTATGTGATAGTGATTGAAACATGCGATGTAATAGTAAATTTCCGTAATTGTTCTGTGATGATCATTTAGTTAATTTTTATCCATGTTTTGTACTAGTAAATTTTTATAATTGTTATGTGAAAGTGATTGAAACATGCTATGTAGTAGTGAATTTCTATTATGGTTCTGTGATGATTATTTATATAATTTTTATCCATGTTTTGTACTAGTAAATTTTTATAATTGTTTCTGTGAAAGTGATTGAAACATGCTATGTAGTAGTGAATTTCTATAATTTTTCTCTGATGATATTGATTTTCTATAGCAGTTATGTTTGGCAGGAGACGGAGTGTAGGTGGTAGTGGCACACCATCCCCATCTCCTGGTGCAGTTGGTAGTGGCACTGCGTCGGACTAACGTCCGATTGCAGAAGTCGTTCCTAGAAGTGCTGGGTAAGTATCAATTTTATTTAAAGTATAAGTTTTAAAATCCACTAAACATGTATATCATAACTTTTGCAGTGGCTTTGAGGTGGAGCCATCAGATTATATTTTACAGGTTTCGAGGAAGGCTTTTCAGAGCCGGATGGATGGTTGTTGGCCTCGCTAAGACGACATCCTCCCTCATGTCAAGAATGCCATACAGGCAGATTTACTTGTAAGTAGTAGTTTTAATTTCAGTTGTATATTAATATAATCTATATAACTTAAAATAATTTTAATTTACAAGCTGCAGTCCGCGTCGACCCTGATGACTTGGACGTTTTTTTAAATCACTGCAACAAACGAATGAGAAAAAATTACAGGGATACATTGTCCAAGGCTAAGAATTCAGGGAAAAAGCCGAACTGGATGGGTGAGGGTGTATGGAATGATTTTCTTCGTCTTTGGGACAGTCCGACAGCAAGAGTAAGTAATATATGTTTGCTTTGTTATTTAAATCTAATATAAATCTCGCAAGATATATACGTGATAATTTATTTTAATTTGTAGGAGTTATCTGCGCGGAACCGGGCAAACAGGAATAAAAATCCTGCATTGCACCGTGGTGGCTCCAAATCCTTTCAGGAGCATAAGAGAGAGCTGGTAACTAAATTTATAAACCGTGTTTACATTTTATTACAATATTTTATAATCAGATTAGCAATAATATTTATATATTTTCAGGCCGCGAGATACAACCGCGAGCCTACTATGGCCGAGCTGTTCAAGGCCACGCATGCCGTGGAGAGAACTGACGAAGGGGGCAATGTTTCGTACGAGTGGACGGATGACAAATCACAATCCGTAATGGTAAATTAATTTACTGTTAATAACAATATTTTGTCTTATTTTATTTTCAAAATTTTGAAATTCGGTTTTTATCGTGTAAAACAATTGTTTGTAATCGCAGGAGAGGTACGAAGCAGAGCGGGCTCGTGTAGCACAGTCCACTGGTCGGGAAGAGCTTACGTTGGAGGAGGAGAACCATATTTGGGATGCTATTATTGACCCGCCTTCTCGGACCAGTCGACGGTATAGCTATGGAAATGTGGAGGTAAATTTTGACATGTACTAATATATAAATTTACTCATGCATATGAATAGTTAAATAATTTTAATAATATTATATAGATATACTAATATATAAATAATTATGAATTATTTTACAGGCGATGAGAATGCAGAGTGCATACAGGAGTTCGCAGCAAGAGGCGGAGATTGCTCAGTTGAGGGCGACAGTGGAAGAAACAAATGATTGGAGAAAGAGTTTCTTTGAGCAACAGCTAGATGAGCGGATTGCGGCTTATTTGCAATAGCATGGGAGGATGCCTGGAGAGGATGGCAGCGATGGCGAGGAGTAGGTATGTTTGTTTGTTATAGTTTGGTATATACGCATTTTGGTTGGTATGGTGTATATATATTTCAGGATATTATGTACATATTTAGATGACTTCTACTTGATGGATTTAGTTGGATATTATGTCGGGATATTATGTAGAAATTTCGGTTTACTATGTACATATTCTGGTTAATGGATTTGGTTGGATTTGAAAATGAGATTTGGTTGGATTTTATATTGTTTAAATGTATAGTGATGTTATATGATGGATATATGATGGTTATACTTGATGAATATAGTGTATAGCGGTTGTTTGGTTCAGATTGGTTGAAGTGTATATGGGCTATGCATGTGCACAGAAATTTACCCAGATTAGCGACGGCTAGCGACGGCTATCTGGTTCAGATTAGCGACGGCTAGCGACGGCTAAATGGTTCAGGTTAGCGACGGCGAGCTACGACTAGCGATGGCATTTAGGCGTTGAAAAAATTTCCATGTGGCACATTTGTCATCGCGAGCCGTCGCTATTTATGTGACAGAGCCGTCGCTATACTATTGGGCGACGACCATTATAGCGACGGCTTTTAGCGTCGGCTAGCGACGGCCGGCGACGGCTAAAAGCCGTCGCTATCTAGTGCCGTTCTTGTAGTGCCATGACAAGCCATGGATGGGTGTCTTGTCTAAATGCTGGCAGAAGATTGAGGAGAGACTGTCTAGTGGAGGGAGAATTATGAGCATAGAAAATGGTTAGGTAAAAGGAGCAGGGAGGATAGAGAAGGGAGGCATGGAAGTGAATGAGTTGAGATGTTGATAGCAAGGGAGATAGGTTGAGGACCAAGGGATCATGTATGACCATGATTCTTCCAAAAGAGGATTCAATTAGATTGTGACGTAGACCATGATGGATTGATGTGTAATGCAGCAGAACAAGTAAAGGGGAGCTTGAGCCTTGTTTTATGGATTGCAAAGAGTGAGAGATTGTGTTGGCTAATGAGATACTTGACCTGATCTAGCTTGGTGAAGTTATGAGCTCCTCTAATATTCCAAGTAGCAAAATAGTGTGACATTAATTAAACTATAGGTTTTGGTAGACCACATTTTTCTTGCTCCAAGTAGAAGGAGAACCCAGCAATGAAGAAACAGTGTGTTGAAGTTGATTTTTCTTAAGCTTGTCAACCTTGATGAGCTTAGAATGACATGGAGAGCTGATGGAGATTCAGGTGAAGGAGGAGGGGAAGACCAGCCAGGGATAGATCCGAAAAAGGAGTAAGGAGATGGAGGCACTACTAGAAAAGGCTTCAATTCCGACGGCATAGACCGACGGCTACCGACGGCCTTTTTCTGACGGCTTCCGACGGGCCGTCGGCGGCCGTCGGAAGCCGTCGGAAAACTGCGATTATACCTTCAGCCGAGAGCTCTTCTTCTTCCCCAAACCATACGAAAATTATTTCCAAAATCCTCCATTTTCCCTCTTCAAGCTTCCAATCCTTGATTTCGAGCTTCGGGATCCTCCACGGCTGCCTAATCAAACTCCATTACTCTTCATCTCAGGTATAATCTCTTATTTTTGTAAAAAATTCAGTTTTTACCCTATTTCTAGATTTGCATAAATTGGTAAATTAGGGCGAATTAGCGATTGCAATTGTTTCCAATAGCGTAATAGTGGTTTATAGCATCACATGGTATACCGATTTCATCTTTTTTCGTGAAATTGTGAAAAACACCTATAATTTGGGGTTGTTCATGTATATGTAAATTGTTGTGTATGCCTTGATTCGGCGATTGTATACGTTATTTGGAATAAGGTAAAATGATTAAATGAACCAGGAGTATTATATTGTGCACATATTTACTTATGAAACAAAAAAATGCATTACTCTAAATTACAATTGTGTGTATTGAAAAATGATAAAAACGTTAAAACAGCCTTAAGTTGATGCGTAATACGTCGAATAACTGTGTTAAATTAATATATATTTTTGTAAATGTGAACAGTGAGTAAAACTGTATTTTTTCGTAAAATGCATGCATGTAACTGACAAATGTCCCTTAGAGAGTTTTTGGCTCCGTCTGACGAGTGTTGTACATGATCGTTGTATAAATAGTCGTTTTTTTCGAAAAACGACCATTTATATTCATCTGGTACAATGTTTGTTGGATTTGTCCCTGTATTGGACAAGTTATGAACACAGTAAGAATTTACATTTTGTATACTACTTCGTCTCAAACGGTTCATAAAATTTCGGCCTAACTTTTCTTTTTTGTTTTCTGCGTACACGCATTTGTGTACAATGCAGGGAACAAAAGGGAAATGCTGCCGAAATTTTGTTGAATCGTTTGAGACAAAGTAATATACGAAATGTAAATGCTTACTGTGTTTGTAATGGGAAGTAGGATGCCTGACCAATAAAAAAAAAATTATATATATATTTAAATCGTTACGTTAAAAAATGAAATGTGCCCTATTTGAAAATATTTTTAAATTTGTGAAGTTGTTCTTTAAATTCAAAATATTATACGAACATGAAAATAATCTTTTTCGAATATGTATTCTTCAAAATAAATATTAAATTTTGAACTTCTCATTTTGTCAAATAGGAAAAATGATTGATTATTTTGTTAATCGAAGGAGATGGATGTACCAAAGAAAAGGACTGAGGGGCTCAATAAAAGAAGATTTTTATAATGGTATAAACGTGTTTGTTGAATTCGCCTTAAGTAATAACGGAAACGATCCAGAAATTCGTTGTCCGTGTAGTAGGTGTAGACATTTGAAGTTTTTGTTACCAGATATTGTGAAAGTTCATTTGTGCCAACACGGTTTCACACCCGAATATTATGTTTGGGATCGGCATGGAGAAGTTGTAGCAAATACTTCTGTAGAGTCTGAAAGTGTCGTTAACGAAATAGTTTCAACGACCCGTATAGAAAATATGGTCGAAGATGCAGCACGATCAATGTTTTCTATGGTTGAAGTTGACGACGATGATGGAAATGTTGAAGAACCAAATATTGAAGCTAAGAAAATTTATGATTTACTAGATGCAGCTAAGAAACCTATTTGGGATGGTTGTAAAAGCGGCACGCAGCTGTCAGTAACCGCAGAATACATTGCGACGAAGTCAAAATACAATATCACTGAAGCTGGGTTTACGGCTGTTGTACAAATCACTACGAAGTTAAAAAACTTATGTCGGCTTTTGGTTTACCGTATCAGAAAATAGATACATGTTTAAAAGGATGCATGTTGTTTTGGAAAGAAGACGCAAACCTTAGAAATTGTAAAGTTTGTAACCAGGAGAGATACAAACCAAGAAAAAAGAAGGGTAAGGAAGTTCCGTACAAGCGTATGCACTACTTACCCATAACTCCAAGACTTCAAAGATTATATGCATCTTCTGTAACTGCGTCTAATATGAGGTGGCATAGCGTGAGAATGGAGGAAGAGGGTATGTTGACACATCCGGCCGATGGAGAAGCATGGAAGCATTTCGATAAAACGTATCCAAATTTTGCAGCGGAGAGTCGAAATGTTAGATTAGGATTATGTACGGACGGATTTTCTCCATTTTCTCAATTTGGTTCTAAATATTCATCCTGGCCCATTATCGTCACACCGTATAATTTACCTCCATGGATGTGCATGAAAACGCAATATATGTTTCTTACTGTTGTCGTTCCTGGCCCCGACGATCCGACACAAGGAATCGATGTATATTTACAACCGTTGATTGAGGAGTTAAAAATACTGTGGAACGAAGGAGTAGAAACAAACGATGTGTCAAAGAAGAAAAATTTTCGTATGTTTGCTTCTTTATTGTGGACTATAAGTGATTTTCCTACCTATGCAATGCTTTCGGGATGGAGTACTGCCGGTCGTCTAGCATGTCCATATTGCATGGATGAAACACGAGCGTTTTCTTTACCTCATGGTAATAAAATTTCATGGTTTGACTGTCATCGATATTTTCTCCATGTAAATCATCCCTTCAGAGGAGACAAGAAAAACTTTTTAGCTAATAGAGTAGAAACCAGACAACCACCGACGATATGGTCAAGCGAAGACATATATGAACTTGTTAAGGACTATCCAAAGATATATGAAACGGGGGAGCAAACAGAAATTGAAGGCAAATCAGTTGTTCATAACTGGTGCAAACAAACTATTTTGTGGGAGTTGCCGTATTGGAAACATCTTCTGCTTCGCCATAACATAGATGTGATGCACAATGAGAAAAATGTATTTGATAATGTGTTTAACACAATTTTGAATGTGAAAGGGAAGACGAAGGATGATTTGAAATCAAGACGTGATATAGAAGAATTATGCAAACGTCCCGAGCTTCATATGAAACCAAATGACAGTAAAAAACCAAAAGCTTGTTACGAATTAGATAATAATCAAGTTAAAGCTATGTTAAAATGGGTGGAAAGGTTAAGATTTCCTGATGGGATATCATCAAATCTTTGTAGATGTGTTGACTTTAAAAATGGTAGATTGAGCGGAATGAAAAGTCATGACTGTCACATAATGATGGAAAATTTATTTCCCGTTATGTTCAAAGAACTACTGCCGTTAAAAGTTTGGAAGGTAGTAACGGAGCTTAGTATGTTTTACAAAGAGCTTTGTTCGACTACTTTAAAAGTGCAACGTTTACGTAAACTTGAAGTGGACATTCCTATATTGCTTTGCAAATTAGAGAAAATATTTCCGCCAGGTTTTTTTAATGTGATGGAACATTTACCTGTTCATCTTCCATCTGAAGCACGACTTCGAGGTCCTGTCCAATACGGATGGATGTATCCATTTGAGAGGTATGTAATATCGTATAACGTAATTTAATTGCATTTGAAAGATGAAGTTAATATAAATTAATTTTGCATAGATATTTGAATCATCTGAAGAAAAAAGTGAGACAAAAAGCACGAGTTGAAGGTTCGATATGTAAATCTTACATCGAAGAAGAAGTTTCGTTCTTTTTCTCTCATTATTTCAGTGACCATGTGAATATTTCATTTCAAAGTGTTCCTCGTAATGATGAAGGCGACGAACAAGAGTCCTCTCAAGCAATGTTATCTATTTTTAGACAACATGGTCGGCCTTCTGGAAAATGTGTGGAAATATGGCTAGACGATAGAGATCTTCGTGTAGCACACACTTATATTCTTCTAAATTGTGCCGAGGTTGCACCGTTTGTTAGGTAATCTGAAATAATAATTTTCGTTTTATTCTTTTCTGTAATGCATGCGCGTGTATAACCTAATACAATAATTTGTTTATATAAACAGTGTTTATGAACGGGAACATCCGAACGGAGATCTCAGTAAAGAATTTTCCCATTGGTTTTCAAATTACGTTTATGAGCCAAAAAATTATGTTGTTGACGAAGGGTTGAAACATCTTGCAATGGGACCAAAAAGAGTGGTCAAGACATATCCAATATATTTCGTCAATGGATACAAATTTAACACCAAAGAATATGGTGCAGAAAAATTAATAAATAATACTGGTGTATTTGTTAAAGGTAGTGACGATCCAGAAAACCATTTAAATGATTTTTATGGCGTTCTAACACAAATTTTGCAACCGACATATTTCTCAAGACCCGCGGAGGAGGTGTTTCTATTTAGATGCAATTGGTTTAGCAATGTTCCAGGTTCTGGAATTAATGTGCACAAGGATTATAATCTTATCGAAATAAAGCATACATCGCACTATCACAAGTATGATCCTTTTGTACTAGCCAAACAAGCATTGCAAGTTTATTACGCTCCTTATCCGTCTCTAAAAAGAGATAAAGCAGATTGGTCTGCAGTTTTTAAAACAAAGGCCAGATTTACATTCGATGTGAAGAATATTCCGGACGAACAAGCTTATCAGGAAGATCTTGAGCAAAATAACGAAATAATAATTACAGACGATCATAGAGATTTGGGTCCTTTGATCGATGAATCAAATGTTTTGGTAGAAGCGTTTGACAGTGCAGAGGAAAATATCGTCGAAAACGAGACCGAATCTGAATCAGAAGACGATGATGGCTGATATAAATTTGAATCTGTTTTTTTGCAATTGATGTAACTATGTTGAATTCTTGATGTATTATGAAATTGATGTAACTATGAAACTAAATTCATTTACTATTGTTTTATGTTATTTCAATTTGTCATTTATTTAGCAATTTTTATTAAAAATGCAATGAACTCTGCTTATCGTAGGAAGAGTACACCCATTATGAATCAGGTATAACAAACTTACATTTCTATTTCCATTTCAGTCATTATAATTAAGCAATTTATACCGTTGATGTCATTTTCATATGAAATATATTTCATTATCATGTTTTTATTCTCTTATATAATGATGTGTAAACGTCACAGGTTTATCATTATGTCACATAGAGGGAGGAGCTCTTCCCGTTCTTCAGGAGGCGATGGCAGTGGCCCATCGCAAGCGCCACAGCGTCCAGTTGTATCGTTAGTCCCCAAAGCAGATGGGTAAAAATTAAATTTTATTCATCATCTTATTTTTTCTATACTATACGTACGTACTTATCTGTATCGTACTTAAAAACAGGGGGTTCAAGCTACTACCCACTAAGGTAGTGCTGGACGTCTCCAGAGCAGCATATCGTAGTAGGATGAGTGCGTGCTGGCCGAAGTGGGATACCATCCCTCCGCACATCATAGAGTGCATATGGCAGGATGTCCTAGTATGTGTAATTTTTATGTTTTCCATTTTTAATTCATTTTTGTCGTTTTTCTACCGTTTATCGTTTAAAGTGTAATCTTTTTTTAACACAGGCTGAGATAGACATCCAGACAGATGATATGCAGCTGGCACGAGCATACTGGATGAGGAAGATGCGAAAGAACTGCAGGGACACGATATCTGAGGTTAAGAAATCCGGGAAGAGACCACGGTGGATGGGGGAGAGCGTGTGGCAAGCTTGTTGAGCTACTGGGAGACGGACGAGGCGAAGGCAAGTATACTAATTTTTTTTGAATTATTAATTTAACGTGATTGGAAAATAATGTATCAAATTTTGAATGTACAGGCAGAGTCGGATAGAAACTCTGCAAATAGAAATAAGAATCCCGTCACTCATCGCGGAGGATCGAAGTCGTTTCAGCAGTATCGGCAGGAGTTGGTAAATTTACTGAATAATAAATGTAAATAGTTTATGCTATATGATTTTAAATGTATAATAATTGTATGTAACAATCAACTTCAGGAAGCCGAGGCACATGGTCCTGTCAGCTATATGGACGTATTCACCCGTACGCATGCTGTCGAGCATGTTAATCCAGACGGGACTGTTTCGTACACATGGCAGGACGATAAATCCAGTAAAAGCGACGTAAGCATATTTCATTTCATTCAGTATTAGTAATTGTTTTAGTTGTCAAATTATTATGAAATAAGATATGATATTATTAATTTGTCAATGCAGGAGATGTTTATGGAGCAGCGACAGAAACTCCTTTCTGATACGGGTCGAGAGCAGCTGACGACCGATGAAGAGGACGTTATTTTGAGTCCGTTATGAGTCCACCAGAGCATGGTCGACGATACGGATTTGGCAATTTAGCGGTAAATAATTTACTTTTTCTTAAAATACTTAAAATATGATATTTTTACCTTTTCAAAACAATAAACTTTGATTTTATTTATTTTTCAATTATTGCAGTCCAGTAGTCAGAGTAGGGGACGGCGGAGTAGACCTCAGAGCGAGCTAGCACGTATAGAAGAATTGCAGACTAGAGTTCAGCAGTTGGAGGAGCAGAACCGCCAACAGGCCATGCAGACGGCACAGTTATTTGAGTACATGCAGCAGTTTGGTGGCCGCTTCCCTTCATCGGCTGGCTCTGGATCTGGAGCAGATTGATTCATTGCTTTCTGATTCGTTCGTGCAGGTATGTTTTGTTTTAGTTTAGAATGATTTGGTAGATGGAACAATTAATTGTTGATATGTATAATTATGTATAATACACTTGGTTCTGTAGCTGTATCAGGATATGCATGATTGATAGAACAGTTATTGTTAGGATTATTGTTAATGTTGGAATGTTATGTATATTTTGTATTTTATTTTTATTCTAATTTTGTTTATTTCTGTGTTTATTGAATATTTTGGAGTATTGGTTTGCATGTTTGGTTGGATTACTATTTATTGGATTGTGCAGTATTGATATTGTAGTGTTTGGAAGAGAAATGTGATTGGAAGGCTCTATTTGCAGCCGATTGTAAAAAAAAAACAGCAGATTTCCGACGGCTCCCGACGGCTTACAGGTCGAAATTTCCGTCGGCTACCGACGATTCCCGGCGGTCTGTAGCTTCAGATTTCCGGCGATTTCCGACTGCTTCCGACGGGCGCCGGAAGCCGTCGGAAACCGCCGGAAGTTGTCGGAAGCCGTCGGTAATCTGTACGGCAGCCCCCGTCGGGATGTCGGTAGCCGTCGGAAGTACTGCTCCCCGACGCCGTCATTTCCGACGGCTTTTTCCGACGGCCTCCGACGGCTTCCGACGGCCGCCGACGGTTTTCAACCGTCGGAAATCACGTTTCCCCTTGCAGTGAGGGATTAGTAGGGAGGAAGATATAAGGGGAGTTTTTGGAGGGGGAGATGACTTGTGCATGGAATGAACAAGATGAATAATTTGATTCTGAAGGTCAGAACAAAATGAAGCTTTAGTTTGATGTGATTCGGGGTTGGAAAGACATTGTAGAGAGGACTCGGCAAGGGATCAAATGTTTGAATGAGAAAAATTAGTGATGAGTGTGTGCAATCTATGCACAATAATGGGCATGTGCACGTGAACAGGAAGATCTCTAGGAAGGCCGTATGAAATTTCTCCATTGTGATTTGTTGTGGACCATGCTTGGAGTTTTTAGTTAGAAAATCAGCATCCGCTTCAGGCATTACCATGGGCTGATCAAAAGCATTTTTGTATTCCTTCACATCATACTTCGAGTTTCGGTTGAGAAAAACTGTATTTGTTTGGGGATTGGTAATAGGCTGATCTGGGGCTTTTATGGCATCATGGAAATCGTACATCAATGGCATTTATGGCATCATGGCATTTATGGCATCATGGAAATACATGCATTAAAGTCACAGCATGCACATGCACAAGTAAAGCATTTTGGTCATTGTCGCCTTCATCATCATAGAAACACGCTGCATTTACAGAAGCAGATTTTGCAATGATATTGACATCAGTGATTTCACCTTCCTCTAACTGTATTTCACTGGCACCACCATCTACATCATCCAAAACAACATAATCATTACCCAGAGCATCAAATTTATTGCTAGTAGATAGCACAACATTAGCCGAGGCACCATCACTTACTGACAAGCTCACAAGGGTGCAATCCAACTCTACATTACTGGCTGTAGCTATTATCACAAGCCTAGTTGTCTCATTATATTGGACGTTTCTTTTACTATGCACCTTCCTCCAAAATTGTTTCTTCTCAACGATCGGCTTAATTTGATTATTGTCAGTCATGGGGATAGGCTACTCTACCACTTCTGAGGCATCACACATATTTACAACCTCCTTAGTTGATTTCACTTCCATACAACAGATAGTAGAGTGGCCAGACATTTAACAATTCAAACATATTTTTGGCTTCCACAAATAGGAAACTTTCACTATTTGGTCTGATCCATCAAGTGGCTTAACAGGAAACTCATCAAGCAGCTCACACACCGGTGATACTTCAACCATACATTTTGCATAACCTATTCTTTCCATCTTTTCAGCAGACTCATCCATACACAAAAATTTACCTATTTTAGAGGGAAGCCAGTTAATGCCTAGGTGTGACCATGCATATAGACGTATGTTAAAAAAAGGTTTAAAAGGAATTTTGAAAGAAAACAAGTTCTATACTCCTCTCTTCTATCGCTAGAAAATAAGTTAGGTGATGATCGCGACATCATCGACTTTCATTTTTGAGTTTCAAAGTGGGAAGACCACTATATTTACTTTGCTACACAATTGTTGGAGAAACAAATTTTAATTTTAAATTTCTAGATATGATTTAATATATATAAAAGATACGAGTACGTATATTGTTTTAATATGATTTGAAATGAAATCCGGTATCTAGTTCTTAAGTTTTCTATAAATTAGAGATTTCAACTATTGTAATGAGGTGAAATCTTGACTATCATAATAAGTTGAAACATTCAAATTGAAATCTAATTTGAAAGGTAATTGCTTAATGAAAATATAATAAATTGAAGTTTTGTAACTTGTAAATTAAAGGATAATGGAATATCAAACAAGTAAAAATTTAAGTAAAAAAATTGTTCTTTTACATGGGTTTTTAACCCAGCACAAACTAATAGAATGTAGATTAATCTTGTGTAGACAGGATGGCTCAGGACTTAACTAGAAAAGCTAGGATAAGGAGTCGATGAAAGCAAGGCCATATGACTAAAACAATGACTGGGATCAACAAGGTTGAGAGATCAATATTCTTTTAGTTAAATCAGTAGCCGAACGTGGACAGCTAGTGAATCCCCATCAAAATGTAACAACTATGATAAAAGGTAATGGAAACATCTCTAATTCCAAACTTCATAAAAATCCTAAGTGCTTAGATCATCGGTGACCCATGCCTCTCCCCAAACCTTCAAACAAAAAAATCGTGGAACACTACAGAAAAGGCAAAACGTTGGCCCGCAAAACAAACCAAGTCTATAGGTCACCAGTGACCCGTAGTTTTGGACTCATTATGAGACAAAGTCTACCTAGGTCATCAATCACCTACCTATGAGCTGATGAAGATATGTCTGGCCCAGAAGCTCTCCGATCTCTATAAATACCATCCTGCCTACACATGAATTGGATCATCTCCGGAGTGGTTGCTGAAGCTTTGTTGGAATTATTCTTCACTCTCTACCTCCCTCATAAAAATCTCCAAAGGAACATACTGTGATTCTCCAGTAGATTCCAACTCTATAGATTCAATCTAGCTAGAAAATAATCAAAGCCTTGTAGTCAAACATCTATTGTAACATTAATCAGTCTATAATAAAACTATAAAGTGGACGTAGGCTTCATTAACAGCCGAACCACTATAAAAATTCTATGTCTACTTTCTTTTACCATTCTTTCTTGATATCTGTGAACTGTGATATTACTCTATCAGAGCAGGGATGGTGCTTTCAAACTATAAATAGGGTCTTGGTCCATTTTTTGGGTCAACATTTTGGTGCTTTCACTGAGAATCCAACTCAGGATCCAAGTCTCGCTATCTACTTTGGACCCCATGGGTCTAGATATTAGATCCCCAATCTTTGTTTGAGTAACTCGCTACTTTAGGATTAATGGCTCCTGGAAGGAGAAGAATTGCCACTGGAAGATCCATAGGGGAGTAAAGCTAGATAAGAAGCTAGTCTCCAACAAGCTGAAGTAAATGGGAAATAGTCAAAAGGCTTTGAAGTCATCACCAAGGACAAGCTGAATAAGATGGCTGAGGAGATCAATCAGAAAATGGAAAATAGTCAAAAGGCTATGATGGAGAAGCACAACACTCTTTTGACCCAACAATCAAAATCCGTTCCAAGGGTTGTGCCTAAACCAGTGACTATTGTAGAATAAGAGAATTCTCCATTTTCGACCTGCACAGAAGGAATGTAAAGCAGTCATAAAGAAGGGTAACAAAAGGATGCAGCATGGAGGAGAATGACAATACTCCACTGGGCGCAAGGCAACCGATCTTGAATTTTAATCAAGGGGTCAAAACCCCACAGGAAGATAAAATTGTCAATCTCTCCGATTCAAAAGATGGAGAGCAAGGTAATCAGATGGAAGAGAACGTCAAAACATTTGATGATGCTAGAAATCTCCAAATTGCCCCAGTTACGCCAACTACAAGCCAACAGGTTCCCGCAGGAGTGGATCTCCTGGAGACAGGAGAGCCTAGGCTTCAGCCCATGCACCTTGATAGTTTGCAGAACAAAACACTCAGCGCAGTGACTGATTACCTCCCCTAAGATACCAGATATCAAAGGCATACATAGCAGACATGGTCAGACGACTGATGGAGAAGAGTAAGAACAAAAGGACAATGAATGGGGATCTGCCTCGAGTTGAACCCCTTTTATTGACGAGATCTTGAATGTAAGATATGCAGAAAAATTCACTATGTCACCTATCCCCACCTTCAACGGAACAAAGGACCCAAAACCCTATTTGTACAAGTAAAGCTAGTACATGGATGGAGACAATGCTCTAGAGGCTGTGTAACGACCCATAAATTTTCAATAATTAAAAATAGCTAATTTAATAAGATTTCATGATTTAGTATTAGAAAAAAATTGTAAGTCGTTTGGAATAATAATAAATGTTGAATCTATTGGGATTATAATAGAGTTAATAAGATTTTGAAATTGGAATTTATTGGATAAATTGAATAACGGGTTTAATATGATTAAAAATGATTGGTAAAATTTTATTTTATCATATTGTAGTTATAGTGATGTTATAGAACTTTTAAAACTGAATTTAAAATTTATTTGTGAAAATTGAATATTTTAATATTTAATTTTCGACTGGAAAATAGCCAATTTTTGAACAGTCTCAGAATTGGACAAAACTAGTTCCATTGGATCCGTAATAGTTAGTTATTATCGGATTTCAATTTTCGTAGCAATCGGAGTTGTCGTTTGACCGTGGCAGCTCGAAACGCGTTGAAATTGTTTTAATATTAATTGGGCGAGTTAAAATAGTCATTTTTCAAACGGTCTCGGATTTCGACGAAACTAGTTTTATTGGATCCGTAATATGATATTATTGTATGGTTTCAAATTTCAAGTCAAACGGATTTACCGTTTGTCCGGGGCAAGCCAAAACGCATAGAAAATCGTTTAATCGGTTTAATTTAAAATTGATTGTTTATTTCCGTAACTCTCACATATGATCGAATTAGGCCTTGAAACTAGTTCCATTGCGTCCGGAATGGGGGTAAAACCTTATAAACGCCTGGCGGCACGTCTCGATTGGAGTTCGGATGATTTTGGACCTACCTATATATATACGCACGCAAACCGAGGCAGTTTTATTATTTTTTAATCCAGAAACCCTAATTGACTTCAGCCCTAGCCGCCATTTCCTGAATCAATGGCCACGAAATTCGAAACTTCTTTCTCATTTTGCTCTCAATCCATCAACAATTAGCAAAAACTCTCAACTACAAAGTTGTAGAGGACGATGAAAGCTTCAAATCCATACGGAGATGATCGAAAACGGAGCCACGGATCAACGGGAAATCACGTTCAAAGCTGCTGCGTTTTTCACATTTTTCGAGGCGAGATGGGGGGCCGAGCTTCGAGCTGCTCCAGGCGTTGGTGGCTCTGGTGATAGGCTTCGTGATGGCGCTTCCTGATCGACTTCTGGACGCTCGTGGTGGCCGCGATTTGGAGCCCTAGTTTGGCTTGGATGGGTTCTTAGTCGCGTATGTTCCTGGAGCAAGTAACGTGAACGTGAGGAAGAAGAGGGGTGCGGCCCAGATCTGCTATGCAGGAAATCAACGGTGATGATTGGGTGGGTTTTAAAAATTTAATTAAGCTGTAATTAATTTATATAAAAATTCGTGTTAACTTTAAACCATCATAACTTTGTCATACGAGGTCGGAATTCGACGAAACTTTTTGCGTTGGAATCGTATGGACGAGCTCTTCGCTATGGGACTGGATTGGAATCATTTGGAGCTAGAGAAAATTTTGGGTTAAATCGAACGTCGGTCGATTTGATTTAAATCGTAAAAATCAAGGTGAGTGTTTTATAACGCTCACACCGTACTAAATATCTTTATGCTAGTTAAATTTGACATTATGAAGTGTTATGATCTTATTTGTCGTTGTTTGATAAAAATTTAATTGTCATATAGCTTGTCTTTTGCATTAACCGTTGAAAATTAAATTGACAGTTAAATTGAAATTAAAATTGAATTGCGATTAAATTACCTGACATTGATAACTATGAAACTGCCATGAATTGTATTGTTTATTGGATGATGTATTTTGATGGATGCTATTGGTTGATAATTGAATGTTTGGATGTTTATTTGCTTGTATAGATCCTGTTATGCATACATATGATACTGAGATTTAATTTAAGTAATATATACTCATCCCTGACATTTAATTGAAATAAATAATTACTTGGCCATAGGATAGAAAATTATATACGGACACCGAATTGGCTAAATTAATAATTTTTGAAATCGTCGATTTGAAATTTATTTAAATGTTTCGATTTAAAAGTGATAAATAGAAATCAATTTATAGAAATCGAATTTGTCGAAAATTTGAGTTGGAATGTTGAAATAAATTTTGGTTAAAAGAAATTGGTAAATAATTTAAGTTGTGACTTTAAAATTTAAAATTTGGATATGATTGAATTTCGAAAATCTATTTATTTTAAAGATTGTACATTATTTCGAGCTTTGAATATTACTAAGTAAAAGTGATATGAAAATGATATTTTGAAATCGAGTTTGGAATTGAATCATATTTGGAATTTGGATTTAAACTTGAATATTGTTGGAAATTTTGTTAAGTGTTATAAATTGATATTTTGAGAAATCAAGCTCCAAATCGATATAAATTGAAATTGAATTAATTAAAGGTGAATGTAGAATTGAATTGATTTGAAGTAAAAGTTGACATTGTTTTGAATTGAAATCGAAATTGAATCGGTAGAATGGAAATTGAAATTGATTTGAATTGGGAAGTTATAATTGAAATGGATTGATTTTGAAGCTGTTTTAATTTGTTTTCAAAATTACTCTGTTATATAAACCATTTTGAATACTTAAATTATTTTAATCTATTTTAAATCTACTTAACCCAATTTAAATTATTTTAAACTAATTTATCTATTTTAAATCCATTTTAAAGATTTTAAGTGTTTTTAACTATTTTAATTATTTAAAACTACTTTTAAACTACTTAAAACTATTTTTCTAAAATCCTAAGCTGGTCAATAAGGTGAAATGTTTATATTTAAATCTTTAATTTAAATATGAAATCTGATATTTTGAAAGATACGATGATATTTGAATGGATTTGATTTTTGAAGCGAATATGATATTTTGATATCAATTATGAATCGATTTGAAATATAAAGAGCCAAAGGTGTAATAATACGTAGTTATTAAAGAGACCGGGATCGGATATGGACATACTCTCTGTCGATACCGAAAACCACTTTAATAACTATTATACGCGGAGTGATGATCCAGAATGAAGTGGATGGTTTGGTGAACGCGTTGACTGAAGAAAGAGAACGATTTTTGGATGACCCCTGACATGACTAAAACAGGAGCCGCGCCGGGCCATTGAGGTTCGCCACCTCTAGCGGACACACTTCTTCGATACCATATCTATTACATTTGTGATGCGATTTGGGTGCACCCCTTGATTTCGGAGTGTTGTTTCGCGGTGTTGGGGTAGCTGCTGGCTATGCCCAACATCAGTCCGGATCACGCAACTACTAGTATCCTAGTTGGTATCGCCTCATGTACCTTGTCATACTGATTATCCTATTCGCGACCACTACGTTTTGATTTGTACCTTGAGTATATGGATTGCCCTCTGGTGACTTCCGGTTTTGGGGAAACTACGGTCTTGTATATGCTTTTGGGAATATAAAATGTGTTAAGGGGGATTATGGTAACGCCTTAACGCTATTTTGATACTTTATATTACTGATAGGCATTATCTACTTAGCGTATATTACTACATAGTAGATAGTTTCACGGATCCTTGAGAGATGGAAAATCCCGTAACATCTCTTGAGTTATTGCACGCACGTTGACACTGGATATGAGATGTCAAACCCCGTAAACATCTCTGACGCCGTTACACTCATATTTATTTACGATTGATTTAACTTTCATAAGGATATTTTAGTCCTGACTCGAGTGTTTTGTCTTTTCATTACGCTCGGGTCAGTCCTGAGTTTTCAGTTTAGGTTGAAGATCATTTCCTTGGAGGACGGAGACGAAGATTTGGTATATTATCTACTACTATTATATTCATTCCATTCCGCTGCATTGTTGTATGATATTTGCTGTATATGTAACTCTGATAAATGTTGTATAATAATAATCAAATGTATTCATTTCAAATGTATTCATTTAATTAACAGCTTCATGAACTGTTATTTTATTATTATACTTTAGCCTTCCGCTGTGAGATTCTGTGTTGTTTCATTTCCTTTATTTCCCTTCCTTTTCTTTTCTTAATTACCCCAATAACTATCTGCCCTTTTAATGGTTTGGAATCGACATGTGTATTTGATCGTCGGTTTAAACTGTCAAAAAAGGCGGGTCGTTACAGTCAGCTACCGATGTTTCCTTATTTTTTATAAGGAGTCGCATCTATGTGGTTCACCAGACTCCCTCTAAGATCAATTTCTATTTTTCACCAACTTGCAACGAAATTCCTTGACCAGTTTAGACTTCATACTACACAATGGAAGGACTTCATATCTCTATCCGGATTAGTCCAACGCCACAATGAATTATTGAAATCATTCATTGGTAGGTTTAACATCGTGGTAAAGGAAGTAAGAAACCCCAATAAGATATGGCTTTTATGGAAATAGTCCGTGCTATTGACCCAGAAATGGAGTTCGGGAAATGGATTAAAATGAAGCAACCTATCAACGGGAAAGGCTTCAATCGTAAAGCAAGCCAGTATTTGGGGTTGGAAGCGCAAGAATTGGAAAGAAAGCCTGTTGGTACACATGAGATGGACGCCGGACAAAATGACATGGCGGCAAATCAAAATACGTGCTGGAAGTATTCAAGAAGTTGTGGAAAAGAAGGGGAAGCAGAAGAGAAGAAACCAAAACTCCGATAAGAGAAATAATGGTGGCAGCAACAAAAGATTTAAAGGGTTTTATGGGAAGACTATATCCCCCTAGAATGACACTCCGGAAATATTTATTTCACAACACAAGAAACTGAAGATTATAAGAAACCTCTTAGAAAGGAGGCAATGGAAGGACAAAAGCGCTTAGGGAAATTTTGCCACTTCCATGAGATGCATGGACATAATACAAACGAATGCCGCTACCTTAAGGACCTTATCGAAAGGTTAGTCCAAGATAACGAACTTCAACAATATTTGAAGAAGCCATAAAAACCCAATCAACCTATGATCCCTCACCTCCTAGAGAGAAAAGAAGTCAAGCTAGAACCAGCGAAGAAGGGTCAAAATGAATTGACCAAAGGCTTATTATCGGGACAATATCTGGGGGACCGCATCCCACGTAAAGAAGTTGGGGAGAGATGGAGCGATATGTGATTTCACTAAAGCTTGCTCCAAAGGAATTATGTTTAGTAATAAATGATGAAACTCCACCAAGCAGTAATTGGTTCTGAAAGATGACATAGCGTTTCGCTATTAGAGCACCGAAGGGATTGAAGCTCCAACTCTTGACCCAATGGTGGTGATTATAGGAATCTGTTCCACAGTAGTCCGATGAGTGCTGGTTGATAGTGGCAGTTCAGTTAACATACTTTTCCAACTTACTTTTGACCAAATGAAAATTGGCATGAAAAACTTATCTGCATGCTAGACTAAGATTCAGGGGTTTACGAAAGAATCCAAACTACCGATGGAAACAATCGACCTACCTGTTGATGTTGGAGAGGGTGAGCGACGAGTCATCCTTATTTAGACTTTTATGATCGTGGATGAAACGTTAGCATATAATGCATTCTTGGGATGGCCCATATTAGCCAACTTTAGAATAGTATTGGCCCAGTGGTGCCTTACAATGAAGTTCCCTATGGAGCACGGAGTTGGAATTGTGAAAGGAGACCAAAGCATTGCCCGAGAATGGTACATCGTAGAGTTGCGCAAATCTAGAAGAAAGGAAAAATGAAAGGATGTGGGAAAACCCTCTACATCCGCGAACCCTCCGAATAGCAGATATAGAGCCACCCTTGGCTTGGGGACCATAGCTGACTCAACAAGGCTTTGGACCCCAGGAAGAAGAGCTTAGGGGAGGATCAGGCAGTACCAGCAGAATTGATGATGCATGTCCTAGTCTGTATGGATGACCCAACATAGGTCTTGAAAATTAGGTCGCACCATGGAAACAAGATGCGGTCATACTAATCAAATTCCTCCACACCAACTTGGACTTGCTTGCATGGACACACTTCGATATGTGTGGGGTATCACTCGAGATTGCCTGTCGTGCCCTTAATATTGACCTAAAATTCACCCCAGTTAAGCAAAAAAGGTGCAACTTGGGCCTAAAACGTTCTAAGGCATTGAGAGGAGAAGTAGATAAACTAATGGCTAACGACTTAGTTTAAGATGCGACCTAACCCAAATGGATATTGAACCCGGTCCTAATCAAAAAGTCCAGTGGAAAATGGCGAACCTGAATTGATTTTTCGGACCTCAACAAAGCCTGTCCAAAGGATACCTTTCCACTCCCGAGGATAGATCAACTGGTGGATGGAACAGCGGGACATGAGCTTCTATCATTTATGGATGCATGCTCGGGCTATAACTAGATCCTGATGGATGAACCAAACCAATAGAACACCAGCTTCATCACCGATTTAGGACTGTACTGTTATAGAGTAATGCCATTCGGTTTGAAAAATGCAAGGGCAACATATCAAAGGCTAGTGAATACTATGTTCAAATGCCAGATGCATGAACCAAACGATATGTTAGTCAAATCTTGAGTAGATGCTAACTACCTAGATAATCTTGCTAAAATGTTTGAAATACTCCGTAAATACAGAATAATGCTCAACGTGCTTAAATGTCACTTTGGAGCAGCCTCTGGGAGATTCTCGGAATTCATAGTAAGTGCTCGGGGCATTGAAGCAAATCCAGATCAAATAACAGTGTTATGGGTAGTCCAATCCCCTAAAAATAAGAGAGAACTTCAAAGCTTGAATGGAAAGGTCGCAGCACTGAGCTGGTTCATCTCTAAAGCTACAAATAAGTGCATACCGTTCTTCGACGTAATGAAGAAAGGAAGTAAAAACTTCGAATGGAGCAAAGCTTACTAGACAGCTTTCGAGGAACTGGTATGACACATGGAAGCATCCTCGATTTTATCAAAGCTGATAGATGGGAAAGACCAATTCATTTATTTAGTAGTTTCCATATACGCACTAAGCGCGACTCTCATGTAGGAAGAAGCGATAATCTAGTGACATGTGTACTATATTATCAAATGATTCATCGGAGTTGAGAAGCATTACCCAAAGCTGGAAAAGCTAGCCTATTACCTTTTGATCGCATCTCAGAAATTACGACTGTACTTCCAGGCTCATCCGATTAAAGTATAGACTGACCAGCCCCTGAAGCAAGTTTTATACGGGCCAGAAACTTTCGGATGACTACTCAAGTGGAATGTAGAGTTGAGCCAATACGATATCACATACCATCCAAGGAAAGTAATCAACGGGCAAGTTTTGGCCTACTCCATTGCCGAATTTAAAATAAGGGACAACGAGGAGGAATTTAAGTCGAAAGCAAGCATGCAATGGAAGCTTTTCGTCGACGCTGCATCAAACAACCTCTGTTCGAGATCAGGGGTTGTGCTTGGAAACCCCGAGGGGCGAGCCATTAGCTATACTTTGCGTTTGGAATTTCCAACAATAAATAACGAAGCAGAGTATGAACGCTTAATCGATGGACTAAAGGTTGAGAAGGAACTCGGGATTAAATCTATTCATATATACAGCAAATCACAACTGTTCGTCTGTCAAGTGAAAAAAGAGTTCCAAGCGCATAGAGAAAATCTCACCCCATACCTGTCCAAAGTACAAGAGCAGTTAGGTGATATCGAACACTGCATCATAACTCAAATCCCATGAGAGCAAAACACCAAGGCAGACTATTTGGCCAAGCTGACAAGCTCCGGAGAAGCCTAGTCATTGGGATTGGTTCAGGTTGAAACGCTAACCAACCCGAGCATTGACGTAATGGACGTGGACTAGATTCTAGAGACCACTGTCGAGCCCAATACATGGATGACGCCGATAATGGACTATCTATGTGCATAAACCCTACCAACTGACCAAAATCAATGGAAGAAGCTCCTCCGCAAGGCGCCATGGTTCATGATACAAAAGGGGATACTCCATTAAAGGGGATTTTTGACCCCTTTTCTTAGGTGTGTGACCAATGTTGAAGCATGAAAAATCCTGAAGCAAGTACGTGAAGGCGAATGCGGAGGAAAAACTGGGGGCAGACACTGGTGAGAAAGTCCTTCGATACAGACACTATTGGCGAACAATAAATTGTGACACTGCAGATCATGCTAGAAGATACGATCGCTGCCAAAGATTTAGCAAAATTAAGAGAACTCTTTCAACGGAATTGACACAAATGGTCAACTCATGACCATTTGTGATATGGGGGATTGATCTGATTGGTGTCCTTCCAATAGCTAAAGGAGGAGCTAAATATGGTATAGTTTTCCTAGATTATTTCACAAAATGGGCCAAAGCGGAACCGCTAGCCACCATAACCACAAAGAAAGATATTAACTTTGTCACTAAAAACATCATTTGTGGGTTTAGTGTGTCGCAAAAAATCATCATTGACAATGGAACCTAATTTGAAAGTGCCAAGTTCAAAGTCTTCTAAAGGCGCTTTCGAATCGAAAAAAAATATTTTACACAGTGGCTCATCCACAAGAAAACGGGCAAGTGGAAACAATAAATAAGATCATCAAATGCATCATCAAAAAGTGATTAAGAAAAGCAAAAGAAAATTGGGTTGATGAACTTCCACTTGCACTATGGACATACAGAACAACATACAAAGCGGCAGCAGGACACACTCCGTTCACATTAGCATAGGGTTCAGAAGCAATGATTCCTATTTAATTAGAAGTCCCTTTGCATCGACGGCAGAATTATAATCAAGCACCAAACAAGCAACTCTTACTCAAATCGCTAGAAATGGTCGATTAAAAAAGAGAAGAAGCAGAATTAAGAGCGGCTTCCCACCTAAAAAGGGTTGCACGGTACTTTAACTCCAAAGTTCATAGTCAGACCTTCGAAATTGAAGATCTTGTTTTCAAGAGAGTTTACTCTGTACTGGGAGCCTTCAGACCAATCTAGGAGGGATCGTATGTCGTTCATCAAAAGCTCAATGATGGGACTTTCAAGCTGACAACGGTCGATGAGGTCGCAGGCAAGAGACTAGAATAGCGAATCGCTCCTTCATTATTTATCTAAAAAGCTATTTTATGCATTTTCTATTTTTCAACAAATAAGCTATCCTGAAAATGCGGATGGCATTGTATATTGGCAAAGAATCTACCACGCTTTCGTTAATAAAGCTTTTTTCTTGAACCAAGCAAACTATGTTCGTAATAATTACCCGCCAAGTCAACAGAAGTAAATTGACTCAAACTGTTGGATCGACAAAACTAGATCCTTGTTTTAAAAAAACCCAATGTATCCCCGACAACCCCGAGATAGGCAGCACCAAGGAGCACCTAAAAAACTAACTTGCTCGCATTGCTCGGAGATAGGTCATGCCAAGGAGCACCAAACAAAAACTTTTCACATTGTCTGGAGATAGAGAACACCGAGAAGCACCAAAAAAAATTCCTCGCACTAAACGCAGATAGGCAGCACCGAAGAGCAAATTAAAAAGCTAACTCCTATGTATTTCCTGGAGATAGGTAGCGCCGAGGAGGAACTTAAAAAACTAACAACTCTGTATTGCTCGGAGATAGGCAGCGCCGGGGAGCAACTTAAAAAAATAACTCCTCCGCGTTGCCCGAAGATAGGCAGTATCGAGGAGGAACTTAAAAAACTAACTCCACTGTGTTATCCAGAGCTAGGCAGCATCGGGATGTGACTTAAAAAACTAACTCCTCTGTGGTGCCCGAGGATAGGCAGCATCGGGGAGCGACTTAAAAAAATAAACCTCCATGCATTGCCCAGAGATAGGCAACGCTAAGGAACATCCAACGCCATGCATTTCGTAAGCCGTGCACCTAAATTTAATTTTCTCGCGCTGCTTAGAGATAAGTAACGTAGAGGAACATACAAAGCCATGTATCTCATAATCCACACACTTAAATTAAACTCCTCGCGTTGTCCGGAGTTACGCAACACTGAGGAACATCGAAAATGAACTCCTCGCGTTACCCGAAGATAGGCGACGTCGAGGAACGTAGAAAACAAACTCCTCGCGTTGCATGGAGATAGGCAACACTAAAGAGCATCAAAAGTTATGCATCTCGCAAGACGCACACTCAAACTGAAACTCCTCGCAGTGCTCGGAGATAGGCGTTGTCGAGGAAGCTCAAAATAAACCCCTTGCATTACCCAAAGATAGGAAATGCCGAAAGGCATCCAAACTTACACTCCCTACGTCACTCATAGATGGACGACATCAAGGAGCACCAAATGCAACGTACTATACAAATGGCGTGCTAAATTCCAAAATAATAACCCCTCACATGCATCGAAGATGGGCAACACCGAGGAATGTGGGAAACACCACACATATAGTCAGGAATAGTTGGGGCTAGAAGGAAGGCATTCAATGATTGACAATACATACCCATGCGTATCCAAACCGAGACTACATGCTAAGGTCGCAGAACTTCCGAAGAAAGGAAAATCAAGCCATGACTTAGCCAGATTTTCAATAAATATTATCCAAACCATAAGTTACTGCATACTTAGAAATTGTTTGAAGTGAAAAGCCTTATGAACTGGGGGCATGCACCTGCACTGTGACAAAAACACGCGAACATAATAAGTTCACAAGTTCCATCACTCCAAACACCAAAAAGTTAAAATGCTAAAAATAAAATTTCACATTTTTAAAGTTTTTATAACTTTTATGAATTTCTAACAATAAAATTCGCTCAGTTCTGTTAATTTCTAAAGTTCTATTAACTTTCAAAGTGCTAACAATTTGTAAGTCCTACCGCTTCGAATGATGGGATTACACTATAATCATAGAGCTATAAAAGTATGGTATGAAACAAGCACAAGTACACAAAACGTATATGAATAGAAAGATAAAAGTACAGTCAAAATATCATTGTATTGCTTATGATTTTCTATACACAGGATTAAAATATGGGGGCCGTACCAACACTACAACGGCCAACAAAGAAAAAATAAAGACTCTATCGTAAGGATGCAAAGTGCAGACTTTGCACTTGAACAAAATGACTCAAAGAGAAACAAAAACAAGTCAAAAATAATCAAAAACAAGTCAATCTTTTTGCAAGCTGTTGGCTAAAATCTAGTCCAACCTCATGCCAGCTGCTAAATACTTCTTGCCACTACTTCCCTTTCCACCTTTGATTGGTAGTTTCTGCTTCTTTTCAGGAGAGGTGTCGCTGGCAGTAATGTCAACGTGCACTTAAGTGGCGATCTCCTGCTCCTTCGAATGTTTTTCAAAAGATCTTCCCTTTCCTTTGCGTTTTCTTGACTTCTAGGAGGCCTTCGAAGCTTTGATTGCCTCTACCTTTTCCTTCTTGATGGCAACCAAATCATGCCGAGTGTTTTGTGGCTGCTCCGTCTGCGTTTCCTACTCTCGGGCCTCTGCTGCAACTATATCACTTTCCAAAGATGCCGAAGGGTCATCCAAGCCGTGGAGCGCAACTATCTTCTCGGCTTCTGGCCCCAACTGCGAACTAGATGTGGATGCGGGAACTGGGGCAGGAATGGATACAATTGCAGAATATGTGAAAATGGCAGCAAGCACGGGCGCCGAAGTAGTTTGCCCATCAAAAGGAAAGTGGATGGACCTATAAGATCAAAAAGGAAAGCATTAAACTCCTCTTTCTCCTTTGGCGTAAGATGGATATTCTCGAATTCGGAAGAAGCATGGACATTACATGCACCAAAGGAAAGATCGTGAATAGCGACTTCAAACCCACCGTCATTTCCTTCTTTTGAGGGCTCCATCATATGAGGAATAATATCAACTCCTGAACTCATCGTCTTGTATGGAGCTGCTTCGATGGTCCAACCACATCGGAGGTAGAAGGTTTGGCAAGCGTGTTAGTGGCGGTCATCAAGGCAGCATCGGTGGCCTCCCCATCTCGTTTGACTTGGAGAATCTTTTGCCCTTCATGTTGCGTTGTCTTAGATTCATCATTGAGATAGGAATCTCCCAGCTCTTGATCGGAGTAAACGTCATCGCTATCTGTAAAACGAGATAAGATTTCCTCCTAAATGAGGGTGAGAGTGCGTGGAAACTTTTGGCCAAGATAGCTGGAACTTCCCTAATGCAACAACGAGTTGACGTAGAAGTTCGGAACAGTCGCATCTAGCTTCTCTATCTTCTCGTCGAAGGCATGTTGGAGGTCCAAGTAGTCTGCTGTCATTACAGTCTTCTCAACTTTAATTGCAGTCTTGTTGGCACTGAGTTGTGCGACTTGAGCTTGTAACTTAGTGATGGTCTCAGCTTGGTCGGAGATCATTTTGTTGTGCCCTTCGACAATTAGACCGTGATCGGCCATTGTTTTCCATTGAGCTTCGATGATAGCATTGCAAGCGGTCACTTCTTGTTTCAATTTAGCCTTTCCCACATGAGTCTTTTTAATTTCATCTCTCTAGTCAATCTCGACCCTCTCATGCGCGTCTTTCAACTCCTTCATCAAGCTGGCGGTTCACCTACTTTCCCGGAGCGATGTCTCCTTCTCCTCCTCCAACTGTTTAATTTTAGCGTCCCGATTGGCCAACGCCATTTCAAAATCATCTTTCTCTTTTTCGAAGGAGAGGATCCCTTGGTAATTATTTATGTTAGTGTCGACCATGCTGCATACATAGCTTCTCCCATTTCTCCACTTCAAGTCGTTTTAGATAGCTTGGAGATGCGGCACGAAGGAATCCCTACGAACGGGATGAAGGTCCATGTCAAACTTAACGCCTCTTAAGAACCAACCCGGAAGCGCCGCCTCAAGCTTAGGGGAGCGAAGGAAGAGTGTAGGCCAGCCTTCGGTGGAGATGAGATGAGCAAGGGGCTGTAGTAACAATGGAAGGAAATGAAACGTGAGTTAGGCGCAGAATCGCAGCAGAAGTGATAGGAATTTGCTGACCCATGGAAGTGTGTTTTGTAGCAAGCTATGAAGGATGGAAGGGATCGTCAAACTTTGATTTCTTTGATGGCTCATCACTTTTCTCATTAGATCTTCTTTTCTCATGACCACCTCCGTGTGAACGAGCTCTATCTCTCTCCTCTTAGCGAGGGGTTTTAGCTTCGAGTTCTTTCCTCAACCTGTACTCTTCTTCTAACTCCGGACTTGATGGTGGCTGGAGGAGCGCTTTGGGTACTGCTGGGAATCATTATAGTCTTCAAAGTTATCGTAAAAGGCTCGTCCCCCCATCGTACCTGGATTGAGACACATATAGGAGGATTCAGAAGCATGATATAAATTAAGAAAATATATATAGAGATGGAAATAAGTGAAATACAAGTGCAATGTGTCATGTGTCCCTAATAGGGGTCTAAGACGTCGTTACAGACCAGAACAAACGGTTGTTTTAGGTGGGATCGAACTGACATCGGTTGTTATAAGCGGGACCGAGCTACTTATTAGCGCGATCGCCCAAACAGGAAGGTGTCATGCCAAATTTGAAGCCCCTTTTCATATGCACGTTGAAGTCGACAAAAACATCGCTAAAATCTTTGAACCTCGCTCCGGCATCCTCACTCTGAGAATGATGATGTCTTCAAGTTTTAGAGACTTTTCCCTAACCACTTGCATCGGAAAGAGGTGGACTCGGTAGATCGGGACTCAATCCCAGATTCACATCGCAAAACTCCAAGTCTTCACCCTCATATTCTGACGAGAAGTAGTCACTAACAGTAGACTCGTCAATACGACTCTCGAACTCTCCTTCTTCTTTTTTGAGTCTATTACGACTTTGCCATCTATATGCATAAACTCGTCTTTTGCTTCCTCCAGGATTGGAGGTATTCAAACTTAACTGCTTAGTCCAGTCATAGCAGTTTCGTCCTCCTCGCGGGCCTTAACGGGTTATCCTCCGGAAGGGCTATCTCACTCTTGACCCACCGTGGATCCATTGGAGGAAGTAATGGATCTTGTGTGAACTCTGGATAGGCTAGAAGAGGGAGTTTCAATCCGAACAGCTGATCTACCCAGAGCCAACAGTCCGTATCGACACAAGTTCTCATCGGGTAGTAGAACTTTAACGCACCTTTCTTAAACGTCCATACCTTTAAAGTTAGGCAAACTCCACCAAGCATCACATCTCTATTCGACCTTGTAATAACAACAAGAGCACTATAGTTTGTTTAAAACTCCATTACAATGCCTCGAAGCTCAATAAACGGAATAGAAAAGCTTACCCCTATCGTCCATCGACGGTTGAACCCCTAAGGGAATCTAATGAAAAATACTACGTCTTGAGTTGTGATAAGTTGCTTTGCAAGCGTAAGACGATCTTTTAATTCCTATGAGCCTTAATTATGATCAAAGAGAGGCAATCTTCTATCCTCTTGAATGCCAGAAAATACGGAAACTTATCGAAAAATGGAGCGCAGTTGAACGTCTACATGAAAAGGACATGCAAGCAAGTAAGGATGGCGCAACCATTCAGAAGAAGCTGGAATAGGGCAATTCCCAAGTTCGAGAGTGTCACAAGTAGAAAGTCATTGAAGGGAGGCACAGCACCGTTCAGATACATATATCGATGACAAGAAGTGTGCCCTGGGGGGCATATGAGCAAATTCGTCTTTCATCGGCAGACGCAGTCCTCTTCAGGAATCCCATGTTGTGTACATATATTATGAAGAACCTTGGCGAAAACCACTTATGAAGCTCTTTCAGTTGGATCAAGCTAGACTCGAAAGTTGGGAGGCGTGCGGTCCACGATGAGCCCAACTGGAACTAGTTGACCATACTGAGTGTGCAAGGTGGATGATGATTTAGCTTCGGAGAGCGTTGGGTTTCGTCCGCTTGACTTATGGCATGTTGATGGCTGCTTCATTCTACACAACAGAACTCACGTTCAAAAGCCGTCAAGTGAATCTATCCATTCAAAAGTTTCCCCCATTACACTTGAATTCTGAAAAAACATTAACTTGTATATGACGCGCCAGATTTCAAGTGCGAAATGGGGTAAGTGTGTAAATGTAGTGCGTTATCTTTATGGAATAAACACAGTTCTCAGTATACTGTGAACGCTTTATCCTATATAGATATGTCACTTATAGTAGAAGAAGAAAAGAACTTCCCATACCAGTTCATTTCTTCTTTTTGTGTCTACTTCTTGTGCGCTTACCCATTATCGATCAATAATCAATAACGGATCCGTTGTCCGGAGCGACATGGAAAACTCTTCTACTTATAGGAATGCCCAACGTGCAACGAGGGAACAAGATAAGTTCGAGTCCTTGGAAGAAATCGAGAGGGACAAGTAATATGCGTGATGTGCAATAACAGCTATAAAGTTGAGCAGGAGTCAATTCTTTTCAATGGACGAAGACAGCAAAACGGGTCAAATGTTGGACCATGGCCCAAATGTCATTTCCAAAAGAAACTCAAAACCCGATTAGCTGTCCTGACCCGTCAAACCACAATTAACTCAAACTTCTTGCAATCAACATTGCAAATGAAAGCTCATCATCATGACATTATTCCATTATGACAATTAGCAAACAACTAAATGGACCCACCTTAAATTTGTTTCTAAAGCATGGGAAGAATCAAGAGTTGAATTCAATGAGCTACGAAATGGATTGGCAGCGAGCTTAGGTCGGGTCGGCAGTAGAGTGAGGTTGGTAGCGAACTAGGGTTTCAATCGTGGCAGCAACCGAGAAGTACGACCTTGCGATTGGGTTCAAGGAAGCGAACTGAATCAGGATGAGCTTAAGGATTCGACAATTTCAGAGGGTAGACTAGTATTGGATTGCCAAGGGCTTCAGGTCGTAGTGAGCTAGGTCGCACGAGAGCAAGTTTGAATGGCATTGTAAAAGATTCAGTTCGCATATTAATAGGCAAGTAAAAAGGAAATTTTTTTGTTAAGTAATAGAGTTGCTAGCGACCCGACCCATAGTGGATCGCTAGCGACCCGACCCAATTCTTGGAAAGTTAAGTCGATAGCGGCTGTTACTCTCACGTCGCCAGCGACCCAAAAAAATGAAGTAAAAATTGAAATAAAAGAAAAGAAGGGAGAAGGAGGAAAAGAAACTTCACCTACTTTTCTCGAACTCGACCTTTCACAACTATTCATCATTCTGAGGCATGCTAGGAAGCTAAAAGCAGAAAAGTGATACATCGTGATAAGCAGAAGCAATCAGAATCAAAGAAAGATGACCAATGACATTGGGCTAATGTAGTCGCAGATCCCTAATGCAATCAATTGGAAATCAGAAGGTAGATACTGAAAGCAATAACTTCCAAAGCACGCCTTATTTACAATGAAGACATCCTCTGGGGGGGCAAATTTTATCTGGGTTTCTAACCCAGCAAAAACCAATAGAATATAGAACAACCTTGCGTAGACAGGATGGCTCGGGACTGAATCAGAAAAGCCAAGACAAGCAGTCGTCAAAAGCCAGGCTATATGACTAAAACAACGACTGGGATCAACAAAGTCGACACATCAGCATTCTTTTAGTTAAATCAGTAGTCGAATGTGAACAGTTAGTGAATCACCATCAAAACGTAACAACTATGATAAAAGGTTATGGAAACATCTCCAATTCTAGACTTAAGAAAAATCCTAAGTGCTTAGATCATCATCGACCCATGCCTCTCCCCAAACCTTCAACCAAACCAGCTGTGGAACACTACAAAAAAGGAAAAATGTTGGCCCGCAAAACGAACCAAGTCTATAGGTCCCCAGTGACCCATATGCCATAGGTCGCCAGCGACCCATGGTTTTGGACTCGTTTTGCGAGCCAAGTTTCCCTAGGTTGTTTATCACCTACCTACGAGCTAATGAAGATAGGCCAGGCCTAGAAGTTCTTTGATCTCTATAAATACCATCCTGCCTGCAACATGAATTGGATCATCCTTGGACTGGTTGTTGAAGCTCTGTTGGAATTATTCTTCGCTCTCTAACACCCTCATAACAATCTCCGATGGAATACACTATGATTCTCCTATAGATTCCAACTCTGGAGATTCAATCTAGCTAGAAAATAATCAAAGCCTTGTAATCAAACATCTATTGTAATAACAATCAGTCTATAATAAAACTACAAAGTGGATATAGGCTTCATTAAGGGCCGAACCATTATAAAAATTCTCTGTCTACTTACTTTTATTGTTCTTTCTGGATATTTATGATCTGTGATATTGCTCTGTCAAAACAGGTGCTTTCAAACTCAAACCATGGTGTTGGTCCATTTTTTGGGTCAACATGTTCAAAATGGAATTATGTCCATATATTTGTAATGGATTATCAAACAAATAAAAACTTAAGTAACAAAAATTGTTCAAAATGAAATTATGTCCATATATAGGTAGTGGGATATCATACATGAAGGAAAAACTTAAGAAATACAAATGTTTCAAAATGAAACTGTAAGAAATTGGAGATGTATAACTTGTAAATTAAAGATAATGAAAATTAAGATGTAAATTATTGAAAATTTTTGTTGACTAAAATGAATAAGATAAATTTGTATAACATTTAATTACATTCTAAAAACATATATAAAACTTATTGGAGATATTTAAAAGATGAAATTTTAATATGAATATGTAATAGAATATGGTACAGGTAAAAGCTTAATAACAAAAATGCTTCAAAATGAACATATGTTATAAATGAGAAGTGAGATGTACAAGAAATGTTATAAACATAAGCTAATGTTTGAAATGCTAATAATTAATTTGAATAGTAAAAAAGTGAATACTATATAAAGTAAATGTTTATAACTTCAAAAAATGTTGAAATGTTTCAGAAATAGATTTAATATTCAATAATACTATATACGAAGGGATAAATGTGAATTAAAAAGTAAAGAAACGTAAGTATGAAATGATTCACTAATGAATGGTAATATTAAATGAAAATCAAATATATAATTTGTTACCCGGTGCCTTGGCCTGGCTATAAGACGATAGTTGCAGAGGTGATAGTCGACACCATATAAGATTCTAACCAAGGAAAGGCTGGAGATATAAAGGGTTTGGTGCATTCGATATGCTGCGGCATTTCTGTATTGCTCGGTCAAAGGAGGGAACACCTGGCTCAGTCTGAATTGATCAAAATGCCTCATCCGGTAGAGATAGCTCGGCATTTCTCATTCAGTCTCGGAAAGTTCTGTTCAGAAGTGGTTCGGCCGGTTTGGGGAGACAAAGTGGTTCGGTCTGGATGGTCTAGCAAATATCGTTCGGTCAGGATTAGGAGGCAATTGCTATTTGATCAGGATTGGGAGGCTGTTGCTGTTCGGTCAGGATTGGGAGGCTATTGTCGTTCTGTAATGACCCGATATTTTCAACCATTCGCATCCGCACATGTCGGACTTGAATTGTTCAAAATATCGCATTGTAAATAAAATTTGGCAAATCTTAAATATACAGTAAATAATTAATCACAGAATCACAGGCACAGAATCAGAATACTCGCAGCGGAATTTAAAAATACTTAGTGGTTCATGAAGCCACTATAAATAGTCTCAATCAAATAAAAATTACATAGTCTTTAATCCAAATATAGTTTTAAATCATCAGTAGAACAATCCAAATGTCCACTAGTCTTGATTTCATAAATTTAGATAAAGAACTGGAAGGGAAGTTTGCCAGCAGCTTGAAAGTGATCTACAGAAATCCTAGCTCCGGGATGAAAACTGAACTGCAACTCAGGCTGACCCGAGCGTAAAATAAAACATAAACACTCGAGTCAGGACATACATACTTATATAGTGTAAGCTAATTCAAGTGTACTGTAATATAGAGAAAGTAACTTAAAGGATGCTTGGGACCGCCCATCCTCTAAGGATCCGTTAAACTATTTACTATGTAGTAATACTTCGCTATTATAATAGTGTCTATTAGTAAAATAAACTTACTTTTAAATAGCATTAAGGCTTTACATTTTCCACCTTAACATGTAATAGTCCCAATAGTCCATCCAATATCATAGTCCCTCCTGATCGGGAAGCCACCAGAGGATACCACACGGGCTACGGGAGAAAACCAAACTCGTACAAGGCTCGCTATGGCAGGTGACACGGCACAACTAGGCAATGCCAAGGTAGATATACCAATTGCTATCCGGACCGATGGAAACGCGCAGCGCGCAGTTACCGCCCACCTTACTCACAACTTCTAAAAGTTTTTATGTTTGTTAAATTTATCGTAGATATGAGTAGAAATTTATTTATGACTGTTTGGCATGTTTATTCATCATATCTTTTAAATCGTATTATTAAATTTAACTGTTAATTTATTTTATTTATTGCATATTAATTGATAGTTAGAATTAATTTATTTGCATATAAACTGCTAGTAAACAGTTATAAAATTTATTACTGAATATAAACTGTAGGTTTAATAGTTGTTAAATTTTATTTTGAATATAACTGCCAGTTATTACCTGTTATATATTACCAGATATATTGATTTATTATTGTATGATGATTGTGATTTGGATGATGGATGATTTTGAAGAATGGATGTTTTTTTTATCATTAAACTACAAGTTATCATGCATTTTCGTTTCAATTCGGGATTGTGGTTTGAAATGATATACAACCGCAAATTTTATTTCTAAATTGCGGATTGAAATGATAAATATCCGTATCACTTGACCATAGGATAGAAAATTTTATACAGACACCGTGGTCTATATATAAATTATTTTAAAGTGATTTCTATGGTTTGGATGGGATACGGTTTATAAAAATTTTAAATTTTGATATTTTATAAATATTATTCTTCTAGATATATACATATGAAGTTAAAAATTTTGAATTAAAGCTGTGTATAAATCTGTTGAATAAAAATGGAATCTAGAAAATGGAATTTGAAATTTATATTATGTGTTTAAATTTGGAAATTTTTAAGGTATGATATTTATAACTGGATTTTTCCAAAATAAATTTAAAATGAATATTCTAGTATAATTAAATTGAATAAAATATTTAATTGTTAGAAATTGGAGTTTTATTTATTTATTTTACGTGATTATTCAAGACTAAATAATATAACATTTAATTTGATGAAAGAATAAATTCCAACTTTGGTTTTGAAATATTAATACTCCAAATGGATATATATATATAGAAATTGAAGTGGTTTTGCAACTTGAAAGTGATATTTAAATTTATTGTTTAGACTTTAAATAAAGAAATATATTTGTAAAGCCATGGAAATTATTTTTCTTTACAAAGTAACCTTAAAGTTAAACCATTTACTTTATATACCGTTGAATATCCAAACCATTCAAGTTTTAGAAGTTATGGTTTTAAAATTTTGAATTTCGAAATATTATGCTTTGAAAGTATATTTCAAATATTTGGTTTCCAGATATTTTAAATTTTAAACCAGCATGATTTGGGAAAAGAATTATATTTGAGATAAAATGATATCATATTGTTTTGGGTTTAAATTGATATCGTATTCATAGTTTTGAAATGGGAAATTTTATTCTGGTTTTAAAGTATAAACTATTTTTAAATGACCGCGGTGTTATAATAACGATGGGTTGGCAAAGAGACAGGGATCGGATATGGACATACTCTCTGTCGATACCGAAAACCACTTTGACTAACCGTGTACGCGGTGGAGATTCCAGAATGAAGTAGGTGGTGGCGACGCTACCTGTAAGGTAAATACGTGGACCCGACTCCCGTGAGTTGGCATAAGGTGGCTAAAACAGGAGTGATTCTCGGGCCAATGAGGTCATACCTCTGATCGGACGCTCCTCTTCGATATCATACTTTGACTTTGGATTGATTCAGTGGCCACTTCTATTTTTGATTATGGGGGAGTTTGTTCGAGGTGGGCGGTAACTGCGCGTTGCGCGTTTCCATCGGTCCGGATAGCAATTGGTATATCTACCTTGGCATTGCCTAGTTGTGCCGTGTCACCTGCCATAGCGAGCCTTGTACGAGTTTGGTTTTCTCCCGTAGCCCATGTGGTATCCTCTGGTGGCTTCCCGATCAGGATGGACTATGATATTGGATGGACTATTGGGACTATTACGTGTTAAGGTGGAAAATGTAAAGCCTTAACGCTATTTAAAAGTAAGTTTATTTTACTAATAGACACTATTATAATAGCGAAGTATTACTACATAGTAAATAGTTTAACGGATCCTTAGAGGATGGGCGGTCCCAAGCATCCTTTAAGTTACTTGCTCTATATTACAGTACACTTGAATTAGCTTACACTATATAAGTATGTATGTCCTGACTCGAGTGTTTATGTTTTATTTTACGCTCGGTCAGCCTGAGTTGCAGTTCAGTTTTCATCCCCGAGCTAGGATTTCTGTAGATCACTTTCAAGCTGCTGGCAAACTTCCCTTCCAGTTCTTTATCTAAATTTATGAAATCAAGACTAGTGGACATTTGGATTGTTCTACTGATGATTTAAAACTACATTTGGATTAAAGACTATGTAATTTTTATTTGATTGAGACAATTTATAGTGGCTTCATGAACCACTAAGTAATTTTAAATTCCGCTGCGAGTATTCTGATTCTGTGTCTGTGATTCTGTGATTAATTATTTACTGTATATTTTAAGATTTGCCAAATTTTATTTACAACGCGATATTTTGAACAATTCAAGTCCGACATGTGCGGATGCGAATGGTTGAAAATATCGGGTCGTTACACGTTCAGTCAGGATTGGAAGGCTGTTGCCATTCGGCTAGGATTGGAAGGCTATTGTCGTTCGATCAGGATTGGAAAGCCATCCGCTTTTGTTTGGGGCTGGTTCTGCACAAGCATTCGGTGTATCTATTTCGATGCAAGATGAAGGAGTTAACTTATTCTTGGAAGTCAACATCGAGGTGAGGAGGTCGGCATTGCTTCGCTTCGAAATCCATTACGAGTTTCTCCTAGTCCTTTGAGGTCTTACATCGAGTCATTTGCTAAATGACCACCGGTCGGTCATGATGGTTCGGTATTCCTCGATCGGCCGATAGTAGTTCGGAATGCTTGGTTCGATCGACTCGAGATTACTGTCCATGGGCCGGTTGCCTTGGTCTTGGGCCTGCATAGAGCATCGGCCTATCTTCGTCTATAAATAGAAGGGTAGTAGTATAGTTGAAGGGACCTTTTTCCGAGAACTTCGGGGACACTTTGCCATTTTCTGAACTAGCTTTCTTTCAGTTAAAACTTGTATTCGAGCTATTTGTTTGCGGATTGTATCTGTATTCAAGTCTTTGAGGAAAGCAATAAAGATTATATTAACAGTGGACGTAGGCAGTTACCCCGAACCACTATAATTCTTGTGTTATTGTTTCTGCAGTTAGTTTTGTATACATTCCTCTGTTTTAATTTATTTTCTTCATTAATCTATCTACATAATTCTACTGAAGGGTGTTAGCGGCCAATTTTGGTGCTAACATTTTGGTGCTTTCAATGAGAATCGCATTCTCAGGCTGTTAGGATCTAGTTTGCCGCTACTGGATTGAAGAAATCCCCTAAAAAAGATCCAAGTTCATTCACAAGAAGTTCATAGATTCTACTTAGAGTTCCTACTGATAACTCTAAAATGGGAAGACCGTGTACTAGATCAGCCTCCCATAATGCGGATGTCAACGAGACCGCTAGCGTCCAACAAGTAGGACCCAGCAATCAACAAGCTAATCCCGGTGCAGGGACTGCCACCGTCCTAAACCAAACATAAGTTTTCACCAGAGAGGATTTCAACGAGCTGATGAGAGAACTCATGGAAAGCAGGAGACATCTTAATGAGCAGATTTAAGCTAACGCCAATCTCATGACTAAACTTACTCAACAACAGCATCAGGGTGCTGGAGGAAGTCTAGCTACCTACTCATCATTTGACAGCTCTGCTTCGTCTGACGAACATCCTAGAAATAGAAGCCGTAGAATTGAAACAGTGCAAATAGGCGCAGTAGATCAATCCAACGGGAATGGTCCAGATTTCCTACCTGGAGCCATGACCCCTCAATTGCACCTAGGAAACTGCTCTCAAGTTGGAACGATAAACTTAGGATCTGGAGCACGAGTGGAAGCTGACTGACCGGCTCACCAAGGACGCAATGAAGTAGGTCTACATGATGCTCGTTTGGGATAACACTAATCAAGGAGGCGCCAGCCGAGATGGTCACGTAGGACAGAGTTCAACTTGCCACCTCCCATCCTGACCCTGGACTTGTAATCCATGGTCAGACAGCTGATTAGGGAAAATCAAGGCTTATCCAACGATGATTGTGGGCATAGATAGAAGTCATACTCCATTCACAGATGCTATCCTACAACCTAAATACCCCTGGAAGTTTAGTATGCCGACTATTCCAGCCTATGAGGGAAAGACTGATCCCCGACAGCATATAATGAGATACGAGTGGATGATGGACTCGACTGGGGCAAATGATGTGATTAAGTGTAGATGTTTCCCAATAACCTTATCTAAAATCGCTACCATGTGGTTCACCAGACTTCCTCCAGGATTGATCTCCAGATTTGATGGGTTAGTGACGAAATTTGTGGAGCATTTCAGAATTCATACCACTAGTCCAAAGGACATGATGTCTTTATCTAGTGTAATTCAATCCCCAGGGGAGTTCTTAAAAGAATATTTGCAAAGATTTCACGTTGCTGCTACTGAAGTTAGCAACCCGAATGACCATGCTGTTCTTATGGTCGTGATGCGAGGAGTAGATTCAGACTCAGAGTTTGGTGATTGGCCGACAGGAAAACCTTTGGCTACCTGGAACGTTTTCACTCAAAGGCACACCAGTTCATGAGAAGGGAGAAAGACAGGTGGATGAGTTGAGGCAATGCGCCAGGGCCTGGCAAAGAGACGGTGCAAAGTAACATTGCGATAAAACAGGCTGGCGATAATTCTGGAAAGGTCAAGGTTAATGTTCAAAACAAGCCTGAATAGTCTAAAGCGTCTGAAAGGGAAAATTCAGAAAGAAAGAGGGAAGCCAGAAAGTGGAAGCCAAGGATCCAAACCTACAGCGAATACACTCGTCTGAACGCATCTCTGAAGAATATTTATTTGCCCACTTGTAACACCTTCCAATGCCAGAAGCCACGCCCAAAGGAATCTACTGAGGAACTGTAACATACCGCCTTTTTATACACTTTAAATCGATGATAAACCACACACGTCAGACTCAAACCATACAGAAGAGCGGATTGTTATTAGGGTGAATAAGAAAAATAGAGAAAGAAAAAAAACAAAATAGAATCTCACAGCGGAATGACAAAATATAATAATCAAATAATAGTTCATGAAGCTGTTTACAAAACATTTGATTATACTTATACCACACAGAATCAGAGTTACAAATACCAAAGAATAATAATTAAAATGCAGTGGAATAGTATGAATGTAGTGGAATAGTATGAATGTAGTGGAATAGTATGAATGTAGTAGTAATACAATCTTCGTCTTCGTCCGCTAGAAATAAAGTCTTCAAATCCTGAAATGCTCAGGCTGACCCGAGCGAATTGAAAAGACCAAATACTTAAGTCAGAACTAAAAGATCTTATGTAAGTTAAATCAACGGTAAAATATGAGTAGAACAGTGTCAGAGATGTTTATGGGATCTGACATCTCCTATCCAGTGTCTAACGTGAGTGCAGTAACTTAAGAGATGCTCGGGATTCACATCTCCTAAGGATTCGTTAAACTATTTACTATGTAGTAATATTTTGCTATTATAATAATGTCTATAATAAAATAAACTTACTTTAAAATAGCGTTAAGGAGTGACCCAATATTCCCATTAACACTTAATAGTCCCAGAGTCCATCAAGTATCATAGTCCTTCCTGATCGGGAAGCCATTAGAGGATACTCCATGTGCTACGGGAAAAAACCAAACTCGTATAAGGCGTGATAGAACAGGTAACACAGCATAACTAGGCAATGCCCAGGTAGATATACCAATTACGCTTCCGGACCGATGGTAAAGCGTAGCAGCTACCACCGCCCACCTCGAGCCACACCCCCAAATCAAAAGAGCCCTAATCAATCATAAAGTAATTGAATGGTATCGAAGGAGTGTGTCCGATAAAAGGTGCTACCTTCTTTGCCCGTCGATCACTCCTGTTTTAGCTACCATATTCCAACTCACAGGAGTCGGGTCCACGTATATACCTCAATAGAACGCCGCCACAATCCTACTTCATTCTGGAATCTCCACCGCATACACAGTTGTTAAAGTGATTTTCGGAGTTGGCAGAGAATATGAAAACTTACGATCCTGGTCTCTTCAACAACCAAACGTTATTATAACACCTCGGTCATTTCAAAATAATTTATTCTTCAAGACTAGAATATAATATCCATTTCAAAACCATATAAATACGATATTATTTCCAGTTCAAAAACCAAACCAATATGACGTCATTTTATTAAAACCCAAATCAATATAATATCATTCTTATTTCAAATTTATCCTTTCCAAAATCATAGCACTTTCAACATTATAACACTTCGAAATCAAAACACTCAACATTTAACACTTTCTAATCATAATGAAACTCATATCTTTTAAGCATATCTTCTACCACTCAAATGGTTAAAATATTAAAATACTTTATAAAATAAACTAGCTTCTTCAATTTCAAAAATCAATTCCAAAACAACTCGAATTTCTAAATTTTAAATTTGACCAAATCCCAAATCATAAATTTCAATACGATTCGGTTTCCAAATAAACTATTCCAAATTTTATCGATTTCAAAACAGATTTGATCCACAGAATAAGCAACTTCAAATTCAGTATATTTCAAACTTTAAGTATTCAATAATTTCAAAACTAAGTTTGGTAATTGTGATTCAACAATTCAATATTCTATATTAAATTTTGAAATATTTTACATAATAAATCCATTATCATTTAAATAAAAATAAAATTACAAATAACTAGATATTTCCTTAAATTTATTTATACTTGAAATATTCTTTTAATCCACCTTAAACCAAAATCAAGTTATAAAAATCATATCTTCTAAAATTTCAGATTCAATAAATTTCACATCAAGCTTATTCGAGTTTAATTGTTAAATAAATTCAATTTCAAATAAATTTTAACTTTATCTTCCAACCTTAATTTTATTTAAATCATTATAAATTCTATATTAAAATATAATTTAAGTACTTAACCATATTATCTTCAATAATAATCCACTTATTATTAAGCTTATTCTATATTAAAACAACTTTATACATAGCTTAAAATCAAGGATAAAATAACATTTATATAATATCTAAAATCAATATTTATCTAAAATGGTTTATATTTCTTTACAAAAACCGTAGAAATCATTTCAAAAATATTTTTATATATAGACCACGGTGTCTGTATATAATTTTCTATTCTATGGTCAAGTGATACGGATATTTATCATTTCAATCCGTAATCTAAATATAAATACGGTTATATATCATTTCAAACCGCAATCCCGAATGAAATAAAAATCCATAACACCTTATAGTTTATAACAATATAAAATACAACATCCATTCATCCAATATCAATCATCATCCAATTCAATCAATAACATCAATATAGAACAGATAATTAATAACAGGTATTTACTGGCAGTTTATATTCAGTAATAAATTAAATAACTATTTTCTCCAAATAAATTCAATTAAACTGAGATGATGATTCAAAATATACCAAACTGTCATAAGTAAATTTTTAATCACATCATAAATCAATTTAACAAACATAGGAAATTTTAGAAGTTGTGAGTGGGTTAAAACACTCACCTTTTGAATTTAAATTGAATTTAAATCCAATTTAAATCCAAAATTTGAATAGTCTCAGAATTCACCTAAACTAGGGTCAAAATGTCCAGAATGCAAATACGACCCTAGCGGAGAAAACCTCGCGTGAAACGGACCTCGTATGTAAAAGTTATAAAATTTAGAACATTAACAATTAAAATTTAAAGATAAATAAAATAAATTTAAAACCCAAGACACGTCGCCTTCGTTTTAACGCAGCCTCACCCGTGTTCGAAACTCAAATGACCCAAACCCGATCGCAACTTCACACAGCCGCCATGTCGACACAGTCGCATCCCCCCTACGTCACGTCGTGACCCACCAGACCGTCGTTGGCCACTCCGCCTCACCCTACACCCGACCTCCGACTACCCATGACCACGGCCATGCCCAGAACTCGAGCAGCCGCCGCCTCCGACTGATGACCTTATCGGATTACCGCCATCAATCAAGCCGTCAAATTGCCAAACACAACACACCGAAGAACAACACTCGGCCCCTCTACAATACGCTACCCTCCAATCGACAATCCGTCAAAGTTCATCGACGCGCTATAAACGGTCGAGACTTGTTCTTAAACTCCTAGACAGGCATCAGTCCAAAATGAAAAATGAATTATAGATCTGAGATGCGCTCATCGAGAGCTTCAAATTGATATATAATTCGATATAGTTTGTGGAGTTTAAATTTTGAAGTTGGATTTTGAATTGAAATTGGATTGAGGAGTTTTAGGGTTTCATCCATTGAGGAAGAGAAGCAACAGAAGTTTCTGTACGTATAGAAATGAGAAATAGAAAGGTTGCTAGGGTTTACAACAGGCTATTTATAGACACAGCTGAAAATCAAATGGACCGGATTGATTTGGGTTGAAAGTTGAACGATAAATGGCCTGAAAAGCCCGTTCTGATTCTGGAACGAAAATGAGTCAACCTATATATCAAAATAGATGTTTTTAAATATTTTAAACGCAATGGAACAAGTTTCAAGTCCAAATTACATCGTATGAAGAAGTTATCCTAAAATCTAGTTATTTCAAATTGATTTCAATCGAATTGATTTTTAGGCGTTTCGAGCTCGTACGATCAAATGACAAGTCTGATCGTTACAAAACTTGAAATCCTACAATAATTCATCTTTACGGATCCGATGAAACTGATTTCATCGAAATCCGAGTCAATGGACAAAATGGCTATATTTTAGTTAATTAAATAAATGAATAATTAATTAATTAAATCAAAATTTCAATTTCAATTTCAATTCTATAATTGACAATTTTTATCATTTTTAAATTTCTTAATCATTTACAATAATTTGAACAAATTTAGAGGTCAATTTAGAGTTGATTAATTTATCAATTTCAGTGTTAACCTCAATTTCATTAAATTCAAAAATTAGAAATTTAAAATTCCAAAATCCCTTTATTAACCTTTAAACCTTGTTATTCAAGTCTTTTATTACAATAAGAATATAATTACCATTGGTTTATATCTTGGTATATTAATATTTCCCAGTTTACTCTTAATTCCTATTTACGTAGTATTTAATTATTAATTTTCATTTAATTTCAATTAATCCAATTATTAAATTTAAATTAATAAATCTTGATTCCTATTCTTTTTATTCAATTAATCATTATCTTATGAATAAACTTAACATTACTATATATCAAATGCCCTAATGGTTTATCGTCATCAATTAAATTCATATTAACTTAATATTTAATTACGTTTAATTGCAATGGATTTAAATCTAATTCAATAGATTAAATAAATGGGTAAACAATTAATAATTATCACTATTTTCCAAATTCAATTCTATTCATACTTTATTATCAACCAACAATTATTATAATTACTTATCTAGCATTGATTCTATCAAATTATAATTTATTACGTATTATTTCATCAACTTATATAACTTTGAATTTATTTCTCAATTTACTAATTACAATCAATTATAACCTTACAATTGTTTCAATTAATTGGGATTGCACTAAATTAATATTTATTAACTTGCATTAACATTATTACCTCAATTTACATTCAATTACTATTAACAATGTGTTATCTCATTAGTCATTTAAATAATTACATTTGTTTTCCTATATTCACTTTGCAGCCAAAGATAGCCTTTCAATCAACTTATTAAATTTGAATTCCATTAACTTATTAATAATTCACTTAAGTTAACTTTGTGACATTTCGTTTTAGTTATCATTTCATTTTAAAATTACAAAAAAAAATCATTTCTTCCAGATTTAATTACCAAAATCACACTAAATTAATCAATCTAATTATCGAAATTTGTGGGTCGTTACACTCTCTCTCAGTCAAAACTTTTCGTCCCCAAAAAGGAAAAAGAAGTGCAAAGAAAGAATTAAGTAAATAATACATCAATTCAAAATACTAACTTTATAAACAAATAAATTTACCAAATTAATTAGTTTAAATAAAATATACTAATTTATAACCATTAAATCTTTTTATACTCAAATTAATAAAGTTGGAAAACAATTTTCAAAATTTTTCTAAGTCCCAAATTTTTCAAAATTTTTGGCAGAGTCTCCTTTGTACAAAGAGGCTCAGGAGAAAATATAATATCAAATATAACAATCTATATCATATATTTCCAAATAGTATATCCCAACTCGGGAAAAACAATATAATAACGTTATAAAACCGTAATCCAAGAACGTACCTATTTATCGGGCAAACAACGCTTAATTATGGAACCAAAAGCAGTAGTAGTTGCTTCCATAACCTGTATTTGACTTATATAATCCAAAAAGGGTTAATAATTATATAAAATGAAACACTTAAAGTGGTTTCAACTACTAACAAACAATCAATATAAACAACAATCATTCGCAACTAACAGCATACACATTAAATACAAATCAACCATTTAAGCAAGACAAACAATTGGTTTGTTTGGGTTAAGACATTTTAAATCACATAGAATGATAGATAACTATGAATTATTACATTCACTCAACAGTCTTAGATAAACTCAATAGATTATTCTTATATCTAAGCAATCAAAAGTATTTTTTACCCAAACAACTCATAAACCAAAACAAACAACAATTTGAAACAATAGATCAAGTTCATTCTTATTAATTCCATTTCATAGCATTTATTGTTTAAACTCCTTTTCATTCATATAATGATTCATCCTTTAATTTACATTTATTTCTTACAAATCTTATTTCCATTCACTCATTCAGTGTTTATTTCATTTATATTCATTTATTACTTAATTATTCAATTTCATTTATTCAGGTCATATCAGTTTCTTTTTATTGCATTATATACATTCATTCATTCATTCATTTTTGCATAACTTCATTTATTTGCATTCATTTATTTATAGTATTTATGTTCAGTTCAATTTCTTATCATATCAATTCATCTACTTAATTTTTAATTATTTTCTTATAATACTTACTTTCTATCATAATTTATTATACTAATATTTCAATTATAACTAAGTTTATAGCAACTACAACATCAAATTCTTATTTATTAGGGAATTTCATTGAATACTTTTCATCACTTCAAGTTTACTAGTATAATATCCTATTACATTTCCTTATTAAACATTAGAAGTTTTAATATTCGGTAAGTTATATATGTATGTATGTATGTATATGTTTTTAAGGATGTAACTGAAAGTTACACAAGTTTATTTTATCTCTTTTAAATTAACATAATGTTCAATAACAATATCCCTAGGTTACAAATTTCAAATTTCTTTTAATTCCATTTATATCTTATCATTAAATCTCTTATTTTCATTTAGTGGTTCCAATTATTAATTAGTTACATTCCATTTCGCTACAATAATTGAAACTATTGATTAATGGAAATTTAAGAACTAAATACCAGGTTTAATTTCAAATCATTTTAAATAATAGATAAATGTATATACTTACAGCTTATTATATCCAATTATATTGAAAACAATTCAAAATTTATATTTGTTTATCAAATAAGTCTGTAGTAAAACTACTACAGTAGCCCTCCCACTTAGAAATTCAAAAATGAATGTCGATGATGCATGCACTCATCATCGAAATTATTTCCCAGCGACATAGAGGGGAGCACAGAACTTATTTCTTTCCAAAATTTCTTTAAAAAAATTCTTTCAAATTATACTGAAATATTTATATCAGAAAATACTTCAAAATATTATTTTATTATTATATCACAAAATTATTCGAAAGAAAGTTTTAAAACCCCAGTACTTAAGTTCTAAATTTCCAATTTTGCTTTATTTTTATTTTTAAATTTTATTTCCAACCAATATTTATAAATTTCACTACCTAACAACCAATATATTACAACGAAATATATACCATTTATAAAAAAATTATTTTATACACATAGAAGATATAATAGGCAAAACTATTTCATGCACCTATATTCAAAACAAATGTTGTGTCGGTCTGTCCTATTAAGTGTTTAGAAATCCCTATTGATGTCATAGCGTCCTATGCACCAACTAGAATTTATAATTACAAAACGGAACAAATTAACACAATATCAAAATCTTTTTATAACACTAACAAATACGCTCTCTCATTTGTATATGCTCAGCGACTCATGATAGGGTAGTAATACCATATCAATAAAGAGTTAACCCCACAAAGCTAAGGTTTTATCGCAGAACCAAAGCTCTGACACCAAATGTAACATCCCACCTTTTTGTACGCTTTAAATTGGCGATAAACACACACACGTCAGACTCAAACCATAAAGACGGGCGGATTGTTATTGGGGTAAATGGGAAAAACATAGAAAGAAGAAACAAAACAGAATCTCGCAACGGAATGATAAAATATAATAATCAAATAATAGTTCATGAAGCGGTTTACAAAACATTTGATTATACTTATACCACACAGAATCAGAGTTACACGTACCAAAGAATAATAATTACAATGCAGCGGAATAGTATAAATGTAGTGGAAATATAATAAATAATAGTAATACTATCTTCGTCTTCATCCTCTAGAAATAAAGTCTTTAAATCCTTAAATGCTTAGGCTGACCCGAGCGAATTGAAAAGACAAAACACTCGAGTCTGAACTAAAAGTTCTTATGTAAGTTAAATCAACGGTAAAATATGAGTGGAACGACGTCGAAGATGTTTACGGGATTTGACATCTCCTATGCAGTGCCTAATGTGAGTGCAGTAACTTAAGAAATGCTCGGGATTCACATCTCCTAAGGATCCGTTAAACTATTTACTATGTAGTAATATTTCGCTATTATAATAATGTCTATAGTAAAATAAACTTACTTTAAAATAGAGTTAAGGAGTGACACAATATTCCCCTTAACACGTAATAGTCCCATTAGTCCATCCAATATCATAGTCCCTCCTGATCGGGAAGCTACCAGAGGAACTCCATGGGCTACGGGACAAAACCAAACTCGTACAAGGCGTGATAGGGTAGGTGACGCGGCACAACTAGGCAATGCCAAGGTAGATATACCAATTACGTTTCCGGGTCGGTGGTAACGCGTAGCAGCTACTACCGCCCACCTCGAGCCGCACCTCCAAAATCAAAAGGGCCCCAATCGACCATAAAGTAATAGAATGGTGTCGGAGGAGTGTGTCTGATAAAAGGTGCTACCTTCTTAGCCCGTCGATCGCTCCGGTTTTAGCCACCTTATGCCAACACATGGGAGTCGGGTCCACGTATATACCTTAATAGAACGTCGCCACTATCCTACTTCATTCCGGAATCTCCACCGCGTACACGGTTGTTAAAGTGGTTTTTGAAGTTGACAGAGAGTATGACAACTTCCGATCCCGGTCTCTTCAAAAACAAAACGTTATTATAACACTGTGGTAATTTCAAAATAATTTATACTTCAAAACCAGAATATAATATCCATTTCAGAACCATATAAATACGATATTATTTCCATTTCGAAAACCAAACCAATATGATATCATTTTATTAAAACCCAAATCAATATAATATTATTTTTATTTCAAATATATGCTTTCTAAAATCATAGCACTTTCAACATTATAACACTTCGAAATCAAAACACTCAAAATATAGCACTTTAAAATCATAATACTTTGAAACTCATATCTTTGAAACATATCTTCCACCACTTAAATGGTTAGAATATTAAAATACTTTATAAAATAAACTAGATTCTTCAATTTCACAAATCAATTCCAAAACAACTCGGATTTCTAAATTTTAAATTTAACCAAGTCCCAAATCATAAATTTCAATACGATTCAGTTTCCAAATAAACTATTCCAAATTTTATCGATTTCAAAACAGGTTTGATCCACAGAATAAAGCACTCAAATTCAATATATTTCAAACTTTAAGTATTTAATAATTTCAAAACTAATTTTGGTAAATGTGATTCAAAATTCAATTTTCTATTATTTAGTTTTGAAATATTTTACATAATAAATCCATGATCATTTAAATAAAAATCAAATTACAAATAACTAGATATTTCCTTAAATTAATTTGAAATTCATTTAATCCACCTTAAACCAAAATCAAGTTATAATAATCATATCTTCTAAAATTTGAGATTCAATAAATTTCACATCAAGCTTATTTGAGTTTAATTCTTAAATATATTCAATTTCAAATAAATATCAAATTTATCTTCCAACCTTAATTTTATTTAAATCATTATAAACTCTATATTAAAATATAATTTAAGTACATAACCATATTATCTTCAATAAAAGTCAACTTATTATTAAGCTTATTCTATATTAAAATAAGTTTATACATGGCTTAAAATCAAGGATAAAATAACATTTATATAATATATAAAATCAATATTTATCTAAAACGATATATTTCTTTACAAAACCATAGAAATCATTTCAAAAATATTTTTATATACAGACCACAGTGTCTGTATATAATTTTCTATTCTATGGTCAAGTGATACAGATATTTATCATTTCAATCTGTAATTTAAAATATGAATACGGTTATATATCATTTCAAACCGCAATCCCGAATGAAATAAAAATCCATAACACCTTGCAGTTGATAATAATATAAAATACAACATCCGCTCATCCAATATCAATCATCAACCATTTATCACAATCATCATCCAATTCAATCAATAACATCAATATAGAACAGATAATAAATTACAGGTGTTTATTGACAGTTTATATTCAATAATAATAAAATTACTATTTTGTCCAAATAAATTCAAATAAACTGAGATGAAGATTCAAAATATGCCAAACAGTCATAAATAAATTTCTAATCACATCATAAATCAATTTAACAAACATAAGAAATTTTAGAAGTTGTGAGTGTGTTAAAGCACACACATTTTGAACTTAAATTGAATTTAAATCCAACTTAAACCTAAAATTTGAACAGTCTCAGAATTCTTCCAAACAAGCGTCAAAATGTCCAGAATGCAGATACGATGCTAGCGGAGAAAACCTCGTGTGAAATGGACCTCGTATGTAAAAGTTATAGAATTTAGAACATTAACGATTAAAATTTAAAGATAAATAAAATAAATTTAAAACCCAAGACACGTCAACTTTGTTTTAACGCTGCCTCGCCACGTTCGAAACTCAAATGAACCAAACCCGATCGCAACTTCACACAGCCGCCGCGTCGACACAGCCGCGTCGCACCTACGTCGCGCCACAACCCACCATACCATCGCTGGTCACTCAGCTTCATCCTACACGCCGACCTCCGACTAACCACGACCATGGCCATCCCCAGAACTCGAGCAGCCGCCGCCTCCAACTGATGACCTAATCGTATTATTGTCGTCAATCAAGCCGTCAAATCACCAAACACAACAGACCGATGAACAACACTCGGCCTCCTCTACAATACGCTACCCCCCGATCGACGATCCATCGAAGTTCATCGACGCGCTATGAATGGTCGAGACTTGTTCCTAAATTTCTGGACATGCATCGGTTCAAATTGAAAAATGAATTATAGATCTGAGATGCGCTCGTCGAGAGCTTCAAATCGATATATAATTCGATATAGTTTGTGGAGTTTAAATTTTGAAGTGTGATTTTGAATTAAAATTGGATTGAGGTGTTTTAGGGTTTCAGCCATTGAGGAAGAGGAGCACTAGAAGTTTCTATACGTACAGAAATGAGAAATAGAAAAGCTGATAGGGTTCACAACCAGGTATTTATACACACAGCTGAAATACAATGGACCGGATTGATTTGGATTGAAAGTTGAACGACAAATGGTCTGAAAAGCCCGTTCTAACTGTGGAACGAAAATAGGTCGTCCTATATATCAAAATAGATATTTTTAAATATTTTAAGGCCAAATTCCATCTTATGAAGAAGTTATGCTAAAATCAAGTTATTTAAAATTGATTTCAATTGAATTGATTTTTAGGCGTTTCGAGCTCGTACGATCAAATGACAAGTCTGATCGTTACAAAACTTAAAATCCTACAATAATTCACCATTGCGGATTCGATGAAACTGGTTTCGTCGAAATCCAAGTCAGTGGCCAAAATGGCTATATTTCAGTTAATTAAATAAATTAATTATTAATTAATTAAATCAAATTTTCAATTTAATTCTATAATTGACAGTTTTTATCATTTTTAAATTTCTTAATCATTTACATTAATTTAAACAAATTTGGACGTCAATTTAGAGTTGATTAATTTATCAATTTCAGTGTTAACCTCAACTTCATTAAATTCAGAAATTATAAATTTAAAATTCAAAAATCCCTTTATTAACTTTTAAACCTTGTTATTCAAGTCTTTTATTACAATAAGAATATAATTACCATTGGTTTATATCTTGGTACATTAATATTTCCCAGTTTCCTCTTAATTCATATTTACGTAATATTTAATTATTAATTTTCATTTAATTTCAGTTAATCCGATTATTAAATTTAAATTAATAAATTTTGATTTCCGTTCTTTTTATTCAATCAATCATTATCATATGAATAAACTTAACATTACTATATATCCAGTTGCCCTAATGGTTTATAGTCATCAACTAAATTCATATTAACTTAGTATTTAATTACGTTTAATTGCAATGGATTTAGATCTAATTCAATAGTTTAAATAAGTGGATAAATAATTAATAATTTTCACTATTTTCCAAATTTAATTCTATTCATACTTTATTATCAACCAACAATTATTATAATTACTTACCTAGCACTGATTCTATCAATACAATTTATTACGTATTCTTTCATCAATTTATATAACTTCGAATTTAATTCCCAATTTACTAATTACAATCAATTATAACCTTACAATTGTTTCAATTAATTAGGATTGCACTAAATTAGTTTTTTGTTAACTTGCGTTAACATTATTACCTCAATTTACATTCAATTACTATTAACAATGTGTTATTTCATTGGTCATTTAAATAATTACATTTGCTTTCCTATATTCACTATGCAACCAAAGATAGCCTTTCAATCACCTTATTAAATTTGAATTCCATTAACTTGTTAATAATTCACTTAAGTTAACTTTGTTACATTTCATTTTAGTTATCATTACATTCTCAAATTATAATTTTTTTTATTTCTTCCAGATGTAATTACCAAAATCATATTAATTTAACCAGTTTAATTATTGAAATTTGTGGGTCGTTACACGAACAAAAGAAGACTGGGAAGTACTGCCGATTTCACGAGACCTACGAACACAACATTGAGGAATGCAGACACCTCCATGATGCTATAGAAAAATTGATTCAACAAAAAAATTACAACGGTTTGTTAAGAATTTGCAGAAAGGCGGACAAGGAACGTCAGACCTCGGTAGCAGGTTGGCTCCACTCCATCCCGAGGAACCTGATTGGACTGTAGGTAGACTGATCCATGATAGTCGGTGGGCCTTATCCTGGCAAGAAATGGAACGCTATGCTAGTTCCTTGAAACATGCGGACTTTGAATGCTGCTCGAATTCGAAATATGGGATTCCAACGAAACAACAGCGAATGATGACAGATGATATAGTGTTCAGAAGTAGAGATGCCGATCAGGTGGAGGCACCAACCATTGACCCGATGGTCATCTCGGCCATAATTGGGCCAGTGTTTGTGAGAATGATATTGATTGATTGCCGGAGCTCTGTTAATATTATATTCAAAACGAGTATGGCCAAATGAAGATGGAGGCAAAGGATCTGAAACCATCTAATGCCCACATTTACGGTTTTAATGGTGTAGCACTGACACGATAGGTTCTGTTGAATTACCAGTTGAATTAGGAGAAGACGAATGTAGGAGGGTAAGGATCCTACAGTTCATTGTGTTGGATGTTGATTCCCCGTATAATGTTTTTCTGGGCCGACCGACCCAGGTGGAGTTTCAGGCAGCTTTGGTCCCATGGTGTTTGACTTTGTAGTTTTCGAAGGATAGAGGAGTTGAGGTTGTACATGTCGATCAGGCGACCGGTCGAGCATGTAATGGGATGAGCTGAGAGAGGCCCAGCGGAGAAAGAACGGAAATGTTGTGAACAACTCTGTATTTATCCAAGTAGCGCAAAATTGACAAGTAGCGCCTGAGCCTTAGCTCGGCTGTAGGGTCGGATCTAAGAGACATAGATCCAAGCGACAATGTTGAAAAACCTAAGGAGCCTAAAGCTACATCGACTGAACTAACGATTGATATTTCAGTTAGACACGATGACCCATCATGGGTGCTTAAGATAGGATCACAACTCACTCCTTCAATGACTGAGGACCTAACTGATTTCCTCTAAGCGAACCTGGATGTTTTCGCTTGGACCCACTATGATATGTGCGGGATTTCTCCAACCATTGCAAGTCATATGTTGAACATTGAACCAAAATATGTACGGGTGAAACAGAAAAGGAGAGGTATGGACCCGGAGAGGTCTACTACTCTCAGAGAGGAGGTGGACAAACTCAAAGCCAATGGGTTCGTCCGCGACACCCTCTACCCTGAATGGGTTTCAAATCCCGGACTAGTTAGAAAAGCAAATGGGAAATGGGGGACCTGCGTTGATTATTCAAACCTGAATAAGGCATGCCCTAAGGATAGTTTCCCTTTACCCAGAATTGACTAGTAGTCGATTCAAGTGTGGACTAGAGTATAGACAATTCAAAGAATATCTAAGTCCCCCGAGTGCGGACTAGCGTACTCTGAGTCGCCAGAGTGCGGACTAGAGTATAAACTTCTCAAAAAATCTCTAAGTCCCCAAAGTGCGGACTAGAGTACTTCGAGTGCCCAGAGTGAGGACTAGAGTATAAACGATTCAAAAAATCTCCAAGTCCCAGGAGTGCAGGCTAGAGTACTATGAGTCCTCAAAGTGCGGACTAGAGTACAAACAATTCAAAAAATCTCTAAGTCCCCAGAGTGCGGACTAGAGTACTCTAAGTCCCCAAAGTGCGGACTAGAGTATAAACGATTCAAAAATCTCTAAGTCCCAGGAATGCGGACGAGAGTACTCTTCGTCCCCAAAGTGCGGACAAGAGTATAAACGATTCAAAAAATCTCTAATTCCCCAGAGTGCTGACTAGAGTATTATGAGTCCCCAAAGTGCGGACTAGTGTATAAACGAATCAAAAAATCAATAAGTCCCCAGAGTGCGGACTAGAGTACTCCGAGTCCCCAGAATGCGGACTAGAGTATGAGCAACTCAAAAAATCTTTAACTCCCCAGGATTGCGAACTAGAGTACTCTGAGTCCCCAGAGTGCGGACTAGAGTACAAACGACTCAAAAAATCTCTAAGCCCCCAGAATGCGGACAGAGTATAAATGATTCAAAAAATGTCAAAGTCCCTATAATGCGGACTAGAGTATAAACGGTTCATAAAATATCTAAATCCCCATAGTGCAGACTAGAGTACTCCGAGTCCCCACAGTGCAGACTAGAGTATAAATGATTTAAAAAATCTCTAAGTCCCTAGAGTGCGGACTAGAGTACTCTGAGTCCTTACAGTGTAGACTAGAGTATAAACAACTCAAAAAAATCTCTAAGTCCCTAGAGTGCAGACTAGAGTATAAACGATTCAAAAAATCTCTAAGTCCCCAGAGTACGGATAAGAGTACTCTGAGTCCCTAGAGTGCGGACAAGAGTATAAACGACTCAAAAAATCTCTAAGTTGCCGAAGTGCAGACTAGAGTACTCTGAGTCCCTAGAGTGCGGACTTGAGTATAAACGACTTAAAAAATCTCCAAGTTCCAAGAATGTGGACAAGAGTACTCTGAGTCCCCAAAGTGCGGAATAGAGTATAAACGATTAAAAAAAACTCGAAGTCGCCAGAGTGCGTTCTAGAGTACTCTGAGTCCCCAGAGTTCGGATTAGAGTACTCTGAGTCCCCAGAGTGCGGACTAGAGTATAAACGATTTCAAAAATCTCTAAGTCGCCGAAGTGCAGACTAGAGTACACTGAGTCCTTAGAATGCGAACTATAATATAAACCACGCAAAAAATCTCTAAGTCCTCAGAGTGCGAACTAGAGTACTCTGAGTCCCTAGAGTGAGTAAAAACGATTCAAAAAATCTCTAAGTCCCTGGGGCATGGACTAAAGTACTCTAAGTCCTCAGATGTGGACTAGAGGATTTATGATTCAAAAAATTTCCAAGTCATGTGGAAGTGGACCGGAGCTTACATAACCCATGAGATTTCAAATTCCGACTGGAAGTTAGGCAATAAGCTAAACACTGAGAATCATGGAAAATAAAGAGAACAAAGTTTTATTCGCTAATCCAAAGTAAAGTTCCACTACAATTTCTCCTGAACTCGGAGCCAAAAGTCTATTTACAACGACTGTGAGAATAAATAGAATAACTACATAATTCGGACTTGTTCGGATTGAATAAGGCACAATCGGATAGCTACTTTTTTGATTTCTTCTCCTTCCTCGACTTCTCCGAAGGCTCTTCACCCAAGCCTTCTCTTGGAAGCCTTTCTTCCTAATGAGATGGTGCTCGGGGAAGGAGGAGGAACTTCCAATGGCCTGGTCCCACCAGGGAGAATGACCTTCAATGGCCTGTTCAAGGAATCATCCAGTTCAACTATTTTAGGCTCAACCTTAATTTCATCTTTCTTCTTCTCCACTTCCATGATTTGTTCCTCCATGCTCAGTTTCAAAGTATGTTCGGAGGCGCCCATGATTTCGACATCATTATGTTCTTCTGTAGGTGAGGGGTTCTCGAGTTTGTCCTCGTCGAGCGCCCCGATCATTTGAGCATCGGGCCCGGGAGTATTCCCAGTTTGAGACGCCTCACCAAATTTCTCTTCCTTCTCCGTGGCGGCATCGCTCCTTTGAGTTGGTTTGGGATCAGAATGGCCTACACGAAGTTATAAAAGACAAATGGTAGAATACATTTATTGCCTGCTAAGAAGAGATGGTTAATTGAACTATTAGAAAGGAAGGTTAAGTACCAGTAACTGGCTGACTCTCAGCTGTTTTGGGAGTCTCACCCTTTGGGATAGGGGACAGAATGTTAATATCAAGCTCGGGTTTCTATGGATCATAGCCAACAAGCTATTCAAAAGGATCGAAAAGAGAGCGACTGGTTGGCTGTACAGAAGGAAGAACTTAAGATTCAGTTTCGGATGGACCAGCGGCGTCATCCTTCCCTTTTGATGAGGGGGGATCTCTTCCATAAAGGACTTTGGCCGCAGACAAGTCGGAAGGCTCGTTTCCTTGCAACACTTCCTTTAAAAGAGAATCCTCATCAACCTCCTCGGTCCCTAGCTCCACTCATTTGATTCTTATCAAAGTATCCCATGCCTCAGCTAAAGATTCGAGGTAACCCTCGCCCAAAAAAGATAGATCTCGATGCATGAGAACCTGAGCGTTGTATTAAGTAATAAGAGGGTCAAATAGGCATTTGATTTCTTCTCTCCCGGCTACAACAGCTGCCTCAAGACGAGAATCAATTTCTATTAATGCCATTCTTTTGCCCTCTTAGTGAACCCTCCAACTGTTGGCGAGATGATTTTTTCTCGACCGGGATGATGGTAACTTTGGAAGTCCCGCCAACTATTTTTCTTCAAATTATAGGCTAATCTTTTTTGCCTCTTCGAAGGGGAAGCGATTTGGTGACGTCTGGTACGTTGATTACAGGCACAATGTTAGAGCCTAAGTTCTCATCGGTCGTTTTTGGCGCCTCGGCCTCCTTTATTTTGCCTTCTTCAGATATATCGGGGGTTCCTGCTGTAAAGGGCATCGAAGGCCCAGCTTGCCCTTTGCCTTTTTACAAGACAGATTCGGTTGTTATGGCACTGGGAGGGAGACTTGTTCGATGACCTTTCGTCAACAGTCCGAACTTTAAAAGCGAATCATTGGAAATGAAGGATTTGATCTCCCAGTCTCCCACAGGAACAGCTCGAATGGCCTAGACGTCCTCAGAATACCCGATGCCTTTGGGACGTGGACTAATATCTATAAAAATCGAAAGAAGTTTTGAAAGAATGCACTTCATGCCTTAGAAAAATATTGGTCCGAAAATGGAACTTACTCCCTTCCAGCCATCTTCTCGCAAAGCTAGAGGGGCATCGTACGTAGAAACATTCCTGCTTATATTGGGAGAATTTACTCCATGCCCCCATCAAGTTCTGACACTTGGAGTGTGGTTTAAGGAATATGAAGGATGGACTATCAGACCGCCTTTTGAAGCGATAAATGTAGCGAATATCACCAGGAGTGGGGATCCTGAATAAGATGGTCATGAAGAGAATACAAGTGCCGTAGATGGACGCATGACTATTGGGATGTAGCTGTGCCGGGGCGATCTCGATATACTGTAATACTTCACGAAGAAAGGAGTTGAAATGTGGCACGCTACCAACCCCATGAATTTATTGCACGCTGTATATCCAGCTGGGGGTAGGTGAGGTCGATCTTCCCCCGATGGGACTAAAACGTCGTCGAGAGGGATTTCGTGAATTCTCCACAACTGACAAAGACTGGCTCCATCGATTTTTGAAGCTTGTGAATCGGCCAGATTATCCAGGACAACTGCTCCGTCTATAGCATCAGGAGCTGGGCCAATAGCTGCAACAGATAGATCTGGAACACCCTGTATAGAGGTTATCGGTGGATTAGAAGTCCCCACTGACTCCTCCTGCTGAGAACTTGGTTTAGGCCTATCGGAAACTGTAGCAGAACTTGATTTTCTAGACATCTTTAAAGAGCGATGGATGTGAATAGATACATATTTAAACTATACTTGAAAGACATTAAATATTAGGTATAACGACAAAGATATTCCCCCCATGTGGTGTGTGGACTAGTGCAATCATTCAAGCATGAATATAAAAGAATTAAGTATTTAAAGACCAATGAAGTGTGATTGAGCATTAAACTATCGTCTTCGGAGACCGTCATCGCTGACCGTCTCCGGGAGCTTATCCTATGTTCGGTAGTAGGGATCTCGGAATCGGGCTTTGACATTATATGTTGAATGCTGTTATTAGCTTTGGTTGAGTTGAATACGTGTTTCAAACTGTTAGAACTATGAAGTTATTAGTCTAAATCGGTTCCATATGTTTAGGAGCTTAAGTTCTTATCATTATTCATTGTTGAATGGTTAGGCTTGGGAATTTATGGTCTCGACATACACTGTATTCAAGTAGATGTGATTTTGGTTATTAATGCCGACCCCAAGACCCGAGGTCAACCGACTCTTTAGATCAAAACCACTGAACCACGTATTCTCCTCTCTATCACTCCTTCATCGCCAAATGACCTCACTTAGCCTATGTCTACCAGGCTTACAAACTCTTGCCGACCCACACGTTTCCTAGACTGTCACCAGCCCGCATCAACTCAATAGATGTTAGGCCGCCCTCACTACATTCGTTCTCCTAACTCACTCTCTAACCACCTAACGACCCATTAGGTCCATGCCGACCAACCTTCCTAACTTCCTACCATCCCATGCTCTCCTTGGAAGCCGAACGACCACCTCGATCGAGATACTGAACTGCTCTTCAGAATCTTAGCCGACCAGCACTCGCTCTTGAATTGCCGAACCCCTCTTCTCCTTATCCTTCTTCACTAAGTGACATCCTCCATCCTCCTCCTAAGTCCTAGCATCCAAGTTAAGGATGACAACTACTCCTCCTAGGTGATTTATGCCATCATCCTTCAAAGTCGGGCTGAGGCCCTAACCTAAAGTCACTCTTATTCCTAATCTATCTCTTTCTCTCCCCTAAATCATCTCCTACCTATTCCTATAAAAAAAGAAGAGAGAGGAACATCCACCCGAGCCCTGAAACTCTATATGATTCCAGGTTCGGGAAGAAATTCATACCTAGGGAAAGAGCTCGAGGTATGCGATTATTTCGAGAATTTTCGACTGGGGATTTGTTCGAATTCGGGGGCAATTAGAGTCACGAGGTAGGCAATATGGGTTCGGTGGAAAGTTAAGTAGCAAGTAAAGCTCGAAGAGGAGTGCACTGATGACTTTGGGAAAATAGAGTAGAAGTGAGAAGAAGGAGAAGGAGTGAAGGTTAGTATTTATATATTGGAGAGGGGAGGTGAATGGGCTATATCCCGTAGAACCGATCGTTATGCTTGGAGAAGTCGGCTACTCGACTTGCTTACCCCGACTCAAGTAAACCGACCGCATGGTTTGGCCTCCATAAGCCTACCTGCCACTTGTTCTTTAAAAAAATAAAAATAAAAGAGAAAGAGAAGAAAATAAAATAAAATCAAAAATGTGCAAGATGTTAGGAAGGTCCGTCATGTTCCAGTCTTCGTAAGTTTGTATACGTTCGGCTTTTGAAAGCAGGAACCGATTAACGATTGGCGTGTCGTGTTGTTTCACACGACACACTTTGGGAGGCAAATGTTACCGAGCGCCTTGGCCTGGCAATAAGAGGATAGTTGCAGAGGTGATAGTCGACGCCACACAAGATTGTAACCAAGGAAAGGCTGGAGATATAAAGGGTTTGGTGCATTCGATATGCTGCGGCATTTCTGTATGGCTCGTCAAAGGAGGCAACACCTGGCTCGATCTGAATTGTTATAATACCTCGTTTGGTCGAGGTAGCTCGGCGTTTCTCATTCAGTTTCGAAAAATTTTGTTCAGAAGTGGTTCGACTGGTGTGGGGAGACAAAGTGGTTCGGTCTAGATGGTCCAGTAAATATTGTTCGGTCAGGACTGGGAGGCTGTTGCCGTTCAGCCAGGATTGGAAGATTGCTGTTCGGTCAGGATTGGGAGGCCATTGTCATTTGGTCAGGATTGGAAGGCTATTGCCATTCAGCCAGGATTGGAAGGATGTTGCCATTCGGTCAAGATTGGGAAGCCATTCTCGTCCGATCGGGGCTGGTTTGGCACAAGCGTTTGGTGTATCTATTTCAGTGCAAGATGAAGGAGTTAACTTATTCTTAGAAGTCAACGTCGAGGTAAGGAGGTCGGCATTGCTTCACTTCAAAATCCATTACTAGTTGCTCCAAGTCCTTTGAGGTCTTACATCGAGTCATTTGCTAAATGACCACCGGTCGGCCATGATGGATCGATATTCCTCGATCGGCTGATACTCGTTGGGAATGCCTGGTTCGGCCCACTAGAGAATACCATCCATGGGGCGGTTACCTTGGTCTTGGGTTTGCATAGAGCATTTAGCCTATCTTCATCTATAAACAGAGGGGCAGGGGTATAGTTGAAGGGACCTTTTTCCGAGAACTCCGGGGACACTCTACCATTTTCTGCACTAGCTTTCTTTCAGTTAAAACTTATGCTCGAGCTATTTGTCTACGGATTGTATCTGTATTCAAGTCTTTGAGGAAAGCAATAAAGATTATATTAACAGTGGACATAGGTAGTTACGCCGAACCGCAATAATTCTGGTGTTCTTTTTCCTACAGTTAGTTTTGTATACATTCCTCTGTTTTAATTTATTTTCTTCATTAATCTCTCTACACAATTCTACCCAGGTGTTTTAGTGAATAATTTTGGTGCTAACATAATTAAATAGTAAATATGAATTAAACGGCAATGAAATGTATGTAACACTTCAATAATGGATTCATTGATGACCTTAAATATTGAATGGGAAACAATTTATGTAAGTAAATGAATGTAAACTAACAAAAGATGACATTGTATGAATGAATGAAGTGAATAAAAGGTCAATAACGTGAAAAAGACCAAGAGAATAAACTTAGATAATATTTAAAATTCTTTTTTATTTGGCTTATGGGATGTTTGGGAAATGATACTTCAAATTGTTATGAGGTTGCATGAATAGTTTGTTAAGAAATTATCGAAAGCTGCTAAGCGTAAGATACACTTAATACTTTATTTATCACCCTCATACGATGGAAAGTTTTTAAACCTGAACAAACAGTTAGTTTTTGGTTGCTATGCATGTATGATTGATTCTTTTATTTGCATATAAACGTTGTACTACTTTTGTTTACATGATTATTATATAGTCTTGTGTTGCTTGTGCTATTAATTAGAACAAATAAAATATTACTCTTTTACATAATTTTAACTTTTTTGGATTATATAAGTGAAATACAGGTTTATGAAAGCAATAGCTGTTGCTTTTGGTTTCATAAATAAAGTTTGTTTACTTGACAAATAAGTACGTCTTCGGATTATGGTTTTTGAAATGGTGCTATATTGTTTTTCCGATGGTTTGGGATATTTTATTATCGAAATGTGATATATATATATATATAATATGTAATTTATTAATATTATTAGTTTTCCAGACCTATCCATGCAAAGGAGACTCTGTCGAAATTTTTCATAAATTTAGGACTTGGAAAATTTTTATGTTAGTTGAGTTATTTTCAAGTTTTTACTAAACTTATTTATGTAAGTCTAAAGTGTTTATAGATTGAATATCTTGAATAAAATATACTTAATTTCTTAATTCCTTCTTGTTCCTTTTTGGAGTCGAAAAGTTTTGAGTGAGGAAGACTGTAACGACCCGTATTTTTGAAAATTAAAAATATCCAATTAAATAATATTTTTGGAATTTAATATTGTGAAAAATTAAAATTTATGATTTATTAATGAGAAAAATTATTAGAATATAATTTTATGTAATTGTTTGAATGTTACTGACAACTATTTTAATGTAATTTCAACAACTTAAATTATTATAAGGTTAATTTGATTATAACTATAAATACGGAAAAAAATTAAATGATATATTAATAGTGAAATTGTATGTTATTTTATGTAATTAGATTTAATATAGAATTTGAAACCAGTTAGGTGGTAAGTAATTTATTAACCTCTGTGTGCTCACAATAAATTTAAAAATGTGTTTGAATTACTAATGTGTAATAATTGTTTAATTATCATTTTATCATTTAACCCATTCGAAATTAGTTGGAAATTAATGAAAATTTAATGTAATTAAAATATTGTTGTTATTAGAAGAAAAGACATTAACGGTAGAAGATTAGTATAATAAAATGGAAATTTATGTTAATTAATTCATAAGGTTTTGGTTGATTTAATAATAAAAGTTAAAATCAAAATAAAAGAATTTATTGGAATTTAAAATATAACAAACTGAGGTTTTATTACAGGAGTTATGGAATGCTAAAATTAATGTAATATTTATATCTTGAAATTAACATGGAAAATTTTGTTTTAAATGATTATTAATTTATGTTTGATTAAGAATAATGATAGAACAATTTTAATTGGTAATTTAAAAATGATTAAATTAATTTTTAAATAATAATTTATTTAATAAACATGTAAAATTAGTCTTTTTGGGCACTGTCTCAGATTTCGTAAAAACTAGTTTCATTGAATCAGCAATAGTGAATTATTATAGGATTTCAAATTTCGTAATCGTACTTATCGTTTGGTCGTGCGAGCTCAAAACACGTAGAAATCAATTAAAGGAATTTGATGAAAATAATTTGATTTTAAAGGCTAACCTCTATATATAATGGAACTAGGGTTTGAAACTAGTTTTATTGAGTTTAGAAATATCAAAACCCTATATTTTGATATGTTGGATGACCTATTTCCATTTTGGGAACGAAACGGGCTTTGCGGGCGGTTGTTATCGTTCCGATCCAATTTGATCTTTTCCATCCGTTTTTATCCATCTCTATCTATATATAGGTTGTTATAAACCCTACCAGCTTATTATTTTCATTTTCTGTATGTAAAATTTCTATCTATCCGTTTAATTATATGTTCCTTCTCAATGGCAGACATTTCAAAAACCTAATTCCCAAATCCAATTCAAATTGAAAATTCAAACTCCTCAAACCGTGTCATATCGAACATAATCTGCATCTATAGTTTGTTTTTTCAATCGAATTTGATTTTTCCAGAAATCAACAATCTTCCCTCAACCGTCCATATTAGGGTTTCATGATCAACGGTGGATCGTTAACCATTCGACGATCGAAGAGTTGCATCAGGTGGAGGGGACAATGCAGAGTGCATCCATATGGTTCATTCGCGTCAACAGTGCAGAAGTTCGCTAAAAAATGGTGATTAGGGCACGGTGGCGTAGTGAGCCTGGGGGCGTCGAAGGTTACAGCCATTTGGCCGAAGGTGGAGGCGAGCGCGGCGAGGCCAGCGGTGGTGATGGATCTGTGATCGATAGCGTGTAGGGGAAGGTCGCATCAGTCAATGCTATCGGCTATTGGGTTGTCCATGTCTCGTGCTGTACGATAGGGAGATGAAGGTGATGTGTTATTTACTTTATTTCCCTTTGTTTATTTTAATTTTAATTTTAATTTTAAAACTTCTAATTAGCATAACTTTTTCATACGAGCTCAGATTAACGAGCGGTTTCTTCCGTTAGGTTCGTATTAGAATTCTGGACAACGTGGAACCAATTTGGTTGAATTTGGAGACTGTTGGATTTTTGGGCTTTTATTGGATTTTTAATCGACCATAAATCAAAGGTGAGTGACTTAACCCACCCACCCAATACTAAACCTTCTTATGTTAGCTGAATTGATTATGAAATGATAAGAATGTAATTGGTTGATATTTGGTTATTTAATCGACATTTTAATTTGAAATGGAAATTTATTAAATTAAATCGCCATTTAAATTATTATTGGAATTGACTTTCTAGTTAAATACTTGATATTAATGACTAGTTGATTATTGTGATTTATTGGCCGATTTGGATGTTGATTGTGATGGATGTCTAATTGTTGACATTTTAAATGATTGGATGTTTATTTATTTTTATATATCCTTGTTAGCACCCTATATAATAAGTGATAGCATATAAACCGTTATTTGAATTATTTCGAATAAACTAAGAAATGGGTTGAAATAATATATACCTATACACTTTGATTTGGATTGAAATGACATATATCCATCCATGTAATTAAAATTGTAATAACAAATCACTTGGCTATCGGCTAGAAAATTATATACGGACACCGGATTGGTTAAATTAAATTATTCTAAAATTTTGAAATTAGATTTTTGTTAAATGATATTGTTTCAAAAGAAATAAATTGTGGACTTTTATGAATCGAATTTTTCCCAAATTAATCCTTGAAATGTTGAAATTGAAATTGGTTAAAATAAATTATTTTAAGAATCAAATTAGGAATGTGGAGTTATAATGGATATATGACTATAATTTTGGAATTGAATTACTTTTAAGATTTGGACCTTAAGAATTGAACAATGAGGTTTAACCTGATTTAAGTATTTTAAAATTAGTAAATTTAAATTGGATATGAAATTGAAATAAATTGAAATGGTTTAAAAATAGGAATTTAATTGAAATTTACCATTAAATTGGATTATTGAATCAAATTTGAAGTTAAAAATGAGTGTTTTGGAAATTGAGGATATTTCAAATTGAAACTGAAATCAAGTTGATTTGAAACTAAACCGGAATTGAATCAACTGAATTAAAAGATTGGAATTTGAGTTTTTTATTTGAAATTCGGACTTAGGTCTAGATTTTTGAAATGGGAAGAAACAGTTTGATTTGATATTATTTTCAAAATAAATTATTTCAATATAATCTGTTTAAAAATCTATCTTTTAATATTCAATTTTTTTATAGATTTTTCCAACTATTTTACTATATAAACCATTTTCAATATGCAAACCATTTATATCAAACTATTTAAAGTATTTTAAGCTATATAAAACTATTCAAACTAATTTCTAAAGTTTAAAACTGTGTGGAATGCTTATATTTAAATCGTCGATTTAGATGCGAATGGGGTTAAATGAGGTTACAACCTAAGTTGGAAATTGAAATGATATTTTAAGGTGGAAATTACATATTTCGAGTAAATATGGTATTTTGAAATGAAGGATATTTTGAATTGAATATGATATTTTGATATCAAATATGAAACGGTTTTGAAATGTGAAAGAACCAACCGGTGTGAAAAATGACGTTTGGTTGTTAAAGAGACCGAGGCCTCTTATTGGCATACTATCTGTCAATGTTGGAACCTTTTTAACAATAGTGTACATAGTGGATGATCCAGATTGAAGTGGTTGGATTTAGTGAACGTTTGCTCGATTTGAAGAAAGTGAACGATGATGGATGACCTCGACACTTGTGCCAGTTTGAAATAACTAAAACAGGATGGCTTGTCGGGGCCAAGTGAGCTAGCTACCCTTAGCAGACACACCTCTTCGTATTACTATATTGATGTTGGCTTGATCGGTGCACCTTGATTTGATTTTTTTTAGGGTGGTGGACGCGGTGAGCGGTCGTGGCTACGATGTTTTACCATCAGCCTTGCAACCCAAACTGGTATTATCCTACCTTGGGCATTGCCTCATGTGCCTTGTCATACTCTTTATCCTTATTCGCGACCACTACGATTTTGTTTTTGTATGGTACCTATAGGGGACTCACTGGCTACCGACATTACTAGTTGTGTTACAGGACATGCATAGACTACGTATTTAAAAATGTGTTAATAGGGATCAATGTAAAGCCTAAATGTTGTTTTAATACTTTACTTATAGACACTATATATAGCATATCTTACTATATATAGATAGTTTAACGGATCCCTAGGAGATGGAAAATCCCGTAACATCTTTTAAGTTTTGCACTCATGTTATACACTGGATAGGAGCTGTAAAATCCCATAAACATCTCTGAAGCCATTACACTCATATATACTTGTTGTCGATTTAACTTACATAAGAACTTTTAGTTCTGACTCAAGTGTTTTGCCTTTTCATTACTCAGGTCAGCTTGAGCATTTCAGTGTTGAAGACATTATTCCCTGAAAATGAAGATGGAGTTCACTAGAGCGTATTTACTATTATTATTCCACTGCATTATTTTGGTATGGTTCTTGATTGTACTCTGATTATGTTCTAAAAGTTGTATAATCAAATGTATATTGTAAAACAGCTTCATGAATTGTTTATTTGGTTATTATATTTTGTCATTTCACTGTGAGATTCTGTATTTTGTTTTTCCTTTCTATATCTTATTTGTTTGTTTACCACATTGACGATCCTTCCTTTTGAATGGTTTGAGTTAGACATGTGTTGTTTATTGTCGATTTAAACCGTCTAATAAGGTGGGTCGTCACAACAGAGTTGTAAAAAACATGTCGGTTTACCTCTCTTTATTTTGGTAGCGACATGTGTGGTTAGCTTAATTTTCGATGAATTATTTTTGAGATGTTTTTTTCCCTATCTAAGAGTGAATGCTAATTTTCATCTAATTTCATCCTCGTTTGAATCTTCCTAGTCCAGTTGTAATATTCTTGCTAAATAGCGGGCTAAGTGTACCGATCTATTATAATATTACATAATCATTGCTTTATATGTTATTTTGTTAAAAATATCTCGAATCAGTATGCCGATGGATTGTCATATGTTGATGGTTGTATATATAAGAGTGTGTGTGTATCTATCTATATATTAAAAAATATGTATATTTGCTCGCATATGCTCTTTGCCTGGAAAAAAAGTATGTTTTCAAAATTCAAATAATAATACATTGCATGATTTTAAATGTTAAATCTAATTTAAAATTTAATAAAATATAATTTATGCTTTAAAACTTTTAATTTTATTAGAAAACTTTCATAATAGTACATAAAATATTAATTTCTTCAATTATTTGTTACATATATATACACACTACTATTTTAATTCATAATTGATTATATACATAAAATGTATGTATATATTTGTTTATTAATATATAAAATTTGGTAAAATTTTATTTAAGTTAAACGACACATTATAGTTTCGAAAATGATTTTTTTATTTTATTTTTACCTGTTCTACATGTTTTAAATAAAAATAAATTTTAATTCATAAATTGTTTAAAACCAAAAATTTAATTAAAAATAATAATAATAAAATTTCTATATAATTGTAACCAGTTTATGTTTATATGCAATATACATTTAAATTAATTAAAAATATATATACGCATATAATTAATTTTGTATATGTATACAATTTTAGTTTCGATTTCATATTATAAATATTATTAATTATTTACATAATAATATTTAAAATAACTTTTGTAATTTAATTATATTTATTTGTGCACGTATGAATTTATGTATATGTATTTTAATAAATGCTTTATATAAATAATTGGCAACCAATGTTGTTTAATATTATATAATTATATTTTACATACACACGCACATATATACACAAACACAAACACAATATTTTAATGCATACATATATCTACATTTAGACAATCCCTTTGTATACATGAGGGGATAATATGTCCCTTGTGGTGTACATCCCAACATCTACACACGGGAATGTCAAACTATGCACACATTATCCCGTTGCACATGCACACACGTACTTATGTGTAAATGATACACATATTTATAAAATATAATACAAATTATATAAGATAAAACTTTAATTATAAATTTAAATAAAATATTGGTTTTATTTAACATAAAGTTTTGAAAAGTTTCAAAAGAATTAGATTACATGGGCCCATCAAAGATCCAACAATGGAATTTTTTTTCAAATTTATCCAATTCCTCTGATGTGGGTTGGCTAAGTTCCAATAACTTTTATATATGTACCTAATTAATTATAATAGGACCTAGAAATACTAATAGCACCCAATGCATCAAATAACTAAATAAATAATATTTCATAAATGTTGGTTAGTTTAACTAATTTATTAAAATTTATGAATTAATTAAATCATTTAGTATTTTCGATAAATCATAAAAATGGCTATGTGACTCTCAGTGAATAATACCGAACTATTAAATATTAACTTTCACTCGTCATCTTACCTAGCGGAGTGATAGTTTGACCGAATTTATCGCTTATACATTTTGTCGGTAAAATCAGATTTTACAATTTACGGGTATCTTTTAGTGATGATTGTTTAATTAAAAACATGAGGTGAAAAGAGAGATAAACAGTAACTAATGAAATGGGAACATGTGGCGGAAATTGGAGGACTTAAGTATAGCCGATCATTGCCTTTATATATGTGTATCTGTGTACACTTCTCGAAAATAATTAAATATTTATTATACACATTGATTGGCATGTTCATTGGTAGTAGACCATACTATTCTGGATACGTAAATAAAAGTATTTAGATGGACTATTGATTTGCATTCCATGCTCGATAGCCCACCATATCCAGTTTCGCTTTCATTTCCCTCTTTGTCGACTCATGTGTAAAACTAAGAAGTCCTTGAAGAGTTTTATGAACAAAATGACAAACCATTGAAAGCGGACGCTAATTATTATCAACACCCTAGCTTAGCAAGGCTTGTATAGAGATTGATTTTACTCTTCCTCCATAGTCACGTGCATTATTGCCAACATGGAGTAGACTATTAGCAACAAGTAGTTTATGAAAACCTTCCCCTCTTTTGTTGTGCCACAATATTTTTCACAAACAAGCTATGTTGTGCAAGCAAGTTGTTGTGAGTCATAACTTCGAAACCTCTCCCATGTTAATGCTACTTGAACTACAACTGTGAGAATTGGGGAAAATAATAATGTGCAAACTATGGACACTGCCCTATCCAATGCCATTTGTGCCTCATGCACGCAACACACATGTGCACCCTACTATTGAAAAGCATTGGTTCCCAATCTTCTTGGAGTAGTTATCCCAACCTCTCATCCTTCTACATAGGCTAGCTTGACTTGCCCAATGGTTCTGACTATCCCTTTCTTATCAACTTGCTCACCACCAACTTCAATTTTACGGTATCCATTAAGCAATTATTAATAATGCAACTGAAGTTATCCCACTCATGCGCCATTCTAAAGCAGGCCATACAATTCATCCTATAATAGTATATTTTTGTATTTTGGCATGGAGAACGCATCTGTATATAAGCTTTTTATTAAATTATTAAATATGAAAGTTCTATGTAGTTTGATAAAATAAACTGAAAAATATAAAGAAAAAATATAATCTTTTTTGTTGGAATAGGGTTTGAATTTGAAAATTTTCATTTTAAGATAGACGTTAATATTTGACTACGGTTCGAATTCATGACCTCTTGTTTGCCAGGAAGGGCATTTTTGAAATTTTACGATCGGACCAAAAAATTATGTTTTTATTTCAACTGTTAATAAAAATTTATAGATTTGTTAATTTATCTAGAAAGATCTTGCATTACATATTCTAATGTAGCATATATATTTGATGCTTTCTATAAAATCTAATTATAATTACATTTGGACAATTCTATTCTATGAATAATTGGAATCAACATCTCAGTTTGAATTTGTCTAAAGTAATTGCAGGGAGATTTTATCTCCTAATTTATTGGGGAGATCGTATGAAATAACAATTTAATATTTAAAAAGTTAGATATAGGGATATCTTGGGAAGTTTATGGCCGGACTAAAAGATTGTGTTTCTATTCTAACTATTAATAAAGATTATGATATGCTCTAAATGAAATTCTAGGCCCATCATTGTCCTACTCTATAATTACAGTCTTGCCCGCCTTAGAAATTACATCCCAATTAAATTTTTCTCAAACCCAAGAATTTTATTTTCGGGATGATGTAAGTCTGGAGGCCGAACTCCTCAAGCTTTTCCTAACCATATTTTAAACAACCCTAAACTTGTGTTTTTTTATTCGCCTAATAAGCAAAACTAGGCTCAGATCCTTTTGCTTTCTCTAAAGGACCTCCTTCTAAATTTCCTTACCTATATGTAAACAATTCTTCTTTGCTGGCCATTTCTTTCGACCCAACTAAAACAAATAGCAACAACTCTTGCACAGTTCAAGACTATGGCCTCTACTTCCTACCCCACCCTAATGAAAATCCAACCAGCTCCTCATCTTAAACACAAAATCCAACCATATACCGAAGTCTGCCCCAACTCCAAAAATTCCCTAGCCCCACTCTGGATGGCCTCCACTACCCTCAGCCGCCTTCACAAAAAGGTGCCGAATTTGGCCCCACGAGGTTAAAATGATTCCTACCAGCAACCCATTTGAAGGTTTTGTCGTAAGCTCGATCATCACCCATCATAAAAGGAGTTGGATCCTATTATTTTCTATGATAAGGTTGACAACCTTCTTGGTGAAGACAATGATAATACCATTCCAGTGCTGCCTGTCCCACTAGCCACAAGTGTTGACACTAACCTCACTAACAATAGTAGTCCCAGTCCTTCCATTCAACTATCTATCTCCTAGCTGCTGGAAAATGCAATAATCACCTATCTGGCTTTACTAACGTCATTCTGACATCGCGGCATCGACGGGACATTGGAAAAGTGTCGATGAATACCAACCTACAGAAAAACACTGCAGTCCTTTGGACGCCAATGTTAAGATGTCCTCATGGCATCTGTTTGGCGTCGGCCCTATCCATAATACCCGATAAACGCCCTCTTCTTCTCCATTTTTTCAATAATAGAAAAAATAACCGAGAAACCATCTCCTCCTCCCTCGACTTTGATCGCTGCCATCTCCTCCTCCCTCGACTTTGATTGCTGCCGTCTCCTCCTCCCTCGACGACATCACTATAAATCTCGAGCCCAAACTGGCATCCAATGCCTAGCCGCATATCCCCACCTCATCGATCATCGCAAGCCCGCCTCCTGCTTCTCCGTCAGTTTCGAATGTCGTTGCCTCCACCTACATCGAAGCCGCCATATATCCCAAGCCCTAACGACAAATCCCCAATTGTTCACCTTCTTGATCATCGCAATCTTGAGTCGTAAATCCCTCTTACAAGTCGTTGCTCAGGGCTCTATTAATATGATTTATTTGTGCGATTCATTTTCTATGTAATGAGATGATTTGATTAACTTAATTTGTATTTGATGTAGATTTGTTGGTTTATATTTGTAATATATGATCTTTGACATAGATTGATTGGTATGATAATTCATATATGATAGATATTGTTGGTATTATTTTAAAGTTGTTCAATAATTCATTGTCATTGATACGATGATATTATTGAGGCCCTACAGATGTTTAATTTGGTCTCATCCAACAAATACCTTATATAACTGTTATATCGATGTTTTTTAAATAAAATGAAAATTGTTATTCATCTAATATTTTATTTCCCTCATTATTGGACAATTTATAACGTAATGATGTTTTACGTTTTGTAAATCAATATTTCAAATGAACGGTATTGAAAATTGGATGACACTTTCTCTTGCTTTCCGTGCATAATCTTTTGCATAGAATATTTGAAATAAGGAGAAGTGCTATAGAAATTTTGTTAATCAATTGATTTGAATTGGTTTATTAAACGTAAATATCATTGCGTTTTAATTGGAAGTAGGATGGCATGCTGTTTAAAAGGGGTTGAAACCCTTAGGTCATATAACTTTGAACTTGTTTGTAGATTCCATTGTTTTATTATAAAATTAATAATGTTATTGATATTAATGGGGAAATTAACAATGTTACCGAGTGTATTAGTAAAACTAATGAAACTATGTAATAGTAAAATTTATTATGTTATTTAAAATAAAAAAGTTTAATATTGTTATTTAAACTAAGAACAAAATGAATAATGTTATCAAAATTATTTACAAAAATAATAATGTTATTTAAATTAAGAACAAGATTTATAATTTTACTTAAATTATTAATAAAGATAGTAGTGTTATTAAAGTAATGATAAAATTAATAATGTTATTTAATTTGAATTAATAATACTACTGTGTAAGAGATAATGTAAATTTTGTTTATGTGTAGAGGATAAAAGATAGATTATTTGAATGATTGAAGTTGGATATACATGAAAGGTAAACATCAATGAACGATTCCATTGCACCATAGAAATGGTGTGAATGCAATCATGAAAGTGGAATCTACTAATAAAACTAACATGAAAAAAGTCTGATGTCCATGTTGGAAATGTCATTACTTGAAACTTATAAAGTATTATGCTATGATGTTATACTTACACCAATACCATTTTATGCCCGATTATCACGTGTGGACATATCATGGAGAAAAATATCACATTGTAAAATAGGAGAATATAAATATGGATGTGGATTGTGATGAACCCTTTATTGAAGAAATTATTGATATAGAAAATAGAATGACCGAAATTGTTCAGGATACTGCTGGCCTGATTGTGTTGACCAAATATCCAGATTTGGTGGAAGATCTTGACTCAAAAGCAAATTTTTAATTTTTACAGTATATCGAAATAGCTACTCTATAAAGATTTTAAAATGATACACTTTGCAATGATATCTTGGTTAATCCCTATAAAATCAGAATATAATGCTTATAAAATCTAATGAACACAATTCTTAGCTTATGTAAAGAAATACTTCCACCTGACAATGTATTGATGAAGCAATGGTGCACCCTTAGAAAAGAGGTCTCTGCTTTTGGATTGCCTTACGAAAAAATTAAAACATGTCCAAGTGGATGAATGATTTATTGGAAGAAAGATAAAAATTTCGTGTTGTGTAAATTCTATTAACAACCTAGATATAAATCGATGAAAACTAGTCGTAAAGGCGTATCTTTCCGAAAAATGCATTTTCCTATTACACCCAAATTGCAATGGTTATATGCATCTACTGCTACGGCGAAACACATGCGATGGCATAGTGAATAACAAGGAAACGAAGGTGTTTTATGTCATCCTTCAAAATGGTGAAGCTTGGAAACATTTTGATATAACATATCATAATTTGAAAAAGAATCATGTAATGTTACATTAGGTTTGTGTACAGATGGTTTTGACTCATTTGCTTCGTTCGATAAGCCTTACACAACGTAGCAAGTTATTTTAACATCTTACAATCTCCCGCCTTAGATGTGTATGAAGAATGCATACATATATCTAACTGTTATTGTTCATGGACCTAAAAATCCGAGAAACGAGATAGACATGTACTTGTAGCCCATGTTGATGTGTTTAAAAAGCTGAGGGTATTGTTATGTACGATATCGCAAATAAAAAGAAAGTTAGATCGTTTGCTTCTTTGTTAGGATGATAAATGATTTTATTATATATGGGATTTTTTTTGGATAGAGTATTGGTGGAAAATTCGCTTGTCCTGTTTACGTAGGTTGGACACAATCATTTGGATATACATATGGTGGCAAATATGGGATTGACATCTTTGGTACTTACATGTAAATAATCATTTTAGATTTGAAAAAAAAAAATAGGCACAATACAACTATTAGTTTAAAGCCACTGTCTGTTCTGAGTAGCCAAGAAGTGTATAATCTTGTGCAAGAATATCCCAATATACATAAGATAGGAAACAAAGTGCCCAAAATCCCTGGTAAAGGAGAGCACCACAATTGGTGTAAACAAAGTATATTTTAGGAGTTACCATATCGGAAAATCACAAATTTCAACACAATATAGATGTAATGAATAACGAGAAAAACATATTCAGGAACTTATTTAACACAATAATTAATGTGAAAGAAAAAACAAGAGATGTTTTGAAGTCAAGAAAGTATATTGCATTATAGCGTAACTGTCCTGAGCTTAAAACTGGTAGCGAATGACCAAATTTTAAATGTCTTGCTTATTACCAGTTGGAAAATAAGCATCATCAAAACTATTAGAATGGGTTCAAATTTTGAGGTTTCAGGATGGAATTGCTTCTAACATGAGAAGATGTGTTGATATGAATGATCTTCAGCTGTCGGTATTGAAGAGTCACGATAGTCATGTTTTTTTAGGGACACTTTTCTTAATAGTATTTCAGGAGCTTTTATTGTCGAAGATGTTGATTACTATTACTAAACTTAGTTTGTTCTATAAAGATTTGGGCATAACCAAACTTAATAAAAGTAATTGAAAAAAAAATCTGAAAACGGACCTACCTAAATTATTATCTAAATTTGAGAAAATATTTCGTCCTGGAGTGTTCGACTATATGAAACATCTACCCATACATCCACCAACTGAAGTTTTAATGCGAGTACCAGTGTAATGCTGATGGATGTATCCTTTTAAGAGGTATGTAAAATACAATTAGGAGTTATATATTCTTTTTCAAAATTAACATTGTAAAATATATAGCTGATAGCTTTTTGATATGAAGGTGCCTGGGTCCTCTTAAGAAAAAAGGTGAAACGAAAAGTATGCGTTGAAGGTTTAATATGCCAAGCACACATTATCAAAGAGATGCAAATAAGTGATACGTATTTTCTCCTAATCGAATCTATCTTTCTCCGAAGTCTCTTTAACAATGTCAGGACCAAGTAGTAATCTTTTTTATAGACTCTAACCAACACGAAGGTGACTTGCACGGTCTTTCATAAAGAGCTTCGAAAGATGCCATTCCAATGCTAGTTTGGAAACCACTATTATATGTGAATTCCACTAAAGGAAGATGCTCTTTCCAAGTTCCTCCAAAATCAAGAATACACATCCTCAACCATAAGTGTCTTACTATCTCACCAATATCACCTTACTAATTTTCTATAGTCCACACACATAAAACTATAATTCTAGGTTCTTACTTGTGTCCTATAAACTTTACGAAAACTTCTGTTATTACTTCTAAAAGTAATCACTGCTATCTCCTACATAGTCATACACTCTTTTCATCATATCTAGGAAATGATTCCCATATACTCCCCATTTTAAAGTTTGGTTTGGTATTTATCATTTCATTTCAAAAATTAAAGCTTCAAAAATTTAAAATATCAAATCCCAAACTTTTTTCCTTTAAAAGTGTTCTTTCAAGTTTCCATTAAATCCAAAGGTACGTGGTTACTTAACATTTTATCTTTCTAGACTTACATCCTTACATCTTTTTAAATTTGCATTATTCCCCAAACCTGGAGAAGAAAACATAAAAATTCTAAGTTCAAAACTTATCCCTCTTTTTCTTTAAAAGACCTTTACAATTTTCCATAAAAATTTGGATTTTTAAATTTAACTATTACTAAGCTTTTTGCTTCCAAAAACTTATTTACTTTTTCACCAAACCATTTTCTTTAAGATATCTTTAAAATGTCCTCGCATGTTTTCAAAACATCTTCTTTTCATAGATTTTCAATTTTGCAAAAACTAGAGTAGATAAGAACAATTATTTTACTACAACCCCTTAACTTTTCAATTACCTAACTTGGAGGAGTTTTTAACTTACTACTAATTGGGACTTTCTACAAAGGCAAGTAACCAATGCGCATAATCAGCGGAAAAAAGATATATGAAATTTCCATTGCTTGGCTTTTTCTACTAAGGCTCTCTATAATATCTCTTCTAGCTAATACTGTCTCTAATTACTTTCAAAAAGAACCCATATATGCTAGAGTGTATAAACCCATATAACCTACGTTTATACTGTCTCTCTATAATTTTCTACAAGCTATATATGCTCTATGATTCTTCAAAAAGAATTTTACTTTTAACAAAATTTACATCATATAAAAACTAATTCAAATTTGTACCCTTTTTTTTTCAAAAACTCAATATTTACTTCCTCAAAAATATTAATAATTATATTTTTCAACTTTTCAATTCTAACAATTTCATCATAAAGTGAATTTTCTTCTTACTACCCTAGAAGTACCCTTCCTAAACTTTGTAATCTCATTTCATTACTAAAGTCCTTTATTCCTAGGCACTACTGTAAAAACCACTTTTCTGAAGAAATTTTTTTTGCAATTATTTACACATGGGACTTCCTCTTTTTTCAACTGAATCTATTGTACACCTCTAATCCTTTCCTACAACTCTTTGGATTTCCAAAATCCTAACCTAAGTGTACAAAACCATTTCTCAAACTCTTTCCATGTGTTGGCCTTCTCTATGCCCTACGAAACACACTTCCTTAAACCAAAAGTGACACTTCAAGAATTTATCTTCAACTGATGATCACGAAGTGTAGTAAGAACCTCTTTTAGATGAATAACATACTCTCCCATACTCTTTGGGAAACACCAAAATGAATTCATGAATACTACTACGAACTCATTTAAGACATTTCCAAAACACAACTCATCAAATTTACAAAATAGGCTAAAGCGTTGACTAGCCCAAACGACATAACCAACCACTCAAAGAATCCGTCTAATGAAGCCTTTCTCCAATAGCTCACCAATCTTCTTACTTTCCTCCTTCTTTTCATGTGTCTCACAGGCAATGCCTACCGGCTTAGCAATGTCATTCATACAGATCCTAAAGTCGATCTCTTTCTTGGGGGTTGTCCCCTAACCTCCCCAAAAATGTTTGGAAAATCTCTAACAACTAGAACGGAATCTTGATGTCCTAGTGATGAATCAAGGGAATAAAGGAAGCTCAACATAACTGACCCCTATGGATCGCAAGAAACCTCGAGAGTCCTACCGCTACATGTCTCCAGTCTAACGACTCCGCTTTCGTAGTCCAATATCGCTCCATAAGTAGATAACCAATACACCCTCAAAATCATCCTATACCATGAAAATTCAAATGCATGGGCATCACAGTCAAACTCTACGCCTAGTATATAAAAAAATTCAAACCCTACATATCATGGATAAATGTGCTGATCCTCCTATAGGATTTGAAACAACTATGGGGTCTACTGATAAAGAGACATCTAAGTGCAAACAATAAACCAAGGAACTAGAAATGAAAGAGTCTGAATAGGAAAATCAAAAATAGAGATCAAAACCTTCTACAGTGGCTTTCCTACCTCGATCCGGTCCACTACTAAAAGGTGTTGTATTTAAAGCCTGTACTTGCGCTATACGTGTGCCTACTCTTTGCCCCGTCCTTAGAGGACAAGCTCTACTAAGGTGACCAGACTGCTTATAGTGAAGCACCTCCCCTTCATCATTTTATTCTTACAATCCCTTGCGTAATGACTAACCAATCCATAGCTATTGCATTTCATACTTTTCTTGAACTGCTTCTCAGGTCCTCCCTCTTGTCTTATCCTTCTTGTTCTTCCACTATGGCTTCTTAAAGCTTTTAGACTTAGAAACCTCTTTAAGCTCTCCCTTCAGCTGCAAAGATGTAGGCTAAGCTTCTTGTCGGTCCTCCAATCCGAATAGTCTAAACATTTTCTCTGTATCCTTCAACCTAGATCGTGCCTCCTTGAAATCTTTTGTGTCAGAAAATATCTTGCCTCCTAGACTAGAGAATTTCTTGCATAGCTTAGAAAAATTGGCTGCTGCAAGTGGATTAATGGGATCTCCACATGCTGGTGCTGTATTGGGAAACTGGCTTTGCACTTCTGGTACCGTGGCTTTAGGGAACCAGTCAACCATACTATGCAAAGAAAAGAAATTTTAGGTTCGAAAGGATCGAAAGAAAGTCGAACTGGACTTTGAGGGGATTTTTATAAAAACTCCCTTTTATACTTGAAAAACAATTACTATAATAAGAGTGTCTTTTAGAAAAATACTTCTTGTTTGAAGATATGCTACTTTTAATAAATAAGTTACTTTTGGAAAAATACTTTATTTTTAAAACAAGTTTTCAGGAATCCTGTAACTTTAGGCTCTGATACCGAGTGAAACACAACTCACCCCTTAGTATACCTAAAAAGGACGACTAAAAGATGTGGTGAGTTGTAGGTATTGCTAAAACTTTACAGAGACTAAGATTCACAAGACAAATAAATAAAATAGCGAAATATTTAAACAATAACTCATTTAAAAGTTACACTTCATAAAATAAGTCATAACCAAAATATGTCTTAGAATATCAATACATATGTCTTATGAAAAATACCATCTCAGTCACAACATCAGAGTACATAAATAAAATCATCCCTCTCAACAAGTACTAGTACGTGAAAATAAAACTGAAAAGAAGAAGAAGAATACATGAAGAAAAACTCTATAGCCGAATCTCCAAGAAAGTTCGAAATCAACTATCCTTGCCTCTGCTGGCCTATGGGGGGTTGGGGAAAGTAGCGGAGTGGGTAAGACTAAAAGTATGGTGAGTGGAAGTAATTACTAGTATTTTTAAGCAAGATAAAGATAATAGACTTAGCAACAGTTCTAGTATAAAAGGAAATAAAGGAAAGATAAAAATGGAATAAAATATTGTTTAACAGTTTTCTTTGCTTAGATAGTTTTGATTGGATTATTTGCACTTTTCTAAAAGTGCTTTGATTAGGCTGAAATCCCAATCCTTTTAATTAGGTTGAAGTCCTAATTCTACCTTTTGATAAGTCTTCTATATCTATTGTGCCACTATGAGGTAGTCTCATCCTTTGGGTCCCACGGCAAAAAGACACTTGTTTCGCGCTTTGGGACTCAATAGCGACTTATATCCCTGCTTCGAGGCTGCACCCTCGACCACTGTCGGTTCGCACTATCCGTTGCTCCTTCTTTTGACCTCTTATTTACATGCTTTGGCGTAAGTGTATCAATCTCACCTAATCTGTTGTGAGACCAGCAGTTCTAGGCTGATAAGGTCCTGCCCAATTTCACCTAAGTGTTTTGTGAGACCATCAGTACTAGTCTGAAAAGGAAATGCTGCTGGATACGGGTCTTAGCAAACAAAATCTGTTGGCGACCTTTACCCAAATCCCCTGATTTAAGCTTCTATCTATTGACCTCTTATTTACCATTACTTCAGCATAAGCCTGTTCCAGCCCCACCTAACTTATTGTGAGACCATCAATTCCTAATTGAAGGGGAATGCTGCCGGTACTAGTCCTACTTCTATCTTTTCTTATTAACTTGGTATAAGTATTTTAAAATAAGCCTCTCCAGTTAATTCTACTCTATTTTCTTATTAACTCATTCTAAGTCTTTAAAATAAGCATCTTCTATTATCTCTGCCATATTTTCTTATTAACTTAGTGTAAGTCTTTAAAATAAGCCTCTCTTGCTAATTCTTCTTAATCATAACCTACGTTATAATTTCTCTTCTATTCAGTATTTTTAATTATAACTTCTAGTTATAAATATGCTTGCAAAGGTCAAATTTGCCTATTTTAGTCTTATTCTTTTTATTATAGTTCTTCTTATTTACATCGAATTTTCTGTAAATTTAACATTCTTATAAAATATAATCCAATTAGCTAATTATCTAGTTTTATTAATTTATTCGCCTAAAATGGAATAAAACGAAACCAGCATTTACAGACTAAATTCTAATGTAAAACGGGATGTAAATAAAATATAAATAACAGTTATTAACAGTAAATAAATGGATAAAGTAGCTAAATAAAAATAGCTGAATAAAATAGACTGAAAAGAACTTCAAAAATCAAATGTAAACAACTTATATAAAAGCGGTCTCAAAATTGCAGACTAACTACAACTATTGAGAACCTTATTATTTTAAATTACCTAAAAATATAAAATAATTACTTAAACACTCACCCATGGTCCTTAGCTCTTTTCCTTGGCCTTCTCGGATCCACTTGTTGGGTATAAAACGTTTTAATTAAAAAGATCATTCCTTGAAAAAATACTCCTTTTAAGGTATAGCCACAGGCAATGAATCCAGATGGAGGAAATCCGAATGAGAGAAATAGCTAGGCCTATGGTCTTATTTATAGTGTCACTTGTGGATCTCAGACCATTGGATTTGTGGATTAAATCTGGTGCAACCACATCATAGGCTCAATGGAAACCGTATGATGGAAGCATGGACGCACGAGATGGAATTAAAATACAAAAACATGTCATCTATTAACCTGGATGAATTCTCATCGACAAACAAGGGAAGGTCGACCGCCAGGTCAACCATCATAAGCTAGGGTCGACCTATAGGTCAACCTAGCTGATGGGTGGGTCAACCCTAGGGTCGACCTGTCCTATTTTTATTATTTTCTTTTTCTTTATTATGTTCATTTCTTGTTTAATTCGCAACTTCTTCGTCCTAGCTCGGATTTTGACAATCTATATATGGAAATTGACCAGAAAATTACCACAGACACAATGGTGCAACTTCCGTGACTCGATTCTGATAATCTCACAAAGTTATTTTATTATTTAATTAATTCATTAAGTAATTACTATAACTTAAATTTCGGGTTGTTACACAGTCTCTCCGAAATTGGCCAAAACATTTTCGGCCATCCATTTGGTGGTAAATGACCGACGATGGATAGTCAATTGGAGGGAACGGTTGTGAGGAGATTGGTGTAGGGAGTCCATCGGAGTTGGTCGTCTATCAAATCAATGGTCCAATTATCATCAACAATTCAACTAGGGTTTTAAAAATAAAGGGCAGTTGGAGCTTTTGGACTTTGATCGTTGGCGAGGTGGGTGTCGTGGTTGGCCTGAAAGGTTGCGCAGGTGGAGATGCTCGCGTTGAAGTGGTCGCGACATGTCAGAAGTCACCATGGATGATGCGACGGTTGAACGATATCATGATGTTCTGTGTTGAAGCCTAGGGTTCTGAGTCGCATGAGAGGGAGGTGCATGTTTTCCTTTACTACTTTTATTTTATTTTAATTTAAATCGTATAACTTTTAACTTATATAACTTTTACATACGAGGCCGGATTTACGCACGGTTTGTTCCACTGCGATAGTGTCAAAATTCTAGCACTAGTTTGGAAGAAATATAAGACTGGTCAGTTTTAGGCCCTTATTTGGATTTTAAATCGATTTGAAATCAAAGGTGAGTGTTTTACCCACTCACAACTAATAAATTATTTTATGTTAGTTAAATTGAATCTATGATGTGATTATAAATTGATTTGTTGATGTTTGGTATATTTAAATTATCATTCCAATTAAATATGACTTTTATTGAATTTAATCGCTATTCACTTTAATATTGAATATTAATTGTCAATCCAATACTTGTTATTGATAATAAGTCAATTGTTGTTATTGATTGGTTAATTTGAATGATGGTTGTGATGGATGTTTAATTGTTGATATTGGATGACTGGATGTTATGTTATTTTATATATATTGACACAACACTGCTAGTTCCCTTAGTTATTGCTAGCAAAATCACTGTGGGTTGCAATGATATGTACCCAAATCATCTAGGGATTAGGGAAAAATCATTATGGGTTGAAATGAACTCGAGCAATTTTATGGATTTTGAATGTTAATTCGGGATTGCAGGTTGAAATGGTATATACCCGTAAATTTAAAATTTATTACGGATTGAAATGATATATGTCCGTATCACTTAACCATAGTGTAGAAAATTATATACGGACACCAGATTAGTTGAATTTAATGATTTTAGATCCATAAATTTTAAATTTGGTTAAATGATATTTTGAAGAAAATTTGATTTATATAAATTGAATTATTTTTGAAAATCCTAGCTTTAAATGTTGGAATTGGGGGTGGTTTAAATGAATTGTTTAAAGAATAAATTGAAATCTTAAAGTTGGATTTGAAGTATAAAAGAAAATTTATTGAGATTGAAATATTTAAATATTTAAATATATAAACGTTGAGATCTACAAAATTTAAAACGGTTTAAATTTATAGTTCGAACATGGATTTGGAATCGATATTTATTGAATGGTTTTAAATGCTGAATTGAAAGACAAATTTAGTTTGTTGATTTGAAAGTTGGACATAGTCTAGATTTGTTGAAACGAAAGAAATAGTTAATTTTTGATATCGGTTACAAATTAATTATTTTAATCTAAACTATTTAAAGATTTATTGTTTTTAAAAAATTCCAGTGATTAAGATTTTCAAACTATTAAACTATTTTAAACAATTTTAATCGAATTAAACCATTTGAATTTATTTTAAATCTATTTTAATATATTTTAAATCTATCAAATCTATTTAATCTATTTTAAGTCAATTTAAACTATTTTAGAGATTTTAAACTATGCTAAAGTATTTAAACTATTTATGACTATGTTATCCCGCTTTTGGCAAAGCCATGACACAAAGGAATCGACTAAAAACCGAGGACAGTCCATCCCGAAAACCGGTTATACGCAGGCTCACTATAGATGTCGATAAATTTTATCCTAGTCTAGATCAAGCTACAATTGGTGAGATGAATCAAGCAAAGCTATGAAGGCCAATGTTCCAAATTTCAAGTCAATCGGAGTTCGTATGCTCAAGATATGATCGATGCGATTTAGTTAATTACTTTGTTAGTATCCATCAAACAATCAGAGAAAACATTCCTTCGTATCGTTCTTGTTCGAATCCATCAGATGTGCGTGCTTTCGTATCGATCAGGAGAGCAACGCTCTTCGTATCCATCCTTCCTCATATGGCTTCACACCGATCACCTCCAACTTGTTCGTATCGGTCAACCCAAGTCCAATTCATATCCATCGGTTAGTAGCGCAGAAGTCAGTTTCGTATCAATCTAGTCTTAACATAATTCGTATCGATCGGCCATAAGTCGATACGAAATCAGTATCTCCCTTCGATACAAAAGCGACTACTTAGCGATCGATACGAACAGTACAACAACGATCAATACGAATAGAGCAGTCGTGATCGATACAAACATGGCTCAACTGGATTGATTCGAACAAGATACGCCCCTATGAAAGACATAGTCACTCGGCATTAAAAATGGATCGATCCTAGGAGTTAGCGCCATGTCAACTTACAAACACATGCCCAAAAGGTGGCACGAACAGATCGATACGAAGCTAATCGATACAAATTCAACGGCCTACATAAAATCCGAACTTGCATCGATCATAACTCAAAATCTAAAAGTCCAAATGCCACCAAATTTTCATAGGAGCTTGCATACATCCTCAACAACTTTCACGATCGATCCCGATTCAATTGGACAAAACATTGATTGATATGAAGCTCGTTCGTATCGATCACAGATCGAGTGCAAACCTCATGGGATGGATCACATGGGCCCACTTACGTGCAAGCAGAAGTCTCCCAAGATCCAAGCGAGATATTTGCACCCTACGCCTATAATTAGCATCCCAGAGTCTACAGAAAAGGGACCTTTTGCTTCTTCTACGCTCAGACTCTACCGAAATCATTGTTCTACTCAAAGATCACTGTTGTACTCGAAATTCACTATTGTAATCTTCTGTAACTGGTTGTAATCAGCAAACAAACATCAATAAAATCACTAATTTCGTAGTGGACGTAGGCCACACGTCGAACCACTCTAAATCTTTGTGTTTCTGCGTGTTTTTCTTATCTGTATTTGAAGTGTTTGTTAGATAATCCTCTTTTTCTATCTATTTTATTCATTTTATCTCTTCAAATCCTTCCAAAGAGTGTTGTGCCCAATTTTGGTACACATATTTTGGTGCTTTCATTGATAAAATACAAATTTTCTCCTGCTCATTGGATCTACTATCGATATCAGATTGCATAAATCTAAGGAGAAGATCCATACCTCAAGTTCAAAGTTCTTCCATCCTATTCAGATTTGCATCAAGTCTAGGAAAGAGATTCGCTATTTATCATAGTAAACAGAAGGACCACTTCTACCACTGCAGATGCAGAAGGACGGGATCAACGAAATCCCGTGAAACTACATCCGACTGATCAGAATGCTATAGGACCATCAGATCCGCAAGGCCCTGTCACCAGGGAAGAGTTTCAGATGCTGCTGCAAGAGCTGACACAGAGCCACCAGCAAGTTATTCAACAACTGCGTGCCAACGCAGAATTGTCCAATCAGCTGAATCGCCAAAGGCGTAGGAGATCCAGGAGGGATCGGGCTTCCTATTCATCTACTGATAGTTCAGTTTCTTTAGACTATTATCACAGATCCACACGCCCATGGCTAGATGGGAGTTATACCCAAGCTACTAGACATCTACTAAGCCTTGGGCAATCAAGAGTTGGCCCGTTAACCAGCCATCAGACTGGACCCTCCTCTCGAGGAGGTACTATTCCATATCATGTTACAGACAACCGCACTACCACCACTGCTACTGAACCGGGAGCTAATGCCTGAAAACGGACAAATCCGATCCAACGTCAACATACTCCCGAACCTTACATCCTTGAAGACTTAGAACCAAGGAGGTGAGACCTAGACCACTGACCACGTCCGTCCCAGCCTAGCATTATGGACCCGACCACACCTTGGCCAGTGCGCTCAAAATGTCCAGATGCTAGATGTACCTACGATTATACGTCAAATGATTCGTATTAGCACTAGAATTGGTCACTAACACCCAAAAAAAGATTTTTGTAGAGAGATTAATGAAGATAGAAAATTAAAATAAAGGAATATATGCAGAATTAATTGCAAAAACTAGAACACCAGATTATAGTGGTTCGGCGTAACTACTTACGTCCACTTTGAGTTTAATCTTTATTATTTTTCTAAACAATTGAATGCAAATACAATCCTTACATGAACTACTCAAATGCAAATGCTAACTGAAAAATAATGAGTCTTGAAAGTGGCAGAGACTCCCTAGTGTTCTCGAAAAATGGTCCATTTCACTATGCCCCTGCCCTTCTATTTATAGGCAAAGATAGGATGGACTTCCCTCACGGGTCTAGGAACAAGGTATCTCGACCCATAGTAGGCGACTTCTATGCATCGGGCCAGGCATACTGAACAAGGCATGCCGAGCGAGGAATTCCGATCGAGAATCGTCTGGTCGACCATCAAGTGACTCGAAGAAAACCCTCAAGAGAACCGAAGCAAGTAGTGAGTTGACTCGAAGCAAAGTCATGCCGATCACCCTTATTTGCTTGTGGGCTGGTCGAGTGAGGTATGTCGAGCGATATATGCCGAATGACGAATCCCTTACTCGAGGTTGAGTGTTCATTATTCCCTTGAAGCTGAACGATATCCAAGCTGAACCGAAACGCCCATGCCAAACCATCTTCCTATGCCGAACGACATCCAGGCCGGCCAAGGGTCCATGCCAAACGGCGATGCCTCACTCAAGGTTGAGTGTTCATTCTTCCCTTGAAGCCGAACGGCATCCAAGCAAAACCAAAACTCCCATGCCGAACCATCTGCCTATGCCAAACGGCATCCAGGCTGGGCTAGGGATCCCTACCGATCGGCACCTAAGCCGAGTAACATGCATATGCTTAATGGCATCCAAGACCAGCCAAGCTTTTATGCCAAAGCATATCCAAGCGGGGCCAGTTGTCTATGCCGAACTGTATCCAAGCCGAGTCAGTTATGCTTTCTGACAAGCCTCTTATAACCGAGCCAAACAATCCGGGTAACTTTTTCCGCCAAAGTGTGTTGTGTGAGGCAACACGACAAGCTTTGAGCCAATATCCAATTCCTACTATCAAAAGTTGAGTGTGGTCAACAAGGTCAAAAGATGAATGTCCTCCCTAGCACCTTGGGGCCATTCGACATAAAGATATCGGACCGCATGCCAAGGCACATTCACTGTCGCCCGACATGATTGCTTACCGAACCATTGAGATATCTTGACCGGCCCACTGGTTGATGCCTGTTTTTCTTCCCTTCTTCCAATATAAAAATCAACACTTCTCCACATCTTTTATTTATTTTCACTTCGACCCCACCAGACCTCACAACCTAATTTCCTCCAAACTTTAGCTACCTCCCCGATCTTCCTTTCTCATCTTGAGCCTGGTACATTCGCTTGAAAACTTCCCTTGAAAACCAACTGAACTTCATTCCTAAACTCAACATCCACCTCAAGCTTTGTCAAGCATTCTTTTAGGTACGAATTCTCCGTCCAATCGACTTTTTCGACCTAATCATTTTGCGTGAAGCTCGAGTTCGTGAGCACTTCTAAGTAGAAATTGATGTAGACGAGGGAGGTTGAGTTAGACATAGGTTCTTATTAAGCTTCTGTGTGATGGAGAGTGGTCGTTAGGTTTGAGAGATAGGGCTAAATAAGCGACTTTAGTTGCTCGATAAACAGGGAGTGGGAGAGAAAGGAGGACGAGCGGGTCAGTATTAGTATTTTGGGCGGTTGTATGTTGCTCGGTCATCCCTTCGCGGTAGTAATGCTAAGGAGGTGAAGGAACGGGAAGTCGTTCGGTCTAGGGAGATAAAGTGTTGTGGCGATTTGAAGAAGTGAGATAGGGATGAATGAGTGGATCGACATCTTCAGTCCAGATTGTCGTTCGGTTGCCGGGCGAGATAGGAAGTGAGATAGGGGTGAGTTGGATCGGCATCTTCGGCCCAGAGTGTCGTTCGGTGTTGAGAGTACATTGGTGAGGTGGATGAATGGGTCGGCGTCTCTAGTCTAGAGGGTATTTCGATTGCATGCTTAAGTAGTTTCTCGGCATCGAGTTTATAAGTAGGTAATGATAGTCAATATCACTTTGACTCGACCAAAACATATGTCAAGTTCAACCACCTCCCATGCCTAATCATTGGACAATAAACAAGGACAAGAACTTAAGCAAACAAGCATATCGAACTAATTCAGACTGATAACTTCACGACTGAAACCGTAATAAACATGAACTTAAAATTTTGTAAATATATCAACTTGAAGCTTGTCGCGCTACCCTTTACTTTTCAGAACCCTAATTTATTTATGTTCCTTATACGAACCATCACTTTAATTCGCACACCAAGTAGGGGGAGAACTTTTGTCGTTATGACTAATATCGATTTTCTTTCAAGTATAGTTCGAACAGGAGTTTACTCAAATTTGGCATTCGCTAAATACGTCTAGGAAGTCAAGCATTGCCACAGTCTCAAACAAACCTGAGCCTAGTTCTCAACAAGAAGTAGTGGGAACTTCGACTCCTTCAGTGGCTTCTGCACAGAATGTTCCGAGTCCGACGACTAAAACTGTTGACTTGGCTCCTGATGCCATAGATGCAGCGATCATCTTAGATAATCCAGCGGATTCCCCATCTTCAAGAATCAATGAATACGCCATTCGTCGACTATGCACAGTCCGCGGAATTCCTTTTGACGATGTATTGGTTCTGTCGGGACAAGATCGTCCCCCCTGCCCCAGCTGGATATACTACCTGTAACAAATTTATGTGCTAGGTCGGTAGCGTGCCGCCATTTAACTCCTTCTTCCACGATCTGCTGCATTATATTGAGGTCGCCCTATCACAGTTACATCCCAACAGTTATGCGTTTATGTATGGCACGTGGATTCTTTTCATGAGCATTCTATTCAGGCTCGCCACTCCCGGTGACATCTACTATATTTATCATTTCAAGAGACGATCCGACAGCCCATCTTTCATATTCCTAGATCTGCATAACAAGTGCCAAATCTTGACGGGGGCGTGGAGCAAATTCGCCCAATATAAGAAAGAATGGTTTTATGTGTGCTATCCCGCAGGCTTTGTGAGGAGATGGATAGAAGGGAGTAAGTTTCTTTTCTAGATCAATATTTATATGCGGCAGAAAGATCATCCCCTCTAAATCCTTTCTCTACTTTTACAGGTGTCAGCCCACATCCCGAAAGCTCTGGGTACTCTAAGGATGTCGAGGCTATTCGAGCTGTTTCCATGGAAGACCGAAATATCAGATCCATCATTATCAATGAATCGCTCTCGAAATTTAGGTTGTTGGTGGAAGGTCGTCGAATAAGTCTTCCCCACAGCGCCATTACAATAGACCTTCTTTAGACAAAGGCAAAAGGCGAGCTGGGCCTTTGACACGCGATGCCCCCGACACACCCGAGGAGGATGAGATTAGAGAAACTGAGGTGTCAGAAGCAACGGGAAAGAATGTAAGTCCTACTTTGGAACTGGTGGTTGAAGCACACGGCACTAATGCAACACCATCCCCTTCAAAGGGAAAAAAGAAACTGGCCTACAAACTGAGGAAAAAGACAATAGGCGAAACCTCAAAGGTCACCATCACTCCAGTAGAGAAAGAGCCTTCTCCACAATGCTTAGAGGGTTCATTGAAAGGCTTATCTGACCTCAATATTCCCGACGACTTGCTAAATTATGGCTTCAATGATTGAGAAGACCTAAAACTCTATTCTCCCAAGAGGGGTGATAAAGGCGTTCAAGCCCATAATCAAGGAGAAAAAACTCTGATAAGTAAAGCCAATGAAACTGGTCCGTTGGGAGGAAACACTAGGACACACACCATAACACTTACATTTTACCTTGCACTTAAACTTCAACCATCATGTGATTCTGACTAACTCGTGTTTACTTAATTTCTGTGCAGGCGATTTGGGACGCTCCAACGGATTCGACCGCCTTCGTGGGTCATCTATTATTCATCATTCTGGTATGGATTCGGGCTCCTGCAAATGCTGGGATAGAGATGACGATAGTGATAGGGACTATTACTCTCGGGACTCATCATCTCGAAGGAAAACTTGCCATCAGTCTTCATACCATCACGATCCTCCCTCTCTCCTAGAGCGAGGGAGGGAGAAATCTAGTCATAAAAGGTCCCATTATGATACTCCCTGTGACCAACACACAGGTTCATCTAGCACCAGGAAATCCCCAAAACTTTACAAAAACCCATAGTCCCTAGACAAAACTTTTCTATCTCGCACATGATCCATCGATAGTGGAAAGACTAACCGAGCTTAAGGCCATGTTTCCAAAAATATGCTTCGATGGTCTAAAGTTTCTTCCAGCGATTCATCACATTTCAAGGCACGTCAAACAAAGTGCCATTGCTTGCAACAATGATGTTTATGTTCAACACGATGAACTTGTTCATTTGGCAGAGAAAGTATCAGAAATTTCTATCGAACGCCAACATGAAATTGATGGTTTGAAACTCGAAGCCATTCATGACAAAGACATCATTAAAGCCCAGGATGAATAGCTTTTCTCATACAAGTCTCAACTTGAAACTGCTTAGAAAAATGCTAAAGACACAGCTGAGGAAGTTAATCGTTTGGAGGCTACACATAAGAAAGAGATCGACGAAGCGGTTCAACGCTGTAGTTCCTTGTCTTTATAGAAAGACTCCTTTCGGAAGGAGAGAGATGCATTCGCTCAGCGAGTCAAAGAGTTGGAAGAGTTACTTCTCAAGGAGAAGGAAGAAAAAACTTCTATTCAGGAGGAGTCGCAATGATACTACGAAGAGATTGTTGCTACATGACTCTTGAAAACAAAGCTCGACGACGAACTCTCCAAAGTTGAGATGCTAAAGGATGAAGCCCGTAAGGAGGGAAAAAGAATAGCATCCATGGAGATTGATTCTCACCTTGAGGCGGCTACTGAGGCTCAAAGGGAGGAAATCAAATGTATATTTGATCCGCTTATAGCCGAGTATAATGCTCGAGTTCTCATGCATCGTGACCTTACGTTTCTCGACGAGGGTTACCTCGAATCTCTAGCCGAAGCATGGGAGACTTTGATAAAGATCAAAAAGGTTGAGTTGGGCACTGAAGAGGTTGACGAAGAAGCTTTAGTCAAAGAATTCCTCTGATGGAATGAGCCTTCAGACTTGTCTGCAGCGAAGGCTCTCTATAGCAAAGATTCCTCCTCGTCAAAAGGAAAGAACGACATTGCCGGTCCATCTGGAACCGAGTCTCCAGCTCCTTCCCCTACTCAACTGACCGGTCGCCTAACACTTGATCCCTTCGAGTAGCACGTTGGCTACGACCCAGAAGATCCTAGCCTTAATATTCAAGTTCTGTCTCCCATTCCAGAGGGTGAAACTCCCTAGATGGTTGAGAGTCAGCCAGAAATCGGTACATAACTTTACTTAAAGTTCAAAGGGCCATCATTTTCGATGATTAGTTAACGTATTCTAACATTCGTCCCATTTGATTTCGTGTAGGCTGTTTTGATCCTGATCCAACTCCAAGGAGCAATGACGCCACGGAGAAGGAGGAGAAGATGGGTGAGGCCATTCAAGCGAGAGAAATTCCCAGTCCTGATGCTCAAGTGATTGAGGCGTTTGATGAGGACAAGTCTGAAAATTTGTCACCCATCGAAGAAAATTATGAAGTTGAGATTACAGGCGCCTCAGGACATACTTCAAAAGTGAGCATGAAGGAGCAGCTTGCAGAAGTGAAGAAGAAGAATATTGAAATCAAGGTCGATCCTCAAGTAGTGGAACTAGATGATTCTTTGAACAGATCTTTGAAGGTCATTCTCCCTGGTGGGTCCAGGCCACTGGAAGTTCCTCTTCCTTCCTTGAATGTTACTTCCTTAGCAAGCAAGCGTCTAAGCGAAAATGCATGGGGGAGGAGTCATATGAAAAACCTAAGAAGGAGAAGAAACCAAAGAAGTAGTTGTCATACTCATTCAATGAGAATTAGCCTAGATTATGTAATTATTTCTATTTATTTTCATAACCAATGTAAATAGACTTTGACTTTGAATTTTGGAGGGATTGTAGTGGAACCTCACTTTGGTTTGATAAATAAATTTTAGTTTCTTTGCCTTTCAAATGACTTTTATTGTTCAGCTTAATGTATAACTGTGGTCAAAATCCAAAATCTCATGAGTTACATAAACCCCAGTTCACTTCCATATGACTTGGAGATTTTTGGGAATCATAGATCCTCTATTTCACGCTTCGGATACTTAGAATTCTTTTAGTTCGCACTCTGGGGACTCAGAGTACTTCAATCCACATTCTAGGGACTTGGAGATTTTTCAGACGTTCATACTCTAGTCCGCACTCCAAGGACTCAGGGTACCCAAGTTCGCACTCTGGGGACTTGGAGATTTTTCAGTTATATATACTCTAGTCTACTCTACGGGGACTCGGAGTACTCTAGTCCGCACTCTGGGGACTTGGATATTTTTTAGTCTTTTATGCTCTAGTCCGCAATCTGGTGACTCACAGTACTCCAGTCCGCATTTTGGGGACTTGGAGATTTTTCAGTCGTTTATACTCTAGTCCGCACTCCGAAAACTTAGAGTACCCCAGTCCGCACTCTGTGGGCTTGGAGATTTTTCGGTCGTTTATCTCTAGTCTACACTCTGAGGACTTAGAGTACTCCAGTCCGCACTCCGGGGACTTGGAGATTTTTCAGTCGTCTATACTCTAGTCTGTACTCTGAGGACTCAGAATACTCCAGTCCGCACTCTGGAGACTTGGAGATTTTTCAGTCGTTTATGCTCTAGTCCGCACTCTGAGGACTTAGATTACTCCAGTCCGTAGTCTGGGGACTTGAAGATTTTTTAGTCATTTATATTGTAGTCCACATCTAGGGGACTTAGAGTACTCCAGTCCGCTCTCTGGGGACTTGGAGATTTTTCAGTCGTTTATATTCTAGTCCGCACTCTGGGGACTTAGAGTACTCCGGTCCACTCTCTGGGGACTTGGAGATTATAAGTCTTTTATACTCTAGTCCACACTCTGAGGACTTAGAGCACTCCAGTCCGCATTCTAGGGACATGGAGATTTTTCAAGTCGTTTATACTCTAGTCCGCACTCTGGGGACTTAGAGTACTCCAGTCTGCACTCTGGGGACTTGGAGATTTTAAATCACTATGCGCGTTCATACGCTAGACAAAATAATGTAACTTTAGTTTTTTTTCCATAGAATTATCACACACGGAAACACCAATAATTCATGGAAAAGATGGCTTCGTGCCTTTATTAATGAAAACAAGCTAAATTGTCCTATTACATGCTGAAAACTAAGAATCAATGAAGTAAAAATATACTGGAAATAGTTTCAACTCAAATACAAAATAAATAGACTAAGTATAATAATGCTGCAGATGCTCGTTATTCCATGCTCGGGGGAGTGTTGTGCCGTCAACGGTCGCTAGCTTGAAATTTCCCTCTCCAAGCCTCCGTTTAGTGACATATGGACCTTCATACGCAGGATTCATATGCGACGGGACCGAGAAAAATCGTTTCAAAACGAGATCTCCACATCAAAGATTCTCGGTCGGACTTTCTCATTATAATATCAAGCGACTCGGTGCACATATGCAGCCGCCCTTAAATCAGCTTCTTCACGTTTTTCATCAACGAAGTCCAGTGATTTCAAAAAAAGATCCCGATTCATTTTGGGGTCATAATGAGTTTCCCTATGTGAAGGAACTTCAAGTTCCATGGGTATAACAGCTTCCGTGCCATATGCCAATGCGAATGGAGTGTGGCCAGTCGCGGACTTGTAGGTGGTTTTATAAGCCCAAAGTGCTGTTAGAAATTCATCCACCCACTTGCCTCTAGCCTTTTCCAAACGTTTTTCCAAGATGGACTTGATTATTTTTTTACGGCTTCTACTTGTCCATTGGCTTTTGGATGAGCAACTACTGCAAACCTTTTTTCAATGTCGTACTTTTGACAAAATTTTTTGAACTCCCTACTTTCGAACTGAGTTCCGTTGTCTCTAATGATAGTTCGCAGGAGGCCAAAACGGCATATAATTTTTCGTACAACGAAATTAATGACCTTCTTGGTAGTGACTGTGGCTAAGGGCTCTGCTTCTGCCCATTGGTAAAGTAATCAACCACAACTATTGCATATTTTGCACCACCTTTGGATATGGGCAAAGAAACGATTATATCAATCCCCCACATTGCAAACGGCCAGGGACTAACCATTTGTGCGAGTTCCATCGGCGGAGCTCTCGGGATTTTTGCATACTTTTGACATTTGTCTCATCTCCTTACGTAGTCCGCATCAACCTGATTTACAGTTGGCCAATAGTATCCATAGCGGAGGATCTTCTTTGCTAATGTCTGCCCTCTAGTATGGTCACCACATTCTCCTCCATGAACTTCCTTCAGGACTCATTTTATCTTTTCATGGGCATTGCACCGGAGTAAGAGGGCCGAGAATCCCTTTCGATACATTATTCTGTCCTGCATTACATATCGCGAAGCTTTACGAATGACTTGTCGTCTTTTGCTCTTTCTTTCGGGCAAGACCCCAAGTAGCAAGTATTGCTTGAATGGGGTCATCCATGACCCCTTCTCGATTTCTGTTTCTAACACAAAATCTACCTCCATCACATTTATACTCGGAGCATGTAAGGTTTCGACGGGAACCAATCCCATTTGCTATGCATCGCCAGTACTTGCAAATTTGGTCAACGAATCGACTTCTGTGTTTTGTTCACGCAGGACATGCGAAATATCATAATATTCTGGATCTGCTAACAGCTCTTGAACCCGAGCAAGGTATGGGGCAGGTCTCTCTCCCTTTGCTCGATAGTCCCCTGGCACCTGGTACACCACCAATCATGAGTCACAAAAGATTTCAACCGATTTTACTCTAAGTTTCCTGATAAGTTTCAAGCTAGCAATCAATGCTTCATACTCGACTTCGTTATTTATAGCTGGAAAATTGAGCTTCAAAGTGTAACAAATTGATCGGTTTTCGGAGTCACAAGAACTATACCAGCCCCTAAATAACAGTCGTTGGATGCCCCCTTGGTGTACAGTTTCCATCGAATAGAGGGAATGACATCATGACTGTTTGGTTTATCTGACACGGTGAATTCAGGGATGAACTTTGTTAGCGCTTGCCCTTGTATGGCCCTTCATGGCTGGTAGGAAATATCGAACTAACTCAACTCGATATTCCATTTCAACATCCTTCCAGAGGTTTCTGGTCTTTGGAGTACCTGTCGCAAGGGTTGATCGGTATAAACACTGATCGAGTGTGCTCGAAAATACGGACGAAGCTAGTGCGATGCAATCACCAAGCAGTAGGCCAGTTTCGCAACCTTAGCATAATTTCTTTCTGCCCCCGTTAAATGTTTACCGACATAGTGAAATGGCTTTTAAACTTGGTCATCTTCGCAAACCAAAGCCGTACGGATAGCATGTTGGGATATGGCCTAGTACACATACAATACTTCATGGTCTACATGCTTCGACAGCATCAGGGGACTTTCCAAATGCCTTACCAGAGCTGGAAATGTGTCCTCACAGTTGGACGTGTTTATACCAAAATGGGCACAACACTCTTCAGAAGTTTTTGAAGAGATAAAAATGAGTAATATAAATTAAAAGGTGGCTTATCTAACAAAAACTCCAAAAATTAAGAAATGAATGCACAGACACAAGCGATTTAGAGTGGTTCGGCATATTGCCTACGTCCAGTATGAAGTTTTTATGACTTTACTGATTCTTTCTCGATAATTACAACTTGAAATTTGAGTACAACAGCAATAATAGGATGCAAAATTCAATCCGACAGAGTCTGGCCGCTTCAGAATCCAAAGATCCTCCTAGGAGGCTGATATCTCGTTCAAACTTTGGGAGACTCCTTCTGGCACATGAGTGGTCCCACATGATCGTTCCCGGGAAATTTCGACTCGATCTGTGATCGATACGAATGTAATTCATACCGATCAAGATTTTGTCCAATGAAGTCGAAATTTGGTGTGAACCTTCTCTTGCTTATACGTAAGCTCATGTGAAAATTTCATAGCATTTGGACTTGTGGATCTCGAGTCATGATCGATACGAATTAGGGCTTTTCGGCATGCAGTCTTGTTCGAGTCGATGGCTTCGAATCGATCCCTTCGAATCGATGGTTGCACTTGATCATGTGGTGACGTGGCGCGCACTCCTCGCATCGATCCACCTTTCACTCCGAGTTGACCAGGCCTTCCCTTAAACTTTTCCTTATTCGTATCGAAGGCCGTTACATAGCTCGAATTCACCAATGACGTGTGCTTCGTATCGATTTGCAACATGCCCACTTCGTATCGATGGAGGCGGCGTAATTCATATCGATGGAAGTTGTCTCCGCTTGATCGATACGAACAAACGATATTTGTGATGGATACGAAGTGAGGTCAACTGATGGATAGAACCAAGGCTATCCGATGGATACGAATTAGTCATTAAATGACTGATATGAAGCACACTACTTGTTGATGGATACAAAATCGATCGATATGAACTAAGGCTTGTGGATGGATACAAACCCAATCAATTCGAATTGTGGCCTGCTGATGGAAACGAAGTAGTGTCGCCTGATCGATTCGAACGCGATCGATTCGAACTGAGGTTTAATGATGGATGCAAAAACAGGGTTATCTCCTCCAACTTGCATCGATTATAACTTTAGCATACGGATTCAGGTTGACTTGAAATTTGGAATGTTGGTTTTGCTAGCTTTTCTTGTCGTGTCTTGTCAATTTTAGCCTAATCCAGACTCGGAAAATATTCATCGATATTCATAGCGAACCTGTGCGTACTCGATATCTGGGATGAGTGGTCCCTGGTCCCTAATCTGTTCCTTGATATCTCGGCCTTGCCAAAAGGCGGGATAACATTTTTCCCTCAAAGTATGTCTTGTGGAAACATGACGTGCTTTAAAGACTGCAATCTTCATTCTGAACATTTATTGCTTTTTCGTTGAAGGTAGTAACCTTTGACTGACTTTCTCAGTAATGCGAGCTGCTGACTATCAACTGTTGTACCCTGTACTGTTGTCATCGTAATAGTTGTTAGATGAGTATCCAATTCCTGTGAATGTTGAAAATTGAATATTAGTTCGACATATATGCATACATGTTAATCCGACTCTTGTTAATGCTGCGTGTCACGAGTTATTGTCAGTTTTTTTGCATCAGTTCCGTATCGATCCTCTCCTGAACTGATATGAAATTCGAGTTGCTACAACGCTTGATAGTTGTTTTTGGATGCTTCTTCGTATCGATCCTCTCCTGAATTGATATAGAACATTGGAAGGTTGTTCTTGCATCGATATGTTTGGCACTGATGGATAGGAATTTAGCATTCGTATAGATGGTTTTTAGTTGCTCCAGTAGGTCTTCGTGATGCCTTTCGTATTGATGAAGCATCGAGTCATTTAATTCGACTAGCCAGTTTATATCAATGGGTACAAGTGTTTGTGGGTCGTGAATCGATGGATTCGAATAGTGTAGTTCGCATCGATGAACCGTGGATGGAGCCGCAGAACCGTCGATACGAATAAAGGTTTCAAATCGAGGGATCTTAGGCTTACAAACTCGAATAGCTTGTTCGAATCAATCCGCAGGAACCGTTGCTACCGGTCGTTTTGACTGGGAGGCGAATCATTTTCCTTCTGTCCTTGGATCCATATAAATACCACTTTACTTAGCCACTCTTCACTTTTTCTACTTTATTTCCTTTGCCTTCGTACCGACTCAGAGAGCTTGGAAAACAAAACTGCTCGCTTTCGAATCGAACAAAATCCCTTAAGTACTCGAACAAACTGTCTGATTTAGGTAATTCATTAATCAAATCTTAATGAGTAAACGATGAGACTCGATTTTCTTGCCATTATATTTGCTATTGTGATCGATTCCGACGAAACTAGGGCCAGAGACGGGCCAAAGTAAGGTCGAGGATGTAGCATGGAAATGAATTTGAGTCTATTTGGGGAAGGAGTGTGAAGAAAAATGTCTTGATCCTCATTTCGTGTCAATCTGGAGTGTTTGTGTTGGAATTGATCCAGATGATAAGGTTTTGTCTCGGGGTTCGTATCGATTCCAAAAATGTTAAGTGCAATGATTTAGTTCGTATCGATCGAGGATGGTTGGAAACCGTGTCATTCTCTAATGATTGATGGGTGGACTTGTCTTGTATGATCGATACGGAATTCTTACACAAACGATCGATGCGAAAAATAGGCCAGCGATTAATGCAAGGTCATCGGCTTCAGATCGATTCGAAAAATACTCTCACGGTTGATACGAAATGTATCGACTCGAACGTGATCGATATGAAGCCGAGGCTCCCCTGACCGATACGAACCCAAACATCGATGATCAATTCGAGTCCATTGACGTTGATCGATACGAAACCAGACATTGACAATCGATTCGAAGCAAACTCCTGGTGATCGATGCGAAGCCCAAACCCTGGTGGATACGAAAATTCAAACACTCGATAGCATAATTCCAACAAGCTTCATTTTTGCAAATCTGGACTTAACTGTTAAACTGCATACTTACTGCCTTCGAAGCTCGTCGATGGAACTGTAACTCAACATAATGATAACGAACTTTAACTTGGATCGATTGCTAATATCTAGATGGCACGGTTGTGACAGTTAGTGACGACGATTACTCCGACAGAGTTTTGAAGTCTTGTCATTTGCATATTTTCATTATCTCTGTAGAATCTGTTCAAGTAATGCACAGCACTGCACAACACATCCACACACTTTACACTGGGGCTGCATGGGCTCAATATCGTCTAATGATGATTTCTTGTGAGTTAGCTAGTTACGGAACCATCAATCTCACACATACAAGAAGATCAAGTTTTAATTCCTCCAACAATCGAGATAACGACCATCGAGGTTGAAGTTATTGATCTAGCCCCGGACGAGGCACCTGATGCATCTTTCATTGCCAATCCGGCGGACTCTGTTCCATCCAATGTCTCCGAAGACATGCTGGGACGAATTTGTTTGAGGCATGGCATATCTCTTGATGATGTGCTACTGTCGGGACCCGATGATAGACCGCACTGCCCTCTGGAAGGATATACCGCATTCAATCGTCACGCATACGTAGTTGGGACACTTCCTTTGTTTAACCAATATATCCTAAAAGTGTTGTCTTTCATTGGAATTGCTCCATCTCAGCTGCACCCGAACGGATATTCTTTGCTGAACAACCTGTTCATCGTGTTCATGGAGTACCTCTTTCGACCACCGCTCTCGACTGAGATCAGATATCTATTCAACTTCAAGAGTCGGGGAGATAGCCCATCTTTAACATTCCTGGAGGCAATAAGAAATTGCCAAGTATTCACGGGATCCTGGACTAGGTTAAGTTACTTCAAGATGGAATGGTTTTATGTCTGATGCCCCCTAGGATTTGCCAGTCGATGGTTGTTTCAATGTAAGTATTGCAATCTTCTCAAATAGCTGATAGGACAGTCAAATGAAGTCAACTTATATCTCATTTTCTTTACAGCGATAATTCAGCGACCCAAAGGCTTCTATTATAGGGAGATAGTTTGGACTTTCCAAGAAATACTGAGTGAAGATAGACACGTAGATTTGGTTATAACGGACAGGAACCTGAGGATTCTCGGGCTGATTGAGCAAAAGCAAAGTATAAGGCTCGTGGGGACACTCCGAACTAGCTCGAAAAAATGGACCAAGCGCACGATGCCCTGTCTTGTTATAACCGAGGAAGTTGAGTCGGAGAAGACACATACTGACGACGAACCTCTAGCTGAGCCTTCGGATGCAGTCCCGGATTCCGAAGGAAAAATAAAAGGCAAGGCAGCTGCGTTTAAATGTCCCAGATCTAGGAGATGGAAATCTGTGGTCACGTCTCGGCCTGCTTCTGGAGTTAGAATTTCGGAGACTTCTCCCCCTAGATTGGAAAATCTCTATGAAGGGCTCGTCGATATCCCCATTCCGGACTACATATCCCTTCAACATGATGCCGGATTGGAAGAACTTCAACACGCCTTAGATTTAAGCTAGTCTCTTCCCACTAGCGTGGTCGATACTTCCGGTTGGTCGAGGGGTTGCACATACATACACGATTCACAGCACCGCACGATTTTTGACCATAAGCTCTCCACTATTGGAAGATCACTAACTCTATTCTTGTTTTACTTTGTAGATACGATGTCTGGCCATGGCTCTATGCTTGGCAGACTATGAAATACTCGCCGATCTTTGTCATATTACGAGTCGCATAGAAGAGAAGGAGACAGGGATGACCAAGGGTGTCCAGTCAAGAACGATATGATAGAAATAGGGGATACGTACGTCGATCTCGATCACGCTCACCCCCTCCGAAAGCTCCTGCACTGCTTCCAGTTCATGTTTCACGGCCTCTTGAAACTTAGCGGCATAAGCCTTCTTTTCATGCTCCAAGGTCCAATTCTCATCGCAGAACTGAAATAGTGGCCCCTCCAACTGCAGAACAAGTCCTCACTAAGCCTACCGAGAAAGGGGCGATTAAGCTTGCTCAATTGAAGAAGGATTTCCCTGATATTTGCTTTGATGTTTACATCTTCCCTTCACACCTAAAGTGAATCCCGGTAAAGGCAGAAGACACTGTTCACGATTATCTTGCAGATATCTTCTTCCAGTACAAGGAATGGTCGAAAGTTGCGAAAAAAGCGTCGAAAGTGGCTTTCGACCGGGCTTCCACAATTGAAAAATAGGAGAAAGAGCTTTCACAGAAAGATCGGATTATTCAAGTGCTCAACAATGAAGCCTAGTCTTCCAGAAAATCTGAAATGGAGGCTCTTAAAAAGGCCGATGATGCCCACGCGTCCATGGATAGAATGAGGCAAGAACATTATGCCATGGTGGAGGACATAAGCTACAGGAACACCACCATCGCCGATGCAGCCCTCAAAGAGCTCAACGAACTTAAGTCCAAGTTCTCTGAAATTATAAAAGAGAAGGATGCTGCCAACATCTCTGCACAAAAGGCATGTGATCAAGCGATGGTGCTTCAGGGTGAGAGAGACGTGGCTATGGAAAAAGTTTGCGTGGCAGAGGCCGAGGTTGATGAGAAGGTTAGACTGGCGGAAACCAGGCTTGAGGCTTATATAGAAGAACTTCTTGTCACTTACAGCGCCAACGTGCTGAGACATCTTGGCTCAATGATTACTCAACTCATTGCTACAATGCTTAGAATCTGTTGGTTGAAGAGGAGAAGGCGGTGCATTTGGGTGGTGCATTTGATGAGTTCGAACTGGAGAACCGTATACCGAACGAAGATGAAAAGAAGGTTCTCCATGACTCCATGGTTTCACATGCAAGAGAGAAGCTTGGCACCTAGCACCAAGAGATTGGGGAAGGATCAGGCGTCGAGCATCACGTAACAAGTTTTGAGATTATTACTTCATCACGATCTAAGCCCACTTCAGTAGTTGAGCCCTAGCCTGTCCCGGCTTACAACCCAGAGCAGCCACATTTATCTCCTATAAAGGAGCACGCTTCCGAAGCTATTCAGCCAACTGCGAGCCAAACTGAGAAAGGTACTCTAAACAAATCTCCTGCGTGTTCGAAATGAAGAATTTGTTTTGAAGTGTGTATTAACAACTTCTCTTCTTCTTTGTTCAGTGACTGAAGTTATATCGACAACGCCTCATGCAATCCAGGAATCACATCAAGTGCAGGAGGCCATCATCACCGAAGCGACCACCATAACAACGTCCGTGCCCATTGAAGTAATGCAGGGGAGCTCACTTTCTTTTGATGAGCAGATGATGAATGAGCTTCTAGGCCGATAAAGTGATCCCTTCATGGAATTACCGTTTGTCATTAGTGGATGCGTGCCCGCCTCTAGCGCTTCAACACAGACCACTGCTGGCCCCAGCGATGCCCGGTCTATTCGAGAAGAAGAAATACTAGCTGAAATCAATGCTGAGTTGGAGGCAGCAGCATGTGGCAGTAGTTTTGAGGGTGGAATGACGGCGCTTGGCCCACACTCCACTTAGAATGATATCACCTGGGGTACACTTGTTGATACTAGTGTGTCCATTCCGCCCCCGGTTGTAGATCCGGTTCTTCCGACTCCTCCTACAAAGACCATTCCTCTAAACTCAAGTTCAGAGGAAGATTTCGACATCATGCCTCCGTTCGAAGGTGATCCGCCAAAGGGTAAAAGTTCAAAGCGAAAAATCACTAGTGGCTCCGGTGGATCCACACTGAAGAGGAAACCGAAGAAGAAAAAGGAGTAGATAGGCCCCCTCCAGCGCTTTTTTTGATAGTTAGGAACTTGTTTTTCTTTCATAGGCCGTGTATAGATGCGGGTTTGGCCCCTGCTAGTAAGAGTTTTATGGAAGAACTTGTATATGGATCTTCACTTTCAATCAGTTGAAATGAAATTTTGTTTTCTTGGTTCAACTGTTATTCCTGTCTTTTATGCTCAATGTTGTAGGACTTGATCCTCAGTTCAGTGCACTTACAGAGTCTTAACTTTTGGATTGAGTTTGTTTCATTCACCATGTATGAAAATCACGAACATAAGTCATAGCTGGAGATTGGGTTGGATTTTTTAACGCTGCACTGCTTTGATCAATGAATAACACTTAAGCTTTGCCCCGGTTCCGAGGATATGTTTCAACGATCAGCTGGTGATTGCCATTTGTCTTTATCGTTTTTGTCTCAACATTGTCGGATCGATGCTAAAACAGGTAAGAGTCAAGTGGTTTAATCACATTCTCTTACTCATAGTACTCACATCTGTGCTCTGGAGATCTGCATTTGTATTTCTGCGATCAGTCGCGCCTGTTGAAGTTTTTGAGCACATGTCCACACTCTGGGGACTTAGGTTAGCTTATGAGCGATCATCCGCACTCGAGTTATATTTATACTCTAATCACACTCTGGGGCCTCAGAGTTATTTGCGATCGATAATATGGCTTGCACTCTAGGAATCCGCTGACTTTCAAAGTTTGTAACATAGTTCGCACTCTGGGAACATGGACTTAGTGTTTATACTCTGATTCACATTCTGGGAATGTGGAGTTAGTGTTTATGCTCTGGTTCGCACTCAGGGAACCTAGAGTTGATGTTTATACTCCAATTCGTGCTCTAGGAATATAGAGTTGATGTTTATACTCCGGTTCACACTCCGAGAACCCAGAGTTGATGTTTATACTCCAATTCACGCTCTAGGAACTTGGAGTTGATGTTTACACTCCGTTTCACACTCCAGGAACCTAGAGTTGATGTTTATACTCCAATTCGCACTCTGGGAACTTGGAGTTAGCTGATAGATGGTCTGCCACATCTATTTAGGCTTTTTTGGGAGTTTGTTCGCACTCTGGGAACTAGGAATTTTTCGGGATCTTGGATGGTCAGTTCACATCCATCCCGTGTTAACAAGCAAGGTCGTTAGATAGACGAGTCCATCCTCCTCAAACTTGGTCAGGTTACGGTTGGAGTCGTTAGGCGGACGGGTCTACCCTCTCCAGAACCGTATTTAAAAGTTTTATGCACCAACTCGCACTCTAGAAGTTTGGGGGTTGTTAAAGGATTGTCGTGTATCAATCCTCTTTAATTTAGGTGTAGAGACTTGCCCCCGAGCTCGGGTTTCACTTAGTGAGTGATTGGTCGTATCACAGTCACTTTCTACTTGAATAAATTCCACCGCATGATGGAACTTAGCTCTCTGTGCATCGTGATGTTTTACATCGTATTCAATAAATCACAACTCTGGCTCGAAGAGATGGCATTTTATTGCTGAAATGATAAAATACGGCATAATCAGTTGCCTTATTACAAATTCAAATTTCGAAATGCAGAAACAAATAGTAAATGGAAAAACAGATTGAAGTAAATAGAGCCTGTCATGTGTAGTATCGACAGAGACTCTCGCTGTTCTAGGCTCTTGGCAAAGTAAGACCGTCAATGGTCGATAACTTGAACGTGCCATCTTCGAGCTTTTGTGTAATCACATATGGCCCTTCCCAATTTGGCTTCATGTATGAAGGAACGGGATAGATTCTTTTGAGAACGAGATCGCCTAGTTCAAAGGTTCGTGGCCGAACCTTGGCATTGTACAATCAGGCGACTCGACCTCGATACGCGGCTGCCCTCAAATCATCCACTTCCCACTTCTCGTCCAGTAAATCCAAAGATTCAGCGATTAATATTGCATTTTTCTTTCGGGTCTTAATAAGTCATGCGATGAGAAGGTACTTCCATCTCAACTGTGATTACGGCTTCGGAGCCATAAGATAAAGAAAATAGAGTGTGTCCGGTCGCGGACTAGTGGGTCGTTCGGTAAGCCCATAAAACCATAGGAAGTTCATCAACCCACTTGCCCCTAGATATTTCCAGTTGTTTCTTCAGAATTAGTTTGATAGCCTTGTTAACAGTTCAACTTGGCCATTAGCTTGAGGGTGTGCAACCGCAGAGAATTTCTTGCGGATATGAAATCGTTGACAGAAATTCTTGAATTCAACGCTGTCGAACTGGGCTCCATTATCAGTGATAATGGTAAGCGGGATACTAAATCGGCAGATAATGTTGTGAACTACGAAGCTGATCACTTTCTTCGTCGTGATTGTTGCAAGGGGTTCAGCTTCAACCCATTTGGTAAAGTAATCAACTACGATGATAGCATACTTCGCTCCACCTTTGGCCAGAGGTAGAGTGCCAACAATGTCAATGCCCCATAATGCAAACGGCCATGAACTAACCATATGGGTTATCTCAGTAGGTGGGGCTTTAGGAATTTGGGCATATTTCAGGCATTTATCGCATTTCCTGGCATAGTCTGCTGCATCAAGATTTACGGTGGGCCAGTAATACCCGTATCGGAGTACTTTCTTAGGGAGAGCTTGGCCCCCGGTGTGATTGCCACATTCTCCTTCGTGTACATCATGTAACACTTGCTTAATTTCATCGTGCACGATACATCGGAGGAGAGGAACAGAATATCCTCTTATATACATTACTCCATCCTGAATGGTAAACCGCGAGGCTTTTCGAAGAATCTGTCTTCTTTCACTCTTGCGCTCGTGTAGTGTTCCATGCTCGAGGTAATTTCGATATGGGATCATCCATGATTCCCTATCGGGAGTGGTTTCGAATACGAAGTCTGTCTCCATCTGATCAATACTCGGAAAAGATAATGTCTCCACAGGAACAAGCCCCATTTGCTGTGCTTCGCCCGTACTCACTAACTTCGCCAATGAATTAGCCTTTTGGTTGTGCTCACAGGGTATGTAGAAGATGGCATAATAATCAAACTGATCAAGCACTTCCTGGACTCGAGATTGATAAGCAGTTAGTCTTTGATCCTTGGCCTGATATTCACCCCGAACTTGGCATACGGCCAACTGGGAATCACAATGAATTTTCACAGTAATAATTCTCAAATTACGGGCGAGTTTTAATCCAGCAAGCAAGGCTTCATATTTAGCTTCGTTATTGGTCGCATGAAATTCAAATTTCAAAGCATAGCATATGGATCGGCCCTTTGGGGTTTCATGTACTATTCCAGCACCTGAAAACCGATCGTTGGATGCACCATCGGTATGCAGCTTCCAGATGTATTCGGGAGATTTATTGGTTTCGGGCAAGTCCTCTCGAACGGTAAATTCAACTTTGAAATCTGCTAGGACTAGTCCTTGAATGGCTCTCCTTGGAGTATAGGCGATATCAAACTAACTCAGCTCAACGTTCCACTTGAGTAACCTACCAGACGTCTCATGCTGCGTAAGGACCTGTCGCAACGGCTGATCGGTGTACACTGTAATAGGACGAGCTTGGAAATATGGATGGAGCTTTCTTGAGGCAATGACTAGGCAGTAAGCCAATTTCTCTAGCTTCGGATAATTTCTCTCAGCTCCGGTTAGCCGTTTGCTAACATCGTAGACCGATTTCTGCACTCGGTCTTCCTTCCGGACTAAGGCAGCACTTATTGCGTTCTCTGATACCGCCAGGTAAAGATATAACTGCTCATGGTCGATAGGCTTTGACAAAATAGGTGGCGTGGAGAGATGTTGAACCATTGCTTTGAATGCGTCTTCACATTAAATGGTCCATTCAAAGTTTCGCTTTTCTTTTCGGATCAGATCGAAGAAGGGGATGCATTTGTCGGTGGACTTTGAAATGAACCTGCTCAATACTGCTACCTTCCCGTTGAGACTCTGGACCTGCTTTATGGTTTTCGGAGTTTGTAAATTTCTAATTGCCCAGATCTTTTTGGGATTTGCTTCTATTCCTCGAGTGTTGACGTTGAACCCAAGGAAGTTTTTAGATGCGACTCCAAAATGACACTTCAGTGGATTGAGCTTCATCCTGTATCTTCGAAGAATGTTGAACATTGATTCTAAATCTGTGATATGATCAGTGGAGAATCGCGGCTTTACCAGCATGTTGTCTACATATACTTCCATGGTCTTTCCTATCTGGTTGGTGAAAATCCGGTTGACTAGACGTTGATACATTGCTCCGGCATTCTTGAGCCCAAAAGGCATGACTTTGTAGCAGTAGAGTCCTAGATCGGTCATGAAGCTAGTATGTTCTTGGTCGGGTAAATGCAAGGGTATTTGATTGTAACCATAATAAGAATCCATAAAAGATAACAATTCGTGTCCAACCGTTGAATCTACAAGCTGATCAATCCGGGGAAGTGGAAACTGTCCTTCGGGCAAGCTTTGTTTAGGTCGGAATAATCTACACACGTCCTCCATTTCTTATTCGGCTTTCAAACAAGTACGGGATTGGATACCACTCCAGGTATAAAGCATCTCGAATGAACCTGTTTGCTTTCAGCTTATCGACTTCTTCTTTAAGGGAGGCAAATCTCTTTGGATCCATACCACGCCTTTTCTTTTTGTCTGGGATACACCGCGGATCAATATTCAGGGGGTGGCTCGCGATGTCCGGCGAGATCCCATACATATCAAAATGCATCCAGGCGAACATGTCAAGATTCGTCCAGAGAAATTCAACCAATTCCTATTGCGTCTGCTGGCTCAATTGAGACCCAATCTTTAGCATTCTTGAACCATCATCATCATCAATCGGAACATTGATCGTCAGTTCAGCCGAGGAAGCTTGACTCTCTTTAGATTCATCCTTGTTCTCAGCGCCTCTTGGGTCAAGATACCTTTGGAATTGGTTGGGGTGCCTGGACCTAGTCCCAAGCACCAATTGTCAATTATTGGCAAAACGAACGTAAAGAGATTCCTCTATGCCCTTTACTTTCACCCTTCGCTGCGCCTTACGCAGCTCAGCAGCAAAAAAGGCTCTCCCAACAGCCTGATCTCCTTGAACTGCTCCGAACCCACGATCGGTAGGGAACTTCAGAGTCAAACACCATGGGGCAATGGCTACCTTGAATTCAACAAGGGCCGGTCAGCCCAAAAAGGCATTGTATGTAGAATCAATGTGTAGAACAACAAACTGTAAAATCCGGACTCTCCGGCGTTCTCCAACCCCCAACTCCACTGGCAGCTCCACCACTCCAGTGGGTATAGTTGCACTTCCATTGAAGCTGTGGATTCGAGATTGACAAGGTTTTAAATCCTTAGCTTCCATTTTCATCAAGTTGTTAGCTTGCTTAAACAAAATATTTACAGAGCTCCCATTGTCAACCAGGATCCTCTTCATCCAAGCAGGACCTACCTAGGTAGATATGACTAGTGGGTCGATAGTGGGGGCTTCGACCTTATCAGTATCCCAGTTTCTGAATACGATGTCATTAGTCATCGTCCTTTTTTGCTTAGCCAGAGACCCGTCATCAGAATTATTACAACACTCGAAGTCCGCATGCCTGATAGAGCTGGCATACGACTCCATTTCCCTCCAGCTTCGGTCTGCTAGATGAGGACCACCACTACTTGTGTTTATAACTAACCTCCCGCTTGTATGAGCAGGTACCTCCTATCTTTCCTGATTCTGTACATTATTTTGATTTGACGGGCCCGCACCTCTGGACTGCGGCGCCCGCACGAATTGATCTAACTTTCTCTCTCCGATCAATTTCTCAATGACGTCCTGTAAATGGCGACACTATTTTGTATTGTGGTCGTAGCATTCATGAAACCTACATAACTTTTCCATCTGAATCTGCCTCTCTGATGATGGCTTCGGAGTAGGCTTCATGTATTTCATGGCATTGCAAGTCTGCAAATACATGTTTTTTAGAGATGTATTCAGGGGGTGTAATTATCAAACATTGGAGCCCTACGTCGCGGGCCTCGATTTTGGTCCCGCTTTTATTCTGACTATCATTACTTCTTGGTAGAGTTTGCTTGTTCTGTATGTTCAAATGAACCTTTCCGGAACTCTCACCGGACTGTTTAACTGCAACATTACTTTGTATGCCTTCCATGCTGGGACCCATGTCATCCTGTTTCTTAGACTGTTTCACGTCCTCTCGCCTTAAGAATTGGGCGGCTTTGGAGTACAGACGACCCAATGACGCGGATGTTTTATAGCTAGCCAATTTCCAAACTCAAAATCAGGATCAATCCCATTTGTTAATGCCATCAGAATATAATTGTCATTGTGATTACTTATTTGCACACGTGCAGTATGAAATCACTCTGAGTAGCATCTAAGTGTCTCTCCAGGAGCTTGAATGACGCTGGATAGAGTACTAACATCTTTTGGCCTTCCCACATGCATTCGGAACTGTTCCACAAACTTGGTGGCCACTTGATCGAAGCAAGAAATGGATCAGGGTGGCAATCGTGTAAACTGCATGGTAGCGATGCCCCCTAAGGAGATGGGAAAGCTACGACACTTCACTGCGTCATAGGCTCTTGCAGCATTCATCAGCTATTCATACTTCAGGATGTGGTGATTTGGATCTGAATTCCATTCATAAACTGGCAGAGAGGGCATTCTGAATTGCCGAGGAGGTTCGGCATAAAGTATGTCATCTGTGAAAGGGGTATGACTCCGAGAGATTCCCCGGTCGTCGTTAGTAAGACCTAGGCTTTCACGGATCATTTGCCGTATTATAGTCGGAATGTCCGGCATTTGGACATTCTGTGCATGTTGAACCAAGGTGTTGTCGGGCTCCACAGTGCGACGCTGGACCGGGCGCTGTCGACGGTCCACGTCTCACCTCCTTGGCTCATAGTCTTCAGGGACGTACGGTTCAGGAGTACGCCCATGCTGATGTTGGTTTGGATCGGGCTGATTTCGGGCATCAACCCTTGGTTCTGCAGCGGCGGTTGTGGTGCTGTTATCCGTGGTATAGTGTGGAACTGTACCTCCCCGAGAGGAGGGTCCAGTATGGAAACTGGCCGATGGGCCGACTCTCAACTTCCCAACGGTAATCGCCGGTTGATGTCCGGTAGCCAGTGTGTAGCTCGTGTCCAGCCGGGGATGGGTGGATCTGTGATGGTAATCGGATGAGGCAGAACTTTCTGTGGAGGAATTGGAGGCACGATCCCTTCTAGATCTTCTACGCCTTTGGCAATTTAGCTGGTTGGTCAACTCAGCATTAGCGCACAGCTGTTTAGTTGGTTGCTACAGACTCTGGGTTAGCTCTTGTAGCAGGATCTGAAATTCTTGCCTTATGACTGGGCCTGACGGATCTGAGGGTCCGGTAGCGTTTTGGTTGGACGGAGGCAGTTGCGCGGGATTCTGTCTATCCCGGCCTTCCTGATCGGTAGTATTGGAGGTGGTCCTTATGCTCACCATTATGAGAGATGAATTACTTTACTAGATCTTTTGCAAATCTGAATAGCTTGGAAGGATTCTGGATAGAGATCTGGATCTTCCTCTTAGATTTTTGCAATCCGGTATCAACGGTAGATCCAAAGAGTAGAAGAAAATATGGGTTCTCTCAGTGAAAGCACCAAAGTGTTTGTACCAAAATTGGGCACCACACTCTTCGGAAGTTTTTGAAGAGATAAAAATGAAGAATATAAATTAAAAGGTGGCTTATCTAACAAAAACTCCAAAAATTAAGAAATGAATGCACAGACACAAGCGATTTAGAGTGCTTCGGCGTGTTGCCTACGTCCACTATGAAGTTTTTACGACTTTATTGATTCTTTCTCGATGAATATACTTGATTACAGTGAACAACAGTGAATTACAACTTGAAATTCGAGTACAACAGCAGTAGTAGGATGCAAAATTCAATCTGGCATAGTCTGGGAGCTTAAGAATCCAAAGATCCTTCTTCTGTAGGCGTTGGGGCTCTATTTATAGGCGTAGGAGGCTGATATCTCGCTCAAACTTTGAGAGACTCCTTCAGGCACGTGAGTGGGCCCACGCGATCGATCTCGAGAAATTACGACTCGATCTGTGATCGATACGAATCCAATTTGTACCGATCAAGATTTTGTCCAATGAAGTCGAAATTTGGTGTGGACCTTCTCTGGCTTGTACGTAAGCTCCTGTGAAAATTACATAACATTTGGACTAGTGGATCTCGAGTTATAATGGATACGAATTAGGGCTTTTCGGCATGCAGTCCTGTTCGAGTCGATCCCTTCGAATCGATGGTTGCATGTGATCATGTGGTGACGTGGCACGCACTCCTCGCATCGATCCACCTTTCACTCCGAGTTGACCGGGCCTTCCCTTAAACTTCTCCTTATTCGTATCGAAGGCCATTACATAGCTCGAACTCACCAATGACGTGTCCTTCGTATCGATTTTCAGCGTGCCCACTTCGTATCGACAGAGGCGACGTAATTCGTATCGATGGAAGTTGTCTCCGCTCGATCGATACGAACAAGCGATATCTGTGATGGATACGAAGTGAGGTTAACTGATGGATACGAACTATGGGTATCCGATGCACACAAATTAGTCATTAAATGACCAATACAAAGCGCACTACCTATTAATGGATACAAAATTGATCGATACGAACTAAAGCTTGTGGATGGAAACGAACCTGATCGATTCAAATTGTGGCCAACTGATGGATACGAAGCATTGTCGCCTGATCGATGCGAACGCGATCGATTCAAGCTGAGGTTTAGTGATGGATGCGAAAACAGGGTTATCTCCTCCAACTTGCATCGATCATAACTTGAGCATACAGACTCGGATTGACTTGAAATTTGGAATGTAGGCTTTGCTAGCTTTTCTTGTCATGTCCCGTCAATTGTAGCCTGATTCAGACTAGGAAGAAATTCATCGATATTCATAGCAAACCTATGCGTACTCGATATCCGGGACGAGTGATCTTTAGTCCCCAATCAGTTCCTTAATATCTCAGCCTTGCCAAAAGGCGGGATAACAGGGCGTCCTTTCTAAATTTCTCTTTCCTTTCTTTATTATATCCAAGAGGGGAATACACCTGTCCATGGCTCTGGATATGAATCGACTCAGCGCGACCACTTTTCCATTCCAACTTTGTACATGCTTTATAGTTCTGGGCACTTGCATATCTCGAATAGCTTGGATCTTTTTCGGGTTAGTATCAATTCCTCACGCATTAACAGTGAAACCCAAAAACTTCGCTGACGCAATGCCAAAGGAACACTTCAAATGATTGATTTTCATTCCATAATGTCTGAGTATATCAAACATTTCGGCTAAGACTCGAATGTGGTCGTTTGACAGCCGTGACTTCACGAGCATTTCATCCACATAGACTTCCATTGTTCTACCTATCTGGTCTTTGAACATCTATTTCACCAGATGCTGATAAGTTGCTCTCACACTTTTCAATCCAAAAGGCATCACTACATAGCAATATAGCCTAACGTCTATGACAAAACCAGTGTGTGTTCTTTGTCTAGAATGTGCATCGGGATTTGATTATATCCCGAGTACACATTCATAAATGACAATAACTCATGTCCGGTCGTTGAGTCGACCAGCTGGTCAATTCTATGTAAAGGAAAACTATCCTAAGGGCATGCTTTGTTCAGATCAGGGTAATCTATGCAGGTTGTCCATTTTCTGTTAGCTTTTCTCACTAGCACTGGGTTAGACACCCATTCAGGGTAGAGGGAGTTACGGACAAACCCATTGGCTTTCAGTTTGTCCACCTCCTCTCTGAGAGCAGCCAACTTCTCTGGTTCCATGCCTCTCCTTTTCTGCTTTACTGGTACGTACCTCGAGTCTATGTTCAACATATGACTCGCCATGGTGGGAGAAATTCTACACATATCAGAATGTGTTCAAGCGAAAACATCCAGATTCGCTCGGAGGAAATCAGTGAGATCCTCGGTCATCAAGGGGGTAAGTTGTGATCCAATCTTAAGTACTCGCAATGGGTCATCTCGGCTGATTGGAATGTCAATCGTCAATTCAGCCGGACCTGCTTTTTCTTCCCTGGGTTCCTCATCATCATCTCTCGGATCTATGTCTCTATAGATCCGATCGTGTTGCCCGAGCTAAGGCTCGAGCACTGCTTGTCAACTTTCGGTAAATCTGGCGCGGACGGAGCTGTCTGCAACCTTTCCTTTCTCTCTCCGCTAGGCCTCTCTTAGCTCAGCCACATAACACACATGACTAGTCGCCTGATCGCCATGGACAACACCAACTCCTTTGTCTGTCGAAAATTTCAAAGTTAAACATCAAGGAGCTAAAGCTGCCGAAACTCTACCAGGGTCGCCCATCCAGAAACACATTGTACAGAGAATCGACATCCAAAACGATGAAAGGCCAGATTCGCACCTTCCTACGTTCTCCTTGTCTAAGTTCAACTGGCAATTCAACATAACCCACTGCATCAGTTGCTGCACCATTAAAGCCATGGATACGGGCTTTAGATGGTTTTAAATCCTTTGTCTCCATCGTCATCTGGTTATATGATTTTTTGAGGATGATGTTAACAGAACTTCCACAATCCACAATCAATCAAAAAAATTCACAAATGCTGGCCCGATTGTCGTGAAGTTGACCATCGGGTCAACGGTAGGAGCCTCCACCTGATCATCATCTTTGCTCCTAAATACTATATCATCCATCATCATTCGCTGCTGCTTAGATAGGGACCCATCCTCCTTATTTGAACAACATTCAAAATCTGCATGCCCTAGGGAGCTAGAATACCGCTCCATATCCTGCCAATTCTTACCTGTAGGGTGAGGTCCACCGGCTATCGTTTTTATGACTAGTCTACATACAGTTCGAGCAGGTTCCTTTGGATGGCATGGAGCTTGCCCATGTCTAGGGTCTGATGTTCCTTGTCTACCTTTCTGTGGGTTCTTGACAAACTCCTGCAACTTTTTCTAACTAATCAGCTTTTCTATGGCATCGTGGAGGTGTCTACTTTCTGTATTGTGCCTGCAAGTCTCATGGAAGCGACAATACTTCCCAGTCCGCTTTTGTTCCTCTGTAGACTCCTTTGGGCATGGCATTCTGTATTGGAAAGTATTACAAGTTGATAGGTAAATATTTACCAGAGATGCATTTAGAATAGAGTATTCGTTGTAAGTCGGAATCCTTGGTTTCCATTTTCCTACTTCCTTTTTCTTTTCGGGATTTCCTCCTCCGGACCCTTTTGATTGCCCCGGCTTGTTCTGGACATTGACTTGGACCTTCTTCGTGTTATCACCGGATTATTTTACATCAATGTTGCTCTTCATAGTCTCTTGTCCAAACCCTGGTGCCTTATCTCACCTCGTCCACCTGGCTTCCTCTCTTCTTACGAATTAACGAGCCCTTGAATAAAAATGCTCTAGCGTAGTCGGAGGCTTTCCTGGCAACCAATCGTCAAACTCCGGATCCACTCCTTGCATCACAGTCATCAGAATGGCATGGTTATTTGGGTTGCTAACTTTAGTAGCCGCAACGTGAAATCTCTATACGTACTACTTCAATGACTCCCCTGGAGCCTGAATTACACTGGATAGGGACATCACGTCCTTGGGACGAGTGGCATGTATCTTGAAATATTCTACAAATTTCGTCGCCAATTCATCAAAGATGGATATAGACCGCAAGGAAGTCGAGTGAACCACATGGTCGTAATTCCGAATAAAGTTATTCGGAAGCATCTACACTTAGTTGCATCGTTTTCTCTAGCTGAATCCATCGTCCATTCATATCTCATCGCATGTTGTCGGGGATCAATCTTCCCATCATAGGCTGGGATAGTTGGCATGTTAAACTTCAGGGGTACTCAGCCTGTAGAATAGTATCTGTGAATGTAGTATGACTCCAAGATATCCCCCAATCATCATTAGTCAAGCCTTGATTTTCTCTCGTCAGCTATCTGACCATAGCAGATAGGTCCGAAGTTTTTATGGAAGATGGCTGGTTGGAATCTGTTCTTCGTGACCGTTTGGGTTGGTGTCTCCTCTATTGACGATCTACCAAACATGTATCTTGGGGGCTAGCTTCATTAGGGCCTTGGTGAGCCGGGTGTCCTACTTTTACTCGCGCTCCAGATCCGAAGTTTCCTGCTCCAGGTTTGGCATGCTTAACTTGATGTAAGTGAGATGCCATGGCTCCAAGTAGGGAACCCGAACCATCCCTGGCAGATAGATCTGCGATAACTGCTTGTATTGTTTCAATTTTGTGGCGTCTACACCTTGGAGGTTCATCGGACGAAGTCGATATATCAGTTGAAGAGTAAGGAGAGGGCTACCTCCAGCATTCTAATGTTGTTGTTGAGTAAGCTGAGTCATAAGTTTGGCGTTAGCTTGAATCTGTTCACTAAGTGGCTCATGCTTTCCATGAGTTCTCTCATTAGGTCGTTGAACTCCATTCTAGTGAAAACTTCCATCTGGCTTTGGGCGGCGACAGTCCCTGCGCCCGAATTAACTTGTATGTTGCTTGGTCCTACTTGTTGAACGCTAGCCTTCTCATTGGCATCTGCGTTATCCGAGGCTGATCTGGTACGATGTCTTCCCGTTGTAGAGTTATTGGTAGGAACTCTGAGTAAAATCAATGGGCTTTCTATGAATGACTTGGATCTTCTTCGGGGGATTTCTTCAATCAGTAGCTACAAAGTAGGTCCTAATAACCTGAGAATGAGGTTCTCAATGAAAACATTAAAATGTTAGCACCAGAATTGGTCACTAACATCCAAAGAAAGATTTGTGTAGAGAGCCTAATGAAGATAGAAAAATAAAATACAAGAATATATGCAGAATTAATTGCAAAAACAAGAACACCAGATTTATAGTGGTTCTATGTAACTGCCTACATCCACTTTGAGTTTAATCTTTACTACTTTTCTAAACAATTGAATACAAATACAATCTGTACACCAACTACTCGAATGCAAATGCTAACTGAAAAAGAATGAGTCTTGAAAGTGGTAGAGTCTCTCATGTTTTCTCGAAAAAAGGTCCATTTCACCGTGCCCCTGCCCTTCTATTTATAGGCGAAAATAGGATGGACTTCCCTCACGGGCCCAGGAACAAGGTATCCGTGCTCACAGTTGGCAACTTCTATGCACCAGGCCAGGCACGCCGAACGAGGCATGCCGAGCGAGGAATGCCGGTCGAGAATCGTTTGGTCGACCATCAAGTGACTTGAAGAAAACCCTCAAGAGAACCGAAGCCAGCAGTGAGTTTACTCGAAGCAAAGTCATGTCGATCGCCCTTATTTGGTTGTGGGATGGCCGAGTGAGGTATGCCAAGAGATATATGTCGAACGACGAAGTCCTCACTCAAGTTTGAGTGTTCATTCTTCCTTTGAAGCCGAACGGCATCCAACCTGAACCGAAATGCCTATGATGAACCATTTGCCTATGTCGAACGTCATCCAGGCCGGGCCAGGAGTCCATGCTGAACGACGACGCCTCACTCAAGGTTGAGTGTTCGTTCTGCCCTTGAAGCCGAACAACATCCAAGCTGAACCAAAACGCCCATGCCGAACCATCTGCATGTGCGGAACGACACCTAGGACGGGCCAGTGGTCCCTGCCGATTGGCACCCAGGCCGAGTAACACGCCTATTTTGAATGTCATCCAAGCTGAGCCAAGTGTTTATGCTGAACAGTATCTAAGTCGAGCCAGTTGTGCTTGCTTGATGAGCCTTTGTAACCGGGCCAAACAATCTGGATAACAATCCATGAAGGTCAGGGTCTCACTAATGATGACTGGGGAATCTCTCGAAGTCATATCGTTTTCACTGATGACATACTCTACGCTGAACCACCTCGGCAATTCAGGATGCCAACTCTTCCTATCTATGAAGGGAGCTCAGATCCTAATTAGTATAATTTAAAGTACGAATGGTTGATGAATGCTGCATGAGCTGATGATGCAGTTAAATGTCGAATTTTTCCGATCTCTCGTAGGGGCATAGCTACCATGTGGTTTACCTGTCTGCCACCTCGATCTATCTCGTGTATTGATCAATTGGCGACAAAGTTTGTTGAGCAATTTTGGATGCATGTAACGAGGTCGAAGGACGTTAACACTTTGTCCAGTGTCACTCGGGCTCCTAGAGAGACACTCAGACATTATCTAGAAAGATTTCATGCTGCCTGTGTTGAGATTAGCAATCCCAATCATTACTCAATTTTTATAGCACTAACTAAGGGGATTGATCTTAATTCAGAATTTGACAAATGGATGGCCGAAAAACCCCCTGCGTCATTGGACTGTTTCTACTCCAAGGCAGCCAATTCTTGAGAAGGGAGGATGCGAAACAGTCTAGGAAAAAGGATGACGTAGGGCCTAGTGTGGAAAGAATTCAGAGCAATGTGGCTGTTAAACAATCCGGGGAGAGTGCTGGAAAAGTGAAATTGAATATTCAGAATAAAAAACTCAGCAAAAAAGAAATGGTAATCAAAATAGAAAACATGATCAGAATCATGGTCCATGATGTTGGGCTCCCATGTTTGATAATTACACTCCTTTGAATATGTCGCAAGAGAATGTGTATATACAGGCTTGTAATACCATTCAATATAAGAAACCTGCCCTGAAACCATGATCAAGGAAACAGATTCAGACGGGGAAGTTTTGTAGATTCGACGAAAGATATGGCCATAACACGAATGACTGTCGTCATTTGCAAAATCTCATTGAAAAGTTGATACGTGAAAGGAAGCTGGAGCAGTTTGTGTGGGTGCCGCAGTCTAGAGGTGCGGGCTTATCAAATCAAAATCATGTACCGAATCAGGCAAGACAGGAGGAACTCGTCCGTACCGGCGGGAGGTTGGTGATAAATACTATTAGTGGTGGTCCTCACCCAACAAACCGAAGCTGGAAGGAAATTGAGTCATATGCCAATTCCATTAGGCATGCAAGCTTCGAGTGTTGTAGCAGTTTAGAAGACGGGGATCCAGCCAAATAACAAAAAACGATGACTAATGACATCGTGATTCGAGATAGAGATGCTGATAGGGTTGAAGCCCCTACCATTAATCCACTTGTCATATCAGCTCAAGTAAGTCCTACGTGGATGAAGAGGATCTTAGTTGTCAGTGGAAGTTCTGTGAATATATTGTTTAAGGGAGCCTATGACCAAATGAAAATGGAAGCTAAAGATTTGAAGCCTTATCAGTTCGCATTCACGGCTTCAACGGAAGTGCAACCAAACCTACTAGAGTGATGGAATTGCCAGTGGAGTTAGGACCGAAGAATACCGGAGAGTCCGGATATTGCAATTTGTTGTATTGGACATAAGCTCATCGTATAATGATTTCTTAGGCCAAGTGGCCCTAGCTAAGTTTAGGGCTGCCATTGCCCCATGGTGCTTGACTCTAAAGTTCCCCACCGATCATGGAGAGTCGTTCAAGGAGATCAGGCTGCTGGACGAGCCTGTTATATTGCTGAACTGTGAAGTGTGCAGCGCAGAGAAAAAGGAAATGGCGTAGAGGAATCTCTCTGCGTCCATTTGTTAAAAATTGACAATTGGTGCCTGGGCCCAGGCCCGGGCACCCCAACCAATTCCAAAGAGATTTTGACCCGAGAGATAACAAAAGTGGAGATGAAAGTAAAGACAGTCAAGCTTCTCCGGCCGAACTGATGATTGATGTCCCGATTGAAGATAGCGATGATTCTAGAATGATAAAGATTGGATCTCAGTTAAGCCAATAAATGCAAGAGGAATTGGTTGATTTTCTTTGGGAAAACTTCGACGTGTTTTCTTAGGCACATTCTGACATGTGTTGAATCTCCCCAGACATCACGAGCCATACATTGATCATTGACGTGTGGTGCGTCTCGGTCAAACAAAAAAGGCGTGGTATGGATCCAAAGAAATCAGCCGCCCTTAGGGAAGAGGTAGATAAGCTTAAATCGAATGGATTTATTCGAGATGCATTATACCCGAAATAGGTATCCAATCATGTACTTGTCCAAAAGCCAAGCGAGAAATGGAGAACATGTGTTGATTACTCAGACTTGAATAAAGCATTCACCAAAGACAGTTTTCAGCTTCCTCGAATCGATCAGCTCATAGATTCAACGGCTGGACACGACTCCTATCTTTCATGGACTCGCATTCAGGATACAACCAGATACCCATGCACTTGCCCAACTAGAAGCATATCAGCTTCGCGATCGATCTAGGACTCTATTGCTATGAAGTTACGCCTTTTGGACTCAAGAACGCCGGTGCAACTTGCCAACGATTGGTTAATCGGATGTTCGCCAATCGGATGGGAAAACCATGGAGGCATACATGGACGACATGCTAGTGAAATCACGATTCTCCACTGATCATATTAAAGACCTGGAATCAATGTTTAATGTCCTCCGAGAATACAAAATGAAGCTCAATCCATTGAAATGCCACTTTGGGGTCGCATTTGGAAAATTCCTTGGGCTTAACATTAATGCCGGAGGAATTGAAGCCAATCCCAAAAAGATCTGGGCGATCAAAAATATTGAGACTCCAAGAACTATAAAGCAAGTTCAGAGCCTCAACAGGAAAGTAGCAACACTGAGTAGGTTCATTTTAAAATCCACTGACAAATATGTTCCCTTCTTCGATTTGATCCGAAAAGGGAAACAGAACTTTGAATGAACCACGAAATGTGAGAGTGCATTCCGAGAACTAATTCAGCACCCCTCCACACCGCCTATTTTTCCAAAGCCTATCAATCACGAGAAATTGTACCTTTACTTGGCGGTATCAGAAAACGCCATCAGTGCCACCCTGGTTCGGGAGGAAGACCGAGTGCAAAAACTGGTCTACTATATTAGTAAACGGCTAACCAGAGCTCAGAGAAATTATCCGAAGCTAACAAAATTAGCTTATTGTCTTGTTATTGCCTCAAGGAAGCTTCGTCCATATTTCTAGGCGCACGCTATCACTGTTTATACCAACTAGCCGTTACGACAGGTCTTCACGCGGCCTGAGACGTTTGGAAGGTTACTTAAGTGGAATATCAAATTGAGTCAGTTTAGCATTACTTACACTCCGAGGAAAGCGATTCAAGGATGAGTCCTAGTAGATTTCGTAGCTGAGTTTACTATACCGGAGGACTTGCCCAAGACCAGTGAATATCCCATGCACATCTGGAAGCTGCATTCTGATGGTGCATCGAATGACTGTTGCTCAGGCGCCGAGGTTGTAATTGAAACTCCTGAAGGTCGATCTATATGTTATGTTGTAAAGTTTGATTTTCATGCTACCATTAATGAAGCTAAGTATGAAGCCCTGCTTGCCGGACTGAGACTTGCCAGAGATTTAAAGATTGTTACCATTGAGATTTATTGTGGTTCACAGTTGGTTATGTGTCAAGTTCGGGGGTAATACTGGTACAAAGACCGAAGACTGGCTGCTTATCTTGCTTGGATCTTGGAGATACTGAATCAATTCGATTATTATGCCATTTACTACATCCCCCGAGAGCGTAATCAGAAAGCCGATTCACTAGCAAAGCAAGCCGATACAGGTGAAGCACAACAAATGGGACTCGTTCCTACGGAAATGTTATCTTCCTCGAGCATCGGCCAGATTGAGACAGATTGGGTATTTGAGATCGTTCCCGACAAGGAGTCATGGATGACTCCATTTAAGAATTACCTCGAGCATGAGATCCTACCAGAGCATAGGAATGAAAAGAGACAAATTCTTCAAAAAGCTTCGCGGTTCACTGTTTAGAATGGAGTCATGTATAGAAGAGAGTACTCTGTTCCTTTACTCCGGTGTATTGCCCACGATGAAATTAAATGAGTGTTACGCGATGTACATGAAGGAGAATTTGGCGATCACAATGAGGGGAAAGCTTTAGCTAAGAAAGTACTCCAATATGGATACTGTTGGCTGACTGTGAATCGTGACACGTCGGACTATGCGAGAAAATGTGACAGATACTAAAAATACGATCGGATTCCTAGAGCCCATCCTAACAAAATAACCCAAATGGTCAGTCCATGGCCGTTTGTAGTGTGGGGCATTGATATAATTGGTTCTCTACCTCTGGTCAAAGGTGGTGTGAAGTACGCCATCGTCGTAGTTGATTACTTTACTAAGTGGACGGTAGATGAACCCTTACTGCAATCACAATGAAGAAAGTGATCAACTTTGTGGTATGCAACATTATTTGTCGATTTGGTCTCCCACATACCATCGTCACCGATAATGGAACCCAATTCGACAGTGTAGAGTTCAAGAATTTCTGTTAACGATTTCACATTCGAAAGAAATTCTCTATAGTTGCATACCCTCAAGCGGATGGACAGGTTAAAACTATTAATAAATTTATCAAGACTATTCTGAAGAAACGATTGGAAAAGGCCGGGGGCAAATAGGTCGACGAACTTCCTATGGCATTATGGGCTTACTGATCAACCCAAAAGTCCGCGACCGGATGCACTCCATTCTCTCTTTCTTATGGTTTAAAATTCATTATTCCAGTCAAGACGGAAGTACCTTCTCATCGTGCGACGTACTATGATCCGAAGACAAATGCTATATTACTTGCCGAATCCCTGGATTTATTGGATGAGAAGCGAGAAGAGGCTGACTTGACGGCAGTCGCATACCAGAAGTCGAGTCGCCCGATTGTACAATGCCGAGGTCCGACCCCGAACCATCGACAGTGATCTCGTCCTCAAAAGAATCTATCTAGTTCCTTTGCATATGAAACCAACATGGGAAGAGCCATATGTGATCGAGCAAAAGCTCGAAGATGGCACGTTTTGTTGGGGATGCGGATTAAGGATCTTAAGGCAGAAATAACACTAGAGGGGGGGTGAATAGTGTTTTAAAGAATATATGAACTATATGACTAAATTAAAACTTTCAACACAAATCTAAACAGAATTCTAACACAGAGTGATCACAGAACATATAACAAATGCAAATAGTAAAGTAAAGCAAGTAAAAGGAAAGAACACACCGGATTTTATACTGGTTCGGAGTCCTCCTACATCCAGTCCTGCACCAAGGCAATATCCTTGTACAGATTTTTATAAGCCAATATCCAAATTACAACCCTCAATTTCTAAGGCCTTGAGGAACCCTCCTATCTCCGAGTCTGGGGTAAACTCTCTTGATTTACGGGACACAAGATCACCCTAATACTTTCTAATAACAATCCTTTTGAATGGATAGACTCTATGGACTTTTTGAATACAAATTATTCCTATAACTTTGAATAGCACTTTGATCTTTAGAAGAATGACGAAGAATCAAATAGAGAGAGTATCTAAATGATTTTCTATTGAGAATTTGGCAGAATGATGGCACGATCTTGAAAATAAGAAGTTTTATGGATATGGAATGGTGGAGAAGGAAGAGTGAAGAAAAATAAGAAAGTAGTTATTAAAAAATTCGTTTTGGAAGCCTTTATATAGATGCACAACAGTCATAACCATTGGCGAAAGGTTTTTGAACGAATGGACATTTCTTTTGAAAAGTTGAATTTTGAACCCAACGGCCACCATGTCGACATGGGGTATCCCCATATGTCGACATCCCTCGGTTCAAAATTGTAGAGATGTTGTTTTGTAAAAGCAATTGAATTTAAAACAAGTTGAAACTTCTCTGAAGCAAAATAAAGTGTGTAAACAATATTTTGAGATAGAGAATGAATATAAAACATTATTTTAAATATATATATATAATTGATATAGACTGTCAATTATATAAGTAATGTTTAAAATCAGAATAAGTTTTGATGTTTTTAAAAATAGAAGTTTTTTAAAATCAGAATGGAGGAATATTTCAAGGCTAAAACAAAGTTTGAAAACATTTTTGAAAACATGATTTTGAAAGCTAAAACATTTTGAAAAACGGATTTAAAAACATTTTGAAAAATCTATTCAAACTGAAATTGAAAGAACCTTCCTACAGAGCTCCACCATAGGACTCGAGAACTTGTACAAAGTAGTTTAAATGATTTTGATTTTCGTGGGTTTGTAAGCCACTTGTCGTAGGTTTGTAAGCTACTTGTCGTGGGTTTGTAAGCCACTGGTTTCGATAGAAATTGGGTTCCATCCCAAAAGAAAATTGGAAGAAAGATGAGAGTGCTATTATGAAGTTTTAACAAAATACTAGACACTTATCTTGAGATCTTGAAATCATGATTCTCTAGAGTCTTGAATCTTGAATCTCTAATCTTCATCTTGATGCTTGAGTCTTTATACTGATCAGTCTTCGATAATACCTGCATATACTTCTTATATACATATATATATATATATATATATATATATATATATATATCTACATGAAAATGTTAGTATATATTTTATAAAGTAAAGTATAATAACTATATAAGGTTGTTGTCATCAAAACATCATCAACTGAGTTCCTAACACGTTTTAGTTATCGACCATTGACGGTCGTACTTTACCAAGAGCCAGGAACAACTAGAGTCTTCTTTGCTACTACACACAACAGGCTTTATTTATTTAGTCTATTTTTCATCTGCAATTTGTTTCTACATTTTGAAATTTGAATTTGTAATGAGGCAACTGACTTTGCCATATTTTCTTATTTCAGCGATAAAGTGCAATCTCATCGAGCCAGGCTGTGATTTATTGATTGTCATACAACCATTACGATGCATAAAGAGCTAAGTTCCATCATACGGTGGGATTTATTCAAATAATGAGTGACTACGATAAGACCGATCACTCACTAAGTGAAACTCGAGCTCGAGGGCAAGCCATCACACTAAAGACTAAATAGGATTGATACACGACAATCCTCTAGCTAACTCCAGGTTCCCAGAGTGCAAACTGTAGTATAAATTTACAAATGCGGTTTCGAGGAGGGCGGATCCGTCCACCTAGCAACCTCACTCGTATCCGAACCAAGTTCGAGGAGGATGGATCCATCCATCTAACGACCTCACTTGTTAACTCAGCGTTGATGTGAATCGACCATCCACGATCCTGATAAATCCATCATTCCCAGAGTGCGAACGAAATTCAAACGCCTAAGCAGACGTGACTAACCGTCTATCGGCCAACCTCAAATACTCAGAGTGTGAATTAGAGTACAAACATAAACCCCAAATTTCTAGAGTGTGAATTGGAGTATAAACACTAACTTCAAATTCCCAGATTGCGAACTGGAGTATAAAACATCTAAGTCTCTAGAGATTGGACTAGAGTATAAGCATCGACTAACTTTAGGTCCCCAGAGAATGGATTAGAGTTTGATCCCAAACTGGATACGAATCGATCATTCGTAACATAACTATATGTCCCCAGAGTGCGGTCAGAGTGGAAACACAATTCGGGTGTGACTGGCCGCCCGCAAACCAATTTAAGTCCCCACGGTGCGGAAGAAATGCTAAGTATCAAGCGAGTTTTATTGATCGCCCATACAATAAGTTAAGTCCCCGGAGCGTGGACATATCCTTGAAACATAAGCAGGAGTGACCAACTACCAACATACAGATAAAATCCTTAGAGTGTGGATGCAACCTTCGATAGAAGAGCGAGTGTGAATCGATCACTCGAACTACCCTTGTTTCAGCATCGATTCAACGGCGCTAAGCTCGATGTGTTGAAGGCGAAATGCAATTGCTAACCAAACTTTACAACTAGTCCCTGAAATTGGGGGAATAACTTAAGTGTCGACCACTGACTGAAGCAGTGCAGCACGGAGTTCAGCGTGATGACCGGTCATGACTCTTATCCATGATTTCAGGACTTAACAAATAAACACAAACCCGATCTGAAGATCGAAACTTCACAAGTGTCTTGAGTAGAAGTTCCAATGCTGAAACACTAAAGTAAATTAACGTAAGTTGAACATAGGGCAAAATGGAATTTTATTCCAATCATTCTTTTGGAAGAAAACGACTAAGTATAAAAGTATGCCAAAAGTCCTACTAGCAGGTGCCGAACCCACATCTATACACGGCCTATAAAAGAAAAACAAAAGCATATTCCTATCTGTCTACCAAAAATGAGCCGAAGAAGCATATCTACTCTTTCTTCTTTCTTAGTTTCTTCTTCGGCATAGCCTTTGCCTTTCGAAGGTTGATCTCTTTTAGGAGGCGTTATATCGATTTCCTCCTTCGAACTCAAGTGTATGGGAATACTTCCAACAGGCGGAGTCGAAGGGGTCGGGTTGCCTACGGGAGGCAGAATAGGCACGCAGATGTCGACAACAGTGCCATCAAGAGATATCATTCGTAACAGGACTGGACCGGGGCCGCCATTCCACCTCCGAAGCTGCTGGTCCGAGTAGCTGCTTCCATTTCAGCGTTGATCTCGGCTATAATTTCATCCTCGTGAAGTATTTGCGCGTCGCCGGGAATGCCCGCGGTTCGGCCTGAGGAAGTAGTCGCCAATGCGCTTCCACTTATAACAAATGGCAGATCTGCAAAGGGGTCACTATGATGACCGAGAAGTTCCTCCATCATCTGCTCATCAAAGGAAAGTTTGAACCCCTGCGCTCCGTCAATAGGTGCGGTAGCTGTTGTAGCGACCGCTTCAGTTACGATGGCCTCATACACATGATGTGATACTTGAGTTGCATGAGGCGCGACTTATGTGGCTCCGATAACTAGAAAGAGACAAAGAAAAACTATTATTAAATAATTCAAGTGAAGCTCTCGATCGTGAACAAGCATACGAAATGTACAAAGTACCTTCCTCAGTTCGACTCTTTGGCGGCTGTACGGCCTCAGAAATTTGCTCGCTAGCTTGAGATAACTGCGGCTAATATGAGTTGTAAGCAGGAATAGATTGAGAATCAACCATAGAGGTCGGTTCAGGCTAAGTCGGCACAAGAGTTTCGAGACTTGTGTCGCGATGCTCGACACCAAAACCTTCTTCGACCTCCGAGTGTTGAGCGCCAATCTTCTCCTTTTCATATGAAATCATGGCATCATGGAGAACTTTCTGTTCATCTTCATTCAAAACTAGGTTCTTAATCTCGAATTCATCAACCTATTCACCCTGATGGGCAGCCCTTTCATCTCCTACTAATTGGCCCCAAGTGTTGTATAGATGTGTCGGATAATTTTCGATCCATGCTGGGTTTCTATGCTTCAAGATATTAGCATCATAAGTAATGTGGTGATCTTCAATGTTAGCCTCTAGCCTGGACTCCGCCATTTGGACTTCCTCCTCGACCTTAGTCTCTACCTCGTGGACCTTAGCCGTTGCTGCATCCCGTTCGCCCCGAAGCACTGTGACTTGTTTACATGCCTCATGGGCTGCACTATTTGCATCATCCCTCTCCTTGATGATTTTGGAAAATTTATCTTTGAGCTCGTTAAGTTCTTTCAGAGCAGTGTCCCATTTGGCTGTAACAGCGGTGTTTCGGTGGTCCATCTCCTCTACCAAGGTAAAATGTGTTTGCTGCATCCTCTCCATTGCTAGGTTCACCTCGTCGGCCTTTTGGGTGGCCTCAATTTTGGATTTCCGAGAAGACTCTGTTTCGCTATTAAGTACTTGAATAATCCGGTCCCTTTGAGTGAGCTTGGCATCTAAATTCTCAATGGTATTCGCTCGCTCAAAGGCCACCTTCGAATCTTTTCTACAGCTTTCATCCACTCCTTGTACTAGGCATAGATGTCATGAATGTAATCATGCATTGTGTTTTATACTTCCAAGGGAATTTTCTTTAAATGAGGGGGGAAGATGTGGCCTTCAAAGCATATATTTGGAAAATCTTTCTTCAACTGGGCAATTCTAATAGCCCCTACCCCAGTAGACTCAATGATAGCTTGTTCAGCAACAATGGGAGTTTCTGCCTCATGTCTACGACGTTGTGATTCAGGCCTAGAGGTTTGAGAAGATGATTTTTGACAAGGAGGCTCTACCGGTTGTTTTCCGTGGCCTGAAGGTTGTGTGGGGGCTCGAGGAGGAGAACACGATCGGGATCGATGTCTATAATCTTTATCCCTCTCCCTCTCGTAACGTTCCTGACTAGAGAAATCGCGATCGCGACCTCTTTCAGCCTCCTTCCTATGAGACTCATAGTACGAGCTAGATGATTATCGCGTAGAGTGGAGACTTCCCAATATAGATTCTCTCCTAGTCATTGTATCTGTAAAGAAGAAAGAAGAACGGAGTTATTAATCTCCTAAAGTCAGCAACTTTTGATCGAAAATTGTGTAGTGCCATGAAGTGTATATATATGTGCAACCCCCCGACCAACCGGAAATGTCGGCCACGCTTATAGGAAGAGACTCTCTTATGTCTCGAGCACTTTGAAGCTCCTCCAATCCGGTGTCATGTTGAAGCGACATATAGTCCGAGATTAGGATATCGGCAAGTCTTTCGAAGGGATTCTCTACTCGAGGGGAAGGAGTCTTCATGATTCTAACAACAGAAACAAGCAAAGACATGATTACAGATTTCCGTCTCGAAGATTTATGATGCTTATACACTACAGCCTTGCTTTTTCCCCTTCCCTCAAGACTTTGAAAGCTATCAGAAGGCCCGGCTAGGGGTTCATCATCGGTGGGCATATTTTCTTCCTCACCCTCTTCGGTTGCTACGATCCCCGGTGCTCTACGTTTAGCCCGTTTTTCCGAAGCTTCCCTCAGTGTTCCTTCAAGTCTTATGCTCTGATTTAGCTCAATTTTCCCGACATTCTCAAATTTCTGTCTGTTAGCACCGAGTCTATGTCCCTCATTTCACTTGGCACTTCTTAAAGGACCCATACTATTTCTTTAAAATGTGCGCCTTTAGGTTGTGGAACTATGGTTGTAAAAGGGAGGAAGATATGAGATTCAACATCATTATAACAAATTCATGAATTATCGAAGAAAATTGTGACGCTTACGTCTGGCTAACCATCGACTGGCGAATCGTGGAGGGCGTCGGACATAGAACCATTCTATTTTAAAATAGCTAAGCCTACTCTAGGAGCCCGTCACCACTTGATAGTTCCTATCTTCCTATGGGAATGTAAACGAAAGACTATCTCCCCGACTTTTAGCATTAAGTAGGTATCTGATTTCAATCGGAGTCGAGGGTCGAAAATGATGCTCCATGAATACAATGAATAGACTATTCAGCACCGCGTATCCATTAGGGTGTAGTTGTGAGGGGGCAATTCCGAAAAAAGCCAACACTTCCCGAATGTACTGGTTGAATAGGGGATGTGTTCCAGTAGTGCACGAATGTCGATTGAAAGTAGTAAACCCCTCCGGGGGAGCATGTGGTCTATCACTTGGCCCGGGTAACAAAACATCGGCTAATGATAAACCGCGCCTTAAGCATATTCGTCCCAACATATCTTCAAAGACATTGGACGGCATAGAGTCTTATGGATTCATGACAAAAGTTGCTCCTAGTAGCTCATCTGGAGATGGATCAATTACTTCAGCTGCGATGGCTGGTACCTCAATTATTGGGGTTGATGGACTTTGAGTTTTCTGCTGTTAAGAACTCGTGGATTCCGTAGCTAATTAACTTATCAAAAACCATCATTAGATGATAATAAACCCGTGTGTTCCCCAGTGTGAAATGCATGAATGTATTGTGTAGTGCAATATATTATTTGAGAAATTCTACAGAGTTTGAAAAAATATTAAAACGATAAGACTTCGAAATTCAACTAGAGTGACCATCATCGTTGATCTTCACAGCCATGCCATCCAGGCTATAGAGACCGATCTGGGTTAAAGTTCGTTAAAGTTCTGTTAAGTTACAGTTCTATCGACAAGCTTCAAAGGTAGTCAAATATACGTTTTAACAGTTGAATCCAGTTATGCAAGATTGAAGCTCGTCGGAGTCATACGTTCAAATGTGCAAGAGGTTTCAAGTTCATTATGGTTCAACTCGTATCAGTCACCAAAGCCTCTGTTCGTATCGATCAGTTTTGCATCCATCAGGATACGAGTTCGCATCGATCACTAAAGTTGCCTTCGTATCGATCTACTGGCACGTAGCCCATATCGATCGGAAACATTAGATTTCGTATCGATCAAATGCAACCCCTTTGCATCGATCAACAATTCTGAAGCATTCGTATCGATCATCTCGTGTCGATACGAAACTCCATCATCAATCGATACGAAGACTTCCATTTCATCATCTCGAAGTCCTATGATCCAGATCGATTCGAAAGACCCATCACCCCTCCATCATCGATACGAAAGCAGAACTCATGCATGTCTACACAGATCCTTCGTGTCCTTGATTTCTTCTTCTCCAAGTCCATCCAAGCATTGTCTCCTCCTTCTCCAAACCCATCTGTAATTATCACCACTCTGAAATTGGTCATGGGAACTGCTAGGATGGCTAAATATCTCAGGTCTCATCGTTCTAGAAGGGATTATTAAAGCTAATTGCCTAATTTAAACAATTGGTTCGAGAGATTAAGGTTTTGTTTGATTTAGAGACAAAGGGCAGTTTGCTTCTTAGCCCTTCATTCGATGCGAATACAGTCTGCATAAATGAAAGCAAGTGGAAATTTGGTTAAGTCCTAAGCATATTTATGTGGACTTGAATGTAAAAGAGAAAACGATTCATATCTCGGTGATAATGAACCGGTCAAAATGGTCTGAGACAAGACGATATGAAAGAGCTTCTTCGTATCCATCTACGGACGATTGTGGGAGAAGCTTTTCGGATCCATCAATTCATCGATGCGAAATAGTCATTTCATATCCATTAGTGAAGATTCCATCGATACGAAGAAGCCTTCTTCGTATCCTTCCATCACTCCTGTAATGCAATAGCTGTTTGTATCCATTAGTTCCCACTGATACGAATGCCACTACCAAGTCATGTTTGGAATGCCCAACTCCACCGATATGAAACGCTTATTTCGTATCCATCATATTGAAGACCGTCTGAATTATTTTTCAACCTTTTTACATCGATCCAGGAGAGGATCGATACGAAGGGACATTCTACAACAATCGTCAGGTGTTGTTACAAATCGAATTTCATATTGATTCAGGAGAGGGTCGATACGGGATTTGATACAAACAAATTTGAATAACTGACAACGAATCGTGAACATGCGAACGTTAACGGGAGTCGGGCTAACATACACTCATGTATAACGAACTAACATCCAATTTTCTAAAATTCATAGGAATTGAATATTCATCTGGAAACGATTAGAACAAAAAACAACAGATCATAATCATACGACACTCATTTACTACAGTACGTGGTACAACAATTGGCAGTCGACAGTTCATGATTTATGTTTCTAATGGATCAAAAAGTCATAGCTTTCGACGAGCGGACGACAACCATTCAGACAAGTTCAGAAAAAATTGTTCAGAATGATGATTGCGACTTTTCAAAGGACGTCATGTTCATACAAGACGTACTTTGGGGGGAAAATGTTATCCCGCCTTTTGGCAAAGCTGTGACACCAAGGGATTGACTGAAAAACGAGGATAGTCCGTCTCGAAGATCGATTATGCGCAGGCTCACTATGGATGTCGATAAATTTTCTCTAAGTCCAGATCAAGCTACAATTGATGACATGAGACAAGCAAAGCTATGAAGGCCAGTGTTTCAAATTTCAAGTCAATCCGACTTCGTGTGCTCAAGATATGATCGATGCGATTTAGGTAATTACTTTGTCCTTATCCATCAAACAATTAGAGAAACCTTCCTTCGTATCGATCTGGTTCGAATCCATCAGATGCGCGTGCTTTCGTACCGATCAGGAGAGTAGCGCTCTTGGCATCCATCCTTCCTCATATGGCTTCGCACTAATCACCTCCAACTTGTTTGTATCAGTCAACCCAATTCCAAATCGTATCCATCCATGACTAGCTACTTGTACCCATCGATTCGTAGTACGGAAGTCAGTTTCATATCGATCTAGTCTTAACATAATTCTTATCAATCGGCCAACGGTCGATACGAAATCAATATCTCCTTTTGATACAAAAGCGACTATATAGCGATTGATACGAACAGAACATTGATGATCGATACGAACAGAGCGGTCGTGATCAATACGAACAAGGCTCAACTGGATCGATACAAATAAGATACGCTCCTATGAAAGAATTAGTCACTTGGCCTGAAAAGTGGATCGATCCTAGGAGTTCGCACCGCGTCAACTTGCAAGCACATGCCCAAAAAGCAATACGCACAGATCGATACGAAGAGAATCGATACGAATTCAACAGCCTACATAAAACCTTAACTTGCCTCGATCATAACACACAATCTACAAGTCCAAACGCCACTAAATTTTCACAGGAGCTTGCGTACATCCTCGACAACGTTCACGGTCGAACCTGACTCAATTGGATAAAACATTAATTGATACGAAGCTCATTCATATCGATCACAGATCTAGTGCAAACTGCATGGGATCGATCGGGTGGGCCCACTCATGTGTAAGAAGAAGTCTTCCGAAATCTAAGCGAGATATTTGCACCCTACGCCGATAAATAGCATCCCAGAGTCTACGGGAAAGGGACCTTTTGGTTCTTCTACGTACGGACTCAAATCACTGTTATACTCAAAGATCACTTGAAGTGTTTGTTAGAGAATCCTCTTTTTCCATTTATTTTCTTTATTTTATCTCTTCAAATACTTCCGATGAGTGTTATGCCCAATTTTGGTACAGACAAACTATCTAAACTATTTTCTAAATTTTCGATTGTGTAAAGTGGAAGTGTTTATATTTAAATCCCTGATTTTGAATCAAATATGGTTAAATGATGTTACAACTTAAGTTGAGATTTGAAATGCTATTTGCTAGTGAAATGACATATTTGACTAAATATGATGATTATGAAATAAGGATTTAATTAACCTATCTTATCGACATGATTTTGAAAATGAATATGATTTTGAAAGTGACATGGTTTGAATTGAATATGATATTTTAATATCAAGTATGAATTGATTTTTGGAAAAGTAAAAAAACCATCCGGTATGAATTAAGCGTTCGGCTGTTAAAGAGACCGGGATCGGATATTTTCATACTCTATACCAATACCGAAAACCACTTTAACAACTATGTACGTGGTGGAGATTTCAGAATGAAGTACGATGGTTTGGTAAACGATTTTGTATGAGGTATTTACATAGCCTTGACTCCCGCGAGTCATCTTGATGTTGCTAAAACAAGAGCTATACCGGGCCAAGTGAGGTCTCTCCTCCGATCGGGCACATTTCTTCGGTACATATTATGACTTTGTGATTGATTTGGTGGCCACCCCACGATTTTGATTATGAAAGTTTGTTTCGAGGTGGACGGTAGTAGCTGCTATGCGTTACCACCAGTACAAGAGTGCAAATGGTAGAATCCTATCCTGGCATTGCCTCGTGTGCCGTGTCACATGCCTTATCGTGCCTTCTACGAGTCTGGTTTGTACCATACCTATGGAGTGCTCCTCGAGTGTACCATTTGTTTGGTGGGGCTTACAGTATCTGTATAGACTATGGGAATATCTAAAATGTATTAAGGGGGATATGGGTAACGCTCTAACGCTATTTTAATACTTTACAAAACTGTAGACACTATTATAATAGCGTATTTACTATGTATGTAGATAGTTTAATGAATCCTCATATTAGACACTGGATAGGAGATGTCAAACCACATAAACATCCATCTCCGACACTGTTATACTCCTATTTATTTACTGTTGATTTAACTTATGTAAAATCTTTTAGTTTTGACTCAAGTGTTTTGTCTTTTTATTACGCTCAGTCCAGTCTGAGCTTTTCAGTATATCGAAGACTACTTTTTTGGAGGGTGAAGGTGAAGATTTAGTACTATCACTGTTTATTATATTTTTTCCACTACGTCATGTTGTTCTGCTGCATTTTATTTATTTCTGTTGTATGTAACTCTGATATGTATTGTAAAAGTATAATCAAACATTATTTGTAAAATAGCTTCATGAACTGTTAAATTGACTATTCTATTTTGTCATTCCACTGTGAGATGTTGTGTTTTTTTTCCTACTATTCTCTTCTTTTTCTTATTTGTCCCATAACAATCCTCCCTTTTGAATGGTTTGAGTTTGACATGTGTGGTTTATTGTCGATTTAAACCGTCCAAAAAGGTGGGGTCGTTATAGTTGGTATTAGAGCTAGGTTTAGTGATAACCTAAGCTTTGTGGGATCTAACTCATTAGATATAGGGTACTAATACCCTAGAATGAGTTTGTCTGAGTGTATATGAGATAGCGTACTTAGAATGTCTTTCATAATACTTTCCCCCCAAAGTGCATCTTATTGCATCTTATTGCAAAAGGCTGTCAGGTTTAGTGGTCACTGCTTGGTCAAAAGGCTGGATAACACTTCCCTCCAATGTGCATCTTATTGCAAAAAAATGTGCTTTGATTTGAGACAAATATGGATTGCCAAATTGGACTACAATCCATTTTCCGAATAGTCGTTATCCTTTCATCGGGCTATTTTAGGTTTGAATCCATTTCTATTGAATTCAGAAGTCGAGTGTCCTATGCACACATGCATATACACATATATGCACACACTTGTAGATCTCTTAAACACGAGCACTTGAGTTTTTGTCTTCCCTTTTTATATATGATAGTTCGGTAAAGCTTATCCTTGCACCTTGGTGATGGTGTAGGAGGAGATAATGTGGGAAGAGCGTGAACATTCAGAAGGTGCTGAAATAGATTTGGCGGAGCTAGAGGAAAAGATTGTAAGTGTAAAGGAGACTGAGGCACTTAGAGCCGGTGAGCTTATTTTACACCCAGAACTAGTTGCTATAGTTCAAAATGATTAAGCTGAAGGTTATGTCACTACTCCTCAGGATATCGTTGTAGGTCTTACACCTAGGCCTCTTGGTGCTTCTGTCACTTAACCAAATCCTAGGTATAATCCGGATGCACTGCAACTTCACAAGCCATCATGCTATCTACAATCCAGGAGGGTAATTCGTATGGTAAGCCTGCACGCACTGAGCCTAAATCTAGCGGAGGTATATCGTTGACCTCATCCATATTTGAGAGAGCATACATAACGACGGTCAATGTCACTATTCTCTCATTTCATCTTTTTCAAATTTTAGGTTAGCCTACAACTCCAACTCTTTCCAAAGGGAGCTCCCAGCTAGGGCCAATAGCAATAATGATCGATTCAATGGCTTGGACTATCTTTGGAACAATTTCAAGCATTCTAATTAGCGATACTCCTAATCTCAATTGACACAGCGGATTAACAACAAGTTGTCGCCAAATGACGCAACAACAACAAACAATGATGGAACGATACAATGATGAATCGATGAATTAATAATACCCAAGATAAATGCACAAATCCGTTGATCTCGCGAGATACCAGATTCTAGCTATCTTTAACACGTTGATCGTGCACGATACCGTGTTAGAAGATCTATGATTCTTCGACGTTGATCTCGCACACGAGATTCCATGAACCGGCTTCAAAATCGTTGATTCGAGCGCACTCGAATAACCGAAGATGGAGAAAGGAGATAACACTCAACTTCTAATTTTTAAGAGGCACAAAGCACTCAAACAAAAGTTTACTCAAAATCAATCTCCTCAAATGATACAACTCACCCGCTATTTATAGGATTTACACACAGCAGCACACGACCTAACATAGGTCGTTAACGACCTAACAAACACGACACACGACTTAACATGTACAAGTTATACATCACACGACTTACGACTTACAGTATACAAGCGACATAACAGAGTTACAACACAACAACAACGGCCTAACATATACAACATACGACTTAACAAGTTGCACCACAACGCGGCTTAAGACCCAGCGACTCAAGAGAATGTCGTATAGAACGTCAGCGACATAACTTCAAGCAGCATAAGGAAATCAACTTCACGCGACCTATGGAAAGAGGCATGTGAGAGCGACTTATGGAATTGAGCGACCTAAGCATCTGAGCGACCTAACGCGCTAGGTCGTAGGTCGCTAGCGACCTAAAGAATTCTGGAGCGACCTAGGCTTCGCGTCATATGGATCTGCTCGCTAGGTCGTAGCTCGGTTATGTAATAACGAACTAAGGGAAAACAGTCACTTTGAAGCATCGCTGCATCTTTCTTCCCTCTTATCTCGTTATTCGTTACTCCATTAGGTCGCTGGCGACTTATTAACTCGTTAGGTTGCTCGCAACCTAAGGCAACATTAGATTGCGCTGCATCATCCTCCCCCGGTAGCAAAGAATTTGTCCCCGAATTCGCACTTCCCTGTTCTTCAACACGCTCCTCCTTATCGTACGGAATCAAGTGTTTGACATTGAAAATGTCTGCAGTGTGAATATGTTCCGGTAACCTCAACCGATATGCATTATCATTGATCTTCTTCAAGATCTCTACTGGACCAATCTTTTGAGCTTTCAATTTATTGTAAGTTCCAAATGGAAAACGATCATTCGTCAATACTGCGTAAACAAAATCACCTTCTTTGAAATCCGCACTCCTTCGCCTTTTATTTGACAGTTGCTTATACTTCTCATTTGACTTAAGCAATCGTTCATGAACAATCCTGTGACACTCCTGCAACTCATTTACGAAATCACAAGCTCGTTTAACAACCCCTTTCTAACGTGGAATTATCGATAAATCCAACGGTCCATTCGGAATTGCTGAATATACTACTTGAAATGGACTGAATCCAGTACTTCGATTAACAGCATAATTATGTGCAAATTCTGCCTGACACAACTTCACATCCCAGCTCTTCAAATTATTCAGCACAAGACATCTCAACAAGTTTCCCGACGATCTGTTCACCACTTCCGTTTTCCCATCCGTTTGTGGATGATAGGCGCTACTAAAATTCAGCTTAGGCCCAACCACCTTCCACAGAGTCAACCAAAAATGACTTAGAAATCGAGTATCCCGATCAGAAACAATTATCTCAGGTATCCCATGCAGTCGATAAACCTCTTTAAAGAATATTTGAGCAACACGGACTGCATCGGCGGTCTTTTTACAAGCAATGAAATGTGCCATCTTTGAAAATCTATCCACCACAACATATATAGAATCATTCCCTCATTGAGTTCTTGGCAAACCCAAATCAAAATCCATGCTAACATCAACCCACGGTCTAGTAGACACAGGCAATGGCATATACAATCCTGCATTCGTAGCTGTCCCTTTGGAAACTTGACACATGTGACATCTCTGCACAAATCTTTCAACTTCTTTCCTCATGGAAGGCCAAAAATATGATTGAGAAATCAACTGCAAAGTACGATCTCTACCCACATGTCCTTCTTCATGCAATTCCTTCACAATCTTCATCCGCAAACTGCACTCTGGTATACACAACTGATTTCTTTTGAATAGAAAACCATCCACCAACACATACTCATCCGTCTTCCTTTTTGGACTTCATCTATAATCTTAGCAAAGTAAGGATCCTCAATAAACAATTCTGGAAGTACATCAAACCCCATCACTTCAACTTTCATTGTAGTCAACAAATAATTTCTTCTACTCAATGCGTCTGCCACCCGATTTGTAACTCCCGACTTATGCTTTACAACAAATGTAAACCGTTGCAAGTATGCGATCCATGAAGCATGCCTGGCTGCAATCTTACCCTGTCCCTGCAAATGCTTCAACGCTTCATGATCAGTATACAACACAAATTCTTTATGAAACAAATAGTGTCTCCAATGCTTTATGGCTTGGACAATAGCATAGAACTCCAAGTCATAGGTACTGTATCTTGTCTTGGCTCCAGAAAATTTCTCGCTTAAATAAGAAATTGGACGACCCTTCTGACTTAATAGTCCACCAATTCCAACCTTAGACGCATCAATATCTAGCTCAAAAAGCAACTGAAAATTCGGGTATCTAAGAATCGGTGTTGTAGTCAAGAGTGTCTTGATCTGCTGGAAAGCAGAATTAGCTTCCTCAGTCCACACAAACTGCTTTCCTTTCATACAATCTGTCGCTGGTGCCATCACGATACTGAAATGTGGAATAAACCTTCGGTAGAATGATGCTAACTGTGGAAACTTCTCACTTCGGTTATAGTCCTGGGTTGTGGCCAATCCTTGATTGCTTCAACTTTACCTTGATCCGCATGGATTCCTTCTTTGGACAACACATGCCCCAAAAACAAAACACTGTGTGTCATGAATATGCACTTCTTTGTTGCCGCGTAAAGTTGCTCCTGACGAAGTATCATCAACACTTCCCGCAAGTGTTGTAGATGTTCTTCTGTGCTTCCACTGTATATCAATATATCATCAAAGTATACCACCACGAGCTTTCCAATAAACAGTCAAAAGATCTGATTCATCACACGCATAAAAGTTCTAGGTGCATTCGAAAGACCAAACGGCATGACCAGCCACTCATACAACCCTTTCTGTGTCTTGAATGCGGTCTTCCATTCATCCCCTGGTCGAATTCGAATTTGATGATACCCACTCTTCAGATCAATCTTTGAGAAGATAGCTGCTCCACTCAGCTGATCTAACAAATCATCCTATCTTGGCATCAAAAATCTGTACCTCACTGTAATCTTGTTTAGTGCTCGGCTATCTGTACACATTCTCCAAGTTCCATCCTTCTTTGGTACTAACAAAGCTGCTACTGCACAAGGACTTAAGCTTTCTTGTACGCGCCCTTGTTCAAGTAACTCCTCCACTTGCCTTCTCAGCTCTTCATGCTCCTTTGGTAACACAGCTCTCGGAACAAGATCAATCCGATGTTGTATGTCTCTCAACGGTGGTAACTCTTTTGGTAACTTATCAGGAAATACATCTTCAAACTTCTTCAACACTGGCTTAACTTCCTCAGGAACTTCTACCGCTTCACTACTTTCACGTCTAATCCACAGAAATACTTCAGGTCCATCCTCTACTTCCTTGACAAATTCCTTCAAAGATAACAGTTTTTAGTTCCTCGATTTCCTCCAACTTGCTTTCACTTTGTTGTCGCTTTTTAGGAACTAAAGTGATTCTAGTGCCCTCGAACATGAAACTATAGCAGTTAGTCCTTTCCATCGTGTTGCACGGCTCTATCGAATTGCCACGGTCTCCCCAACAACAAATGACATACATTCATATCTACCACATCACACCAAATTTCATCCTTATACTTCTTTCCGATGGAAAAAGTTACACAAGCTCTTCGACTAACCTTCACTTCCCCACCTTTCCTCAACCAAGCTAATTTGTAGGGTTCGGGATGTTTCTCCGTCTTTAACGCTAACTTCTTTACAGCTTCTGTAGAAATGATGTTATCACAACTTCCTGCATCGATAACAAACTTACAAACCCTTCCCAAAATAGTGCACGTTGACTGAAAGATGTTACTCCTCAACCAACTAGTCTCCTCTTCCTGCTTTGGTGTCAAGCAAGATCTCCTCATCATCAACGAATATCCCTCGTCTCCCGCCAATAATTCTTCTTCCTCCTCAACTTGTGGTGAATTGGAACATTCTATTTCTGCATCCTCATCCTCAACTTCAGCAACCATCGCTCGCTTCTTAGGCTTCGGACATTCATTGCTCTTATGACCAAACTCCTGACAGTTATAACACTTGAAATTGTTGTTGACCTTGGTCTTAGCAACTTTATTGACAACCGGTTTACTAACAGCCTTGGAAACATTAGTATTGCTACTAGCACCCTTGTTCTGGTTGTTAGAATTCATAAACACACCACCTCCTCTTCTACCTTGCTTCTCCCAAGCTAGAGCCTTCTGGTGTGCTTCAGAAACGGATCTTAGATCAAACATATTCACCATATCCTGAATTTGCATTCTCAATCCTCCAACAAATCTAGATGTCAACTTTTCCTCCGTTTCCATGATATCGTTCCTAGCAATCAGTTGATAAAACTCATATGCATAATCATTTACCGACTTTGTCCTTTATCTCAAATTCTGTAAGCGCTGATACATAAGAGACTGATAGTTATAAGGCAAGAAAGTAGCCTTCATCAACTTCTTCATCTTTTCCCGTGAAACAATCTTCGACTTTCCCATTCTCTTCCGTGTAAGTTTAGTTTGTTGCCACCATGCCATAGCTCTTCCCCTCGATCGTGTAGCAACCAACTTAACTCTACGATGCTTGGGTACTTCCTTGAAGTCAAAAATTTCCTCAACATTTGATAACCAATCCAAAAACTCTTCCGCTATCATTCCTCCCTTGAATTCTGGAATCTCTGTTTTCATCCCCGACTCCCATCGTCGATCATCTTCTACATTCCGATATTGACTTCGTACTTGGTCTTAATCTCGATAATGAATACTACCTCTATCACCATCTTCATCATAATCAAATGTATTTCGATATCGATCTCGACCATCAACATCTCCACGATCACACATATCTCTTCTACTATGTCTTTCAGCATCACGATATGGCTCATCTCCAAACTCACGTGGAGTTCTTCTCTCTTTATTTCTGTACTCATAGTGTTCTCGTCTCATTGAAACTGATGATTCTCTTCTTTCTCTACAAGATTGTGGTGACACCCTCCTCGCTTCCGAAACTGATGGTGAAACCCTGTTTCCTCCATGGTTCGAGATTGGTGACCTTCTCTTTTGACTTTGATTCATGTCATTCATCAATTTCTCTAACTTTCCAATACCTTCATCGAACTTTTCATTGATACGTTGTTCCATTTGCTCAGCTTCTTGTCTTCGATACACATCTTCAACATTTTGAAATCGATTAGCACATCTCGGAGGCATTTTCGAATCTTTAACAAATCCAAACACACACTTCAAATAGCACAACTTTAACTCAAATCTGAACTTGACTTCTCTCGGCCTGCACTTAGCTTGGCTCGGCTCCAACTTCTATAACTCTCGGCTCAAACTCCAACACTTCAACTCGGCTCCCAATAGGCTCGGCTTAGCTATGATTGGCTATGTCTAGCTCCGATACCAAACTGACGCAGCGGATTAACAACAAGCTGTCGCCAAATGACGCAACAACAACAAACAACGATGGAACGATACAATGATGAATCGATGAATTAATAATACCCAAGATAAATGCACAAATCCGTTGATCTCGTGAGATACCGGATTCTAGCTATCTTTAACACGTTGATCACACACGATACCGTGTTATAAGATCTATGATTCTTCGACGTTGATCTCGCGCACGAGATTCCGTGAACCGGCTTCAAAATCATTGATTCGAGCGCACTCGAATAACCGAAGATGGAGAAAGGAGATAACACTCAACTTCCAATTTTTAAGAGGCACAAAGCACTCAAACAAAAGTTTATTCAAAATCAATCTCCTCAAATGATACAACTCACCCGCTATTTATAGGATTTACACACAACAGCACACGACCTAACACAGGTCGTTAACGACCTAACAAACACGACACACGACTTAACATGTACAAGTTATACATCACACGACTTACGACTTACAGTATACAAGCGACATAACAGAGTTACAACACAACAACAACGGCCTAACATATACAACATACGACTTAACAAGTTGCACCACAACGCGGCTTAAGACCCGGCGACTCAAGAGAATGTCGTATAGAACGTCAGCGACATAACTTCAAGCAGCATAAGGAAATCAACTTCACGCGACCTATGGAAAGCGGCATGTGAGAGTGACTTATGGAATTGAGTGACCTAAGCATCTGAGCGACCTAACGCGCTAGGTCGTAGGTCGCTAGCGACCTAAAGAATTCTGGAGCGACCTAGGCTTCGCGTCATATGGATCTGCTCGCTAGGTCGTAGCTCGGTTATGTAATAACGAACTAAGGGAAAACAGTCACTTTGAAGCATCGTTGCATCTTTCTTCCCTCTTATCTCGTTATTCGTTACTCCGTTAGGTCGCTGGCGACTTATTAACTCGTTAGGTCGCTCGCGACCTAAGGCAACATTAGATTGCGCTGCATCATCAATACACAGAAGATCTAAGCTCTTGACGAAGAAAGGACTGGTGAGTTTTAGGAGATTCAAATTAATGAGGGTGTTTTAATGTGGTGACCTTAGGGCATGTTATAAAGACACAAGCAGGAGATCCACGATGAATAACTACTGTATGCCAGCAAAATTAAGCAAGAACCGACAGACTTCTTACCTCCGCCATTATCCGTCGCTTTATCTGGTGATCCCATTTTCATTCCGGTCATGATTCCTATGTCTGGAGTTACTCAAAGCATGCATGTTGTTCCTTTCATATCACACCTTCAAAGGTTGAAGGGAGTGGAGGAAGGGCGCAGAAGCAGCCTGAGGGATCCGGTGCTCCATCATCTGGAGAAGAGAAGGAGAGAAAAGATAGTAAGAGGAAGATCAAAAATTGATCACTTGTCTCCTTCATGTTTTTAGTTGTGCTATTGCAGGACTTGATTTTGTTTTTCGGCCAGTACTGTGCAAATTCATCCCCCGGTTTGCTTTCATTGTGGATGTTAATAACATCTATACTGATTTTGGATGTGAATAAGAAGACTTTTTGTTTCGTTTAAGTCTTGTGTGAATTTTCTTAAGTGTTAGAGAACTGCTCTACATTTAATGTGTTTGCGATCCACTTCTCGCTATCCTCATTGAACAAAGTCTTTAGTCCATTTCATTACTTATGAGTTAAGAATAATCTATAGGATGTTTATCTGCATACGACCATGTTCAACTCTAGAACTTAGTCAAATTCCAGTTACTTTAAAGGTTGACTTAACATTCCTTTCAAGGATGTTTCAAGTGCAGTCATGCCTGTCTCTAGGCATCAATCGTAGTAATTCAACTTTAGATGTCACATTGGACATCCTTCTTTAAAATGCATGCGCTGACCATGATAAACTCTAGGTAACAGTCGGAATTAACTTTTAATTATAATGGTTCAAACATTCTCATACAAAATGATTGTCTTCGATCGACCCTAACTTCGGACATTGATCAAAGTTAAACAAGATCCTGCCTATCTCGGGCATAAACGTTTTGTTTTGCCTACTCCAAGCAAGGTGTCGATGCTCTACCAAATTTTGGGCATGAGTAATAAAGGCAAACTGGCATTTATCTCTAGACACCAGATATTGTTAAACTTCGTGCATCCGATCATGGACTGTAGAAGTTTAGTCGGTACCAATCTTCGAGAACTTGCAAATCTGCATTTTGCACCTTAAGTTTATTTAAATATAACAATATTCACAATGTAAATTTGAGTACAGACAGATTTTAGTCATTCCCTTTATAAAATGGTAGAAATGACAGACTCCGTATTGTTACACAGCTTTGATTAAGTATGTACAAATTTTCATTTATTGAAATATCATCGCAAGTGTTCCCTGTTCCATGGCTGCGGGAGTGAGATCTTATCCAATATTCCTAACTTGAACATGCCATCTCCAAGCTTTTGTTAAATCGAGTACGGAACTTCCTAGGTCGGGCCTAAGTTCATAAAGCCGAGGAATATTCATTTGAGAAGGAGATCGCCAATTATAAAGGTCTAAGCTCTGACCTTTGATGTTGTAGTATCGGATGACTAGATTTCGATGTGTGGCCACTCTCAAGTCGACTTTGTCATGTTTCTCATCAATCTATCGAGAGACTCCGGCAAGAATTCCTCATATGTTTGTGGATTATAGAAAATCACTCGATGAGAAGGTACTTCAAGTTCAATCGAGATCATAGCCTCTGACCCATAAGCTAAGGTGAATGGAGAGTGGCCGGTCGTGGACTAATAGGTTGTTCGATAAGCCCAAAGTGCTAGTGGAAGTTCATCGACTCACTTGTCCTTGGCCTTCTCCATTTTCTTCCTAAGAATGGACTTAATAATCTTAATCACTACCATGACCTGTCCATTCGCCTGGGGGTGTGCCATCATTGCAAATCTCTACTCTATGAGATGCCTGCGATAGAAATCTTTGAACTCAATGCTATCGAATTGAGTTTCGCTATCAGAAATAATCATTTGTGGGACTCCAAATCGACAATATTTTTTTGACTATAAAGTTGATTAATTTTCTATGGTGATTGTGGCTAACAGCTCTTCCTCGGCCTATTTGGAGAAGTAATAAACTGTGACGATGGCATACATAGCACCACCTTTAGATATCAGCAATACACCAATGATATCGATTTGCCAAACTACAAACGACCAGGGATAGACTATTTGAGTAATCTTTGTTGGTATGGCTTTGGTATCTTAGCAAATCTCTGCCATTTATCACACTTTTTAGTGTAATCAGCTGCATCTCAGTTGAAGGTTGGCCAGAAATACCCATTACAAAGGATCTTCTTTGCTAGGGTTTACCCTGTATTGTGGTTTCCATAGGCCTTTTCATGTACTTCCTTCAGGAATTTCTTGGTCTCATCGTTGATGACACACCGAAGCATAGGGATAAAGAATCTTTCCTGTAAAGTGCTTATCCTTTCAAGATAAATCTCGCACCTTTATGAAGAAGTAGGCGTCGTTCGTTCTTCCCGTCCGGAAGAATTCCTCACTATAAATAGTTCTTTATTGGGGTCATTCATAACTCCTTCTCAAGTTCAGTATCCAAGATCCAGTGGACATCCATCTGGTCGATGCTCAGAGTTGACAGTACTTCCACCAAAATCAGGCCTATAAGCCGCGCATCTCCGAGACTAGCTAACTTAGCTAACGAGTTAGCCTTCACATTTTCCTCTTTGGGAATATGTGGTATCATTTAATATTCAATACCACTAAGTAGCTCAAGGACTCGGTTTAGATAAAAAGCTAGCCTTGCTCCTTTCGCTTGAAACTCCTTCCGCACTTGACATACCACCAATTGTGAATCACCAAAGATAAGCAAAGTTTAGCCCTCGGTTCCTTTGCAATCTTGAGTCCTGCAATCAAGGCCTCGTATTCTACATCATTATTCATTATGGGAAAGTCAAGTTTTAGGACATAACAAATAGGGTGTTCCTTAAGATTCACTAGCACGACACCGACGTTGAAACAACATTCATTAGATGCATCATCTATATGCATCTTCACTTGGAATTATGTTCTCCATTGCTCTTCAGAGTGTCATCTCGCACAGTGTATTCAGCAAAGAAATCCACCAAAGCTTGACCCTAGGCTGCCCTTTGGGGATGATAGATTATGTCATATTAGCTCAATTCAATGTTCCATTTTAATAGCCTTCCAGAGGTCTTAGGTTATTACAGGACCCATCTCAAAGGCTATTCAGTTAGAGCTTCTGATTGTATGAGCCTGAAAGTAGCGAAGGAGTTTCCTCGAAGCAATCAATAGGCAGTATCCAAGCTTTTCCAACTTTGGATAATTTCTTTTTGCCCCTATTGACTACTTACTGATAGTACAATGGCCTTTGGATTCGGGACTCCTAACGCACGATTGTTGTGCTTAAAGCATGCACAAAAACTGCTAGATAAATAAACAAGTCCTCATCGTCCACTGGCTTAGATGGAATGGGAGATATCTCTAACTGATCCATCAGAGATCGGAATGCACCTATACATTCTTACGTCCAAGCAAATTTTCTTTTCCCTTTTCTTGATCACATCAAAAAGGGATGCATTTGTCAGTTGCTCTGAAGATTAATCGACTTAGGGCTTCGACCTTCCCATTCAAGCTTTGGACGTCTTTGATCATCTCCTAGGCTTGGATGTTCCTTCGTGCTTCAATCTTCTAAGGATTAGCTTCGATCCCACGAGAGTTCACAATGAAGCCCAAGAATTTCCCTGATGCAGTGTCGAATGAGCATTTCAAGGGGTTAAATTTATCCCATACTTTTGGAGAACACTAAATATCTCTACCAAATCATAAATATGGCTCCTCGATCGCCATGACTTCACGAGCATATCATCCATGTATACCTCCATCATGCATTCGATCTGATCTTTAAACATCCTATTCACTAGCCACTGGTAAGTCGCTCTTGCGTTCTTTAATCCAAATGGCATGACAAGATAGGGGTATAGTCCCAAATCAGTTAAGAAGCTAGTGTGTTTCTAGTCTGGTACATGCATTGGGATATGATTATATACATAGTATGCATCTACAGGTGAGAGCAATTCATGTCTACACTACTACAAAATAGGTCATTTGCATCGGTTGTTTACCCCCCTCCCCTTTTGCATCATTTCAACAACTGATGCATATGCAACCGATGCAACAGGCTTAACACTTTTGCATCAGTTCTGAAACCGATACAAAAAGGTCCTTTTTGCATCGGTTGTTACTAACAACTGATGCAAAATATCATGGTTGGTTGCTTGAACACAGCCCCCATGTTGCATCGGTTGTAATGAAAACCGATGCAACAAAGAAACTTGTTGCATCGGTTTTTTATAACAACCGATGCAAACTAATCCCTCTATTGCATCAGCTGTTTATACCTGATGCGAAAAAGCCATTCTAAGAAACCATTATTACAGTACTCAAATAGAGAATATATATATATATATTATTGATTATAACAAACAATTATTGCATGCAATATTACAATCATTCAAAATTAAATTTGAAGGCAAATACAAACTGAATAACATAATACCAAAATAAACATCGCAAGTTCATACAGCCACTTTCAACAAATTCATATCACTGCATATACCCAATACATTTCATTGTCTCTACCAATACCATCCTCTATCAGAACAGCAACTTCATCCACCAATCATCAGCTGATTACAAGGCACGCCATCACCATCAATATCCATTCTACATCATCAGTTCCACAACCCACTATCAACACTTCATCACTTCAATTCAAAACCCACTGTCAACACTTCAATTCTGCCTGCCTTTTGCACTTTCAACACCTGCAACACATTTCACCAGAGAACAACAATCCAACATTGCCTGCAACTTCAGCCACCACATCAACCATCTCCACACATCTCTGTCAATAGCAACTACAAGCTTCACCCATACAGTCATTACTACCACTCCACAACAGCATCTTCATTCATCGACCATTTGCCACAACCTGATCACCACAAAACAACATCATCCACTATTCACTACCCACAGTTCAACCATCATCGGCGAACCATCCCTCATATATCACTGCTATTCACTGCAAATACCCCAGTTCATCCATCATTTCCACCTCTACAAAACACACTGCAACATTCACTGCAATTACTTATAACTTCACTACATCTTCAGTTTCCAGTTCCACAACCTTCATTTTCACTAATACTTCATCCCACTGTCTACCAAGCACATCTTCACATTTCCACTAATACTTCATTTTCACTAATACCGCATCTTCACATTTCAAACAACAGTATCTGTCAACCATTTACTTGCCTCGCTTCTGCCTGAACCACTTCGACCATATTCACCATACCTTGTACATCACTCTACCCTACTGTCAATACTGCCACTGCAGCTTCACCTGAACCATTGCCTTCCACCATCTGCTGCCACCCTGCTCAAACCCTATCAGACCATCCACTTGCCTACACAACATATCACTCCTCCACAAACAATCCACCACCATCAGTTACAAACAGACATTCATCAAACATTTCACACAGCAGATTTCACTGCACATACCTGATCACCATAAACCCCCACACAACACCCTTGTCCGATCAACTCCTACTGCTCCAAATTGAATACAACCACTATCTCAAACAAACCACAACATCATCACCCTGCCTGTCACATTAGTTCCCTACCTTCCATTGTTGCATTCCTTCAATATCATAAAAATAAATTATTATATAAATCAGAAAGTAGGTTAACAAACAAACTAGAATTAGTTGACAACCAAAACAATAATGTCCACAGATAATATTATTCTATTGTCAATGAATTGAATGAACCATAACAAACTATATAACATAAGCTGTAGCATACATATCTGAGGTGAATTTTATTCACAACTCTGAATTTTAGGACTAGATTGCAAGGGGGGAAAATGGCAACTGGAAAATAAAGGATTTATATACCTCAACATGCCAATCAGTTAGAACACCCTCATGCTCTGAGTAATATCGTTTTGCACTGTTTCAATGAAATTAGTAGTAGGTGTGCCGAATCGCTGAAAATTTGAGATAATTTAGCTAACCATATTCAGATCATACAAAAAAAAAATCAATATGCTGCACGCACATCTCTAATTTAGGGTCTTTGTAGAAAAATTTACATGATCAAATAGTACGTTGAATGTTGCAGAAGATATAAACTACACATCACCGAGCCATACTTTGTGCTGGTGAACTTAATAATCATGTAGCTAAAAACATTCAAAGCATGTGCCGAAAATCAAATTTTCTCTTTGTAAAAATATAAACAAATAAAAACAGTAGGAAAGATAAAAATCGTTCGAGTACCAGACCTCGGCAGAATTGAAACTATTGATTTCACAGGAACAAGTACTGCATGTCATGGGATTTTTATTTCAAAAATCAATATGTACAATGTCCATATCATATAAATTTCCATGACCCTCTTTAACTGCATAGCAAGAAAATATTATTAAGAAAGAGTTAAAAAATGACAACACTGTTATAGAAAGTCAGGAACAAACTTAAAAAAAAAATTGACTACAATCACCAACAATTAACAATACTGTCATACTATTGAAACTAGCCAACACAAACAGGTTATAATACTAATGATTACACATCTATAATGCTTGCTTTGTCAATTGATTTTGTGATCATAATTATGTAACCAAGAATACTATTGGGAATTGATTGACACATATACACATGTTGCTTCTCTAATATCAAGTAGATATGATTAGGACATACCTCAATTTGAAGGTCATAAACCAATCTAAATACAAGCCCAGTAGGAACTCCAATTAAGTAATAACTTCCAAGAGTAATATAAGCAAATAGGCCCTTTGTCGGACCAATACCACGCCTACATTGATTCCATAGATCCATCTAAGTCAATGAAAAAACAGATTAGTGAATGGTAGATGTATGATCATACCATGTTCTTAAAATAAATGAGCAAGTAGCCATCTCTATTCATTCGTCTATATTCATTCGATAAATTTAAGCATAAATCTGGATAAAGTTCTCATGTGTTATCGCTATCTGAAATTCATATATGTGATAGAAGAAACATGATTATATGATTCTTTTATATTTGAACTGAAAAAAGCAGTACAATTTATATAGAGAGGGCATCCATTGCAAGTTTTCAGCATTTCTCAAATTTCCAGTCAATAGTATCAATGTTTGATAATACCAAAATTATTGCCATGACAGCCACTTGGTAGACTATGTTTTGGTACTAGGTAGACTATGTTTAGGAGATTAATGAGGAGAGAAAAAAACATAGTATGAGGAGAAAAAGTTGCTTTTGCACTAGACATTTGAAGACGATTGGAAAAAGAACGTCCCTGTTAATTCGCGGATTTTGCCTTCTCCTATCTCTGTTTTCCTTAGCAATACCAATTCTGTTAACATTAATTTTGATAATGATAATAAGTTCTTGCTCCACTGCTGTTTCCCTTAGCAATACCAGTTCCGTTCACATTAATTTTGATAATGATAATAAGTTATTATTGCACGCTGACATAATTACCGTAGAAAATGGGCAATCAACCGCTACCTTTTTGCTATTGCAGTCTTACAAACCGGGCAAGCATTTTTATGCAGAAGTCACTGTTTGATATAGTAGGCGTGATAGCTATGACCACATTCCAGCTTACCCATATCATCATTTGCTTCATATTCCTCCTGGATCATGAATACATATATTTAGACATTTGTTTGTACAGCTATCTATCTAATAACAAATTAGTAGAATGTAGCCCAAAATATTATCTCATGTGTTATATATTAACTTCTAAGAAGATAATACGAGTTTCCAGGTGATACCTTACTGCAAATGAACACACATCCACTTTTGTGTCATACTCTTCATTTCAGGGAACTTTTAGAGCAAAATACCTGCCTGTAAGATGTGAAAAATATATCAGAAAGACATTATTTTTTATTATAAAATGTGAAACAAAGCCACTCAACCATGACAACTATTGAACTAGAAATTAAATGATTTATAGAATATTGCACTGTTCAAAATAGCAGTTGGATATATAACAACTATTGCACTATTCAATAAAACAATTTACTCTAATAGGCATCCTTGAAATAAGTTTACGTATTAATAATCTGGAAATGTATCTGCTAATTAAAATTATCTCTGCATATTGATTTTACCTATCTACTATTAACAGGTTTAGTTGAAGGATTTTGCAAGCTAGGCTGGAGCTGGAAACATGAACGAATAAAAGCTTTGCAAGAGAAATGTGTTTTTTTGCAAACTGAAACAGATCCAACACTGTCAACCTTCAGCCATCAGAGAAACCACTGCATTCATCACAATATCATCACATTTTCCACTCACCTTGCAACTCCTCTGCATTTCACACCTGACAACAAACTGCTGCTGACAACTTACACAACTTCATATACCACAACTTTCCTTACTCACACCAAACATTTACTTCATATTCACAACACCAAGTTTTTGCTGCCTCCAACCATAAACTTCTGTCGTCAAAATCCACTTCTCTGTTCATCTCTTCATCCTTAAATATAACATTCATCTCAAACCACTCACTACTTCAACATTCACTTTTTATGAAGTTGGGTTAATGATTGTCTTTGAAGACTGAAATAATAGTAAAATAATAATTTAAAGGGAAATTACAGTGGCGTTCTTATACATATATCCAGACGCTGGAAGCAAAACTAAAAATAAAGTTAAAATATCCCATAACTGAGAATAGTGATTTGAAAATTGAAGGAATATAAACTTGACAAAAAAGCAGATAGGGGATCATTTACAATACAGTAGCTAATTTTAACATGCAAATAGTTTATTCTTGAGTGAAATAACTACAGAAAAAATAAGCAATGTTTTATAATTGACGTTCAAAATAATGTTCTTATGCTGTGACTATAGATCATATATGTCAACATTCAAGAACTAAGGATAAAACTTGGAAATCTTTCAGGTATGCCCAATGGGATGAATAGATCCATATTCATTTGATAAAAATAAGTTTGGAAATTTTTCAGGTATGCCTATTGAAAATACGATTGGGTCAGAGGTTGGGCTACGATGGAAGGCCCTAAGAATTATTTGGGTTGGGGAGAATTAAATAATTGGTGGGTTGAATTCTAGAAATTGAAATTAGCTTGCCAATTTGGATCTGAAACAAAGTCGTCTGCTTGGGAAATTAAATGTTAAGTATCATTGTTGACTGGGATGAAATTGGATACAAAAGTTGGACCTAAAATTTGTAGGCTTGAAGTTACTGCATGGTTGCTACATAAAACTGAGGGGTGCTACATATAAACATAAAAATGTCTTGATGTCAGTAAAAAGTGCACTCAGCAACTTGCTGCCACCAAACCACAAGCTTCTGCAACCCACACTTCAACATTCACTCTCTCTGTCCACCACTCTCTACTTCCTTGCAGTCATCATTTGATAATGCTGCCTGACCACCTCCCAATACCACTCTGATGGAATGCTTCCTGTTATCAAATTATTTGGAAACATCAGCTTTTAAACTTTTGTAACATCTGAAGTTGTATAACTCAAGATATGAAATGTGCATTAAAACGGCATTACGAAGTAGGAATGCCAGGGATCTTTCCTAATATATTAAATGCAATTAAATAATCAATAACATTTATCACCAATAGGAACAAGAACAAACTGATCGGCAAGTGAAGAGTTGACCTGAAACATGGTAAAATATATTTTCATAGCTGCTATTTTAATATTCTTTAACCAGGCCAGTAATAGCAATAGCATGTGTATTTCTTAAACGTGCAAAATTACAATGTAGGTATCATTAGTATAAAACTCGGTGATTTGTCTTGACAAAAGGCTATAAACCTCATCTACAACTAAATAAATCCCTTATATTTCATAAGCATTTACTTACTTTTATGCTGAAATATAATATTTTTTTGGAGGAGTAGATTTGGCAGATGTTAGTTATCAAATAATAACAACCAGCATATTAGGATTAGAAGTATATTGTGGTACGTTCTTATTTAACTAGCTTACTATATTTGATTTGTATTGGATATATTATATCTCAAATCTATAAATTCTAATTCATAGCATTATAAATGAAAAATGGTCCTGATTTCTTATTCAATTGGCATAAAATATAACAAAGAGTAAATTTACCTCGCTGTTGGAAGAAGACTCATCCTCCTATCCTGAAATAACTCCTATACTCACCTTATCTTCAGATTCATTATTTTCATTCTTGCACACAGTGGGATGGTGAACCACCATCTCATCATCTCACTGCCTGCACACAGTGTTGTCACCTATACTGACAGTTCTGCCCCTTTTCCAAAACAACTTCACTTCAAAACATAAACTCTCATACAACAAGCTGTGCACCTCCAACTACTACACTCCATTCCACAACATCACCTGAAACTGCCTCAACCATATCACAGAACCACCAAACATCTTCCATAACAACTTCTTTACTCCTCTTTCAAACCCGCAACCCAGTCAATCTGCTTCGCCATAAGCAGACATCACTTCGACTCATCTCCTACCTCAATCTTTTTGCAGGTAAGACAACTTCAGAAAGCTGATTGAACACAACTCAACATCAAAGTCAATATACTAAACTACAATTAAAAAATAAAACATCCAACTTAAAAACAAGAATGAAGATATTCAACATGTGCAAGAAAAAAAGAATTAAAAAATACCTGTAAATTGAAACATGTGCATCACGACCAAATACCTGTAAATTGAAACATGTGCATCACGGCCAAAGAACAATACTGTAAAACATACTGGAAGTTTAATGTGATATATAATACCTTGATAATTCTATTGCTAAAGCTTGCAATAAAGAACATGGAAGAAGATAAAAACACATAGCATAAACAAACACTATCATGGTTTGAAAACTTATAATTAATAGGATGAAATAAACAGGAAAAGACTAGAAATTCAACTGTGCATTTCACCAAGCATCAAGTGGGCATCCACAATCTCAAACCAAAGCATTGTAAATATCCATAAGCGTTGCAGAAAACAGACATAGTCTCCACGAATTGAATGCTTTCTTTTTAAAGAGTGAAACTCCACTTTTGATAGAGGAATATCGTATTTTAATTTTGTATCAACTTACTGATAACCCAAAAGAATATGAAGTTTATATTGTTACCGAATACTGAATCATATGAAATTAAATAAAAATGAAGTAAAAGCAAACTTGTTTTAAAAGATATGGTAGTAACTTATGATAGTCCAAAAGAAGTATATGTTGAAAACTGAAACATATTTCATACATAAAATTAAAACAAAGAAAGTAAAATTCATGTACCCGGTTTCAAGATGAAATCGAAGAGGACCGACATAGCCAGGGAGATGTGTGATGACTGTAGACAGAGCCGAGGATGAAGATGAAAGAGCGATGATGAACAAAAGCATGCAAGGAAGAAGAAATAGAGAAGCCATGCCTCTTTTAAAATTTAAGGGAGAAATTGGAGGAGAAAGACGGAGAGATGTATCTTAGTTTTGCGATTGGAATTAATACTGAAGGTGGAGATGAAAAGATCTAGTTTTTGGGGGACTGAAAAATTATTTGCGAATGGAATGAAAATTTGATGGAGAAATGAAAATCTGAGAACTGAAATTTTAGCGGCAAACAAAAATGATTTGCGACGAACAAAAGTTAACGCGGGGGAAACAAAATTTAACGTATTTGCATCGGTTGAATTTAAAACCGATGCGATTAAAACTGTTTGCACATACCAATTGCATCGGTTGTTGGTGACAACTGATGCAAATTTGATTTTTATTACCTATTGCTTTTCACGTACCAATTGCATCAGTTATTGAGATAGAACTGATGCAAATAGTTCTATTTGCATCAGTTTTTATTTCAACTGCTGCAAATAGGGCGAAGCAATATGCACTTTTTGTAGTAGTGCTAGCTATCGAATCCACCAGCCGATCCATCCTCGGGAGTGGGAAGCTATCCTTGGGCATGCCTTATTTAGATTTAAATAATCGACCCATGTCCCGCACTTCTCATTTGACTTTTTCACCAAAACTGGGTTCGTACCCATTCCGGGTATAGTGTGTCGTAGACGAAGCTGTTATGTTTCAACTTCTCAACCTCTACTTTAAGTGCAACTGATCTCTCCAGACACAGGCTGTGGCATTTCTTTTTCATGGGAATATATTTTGGATCTACATTTAATGCATGGATCACATATCCAACAATATTCCACATATATCTAAGTGAGTCCAAGTGAATTCATCCTAGTTTGCTCAGAGAAAACCAACTTATTCCTTTATTATGCTTATGCCAAGTTACGATCTGATCTTCAGGACCCATGTGGGATCATCCTGGCTGATTGGAATGTCAATCGTTAGCTCGGCTGGTGAAGCCCTTCCATCCACCAGCTCTTTCCTCGGATCCATATCCTTATGGTGCCGACTGTGTTGCTCGAGCCGAGGCTCTGACGGTGGTTACTATGTGTCCAGAGCCTTGATGCAGAGAGTCCTCTCTACACCCTTTACATATTCTCTTCACCTCACCTCTTTCAACTTGGCGACGTAGCATTCATGGTTAAGTCCCTAATACTCTTTCCTATTCTTACACCATTCTCGAATTAGAATTTCATCGTTAAACACCATAGAGCAATGGCTGCTCTAAACTCAGTAAGGGTTGGTCGGCTCAAAAAAGCATTATAGGTAGAATAAATATCCAACACAACAAAAGGTACAAACCGAACTTGCTTGCGATCTCCCACTCGAAGAACCTCTGGTAGATCTATCTATCCACTAGCTCGGTAGCCATCTCATTAAATCCTTGGATCTTGATTTATACGGATTTAAGTCTATAGTCTTCAAAAGCATCTGGTCATAGGCTTTTTTGAATAGAATATTGACAGAACTCCTACAATCAACCAAAACCTTTCTCACAACCATAGGGCCAATCATAGCTGAAATAATAAGCAGATCAATGGTTGGGGCCTCTATCCATCAGCATCTCAATTACAAAAAGCAATATCATCTGTCATACTCTTGAGCTGCTTTTTCGAAATACCAACTTCGATGGCAAAATAGCATTCATTCGCAGCATGCTTTAACACACAAACATACTGCTCCATCTTGTTCCAACTCTTCTCAGCTTGATATAGTCCAGCAGTTATAGTGTTAATCACAAGACATTTCTCAAGCCTCATGTGCTCATCAACAATAGGTCTAGCCTGCCCCTACTGGAGGTTAGAGCCCTTTACTCGCCATCCTATGGGGCTTACGCAAACTGCTGTAGTATCGTTTTACGAATCAATTCCTTGACCACATCACATAAATGCCTACATTCGTTGGTGTTGTGACCGTGTGTCTCGTGAAATCTGTAGAATTTATCAGATCTATTTTCCTTTTCAGCTGACTCTTTAGGAGCCGGCTTCCTATAATGCTCTTTACCCTGGTTGCCAAGTAAATGTTTTTAATCGAGTTGTTCAACGGAGTATAATTATCAAACTTCACGATTCTTAGATGTCTCCTTGAATCCAACTTCTTATCTTTAGTTCTATTATTGTTCTCTCCCTATCCACCACTTCGGTTCTCTACATTCACATCAACATTTTTGGAACTTCCTCCGGACTGTTCACGATGATATTGCTCTATATCCTAAATGTCTAACATCATCCCTTTTAGGGACGAGTGCATGCCACTTATAGGCGTACGAACTGATTTTCCTTCCTATAAAAAATATCCATCATCGACGGGGTTTCACTTCCAACCATCGCCTGAAATCATTATCGGGATGAATCGCCCTGATCACTCCCATCAATATGATATCCTCTTGAGCATTGCTTACTTCCATCGTTGCAATATGAAATCTATGTAAGAAATTCTTCAAATACTCTCCCACTTCCTGGAAGAGTTTATAAAGTGATATAACATTTTTCAGACGGGTTGAATGCGTATGGAATTGTTCGATGAACTTTCATAGCAGTTGCTCGAAAGATGATATGGATTTTGGCAGTAGCTGGGTGAACCACATCATCACTACCCTTTCCAAGAAAGTCAGGAAACAATGACATCTTACCGCATTTGTGGCTTTGGCAGAACCGATATGCTATTCATATTTCAACAAGTGTTGCCTTGAATCCGTTTTCCCATCGTACAACGACATCGTTGGCATTACAAATCTCCTTGGGTACTTCGTATGTAGGATCTCCTCATGAACGCATTTTTCCTTAGAAAGGTGCCTCACTCATCATTTGTCCGATGCTGGCTCTCATTAATCGGTCTTCTGACTATTTCAATCAAATCTAACTCGAGTGTATCGACTAAGCAACGGTATCATAATTTATCCCAAGTGTTTAGCCTGATAATCGCTCTTGGTTCGTCTCACGGTACTTAGGTTCCCCTAACTCCAGGAGAACCATTCGTTCAGTAGTTCCATATAGATGATCTCTTTGAAGTGGATCCATAGTAGCTGCTTGACCACTAACATCCTAGCCATCTACAACATATCCACAAGCTAAGCCAGCACCATCGCCCAAGAGTCGGTCGCTTGCATCCAAGTTGGTTGGTTCGGTGCTAATCCCTCTCGATGGATCGGTACCGATCCATAAATCATGGTCATGGTTTGGTCCTGTCTTTTGCTTTAACTTCTCGGTATCCTTCTTGAACATCTTCTGCTTTCCATCCGTTGACCTACACTTCGATGATGAGGAACTACAGAACTCTAAATTAGAAGGTGTTTTGTCTCTCCTGGTTCTCCTGCAACTACCAGTCAACTGGTTTAGTAAGTCCAAGCTCTGCTTCATCAGCGCATTTAAGTCATTGCGGTTTTCTTGAAGCTTATCTTCCATCTGCTTCATCATATGGTTCATCTCAACCCTAGTAATCACATCCACCAAGTTTTGAACATTTGCAGCATCTGGCTGCATAACATCTACAATGTGTGGACGATCGACTTCCTCAATATCTTCAACACACGTGAAGTGGTGGATTGGTCTCTTTAGAGGCCATGGTAAAAAGTTTTCGTATTGATTTTGAAAAAATAAGTAGTTAGAAATTTCAAAAGGTGAAGGAAACTATACCTGTCTCTCGAATTTATACAATCCGATAGTAAATGATGGATCTAAATAGGTCTAAGAATTGGTTCTCGGTAAAAGCATCAAATTATTAGTAGCAAAATGCAGTAACGATGCCCAATAGATTAAGAAGAGAATAGAAGTTATGAAAAATTAATTTCAATGAGTAAATCCAAAACTGCACATGTTTATAGTAGTTTGGCTAGTCTTGGCCGATGTCCACTTGAGTATTTTATTAATGATATTGCTGTTTTACAAGTGCTGCTCTTATAGTTTAGTACCACTTGATAGCCAATTGCAAGAAATATGTAAAATATTGCTAGAGAGATCTAAGATCCTTGAAATGATACCCTTTCCATGCCTATTTATAGCTGCAGGTCACCGGGAAAAGCTCCAACATATCCGCATCTATGTTCTCCATGATGTAGCAGCCATTTTACTTGAGAAGGCATGGCCTTATCAGCAAACAAATATGGATCGGTACCAATCCATAAGATCAACTTATGAATGGCTCTAGCTACTTTGGGATGAAGTGATATATCGATAGCTTCATGTTTCTCACCTTGTTTTATGGCCATGGGCCTGTTTCTTAGCCAATGGGATGGGTTGGTGGAGGAGTTAAGTTGCTAATTCCTTGTACTTGAGCTACATAATACCAAACGATAAGCGAACGATCAATAAGACATGAAGTGATCTTTTAGCACCGAGACAAAGTGGTGTGAGAAAAGTGAAGTGATTTGGGTGCACTTCCATTGATCGGCATAGATCCAAAGGGATGGATTGGTACCGAACCAGCAGATGGTGGAATTGGTTTTTGGAACTTTTGCGTTGGCTTTGACTTTGTCTTGTGATCTTAAGTATACTTTCTTTTCAGGACTTTACGGCTATCTCTCCGAGCCTTCTACCTCGAAAGCTTTTAAGTTCTATTTGTTAAATCGATTTGGTAATTACCTGGTCAAAAGTTAGATAATAGTATTCAAATAGGGAGAGAAAGCGAGTCAAACTATATAACAAGGAATAGACTTGGAGATTTGGAAAGCTAAAACGGTGAGTGGAAAATTATATATTTTTATATAATATTGGTTTATATCGATGTAAATCTATTCTTATATGCCTAAAATAAACTTGGAGTTGTATGCTAAAATTATATATGTGTAATGAATTTATAAATCATTCCTGCATATTCTATGATTGATAAATCAATTTTAATATTGCATGCATCAGAATCTGGAAAGTACTGGGTGGTAGTAGTCCCTGAAATCTATAAATTTTGTAGTAGTTCCATATTTGTAGATTTAAATGCCTTATGCAAGTAAAATGTAAATTAGAGTTATCACAATAAATTATGGGGATTTAGATAGTATTTTAATTTATTAGACTATAATGTGTTGCAATGTAAATTTCAATAGATTATCAAGTTTGGATTTATAAATAAAAGTGTATCAGTTGAAATAACAAGGAATACACTTAGAAGAAAGAGATGTATAAAATAGGGATTGTTACCGTATTTTGTAATGTTTTTTTTAATAACTACAAAATATAATTCCAAATGTAACATAAATTCTCTTTTTGTATAAGATATAGAGATTCACAGTGTTAATTTTTTCTTTTGCAGGAGAAGTAATTTCAATGCATTAAAATGCAGAAAACCCTAAGTATGAATTGAAGAATTGAAATTGTGATAATAATAAGGGTTATATTGTATAATATATATATGTGTGTGTGTGTGTGTGTGTGTGTGCAATATAGACATTGTGGAAACCAAACAATAAATGATAACAAGGTAGGCAAGTAATAAAATGAAAAAAGGCAAGAAGTGTATATAATACACAGGTATGGAAAGTCCACTAAACAAGGGAGAGTGGCAAATGTTAAAGAGAAATAGAAATAAAAATTCAATAATGAGGAAGAAATTAAATTGGAAAGATATTTAGATCTTTTAATAAATGCGTTGAATGACAAAAAATTGACATTAAAAGGATAAGAAGTAAACGCAGGGAAAAAAATAAAGAAATATTATGAACCATTGAACATTTGAGGCGTAATAATTAAAAAAATATGAATATATATATATATATATATACACACACACACATATTCTCCAATATTCGTTTATGATGGATGTAAATTATTAAATTTAGCTGATAGCTTAGATAGATAAGAATGGCATAGTCATTAAAATGGGTTGGAATGCGAGGGCAGTAGTGTTACATAATAGAAATCTACCTACTGCAAGGACTACCAAGCGGTTGTGTATCATTAGATTGATGTGGGACATATCCAACTGTAAGACCTATGGAATTATAACTCTCACGTATAGATGAAGGAATATCCCAATAGGGTCTACTTTAAATTTTTAGTGGAGGTATTGCCTTGATTGATGTTTGATTTGTAGAACTTGATTTTCCTCCTTTCTGAAATCTGATCATTTCCAAAACTTCTTGAATTTGTTGTGGTTTTCGGCAATAAATACGATTTTTTCTTCGTCTCAGTCAGAGTATTCATTTGTTGCTGGGAATGCTATGTTTTTCTTTTTCGAATTTTGTTCTTTTCTTGCCTGCAAATTAGCTTCATAAGACACCAAATTTCCTATCAATTCTTTAACAAAGTGTGTTGAGAGATCATTAGCTTCTTCGATAGCTAATACTTTTCTTTCCCACTCTGGAGTTAAAGAATTGAGTATTCCAGATATTAAGTTAAAATTTGTGAATTTGACTCTAAGTGCCATTAAATCGTGTTGAATGGTTTGGAATCTAAAGTACATGTCTACTATAGATTCATTTTATTTCATTTTGAATGATGAAAATTGATTTTGTAAAATTAAAATCTTAGTTTGTTTAACTTTGTTTGTGCCTTCGTGTTTAATTTGTAAGGTACGCCAAAGATCATATAGTGTTACATAACATGACATGTGAAAATTCATTCTTATCTAATGAAAAAAATAAAACATTCATAGCTTTGGCATTGTTAGAAGCTGCAGTTTTTTGTGCGTCATTCCATGTGTTCATAGCAGTGTCAGGTGCTTCATATTTATTTTGAGTAGTTGACCAAATTTCTAATCCATTAACTTCCATAAAAATTCTCATATGTGTTGAACAATATGCATAGTTAGAACCATTAAAAAGTGGGGGTCGTGCTGTGGATCAACCTTCTTGAAAAATACTTGCCATATTAAAATAATTCAAAAACGTGTTACTGTACTTTGATTAAATCTTGCTCTGATACCAATTGAAAGTCTACAGGATGGATCGTATAGTGTATATGCAAGTGTATGTGACAAAATATATGATGCAAATAAAAAAATATTAATCTAAGTAAATATAGATAAGCACACCAGGATTTTATACTGATCTGTACCTCCCATCCTGCGTCTATTCTCGAAGCTCCCCTTCGGAATTCGACTATCAAACACCCTCTCTTCGATCGAAGGAATAGGCTTGGTAACAATAAATTGTTCTTGTCAAATGTGTGTTCTATAACATGGATATTGACTAATTAGTACAAATGCTTCCAATATATATCTAGAGAGTATTGTCTGTGAAGAGGTGAATATATGGAAGAGTGAAATACAAGTATAGATTGGTACAGATCAAGAGTATATGATAGAGTATGTAATTAAAGAGTGTAAGTAAGTAGGGTGATTTGTTCTCTTGATGTTATATATAGTTGTAGATAGTTTTCTTGAGTAGTTGCATCCATTAACTAGTGCTCTACAGTTGCTTTTGTTGATGATGAAGAGTTGCAGCGAAGAGAAGCGGAGATGTCTATTCGAATGTGGCAGTTGAAGTTTATACTTAAAATTCGAGTTTGAAATCAGACGTTTGGAATATGTTTCAGATGTCTGATATTATATACATTTTTGAATATAGTAGTAGATCAGACGTATGAGTGCAATTGCCAGACGTCTAGTTCAGTCTCTTTGTAGCTCTAGAGAACTGTTTCAGACATCTGACTTGTGGATTCAGATGTCTGATATTGTGCATATCAGTTTTTGTTCTCTTTTTCTTGTGCTTCTTTGATCCTATCGACTTGTAGTCTCTGGTAGTGTTCTTTGAGCCTTATTCTTGTCTTTCTAGTGATCTTGTTCTAGCAAGTACCTGTATATATAAATCTATATATGCATATTTGATTTCCATTGTATAGTTGTTGTCATCGAAACCGTAGATTTGATTTCCTAACATCCTTGTTTGGTTGGTATAATCTATATTGGTCCTCCATTTTCCATTGAATTTTCTCGCAAGTATTGGATTAGAGATCCATTTTGGGTAGTACACTTCCTTGATGAATATATTATCATTTAGCTTCTTGACTTCTTTATATAGGACTTATACATTTCTTAATCTAGGGTTTTGGGCTTTTGTCTGACTGGATTGGTATCAGGATCGATGTTGAATGCATTAAAGATGATGGTTGGATCTATTCCGACTATGTCTAAATGTTTCCAGACAAGTACTTCTGCTGATCTTTTTAAGGAGTTTATTAGCTCAAATCGGGCTTATGCATTGGGGTTATTCCCTACCTTGAGAACCTTTGTTGGGCCCTTTGGATCTACTTGCACTTCCCTCAAGGTCATATACTAGTTTTAACTCTCTCTTTGTTTCCCCTAATCTTGAGTCTATTTCACTTTCTGCTTTTTCCCCTAGTGGAGAGGTGACTGAGAGCACCGGTTTTTGGTCCTCTTTGGAGAAGTAAAATGCTTAGACCAAATTATATTCTTCAGTGCCGAACATGTGTACATGCTTTCATTTTTCTTTAGTGACGTTATAGTCGTAGGATGACTTTTTTAGCCTCAACTTTGATAGTTGGCACTGATGTAGTTCTTTGGATTGATTTGGTTCTTCTTCATTGCTTTTATTATAGGTATTAGAAGAGACAATAGAGTAGTTTTGAGCAATTTTATTGTTAGAGGTAAGATTTACATTATACAACTCCTTTGCTAAAAACTGCTCTCCCCTTATCGATACTATCCCAACAGAGGTATTGAACTTCATGAGCAGATCCTTCTATGAGATGATAGCTCCTAGGTCTATCGATGCAGGACTTCCTAAGAACACATTGTATGGTAAGGGCTGGTTAATGATCAAGAAGCTTGCATAGAATTATTTGTGCAGAGGCGTAGTCCTGTCTGTAACAAACAGGCGTGTTGATCCAACTGAGACGGTTGTGGTGTTATTGAAGCTAATGATCAGCTTTAGGCTAGGCTTCAGAATTTCTATTGCAAGCTTCATATGGTCATATGGTGATTTAAAGATGACATTGACTAAGGTTCTAGAATAAAAAAAAGACTTTTTTCATGGTGCACTTCAAAATTTACACCATGATAATGAGTGGACCTCGGTGTGGAATACAACTCCTACTGCATCAGCTATTGTGAAGACTATTTCTGGTGCGGCCTTTTTCTTAACATAGAAGACCGTCCTCTGTTTTCTTTTGGTTTCTTACACATATCTCTCCTGTGCCTTTCTGCTTGCTCCAGCAAGATGTGTTCCTCTATAAAGTGAGCATATGAGGTTGGAAGGGTTTCCTACTTGGCTCTTGTTTGGATCCGGGGTGAGAATCCAATCCTACCTTCGTTGTTAACTTTTTTGAAGCTACCTTGGTGTCCTATTTTAATCACTTTCTATTTCGTTTTCCAAGCGTCTACAGTTATCCGTATGGTGGCCATTTGCTCCATGGAAATGACAGTACTCTCCACCTCCGTTCTACTTTGCTTTCTTTCCTTTATTGGGTACATTATCTCCCAGCTCTATCCTGGTCATTTTGTATATCTGTCCAAGAGTATGCATGAGAGGAATTTTTCCTATAAAGTTGAGCTCCTTTTGTCATTTCGTAGGTGGATGATACTATTCTTCCACCGTTTTCTTGTCATAGCCGGGGGCAGAAGTTCTCCTAATTTATGATATAGATCTAACCTCTTCCATCCTTATGTAGTCTCTTGCACTCTCGTAAAATGTTTCATGCCGTGACATGGCTTTTTACTATTTTTCTCCCATATTGATGTACCTCTTCTAATCTCGGCATGGGCCGCCATAAGTAGCACTTCTTCAATGGTTACTACGATCCGAAATGCCTCAAATTTGAAGCACTTTATGAGTTGAGCAGGCTTTCATTTTCGCTTTGCTTTATGCAGGACATGAAGTTTACATCTGGTGAGGCCCCGAGTTGAATTGCCTTAGAAATCTATGGATAGCTACTTCCAAGAATATATCTTTGCTGGTTTTTACCTCCTGACCCATCGGGAGGCTGCATCGACAAAGTAAACTAGAAAAGTTTACATCGAGCCATCCTACCTACCTTTAGAATGTCCATGTAATACTCAAAAGTGCAGATGTAGTCGTCTAGGTTTGTAGTTCCATAGAACTTATCGACTAATGGGGCTTTAAAGTTATTTGAAAAATCTTCTTCTACAATGGTCTCACTAAATGGGAAATAACCTTCTTCCCCGACCTTTTCTCGGAAGTTTTGTTGGCAAAGCTTTGATAGTTGTTCCATATTAGTCCTTAATTATCAAATCTCATTTTCCCTCGGGTCTATCGGAAATGGGCCTGGTTTTTCTGTAGGAGCGGGTTAATGTTCGCTGGCTTAGATTTGATTTGTGGTTGATTTCGGTCTTTCTATTTAGTTTGGCATCAGCCTTCTGGCCTGCAACATCGTCTCTCATTTCTAAGAGTGTCATTTTAACCTACCCACTACATAGTGAGCGTAGTTGGCGAGTGATGGAGGTAAGCTATGGATTATGTAGGGAGGACTATCCCGAGAGCAGTAAGTTGGGCCATCGTTTTCTCTAACCCCTTCATACGTTGGTTTATTTGGTTTGTGATGGACTAAAGCTTTCGTCTTGACTTAAGGTTCTGATATTATAAGAGATCGCTTTTTTAAGACCGAATGTAGTTGATCTTGTGCGGGGGGAGTAGCGGAATCTGTGAAATTCATGGTGTGCAAAGGAAAATATGAGTACAAATTGCTAGGAAAAATAAGAAAAGGTTCCTCATAACACATAAGGGATCATGATGTAATTGTAACACTAATTATCTTTGTTATTAAGAATTAAAAAAAATAGCAACATTAAATTTACCTTAAAGGTAGCAATTATGTTGCAGAGTGCTTACTGTTTGTGTAGTTGCATTCTAACTAGTTGTTAAAATGTCAAATTGAATTAACATCAAATTCAAGAAAAAAACAGAAAGAATCTAACACTGAATACAAGGTATGAAAAAAAGGTGCAGAAAAGGTAAAAGATATAGAAATTATACATGGTTCGGATATTAAGAAATCCTACGTCCATTGATGAAATATCACTTTCTTCTTTTATATATTCTTAGTACATATAATAATGCCACAGAGAGTATAGAAACTTCATTATTATTCTTTAAAATGTTAAATCATTGAAAAGATCCACCTTTTACTATAGTTTCTTTTATATTTATAGTAAAGAGAGGCACGTGGATTGCCAAAATCCTTCTTTTGCAATTTCAGTCTCCACCTTTGGATCGTGCCATGTTTCATCCATCCATCTCACTTATTTGATGTACGTGGATTACTGACATGTCTTCAGTGGAAAACTATAATTTGTGTAGTTGAATTTTAGATGTTGGTGGGAAGTTTGAAATTGAAGTGGGAAATCCTATACTTGAGGCAGGAAACTTAAATTTAAATGGGTTATGTACTTCTAATCCAAAGGAGTGAATGGCTTATGTACTGCTTCAATGCATGACTAAGAGTGTAACGAGATATGGATCTTTTATTCTAGACGAACCATGCCGCCTTTAGCAACTTTGTCAAAAAATTGTTGAGAGTTGTTCTTCTGCAATGACATGGATGGTGTTGATACCTATAAATCTAAACTGCAATGTCCAGCATGCAATGTTTTCATAGTTTCTAAGGGTGGATGGTGTTGAGTTGCATTTTCTAACCTGTAGTGCTTTCCTTATATGACCTTGTTTTAAACTGCACTCGATAACTGCAGACCCGCACCCTTACTTCTCACTTTTATTACTGATTTGAAGTGTGGTTGGTAGGCTATGAGTCATTGCCTTGTCGTCCTTCTTCATTTGGTTAGGACTGCTGTAACATCCTGGTATTTTCAACCATTTGCATCCGCACATGTCGAACCTGAATTGCTCAAGATACCAGATTGTTAATTTAAATTTGGCAAAAACTCAGCATATACAGTAAATAAATAAATCACAAAATTATAGACACAGAGTAATATGAAATAAGCAACGGAAACAAATGAACAGTAGTTCATGAAGCTACTATATATATAACAAAATTAAACATAATACAACAGAAGTCTCGAATACAACAATCAATACAAAATCTGAATATATCAGTGGAGTCAACTGAATAACTGAAAGCTAGATAGATAGATGGATCTCCAAATAAATCTCTAACTCCAAAGGTGAGTCTCAAATGTTGTGACAGTCGGTCTGAACCAAGCGTAAAGCAAAACACAAAACACTCGACTCAGGATTAACATTCTTATGTCAATAAATCCAACTTAAGTGAAATATCAACTGAAATACAAGTAACTTAGAGGATGTTTGGGATACCCATCCTCTAAGGATCCATGGAATTATCTACAATGTAGAAATATACGCTATTAACAACGAAACGTCATTATGACACCATGGTCATTTCAAAATAATTTATATTTCAAAACAAAAATATCATTTCCATTTCAAATATATCTATTTTCAAATTATAGCACTTTCAAAGTTATAACACTTTCGATCTGTAATTTAAATATATATGGGTATATATCATTTCAAACCACGATCTCAAATTCAATTCAAAGAAAATCTGTAGCGACCCGTAGATTTCATGGATTTAATTTGGTTAAATTAAGTTGTAATTAAATTTAGAAGAAAAATAAATAAAAAACCTACTTATAGTAATTCGAAGTTAATTCAAATGATTTTAAGTAGTGAAAAGAATTTTACCAGTATATGAGTTGAATATGAGGAATTTGAGGAAATTATTAAACTAATATAATGTAATAAACATTGTTAACAGTAAATGGAATATGATAATAAGAAAAATTGCAAGTTTGTATTTATGGGCGAAATAATATTGATAGGTAATAATTGTTGTAGAGAACAAATTACGAATGTTATAAATTGTATAATGGTAACAACTATTGTTCGTTACCAATGCATTTAATTTATAGCGATTAAATAAGAAATAACTGAAAATTTTGAAGGAAAAATCAATAGAAAGGTTAACTACATGCATAAGATGGAAAGTTGAATAGAATTCTAATAAATGATAATAATGGAAAATATATACAATCAATGTAGGTAATTTGAAATTACAAATGATTAAACGTTTCTTGTGATAATGAATAAATAACGAAAGGAGTAAGCATATTTATTTAGAGTATTAATTACTATTGGGTAGAGATTTAAGTAACAACGTTTAATGCAATGTAAGTAATGACATTTTAAGTCAATAATAAGGAATTGGGAATCATATCTATGAAATGATAACGAGAATACAAGATAATAAATGCCAATTAAGGGTAATAATTAAGAAACTTAATGAAATCCCAATTTTATACAAAATAATTTAAAGGTCAGGTTTGGTTATAATTTGAACATAAGTAAATTGAATTTGTAGTATGAAAATATATGCAGAAATTGATTTTTGTAATAAAGGATTTTGTATGTGACAAAAAGGTAACGGTAGTGTTTATGGTAGGTTGCCTATTCATTTATTTAGATTGTTAGTTGGAACTGGAAATAAGTTTGTAATAAATGTAAATAAATGATACATTTATGTAACCAATGTAAATTTTACTTATAATATAGCAAAAGGTGGATTTAAGAAGTGAAATTGTAGAATTTGAAGCTAATTAATAATAGACATAGTAAAGATGGCAATCCAATCAAATGCGTAGGAATCAGATTTATTGGAAGGTAACCTAATTTATAAATAAATGGTAAGTATTAAGATATAATTCTATATAAATTAAAACTGATTGTAGATTTAGTGTAGTAACGTTAAGGCTAACTAAATTTGCTTTATAGATGGAATTAAAATCAAGATGGATAGGTAACGAACTTAAAAATTTAATAAGTGAATTTATTTCAATCAGTGCAATAAAAGGATACGTAAATAAATGGTAAGATGAAATGGTAAATTTTTGATGTTAATAAAATGATTTTTTTTTTTTTGAATTGAAATAAGTATTATAATGGGCAAATTTAGTTACTTTAAGGTGAAACGGAAATTTTAACACAATAGTTTGAATGCAATATTAAATTCATCTAATTTATAATAAAGATTCGTTAGATTTATTTAATAGAAATTTTGGGACATTTAATAGATAATTGCTGATGTTGAATGGAACAAAGGAATTGAATTTAACATGAATAGCATGAATATTAATAAAAGAAATTATGTAATAATTGATTTATTTTAGCATTTATGAATGAAATAGGAATTTAGGTTTAAGCAAGTGATGAATAAGATGTTGTGCAATCCAAATTAATATAGTAATTGTGAGTAATAAGAGCTTATTTGAGATTCTAATTTTTTTATATATGTTTTACAATTTCAATATAAATGGAAATAGTAGCAATACAAAGAAAGGCAGAATTTTTGAATATAGTAGTTAAGAAAAGGCAAACAAATCCTTCCATCTAAATCCAATTTAAAATAAAGCTTAATTATTGCAGTGGTTAGAATTAAATATTATGCTAGTCGAATACTAACTAATTCATTGAAATACCTATTCATGAAAAACAATTGAAAGGTTTTATTTGGTTATAATTGGTAGATTTGAAATAAACGTAAAGTTATATTAATTGACGTAATAATACGCAGTAAACTATAAGGTCATAGTCAAAGTTAAATTTAAGTAAATTCTTGGAATTTACAATATCTGAATTTACCGTAATTGAATTCAAACACTGAAATTTATAAATTTATTTACTTGACATTGATATCTGGGTTTGTTTAATTTGTTGTAACTAAAGTGAAATTATAAAAATGATCAAATTTTCAATTTTAAAGTCAAAAATTTTAAAGATTGAATTTAATTAATTTATTTGCCTATTTATTTAATTAATATTAAAAATAGCCATTTTGGGCACGGACTCGGATTTCGACGAAACCAGTTTCATCGGATCCGTAACGGTGAATTATAATAATGTTTCAAGTTTCGTAGCGATCGGACTTGTCGTTTGATCATACGGACTTGAAACGCCTCGAAATTTACGCATTTTGAGATCAATGTGAAATTTTTGTTTTTTTAGCATAACTTCTTCATACGATCGAATTTGGTCGCGAAATTTTTTCCATTGCGTTCAGAATATTTTAAAACACCTATTTTGATATATAGTTTTAACAAATCCGACTCCGGAGGCATAGCGGGCTTTTTGGACCATGGTTTGTCACGCACGTTCGCGTATCCAGTCTAGCTACCCTACCTCTAGCCTATCTATAAATATACATCTATAAACCCTAGCTCCTTTCTTTTTCATTTGCTGTACGTTCATTTCTTCACTCTTTTCTCTTCCCCAAATGTATACATCCCAGATCCAATTCCAGATCCATCCACAGTTCAAAATCAAAAGTCAAAACTCAAAAATTTCAGAAAATTCCAGAAAAAATATATGTTGAAGTATTCGATACGCGTAATATACTGGTGAAATTCGTTTTTCAATTGGAGCTGTCTTTCATCCAGAATAAATTCAAACAGCCCCAAAACCGTTCATCATCGTCGCGCGAAACTTCGTCGGATCGGAAAACGGTTTCTGGGTTTTGGAGAGGGAACCGAGGGGAGCGCATCTATGTAATTTGTTTGGCAGTTCAACGGTTAGATCGTCGTAGATCTTCGATTTGGGTTCGAATGTGAGTTGTGCGCGTTTCTGGTGCAGGGTCTCGTGCGCACGTTCAGGGGGTGAAGGAGAAGATGCAGTGACGTGGCTATGCATATTGAGGTGTGTAAATATGGACCATTCTTTGCTATTTTTAATTCTGAATTCGAGTGCAATTTTCGACATAACTCTCGCACACGATATCCGATTTACGTACGGTTTCTTTTGTTAGGATCGTAATTTAATTCCGGACTCGATGACGCTGGTTTGGACGAATTCCGAGACGGGCGAATTTTTGGGTTTAAATCGGGTTTGAATTCGATTTAAATTCAAAAGGTGAGTGTTTTGACCCACTCACAACTACTAGAAGCTTTTATGTTCGTTAAATAAATTTTAGAAATGAATAGAAATTTAATTATGAGCTTTTGGTATGATATTTCATTTATATCTGTTGAATTGCATTTTATTGAATTTAACTATTAATTTAATTGATTTATTGCGTGTTAATTAGCTGTTAGAAATTATTGTTGCATATGAACTGCTAGTTAACAGTTATGTCAATTATCACTGAATATAAATTGTTAGATTAATAGTTGATAAAATTTAATTTGAATAAACTGCCAGTTATCACCTGTTATATATGATCATATATATAATTGTTATTGATTGATATTGATCGATGTTGTGATTGGATGATGGATGTGTTGTTGAATGAATGTTTATTTGGATATCATTAAACTGCAAGTTAGTATGCATTTACATTTCATTCGGGATTGCGGTTTGAAATGATATACAACCGCAGTTTTATTTTTTTAATTGCGGATTGAAATGATAAATATCCGTATCACTTGACCATAGGATAGAAAACTATATACAGGCACCGCGGTCTATATATAACTATTTTTAAAATGTGATTTCTATGGTTTGGATGGAATACGGTTTATAAAATCTTAAATTTTTATACTGAATAAATGTTTTCTTCCATATTTATATACATATGAAGTTGAAAATTTGAAATAAAAAGGTGTATAAATCTCTTTATTAAAATGGAAGAAAATTTAGAAAATGGAGTTTGATAATTTATATCCTATGTTTAAATGTTAAGTTGGAAATTTTAAGATATTTATAATTGGATTGTTCCCAAATAAATTAAAATGAATATTCTAGTATAACTTGAATTGAAAAATATATATAATTTATTACTAGAAATTGAAGTCTTATTAATTATGGATTCTATGTGAATATTCAAGAATAATTAATAGAACATTTGATTTGAAAGAATAAAATCCAACTTTAGTTGAAATATTTATACTCAAAATGGATATACGTATATATATGAATTTATTGAAATGGTTTTGGAACTTGAAGCGATATTAAATTTTGGTTTTAACTTTAAATAAAGAAATGTATTGTAAAGCCACGAGAAATATTTCTTTTCAAAGTAACATTTAAGTTAAACCACTTATTTTATATACTGTTGAATATCCAAACCATTTAGTTTTGAAAGTAATGGTTTTAAAAACTATGGATTTCGAAGTATTATGTTGAAAGTTAATATTCAAATATTTGGTTACAAGGAATTATAAATTTTAAAAGTGGTATAATTTTTGGAAAAGATTTATATTTGGGAAATGATATCATTGATTTGGGTTTTATAAAATAATATCAAAATGAATCTTTTTGGGTTTTAAGGAAGAAATGATATCGGAATATTATGGTTTTGAAATGGATTATATTCTGGTTTTAAAGTATAAACTATTTTTAAATGACCGCGATGTTATAATAACGATGGGTTGGCAAAGAGACCGGGATCGGATATCTGACATACTCTCTGTCGATACCGAAAACCACTTTGACTAACCATGTACGTGGTGGAGATTCCAGAATGAAGTAGGTGGTGGCGACGTTTCCTGTAAGGTAAATACGTGGACCCAACTCCCGTGAGTTGGCATAAGGTGGCTAAAACAGGAGCGATTCTCAGGCCAATGAGGTCATTCCTCTGATCGGACGCTCCTCTTCGATATTATACTTTGACTTGGATTGATTCAGTGGCCACTTCTATATTTTGATTTTGGGGAGTTAGTCCGAGGTGGGCGGTAACTGCGGCTACGCGTTTCCACCAGCCTGGATAGCAATTGGTATATCTACCCTGGCATTGCCTAGTTGTGCCGTGTCACCTACCATATCGCGCCTTGTACGAGTTTGGTTTTCTCCCGTAGCCCGTGTGGTATCCTTTAGTGGCTTCCCGATCAGGAGGGGCTATGATATTGGACGGACTACTGGGACTATTACGTGTTAAGGTGGAAAATGTAAAGCCTTAACGCTATTTAAAAGTAAGTTTATTTTATAAATAGACACTATTATAATAGCGCAATATACTACATAGTAAATAGTTTAACGGATCCTTAGGAGATGTAAATCCCGAACATCTCTTGAGTTACTGTACTCATATTTATATTCTGTTTATTTAACTCACATAAGATTTTCTAGTCTGACTCGAGTGTTTTTGTCTTTTCAAATTCGCTCGGGTCAGTCCGAGCGTTTCAGGATAGCAGATTTTAGCTTTGGAGGACGAAGACGAAGAATCAGTATTATTTTATATATAGTATTGCACCACACTCTTTCTATTCCGCTGCATTGCTTGTATTGGTATGTGTAACTCTGATTTTTATTGTAAAAGAAGAATCAAGCTTTTGTAAACTGTTTATGAACTGTATATTTGTTATTATATTTTATCCTTCCGCTGTGAGATTCTGTTTTTGTTTTTATTTCTTCTCTGTTTTTCTTATTTACCCCATAACAATCCGCCCTTGCGTATGCTTTGAATTGGCACGTGTGTCGGTTTAAAGTGTGCAAAAAGACGGGATGTTACAGTTGGTATCAGAGCTTTGGTTTAGCGATAAACCTTGGCTTTGTGGGGTTTGACTCTTTGTTAATAGGGTAGAAATATCCTATGGGAGTCGCTGAGTGTATATATATGAGAGAGCGTATTTGTTAGTGTTAATAAAAGATTTTGATATTGTGTTAATCTGTTCCGCTTTGTATTTATGAATTCTGGTTGATGCATGGGACGTTATGCCATCAATAGGGATTTCTAAACACTTAATAGGACAGACCGACATAATATCCGTTTTTAATATAGGTAAATGAAATAATTTTGCCTATTATATTTTCTATATATAAAAATAGTTTTATAAAGATATATATATATATTTGGTTGCTATAGATTGGGTGTTAGAAAATAAAAATATCTATAATAACTGAAGCTAAGTTGAAATTATGATAAATCAAATTGGAGATTTTAGAACTTAAGTCCGGGATTTTTTTCCAAATCTGTTTCAAAGGATTTATGAAAAAAAAAATGATTCGGTTTATAAGTATTTTCTTATAAAAATATTTCATATAATTTGGAAGAATTGTTTTAAAGAAGATTTTGGAAAAAAATTAAATTCTGTACTTTCCCCTCTGTCGCTGGAAAATAAATTTGGTGATGACGGCCGCATCATCAACTTTCATTTTCGAGTTTCGAAAGGGAAAGGCCACTGTAGTAAATTCTACTACAGATTTGTTTTGAATTTATTTGAAATTTTTAATTATTTAAAGATAATTAGAGATATAAAAGTTGCAAGACATTAATTACCTATTATTTTGAAATAAATTGAAATTTAACCCGGTATTTCATAAAAAAAATTTTTTTTTCCGTTAATTAATTGTTTAAAGGTTGTTAGTGAAATAAAAGTTAAGTAATAAACGAATTGAAACCTCTAATTGAAATAAAAGAATAACTGCAAAGCTATAAAGAGGAATTTGCATACATATGAGACAAAGGGGTAATATGAATAAACATTAAATGTAATAAAGAATGAAGATTAAACTTGTATAAGTTCAATTGCAATTTCCTTAACATAAATAACTTACCAAATATAAAAGTTGAAGTGTTAAATGAGAAACTGGAATTGAATATTTTACAAGTAGGAATTTAGGAAAAATGAAGTATTCAATAAATCACTGTTATAACAAGAATTTATTGGTATAAACTTAAGTGATAATTGAAATTTTACCCAAATTAAAGGTGAGTATTATTAATAGGTGATTTTAACTTAAGTAAATAAAATGAAATTCTTTAATAAATAAAGATTGATGTGTAGGGTTATAAACTTAAGTATGTTTTAAAATGCTACTAGTAATATAATAAAAAGTAGGTAATATAAATAAATGTCTGTAAACCATAGATAATGAATTAATAAGATCCTTTATTTATAAAAATGGAGGTTTTAAGGTTAATAATTTAAGTGTAAGTAGAGGGTTACTGTAATTAAATATAATAAAACGTAAACATTAAATAAAGGAATGAAATTAAGGGTAAGTTGAAATTGTAATTTATAAAACGAATATATATTTATTGAATCATTAATAAATAAAAAGGAATTGAGAAGAAACTTGTAAATTTTCACTTGCATTCTTAAACATACATAACTTACCATATAATAAAAGTTGCAATGTTAGTAAGAAAATGTAAAGGAGAAATCTTACAAGTGAAGAGTAAGGAAATGAAGATATTCAAAATATTTGTTGTTATTAATGAGAATTTATTTTATAGACTTAAGTAATAAAAAGGAAATACAAATATAATAAATTTTGAGATAATTGGAAAATAAAACTTGTAAGAAATAAAGAAATTCCTCCATAAATGAAGGAAAGAAAATCAAACCACTAAATTATGAAATAAATGTATAATAAGCTATTTGGTGTTGATTTGAATTGTTTGGTTGATGTATGGTTGTTGGGTAAGGAATTTTGGAGTTGTTGGAGGAACAATAATCTATCTCTATTCCATTTAAGACTGTTGAGTAAAGGATGCACTTGATAGTTATTTCTCACTCCGTAAAATTTCAGAATTTGAACCCGAACAACTAATGGTTGTTGATTGAATGATTGTTGTTTGTGGTGTGTGCTGTTTGTTAAAATGTATGGTTGTTGCATTTGATTTGGATATAAATGATTGAATCTACCCAAACATTTCACTGTAAAATAAATATTTAACCTTTTAGATTATATAAGTGAATACAGGGGTTGGAAGCAACTGCTACTGCTTTTGGTTCCAAAATAATAAGCGTTTTGCCCGACAAATAGGTACGTTTTCGGATTACGATTAAAGCGCTATTTATATATTTCCCCGTTTGGGATATTTTATTTTGGATATATGTAATATATTTGTATATTTGGATATTATATTTTCTCCAGAGTCCCTCCGTACAAAGGAGACTCTGCCAAAATTTTTCGTAAATTTTGGACTTAGAATTTTGTTACAGATATTTTTCCAACTTTAATAATTTAAGTATTAAAAGACATAATGATTATAAAACAAGTGTAATTCATTAAAGGAAATTAATTTAGTAAATTATTGTTATAAGTTAATATTTGAAACTAGATATACTGTTTTATTCTTCTATCTCCCTTCCTTTTCCTTTTCGGGGACGAAAAGTTTTGAGTGGGGGAGAGTGTAGCGACCCGTAGATTTCATGGATTTAATTTGGTTAAATTAAGTTGTAATTAAATTTAGAAGAAAAATAAATAAAAAACCTACTTATAGTAATTCGAAGTTAATTCAAATGATTTTAAGTAGTGAAAAGAATTTTACCAGTATATGAGTTGAATATGAGGAATTTGAGGAAATTATTAAACTAATATAATGTAATAAACATTGTTAACAGTAAATGGAATATGATAATAAGAAAAATTGCAAGTTTGTATTTATGGGCGAAATAATATTGATAGGTAATAATTGTTGTAGAGAACAAATTACGAATGTTATAAATTGTATAATGGTAACAACTATTGTTCGTTACCAATGCATTTAATTTATAGCGATTAAATAAGAAATAACTGAAAATTTTGAAGGAAAAATCAATAGAAAGGTTAACTACATGCATAAGATGGAAAGTTGAATAGAATTCTAATAAATGATAATAATGGAAAATATATACAATCAATGTAGGTAATTTGAAATTACAAATGATTAAACGTTTCTTGTGATAATGAATAAATAACGAAAGGAGTAAGCATATTTATTTAGAGTATTAATTACTATTGGGTAGAGATTTAAGTAACAACGTTTAATGCAATGTAAGTAATGACATTTTAAGTCAATAATAAGGAATTGGGAATCATATCTATGAAATGATAACGAGAATACAAGATAATAAATGCCAATTAAGGGTAATAATTAAGAAACTTAATGAAATCCCAATTTTATACAAAATAATTTAAAGGTCAGGTTTGGTTATAATTTGAACATAAGTAAATTGAATTTGTAGTATGAAAATATATGCAGAAATTGATTTTTGTAATAAAGGATTTTGTATGTGACAAAAAGGTAACGGTAGTGTTTATGGTAGGTTGCCTATTCATTTATTTAGATTGTTAGTTGGAACTGGAAATAAGTTTGTAATAAATGTAAATAAATGATACATTTATGTAACCAATGTAAATTTTACTTATAATATAGCAAAAGGTGGATTTAAGAAGTGAAATTGTAGAATTTGAAGCTAATTAATAATAGACATAGTAAAGATGGCAATCCAATCAAATGCGTAGGAATCAGATTTATTGGAAGGTAACCTAATTTATAAATAAATGGTAAGTATTAAGATATAATTCTATATAAATTAAAACTGATTGTAGATTTAGTGTAGTAACGTTAAGGCTAACTAAATTTGCTTTATAGATGGAATTAAAATCAAGATGGATAGGTAACGAACTTAAAAATTTAATAAGTGAATTTATTTCAATCAGTGCAATAAAAGGATACGTAAATAAATGGTAAGATGAAATGGTAAATTTTTGATGTTAATAAAATGATTTTTTTTTTTTTGAATTGAAATAAGTATTATAATGGGCAAATTTAGTTACTTTAAGGTGAAACGGAAATTTTAACACAATAGTTTGAATGCAATATTAAATTCATCTAATTTATAATAAAGATTCGTTAGATTTATTTAATAGAAATTTTGGGACATTTAATAGATAATTGCTGATGTTGAATGGAACAAAGGAATTGAATTTAACATGAATAGCATGAATATTAATAAAAGAAATTATGTAATAATTGATTTATTTTAGCATTTATGAATGAAATAGGAATTTAGGTTTAAGCAAGTGATGAATAAGATGTTGTGCAATCCAAATTAATATAGTAATTGTGAGTAATAAGAGCTTATTTGAGATTCTAATTTTTTTATATATGTTTTACAATTTCAATATAAATGGAAATAGTAGCAATACAAAGAAAGGCAGAATTTTTGAATATAGTAGTTAAGAAAAGGCAAACAAATCCTTCCATCTAAATCCAATTTAAAATAAAGCTTAATTATTGCAGTGGTTAGAATTAAATATTATGCTAGTCGAATACTAACTAATTCATTGAAATACCTATTCATGAAAAACAATTGAAAGGTTTTATTTGGTTATAATTGGTAGATTTGAAATAAACGTAAAGTTATATTAATTGACGTAATAATACGCAGTAAACTATAAGGTCATAGTCAAAGTTAAATTTAAGTAAATTCTTGGAATTTACAATATCTGAATTTACCGTAATTGAATTCAAACACTGAAATTTATAAATTTATTTACTTGACATTGATATCTGGGTTTGTTTAATTTGTTGTAACTAAAGTGAAATTATAAAAATGATCAAATTTTCAATTTTAAAGTCAAAAATTTTAAAGATTGAATTTAATTAATTTATTTGCCTATTTATTTAATTAATATTAAAAATAGCCATTTTGGGCACGGACTCGGATTTCGACGAAACCAGTTTCATCGGATCCGTAACGGTGAATTATAATAATGTTTCAAGTTTCGTAGCGATCGGACTTGTCGTTTGATCATACGGACTTGAAACGCCTCGAAATTTACGCATTTTGAGATCAATGTGAAATTTTTGTTTTTTTAGCATAACTTCTTCATACGATCGAATTTGGTCGCGAAACTTTTTCCATTGCGTTCAGAATATTTTAAAACACCTATTTTGATATATAGTTTTAACAAATCCGACTCCGGAGGCATAGCGGGCTTTTTGGACCATGGTTTGTCACGCACGTTCGCGTATCCAGTCTAGCTACCCTACCTCTAGCCTATCTATAAATATACATCTATAAACCCTAGCTCCTTTCTTTTTCATTTGCTGTACGTTCATTTCTTCACTCTTTTCTCTTCCCCAAATGTATACATCCCAGATCCAATTCCAGATCCATCCACAGTTCAAAATCAAAAGTCAAAACTCAAAAATTTCAGAAAATTCCAGAAAAAATATATGTTGAAGTATTCGATACGAGTAATATACTGGTGAAATTCGTTTTTCAATTGGAGCTGTCTTTCATCCAGAATAAATTCAAACAGCCCCAAAACCGTTCATCATCGTCGCGCGAAACTTCGTCGGATCGGAAAACGGTTTCTGGGTTTTGGAGAGGGAACCGAGGGGAGCGCATCTATGTAATTTGTTTGGCAGTTCAACGGTTAGATCGTCGTAGATCTTCGATTTGGGTTCGAATGTGAGTTGTGCGCGTTTCTGGTGCAGGGTCTCGTGCGCACGTTCAGGGGGTGAAGGAGAAGATGCAGTGACGTGGCTATGCATATTGAGGTGTGTAAATATGGACCATTCTTTGCTATTTTTAATTTTGAATTCGAGTGCAATTTTCGACATAACTCTCGCACACGATATCCGATTTACGTACGGTTTCTTTTGTTAGGATCGTAATTTAATTCCGGACTCGATGACGCTGGTTTGGACGAATTCCGAGACGGGCGAATTTTTGGGTTTAAATCGGGTTTGAATTCGATTTAAATTCAAAAGGTGAGTGTTTTGACCCACTCACAACTACTAGAAGCTTTTATGTTCGTTAAATAAATTTTAGAAATGAATAGAAATTTAATTATGAGCTTTTGGTATGATATTTCATTTATATCTGTTGAATTGCATTTTATTGAATTTAACTATTAATTTAATTGATTTATTGCGTGTTAATTAGCTGTTAGAAATTATTGTTGCATATGAACTGCTAGTTAACAGTTATGTCAATTATCACTGAATATAAATTGTTAGATTAATAGTTGATAAAATTTAATTTGAATAAACTGCCAGTTATCACCTGTTATATATGATCATATATATAATTGTTATTGATTGATATTGATCGATGTTGTGATTGGATGATGGATGTGTTGTTGAATGAATGTTTATTTGGATATCATTAAACTGCAAGTTAGTATGCATTTACATTTCATTCGGGATTGCGGTTTGAAATGATATACAACCGCAGTTTTATTTTTTTAATTGCGGATTGAAATGATAAATATCCGTATCACTTGACCATAGGATAGAAAACTATATACAGGCACCGCGGTCTATATATAACTATTTTTAAAATGTGATTTCTATGGTTTGGATGGAATACGGTTTATAAAATCTTAAATTTTTATACTGAATAAATGTTTTCTTCCATATTTATATACATATGAAGTTGAAAATTTGAAATAAAAAGGTGTATAAATCTCTTTATTAAAATGGAAAAAAATTTAGAAAATGGAGTTTGATAATTTATATCCTATGTTTAAATGTTAAGTTGGAAATTTTAAGATATTTATAATTGGATTGTTCCCAAATAAATTAAAATGAATATTCTAGTATAACTTGAATTGAAAAATATATATAATTTATTACTAGAAATTGAAGTCTTATTAATTATGGATTCTATGTGAATATTCAAGAATAATTAATAGAACATTTGATTTGAAAGAATAAAATCCAACTTTAGTTGAAATATTTATACTCAAAATGGATATACGTATATATATGAATTTATTGAAATGGTTTTGGAACTTGAAGCGATATTAAATTTTGGTTTTAACTTTAAATAAAGAAATGTATTGTAAAGCCACGAGAAATATTTCTTTTCAAAGTAACATTTAAGTTAAACCACTTATTTTATATACTGTTGAATATCCAAACCATTTAGTTTTGAAAGTAATGGTTTTAAAAACTATGGATTTCGAAGTATTATGTTGAAAATTAATATTCAAATATTTGGTTACAAGGAATTATAAATTTTAAAAGTGGTATAATTTTTGGAAAAGATTTATATTTGGGAAATGATATCATTGATTTGGGTTTTATAAAATAATATCAAAATGAATCTTTTTGGGTTTTAAGGAAGAAATGATATCGGAATATTATGGTTTTGAAATGGATTATATTCTGGTTTTAAAGTATAAACTATTTTTAAATGACCGCGATGTTATAATAACGATGGGTTGGCAAAGAGACCGGGATCGGATATCTGACATACTCTCTGTCGATACCGAAAACCACTTTGACTAACCATGTACGCGGTGGAGATTCCAGAATGAAGTAGGTGGTGGCGACGTTTCCTGTAAGGTAAATACGTGGACCCAACTCCCGTGAGTTGGCATAAGGTGGCTAAAACAGGAGCGATTCTCAGGCCAATGAGGTCATTCCTCTGATCGGACGCTCCTCTTCGATATTATACTTTGACTTGGATTGATTCAGTGGCCACTTCTATATTTTGATTTTGGGGAGTTAGTCCGAGGTGGGCGGTAACTGCGGCTACGCGTTTCCACCAGCCTGGATAGCAATTGGTATATCTACCCTGGCATTGCCTAGTTGTGCCGTGTCACCTACCATATCGCGCCTTGTACGAGTTTGGTTTTCTCCCGTAGCCCGTGTGGTATCCTTTAGTGGCTTCCCGATCAGGTGGGGCTATGATATTGGACGGACTACTGGGACTATTACGTGTTAAGGTGGAAAATGTAAAGCCTTAACGCTATTTAAAAGTAAGTTTATTTTATAAATAGACACTATTATAATAGCGCAATATACTACATAATAAATAGTTTAACGGATCCTTAGGAGATGTAAATCCCGAACATCTCTTGAGTTACTGTACTCATATTTATATTCTGTTTATTTAACTCACATAAGATTTTCTAGTCTGACTCGAGTGTTTTTGTCTTTTCAAATTCGCTCGGGTCAGTCCGAGCGTTTCAGGATAGCAGATTTTAGCTTTGGAGGACGAAGACGAAGAATCAGTATTATTTTATATATAGTATTGCACCACACTCTTTCTATTCCGCTGCATTGCTTGTATTGGTATGTGTAACTCTGATTTTTATTGTAAAAGAAGAATCAAGCTTTTGTAAACTGTTTATGAACTGTATATTTGTTATTATATTTTATCCTTCCGCTGTGAGATTCTGTTTTTGTTTTTATTTCTTCTCTGTTTTTCTTATTTACCCCATAACAATCCGCCCTTGCGTATGCTTTGAATTGGCACGTGTGTCGGTTTAAAGTGTGCAAAAAGACGGGATGTTACAAAATCTCTTGGGTTTATCATTTCAACACATAACGATTTTCTCCTATTCTACAGATCGTTCGGATATGTATCATTTCAACCCATAGGGAATTCTATACTAATAGAGAACTTGTAGAGTGATACCAAATATGATAATAATATAACAATAGGCATATAGCATCAATATAAATAACAGATAGTGGTGTCAGATGTCATAGATGAATAAATACAGATAACAACATATATATAGCAATGTAAATAACTAACAGCAGCATATTTCAATTATCATTTCAATTGAAATCAAATTTAACAAATATAAGAACATTAATCAAGAATGACTGCTCACCTTTCGAAGCTGGAAGGGATAGACAGCGAATTGAGTTATGGATCCAAGCACGAATTCCAAATCAAAGCTAGATTGGCACGAATTCGATGAACAAAGCTAATATATATAGAAATTGACGAGAACAAATCAGAATCAACTTGATATATATAGAATATATATATTTGTTTCAAAATCAATTTCAATACATATATAAATAAAATTTCTATATACATATATTCAAAACCAACGTATTAACTAAATCATTATATAGTATATATAATAAACAAATACAAATTTTGGAATAAATATTATTACAAATCTACATACATATATACTTTGAAATCAACCATATGCTTATACTATTATATTATAAACTTATTTAAAAAATAAACAAACCAATATGCAGAGGTCTAAACACACACACACACATACACAGTACAGTAAAGTTTATACTTGTAAGCACGCCAGCATATATACAAAACTTACATAATTTCAATGCATATAAACTGACAACTCAACAGAATCATAGTTATGTAAACTAATATATATACAACTCATACATATACTATACGAACTCATACCCAGACATATTAAAGAAATAATATACATTACTAAATAAACTAATATATAACAATAGACTATATAACAGACATACACATTACTGTCATATCACATATATATAAAAAAAACTATTCTATATATTACAATAAAATCGAGCTTGATAAGATTTAAAATACTTATAAAAACACATACGAATAGATACGTATGAACATAACAGTAAATAAAATAAAAGAATACATATAGATATACGCTGTAACTGGAAGAAATACCAGACTCTATAAAGACATTCAGTGCTAACAAAAATAAAAGCGATATATGTAAGCTAAATATTAAACCTATAACCATATATATATATATATATATATATATATATATATATATATATATAAAGTAATATATATTAACATAATACATGTTTCAAATCTATATGTATATATGTAAAGTGTATATATAAACCTAAATATGTAAATAGACATATCTATATTAACTCATATATATAAACTCCGACTGAATATGATATACTATATTAATAGTAAACGGTTATATATACTTCTTTTATAAAATAGTATATTGCAAACACAAATATATATACGGTAACATATATAGAATCTACAATTATATATAACTCCCAGATTATATCCAAGCATATTACACAAACTAAATTAAACTTTTATATGTGTATATACCTGTTATATATAAAAAGGAGAGGGGACTTGCATTCTGGGGTATGGCTTGAGCTTGGGTTGAGGAGACAGGGTGAAGGCGGTGTGCAGCAGCCTGAGCTTGGGCGTGGGTCAAAGGGTCGCGTGGAAAAGAGAAGGGGAAAAGGAGGGAGATGCTGCGGTCAAAGATCGGAGAGAGGGGAGATGATCAGCCTCGGTTGGGGAAGTCGGTGTGTGGAGGTTGTCAGGTGGGCGGGCTGCTGCCGATGGTTGTGCTTAGGGCGGAGGATGGCGGTTTGTTGAGGCCATGGTGATGAAGGCCAGAGGGGAGAGGGAGTAAGACGTGCTCAATAATATTTCTTTTTATTATAATTTTTTTATACGAAGCTTAGGAAAATGGAAACAAGGAGGAAATAACAGGCCAATGTTTAATATAAGCTTTATATATTATAATTTTTCTTTCAAAACAACATAAAACTGAGAAAGAAAGTGAAGGGTCAACTGGAATAGATATAGCAAGCACGAATTCAGGAAAATACATAAAAAAAAGGTTGCTAGACTATGCTGTGGACAACTAAATGGACACAATAAAACAAAAGATTGAAATTTTGCAACCGATACAGTTATCCGTTAAGCGGGTTTCGCCGTGTACCGGGCACCGAAACACAAAAGTAAATATACCGCAAAGATCGGTCCAATAAGACAATCAAAATGGCATACAGATGTCATTGGATACGATCATCCTATCAAAAGTCAATGTCGGTACCGAAAATGCTGCTATGTTGCCAAAAATAAGATAAATGGAGCAATAGCAGTTCAAATTTGACGAAATGAAATATGACGTCTTGCTTAGAAGATGATTTACAAATTTGTTGTACAAAAATATTCAGGTTTAGAAAACATTTTATTATCATCAATTTTAACTGATTTAAATTTGAATAAAAGTATACAAGAAGATAAACTTCCATATTATCTGATGAAAATTTACCATTTCCTATGTTTAATTAGACATAATCCAAATACCAAATTTTATTTTCAATTATTATTATTTAAAATTTTGCAAAAATTCAATTAATTAAGTAAATAAATCTACTAAAATTTACAGGTTGTTCCAACTGCATTGATGCACTGGTTGCACAGATGCATAGGTTCCTTTACAGGATTGTGCTTGGGCCTTTTAGGTATGCGCAATGTTTACCTATGGCTTGCTCGAAATGGATTAAGAATAGTTATTGGTAATGGGTTGTGCGTGGCACTTGCGTAGGCTGTTTACCTGGTTGACTTATGGTTTGAGGAGTGCAAGTTTATTGACTTCTTTGTTAAGGGTTCTATGCGGTTTTACGTTAGGTGGGATTTAGCTAAAAGGCAAGTGCGCAGACCGAGCGTTGTTCGCTGTGATTCCATCCTGGCCAAGCATTGATAACCATTTGGTATGGTTCGCCTTATCCATGTTAACAGTTGTCGGAAGGGCGAGGTATGTCTAGTGCGGTTCACTAGTTAGTGTATTTAGGCTTCATAATTGCCACGCAACCCTATTGCTAAGCTGTGCAGCTTGGTTTTGATTATTCCAAATATTGTGCATTATCACTGTTTTTAGGTGGCAGTGCAATATGACTCAGGGTATGCTAGTGTAGTTCGTACGTCGTGCAATATTGCCATCCTATGTTGATACGAAAATGCAGTACTATTTGGACTTTGTCTTATCCCTTGCTTCCTTTTCGTAGTCCCGCTCATATTATGCGTGCAGTTCTTTCAGTTCAATGCTTACATCGGTTTTCTTTTGGCAACATTTAGGAAATGTAGGTTTAAATATGTATATAAATGAATTTTGAAATTAATATAAATTTATTTAAAATATTTAATTAATAAATTAATTAAATAAATTGATTAAAATGTTAATTAATTAAATAAAATACACATATATGAATATAAGTTTTATACTATAAGGGTTATAGTATATAATAAATACCTAATATAAATGTTATATTAAAATAATATAAAATTAATTAAATAGATTTAATTAATATAATATTATACATAAGATTGTTATTTAAGTAATATGATATAAAGAATTATATAATAGTAGAACTCATATAATATGAATGTATAAATTTAAGGTGGAACACTAAAGAAATCCTAAATAAACTTAAGGAAAAAGTACATACATACATATATATATATATATATATATATATATTTACGTATACCATGATTTTTGATGTGTCCGACACTTGAATCATGAGGATATTTCAAAAGAAATACATTATTCCATAAGTTGATATCACTCAATACAATATATCGAAGATTATGAATCTTTAATATAGTATTGTCCTCTACTATATATATATTACTCACATATTCCTTAGTTGTTGAGCAGACTCAATTTAGAGATGTTATGTGTGGCATTATTAATATATTGAATAGACAATGTAAGATAACTATATGTATTTGTTGAGCAAACTCACAGTACATGTATATACATAGGTCGTCATAATATGGTAGGAACAACTGAATAATTTCATTTTGATTTTTTGAAAAAACTCAAGTTCAAAAGAAGATTAGGATAAGGAACCAAGGGTTAAGATGTATATAATACAATCGATAAAGAGTTATCCATAGTCTATGGAGAAATGACTTATTAAGCGAACTTAAGGTTGGAATTCTAAGACGAACGAGTCCTAACATCCATTAGTAAAGTTGAAAGACTTCTATGTTTCACTTAGGGTTTGGCAAAACAAATGACTAATGAGAGTCTTATTAGGAAAATGAAATGATAATATTTAACCTTTCTAATATTGTAAGAACATATGTTATATAATGTTATAATAATCTAAATTAATAAATTTATGCATTTAATATGATTAATGAAACATTTTTCAATTTATATATACAAATGAATTGAACTAAAGATTGACAAATAGAAATATAAAATATACTTACTAATAAATGCTTATTTTATGTTAACGTTTCAACATCCATGCAAGTGCCTAATTATACAACTACTAAACATTTTCATAAAGTGATCACTTACGTGTTTACTTGCCTAAGACTGTGTGTCATCTCTAATGAGTTTCAAACCCTAAAATTAATATAAGGTTATGAATATTTGTTTCATTTCCAATCGTATATAAGTGTTATATAGTGAATGATCACCACTCGTAATGTACGATATTTCGACGTATTAGTTCATCCGAAATAAGCAAATAAACAACGGAGCAAGATCAAGTATTTAATTTGATTGATTTCAATAAAGATCATATTGTGTTAAACGTAACACAGGACTAAAACTATAATATAGATCTAAGAACTCGATTGTCAAAATGTCAGTTTGGTTGGTTTACGTAAGGTGTATCATATTTGATGTCCTTAAATGTTAAGGATGATTAAGTGCACTTTTGTAAAGAGTTCGATGCAATGTTGTAGTGAGAGTGTTCTTTCGAATGGTTCGACCATTTAGAAAGAAAAATTAATGTACAAGAGTAGATGTGATTTACGGTACATTTGGGACGAAGAGGATGAGCGGTCACTTCTACTTCAAAGGAAACATCGGAAATGAGAATTGTAAAACAACAATTGATACTTAATATTAGATAAGAAATATGATTTCTATTCCAAAATGTAATTTCATATAGAAATTTTTTTTATGAGATTTATTTTCTTGAGTTCAACATATTTGATCAAAGAACTCTCCATTGTAAATTAGCTGCAGTATACGACATAAATAATCTGTACTAAATAAATGATGGATCTCTGCATTTCATATGCTATTATAGTAATTACGAAAATAGTGGGAGTGATGTGCACGTAAATGTGCATATTTTTACCACCATATTTGTTCTTTTTAAATTAAATAAATGATCATATTGGGTATTTTAACTAGTTTAAACCAAAATTCATATTATTTGAAATTGTCACATATTCATCTTCATCCAGGGGCAAAATTGTCATTTTTGTGCATATATTAATTTGAGAAAATTTAATTGGAAATTTTTATATTATTTTATAGGAAATTACACTCAATTACAAGTGGGTTCATGAAGGAATATGCATGCACAAAATGAATACAAAAGAATGAAGATGGAAATAATTCAAAGTGAAGAACATGGAGGACCCCACCTACCCACTACCTTAATGTACAAATTAAAGGCTAATGCACATGCTTTTGGACTTAATGGCTTCATGTACATTTAACGGGGGATTAAGACATGTTAATGATTACTTGGCCTCCACACTTCCTAAGGGGCATTTTGGGCATTCTCCAAAAAGTGAATTAGGGTTTTAAAACTTGTATATATACCCCTTATGTTTCATGTAGCCATCTTCCCTCTTAGTTAGTTAGTTTTAGTTTAGAAAATAAATCAAAGCTCTCTTTCTTTCCATGGCTACTTAGCCATTTCTTCTCTTATGTAATTCTTTTTTTTATGCAATGTTATTTAGTGTTTCCTTTTAATTACATGTTCATTTTCTTTTCTTGTTTATTTTCTTTCATGTTCTAGTATAGATCTCTTTTATTTTATGCAAGTAGAATAATTTTTCTTTTCATTTTGCTCTCTTTCTCTCTTCTTGTTTAATGTTGTTTTCTGCATTTGTTCATATGATAACAAATATGAGAGCTTAATCCCTTCAATTTAGGGGTAATGAAGCTCTCTAGTATGTAGATCCAACATTTTGATGTTTATGCTCTCTTTTTGTGCTTAATGAGAATGATTGAAGTGGTTTAATGATGTTGTTTAGCTTTGAATTTGATAGTCTATGTTGTTCATAACAAATAGGCTATACTTAAACAAACAAAACACAAATTGCCTCTTCATTTACATATGATTATGGCAAAGAAGTGATTGTTGAAATTAAAATTTGATGGCTTATATTTCTAATTAATAGTTAATAGGTCATGCTTAAAACAGATTTTTCTTTCAACTTTGTTGTCATATTTTATGAGATTTAAAAGTGTATTAGTGGTTGTGTTATAGTTTGATGGTTTATATTGAGCTAATTAATGGCACAAATATACCATACTTATGATAAGCACATCAACTAATTCACTAATGACAAGAAAAGAGAGATCATAACTTCATTTTGTTGATTTATGTGATCTAGAGAGTGGAAATTGCCTCTAAATTGTCTTAACTTTCATATTTTTATCATTTTCTTTTGCTAGTTTTTGTTAGTTTCTTACATTTCTAGCTATTCACTCTCGACTTCGGTATTATTTGATTGAATAGAATTTTAAAATCATCAATTCCCTGCGGATCGACCCGTATTCGCCGCGTGCTACATTCGTACACCGTGCGCTTGCGGTTATTTTTATTTCAAAATTCGTTCGACGGTTTTCTAAACCGATAGAATTTCCGTCGACGAACAAGTTTTTGGCGCCGTTGCCGAGGAATTGTTTTGATTTTAGTTTTCTATTCTTCGAATTGTTATCAATTGATTTTTAGTGTGTGTTTGTGTGTTAATTTCTTTAAAAAAAAGTTGTGTGTTTGTTGTTTAATTCTTGTGTGTATTTGTCTGTGTGCTTGTTTCTTTATGTTTGTTTTGTATTTGCATTTCTATTAAAAAAAACTCCTTTATAATAAAAAAACATTGCATTCCATTTTCAATTTTGTTTACATTGCAATAACATTTCATTTCATTGGCTATTACATTTTACATACACAATTCAAAACCGTGCAACAGTTACTGTTTCAAATTGCCTTTTACTACAGACAACTGTTTCAAAACTGTGCACATAAAACCAGAAACCAACCTCCACTACTCCAGACACCATCCTCCTCAACCAATCTCCTCAATTTCGATCACCACACTATCAACACCAACCTCCACTACTCAAGACGGAACTGGGATGGTTGTTGTTGATAGTGTGGTGATCGAAATTGAGGAGATTGGTTGAGGAGGATGGTGTCTGGAGTAGTGGAGGTTGGTTTCTGGTTTTATGTGCACAGTTTTGAAACAGTTGTCTGTAGTAAAAGGCAATTTGAAACAGTAACTGTTGCACGGTTTTGAATTGTGTATGTAAAATGTAATAGCCAATGAAATGAAATGTTATTGCAATGTAAACAAAATTGAAAATGGAATGCAATTTTTTTTTATTATAAAGGAGTTTTTTTAATAGAAATGCAAATACAAAACAAACATAAAGAAACAAGCACACAAACAAATACACACAAGAATTAAACAACAAACACACAACTTTTTTTTTAAAAGAAATTAACACACAAACACACACTAAAAATCAATTGACAACAATTCAAAGAATAGAAAACTAAAATCAAAACAATTCCCCGGCAACGGCGCCAAAAACTTGTTCGTCGACGGAAATTCTATCGGTTTAGAAAACCGTCGAACGAATTTTGAAATAAAAATAACCGCAAGCGCACGGTGTACGAATGTAGCACGCGGCGAATACGGGTCGATCCGCAGGGAATTGATGATTTTAAAATTCTATTCAATCAAATTATACCGAAGTCGAGAGTGAATAGCTAGAAATGTAAGAAACTAACAAAAACTAGCAAAAGAAAATGATAAAAATATGAAAGTTAAGACTGTTTAGAGGCAATTTCCACTCTCTAGATCACATAAATCAACAAAATGAAGTTATGATCTCTCTTTTCTTGTCATTAGTGAATTAGTTGATGTGCTTATCATAAGTATGGTATATTTGTGCTATTAATTAGCTCAATATAAACCATCAAACTATAACACAACCACTAATACACTTTTAAATCTCATAAAATATGACAACAAAGTTGAAAGCAAAATCTGTTTTAAGCATGACCTATTAACTATTAATTAGAAATATAAGCCATCAAATTTTAATTTCAACAATCACTTCTTTGCCATAATCATATGTAAATGAAGAGGCAATTTGTGTTTTGTTTGTTTAAGTATAGCCTATTTGTTATGAGCAACATAGACTATCAAATTCAAAGCTAAACAACATCATTAAACCACTTCAATCATTCTCATTAAGCACAAAAAGAGAGCATAAACATCAAAATGTTGGATCTACATACTAGAGAGCTTCATTACCCCTAAATTGAAGGGATTAAGCTCTCATATTTGTTATCATATGAACAAATGCAGAAAACAACATTAAACAAGAAGAGAGAAAGAGAGCAAAATGAAAAGAAAAATTATTCTACTTGCATAAAATAAAAGAGATCTATACTAGAACATGAAAGAAAATAAACAAGAAAAGAAAATAAACATGTAATTAAAAGGAAACACTAAATAACATTGCATAAAAAAAGAATTACATAAGAGAAGAAATGGCTAAGTAGCCATGGAAAGAAAGAGAGCTTTGATTTATTTTCTAAACTAAAACTAACTAACTAAGAGGGAAGATGGCTACATGAAACATAAGGGGTATATATACAAGTTTTAAAACCCTAATTCACTTTTTGGGGAATGCCCAAAATGCCCCTTAGGATGTGTGGAGGCCAAGTAATCATTAACATGTCTTAATCCCCCATTAAATGTACATGAAGCCATTAAGTCCAAAAGCATGTGCATTAGCCTTTAATTTGTACATTAAGGTAGGTAGGTAGGTGGGGTCCTCCATGATCTTCACTTGAATTATTTCCATCTTCATTCCTTTGTATTCATTTTGTGCATGCATATTCCTTCATGAACCCACTTGTAATTGAGTGTAATTTCCTACAAAATAATATAAAAATTTCCAATTAAATTTTCTCAAATTAATATATGCACAAAAATGACCATTTTGCCCCTGGATGAAGATGAATATGTGACAATTTCAAATAATATGAATTTTGGTTTAAACAAGTTAAAATACCCAATATGATCATTTATTTAATTTAAAAAGAACAAATATGGTGGTAAAAATATGCACATTTACGTGCACATCAAATTTGAACTGAACCCCTCCACACTTCAACTGAACCCCTCCATTATCACGACTGACTGCACTGCATACATCCACCATTCTACAAACCCATCCACTGTCAAGCACCACAAGCACAATTGCCACTGTCATTCAATACTTCAGTTCAACAGCATTTACACTTACAACTTACATCATCACCAACGTTACAACGTTTCATACCACTTTCAGCCGAGAACAACTCACATTTCGAACACCAATCGCCAATTGCGACCTGTCACCATCATCTCTGATCAAAACTGCTGCATTCACCAAATCCCCTACTCATTTTCATATCAGCCAAACCATCACAACACCTCCTTACATTGCCAACCAGACTCCCCTTTCCACTTCAATTCACTAACCACAGCCACCGAACTGCAGCCCCCATCACTGCACACTGCATATCATTTCTGCGCATCATCTCCAAACTTCCCTTCTCTGTGCACATTTTTTTTTACTCCTCACATTATCAACTGAAACCAAGTTTCACTGCCTACCTTCCACCACATCTCTGAATCTCCAACACTCCACAATCACATAGCAACTACATCCCAAACCTACTTCACATCTCCCATTGTTCATATACTTCTGCTAGAGTGTCAACACACTTTCAATTCAAAAGCCTGCACTATCATCCCTGCCTTATCACAAAACCACAGAACAAACTGCTCATTTTAAATCGAATTCCTCAATACCGACTCCCCAATAACATCTACCATTCTACTACCCTACCCTACCATCAACATTTCAGTGCACAAACCTCCTTCAACATCAAACCACCGACAGCCAAAAAAATTGCATGCTTCATTATCATCACAACATTCTACCCTTCACAAAACGGCTGCACGTTCCCAAAAAAAAACAAAAAAAAACTCAGTCCACATCCATCACTGTGCAACTACAGAACACCCTTGTGCCACTCAACCTCCCCATTATCCAAGCTCCTTCCTCCCTCCTACTGCCTGCAGCACATTCAACTAACCACTACATAACTCCATCACAAAACAACCGCCTACATCACTCAACATCATCTCCCCCCACACTTCACCACAATTCAACACTCCACCGCCACCAAATAATCTCCCTGCTCCTTCAACCAAAACCACCATATCAAACCACTTCACTACAGCCACCAACTTCGACAACTTCAATTCCCATCTCTGCAGTCAAACTCCACAACCCACTGCGCAGTGCAGTCCGACAACAATCAAAGTCACGACACTCATTGACTTCAAACCCAAATGTTGAAAATAGCACTCGACCATGACCAATTCGCCAACAACCCTACTTCGAGAATTACAAAGTTTCATCTTCACCCCAAATCACCACAGCACCACTGAATAACAACTCCACTCCCAAAGTTCTGCCACACGCAATCGCCATACCCAATTCAAACATCAAACTGACCTATCACCGAGCTACCAATTGACTGCGCCTCCCATCACCAAATCGCAAGCCTGAATTCTGCCTCTTCTCGACTCACCTGCTTTCGAATTAGAGTACTCGAATTAAATTTCCTCAAATCCGATTTCGATTTTCGCAGTTGAATTTCGATTGTGATCTTGATTTTTTTTGGAAGTTGATTTTGGAACGTGGTTAAAGCAGCTGTATTTCTTTTTTTTATTGATTCAATTTTTGGGTCGGGCCCTAGTGGTGTAAAAAAACAGAGGGAAGCTTGCAAGTTTTGTTTTATTTTTATTTTCATTTTCTTCCTTCATAAAAAAAAAGAAATCTTTTGTTTAGACAAAGCAGAATTTCAGAAGGAAGACTGCTGCCAAAAAAAAATTGCCTGCTTGCTAATAGTTTTTTTTTGTTTTATTTGCCTTGCATTGTATATATCTCTTGTTTTTATTAGTTGCATTGTTGATTGCTTGCATTTGAATTTATATATAAAAAAACAAATAAAAAAAACTCATTTGTAGTTGCATTGTTAATACACGTTTAATTTCTGCTTTGCATTTCATCTTAGATTTTGATTAACAATAACGGTTAGAAATCAAGAACACTAAATTGTATATTGACAATTTGTCCTTTTTCGACAATTTAATTTCTCGGTGTCTAGGCTACGGCAGAGCAATAATCAGTTATAAATATTACGGTGATTCGTAAATATTATACTGAATTGTTTCTCTGAAGGTACTTAAACCTTCGGCTGCATTGCTACGGTGATTCGTGGTGCACCGATAAATCCTGTCCGTTACCTGGCTGAGAACTATCTTGTTGATTTAAGACAATTTGTAATTATACAATTTTGGGTTAACTTAGGATAAATCATTTGTAATTAACCCCTGCATTCATTTAGTTGCATTAGTTCATGCATATTAAAAAAAAACAAAAAAAATTAAAAATCCAAAACCAAAAAAATTGTAAATATTCCTTTTCCTTTGAAATTTTCAAATCCTTTTTCTTTGAAATTTCAAAAAAAAATCCCAAAAAAAAACATTTAGAAAAACCAAAATTCAACAAAAAAAATGAAAAATAAAAAACAAAACAAAAATCGATTTTCCTTTTTAAAAATAAAATTTCTTTTTAAATATTTTCCGTTTATAAAAAAACCAAAAAAAAACATTCTTTAAAATGTCTGAATTTCCATATTCACTTGAATTTTACAATAGTTGTGAAAATCAATATAATCCATATGAGTTTACTCCAAATTCGTATGAATATTTTAACAACAAATTTTTTGTAAATAATTCAAATTTCGAACAACAAAATTTTCAAAACGATGACCAACCTTCGACTCTTGAAAATAGCATTGAAATGATTTCATATTTACTCGAACTTTCTACACGAAAAAATCAAGAGATAAATGATTTATGTAATTCTTATTTGTGTAATAACTCGAGTCAAGGATTTCAAAATTTGAATTCAATTCAAAATTCAAACGATTACGATTATAACCCATGCCAATTTAATTTCGAACTCCAAAATGAATTTCAAACTCAACATGAAAATGGGAACAACTTTTCAAACGAATATGGCAATCGGAATAGTTTCAATTGCGATACGATTGAAAACTTTGGTTATCAACAAATTCAAAGTGAAAATTTTCAAATTAATAATCATGAATTTGATTTTGTTGACGAAATGGAAAGAGATAACGGGGATTTATTACTTGAAAAATACGAAACTTATCGTGAAAATCATAATCAAATCTCAACCCACGAAGAATCAAATAATAATCTACCGTTCATCGAAATTGACAATTCTTGTTCTCAACAAGTCCAAATCGAAAATTTTCAAGTTAATAATTACAAATTTGACTTTGTTGAGCAAACGAATGAAATTTACGATGATCACATGAATTTGTTGATTAAAACATTGGAAAATTTTCGTGAGAAACAAAATCAAGTTTCAATGTGTGACGAGTCAAACGATAATCCATCTTTTACCAAAATCGATGATTTTCAAACAAAAACTTTTGAAACTAAAAAATGATGATCTTAATGAATTTGTTGAAAACAATGTAATTAAGTTGGATTTCAATTCTTTTGAGGGTGTGCAACCAAATGTAAAATTCGATCTTTCTTTTCTCGATTTCGAAAATTTGAATACAACAACTTTGGATTTTGAACTTGAGATACGCAATGAAGTTGTTGATAATCCAACAAAGGAAGTCGAATTTAACGAACATGAGTTTTATGGACTATTTGAAAATGAGTTGTTGAATTCTGAAGGGGAAAAGTTCGATCACCATTTTGATTTAGAAATCCATAATTTTGAAGAAGTTTTCAATGATAAGTTTGAACTTCAATTTGGTGAAAATAAACTTGAATTTCAATCAATTGTTTTATCAACCCTAAAAATCATCGAAAACAAAACAACTCATTCAATTTTCAATAAAACGACATTCGTTTTTCCAAATCAACATTCAACTTCGAAATCTTTTACGGTTTGGTTTTTCGTGCTCAAGCTGTGTCTCACACATTTGACGAGACAAATGAATCGGTCTTTAGAAGACCGTTTCATTTACTTTCTGACTGTATACTTTCTCATCTCTTGAAAATAATAATCTTTCATGTAAATATTGGATTTTTATTTTATTTTTCTCCTTCCACTTGGATTGACTGTGGGGACCAAGTCAAAGTCAAGTGTGAGGGGAGACTCATCTTCGATTTTTTTTTTCATGGTTTATTTTTGCTTTATAATTTCAAAAAAAAATCACAATTTTTTTTCTTTTGATTTATTTTTAAAAGAAACACTAAGATAAATATGAGGTTTTGGTTTATTAAATTGAAATTTCTGAAAATTTATTTGTCTTAACAAAAATAAAAATGAAGTTTGATTACAAATAACAATGGTTTAACTAGTATATAGGCATAATCATACGTGTTAATTATGAAGTACATCCTAATTGAAAATCTTTGTTTTAAAAAGTGGTTGATCTAAAGAAAAGATATAACATTTTTTTTGTCTTCTAAGTTAAATGGTGCTAAGATGATTTTGCAAAACTCTCTCTCTCTTAATAATAATAATAATAACATCTAAAGTAGTCACTCTCATTTAAAAGTCCTCACGGTTATGAATGGGTGAATTACTTGGAATCTTTGATTATGTGCTTTCATACTCTTTTAAAAGTCCTCACGGTTATGCATGTATGGAGCACATGTAAAAAAAATAGACTTAATAAAAACCACCTACGGTCGATAGGTGTATGCACGAAAGTGTATGCACTCGCCATGCTCTGTACTCCCCTCACATAAGCCCGAAAGGCAGTGCATGGGTGGTATATCTGGCCTCAGTTTACCTGAGCTAGGTGTGTAATTTTTCTTGCAAATAATGAGAGAGCAAGCAATTGAAATCCTAGCACTATTTTTACTTATTTGATTTGATTTGTTATTGAAAAGAAATGAAAATACCACTTTGATAAACTTTGATAATCAACTAAAGATCCATTTTATAATTACACTTTGTTATCAACCGAAACAACAAATTAAACTATTGTCTATTTGTTATGATAACTTGATTTTTGTTGAAAATTTTGACGAGTAAATGACATAAATTTTCAAGATAATAACCAAAACCTATATTTAACTTATTTGTGTCAATTTAAAAATAAATCCTTCATTTGTAAATATTTTCAAAAATTTGCATTCATCTCTTTGTAAATAAAGATTGCATTTTGTAAATATTTTCATCATGCATTTGGATTTTGTGGGTAGTATCCGCTGAAAACCCTCACGAGACAACACTCGTCCTACTGGAGACACCCATAGGTTTAACGGCTTATTGCATACGCTCAATGCAATCGTGCTCCCTACGAAAACGGATTTACCTTAGTTTTAGTTTATTCGAGGACGAATAAAAAGATAAGTGTGGGGGTATTTGATGTGCACGTAAATGTGCATATTTTTACCACCATATTTGTTCTTTTTAAATTAAATAAATGATCATATTGGGTATTTTAACTTGTTTAAACCAAAATTCATATTATTTGAAATTGTCACATATTCATCTTCATCCAGGGGCAAAATGGTCATTTTTGTGCATATATTAATTTGAGAAAATTTAATTGGAAATTTTTATATTATTTTGTAGGAAATTACACTCAATTACAAGTGGGTTCATGAAATATGCATGCACAAAATGAATACAAAGGAATGAAGATGGAAATAATTCAAAGTGAAGAACATGGAGGACCCCACCTACCCACTACCTTAATGTACAAATTAAAGGCTAATGCACATGCTAAAAGACATTTAAAGCTTCATGTACATTTAAGTGGGGGATTATTAAAGCTAATGATAACTTGGCCATCACACTTCCTCCAAGGTCATTTTGGGTACTCCCCGAAAATATGCATTAGGGTTTCTAACTTGTATAAATACCCCTTATGTTTCATGTAGCCATCTTCCTCTTAGTTAGTTAGTTTTAGTTTAGAAAATAAATCAAATCTCTCTTTCTTTCCATGGCTACTTAGCCATGTCTTCTCTTATGTAATTCTTTTTTTTTATGCAACTTCAATATATGTTCTTTTTCTTTTCATGCTTATTTACTTTCATGTTGTAGTGTAGATCTTTTCTCTTTTATGCAAGTAGAATAATTTTTCCTTTCATTTTGCTCTCTTTTTCCTCTTCTTTTTATTCAATGTTTTTTGCTACATTTGTTCATATGATGACAAATATGAGAGGCTAAACCCCTTCAATTTAGGGGTAATGAAGCTCTCTAATCATGTAACTTCAACTTAATTTGATGTTTATGCTCTCTTTTTGTGCTTAATGAGAATGATTGAAGTGGTTTAATGATGTTGTTTAGCTTTGAATTTGATAGTCTATGTTGTTCATAACAAATAGGCTATACTTAAACAAACAAAACACAAATTGCCTCTTCATCTACATATGATTATGGCAAAGAAGTGATTGTTGAAATTAAAATTTGATGGCTTATATTTCTAATTAATAGTTAATAGGCCATGCTTAAAATAGATTTTGCTTTCAACTTTGTTGTCATATTTTATGAAATTTAAAAGTGTATTAGTGGTTGTGTTATAGTTTGATGGTTTATATTGAGCTAACTAATAGCACAAATATACCATACTTATGATAAGCACATCAACTAATTCACTAATGACAAGAAAAGAGAGATCATAACTTCAAATTGTTGATTTATGTGATCTAGAGAGTGGAAATTGCCTCTAAATTGTCTTAACACTCTCATATTTTTATCAATTTTCTTTTGCTTGTTTGTATCATTTTTTTAGCTAATCACTCTCGACTTTGGTTTAATTTGATTGAATAGAATTTTAAAATCAACAATTCCCTGTGGATCGACCCGTATTCGCCACGTGCTACATTCGTACACCATGCGCTTGCGGTTATTTTTAAATCTAAATTCGTTCGACGGTTTTCTAAACCGATAGAATTTCCGTCGACGAACAGGGAGCATACCATATAACGCTTAGTGATTGCATAAAATTATGAAAATTGTTTTTGTAAAACATACCGAACATTATTTATGAACTAATGAATATTTTTCAGTGTCGATTGAAAAATAAAAATAGTAATATTTCAATGAGAATACTATGAATATTCGTTATGAAATAAAACTATAATATGGTATTTGTTTTCGTAACAAAATGATGCATTACAAAATACCGAAGTATCTAAAATTATTTACAATTATGTTAGTATTACAGACTAAGCCACAATTTTGAGAAATAATTTTTATTATATGATTATGATTCATAATTATGTCTCAAGCAATTAAGGGCTATGCACCCATTTAGTTGGAGCGCTAAATGTTGATGAACTCTTTAGATTAATACATATAGATGTATGTAATCATAAGTTTATTAATACTAAGATGGTTCCATGTACATTGTCATATTTATGAATGAGTTATTGCAGATATGAACATGTGTATTTGATACACGGGTATAAGTATATGGTAAGCCGTAGAATGTAAAATGAAAATAAATAGTAAAACATGCAACATAAATGATTCAATTTGATTGAATATGTAAGTATATTAAAAGGAGTTTTGCGTGTACCTAACATGAATACAGATTCTATCTCAAAAGGTCATTCCTCCCTATGGTACATAATGAAATATTAATAATGGGTAATCAAACTTTGTTGGACAAAACAGGATTAATTGTGAGTGAAGTCGGGATGCCTTCTTTCAATAAGGTCGTACACTTAAGAGTAGTATACAAGGTTAAAATTAATATCATCAAAAAAAAATAGCTCATAAAACCATACGATATATGGGTTAATAAGAAACTCCTACATATTTTAGGCCAAGGACTTGGCAGGTTGTGCGAGTCGAAAGACTGCATGTAATAATTGTGCATAGGGATCTTATGTGAATCTTCCTAAGATACTTTAGGGGCGATAGTCATTAGATGACCAATTTATGTTGTGAATACAAATATATTGTAAACTAAAGCAAAATCAGTTTCATATAAGGCAATCCATAAAATGCTTATGAATGCCCATTTTGTTGTACTTAGAAACAACCACTGTTCAAGAAATACCAACTTTACATTTAAGGAATTTCTTTAAAAAATTATTGGTATAAAATGAATTTGGATACGATCCAAAAAAACTTGTTACAAGGGATGAAAATAAAATAAACCAAAACTAAATGAACAAATCATATTAGAATGTCTAATGAGTATTCTTGTAAAGTGAAACTATGTGTTTTTTATTAATGTCAAGAACAAATAATCATTGGTTATTTAATAAACCATTAAGACTGTTGACTCTATAATATGGTATAATGTTCTAATTTGAAATAGATTCCAAGTACATTATCAAAATTTAAATTTGATAGTTGTACACAAAGGGATAAGATCCATCGGCCACAAATATTTCTTTAAGAAAAAGGCAAATGCGGTTGAAATATAGTGAGCCACGTTAATAATAATAATACAGCAAACTTCAATTGTTGAAATCAACTTAATAGATTCACCATTCGATGTGCTCAAGTTAGTTTGGATTTACTCACATAATTATCGCTTAGTATGACTTTTGTTTTGGTATACATATGTTGAAATAGAGAGTTTTAAATATTTAGATTAGTCTGTTTGCACATAACAGCCAAAGTGTCTCGAAGTCAGTGGAGCGATACTGAATTTGTGGGTTTTTCAGATACGATCTAAGAACGGATACGAAAGTATCATTCTAAAAAGCATCATAATTGAACAAATGTTTTGATAGACGTATCAGATAGTTTGATTATTGGTTAAAATGCAGAGGAAACATGTGTTCATAAGAAAGAAAGTAAAAAATGTACATAATGTTTTCTAAACTATAAGTAAACAACAAACTGTTGATTGTTAACGATGTACTTGTGTTAAAATTAGCTGTAGTTGTTTTAATACTTAACGTTGGATTTGTAAATGATGTCTTTTATAGTAAGTATAAAAAATATTAGAATGTCCTAAACAATATGCAAGAACACCTTATTAAAATATTTAATACGAAACATGTAAGATGGATTCGTTATGCATTAGGAATAGGAAATTATCGTACATGTTATGTTCTCTATGATTCATAACTTGTTATGTATTTGATATATGTAGCAAATATCAAATCCAAAATGATATCACTAAATGGTTGTTGAGGTATTCCCGTATATCTATAAAATACTAAAGAATTGTTTACAAAAATAACGAACTTCTTATGAAGGAGTGTTCAGACCCAAACTTCATATGTTGTATTAAGTATTACGTGTCAATAATAAATTCTAGTTAAAATCTCAAAACTCGAAATGTTTCTAATGAAAGAATGTGGCTAATTCAATAAAATGGCTAGATACATCATCTTGAATAGCGTAGCAATAAAAGGAATGTATACAACTATTAGATTTATAACTGAGCTAAGGGTAATTTCAAATATTGAGAATACCATAACATTGAAATATGATAACAATATCACGATATAGTTCATAATATAACTTAGAGCCTACTGGAAATCGAAAGACATACTTCAAATTATTCCATATAATAAAGGTAGTTTATCAGAGTCGGAGAGAATTGATTGACAGTGTAGATAATTGAAACATAATACCATACCCGTTCACCAAAGGGCTGACATCACTGGTTTTGAGGTAAGATTTCATAATTTATCCCAAATTCAAGTGGAGATTGACAGATTTTGGGGTATGCCCTAGGGGAAATTATGTAATTTGTACGTTTATCTAACTCGATAAACAATCTTTGTAACATCCCGGAAATTTTGACAATATCAATTTAATAATCCGTAGTTAAAATTAAATTGATATTGACAATCTGTTAATAATTATTCAGAAAAAATTTGATAATCTTCTTCAGTAAATATTTAATTGGAAGATTTTATCTTTTAAAAATAATAAATTGATTGCTATTTATAATATAAATATATGGTTTATATTGTAAATGGATTAGCTTTATTTAAAATTTAATAAATGAATCTTGTTTTCAAATTCTAATACATATATTAATAATTTGGAAAGTTTGATTAAAAATTAATATTAAGCTTTCAAAGCTATGTAATAAATAAGTATATGATTTTTATAATTGTTAAGGAAATGTTTAAAATAATTTTGGCTTGAGTTTAAAATTTTAAAGGAGATATTTCTAAACAATATTAATTGTGTATTGTCTTTATAAATAAGTTTTGAATAAATTTGCAAATGTTATTTCAAAATTTAATTTGTATTCATAACTTGATTTGAAAATATTTGATTTTGAATTTAGTTTGAATTTAAATCCCAAAATATAAATTTTAATTTGTTTCATTGTTTTAATTTTTAATATGTATAAGTTTGTTTATAAACATTGATTGTTCTTATTTCTTTTGTGAATACATACACATGTTTAAAATAAACTAACAACTTAAATTAAGTTAATACAACATTAACTTGTAATAAAAAAAAAAAAAAAAACTAATTATCTTTAAGAAAACAAGTGTTTGATTCTTATGCATTCATATAGACAAGTGTTCAAATTTAACATTAGTAACTTGACAAGTGTTAAAAATTAGTTTTATTTTTCTTTTCTTTCATTAAATCTGAAATACATTTCTATAAAACTTGCATTTTTCTTCCATATATGTTTCTTTCATTTCTTTGATCAGAAAAGAAAACTTCAAACTCTTCATATCTAAATTCAGTAATCCTCTTCATTCCAAAATGCAACCCATTTTTCTCTGCAACCTTTTAAAATCTGAAGCCTACTCCTCTTCAAAAATATGTTCAAGTCCAATGCAATCTGCATTTGATTCACCTATAATCTGCATATTCAAACTCTTCAATCTGCATATCCTCAAATTAAAAAGCAAATCTGTATGTCCAAAAGCCTAAAAGCATACCCTCCTCAAAAACAAATCTGCATATTCAAATCTTTGTACAAATTTGCATGTACAAATGCATGCTCAAGAATCAGATCTGCATATTCAAACAATGTTCAGATCTGCATTTTTCTTTAAATTTGGAAAAATTTGTTACTGTATATTCTTGTTTTCTGGAAATGAACAAGTCTGTAACCCCTTGTTTTTCAAACTTGTAACATTCCCAAGAATGCATGCAAGTAAAATCTGAGTCAACAAGATCAAGTCTGCATTCTTCATCTGGAAGCCTGCAAACAAACAAATTCAAATGCATCTTTTTATGGGGTTCATGCAAATAGTTTTTAAAAGTGGAAAGGGCAAACCTGCATATCAATTCAAGCTCATATTTACAACTGCATCATCTACATAAAGCAGATCAGAGTCAAGCCTGCACATATTGCTTTCTGAACATAGTCTGCATTTAAATAAAAGGTGAGTAACTCTAAAATTTAAAACTATATTTAGGTTGCATACTAGTATGATCTGATATTATAAATATTGTTTGTATGTTTGATAAAAGCCTGATGTGAAGATGAATTGTGTGCATGCTATCATACACTGATCTGTTTGTTTTGTTTCCTAAGCTAAACTGTGATGCAAATCTTTACCTTTTATTTAGTCTCTGATATAAGAAATTTGTTGAGTGATGTTGTTTGATCTTCTGAAGTTAATACTTAGAATTGTAAGTAAGTTAAAAAAAAAAAAAACAACATAGCAATTGTCTCTGGAAACATGCACAGATCAGTGCATGTTGATTTTTATCAAAATCCCAAACATGTTTATTTAGTAATTCAGTATCATAAATCTATAGTATCAACTAAAACTTGATTTTTAAATCAGGTAGTAGGATTTTTAGGGATTTGGTTAAGTGACAGTTTATTTTTGAACCGAAATAGGATTTTTAGTAAAATCTATTGATTCATGAATTTAGAAATTCTGGGATTCCTCTGGGTGGTGAAGTAGGTATAGGAGATCTTTGGAAAAATCAGAGAAGTGATTGAATTTGGTTAGATTTGATGCGGTTTGCAATTTTGTTTTTAAACCCTAGTTTTTGAATGTGATTAAACATTGGGTCAGTTCGACATGAATACTTGATCGAGCGCTATGATATTTGGGGAGTGTGAAGTTGGTGTGTGGTTGAGTTCGAGGCCGAAGGGGCTGATGGTCAGGTGGTCGGAGAGGCATGAAATCGCCGTTGACAGGTTTTGAAAACAACCTGTTCAATGTGTTCCAGGTTTCGAAATGAAACCTGTCTTTGTTTCCAGTTTGGGAATTCTGAGTTCAAAGTTGTTTCTGTGATGATGGTTCGATCTGGTGGGTTTCTGGTGGAAGTTCGATCACCTCTGATGATCATGGAAGGTGGTGGTCGCTGTGTACATGCACAGTGATGTGCTTTCTGATGAAGCTTGGGTTAGTTGGTTTAAGGGGAAAAATGGATATGACTCGAAGCAAGTTGAAGATAACTCGAAGTAGGTGAGTTGAAGACTCGGAGTAAATGGGAAGAAAACCCGAAGCAAAATTCTTGTCTCTCGAGTTGCTCTGTAGTTTTCCAGATCAGAGTCTGATTTGAAAATTTGGGTTTTAAACTATTTTAAAATCTGGGTTTGTCAAGATTTAAATCTGTAGCTATAGGTTTTAAATAAGGTTTAGGTTTAAAAATTTAATTTAGGTTTGAACTACTGATTTGAATTTAAATTCCAGGTTTGTATTGAAACCTGTTTTCTGTTTTTTTTTGCAAATCTGGATTTAAACTTTTGTTTTAAAATCTGCAGTTATGGTTTCTAGTAAAATTTAAGTTCGAATTTAAATGTAAGTTTAAAATTCTCATTTGTTTTTAAATTCCAGTTTTTAAAAAAACAGAAACTTATGTTTAAAAATTTAACTTTATTAACTATATCATATTAATAAGATAGTTTAAACATTTTAAATAAATGAAGTTTTAAAAATGAGAAGCAAGATTTAAAGATAAATTTTTAAACTGGAAATCTAAAATTTAAAATAAAGTTTAGTTTTAAAATTTAAAAAGAAGATTTAAATTGGAAGTTTAAACCAAGAATGAATTGAATTTCCAAAGTTTTGAAATGGATTTGACTTTAAATTTTTATGATTTCATTTTTAAGTTAAATTTTTGTTTTGTCTTGAAATTTAAATAAGTTTTAAATTTTTCAAAACTTTGATAAGTTCAAAATACTTTTAAATTTAAACTTGTATTTTAAAATGAAAAGTTAAAGTAATTTCAAGGGTATTTTAATTTAATTAAATTATTTTAAACATAATCAAGTTATGTTTTATTTTGAAAATTTAGTTAAGATTAATATTTCAGGATTAATTTAATTAACAAGGTAATTAAGATTAATTAATTTATCAATTAAATTTGGAATTAATAAGTGATTAATGATTAATCAATTTGGAATTAAGATCATTAATTAAGTTAGTAATTAATGATAAATGAATAATTAATTATGTAATTAAGTCTTAAATTAAGGATAATAAATTTCATAATTAACTTTAATTAATAAATGATTAAAGATAATTCAAATGGTAATTAATTTAGGTTAATTACTTTATAAAATGATTAGAGAATGGTTATTGAAGGTCATTAACCAGGATTATTTAATAATTAATTAATGTGGTTAATTTTTATAATTAATTAGATTAATTAATTTAATAATAATCATTTATGAATTGTTTAAGTATAATTACTTAATGAAGTAATTAGGAAATTAATTACTTGATATAATTAATTTAGTTTAATGTGATTGTTTATTTTTAATTAATTAAGTTTAATTAAATTTAAACATTTGAGTTTTATAAATAATTACTTATGTAATTAATGATTTGGAAATTACTTAGTTAAGTAATTGTTTAATAATTACATGATTGTAATTAAGTGAAGATGTTTAAGAATGAGTAATGAGGATTAGAATAACTTATTAATTAATCAAGGGATTAATTAAGTAATTAATTAAAGGATAATTAATTTGTTTAAAGTAATTAAGTTAGTTAATTACTTAAAGTAATTAATAATTAAGGATCATTAATTATTTTAGTTAATGATGTAGTTAAGGATGATTAATTAAGATTAATTAATCAATAAGAAGTGATTAAGGGTAATTAATTAATGTAATTAATTAAGGATTAAGGTAATTAATTATAGTTAATTAATTAATTGAAGTAATTAAATGTTAATTACTATTTTTGGTTGAGAATAATTAATTTGTGAAATTAATTAAGGATAATTACATGAATGTAATTAAGAGTAATTAATTTAAGGTGATTAATAATAAATGATTAATTGATTGTAATCAATTAAATGATTGAGTAAGCAAGATATATTTGAATAAAGTAATTAAATTAATTTATTTTAAATTAATTATAAATGAAGTGATTAATTTAATTCATTTTAAATTAATTAGAAATAGAGATAGTTAATTTAATTCATTTTAAATTAATTATATTGTGGTATGAGTGAATCTTTGCTTATGTATGAATGGATGACATTGATTGTCTTGAATGCTTAATGATCTCAGTAATGAGATAAGTATGGTTGTGTGTTATGAATGCTTGGTTGCATTGTGATGGTAATATAGATTATCTATTGAATGATGATATGGACTACCTATGTTGTTATGGATCATCTGTTATTTGATAATGTGATTATCAGTTATGATTTATGAATTATCTATCTGTGTGTAAATAGATACTGTAATTGGATTGTTTTAAAACTTTAAAACAACTTGGACCCTAAAAGACACGCTTTGGATTTCGATGAGACCGGGATCGGGTTTCCATATTTGGATATCCGAAAACCACATCAATTCCAAATAACGTTAGGTCGTGAATTCAGAGTGGAGCTTTGTGAAGACTCGAGGTGTAAGGACTATGAGTCAGTATACTCTGTGGGTGATTCCGTAATGAGTTGACGGAATAGTACTTATAGATTCGAGATGGTGAATTAGAGTGCAAGGGTTATTGTCGTTAACTCTGAGGGTGATTCCAAAACGAGTGTAACGAGATAATGCCTTCGGTTTCGTTCGAACCCGGAACGAACTTGTATGGATTGAATGCTTTCAGAACATCGTCAGGTGGACGATGAGCATTCTAAGTGATATGTCCTATAAAGGTAATCGTAGCCTCAAGCCTCATCAACCGGGAATGGCTAAAACAGGGGAGGTGCAGCAAAGCTTCGTGGGTAGCCCCCACTGGAGAGCAAGATTGATCCCTGTCTAGAAGTCCCTTTATATTCGGCTGTGTGGGCAGTTGGTTCGAAACAACTGCGGGATTGTCTTGTTCGGAACTATTCAGTAAGGAATGGGTCCGGCTTTGTGTAGCAGGGGATGAAGGGAGTAATCCTCGGTACGGTGATCTAGGCCACGTACTGTGACGGGCGGTACCCCAGTAGCCCTGCCATTGATGGAATCCAAAATCCAATAAGTGCCAACGGTTTTGATTGTATTACCCACTTTTGTGGCTAGTAGCTGGAATTTAATCATGTAACAATTTCGGCTATTTCATATTTATTTGAAAACCCTAGACACTATTATAATATCACAGAATTTCTTATCAAATGTTTTGGTTAGCGTAAGGTTAAAACTTTTCCATGTTTATGTGTGGGAAGTCTTACGTGATACCTTTTCTTTTCAAAGGTTTTTCAAAGTTAAGCAACTTTAACCTGTTACTCACACCAGACCCATGTCTGACCCGGAGTTTATTTTTGTTTTTCATAAACTCTTGGGTACTCAAATTTTTACGAGTAGCCAAGGGATTCAGGTTAGCTTTTGACGAATTGTGGAGGAGCAATGGAGCAGGAGGCTTCTGCGTTAGATATATAGTTCCGCTGTGTATTCTCTGTATTGTATCTCTTTGTATTGAGTTGTATTGAGTTGTAATAACTAGACAGGTGTTTATAACTGTCTAGTATGTGTTGTAAGCTGTGTAACTCTGATGTATATGATACTATGTAATTATATTTTATGTTATTAATATAATTTATTCGTTCCGTTGTTTAGATTCTGATGTGTTGTTTCTTTCTTCTTCTCTTTCTTTCTATTTCTATCCCTTTCTTTCTTCAAAATGACGCGATTTCCTGGAGATAGGAAGTTGGGTCGTCACAGTTGGTATCAGAGCATTAGGTTGAGTGAATACCTAGGCTCTGTAGTGGTGTCTTTCTTAAGAGAGCGTATTTGTAATTTTAAATATATAAATATATTTATTCTACCTATTTGTTGGAATCACCTGTTCGGGTTTTCCAATATAGGTTATAAAGGTAGATAAGGTAGTGGTGTGTGTAACACGACAACTACCATTGGTTGGAGTTTAAATGGTTGAGGTTGGAAGTGTATCTGTCGAGACTGTAGACCTAATACCGTCTCGAGTAAGTTTTGTAGTGATGAAGAACTTCATTGATCTCTGAAGGAAACCTGTTAAGGGTTGGAGTTTCTTTTTGAAGTTCGGAGTTAATTTTCTGAAGTTGATGAGTAGAATTTGGATCTGTCGGTTGGACAGAAGTGAGTGATGGTATCTTAATACCACAAGAAGTAGTAGCTGCATGATGAGATGCAGTGACTATGGATGTTTCCGAAGATGTTTTCTTTGGAACAAGTTAAGGAAGTGAGTCTGCTTTGGTGTTGTGGCTGTGTTCAGTAGGAGTTTCTGTTTGCTTTGAAGTCCGAGTTTCTCGGATCTTTAGCATCTGTAGCAGTGGTGCAGCTTGGAGTGTTCTCGGTGTTGGCAAGAGATTTTATGGATTAGCAGTTTTTCTGAAGTGGAGTTCAAGAAGCAGTTAAGTGAACCCGTTCTTCGATGGGTTGGCTAGTTAAGTGTAAGCTGTTCCGTTTGGTTAAGCGAGAATAGTTTTCCTTGGATTTGGTTTGGATTGATCGCAAAAGTGACTTGCGATAGTTGAGTTTCCTTATTGACTAGGATTCCAAGATTTCTACTGGTGGTTCACTGTAGTTGAAGGATGGTTCCTAGAGTTAGAGGTTGATGAAGTAACTCAGTTTTGAAGGAATTTCTGAGTTTTCTTTATGGATCTGTAGAACCATATTTCTGGAAGGTGGTGTCTAGTTGGTGCTTGTGTTCCTCATTAGTATTATCTTATCTGTTACGGATCAGAGTTGTGCAGCGGAAGCAGTTTGGGAATGTTTCTTTTCCGGATAAGGAGAAGTTTGTTTTGTCTTATGTTGTTGAGAAGCAGGGTTTGTGTTCTTGGTTTTTGAGTGATCTTGAGGAGATCATTGGATTATTTTTGATTCAGTCTGTTTCTTATGGAATCAGCAAGAGTTAAGCTGATCAGGATGGATGTTGGTAACCCAGGATCTTCTGAAGAGTTTTATGGATAAGGGATTGAGAAATTCGGATTCTGAAATTGGAGATTTGATTTTGGGTAAGTTTTTTTTCCAATCGCAAGTGAGCTATAAGATTGGGTAAGGATGAGAAGCTAGCTCTGAAGTGTTTTGGATTCTTTTCTGTGATCTTGGAGAATAAGTGTTTGATCTACAGGATTGAATTGCCAGTTTGGATAACTGGAATTCGATGAGTTTCACGTATCTCTGAGGGAGTACGTGTTTTATCTATCTCTGGTTGTGGAACCGGTAGCTTGAGAATTTTGGGTTGTTGAGTTAGACTCGTCTGTAGTCTGATATCTTGTCTAGTGTTGTAGATATAGTTGTATAGGAGCTTTGTAGCTTCATAGTATTGTTTGTTTGGATTCTATAGGGCGAGTTGCCCGATATATATATACTTGGGGAAACTCGAAGAAATTCTATCCAAAACTTATCTGGATAATTAGATTTGTTTGTTTGGTTGAATTGATTGCTATGGTTGTTAGCATATGTTAGATATATGCTAGTGTTTTAAAATTAAAATCTTTAATGAGATTATTAAATTACCTTTGTTTTAAATTTCGGGGACGAAATTCTTTTAAGGGGGAAGGATTGTAACATCCCGGAAATTTTGACAATATCAATTTAATAATCCGTAGTTAAAATTAAATTGATATTGACAATCTGTTAATAATTATTCAGAAAAAATTTGATAATCTTCTTCAGTAAATATTTAATTGGAAGATTTTATCTTTTAAAAATAATAAATTGATTGCTATTTATAATATAAATATATGGTTTATATTGTAAATGGATTAGCTTTATTTAAAATTTAATAAATGAATCTTGTTTTCAAATTCTAATACATATATTAATAATTTGGAAGGTTTGATTAAAAATTAATATTAAGCTTTCAAAGCTATGTAATAAATAAGTATATGATTTTTATAATTGTTAAGGAAATGTTTAAAATAATTTTGGCTTGAGTTTAAAATTTTAAAGGAGATATTTCTAAACAATATTAATTGTGTATTGTCTTTATAAATAAGTTTTGAATAAATTTGCAAATGTTATTTCAAAATTTAATTTGTATTCATAACTTGATTTGAAAATATTTGATTTTGAATTTAGTTTGAATTTAAATCCCAAAATATAAATTTTAATTTGTTTCATTGTTTTAATTTTTAATATGTATAAGTTTGTTTATAAACATTGATTGTTCTTATTTCTTTTGTGAATACATACACATGTTTAAAATAAACTAACAACTTAAATTAAGTTAATACAACATTAACTTGTAATAAAAAAAAAAAAAAAACTAATTATCTTTAAGAAAACAAGTGTTTGATTCTTATGCATTCATATAGACAAGTGTTCAAATTTAACATTAGTAACTTGACAAGTGTTAAAAATTAGTTTTATTTTTCTTTTCTTTCATTAAATCTGAAATACATTTCTATAAAACTTGCATTTTTCTTCCATATATGTTTCTTTCATTTCTTTGATCAGAAAAGAAAACTTCAAACTCTTCATATCTAAATTCAGTAATCCTCTTCATTCCAAAATGCAACCCATTTTTCTCTGCAACCTTTGAAAATCTGAAGCCTACTCCTCTTCAAAAATATGTTCAAGTCCAATGCAATCTGCATTTGATTCACCTACAATCTGCATATTCAAACTCTTCAATCTGCATATCCTCAAATTAAAAAGCAAATCTGTATGTCCAAAAGCCTAAAAGCATACCCTCCTCAAAAACAAATCTGCATATTCAAATCTTTGTACAAATTTGCATGTACAAATGCATGCTCAAGAATCAGATCTGCATATTCAAACAATGTTCAGATCTGCATTTTTCTTTAAATTTGGAAAAATTTGTTACTGTATATTCTTGTTTTCTGGAAATGAACAAGTCTGTAACCCCTTGTTTTTCAAACTTGTAACATTCCCAAGAATGCATGCAAGTAAAATCTGAGTCAACAAGATCAAGTCTGCATTCTTCATCTGGAAGCCTGCAAACAAACAAATTCAAATGCATCTTTTTATGGGGTTCATGCAAATAGTTTTTAAAAGTGGAAAGGGCAAACCTGCATATCAATTCAAGCTCATATTTACAACTGCATCATCTACATAAAGCAGATCAGAGTCAAGCCTGCACATATTGCTTTCTGAACATAGTCTGCATTTAAATAAAAGGTGAGTAACTCTAAAATTTAAAACTATATTTAGGTTGCATACTAGTATGATCTGATATTATAAATATTGTTTGTATGTTTGATAAAAGCCTGATGTGAAGATGAATTGTGTGCATGCTATCATACACTGATCTGTTTGTTTTGTTTCCTAAGCTAAACTGTGATGCAAATCTTTACCTTTTATTTAGTCTCTGATATAAGAAATTTGTTGAGTGATGTTGTTTGATCTTCTGAAGTTAATACTTAGAATTGTAAGTAAGTTAAAAAAAAAAACAACATAGCAATTGTCTCTGGAAACATGCACAGATCAGTGCATGTTGATTTTTATCAAAATCCCAAACATGTTTATTTAGTAATTCAGTATCATAAATCTATAGTATCAACTAAAACTTGATTTTTAAATCAGGTAGTAGGATTTTTAGGGATTTGGTTAAGTGACAGTTTATTTTTGAACCGAAATAGGATTTTTAGTAAAATCTATTGATTCATGAATTTAGAAATTCTGGGATTCCTCTGGGTGGTGAAGTAGGTATAGGAGATCTTTGGAAAAATCAGAGAAGTGATTGAATTTGGTTAGATTTGATGCGGTTTGCAATTTTGTTTTTAAACCCTAGTTTTTGAATGTGATTAAACATTGGGTCAGTTCGACATGAATACTTGATCGAGCGCTATGATATTTGGGGAGTGTGAAGTTGGTGTGTGGTTGAGTTCGAGGCCGAAGGGGCTGATGGTCAGGTGGTCGGAGAGGCATGAAATCGCCGTTGACAGGTTTTGAAAACAACCTGTTCAATGTGTTCCAGGTTTCGAAATGAAACCTGTCTTTGTTTCCAGTTTGGGAATTCTGAGTTCAAAGTTGTTTCTGTGATGATGGTTCGATCTGGTGGGTTTCTGGTGGAAGTTCGATCACCTCTGATGATCATGGAAGGTGGTGGTCGCTGTGTACATGCACAGTGATGTGCTTTCTGATGAAGCTTGGGTTAGTTGGTTTAAGGGGAAAAATGGATATGACTCGAAGCAAGTTGAAGATAACTCGAAGTAGGTGAGTTGAAGACTCGGAGTAAATGGGAAGAAAACCCGAAGCAAAATTCTTGTCTCTCGAGTTGCTCTGTAGTTTTCCAGATCAGAGTCTGATTTGAAAATTTGGGTTTTAAACTATTTTAAAATCTGGGTTTGTCAAGATTTAAATCTGTAGCTATAGGTTTTAAATAAGGTTTAGGTTTAAAAATTTAATTTAGGTTTGAACTACTGATTTGAATTTAAATTCCAAGTTTGTATTGAAACCTGTTTTCTGTTTTTTTTTTGCAAATCTGGATTTAAACTTTTGTTTTAAAATCTGCAGTTATGGTTTCTAGTAAAATTTAAGTTCGAATTTAAATGTAAGTTTAAAATTCTCATTTGCTTTTAAATTCCAGTTTTTAAAAAAACAGAAACTTATGTTTAAAAATTTAACTTTATTAACTATATCATATTAATAAGATAGTTTAAACATTTTAAATAAATGAAGTTTTAAAAATGAGAAGCAAGATTTAAAGATAAATTTTTAAACTGGAAATCTAAAATTTAAAATAAAGTTTAGTTTTAAAATTTAAAAAGAAGATTTAAATTGGAAGTTTAAACCAAGAATGAATTGAATTTCCAAAGTTTTGAAATGGATTTGACTTTAAATTTTTATGATTTCATTTTTAAGTTAAATTTTTGTTTTGTCTTGAAATTTAAATAAGTTTTAAATTTTTCAAAACTTTGATAAGTTCAAAATACTTTTAAATTTAAACTTGTATTTTAAAATGAAAAGTTAAAGTAATTTCAAGGGTATTTTAATTTAATTAAATTATTTTAAACATAATCAAGTTATGTTTTATTTTGAAAATTTAGTTAAGATTAATATTTCAGGATTAATTTAATTAACAAGGTAATTAAGATTAATTAATTTATCAATTAAATTTGGAATTAATAATTGATTAATGATTAATCAATTTGGAATTAAGATCATTAATTAAGTTAGTAATTAATGATAAATGAATAATTAATTATGTAATTAAGTCTTAAATTAAGGATAATAAATTTCATAATTAACTTTAATTAATAAATGATTAAAGATAATTCAAATGGTAATTAATTTAGGTTAATTACTTTATAAAATGATTAGAGAATGGTTATTGAAGGTCATTAACCAGGATTATTTAATAATTAATTAATGTGGTTAATTTTTATAATTAATTAGATTAATTAATTTAATAATAATCATTTATGAATTGTTTAAGTATAATTACTTAATGAAGTAATTAGGAAATTAATTACTTGATATAATTAATTTAGTTTAATGTGATTGTTTATTTTTAATTAATTAAGTTTAATTAAATTTAAACATTTGAGTTTTATAAATAATTACTTATGTAATTAATGATTTGGAAATTACTTAGTTAAGTAATTGTTTAATAATTACATGATTGTAATTAAGTGAAGATGTTTAAGAATGAGTAATGAGGATTAGAATAACTTATTAATTAATCAAGGGATTAATTAAGTAATTAATTAAAGGATAATTAATTTGTTTAAAGTAATTAAGTTAGTTAATTACTTAAAGTAATTAATAATTAAGGATCATTAATTATTTTAGTTAATGATGTAGTTAAGGATGATTAATTAAGATTAATTAATCAATAAGAAGTGATTAAGGGTAATTAATTAATGTAATTAATTAAGGATTAAGGTAATTAATTATAGTTAATTAATTAATTGAAGTAATTAAATGTTAATTACTATTTTTGGTTGAGAATAATTAATTTGTGAAATTAATTAAGGATAATTACATGAATGTAATTAAGAGTAATTAATTTAAGGTGATTAATAATAAATGATTAATTGATTGTAATCAATTAAATGATTGAGTAAGCAAGATATATTTGAATAAAGTAATTAAATTAATTTATTTTAAATTAATTATAAATGAAGTGATTAATTTAATTCATTTTAAATTAATTAGAAATAGAGATAGTTAATTTAATTCATTTTAAATTAATTATATTGTGGTATGAGTGAATCTTTGCTTATGTATGAATGGATGACATTGATTGTCTTGAATGCTTAATGATCTCAGTAATGAGATAAGTATGGTTGTGTGTTATGAATGCTTGGTTGCATTGTGATGATAATATAGATTATCTATTGAATGATGATATGGACTACCTATGTTGTTATGGATCATCTGTTATTTGATAATGTGATTATCAGTTATGATTTATGAATTATCTATCTGTGTGTAAATAGATACTGTAATTGGATTGTTTTAAAACTTTAAAACAACTTGGACCCTAAAAGACACGCTTTGGATTTCGATGAGACCGGGATCGGGTTTCCATATTTGGATATCCGAAAACCACATCAATTCCAAATAACGTTAGGTCGTGAATTCAGAGTGGAGCTTTGTGAAGACTCGAGGTGTAAGGACTATGAGTCAGTATACTCTGTGGGTGATTCCGTAATGAGTTGACGGAATAGTACTTATAGATTCGAGATGGTGAATTAGAGTGCAAGGGTTATTGTCGTTAACTCTGAGGGTGATTCCAAAACGAGTGTAACGAGATAATGCCTTCGGTTTCGTTCGAACCCGGAACGAACTTGTATGGATTGAATGCTTTCAGAACATCGTCAGGTGGACGATGAGCATTCTAAGTGATATGTCCTATAAAGGTAATCGTAGCCTCAAGCCTCATCAACCGGGAATGGCTAAAACAGGGGAGGTGCAGCAAAGCTTCGTGGGTAGCCCCCACTGGAGAGCAAGATTGATCCCTGTCTAGAAGTCCCTTTATATTCGGCTGTGTGGGCAGTTGGTTCGAAACAACTGCGGGATTGTCTTGTTCGGAACTATTCAGTAAGGAATGGGTCCGGCTTTGTGTAGCAGGGGATGAAGGGAGTAATCCTCGGTACGGTGATCTAGGCCACGTACTGTGACGGGCGGTACCCCAGTAGCCCTGCCATTGATGGAATCCAAAATCCAATAAGTGCCAACGGTTTTGATTGTATTACCCACTTTTGTGGCTAGTAGCTGGAATTTAATCATGTAACAATTTCGGCTATTTCATATTTATTTGAAAACCCTAGACACTATTATAATATCACAGAATTTCTTATCAAATGTTTTGGTTAGCGTAAGGTTAAAACTTTTCCATGTTTATGTGTGGGAAGTCTTACGTGATACCTTTTCTTTTCAAAGGTTTTTCAAAGTTAAGCAACTTTAACCTGTTACTCACACCAGACCCATGTCTGACCCGGAGTTTATTTTTGTTTTTCATAAACTCTTGGGTACTCAAATTTTTACGAGTAGCCAAGGGATTCAGGTTAGCTTTTGACGAATTGTGGAGGAGCAATGGAGCAGGAGGCTTCTGCGTTAGATATATAGTTCCGCTGTGTATTCTCTGTATTGTATCTCTTTGTATTGAGTTGTATTGAGTTGTAATAACTAGACAGGTGTTTATAACTGTCTAGTATGTGTTGTAAGCTGTGTAACTCTGATGTATATGATACTATGTAATTATATTTTATGTTATTAATATAATTTATTCGTTCCGTTGTTTAGATTCTGATGTGTTGTTTCTTTCTTCTTCTCTTTCTTTCTATTTCTATCCCTTTCTTTCTTCAAAATGACGCGATTTCCTGGAGATAGGAAGTTGGGTCGTCACAATCTTGTTCCAAATAAAAGGTGCTTTTCTTGCTATGATATAGTTGATATAATGTGGTATATTAATTAACTAATTTAATTAAAAATATATTTAATAAAAAATCCATAAATGGTTTGTATTTATGATAGTAATAAAGTGTTGTAACCATGAGTAATTTATCACAATGGAAATAAATATACCAATTTAAATATTCCTAGTCAAGATGCATTGAGGCTGGATATCGATGTATCCGTTGAGGCTAAAGTATGTAACGCACTCCAAATATTTGATAATGTATGACTCATGACTGTTAGGTGCAGCTAGGGGTAAAGTACTGATAGTTGTTGGATAACTATGGAGCGACTCACTCGATAGTTTTTTTGTTAATAAAATAAGTTCAAACAGAAAATATCGATACGATTGATTTATATAGTTCTCTAACTTGAGAATATTGTCGATCTTCAATATGAAACTCCTCTTTGACTACAGTCAAATCATGGCACTACATCCATCGAGTGACTATATTTGGGTCGAGTGGTAGTGTTGGAAGTGAAGAACTGTTCTAAAGAGGATTCATCTTCTGTAACACCACATATTTTTGGTAACATTGTTTAGAAAATTTAATTAGTTAAATTAAATAAAATAATGTGTTGATTAGGGTATTGAGATTCGATTTTATTAAGGGGTAGCCATGCCATTTTACCAATGAATTAAAATAAGAGTTGACATGAAATAAAGGAGAGGTAAAATAAGAAAGATGTCATTCTTATACCCTAAACCCTTGGCCGTGTATCACATTCACGTTTGTTTTCATTCATCAAAATTTTAAAACTTGAGACCAGCTGCCACTAACAAGAAAAAGGGGAAGAAGATTAAGAAAAGCTAAGAAGAAGCTAATTCAACTCAAATCTATTCACTTCTCAATCTTTTTAATCTCTTAAGCTAAGGTGAATAATGTTTACATCACATATTTCTTTTGTTTTCGATTTTAAGATGAAATTCGAAATATTTTGCATTGATTTGCCATGTTTTTGAATGGTGGAATGACTATATATACTAGTTGATGATTTATGGTTGTTCATATAGACGTTATGACATGTTTTGACACGAAAATCCTAATAAATGACTTCCAAATGCCATACAATTTTTGTATAGACCAGAAATATTAGTTTTTAGATGAGTTTAAATTTTTAGAATTTTTGTGGAATTTATATGAACTTTCTAGTAAAGAAAATGTTAATTTGGTTTATAAATTATTTACGGTTAAATAATAAAAGGTTTGGGTCTGAAATTTTTATATGTTGGAAAACGTATTAGAAATATTTTTTGGAATTTTTGTAAAAAATTTCCTAAGTGTTTTAATATGTATATAAAATTATTTAAGGCATATAACTTAAATGTTTTATATATTTATAAAAGTAGAAGGGGTTTTTTGTAAATAAATTAAATTTGTTAAGTCTAGAAAGTCGACAGTAATTTTGTAAAAGAGAAACTTGCAATCAATCACGATTTGATGAACAAGGTAGGTAAGGTACAAAGAAATAGATTAAAAGGACAAATAAACATGTTTTTCATTGTTTCGATGCTTTCGGCACCAAGTTTCGCCTCCTTACCTTCGCCTTTGTCTCTGTCGAAACCAATGCACGTTGTATCAGTTAACTGGTACATAATGATTTGGATATAGGCGAAAGGTACGGGGTCAAAATCAGGGGTTGAGGCACTACTTTGCTTTTAAGTAAAAACGCGTCTGCTTGCTTTCAACTAAGTAGCTTTCAACTTGGTTAGCTTTCGACCAGATCAAATGGTTTTAAAGAAATGGTTTCGATTAGGTTGCACTTTTGTTTTTAAATAAACGCTTTCGACTAGGTCGAAACCCCTTGGCTACCACCTTTTTACCTTTCGACCCAGATTGGTTTCGAAAGGGGTTTTTACTTTTTGAAACTTGGCCACTTCTCCATAGCTTTCGAAGGGGTGGCTTCGACACCATCAATTCTTTACTTGGGAATGATTTTGAAAGGGATGCTTTCGACTTTAATGGGTTTCTGATACTTTTGCTCTACTTGAGGGCATAATCCAAATGGTTTCGACCGAGAAGATTTTCAAAGATTTGAAAGGAGTAAAATTTTTGAATGATTTCAAAAGTTTTCATATGTTTCAAATTAAACCCAAGTGCTCTTAAAAGGTAGGTTTTGATGCCTTCGAAAGTTTTTAATGAATGGCTTCGAAGGGGTGGTTCTCCAGGGTTTCGAAAGGGTTGAAAGGAAAGGTTTTTCCTATGTTTTCGAAAGATAATTTAATGGTTTTAAAAGAAGTATGTCTAGGATTTTAAAGCATTCGAATGGAATGTTTTTATCCTTTCGAAAGGAGAAATTTAAATGGTTTCGAAAGGAAAGATTTGGCCTTTTGGCCTAGGTTAAGTAAAGGGTTTAACTTGGTTTTGAAAGGGGTATTTTCAATGGCTTCGAAATGGCTGTTTAAATGTTTTAAACAAAGGTTTCAAATGTATTAACAAGGCAAATAGCCTAAGTGTTTTCAAGTTAAAAAGGGTTTTAACTTGTTTTTGGAAGGATAGCCAATTCTCATTAAAATTCATCAACATTATTTTAATTAAAATATATATAACACGGAAAAATAGCTTAAAGTAAAGCTAAGAATATATTTTCCTTGTATAAATATGATTTAAAAGATTAAATCATTTTGAAAAGGTTTTCAAGGAAAAAGATGAAGGGTAGTTAACCCTTAGAAAATGATTCGGATAGTTAGTCCAATTTGCGGGCAGTCGGCCCAGTTTTCAATCAGATAGTCCATGTATTACTTGTGGACAGATAGTTCATTATTTACCTATTTTTAGCATAATGGAATTGCTATTAATATTATTGTTATTATAACCAGTTTGGTTGCAAGAAAAGATTTGAAATATATATATTTTGAAAAGGATGTTAGGGGAAAACCAATTCCGCTAAGCGGTGTGGTCTTACTTAATATCAGTAAACCAAGATGTAATAGTATTATTCACACCAGGCTTGATGTCTGACTCGAAGTCTTTGTTTCCCCTTAAACTCTTGGGTGCTCAAAATTGATTTAAGTAGGTTGAAGGTCGAGGTTTCTAGGTTTTAGTTTTGGCGAATAAACCTTTCGGAGACGGGCAGGTGGCTGACGGATAGCTAATTAAGAGTTATAGTTCATTTTGCTTTGATTCCGCTGTGTATATTAAGTCAGATATAACTATATAGGTTCTGATCAACCAAGGGGGCATCGTCATATGTCGTTCTTAGCATGATTGATTATAATTAGTCTTTACCTCGGAAACAATATGGGATTATGTAACTTGGATATGAATTTGTTTTGAAATGTAATCAGTAAAATGTTTTATTTTAAAATCTGTGATTTTATTTATATTCAAATATTTCTGATGTTATGGATACAATTAGCATTACTGTATTTTGTCACTATAAGTTAATACTATGGATGAATGCAACATCTGTAGCACTTAGGTTTTGGCCTCTAGATACGAGATGTTACAACTTGGAATCAGAGCATAGGTTTATGAAAAACATTGAACTAAAAATGGATTTTAAAATGTAATCCTAAGGAATAAGAGTAAGATCGGGGTATGGGATAATGCTTAGTAACGTACTTGTATTTGCTATATATAAGTATACGCTTTATCTCTAGTCTCCTATCGCTGTTAGGTTATTTTTCTATATCTCATGAGGTTTGAATATAGATATGGAAGGTAGAAGAGGAAGAGTTAACCCAGGAGGGTTGGACACCAATAGGAATGCTAGACCTGATGCGAGGGAACACAAGGTCGGGCATAAGCAGAGAATGTAGGTGGTGGAGCCCCGCAAATGGACATAGGAGCTATGTATCAGCTTTTTGTGAATATGATGCAAGCTGGAATTGCAGCCGAAGTGGTAGGAGGAGATGTTGTAGGTGCAGGAGTTTCAGAAGTTTTGGTAATTAACCATTATGCTAAGTTGAATGGAGATTGCGCAAAGCTTTGAGGGAAGCCATTTCTGGAAACAGAGGATGCTATAGAGGTGGAAAATTGGTTGATGCACCATGAACCTTAGTAGATTTGGTGCTCAATGATGTGCAGAAGAGGAGGCTTGCTTTGAGACAGCTCCAGGGAGCAGCTTTGTTTTGGTGGAACAGTGTGATGACTGGTTTGGGTGAGGAAACCTTGACATGGGCATATTTCAAGGGGTGGTTCCAAAAGAGGTTCATGTCTATAATGGCATAATCGGCTCTGATTATAAAGTTTTCTTAATTAAAGCAGGGAGATACGTCTGTTCTGGAGTATGCTAGAAGTTTTAAGGAGTTGGCCAAATATAGGTATGCTTTAGTGGATACTATAATGAAGAGGAATGAGAAGTTTATTAGAGGGTTGAAGTCTGAGTTAGCAAGGGCTACATTACCTCATATTAGAAATCTTTTTGATTTTGTATTAGAGATGGCCTTAAGGCATGAGGAGAATCTTGATTATCTAGAGAAGAATAAGGATAAGGAGGTCCAGGTTAGGAAGAATCGAAAGAGGAAGTCTTTCCTAAGAAGGGTGCTCAGATAGGTTGAGCAGCTAAGAAAGGGAAGTCTGACGTTGTTTGCTTCAAGTGCGACAAGAAGGGGAATTTTGCTAATGAGTGTCGTGTTGGAAAGGCAAAGGAGGTAGCTGAGAAGAAGAATGTCAATGCTTCAATTGTGTCCAGATTGGCCAAGAGCCAGTGCAAGGAGCCCGCTAAGGATGGAAAGGGCAAGATGTATGCATTGGAGCCTTCTACTTCGAAGTTAACAACTCAGGAGAAAGGAAAGGCAATTTTGGGAGGTACGCTTTGGATTCATGGTATGTCTATTAGCGTTCTATTTAATACTGGTGCATCGCATTCTTTTTATCTAGATGTTTGATAGATAAGCTTAACCTAGAACCCACATATATAGTTACTTCCTTACGTGTTGCGAATCCAATCGAAGGGTATGCAACTTTAGGTTTAAGATGTGACCAGTTAGAGTTTGACTTGTTAGGACATGCTTTTGTTTGTAGTTTGCATGTGTTTGGTTTTGTGGGGTTCGGAATTATTCTTGGTATGGATTGGTTAAGCGAGTACAATGCTAGGATATTTTGCCAGGATACGAAAATATCACTTAGACACCTAGATTGTAGTGATCAGATAGTTTATATCATAGAAGGTTCTAACGGTGAGGTGAATGCTTTGCTGGGTTTTATTAAGTTGGAAGAAGAGCTGAATCAATTTTTCATGGTTAGAGAATTCGTGGATGTTTTTGAGCCTGTAGTTGGATTGCCACTGAAAAGAGCTATTGAGTTTTAGATAGATTTGGTTCCAGGAGCGAACCAGTGAGTAGTCCACTAAGCAGGATGATCCCTACAGAGTTGGAATTAAAGGTGCAGTTGGTGGATTTAGAAGCAAGAGTTTTACCAGACCGAGTATTTTTCCTTAAGGAGCAGCCGCGGTGTTTTCTATGAAGCCAGATGGATCGTTGAGGCTATGTATCGATTACCGTAAGTTGAATGAGAGGATGATAAAGAATCGATATCCATTGCCAAGGATTGACGATTTTTTGACCAGTTGTTTGGATCTAAGGTATTCTCGCGGTTGGATTTAGCAATAGGTTTCCATCAACTCAGAGTAGAAGAGGATATTGATGGCATTTAGGAATAGATATGGGTCATACGAATGGTTAGTTATGTCATCCGGACTGACTAATATGCCAGCTTTTTGTGGATTTGATGAACCAAGTTTTCCGAGAGCATTTGCATAGGTTCGTATTGGTTTTTATAGATGATATCCTGATATACTCTAAGGATGAAAGAGAGCATGAAATTCATCTTAGAGTTGTTCTTGAGACGCTGAGGTGGCATCAGATGAAGATGAAGTTTTCCAAGTGTTATTTCTAAAAAGGAAGTCAAGTTTCTTGGTTATGTAGTCTTAGAGAAGTGGTTGTCAGTAGATCCGACTAAAATTAAAGCGGTGAATAGTTAGAACAGACTCAAGAAAGGCAGAGATAAAGAGTTTCTATCGGAGATTCATTAAGGATTTTTCATGGATAGCGGCACCAATGACCAAGCTAACAAGGAAAGATGTGAAGTTTGTGTGGATGGATAAGTGTGAGGAAGCATTCCAGAGTTTGAAACACTTATTGACCCATGCACCTGTATTGGTTATTTCAAAAGGGAATCAGGATTTGGTGGTTTATATGGATGCATGTGGAACAGGATTAGGAGCTGCACTGATGCAAAGAGGTAAAGTGATTGCCTATGCTTCTAGACAGCTTAGACCGCATGACATCAGGTATCCGACGCATGATTTGGAATTGGCAGCAGTGATTTTTACGTTGAAGGTGTGGAGACATTACCTTTTGGGAGAGAGGTTTGAGTTATATATAGATCAAAAGTCGCTGAAGTATTTGTTCTATCAGAAGGAGCTAAACATGAGACGGTAGAGGTGGTTAGACTTTATCGATGCTTATGATTTTAGGATCGAGTACACATTGGGAAAAGGCAACAAGGTTGTAAATGTTCTTAGCAGGGGACATCAGAATGCAGTGTTGGCGAAGATTGCTGAGTGGAAAGATTTGGAAGCATTAGCAGATTGAAGAGTGCAGTGGAGATCTAAGGCTGGGTCTTGCACAGAAACCATAGTGTTATCTTGTTTGAAAGTTCGATTGGTGATGATCAAAAGGATTGCTTCTAAACAGGAGGAAGATCCGACGTTAGCTGAACAGATCAGGAAGTTAAGAGATCGAACCAAGAGCAATGACTTTAAAGATTTTGGTCTTGACCAGAATGGGTAGTTGAGAAAGAAAGGAAGATTATGTGTTCCGAGTGTATGAAACATAATGAAAGAAGTCTTGGAGGAATGCCATCGTTCGAAGTTCTCTATTCATCCAGGAGGAATTAAGATGTATCGGGATATGAAGAGGAGTTTCTTCTAGGAAGGTATGAAGCGGGATATTGGCTTATACGTAAAGCAATGCTTGATTTTCCAACAGGCAAAGGTCGAACACCAGAAGCCAAGTGGGTTGCTTCAGCCATTAGATATTTCGGCATGGGAATGGGATTCTATTTCTATGGACTTTATTCATGGGTTGCCAAGGTCGAACAAAGGAAATGAAAGTATATGGGTCATAGTGGATGGATTGACCAAGAGTGCCAATTTCATTCCAGCTAGGTCAACCAAAACAACACCTGTTTCAGCGAAGTTGTTTATGAAAGCTGTAGTTAGACTACATGGAATTCATAGTAGTATAGTAAAAGATAGAGATTCCTCATTCACTAGAGAGTTTTGGAAGAGTCTGTAGGAAGTTTTGGGAACGAAGCTCAAGATGAGTACTGCTTACCATCCCCAAACAGATGGGAAAAAAGAAAGAGTTAACAAAATCTTGGAAGATTTGTTAAGAGCCGATGTATTAGATTTCGAGGGATCATGGGAAGACCATCTGCATTTAGTTGAATTTTCGTATAGTAACAGTTATCAGACTAGTATTGGGATGATGCCGTTTGGAGCTTTGTATGGAAGGCCATGCAAGTCTCTCGTATGTTGGTTAAAGACCAAGGATATGTTGATTCTTTTTCTAGATTTGGTTAGGGAAGCTCTAGAAAAGATTGAGGTCATTCCGGCTAGAATGAAGGTGGCTCGGTTTAGGTAAAAGAGTTATGTAAATAAAAGGCCGAAAGATTTAGAGTTCTCAGTTGGAGATCAGGTTTTCATCAAAAATGTCACCGATTAAATGTGTGATTAGTTTTGGAAAATTAGAAAAGTTTGCACCAAGATTCATTGGACCTTTTCCTATTTTAGAGAGGATCGGAAAACTCGCATATAGAGTTGAGTTGCCGAGCAGCTTGGCAGGAGTCCACGATGTTTTTCATGTTTCTCATCTCGAAAAGTGTGTTACAAATCCAGAAACTACTATTGCACCGACTATGCTAGAAGACTTAGTAGTAGAAACGGATTTGACTATAGTGAGGAAGCCAATTCGTATTGTTGCGAGAGATGAGAATAGGCTTAGAACAAAGACGGTCAGATTAGTCAAAGTCCAGTGAAGCAACGATGATAGGGACTGTACTTAGAAGATTGAGAGTAGGATTAGAGATACTTATCCTGACTTATTTGATGGTATGTTTTACCTCTTTGATTGATTTGTTATGTCCCTTACTATAATTTCGAGGACAAAATTCTTTAAGGAGGGGAGTTTATAACACCCCATTATTTTGGTAACATTACTTAAGATATTTAATTAGTTAAATTAAATAAAATAATGTGTGGATTAGGGGATTGAGATTTGATTTTATTAAAGGGTAGCCATGCCATTTTATCAATGAATTAAAATAAAAGTTAGCATAAAATAGAGGAGGGGTAAAATAGGAAAGAGGCAATTCTTATACCCTAAATCCTTGGCCATGTATCCCATACACGTTCATTTTCATTCATCAAAATTTTAAAACTTGAGGCTGGCCGCCATTAACAAGAAAACAGGAAGAAGATTAAGGAAAGCTAAGGAAGAATCTGACTCAAATCAAATCTTTTCACATCTCAATCTTCTTAATCCCTAATGCTAAGATGAATAATGTTTACATCTCTTATTTCTTTTTTTTAGTTTTAAGATGAAATCTGAAATATTTTGCATTGATTTTCCATGTTTTGAATGATGGAATGATTATATATACTTGTTGATAATTTATGGTTGTTCATATAGACTTTATGACATGTTTTGATATGAAAACCCCATTAAATGACATTTAAATGTCTTACGAATTTCTGTATAGACCATAAATATTATTTTGGAGATGGGTTTCAGTTTTTATAATTTTTAAATTTTTTGTGGAATTTATATGAATTTTTGTAGAATTTATATGAATTTTCTAGTAAAGAAAATGTTAATTTCGGTTATAAATTATTTACGCTTAAATAATAAAAAGTTTGGGTCTGAAATTTTTATATGTTGGAAAACATATTAAAAAAGATTTTTTGGAATTTTTGTAAAAATTTTCTAAGTGTTTTAATAGGTATATAAAATTATTTAAGGTATGTAACTTAAATGGTTTATATATTTATAAAAGGAAATGGGCTTTTTGTAAATAAATTAAATTTGTTATTTCTAGAAAGTCAACAGTACTTTTAGAAAATAGAACTTGAAACCAATCAATATTTCATAAACAAGGAAGGTTAGGTACAAAGAAATTGTTTAAAACGACAAATAAACATGTTTTTCACTGTTTTGATGCTTTCGAAACCAGGTTCCGCCTCCTTACCTTGTCCTCCATCCTCTGTCAAAACCAATGTACATGGTATCAGTTAAATGGTACATAGTGAATTTGATATAGACAGAAGGTATAGGGTCGAAACGAGGGATTTCGAAGGGGTTGAGGTACTACTTTGCTTTCAAATGAAAATATGCCTGCTTGCTTTCGACTAAAGAGCTTTTGACTTGGTTAAATTTTGACCAGGTCAATTTGTTTTAAAGAAATGGCTTCGATTGGGTTGCGCTTTTGTTTTTGAATAAGTGCTTTCGACTAGGTCAAAACCCCTTAGCCGCCTCCTTTTTACCTTTCAACTCAGATTGGTTTCGAAAGGGTTGTTTATCTTTTTGAAACTTGGCCACTTCTCCAAAGTTTGAAGGGGTGGTTTTGACACCATCAATTCTTTACCTAAGAATGATTTCGAAAGCGTTGCTTTCAACTATAATGGATTTATGATCCTTTTCCTCTACTTAAAGGCATAATCCAAATATTTCCAATCGGGACGATTTTCAAAGGTTTCGAAGGAGTAAATTTTTGAATGATTTCGAAAGGTTTCCACATGTTTTAAATTAAACCCAAGTGCTTTTTAAAGATAGGTTCTGGCGCCTTCGAAAGGTTATAATGAACGGCTTCAAAGAGGTGGTTCCCCAGGGCTTCAAAAGGTTTGAAAGGGAAGGTTTTTCCTATGTTTTCGAAAGGCAATGTTTAAAGGTTTTAAAAAAAGGATGTCTAGAATTTTAAAGCGTTCGAAGGGAAGGTTTTTATGGTTTTGAAAGTAAGAATTTAAATGGTTTCGAAAGGAAAGATTTGGCTTTTCAACCTAGGTTAAGTAAAGGATTTTACTTGGTTTCAAAAGGGGTACTTCCAATGGCTTCAAATGGGTTGTTTAAAGGTTTTAAACAAAGGTTTCGAATGTATTAGCTAGGCAATATAGCCTAAGTTTTTCAATTTAAAAGGGTTTTAACTTTTTTTGGTAGGATGGCCAATCCTCATTAAAATTCATCAACGTTATTTTGAGTAAAGTACATATAACATGGCAAAATACTTAAAATAAAGCTAAGAATATATTTTCCTTGTATAAGTACGATTTAAAAGGTTAAATCATTTTGAAAAGGTTTTCAAGGAAAAAGATGAAAGGTAGTTAACCCTAAGAAAATGATTCGGACAGTCGGTCCAGTTTGCGGACAGTTAGTCCAGTTTACGGACAGTTGGTCCAATTTGCGAGCAGTCAACCCAATTTTTGGACAGATGGTCCATTTATTACTTGTGGACATATAGTTCATTAGTTACTTGTTTTAGCATAATGGATATTGCTATTACTATTATTGTTATTATAACCAGCTTGGTTGTAGAAAAAGATTTGCAAAATATTTGTTTTGAAAAGGATATTAGTAAGGGAAAATCCTTTCCGCTAAGCGGCATGGTCTCACTTAACATCCGTAAACTAAGATATAACAGTATTATTCACACCAAGCTTTATGTCCGACTTAAAGTTTTCATTTTCCCTTAAACTCTCGGGTGCTCAAAATTGATTTGAGTAGGCTGAGGGTTGAGGTTTACAGGTTTTAGTGGCGAATAAAGCTTCCGGAGATGGAAAGGTGGCTGACAGATAGCTAATTAGGGGTTATAGTTTATTTTGCTTTGATTTCGCTGTGTGTATTAAGTCAAATATGACTATATGGATTCTGATCAACAAAGGGGCAACGTCATATGTCGCACTTGGCTATTTTGTAATGATTATAACTAACATTTACCTTGGAAGCGATATGGGATTATGTAACTTGGATATGAATTTGTTTTGAAATGTAATCAGTAAAATGTTGTTTTTTAAAATCTATGATTTTGTTCGTATTCAAGTGATTCTGATATTATGGAAATCATTAGCATTACCGTATTTTGTCACTAGATGCTAATACTATGGATGATTGCAGCATTTGTAGCACTTAGGTTTTTGCCTCTAAATACAGGATGTTACATCTTCTTAGTTATATAGGGTTAGTATCGCTGTCTACTCAAAGTTAAAGTCTTTAGCCAGATTATTTTGGTTAATTATTATTATTATTACTGAATCAAGGACATTGTGTATGGACTATAGAGTTGAGTGTGGATAATATTGAAATTTTGACCACTATCAAATTTAATAAGTTCAAAGTGTTGTCGAAGAGAATTGGTAATAACAATCACAAACGGTAACACTTAATAAAGTAAAATTGGATTTTACTGAAACCATATAAGCAACAAATTTGGCCAAAATGTGTCACTACCTGCTAAGCGATGTATGAACGTTGATATGTGAATAGTTCGATATTGATCACTGGCCAAATTTACACCTGATGAGTCACACAACTGAAACGATGAATTACAATTTGACCAAACGATTTAATAAATTTGTAATTGTTATAAATTAATTAATATTTATGAAATATTCATTGCAAAATTTGATCATGATTTGATGGATAAATATTGTTAGATATATTTATATTAGTAGAAAAACATATCAATCGATATATGGTATCGATAAGTGATGAATTGGATTTAATTCTGTAATATTTTATTTGGGCTCTAAATGGGTTTAAAAGCCCATGAATGGTGTTGGAAAATTTGGCCATAATGAAGGGTTAATATGGCCATAAGATGGTGCAACATATACTTTGAGATGGAGGACTGAGATGGAAGGGAATTGGTAAGAGATGATGTAGGTCTTGATCCTAAAATAACTTTTAATTCTTCTCCATATAAGCATCTCTGTCATCAACCCTTAGATGACTTTTCAAAGTCTCCGACTTGATCTATTTATGGTCGACCTAATCTCTTCCCTCTCTCTAATTTCTCAGGTGCAAATCAAATCAAACAAATTGCTATCCGATGGTTGATGGTTAATAGTTCAAGGACTAGCAATCTGCTGAGTCGAAATAAATTTCAAAGGGAAAGTTTATTTTTTATGTTGTTCTTGAAGGCTTTGGGATTAAGGTATGAATTTTATAGTTAATAATTATTAGCACAATGTTTTATCATATATGTATATGTACATTATATTGTTGGCTAGGTGACGATTCTGATATCTAAGCAATGTTGTCACAGATTAGTATTGTTATACACATGTATATATTTACAAATTAAAAAAGAGGGTTTTGTTTGATCATATATGATAGCTAGTGTATCCATATGGAAAATATTACAATTTTTATATTTAATTAAATTAATATATATTATTTAGTTACATATATACAATTTATAATTAGTTACAACATCATATCATGACAAAAGTTAAACATATAATTTTATTGGGTATGGTAATATTAATTTTTAGCAAAAATAATAATTTTATTATTATTTTATATTTAAATCTTTTTACTTCATTAATAAATTATACTAATTCGAAAATGTTGTGAAAATATTTTTAAATTTATTAAATTATATCAGCATCACCTAAGCTCTCAACTGAAAATTAAAAAAATGTTATTTTTCGTATTTTTTAAAATTAATTATTTAAAAGGCCGAAAATAAATAAATTATTATAAAATAAATTTTTGCCGAAAAAATTTCTAAAATGTATAATTTTCCCATCACCAAAACGTTATCCTAATCTCCTTCTCATTACAACCTACATGATAGCTAGAGGGAAAGGTACTGGTGCAAGGCGGGAACTGTAACTGCTCGTAGTTTAATGAGCCAAAACTTCAAAAAACAAAATCGAAACCCATAACCATAAAGCACAGATCATTGAATTTGGTACCTACAAATAAGCATGAGCATTATCAGAGATTGATAAAAATCTAAACTCACAACGGAAACAATAATAGGATAAGAATACTGATTATGATTACTACCTTGGAATCAATGGTATTCCTTGGACAACAAATTGTCACATCAGCATCGAGCATGAGAGAAAAGAAGACTTCTGTAACAACTAAACGCATCCAGCTCTAGTTACATATTCCTTTAAATCTATCATGTGCGTTGTAATAAGGAGGGGGCCAGAACAATGTTCTGGTGACTGAAAAATATATAAACCGACCATAATATAAATTTATACCGATTGGTTTCTATTTAATTATTATATCTATTAAGGTTAACAATCCTAACCTAACCTTGCATTGCACACACTATTACTTACCTACCCATTCCTAAGGTACAAAGTACTGATGCGACCTTGTCAACCACCCAATACTTCCATATCCATTTCCACTTAATACTTCTAAATATGAAGTCGGCTTCTACTATCACCACATAATACATTTAAAAGAGAAATATGCAGACTTTGCCATTTAAAATCTCAGTCGAGGCAGACTCTGTCAATTAAGACCCATTCCCAAGATGGACTTCTGGCATCGTCATTATTGGTCTATTGGACCAGACTAGAGAGACCTTTGGCCAGTATATATGGGCTTATAATTTATAATAGTCATACCACTAGCGCATCTATCGTTATGAAAGTCTTAGCAATATATGAGAGACTGTACCTAAGCCACTTAATACCTCATTAACAAGGACTAGGTTGGCCTCTGACCATTTAACACCGATTTATAGGTGGGCCTTTGCCATTTAATACCTATTTCCAAGGCGGACTCCTCACTAGTACTATCTAATCGACATTCCTTGGGAATCTCATTAGACTACTTAGTACTTCTTTTATAGGATAAAGGCAAACCCTAGATCAGTCTCCTAGCACCTCAAATCCAAAGTGAACACTTCACAAGATATCCATCGTCGCTCTTAATTATAAATATGGAATCTCATTAGGTTACTTCTTTCGGTAGGGAGGCATGCCTTAAGATAGCCACTAAATACCTCAACACTGAAGTAAGCCTTTTTAGAGATATCCCTCACTGCTTCATGATTCTAGATTTAAACCATTCAATACTTTTCAGTTAAGAAAGTAGGTCCAATCCCTCACGCCGTCACAGGTCCTAGGATTAGTGATATCTCACATAAGTAGCATGTAACAACCCCGCACCTTAATGGGCCTAAATTTTGACAAAAAATCGAAACCCAAATTCATCAAAGCATATATCGTTGGATTTGGTACCTGCAAATAAGCATGAGCATTATCAGATATTGGTAGAAATCTAATCTTACAGCAGAAACAATAATAGGATACGAATCATTGAGCATGAGAGAGAAAAAAAACTTCCCACAAGAAAGCAATCCAACTCAGTCACACGTTCCTCTAAATTCTATCATGTGGGTTGTAATGAGGAGGGGATTAGAACAACGTTCGAGTAACTGGAAAAATATAAATTGTCCGTAACATAAACTTATACATAGGTTTCCATTTAATTGTTATGTCCATCAAGGTTAACAATTCTAATCTGAACTTGCATTGCACACACGATTAATTACTTACCCATTCCCAAGGTACGAAATACTAATGAAGCCATATCGACCACCCAATACTTCTAAACCTATTAACCACTTAGTACTTCTAAATGTGAAGTGGGCTTCTATAACACTTTTAAAAGAGAAATAGGCAAACTCTGTCATTTATGACTTGAAGTGAGGTAGACCCTGCCATTTAATACATATTTTCAAGGTAGTTTCCTAGCACTGTTGTCAATGGTCAATAGGTCCAAGGTACATGACCTTTAACCACTATTTAAGGATTCTGACATTTAATGTCCAATTATTACTACATTTGTTGCAGATAAAATTGTAGTCGTGTACTAAACAGCACCCAAGCCACTTAATACCATTTATCATAAAATAAGCAGGCTCTAGTCATTTAAGACCTTAACTAAAGCAAACTCCATCATTTAAGACCTATGCCCAAGAGGTGATCCTAAATGGTACTGTTATTATTATGGCTTTTGCAATGTAAGAGACTATACCTAAGCCACCTTATACTTCCCAGTGGAAAATTGGCAGACCCTGTCATTTATGACCTACTTCCAAAAGCGTGCTCCTTAATGGTACTATCTAGCTGTCATTTCTTGAAAATCTCATTGGACTACATAATTCTTCTTTTATAGGAAAGAGCGGGACTTTACAGCCATGTAAGAACCGAAACCTGAACGAACCCTTCCATGTAAGAATCGAAACCTGAACGAACCCTTCCTGAGATATCCACTCTCACTCTTTAATTATAAATTCACCATCTCACTTTAGGTTATTTCTTTTGGTAGGGAGGCGGACCATTCAGCCACTTAAGACTTCAACACTGAAGTAAACCCTTTTTAGGGACATTCTTATTTATTTATTTAGAATCTCACTAAGTTACTTAATGCTTCCATTTAGGAGAGTGTCAGAACCTTCATCCATTTAAGGCCTCAAACCAAAAGCGAACCCCAATGGACATATCCTTACCACTCCTAATTCCAAATTTTGGACGCTTAATACTTTCCAATTAAGAAAGCAAGCACAATCTCTCACATCGGTAGTAAGTATACCCGACCTCTAGTAGCCTCAAAGCAAAGGGCAGTCTTCCATCAATTGACTCTACTCCAATCAACCATTCTATGTCCTTATTTATATTATCTTAGATAGACATTGGACTTAGTTTACTAATTTCTTTTTTATTTAAGTAACAAGATTTACCTTAAATATTTACCACCCATAAATCCCCGTTTAATGCTCACAAAGTCAGTTTGCCAATGAAATCCTAACGGACATTTCCTAAGACATTTATGTATGATTACTAATTTTAAATTTGTACCCTTTATATCTATTCCATTTTTATCAGTCTCATTAGTCCATTTGCACTATCAATTTATTCAAACTCCCATATTTATTACCATTTATAGGAGCTACAACCTTTTAAATTCTTTTTCCATTAGTAATTATCCTAACCACGAATATTACATGCAAGCGTCAATATTATATTTTTATTTATTTATTATAAGTGTAGTAATTATGTACAAATATTTACTCTTATTAAATATATTCTATTTATAAAACATCGGTAGAATATATTTTTCCATGTTAAATGGTTGGAATCATATCTAAAAATTATTCACTATAATTTGCATAAATTAGTCCAAAACAAAAGATTTAACTTTAAAATATAAAAGATTACATCGTTTGAAATTACAAGGAATGATCATTTCTTTCTATTACTGAATCAGACAGTGTAAACTACAATGAATTCATACTTTACACATTTCTTTCTCTTTATGTTTGTATTTATTTCTTATTAGATCAAACGTTGTATTTTTCTAAAAGGGAAAAATCAAACTAATTTACAAATATTAAACAGATCTAAATTCCAACAATTCTAAATATAGAAAAGTTTATATTCTAGTAAGATTAGGGTAATATTTCAAATTTATAACTTTATTATACAACCTATTTCAAATCTGGAAAAAAAATTCATCCAAAACAATGTTCTATACTTTTGGGACTGATTTCCAGATCAGGTTATAAACAATGCTAATTCAATTTATAAAAAAGAATATGTATACGATATTTATTATATTAAAATCATACTCAGTTCGTTTCCTACAACTCATATACAATTATCCGATTAGGCATAAAATCAAAAAAACACCAATTGGATAATTTTCATATTATAACAGCCTACAAAATTCCCACTTACTTTTTAGAAGCGATCCAAATCTTCAAATCTAAAGTAGAAACTTTGATTCATCTCCTAACCCTTTTAATCCAAGAGATATGTATAAAAGGGTATATACATATATTAGAATTACATATCTGAGAAGAGATTTGGGATTAAGAGAGAAAATAGATACAAATATATATAACACACACACACAAAAAAAATCTCAAATACGCATATGGTTGATTCTCTTCTCTTTTCATTTTTATTAGATTTCTATTCTTCTTTGATTTGTATGAATATAGATACAAATATCTCGCCATTATAATTCAGAAAGAAAGTTGAGAAGAAGAAATAGCAGAGCTTCGCTACTGCCTCCATAAAAATATGAGAAGATAAGGAAGCATTAGGCCTGAATTTATAGGCGCTAGAATCAACCAGAACCCTTAGAAATATAATAAATCCGGGCCATTGCGGCCTAGGTTTATTGGAGCCGCCAGGTTGCCATAGGTCGACCCATGGGTGATCGGCCGACCGCTAAGGGTCGACTGTCCACAATACGGGTTAGCCCGTAGGCCCGGCTGATTAATATAAAAACATTAATTTCTTCTTATTTAATTATTTTCGTTTTGAATTCTTTTTCGTCTGTAATTTCTTCGTCTGGACTCCGATTGTAAAACTCCAAATATGAAAGTTGCTAAGAATTTCACCATAAACGCAATGGTGCAAGTTTCGTTGTCAAATTCCATCATTTGCACAAATTCTGTTTTCAAAGCCTAATTAACTAACTAATTAAATAACTAACACTAAATTATGATTTGTTATATTCTTCCCCCTTTAAAAAATTTCATCCTCGAAATTTCACCAATGACTAAATCAAGGTTTTGGCTCCAAATTATCCTAAACTATACGACCAATGAGTGTACAACCAATTTTGCAATCAAATGTGCATAAGTGCATAAAGCATAACGGTATCACCATACAAAAAATATGTATGCAAAATGATTCTAAATCAGATCCTCCTTTATGAATGCATTTCTTTTGAAAACATTTTTGAAAACGTGATGTAAGCATCCTACATATATACAGGCAGTTCTATATATACGCATGCTTTAAAAAAATCTCTCAACCAAAATCCCTATACTCCTACAAATAGAAATATGAAACAACCAATTTTGCATCCACTTCTAATCATCAAATAATCTAACGCATCGAAAAATAACTACCTAAACTTTACCCCTATGCCGGAAAAAGGAATTGAGGCAGGGAATTTAACATTCTTACGACACTATAATCTTCATATTTCCGTAGTACAGTGGAAATTTATTCGCTGCCCTGAATTACTTCAAATTTTCCATGCATAAAATGCATAAGGAGGCTTATTTTCAAGCTCCAAAACAGAATTAAGTCTAAAAATAGACTTGGGGGAGTCATCGACAAGGTATGGAAATAGAAATTTCAAGGCTAAAATAGTTTTTCCCTTGTTATCGTTGATATTTATTGCATTATTGGCCCTAATGCACCGCTTAATTTGCAAATTCTAACTTAAATTGTCTTCCCTACGCTTAACATTTGGTCTTTTACATCAAAGCCCTTACAAAAATCTTTCTTGTTTTTCAAATTTGTACGTCATTTGAAAAATAAAATCCTAAAATATTTAGACGCACATTTTCCCTTGAAATAAAATTTTAAAAAAATCTAAAAATAATTTAAGAGTCAAAAATAACTAAAACATAAAACACTTTTTTTTCAAAAGGGAAACTTTTCAAATCAAAAGGAAATTCATCAAAATATTTTTGTTTAATTTTTTTTGATAAATCAAGGTGCACTTTCGACGTAGTCGGAAGTCAGTTACGTGCTAAGTGCATAAACCAAATTTTAAAATTATACAACTAATCTTTACCCAAAAATTTGACATTTTATTTAAAAATGTCAACACATCTATTATTAAGAATTTAAATTTTTAAGGAACATGAGTCTTATATTACATTTACTGTTAGTTAAGTGACTTTATGAGATTCTCGTATCTTTATTGTTTCTCTATTATGCATATATATAGAAGCGATTCGCATACCCAGAAATAATAACACATAAAATGAATAGAAACTCATAATATCGTACATGCCTTTTACAAAAGACAACTAACAATTTTACAGCCTAACAAACCAAAAAGAAAGGAACAAATGCCGGAAACAAAAGATACAAAGATCCTAAATAAAACACCACCTAGAACTGTGAGAATCTCACTCCTCGGCAGGAGCTCGTGTCGTGACCGCGGAATGGTCGTAGCGTGGCGGCTATGTACACAATCTCGCGCCCTTAGCGTTGCTGCTCCATCCCAATCCCTCGGAGCTCTGCCTGTACCTGTCAGATAGTAACAAGCTCAGGACTCATGTATCCCTCGGCGCCTTACGCTATCCCCTATTGCTGATGCAGCGGCTCTGGTGCTGGGACAGTTGGTGCGGCAGGTGGCAAAGGAATATTCATCCTCTTAATGGTGGTCCGGTCAATGGTGGGATGGACCTTTTCACTACTGGCTCTCCGCTTAAATATACCCTATATGCCTAAACACTCGAGTGAGCAAGTGGTAATTTGGAAGGTGAGTCCTCGGGTACCAACTCCCTGATCGGCCATATGGAGCATCAAGACACGAGCCTAATTGATGGCTATGCTGCCAATAATAACATAAGTGGCCTTCCACACTAAGGTGAAGATCTGATCAAGGCTCCCTATCTTCGAAATGACGTTGTGCTGAATGATGTGCATGACGAGATAGGCCATCAGTCGCTAATTGTCAGCACTCCAATCACCGACATTTCCAGAAAAGACTCGTTATAGAATCTCAGGATCAGTCATCTCTATGTCATCTAAATCTGCGCCTACTACAGATATCTTCAAAATCCCAGTGAGATCATCATCTGTCATCTCAATATGAACACCCTTCACCTCGGACTCAATGTAGCTGTTGCGATCATCAAAATTCTACACCAACTGTGCATCGTACAGACAGACGCAACATGGGTAATACTCCTGCTAATAAGTCTCGAAGTGGAGGATCAGTGCAAGTCCTACCGTGATAAAATGCCCTTCAAGCCCAAGAGCGGCAAATTCTTCGAACTTTAGTGGTTGCCCATGAAGGAAATCTAAGTTAGTCGCTCCAAGATAGGTGGTGATCTTTCACTCGCTCCGGTCAAGCCAAGCATCTTCTTACGGATTGAGGCCGAGATGATAGGAGGAAGAGCCACCTATATGTGGCGGTGCCATGGGCTAAAAGGCGGAGGGAAAGGAGAAAACAGTTTAGATCTGGAGTAGTGGCGGGGCAAGATCTTACGAAAGGATTTTGGCATCGGTTAGTAGTAAAATGGAGGAGAGAGGCTTTGTTAAGCAAAAGAATAAGGAGGTGGAAACGGGTTCGGCTAGAAAAAAATGAAGAGGAGGAAGAGAGTGAAGGAGGTGCGGCAGCTGAAGGTTTGAACGCAACTTATAATCGCGTTCCAGATTTGAGTTTGACCTAAATCAACCTAGCGGTTGACCATGATTAGATCAACCGGTCGACCGCTACGATCGACCGCTAGCCCAGATTTGGGCACTGCCTAAACCTAGACCCAATAGGACCTATTAAATTAATTAATATTCTAAGGACTGTTCTGCACATCATCTTCAGTTTAACCCATCCAAAAATATTCCACTTTCCACACGATAGTATTCACCTTACATATAGACCCTTCCATGATAAGATTGTAATAGCCTCAGCAAAACTGTTGTGACCAACGACACTTCAAACTACATACCCCAATAAAGTTGATGTCATTCCTATTTTGTCCATAACTTAAAGAGGAAAAATACAAAAACCTTGATTTTATGAACTGAAAAATCACTGAGCTAAAATATGCTCCATTATACTTGTTTCTAAATAACATAACTGTTTCATACCAAAACTTCCCTTAAAAGTCAAACATATATATATATATCAGGATTTCCAAAAACCTTTTAAAACACATATTTCCCAAATTAGAAAACTATTTTCTTGCAAAAAATCAATATCAAGCCTTTACTAATGTATACATATAAATATTTAAGGATTTAAAGAATTAATCTTTTATAAACCAAAAGTTCTTAACACAACCAACCTAGTGGTATACGTTTTTCTTTGAAATTTCAAAAATTTTCGAAACAAAATTTTCAAAATAAATCTTTGGGAAAAAAAATCCTTTGATAGCCCCTTTTTCAAAAATCTAAGGCAGTTCGGAAATATATTTTATAAAAATCCTCTTACGGGTTTTAGACTAAAGAACTGACATTAATTATTCAAATAAAAATCTAGTTTGCCGTTAAAGGGATGATCAATAAATGCACATAGCAAAAACTTGCTTTCGGACAACTATGACATACATACTCTAATTTCCCGCTCATCTAAAATAATTGTGTGTCTCCGATCGGAACTCAAAATCAAAAATCACAAGATATATAGAACCTCAATCGTTAAGTCGAACACCTCCAGTCTTCGGGATTCAGTCATATGCTGTACTCATGCTCTTCATCAATAGCGCTTTACGTATCGCTAGCACTCCATGGGTACTTCGAAGTCGGCATGAAAATATTAGCTCTAAGATATTTGCAACTCATAGTTGCTTTGCAAATTCCTTCCGAGTGGAACTACAACTATTTCTATAATCAAAACTCCTAGAATCTATTGTAAAAATATAATATTACTAGATAGGAAAGTACGAACACATTCTCTCAATTTATACAAATTCCTCTGATACACTAACCGCTCTGACATCAAATGTAACGACCCAAATGGTCACCCCGTAAAGGGCATGGATACAAATGGTAACCCCGGACTTCCTTGTTTTACGACCAGCCTCTCGACTGTCAACCAACCCACATTGTCGGGATGTGTAGAGGCAAGAGACAAAGCTTCGCCACCGTTCACAATGCTAGAATCCCCTATCACGTAAGCCTAAACATGCCAATAAGGTTTGGTGATTGGAAAAATATAATCTGTCTATAAGTAAACCTACACCGATATGTTATCATTTAATTGTTATGTCCATCAAGGTTAGTAATTCTAATCTAACCTTGCATTGCACACATGATTACTTGCTTACCTTTTCCTAAGGTACAAAATACTAATGAAGTCATATCAACCACCCAGTACTTTCAAACCGATTAGCCACATAGTACTTCTAAATATGAAGCGGGATTCTGTAGTACGTTTAAAAGAGAAATACGCCGACTCTGTCATTTACGACTTTAATTGAGGTAGACCCTGTCATATAAGACCTATTCCGAAGGTGGTTTCCTAACACCGTTGTTAATGGTCAATAGGACCTAGCTACAAGACTTCTAAGTACTATTTAAGGCTTTTGATATTTAATGTCCAACTTTACCACATTTATCACCGATAAAATTGTAGTCATGTAATAAACAACACCCAAAGCCACTTAATACCTTTTATTAGTAAATAGGGAGACTCTGGTCATTTAAGACCTATCCCCAAGACATGCTCCTAAATAGTACTATTATTATTACGGCTTCAGCAATGTAAGAGAATGTACCCAAGCCACTTTATGCTTCCTAATGGAAAATAGGCGGACTCCATCATTTAAGACCTACTTCCAGAAACTTGCTCCCAAATGGTACTATCTAGCTGTCATTACTCAGAAATCTCATTAGGCTGCTTAATAGTTCTTTTATAGGAAAGAGGAGAACTTTATAGTCACTTAAGACCCCAAACCTGAAGTGAACCCTTCTCGAGATATCCACTCTCGCTCATTAATTATAAATATGGCATCTTATTAGGTTACCGCTTTCGGTAGGCAGGTGGACCCTTCAGCCACTTAAAAGCTCAACACTGAAGTAAACCGCTTTTAGATACAACCTTATTTATTTATTTGGAATTTCACTAAGTAAATTAATACTTCCATTTAGGAGAGAGTCGGACCTTTCAGCCACTTAAGACCTCAAACCAGAAGCGAACCCTTATGGAGATATCCCTCACATTTCTAATTCCAAATTTGGGACTGTTTAATACTTTCCAATTAATAAAGTAAGCCCAATCTCTCACGTCATCATGGGTCCTATATTAGTGTTATCTGACATCAGTAGTAAGTATACCCGACTATTGGTAGCCTCAAAGTGAAGGCCAGTCATCCGTCGAGTGATTCTACTGATCTCGCATCACTAATCTACTAAGTCCAATTAACCATCCTAAGTCTTTATTTATATTATATTTGGTAGACATCAGACTTAGCTTACTAATTCCCTTTTTATTTAAGGTAACAAGATTTGCCTTAAATATTTATTTACCATAAATCCATGTTTAATGCTCACAAATGTCAGTTTGTCCACAAAATCTTAACGGACATTTCTTAAAACATTTGTAACGAACTAGATTTTTGACCCTCAAAAATCGACACTAATACATCCACTATATCAAATGTCGAATATTCAAGTGTTGGAAATATCAATTTGATAGGGTGGAAGGAAAAGATAGAAGATAGAAGAAAACTAAATAACATATTATCTCACAATGCAGCGAATGATATGTAATACAACAATGATCTTTACAAAAAGGAAACATCTTTATTCCTATATGCAACATCATAGTACGGTAGACTAATCTTAAATTTGGACAGTTATAGAAACATGTCCTTTCATTGACAAACATGTAGACTCTATAATACAGAGGAAGAAAATATACGTGAATATGTCTTGACCATCCAACTCCTCTCCAACTCCAAAGTATCTAGCTAAACTTGGAAAAACATGCTCGGTTTGAACCGAGCATACATGGAATAATGCCCGGGTAAGTCCGGTAAACCAGCATGTGTAAAACTAGATAACAAGTAACAATCAAACTGATTTCTACATTTGAAAACCTTTCAAAAAAGGGTATCTCGTAAGACCACACCGCGCATAAAAAAGAATAGTTTTTTACCTTATGATAACCAAAACATTTTATATCAAAATCTAGTGATATTATCACGGTGTCTAGGTTAAAAATAAATAGATAAAATAGCTGAAATTCTTGCATCTCACATTCCAACATACTAGGCTCTACAATCGAAAACGTAAGGCACGTATTGGAAATTGGGTTCCAACTAATGACTAGGCTACTGGAGTACCGCCCGCCATAGTTTACCTCTAGAAAAATATACCGAGGTCGTACCTAACGACCCTGCCAACATAGTACCGAACTAACCCTTGCTGGATAGTACCGAATATATCATCATTCCAGTTGCTTTGCAACCTTTCTTCAAGCGCTCCCACGTACACGAATTCATTGATGATTGTGTATATATCTAGGTGATGATATATCCTAATGGGTGTACCCTTATAGCCCTATTACATATCCCTTGAGTTTTCAATTAAGTGAAAATTCAGACCCATTCAGTATGGGTTGTCATAGGAGGACAACAGAATACTCCAAATAACAGAAAATGCAGATGATATAGGATCACTTCACAATGAAGTATTTGACAGAGTTGAATTAGACGAAGATGTCGATGATGATGATGATCATGATGATGATGTTTAAGTAAATGAATATGAATATGACGATGATATTGTAAATGATGATATTAATGCTGATGTTGATAATGAAGCTCTATTCTTAGATCTCTGGGCTCCCATAGTTTGTTGCAACTAGCTACACAGAAGCCTTTTTTAAGATGATCAAAGAATATGCATTGACTTCTTCTACGGCTTTTGCGACATGACCGGGAAAGACCATTGGTTTTCTCGGGATCGCATCTGTAGACCCAAGGATGAAGGAATTTTGGGGATAAATGACCTTCACGATGTATATTAGGCTAACTTGTACAAACTCTAGGCTTGCTTCCACCAAAATGACTCTTTATGGTCCAAATTTCTTAATCACAAGTACCGTAGACTTAAGATCCATTATTTCCACGGTGCTACTTTAGTGAACCATAGAAAGTTATCGAAAAGAAGAAAAAAAATCTGCCTTTAATCACCACATAGACTCTCCTTCCAATCAGGAATGGCGTGATAACAAGTTCTCCTAAAAGCATGTTGGGAATGCCACTCATGATCATCATCCTGTTCGATTCTCTTTTCACATGATTTGAGACCAGCACATACCTATATGTGGTAGCTTATTCATATGGTCCTCCTGCTTAATCTTACTCTCACTAAAATTATGGGAAATTCCCATAATTTCTCAATGTTGATGTTGTAAGCTTAGTTCCATTGAATCTATCCCCTATCTTTTTGGATCCAACAAGGTTGCACTGTAAATTTAGAAATATTTTAAAAGCGTGATGGGAATTTGACACATTGCATGTGACCTCCAATATTGCCTCGCCTTTTGGTGGTCTCATACTAGAGGCAAACACATAAGAGATAATATGATACAACAAAAATGATAAAATCAACGATAAATGACATGGTCAGTGTATGTATGTGTGTGTGCATACACACAAAAGCACACATACATACATATACATATATATACATATATATATATATATTGTTGTGTATGCATATTAGGATTTATTATTCATGTTTATATTCGGTACATATATATGTATATATTATTGCCTCAAATTTTAATTATTCAACAAAAGTTTATAAATTTATTTTTCTAAAACACATCTTAACAATATATAGCACAAATATAAAATGTTTATACACACACGTATACTTGTATAGAAAATGATTAATCCAAAACTTTCCAATTGGTTTAAAAACATATATCCATTCTATATTAAGTTTTCTGATGTATTTGCAATGTATACTTAAATTAATTGACGAAATACTTATATTCATGTAAGTAAAGTTTCAATTCATTTATTTATCATCATTAAATAGTAGAAATATTATAACATAAAAAATGCACATAACAAATCAAACAATATATCAACAATCTTTTAAAGCATTCATATAAAGACATTTAAAACATTAAATTGTATAACATGTTTAGAACACTAAAATAAGTAAGTTCAAAATACAAATCCAAAACCAAAATATTTTTTGATCATATACAAAATCTTGTTTTGATTTTCAAATTAAAAACAAATCAAATCACACAGCAAATTATTTAAATTGAATAACTAATTTAAATCAAGATGACGTAATAATACAAACGTATAAAATTGTGATAGCATATTATATCTAAGAAAATAATTAAAATTACAATGTACCTTTCAAATCTAGCCGGTAAGTTATATTTGATTTGGAAATCTTTCTTAGATCCTTGAATCTACACCCAATCTTTGCAAGAGATGGATGAACTTTGTAGCTCTTTATTTTATTGATGTTTTGATTTGATTTGAGTTAATGATTTTCAAAAAATTAGAGATGGAATTTTATCCATGAAACAGGAAGAGATAGAGAAATTGAATGAGGAAATAAATAAAGGAGTTTGTTCTAATGGAAGAATGGAGGCCATTCATATTTTTTATTTAAAACATTCATTTTTAATTCCTAATCAATTTTCAATTGAGTCAAATCATCTTTGTTTTGTATGGGTGGCCAAGCATGTCCACTTACAAGGACAAATTTTCCAAAGAGCCTGTTGTTAATTTACTATTTTTAAATCCTATTTTAAATACATAATGATATCGCGTGTGAATGTGTGTGCATATGCGGATAACTTTTATGTATAAATCCAAGGAATTACTATCAAAACCCGAAAAACCAAATGAATCTGTAATAATTTATATTTCCTAAATATCAATTAATTTATAATACTTTATAAACTAACTGAATCGTGTGGTTTTTTGGGAGAATCTACAATTGTTGTTATGAGACCCAAAATTGTAGATTCGATCAACGATTAATATTGAAAATTTTAAATATTAATGTTCACATGTCACCTTAGCTAGTGGTGTGGCAATTTGGTCGAAATTATTTCTTATAGTTCTTTTCGGTAAAATCCAACTTTACATTTTCATAAAAGGTATCTTTTAGCAATGATTATTTATAAACATTCTCTTCGTCAACACTATATCACTTTAGAATTTATGGAATATGGTTTTGGACAAAATACTAATATCATCCTTATTCAACTCAATTACTCCACACATAAACCCTTGATTTAATATTAACATTTATTATTAACCGTACTACTCTGGGAGTAGATTTTGACTTTGAATTGACTATAGCTGATCATAATATTAATCTTATACAATCGAGAAGACGAATTCTCTATTGAATACTGTTTCGATTCAAATACTTTAACTCAAACCTACAACAATTGTTGGATGGATTGTCATACTCTGGTTTAACTATAATCAAAGCACAATGTTCACATTGAAGTTCCATAATATTCTCAAGTTGTAGGAACATGTAACATATTCACTCAAAGATTTCCTATTTGACCTAATAGTTATTAACCAACATGAAACTCTTGGACGAGTCATTCCACAGTTACCCAATAACTACGAGTGCGTAAACTCATATTGCCCCCAACAGCCATGACAAGCTGTAATGCCCCACTCTGAGGCCCACATTAGCAAAGGGTATTACAAGGTAATATCGTCTGCTAATACGGAGAATAGAGCTGGATAGGAGCGACCATCTATAGCCTTGTCTTAACTATCTGCTGAATATGTCGATAAATGTAGTGTGTGTGTATATATATATATATATATATATATATATATATATATATTGTTTGCACAAAAAATGGGCAAACACCTCCAAGTCGTATGATTTAGTCGATTTTATATTGTTCTTAGTGATTTGGGTGATTTATGCAAATATGTAAAAAGCACGGACTAAATTGTAAAAGACACACAGATTTATAGTGGTTCGGCCAGAACGTGCCTACGTCCACTTCATTTGTTATTCTCCTTCACTATCCGGATTACAAGTACAATGCTTTGATTACAAGTGTATGAAAGTCGTTTAAAAGTTCTTTCTGTGCTTGAGTTCTCCCCTCGTCTCCTCTATTATTGTACCCTTACCCCTCTATTTATAGAGTGAGGCTGGGGGTAGGGGTCTTGGATGTATATAGTCGCTGGTAGGCCTGGGCTGACGTGATCTGGCCTGGCAATGTTGGTTCGGTAATGGCTTGGTCCGGTGGTGAGTAGAGCATGGGTTGGTCCGGTGGTGAGTGGAGCATGGATTGGTCCGGTGGTGAGTGGATTGGTCCGGTAGTGAGTGGAGCGTGATCTGGTCCGGTAGTGGGAGGAGCATGATTTTGTTCGGTAGTGCCTTGGTCGTGCCTTGGTTCGGTCGTGCCTTGGTTCGATGGTGAGAATACACCCAACATTTGCCCCCCAAAGTGGGGCATATGCCTGCATATGTCATGCTTTGTTTTAGATCATTCGGTTTGGACACTCTCATTCGGCCCAAGTGCCGAACCAGTTGGTCCGGTTATCCTATGCTCGCCTATAAGTATGGGCTTCACGCCTCTGTCATTCTTTACTGTTTGAAATAGCCGAACCAAACCTTTGTCTACCGAATCGTGTCACCGAACCAGATTTTACTGCCAAACCAGGTGAGGCTTTCTTCTGCCGAATAAACTTTATGCTTGAACTACCGAATGAACTTTAGGGATTATGAGTGCCGAATGGACTCTTAGCCTCGAACTACCGAATGAAACTTAGGGAGTATGAGTGCCGAATGGACTCTTAGCCTCGAACTACCGAATGAAAATTTTGTGCTTTGAATTATGAATGAGATTCCAGACTGTATGTACTTGTTTGTTTATATCTCTACATTCCTGGTTCTAACGACATGCTTTCTCGTGTTGCAGATAATGTCTCATAAAGTAGAAACTCGCTCTGACAAGAAGAAATCCAAGGACAAAGGAGAATCCTCCATAGTGCCCCCAGTCCAGGCAGAATCAGAACGACATGGACCAACCCCGAGATCATTAGTAGATGGGTACGGTCTTCATGAGCTCCTGAACTCACCGCCCGACTGCTTTCCCAGCTCCCTCAAAGATGAGCAGCTTGATGTTACATCTAGATCTTTTGGGATTGACAAAGCGCATATGATGTTGCCGGGGAAAGGGGTGATGCCGTATAACCCCCCAGAAGGGTATTTTGCTTACAGTAGGTATCACTGCATGTGCGGAGCCATCCCTCCGATCAACGCTTGGATAGTCAGCTTCCTCGCATACTTGAAGGTGGCCCCTTTCCAGCTTCAGCCTAACTCTTATACTATCTTGGTGAGTCTGTTCATTATCTTCCAGAGAAAATACGGGCGTCCCACTTCCAACCGGGAGACCCGATACCTGTACAACCTGAGAGGCTACAAGAAGGGGTCTTCTTATATTAGCTTAGAATCGACCGTGTCTTTCAAGCCAGTCCTGAACTTATATTCAAAATTTAGCATGTTCAAGAAGGAATGGTTCTTTGTCAGAGATGACTCAGTTTCTTTCCACCGCTTCACTTTTGGCTGTAAGTTGAATCTCATTTATAATTTCCGTTCTGACCGTAATGCTCCTCCTTATGTGATTTACTTCTTGCTAGCGACAGGTGGCTTTGCGGTTGTAGAGAACGATCGCCTAGTTCAGATGGCTGAGGAAATAGAAGCCATTCCAGAAAATGAGAGGGCGGCCTCTTATCTGATCAGGAATGCTACTCTTTTGGGGCTCAACTTGATTCTGCCACGCCAGTCTGTGGTCAAGCAAAGAGACACAGCTGAGGAGAAGGCCACCAAAGCTAAAGGAGGGGTTACGGCGAAGAGCAGAAAAAGGAAACCCTTCTCGAAACATCCAATTGCCGGGGGGAAGAAACTTAAGAAGTCCGATGGACCCTCCCCTAGCACATGTCCAGATATCCCGGAGGAGGAGGAAGATGTAGGGGAGGAAAGAGGTGAGGATGAAGGAGGTGAGGTGGAGAGCGGAAGTGGTGGAGAAGGTGATGGTGATGATCATAGTGATGATGGTGGCGACGGACAGAGTGGTGATGGTACAGGGGCTTTGTCTTCTAAGCAAGCAGGTGTGATCCAGGAGTGGGCAGACGATGATCTCCGCCTAGCTCTTGAAGGGTTGGAGGGAGGACCGGCTGCAGTAGAGAAACCTAAGAAAGCTGACAAGGCCGAGACCGGCGCCGATTCATCTTCCAAGAGCGCTTTAGCTGAGGTAACTTCTGCGATTCAAGGTGAATTTTTGACTCCTGCAGACTCTATTTATGATAAGGATTTAGGAACATTTTATGGCCAGCTCTCTCCTGGAGTGAGATCCAGGACTTATTGCAGTATCATACTCCTTCCCAAGGTTTGTATAACAAAGCTCTCTTTACTCTTCTTAACTTGATATATTTCTTGAATTATAGTTCAACGTATGCTTGTAACACTTGGTTTTTATCCTAGAAGCGGGTAAGTCGGCCAAGACATCAGATGTCCGGCACCGTCTTGAACAATACAAACTTCTCAAGGCTTCTACTAAACCAAAGCCTCCGACTGACCGCCTTGGAGACGTAGTCGGCTACCGCCCTCTTCTTGGAGTTATCGAAGAGGATATCCAACGGAAGAAGAGGAGTCGTTCCTTATTTGAATCCTCACCTGGTCCTCAGTCCCCAACTCAGCCTCTTCGAGATACCACGAAGAAGAATACTAAATTTATACCTTCTTCGCACCCATCTGAAAATCCTACCGTTACCCAGATAGGCCATCCCGGCTTGGCTCGTAATCCGTTTGCAGGTCATCCGAATCTGGATCCGGGTTCTTGTGATATTACATTTGATGAGGCTACCGGTGAGCAATTTCTTCCCCGTAATCCTATGGTAAGAGTATTGGATGGAGCTAAGTCTTTGGACCTTGATTTGCTTACCACTCGGGTTGTAACTTTGGGGGACGAAACTAAGGCAAATATTGACCGGGTTGCTGAGGAAACCAGAAAGCTGATGGGGAATCATGCCCAACTGGTCAAGGCTGGAGAAGAAATTGAGAGTGCTAACATTCGACTGCGGTTAATGGTTTTCGACCAGGCCAAACAACTCGCTGATCAGGCCATCCAGATCTCCCAACATGAGGTCGTCTCAAGGCAACTAAAGAAAACCATGGAAAAGGCCAGCAGAGAAGAGTTATGGAAAATGGAGGTTGCTTGTAAGGAACGGATTGATATGGCTATTGCAACGGTGGATGAGGTCCGGAAAGCGGATCTCGAGCGGGTACGGGAGCTATCCGGGAAACTTGAAGCCGTAGAGCTTATTCAAACCAAGCTGAAGGAGGAGATGGAGGAGATGAGGAAATCTTTCCAGGCTGACTGCTCGCGATACCAATCGGAGAGGGATGCTGCTTTTGTAAAGTTGTTGGCTTCTGAGGACCGAATAAGGGAGTTCGAGGAGAATGAGGGGATAATGGATGAGATGCTTCAGAACATATACTTTCGCACTTGGAAACAGGGCAACTTATCTTGGATGGATGATTATCCCCGAGTCATGGCCAGGATTTATCTCAGGGCCCTGGAGGAGGCTAAGGCCAATGTAGATAGGGAGGGTGGCGTGGCCTTTAGAATGGATGTGGTCACGGCTCAATTCACCAAGGAGGAGAAAGCGGCGGTGAAAGTAGGTATGCGGCTGCTTACTGTTGAGGAGGTTGGTGTGCAGTTAGAGGATGATGATCAAGGAGCAGATGCTGGTAAGTCTTCCCTTTTAGCTTCTCTTAACTTGATTGCTTATTGTTTATGACTATTAATGGATTCTCTCTCGAATTGGACAGGCGAGACCTCTGGAGCACCAACCACCTCTGGCTAACATGTTTAGAGTTCCAATCCCGCGATCAAGGAGTTCTCGGAGGGCCAGTAGGATAGAGGTAAAGCTCCGACGCAGCCGATTCGTTGACTTGATCTGGATATCTTTTGGTTTGTTTGTCATTGCTGCCTATGTCAGTTCCGAAACATTCGTGTAACCTTTAAGCTGTTATTGTGTTATTGGTAACGAACGACTTTACTATGTAATTTCAAACTTAGGCTGATTCTGTCATATTTGAATGCTTTTGTTATTTTGGTGTGTTGCATAAGAAATACAGTTGTGCACACGCCCGTGACTCAATTGTGTTTGATGTCAAGTTCTTGCTTAAAATATAATTTCATATCTTGCAATGTTAGTGTGATGTGCAAATAAATTATAGCTATGTATTCATATACAAAAGAAGAGAGTACCGCCTTTCATGTTTTAGTCGTAGATGGTTACTTTGAATGCCTTGTATGACTGAGTGTGGAATGCAGCCGAGCGACCTGTCATCCAATTGCGAGTTACCGTCCCCATTAGTAAGCGTCTCCCATTTTGTGTCCTGTACTTTAGGGATCGTTATAGAGGATAGGAGGAAAGTTTTTAAATAAAATAGAAATATAAGAAATAGTAAAACTTCCAATCACGGAAGGCCTGCGATGTGCTTAAGTTCGTGGCGAACGGGTTTTGTAGTCACTTTCCCTAGCTGTGGGTCTTGGAGACATTTGTCACCCATCTTACGCCTCCACGGGGAGTTTCTCTTTTTTTACCACAGCCGTACTTAAGACACTCGGAGCCGAGATCGCGCACAGTAACTACCCGGGCCATTATGGCCCATAATCGTGGGTATTATTCGATTTACCGTGGCCGGCCGTGGGTGCCGGTCATCAACTGTGAACTACCCCTGGCTGGCCACACCTTATGTTGGGGTTTAAAGTAGGTTCACGGTTGCCGACGAGCCGAACGTCGTAATGAGCTGCCTAGGCTATAGTCGGCCTACTCGGTGGCTTATAATCGGCTCATTACAGTTGGCTTTAAGGGCCGATCGCAAGCAATGAGTTAACCCGCAGTAGAGGGATGCTGGAGAAAAAGTGTCCCATTGGCGAGGACATAGATTTGTATAGTACCTGTTAGGTCTTGTCCAGGTGAAGTTGTGTTGTGATGTGTCTTGAATGGAAATGCCATTACACGGGATTTTGTTCAACAGAAAAGGATAAAGTTAACAAGCAGCCAATACATAAAGGAACAAGTTAAAAAAAAGAGACAAGTTTTTAAAGTGGTTCGGCACGAAAATGCCTACATCCACTGATTCTCTTTGTTAATTCACTTCATATGGGCAGTACAAGTTCAGAAAAGTATCGACGAAGGTGATGGATGTTCCATGCCCTCTGGAGCATCTCTCTGTCCACTGTTGACAAAATATAAGCTCCGTTGTGGAGATCTTTATGAATTACATATGGCCCGTCCCAGATTGGATCTAGCGCTCCGGTACGCGGGAAGACTCGCTTGAGGACAAGATCTCCTTCTTGTAAGATGCGATGCTTGACTTTGGAGTTGTATTGCGCTGCCACTTTTTGCTTGTGAGCTGCTGCTTTAAGTGCTGCATCGTTTCTTCTCTCTTCAATTAGATCCAAAGACATGTGAAGGAGTTCTTCGTTCTCTTCTAGGTTGTAGTGGATCCTACGGTGGGAACGCACTATAGTTTCGACTGGGAGCATGGCCTCCGATCCGTATGCCAAAGAGAAAGGAGTATGCCCCGTTGATGTTCTGAAACATGTTCGGTAGGCCCAAAGTGCCGTAGGAAGTTCATCCACCCAAGCTCCTTTTGACTTTTCAAGTTTCTTCTTGATTAGAGTTTTGAGAATTTTGTTGACAGCTTCGACTTGTCCGTTTTTCTGGGGATAAGCTACAGATGAGAAGCTTTTGTGAATTTCGTGTTCTTGGCACCAGCCTGCGAACTCTTCGCTGTCAAATTGAAGTCCATTGTCCGATATGATTTTGAGTGGAACTCCGTACCTGCATAGAACGTTTTTGATCAAGAAGTTAATAACTTTTTCCGAAGATATTTTATTTATAGGTTCCGCTTCCACCCATTTGGTGAAATAGTCGACTGTCACTATAGCATATTTGGCTCCGCCTCGGCCCACCGGCAGTTCGCCAATCAAGTCAACTCCCCATACTGCAAAGGGCCAAGGGCTGGTCATTTGAGTAATCTCATTTGTTGGTAGTCGAGGAATCTTAGCACACTTCTGACATCTGTCACATTTTTTGATGAAGTCTAAGGCGTCTTTGTTTAAGGTGGGCCAGAAATACCCATATCGGAGTATCTTCTTTGCCAGAGTCTGCCCTCCAGTGTAATCTCTGCAGCTTCCTTGATGGACGTTTGTTAAGATTTCCTTGTCTCCCTTCCAGCGACACACCTTAACAAGAGGTTAGAGAAGCTGCGCCGATAGAGGATGCCTTCTTGCATTGTGTAGCGGTAAGCTCTCCTGAAGATTTTCTTGACTTCGTTACGCTCGTCGGGCAATGTGCCATCTTGTAAGAATTTTCGGATGGGAGTCATCCAAGTTTCCTCTTCGGTTGCAGCTATCAGATTCACTTGCTCGAAACTCGGGGTTAGTTGCCTTGAGATGGCTACTGTTTCGGAAATGGTGTCGTCTTTCATGCTAGCTTGCTTTGCCAATTCGTCGGCCTCTTGGTTCTCTTCTCGAGGAATGTGTTTAATTAAATAGTGATCCAATTAATCGAGTAGCAGCTTGGTCTTCTTTAGATATGTTGTGAGTCGTTCTCCTCGAGTCTGAAATTCTCCTAGTATTTGGTTTACAATAAGTTGAGAATCACTATGAAGACATAAAGAACTGACTCCAATCTCTAAGGCAAGTTCTAATCCAGCTATTACTACTTCATATTCTGCATCGTTGTTGGTGGCAGCGAATTCCAACCTTAGAGCATAATGTAGCTTCCTTCCCCTGGGAGTGATTATTACAATACCTGCCCCCGTGGCTTGTTCGTTTGATGCTCCATCAACAAAGAGATTCCACTTGATGTCTTTTGCTATTTCAGATTGCTCCTTACGTTCGTCGGTAGTGAATTCGGCAATAAAATCGTCCATGGCTTGTCCCTTGATGGCGGTGCAAGGATGGTAGGTGATATCATATTGACTCAGTTCAATGCACCATTTAAGTAGCCGTCCAGAAGTGTCGGGACGATGGAGAGTACCTGTCTTAGTGGTTGATCGGTTAGAACTCTGATCGAATGAGATTGGAAATAGTGTCGCAGTTTCCGTGATGTGATTAGTAAACAGTATGCTAGCTTCTCAAGTTTAGGATATCTGGCTTCTGCTCCCGTAAACCTCTTGCTTACAAAGTATACTGGCCGCTGCGCGCGGTTGTCTTCTCTCACCAAAGCGGCGCTTAGAGCATGAGATAACACAGCAAGATATAGGCATAGCTCTTCACCTTCGTTTGGAGTTGAGAGTACTGGTGGTCTATGGAGGTGTTCGATTAGGTTAAGGAAGGTTGTTAAGCATTCGTCAGTCCATTCGAACTTTCATTTGTCTTTCTTTAGAGCTTCAAAGAAAGGGATGCACTTGTCAGTCGCTTTAGAGATGAATCTTCTTAGGGCTGCCACTTTTCCATTTAGGCTTTACATTTCTCTTCGATTGGAAGGTATCCTGATATTTTTCAGAGCTTGGACTTGTTCGGGGTTTGCTTCAATCCCTCTGGCATGGACGACGAATCCCAAAAACTTTCCTAATGATACTCCGAAGGAGCACTTTAGAGGATTCAGCTTCATTCCATATTGGCGAAGTACTTGAAACATCTCGCCCAGGTGGCTTACGTGATCATTGGCTTTCCTCGATTTTACTAGCATGTCATCCACATAAACTTCCATTGTTCGTCCTATTAGTTCCGCAAACATCTTGTTGACGAGCCGCTGATAAGTAGCTCTGGCGTTTTTAAGTCCAAAAGGCATTACTTTGTAGCAGTACAATCCCCGGTCAGTGATGAAACTAGTGTGGTCTTGATCGGGAACGTGCATAGAAATTTGGTTATATCCTGAGTATGCGTCCATAAAAGATAAGAGTTCATGCCCGGCTGTGATGTCCACAAGCTGATCGATTCGGGGGAGTGGGAAGCAATCCTTCGGGCAAGCGTCATTTAAGTTGGAGAAGTCAATGCATATTCGCCACTTCCCATTAGCCTTCTTTACTAGTACCGGGTTAGTGATCCACTCTGGGTAGATGGCTTCTCGTATAAAGTTATTGGCAAGTAGGTTCTTTACTTCTTCATCGAGGGCTGCTGAACGTTATGCCCCCATACTTCTCTTTTTCTGCTTTACTGGCACCTTGGTAGGATCGATGTTCAGTACGTGGTATGCTACGTCTGGGGAGATTCCAGTCATGTCAGCGTGCGTCCATGCAAATACATCCAAGTTGTGGCGGAGAAAATCAATGAGTCGATCCTTCAATTCTGCTTTTGGCTGAGATCCGATTTTCAATAGTCTACTTGAGTCATGTTTGTCTACAGATACAAACTCCATAACCTCTGCAGGCTCGGCGGTGGCCTCCTCTTCATTCCTGGGGTCTAATTCATTGAAAGGATCACTGGTATATCGAAGAGGAAGGGCTTTCTTTAGTTGCTATGCTTCCAAGTTTTTCATGCAGAGAGTAGTCTCTGCATTCTTCCCTTTTTCCTTCCTGCGGTTATTGTGGAGTTCAGTTACATAGCCATCTCGAGCAGCGTCTTGATCTCCCTCTACTTCCCCTATTCCATTGTCTGTCGGAAATTCCATCTTCAGGCACCATGGGGCCAGGACAATTTGGAAGTCAAACAAGGCTAGCCTTTCTAAGAAAGCGTTGTAGGCCGAGTGGTTTTCTATGAGCACAAATGTTTGTTTCCGCACGACGGAGCGGGGATGACTTCGTATTTCAACAAAGAGGTTCAGTTGCCCGAGGGGCATCTTCGCACTTCCAGTGAAGCCGTGTAGTGGCTTGTTGCAGGGAGACACATCCTTCATTAACAGCTTCATTCTGTCGAAAGCATGCTTGAATAGGATATTTACTGAGCTTCCAGTGTCTACTAGAATTCGGAAAACTTCGGCTGGACCGAGCCAGACAGAGGTGACCATAGGATCCATGTGAGGGTACTGCCTTTCCTCTAGGCCACGCCTACTGAATGTGATGTCATCATTCTCTTTTCGCTTCGGGTGGCGTTCTTCCATAGCATAATTAACACAGTCTTCACTGTTTCTAAGTGACTTTCCATATCTTTCCATCTCTGCCCAGCTTCTGTCGGCGATGTGTGGTCCTTCTGATATGGTATGGACCACGATCTTCTCTTGACTGGAGCCGCTGGTGTTACGATTTCCTCCGCCTATTTTTAGCGAGGGTAGCCTTGGGTTCTCATTGGCAGGAGCTGGAGTCTTGTTCTGATCCTTTACATAGCGTTCCAGTCACTTCCTTCTGATGTGTTCTTCAATTAAGTCCCTGAGATGATGGCATTCATTGGTATCATGCCCATGAGATTCATGGAAACGGCAGAACTTTCCAGACCTAATTGCGTTATCTGATTCCTTCTTGTGCAGGGGGCGTCTGTATTTTACTTCGTCTTGGGTGGCCAGGAAGATGTTTTCGATTGTTTCATTCAAAGGAGTGTAAGTGTCAAATCTCAGTCCTGGCCGATATAGACGTCTTTCTCCCTTCTTGCCCCCAGCATTGTCTCTAGAGTCATTTCTTCGAACGTTCTTTGCTACGGCGGGTGTGTTGCCATGAGCTTCCTTGGTTTGTTGCCATGTATGCCTTTCAGTGGCAGCGTCTTCAAGTCTCATATACTTCCCGGCTTCATGGAAGAAATCAGGTAAGGTAGCTGGTTTTTCTTTCATTAATCTTCTAGAAAATTTAGTATCCGGATGCACACCACTACAGAGGGCCATTAAGATAAGTTTCTCATCGGCATTTTGGACTGCGGCCGTTGCGGCATTGAATCGGGTTAGATATTGTTGCACTGTCTCTCCATGCTTCTGTTTGATATTGGATAAGGAATAAGCGTCCTTGGGTTGTTCCACATGAATGCGGAATTGGCTAACGAACTTCTCTTTCAACATTTCCCATGAGCTGATAGATCCTTGGGGTAGATGGCAGAACCAGGAGGTAGCTAGATCTGCCGAGAATAGTGAAAGCATTTGCATAATACTCCTTCTGTTGCTCCGCTCATGAGCATATGTTGTGTGTATCTCTGTAAGTGTACAACGGGGTCAGAGGTTCCCCGGTAAGATTCCATTGTTGGCATTTTCCATTCTCGGGGGGTGATGGCAATTTCGATATTGCGGGTGAAAGGGCTGGTTACCCTAGCGCCTATCCCTCGATCTCTTTGATCCCATTGGACGCACTCTCTAAACAATCGTGCCATCCTTTCATCAGAATTTGGAGTAGATAGAAATGAGTTTGGTTCTTCTCTGCGGGATTGGTTCCGTCCAGATGACCTGTAGGGATGGTATCGTCTACCACTCCTAATATTTTCCAATGGCTGCCTCTGGTCTTCTGGGAGCATGCTAGGGTCAGCTACAGTCGGCCCTTCCCTTGATCTTCCCCTGTTGGGTTCTGTTCCAAGCACTTTCTCGAGTCCAACTTCAGGTTGGACTCTAGCTCGGCCCCGTTCATTGGTGTTTCCATGGCTAGGTAGCATGACCGGCTCAGCCACAGCCGACCCTCGCCTGGTACCTCCCCCGTTGGGTTTGGTTCCAAGTGTTTCCTCGGGTCGGAGTTCGGGCTGAGTTCGGGCTCGGCTCCTATCATTGCTGTTCCTGTTGCTAGTTTCTTCGAAGAAGAAAGATCTTTGTCGCCTCCGAGAGCCTCCCGACTGGGACTCATCCCATGATTCAGTGTTGCGGTTGGATTCTTCAACATCCCTTAAGCGTGACATGAGTTGGTCTACCAATGCTTCCTATTGGGATGTGAAGCGGTTAGTCACTTCAGCCACAACCCTGTCTAGATCTGTCCTAATAATTGATGCTGGCTATTCCGTGGCAGGGGCTGTCGGATTTGCCTAATTTCCATTTTGTACTGCTGTTGGAAAGGGATGATTCTCTTGATCTGTGACCGCTGGATCTGAAATACTCCTAGTTGCGATGTTCTTTCCTTTGTTAACATCTTTCTTCGCCTGGGAGGCATGTCTTCCAAGCAATGAGCGATGCTGTTGGGAAGAAAGTTAAGTGGGAGAAGCTGAATCTTCGAGCTCCTTCTCAGTGAAAGCACCAAAAATGTTTGCACAAAAAATGGGCAAACACCTCCAAGTCGTATGATTTAGTCGATTTTATGTTGTTCTTAGTGATTTCGGTGATTTATGCAAATATGTAAAAAGTAGGGACTAAACTGTAAAAGACACACAGATTTATAGTGGTTCGGCCAGAATGTGCCTACGTCCACTTCATATGTTGTTCTCCTTCACTATCCGGATTACAAGTACAAAGCTTTGATTACAAGTGTATGAAAGTCGTTTAAAAGTTCTGTCCGTGCTTGAGTTCTCCCCTCGTCTCCTCCATTATTGTACCTCTACCCCTCTATTTATAGAATGAGGCTGGGGATAGGGATCTTGGATGTATATAGTGGCTGGTGGGTCTGGGCTGACGTGATCTGGCCTGGCAATGTTAGTTCGGTAATGTCTTGGTCCGATGGTGAGTGGAGCGTGGATTGGTCCGGTGGTGAGTGGTGCGTGGATTGGTCCGGTAGTGAGTGGAGCGTGATCTGGTCCGGTAGTGGGAGGAGCCTGATTTGGTTCGGTAGTACCTTGGTCGTGCCTTGGTTCGGTCGTGCCTTGTTCCGGTGGTGAGAATAGCCCAACATATATATATATATATATATATATATATATATATATATATTAGATGGATCGACATATCCAATAGATATTAATACAAAACTATAATGGCTATAAGGTCTACAGAACAAAATATAACAACTCAAATGTAAAACATATCAGAGAACAGTAGAACATCACATACATATACAGATATCAAAAATTTATTTTACATCAAAATAAAAGATTGTTTTAACTACCCAACATTTGAAGATTGTTACGCACTATGGTCTTAACAAATATATGTAATATTTTGACTTTGAGTATTTAGAACAATATGCTAATTTATATTATGATAATTTTCTCACAATATGTTAACTTATATTATGATAATTTTCTCACAATTACAACTCCTTCTAATCGTCGTCGCATAAGATATCATTTGATTTTCTATACTAATATACTTAATTAATTATTTAATTAATATACCACAATATAACAAGTATATAATAGAAACTTAAATGTCTTTTTTGCGAACAAGATTGATTATAGAGTTAGATGTATGTATAAAAAGAAATAATTGTCCCAAATGCGTATCCCTAACTCTCCCACCTACTTCACTCATCATGTTCTTTGTCAAGAAACCCTTTCTTTGTCCATCAAATATGATTGTGTTAATAAAGTAAAGATTTTTGATCTATTGATTACTTACCCCCTTAACCACTTCGAAATTATAGACGTTTTCTTTTGTGTTGTTTGCTGTAGGAAATTTCCTGTCTCCATGTGTATGTGAGATTTTGGCGCCTCCAAATTTGCTCCATCCAACAGTTTGCTTCTTGAATGATCTTTGCTTTCCTGCTAGAGCTTGATCTCCTTTTGGTTTTTTAAATTCGTTGCCATAATTCTTTGCTTTCTGACTATGCCTGTCCATTCCCCATCATCTATTTCATCCGTCTCAATTATTTCAGCTTGATTGTTCATTTTTGCCAGAGAATTACTTAGATTTGAGTGATTAGAATAAAAGAAATGAGAAAGGAATTAGATCCTAAGTCAAAAGGACCCCAGAGCTATCGCCATGGACAGGGGCGGAGCCCCTTGCAAATGGGGTAGGCACGTGCCCACCGCAGTATTTGAAAAAAAACAAATGCAGTTTGCATGCAAAACGTTCCGCGGTATTTTTCAAAGCAAAAGCTTGTGCTATTGGAGGTAAGTTGTTTGATGAAATGCTTGAATGGAAACGAACATAAAAGTAATGTTTTGGATTTTGCAGTCGAACCAGTTACATGATCGAGTAACTTAGAATAACTATTGCTATAACACTTGAATGAGAGCATAACTCAAATGAGAGAAACTTATAAAGTTCTTGCTTTGGTCTTTTTTTTTTTTTTGAAAATGACTGTAATAGTACATTGTTTATAAGTAAGCTCATTCATTACTTGGAGTAATGGTACATTTTTCGGGAATGGACGTTGTATAGTGTGATCGCCCCAAAATTGAAACTTGGCTTCACCACTGGCCATGGATTCCTAAAATGGGATTTAACAAATAATTTCCTTAGAAAAATTAGATTTTTCATATATTTTTTCATACATTTGGTACTTTTATGATCGACGAGATTGAAAATTAATTATTTTAAACAAGACATTTTTATTTATTCTTGTATATTTATAAATCATCCGGGGATAGAATAAATATCTAATGTCTGTGCGCATTCGTAGATGTGAAAATCTGACTATCTAAAATTATTTCGAGTGTGCAAGTAATCCGCATGCGAAACTATCGTTGATAGACCGAAATTTAACAACAATGGGTTGATTGTTCATTCCACATAAGTTCGTTTTCAAATAACTTATCATTAACGTCAAATAACCATTGTTATTAAGCATTATGTCTCATTTGCAAATTAATTTAATGTATGTCATTTTAAGTTTATTGAAATTAGTTAATCATCAATTATTCAATTGGAACCGATTTCAATATTTATACTTTGGGTTAGTTGATAAATATAGTTTTCAATTCAATCTATTCATCAATCCATTAACTTATTTCAACATGTAACTTTAACAAATCTTGTGTACGGTAGAACACAACCAATAACGACTTATTCGGTGGAAAAACCGAACTGAACAAGCCACAACGCAACCAAATATGCTTTGTTCGGTTGTTCGTGGCTTTTCCAATTCAATTCTGTGGTTTGTGAATTAAACAAAAAAAATCAAATAAAACGGCAAAGAGTTTGTCATTTTATTGCAAAGTATGTTAAAACGACAATTTTTTGCCATTTTATTTAATTTTCGCAATAAAACGGCAAAGTCTTTGCCGTTTTATTGCAAACCGAATACAACAGCAAAATCTTTGCTGTTATATTTAATGTTTGCAAATAAATATATATTTATTTGTGATATTTTTATAAAATAGTCCGTGGTTGGTCTTTCATCTTCTGCTTGCATAGCTCTTTCGTTAAATGAAATTAAAAGAGAAAGAATAAGTGAACATGTTTGTTTGTTGGTAATACTCTTAGTATGGGTTTCTTTGAGTTTATTATTTTGTAAACTTATATACGTTCGCTTTAGTTTTTTCCTGGCTGCGTAGAACAAAAAGCTCATTTCATCCGTTAGCATCTGATCCAGTTTAATTGGGCCGGGCCTGTATTGTGTGCGCGCGAGAGAGCATAGTGGTTCAAATGGAAACCCGTTAAGATTTTGGGCATTTTTGACTTCGCCATCCATTCAGCATCCCTAGTCTTATCCATCACGTAACGACAGTGCGTCATCGTCTACTTGCTTAATCACTCACCACCTATAATGCAAGGCACGTTACCACAAAATGAGAAACATGTGCACCATTCCTATTTTTTGATTACTTCACTTTATACGCACACACCAACAACACATGATACACGCATGACTCGAAGCTTCTTACTTTATGCTCTCGAATATAGAAGCAGACATATGCTATAACTGTCCATAAAATAGGTTCAAATATCACTAGTCTATGAACTCACCAATTCCAGAGCAACATTTCTCACGTTCATTTATAGCCTCCCATTTGCCTGAATCCCCATACTCCTTGTCTATCGATTGAACTAACAATTTTCCTACGACTAATTTGTGTATTTCACAGGACGAACTCTAAAACTTCATCCATTTTACAATTAGCAATTCACAGGGTATATTTTTTTAGAACAGAAAAAATTGGTGTCTTATTCAAACAAGGTTAAACATTTTTTATTACAATATATTACACCAATTTTGTAATTTTAAATTGTCACTTCAGTAGCCCTTTTTACACAAAATTCAATTTCACACTTCGTTCAAAGCATGATGCTTGAAAATATCATATTACAACCGTGGTATCAAATTCCAAAACGTTTCTTATTGAAATGACGACTGGCAGTTGATCATATCCATTCCCCTTAAACATGCTGAATGAGAAATAAAACACATATAATTATATTATAATATTAAACTCCTTTAACCTAAAGGACAACATTGCTGGCCTTTACAGTCCAACCATGGTTGCTCAAATCACGTCCATATACAATTCATACGACGCAAAGCTCCACAATCACCGTCTCCGATGAACGACTGACGATGATCGCACAATAACCTATTGCTATTATCTCCAAGACGTAAAATCGAACAACCCATAAATACATACAGATATATAAATTCACCTTATTAATACACATATCTAAAAGTCCGTCTTCTCCGCTACAAGCGAATACAGTGCAGCCGTCAGCTGCTCCTGCGAATAAACCCTACTCCCCATCTTCACCGTTGCCTGTTGCATCACCATCTCCTTCACCGCCGAAACGCTTGCATAACACACCTCCAAATCAAGCTCCTTCAATGCCCCCATTAACCTCGCTGCCGGATGATTCTTCTTCATACACTGCACTCTGATCATCGCCTCCATTCCCAGTATTCTCACTTCTATCTCCACCCCTACACACTTTGCACTGTTTCCGTTCGTCAGCTTATGCTCGCCGTTTGACCGTGCATCTTTGCTAATTGATTCTATTCGAGATTGTAACATCTCCTTCTCGCTCTCTGTATCTTGAAGCTTCAGTCTAAGCTCGTTAATGTATGAAATAGCATCTCCTAGTAATGAAGCTTTATCCATTTTAGAAACGTTTGGTACTACTGCACGGAGTGCATAGAACTTCTGGTTCAGTTTCTCTCGCCTTTGTCTTTCCGCTTCTACGTGGTTTAGGGGTTCTTCTCTTCCGTTTGCCGGTTTTCTTCCTCTCTTCTTTGGTTTCTTTTCGGGTTCGGGTTCTATGACTCTACTGCTTTCAACTTCTCTAATTGAGGCTTCGAAGTCCGAATGATCTGAATTCGATCTGTTGTTGAGAATTCCAACATTAGGCTTCCCTTGATCGATGGAGGAAGGATGTGGCGCTGCAGATGAAAAGGATAGCATTCCTTCGTCATTATTGCTGCTTCTCGATGTTGCAGGAATCGACATTCTTTTGTTTATTTGATTGTTCTGATTATGGTGATTATGATGATGGGGAAATATACTCACACCTGGAATGGAGTTCGTCAAACTCCGTTTGCTCTCGCCGAAGTTTAGAATTTCGCCGGATTCTGGTTTGAACAGTGGTGTGCTCCTCTGAGCAAAGTCTGAGAAATTCAACTCTTTGCTGCTGTAGAAATTCATGCTTCCGTTCTCGAAAGGGGCTGCTTGTTTAGTAATGGACAACTCAGGTATTGGATCCTTGATGTCCATCAGATTTGGATCCGAAATCCAAACAGATGGATCCGTTTCATCCTGATCCGCCTGAATTTGCACTGGAGGTGCAGCTGCAGCAACAGGAGGAGGAGTTGGTTGAATCAACCAATTACTACCAGCAGCAGCAGCACCAGAGCTAGGATCGAAATTGAACAAACTTTTAATCCGATTCAAAATCTCCAAGCTCTGAAAAATCAAATCAACAGATCCAAGCTCAAGAACACCACTCCCAACTGGTACACAAACCATGGTCTGCATCCCCAACTGCATCGCCTGCTTCGCACGTTCGCAGGATGAACTCGCGAGCCGATCGGGACCGTCAATCCACTGAGGTAATCCGGACATCAGCGCCTGGCCGGCAATTCCGGATCCGGAAACAAAGCTCTGAGTCATTGAGACCAAAAAAAACCACTCGGTGTCCGTAACGTCTTCATCGACAGCGTCTTCGCCGGCGGATCCGCCGCCGGAGATCAAGGAGTTGAGCTCTCGCAAGATCCGCTTACGGTTTTCTTGATCGGAGGCGGAGTGATCCGAGCGTTTTGATTTTGAGGCGGATTCTTCGGAGCAGCCTTTGTAGTAGCCGTCGCCCCAGGCGAGGAGGGGTGAGGCGGAGTGGAGGTCGAAGGAGGACTGCCAGAAGATGGCGTAGGTCCAGCTCTCGCGGGAAGTGTCGATTAGAGTTTGGAGGCGGTGCTGGAGGGATTCCTGGTTGAAGTCAGAGGCGATGGCGGCTGTGGCGGGTAGTGGGGAGGGGGCGGAGAAGGGAAAGGGGGAGGAGGTTGACGCCATGAATGCTTCCATCATCGAAGCGTTGTCGTCTGACCATAAGTTCATGATTTTAGCGTTTTTGAGAGAGAGACTTATTTGAGGCGAAAGAGAAGTGAGGAAATGAGGTAGAAGGAGAAGGTTTGGGGATGGAAAAAGAAAGAGATTTTGAAGATTTTGATTGGTGCGGGAAAAATATATTGAATTGGTAGGTTTTAATTAACGATGGACATTTATTATAAACCAGGTTAATTTTTTGTTAACTTAATTGTCTGCTTGTGGCAATTGTTGTATTAGGAAATTTTATTTTACCCCACTGTTTTAAGAGTTATAGAGTACATCGTCTACTCAAAATCTTGATGGAGTTGAAAAGTACGTTTGGTTCTGGTAAAAAGACCCAAATTCGATTTTTATCGTACGTGTTTTCATTCTATATAAATTTACCCGACGGTATGAGAGTTTCGATCAGCGGACGGTTTTACTGTATCCTATAATCAAGAGTTTACCGACCTGTCGGATTTTTTGGTTTAAAAAAAAAATCTTGATGTATTCGTTAGAACATTTCAAGTTATTGAAAATATTGGAGTTCAAAATATAGGAGTTTAACGATTTATGGTAACTCTTATTATGAAATATTTATGTTAGTTAACTCGTTGTGATGATTAGCTAGAAAAAATGTGGCAGATATTTCAGTTAGTACAATGAACATATCAATAATTGATGCGACCAGTTCCAATTCTTTGCAATTCTTTGTATATTCAACACAACCACAAACAATGGATTATATGTCAATCAAGCCATAAAAAATAGTGATCGAGTACGGTGTTTTATTAATAAATGTCATTTCCCACGTTTATTTTCGATGGAAGTTAAAAATAACAACATGTCGTCGATACAATTGAAAATAACAAGTAGCATATCTACTAACTCTTAACCAGTATTGAATTTTCAACTGTATTTATTTGGCCGTGCAGCTAAGATTTCATTGTATGTTTAGGACCAGGGAGGTTTCATAATAGTTTTATTAATATTATTCTTTTAATTAATTTTACACTCCAGACATTTAAAGCAAACAGAAGCGAAAAAAAAAAAAAAAAACAACGCGTGAAACTTTTAACCTGAAAAAAAAAAACACATTTCACGAAGAATAAAATTTATATATACACACATCTAAAACGCTTTGTAAAACACACGATGCATCCAGTGAGTTTAATGTCAAATGTCGTTTGTCTCCACAAAAAACAATGCTAAACTGCTACATCATTGTCCATGCATCAACATTGAGATATATCAATACATTGTCGATGGATAAGCCCACATATGAAATCATCAGCCTAAACTCATATGTCGATTCTCCACAATGGAAGAAGCAACATAATGGGCTACGTCTTCACGATGCCTTATTTTCCACTTCATTCCTTAGACATCCTCTCATTGGAGCCGTCGGTGTATTCCTAATTTTATTTGTCTTTAAAAAAATATATTTTATTATGTCATCTCTAAATAGAATTGACTAGAATTTGTTGCCTGAAGCAAACACAAAAATACAACTATAACCAACCTTATACTGTCAAACAAACAAAAATATCAATATGTAACGTCTTACACAATTATGTACCATCATAGATAATCGTTTATCATCACAAACCAATTTACAGTTGCTAAAAACAACGCTCGATCATCGTAAATTATACAATGGTTAAGCTATACAAGTAATGAAATTTCTGCGCTCCGGATCAAATGAACGCCCATACGCTTCTGCTTCACTAACCGATCTGACTATGAATTTGCCACGTTGTCAACTCCTATTCTCGCATGATGTTGGTGCGGTATTCGTTGATGGTGCACTTGAGTCATTTGCTGAAATTCATCCTTCAACCGTTGTGTCTAATTATGGAATTTCGAAATCACTGGATGTAATTGATGATTGCTAAACATCCTCCGGTTAGTGGCGTCGAGGCAAGCACATCCTTCCTGAATTCAAAGCTCGACAATCCAACCGTCTTGTCAACTTTTGTTCCCCTCTGAGTGCTCTTTCCATAGTCTGATATAATGTCAATTTCTTGCCTGTCCATGAAAATCCAATCCCTGAAAATCGAATATGTTCAACTAATGCGACTTGTATTAGAAATAGACCAGCCTATAGTGGAAGTAATAGATGAATTTCAATATTTTTTGCCATTTTAGATTTTTACTGAGCCCATGAAGTCTAATTTATTTAGAACATTTCTAAATTTCATTTTAAATAAAATCATTTTGTTTAAATTTATAAAATAATTTTATATAATTTATTTTATTTTATATTATATATACGTGTATCTTGCACATATATGTATGTGCATGTGTAACATATCAATCGTACAGGTATAACATGTCCGTGTATGGGTGCTGGGATTTTCACCGCACCAGATACGTTACCTCATTTAAAAATACAAATATATTGTCCAAATATATGTTTAAGCACTTCAATTTTGTATTCAAGATATTATAAATACAATTACACAAACACACACACACACACACACATATATATAAATTATATATTTTTTTAAATTATTTTATATAATTATTTACATAAATTCTTTCATATATGTATAGATATGTACATGGAATTTTAATATTATATATATATATATATATATATATATATATCATTGTTACCCGCTATCCTAACTCGGCTATATTGGACTGTCTCGCAAGACAGATTCGACTGTTAGCAAGAAGGATGATCATGAGGCAACGACTATGGGACTCGAAAATACAGTCCGAACAGTTATACAAAGCCCAGATTGAACATAGTTAATAGGCAGACAACGTAGGATGTCAGAAGGATGGAAATTAGCTTGGATGAAATAGGTATCGACATAGTCATTTGTTAACATGGGTGGAATACTTAAGGGATCGATATAGCAGGGTGGAGCTATAGGGATCGGCCGATGACTTGAGTAAATAGTCAACATGGATGAGCAAATAGATGGATCGGCATTGTTCATGGTGGATGGATCGTCCCTGAAAGTAATCTAAGGGGTCGGCATAGTAGAATTTCACAATATGGATCGGTATGGCACACACTATATGGAATTGGATTGACATAAGTCTACAAAGCCAGAGGGATCGACATAGCGACCTAGGTACTAGGGATCGGCTTATACTTGGGAAGCATTATGGATCGGCATTATGGAATTCGAAAAATATACATGGAGATAAAAGGATCGGCACGACAAGACATGATGAAGTAAGCATGGCATGTGCAAGGGTTCGGCATGTCGCTTTTAAAAAAGGGTTGGCATCTTTCAGACTAGAGTAGGATCGAACCAAAGATTGAGCAAAAGCAAGAGCGCCACACGTCCAATTGTCCTGATATTTGAGACACCATCATATTCGAGCATGAGGAAGCTGCCATAGGGATCGTTGTCCAAAATTCCACATATGGAGGGATCGACACCGATACCTCTCCATTGTGATTTGGGCATAGCCCTCACTATGATGGGCCCGTCTAGTTGAGAATGTTATGTTGTCGAAGTTCCAGTCAGGATTGAGGTCACCTTCACCTATAAATGCAAGCCTAGGTGGTCATTTTGATGATCTTTACGCTGTTGGTTATACAACACTATTATTGTAATCAACTCCCCCCATTATTCTCTTGTCTCTTGTTGTTTTCTTGTTGTTTTTAATTATAATTAGGTTAAATTGAAAAGAAGCAAAGTGAATATTCAAAGTGGACGTAGGCAATCAACGCCAAACCAATATAAATCTTGTTGTTCATGCTTTCTATTATTTTTTTTGCTGTTATTTTGATATATTTCTCTGTTTTCATTTAGTTTCTTCATTTATTTCACTACTTAAATCCGTTCTCGGGTGTCTGTGGCCAATTTGGTTGCAAACATTTTGGTGCTTACACTGAGAACCTGATTCTTAGCCCGTTAGATCCCCTTTGCTACTACTAGATTGAGAAAATCCTCCAAGGAGATCCAGATTAATCTTAAAAAGCATGCAGATACTACTCAGATTTACCGGAATCTAAGAAAAAAAGTCCGGAATGGTGAGGCATACCAGATCGACTTCCCAAAATGTTCATGCAAATATAACTGCCAGCATTCAATAAGGAGCTCCAAGCAACCAACCTGCAAATTTGAATGTGGAGCCTGCTGAAGTCTAGAACCCCGCTGATTTTATTGCTAGAGCTAAGTTCAACAACTTGATAAGGGAATTAATGGAGAGCGGTAGGTAGTTGAACGAGCAAATTCAGGCCAATGTGAACCTAATAAACCAGATTTCCCAATAGCAACGTCCGAGCGCCAAAAGGGATCTTGTTTCTTACTCAGCGTCAGAGAGTTCAGCCTCACCAGAAGATGAACATCACAGGCGTAGACGTCGTAAGGTTGAAGGAGAGAAAGCTGGGACGTTGGAGCATCGTTTGGCAAACCAACATGGTCTGCCAAAACGGATTGGTGTCGATCCCTCCCTAGGGATTGGGTTTGATCCCTCCTCAAGAGGAGGGATCCCCGGTTGCACTTTGGGAATCGGTCCGAGCCGTTTCTAGAGGCTTGGTTGTAGGAGTCCGTTTAAGTGCTGACCAACTACCCCTCCGGAATAACGACGAGATGAATGCTCAGGGTGCACATTAAGAGGATGATAGACCAAGGAGGCGTGAAATGATCCGTAGACATCGACCAGACCATTTACATGAGGTGGAGTGCGACCACCACTTGGGACCACCCATCTAAATACCAGACTTATCAGCAATAGTCAGATAGTTGATGAGGGAGAACCAGGGTTTGACGAATTATGATTGGGTAATTTCAACGAGCCATGCACCGTTTATTGACAACGTTTTACATACGGAGTACCCAAGAAGGTTCAACATGCCTACGATGCCTGCCTATGAGAGAAAAACCGACCCCAGGAAGCACTTCATGAGGTCTGAATGGTTGATGGACTTAGCAAGAGCCAATGACGGAACCAAATGTAGATGCTTTCCTATAACCCTCTCTGAGGTTGCGACGATGTGGTTTAGAAGATTACCCCTACGATCGATTTCAAGGTTTGATAAACTGGCAACAAAATTTATGGAACGTATCCAAATTCACGCCACCCGTCCTAAAGACGTGATGTCATATCCAACATAATCCAGGCTCTGGAGGGATTGCTGAAGGACTACTTGGAAAGATTTCATATCACTTCTATAAAAGTCAGCAACCCAAATGACCATGCTATACTGATGGCTATGACGAGAGGGGTAGAATAGAAATCCGAGTTCGGTGATTGGCCAACTGGAAAACCGCTGGCCATGTTGGAATGCTTCTACTCAAAGGCAGCTCAGTTTATGAGAAAGGAGGAGGCCAGATCCTCTAGAAAAAGTAATAATGTGGCACCAAGAAGAGAAGCGGTACAAAATAACATTGCAATAAAGCAGTCTAATGAGAGTTCTGGGAAGGTACAGGTTAATGTTCAAAATAGGCCGAAGCAACAGAAGAGAGATGGTGAAGGGAATCGAGACTGGAAGAGGGAACCTGAGAGACTAAAGCCTAGGATTTCCATGTATGATCACTACACGCCTTTAAACACATCCCTGGAAAATATATACTTAAATAATTTTCAATGCAGGAAGACGGGTCCAAAAGAGTCAACAGAGGCATAGAAACAAACTGGAAAATATTGTTGATTTCATGAGTGTTACGGGCACAATACGAACGAGTGCAGGCATCTCTATGATGCTATTTAGAAGTTTATTCTGGAAAGAAGCTGCAGCAGTTTGTGAAAGCTCCACAAGATAGCGGACAAAGGACGTCCGATCCCAATTGAAGACAAGTTTTGCATGGGGCTAACAAGTCTACGTGGACTGAAGGAAGATTAGTGATAAACATAATAGTTGGAGGACCGCATCCTACAGATAGAAGTTGGTAGGAAATGGAGCACTACGCCAGCGCGATGAGGCATGTGGATTTTGAGCATTGTTCTAATAGGAAGGTAAGAACTCCGGTTAAGCAACAATGTATGATGACTGATGATATAGTGTTTTGGAGCAGGGATGTGGATAGAGTAGAGGCTCCTAAAATTAAACCAATTTTCATTTCTGACATGATTAGCCCTGCTTTGGTGAGAGGAATTTTGATTGATTATGGAAGTTCGGTAAACATTATTTTCAAGAAGGCTTATGATCAAATGAGAATGGAGGCTAAAGATTTGAAGCCATCCAAAGCTCGCATACATGGTTTCAATGGTGTGGGGACTGAGGCGGTTGGTTAGGTGGACCTATCAGTGGAATTTGGAGAAGCTGACCGTAGGAGAGTGCGGATCCTATCGTTCATTGTGTTGGATGTTGACTCACCATACGACATTTTTCTGGGCCGATCGACCCTGGATGAATTTCAGGCAGCTCTTACCCCATGGTGTTTTACTTGGAAATTTTCAACCGATAATGGAGTAGGAGTGGTGCATGGTGATCAGGAGACTAGACGCGTCTGTTATGTGGCTGAGTTGAGAGAAGCTCGGTGCAAGGAGAAAGGAAAGGATGTAGACAAATCTATCTGCATCTAAGTTATTGAAGACTGACAAGTAGCGCCTACGCCTTGGCTTGCGTGCCACAGTCAGTTCTATAAAGATATAGATCCGAGGGATGATGAAGAAAAGTCCAAGGAGACCAAGGTAGCGCTGGCTGAAATGACGATTGATATAATAGTCGGCCACGATGACCCATCACGGGTCTTGAAGATTGGATCGCAGCTCATCCCCTCGATGATGAGAGAGCTTTCTAATTTTCTCCGAGCGAATTTGGATGTATTTGCTTGGACTCATTCTGATATTTGTGGAATCTCGCCTGCCATCGTGAGCCATGCATTAAACGTTCACCCAAAGTATGTACCGGTAAAACAAAAAGGCGAGGCATGGATCCAGAGAGATCCATTGCCCTTAAATAGAAGGTGGATAAATTAAAAATCAATGGGTTTATTCATGATGCCCTCTACCTTGAATGGATATCTAATCCCATAATGGTGAAGAAGGCAAACGGGGAGTGGAGAACGTGCATCGACTATTCAGACTTCAATAAGGTGTGTCCTAAAGATAGCTTTTCCCTTCCAAGGATTGATCAGCTAGTTTATTCAACTGCAGCGCATGAATTGTTATCTTTTATGGAAGCGTACTAGGGATATAACCAAATCCCGATACATGTCCTCGACTAGGAACACACCAGCTTTGTGACGGATGTTGGATTATACTATTATGTGGTGATGCTATCTAGGTTGAAGAATGCTAGAGCAACCTATCAATGCTTAGTTAACTGGATGTTCAAAGATCAAATTAGGAGGACAATGGAAATTTATGTTGATGATATGCTCGTGAAGTCACGACGATCAAATGACCACATTCGAGAATTGGCAAAGATGTTCGACACCTTCGATTTTATAACATGAAGATCAATCCTTTGAAATGCTCATTCGGTGTTGCATCGGGAAATTTCTTGGGCTTTATTGTAAATACTCGAGGAATTGAAGTTAATCTAGAAAAGATTCAGGCTATCCGAGATATCCAAGCACCCAGAAGTATTAAACAAGTGCAAAGTTTGAATGGGAAGGTTGCCGCTTTAAGTCAATTTATTTCCAGGACAACTGACAAATGCATTCCTTTCTTTGTTATGATCAAGAAGGGAAAGAGAAACTTTGAATGGACGCAGGATTGTGAAGACGCGTTTCGAGCTCTGGTAAATCATTTGGAGAGACCCCCAGTCTTGTCAACGCTAGTAGATCACGAGGAGTTGTACATTTATTTAGCAGAATCAGCATATGCTATAAGTGCCTCTTTTATTTGCGAAGAAAACCGAATTCAGAGGCCTGTGTATTATGCCAGCATACGATTGATAGGAGCAGAAAGGAACTATCTAAAGACAGAAATTGGTGTACTGCTTTCTAATCGCATCACAAAAGCTTAATTCGTTCTTCCAGGCACATCCGATTAACATTGACACCAACGAATCGTTACGACAGGTCCTACAACGACCCGAGACATCTGGGAGATTGCTTAAATGGAATATTGAGCTCAACCAGTTCGATATCAAGTATCTGCCTCGAAGGGCCATCTAGGGTCAAGCGTTGGCAGACTTCATAGCTGAATTTACCGTGATAAACGAGCTTCCAGATGATGACGGAATCCCTACCGTGCAATGGAAGTTGTACAATGATGGAGCATCTAATGGTCACTATTCCAGAGCTGGGATTGTGCTTGTAACCCCTGAGAATTGGTCAATTTGCTACACTTTAAAGCTTGATTTTCCTGCTACAAACAACGAGGCTGAGTATGAAGCATTGATTGCTAGACTTAGACTTGCTAAAGAGCTTGGAGTGAAGTCTCTTGAAATCTTTTGTGACTCACAATTTGTGGTGTATCTAGTCAGAGGAGACTATCAGGCTAAGGGACAACGACTTTCCCTGTACCTTACTCGAGTTCAGGATTTGTTGGCAGATATCGAATACTATGACATTTCACATATCCCATGTGACCAAAACAGGGAGTGTGACGCCCCACCTCTATACCCACGCTAGCCAAGAACATTACGGTGAATGCTGTCAACTAGCGCGGAGAATAAGGCTGTTGAGGAGCGACCAACCGTATAATTGCTTTGCGCGAGCATCGATATGTCAGATAGTATAACATGCGTTTTATCTCAAGAGGAAATCCGACATACCGACACAAACACAAAGATACTACACAGTGGCTATAATATCTTCAGAAACAAATATAGAAATAAACATAACATAAATCAGTCACAGATAAGTCATATCACAAAGGCGGAAGAAGATATGAATATATAACTAACACATGGAAGTGTATATCAGAGTAGTGGTCAAAAAGATCCACAATAATACAAAAGAATAGTAACACGTGCTATACAAAAGAATACATCTATGAGTCCACATCTCAAGTGTATACAACAAAATAAACTACTAATCTAAGTAGTTAGCCAAAAGATCATATGATAACCCCAGAAGAGAAGTCAAGCAGAAGCACCTGTAACATCTCGGTCTGACCCGAGTATTATTTAATAAGAAAATAATAAACGGATCAGTCTAGCTATAAATATCAGATGAAATGATATAGAATAAGAGATATGACTAAACATATAATAATCACAATGCCAAGCTGTGATATATAAATAATTGAAAAATCAACAAGAGATTAATCAATATCAAAGAATCTTCTCAAAGATCCAAAAAGGGTATCATACCTAAAACTTGTATTCATAACAAGTTAATGACACACGAATTCACCAATGCACAAAAGGTGTATATCATATTCTCAAAGATAAAAAGGAATGTCATACTCCTAATTTCATTCACCAAGCCACAAAATGACATACATATCAATACCAACTGAAAAAGGTGGTGAAACATAAATTCCAGAAATCAATAATTAGAAATCCAGAAATCACAAGAAAAGGATGGCCAAGACATTGATGTAGTTCAAACGGTACATCCAATGAATCAAATACACTGATGTAGTACAAACGGTACATCCAATGAATCAAAACACTTTGAAAGTGCATGGGTCGTTAGCCCACAAAGAAATGAGACGAAGCTCAATAAAATGAGGTACAGTCCTCCACGTATACAAAGAGACATCGCACATTGCTAGTCTAAACTATAAAATGATCATCATTGATCATCAAGAAGTGTCAATTACAATAAGCTAGTAAATATATGAGTTTAGCATCATGTCCCATAACCACTAGCTTAACTTAAATATTTGCGAACAAATTGTAGATCTCCACTAGAAAATTGTCACAAGAGTTTCAATCGAACAAGTCCAAGAATTAACCGACGAAGTAAACGCAAGCGTTTCATACCACTTGTTTTACTAAGTCGTTTAATTAGATTTCTCATACGAATGAGGTAAAGGTTTGTATATACTAATAGATTGGAAATCGGTTTTAGAAAACGAGCTTTGTAATAAAATAGTATTGAAATCATTTTAAGAAAGAGTTTTGATATTTACTACTAGTATAGAAAACCTTTATATTTTAAAGTGACAAATCATAGAAGTGATTGTAGAAACAATCAATCATAAAAATTCACATTCGAAGAAGTGAATAAAATCCAAAGAAATCGATAAAGGATCCATCGAAATAGATATTCAAAAAAATCCCTATCATTAAGGTCATAATAATTGATAACAACAAATAGGAAACAACACGAATCGATTAAAGTTGGAAATTCAAACAGTTAGGCGAAGTGGGCAAAATTGCAACAGGTCGGTCGGCCGGCTACAGAGCTCGGTCGACCGGACCTTGTTCTGAAAAATAGTTCGGGAAGCAGGTCGGTCGACTGAGCTCTGTAGTCGGTCGACCGGACCATAAACAGAGAAGTGCTTATGCACTTGGCAGCAGGTCGGTCGGCCGGCAGCAGAGCTCGGTCGACCGGACCTGATGCCAGCCTCTTCCCAGCCCATCCTAATGAGATCCAATCTCGACCAAATTGCATTCGCTCGAGCAACGGCGCTAAGGGTTTATGCCAATCGACTACCCGGCCCTACAAGCTCCTCGATGCATCACCAAAAACATGTTCAAACATCAAAGTTATGATTTTTAAAGAATTGAACGCAAAACACTAAAAATTGGAATGTTCACCTAATCAATCCAAACCAAAAGCAAATGCACACGAATAAGCGTTAGGAATTCATACCTAACAATCGAAGAGAATTATAAGCATAGATGTGAGATTAAAAATCTCACCTTTGAATCCGAAAACAATGAATGAGAAGCTTGAAGACGAAGGAAGATCAACCACACTTCAATCTCAACACAAGAAGCTTGAATCTAAGCTTAAAAGAGAAACACTTCCTAAATTAGGTTTAGGAATTTTCTGAAATTGGAAGGAGAAATGTTTGGAGAAGAAGAAAAGAAAGCTTACCAATGGGTTCTCTTGAGTTTGGAGCTAGAAGATGGATTTGCTAATGGAAACTAGGGCTTAGGTTTTCCTAATTCTTTTTCTCTTCCCCCATTTTTGATGAAGCTTGAATGTATTAGGAAATTATGAAGTAATGAAGAGGAGAGGGGTTGGGACTGAATACATAAGTGGGGTTATTGGGCTCAGCCCAAACCAAAGCCCTAAGTAAAAAGTGGCAAAAATCAACTTTCTCCAAACATATCGAAGCTTATACTCAAAAAGGTCGCAAACGTCATTTTGAACTCAATGGGGGTGGTCTCGAGTCTCAATTCGACTGTTTGCACAAAGTAGCTTTTCGGACCAAAATCCGATGAACAGCGAAATATTTAAATAAAATATTTAAATATATAATCGATAAATATGCGGGTTGTTACAGGGAGGCTGATTCATTGGCAGTGTTCGCTAATATTGGCGATGCGCAACAGATGGGTTTGGTTCCAGTCGAGATATTACATACCCCGAGTATAAATATGATGGAAATTGATTAAGTAGTAGAAGCGACATCCAAGAAGGAATCATGGATGACTACATTTAAAGATTACTTATTGCGTGGAATCTTGCCTGAAAGGAAAAACGAAAAGTGATAAGTCCTTCGCAAAGCTTCACGGTATATTATGCAAGAAGGTACTATGTATAGAAAAGGGTTTTCTGTTCCCTTACTTCGGTGTATCGCTCATGACGAGATAAAGTGTGTTCTGAAAGAAGTTCATGAGGTAGAATGTGGCGACCACACTAGGGGAAAACACTAGCAAGGAAGTTATTCCATTACGGATATTATTGGCCATTTTTAAAACGAGATTCTGCTAATTATGTGAGACATGTGACAAATGCCAGATCTATGTGAAAGTCCGAAGAGCTCCGCCAACGGAGATCACGCGAATGGTCAGTCCATAGCTATTCTCTTGGGGTATTGACATCATCGGCTCTTTGTCAATCTCTAAGGCGGTGCGAAGTATGATAATGTCGCGGTTGATTACTTCACCAAATAGGCCGAGCCAGAACCATTAGCCACAATCACAACCAAAAAAGTAATCAATTTCGTTGTTCGAAACATCATATATCGCTTTAGTCTTCCACGAACCATCGTAACAGATAACAAGACTCAGTTCGGTAGTGCTAAATATAAAGAATTTTACCGAAGATATCGCATTGAAAAGAGGCTTACAGCGGTCGCTGTCCCTTAGGCAAATGGACAGGTTGAGGCGGTAAACAAAATTATCAAGTCTATTTTCAAAAAGCGTTTAGAAAAGGCTAGAGGTGGGTGGATGAACTTCCTATGACACTTTGGTCCTACAGAACCACTCACAAGTCCGCGATTGGCCATACTCCATTTGCTATTGCTTACGGCTCTGAAGCCGTTATTCCAGTGGAAATGGAAGTCTCTTCTCATCGAGTGACCTACTACGACCCCAAAATGAACAAAGATCTTCTCTTAGAATCTTTGGACTTTATAGATGAGAAATGCGAGGAAGCTGATTTCAGAGCGGCTACACATCGAAATCGAGTTGCCTAATATTACAACATTAAAGTTTGATCGAGAACCTTTGAAGTTGGCAATCTCATCCTACAGTGGATTTTTCCGGTCCCATCACGCATGAATCCGACATGGAAGGACTGTATGTCATCGAATATAGGCTTGGAGAAGGAACTTTCAAGCAAGCGACTATCGATGGCATCACACTTCCGAGAGTAACATTTCCTTCATATTTTAATTCTATTTACTTTCTATATTTTCTTTAGCATTTGATTTTTCCAAACGTGTGATAAGACAGAATAATTTTCTCTTTTCCAGTGATAAATAAAGACTCGAACTTTCTTTGCTTATCTGATTGTCATTTCATTTTAAACTTGGTACATAATGAAACTGATTAATATCGTTATATGTGATATGTGGATAGGCTCCTCCAGCTTGAAACCGATCAATCATACTAATCCCCAATGGGATCGAACGAGATGAGCTTCAATACTTTGCTTGATTAACTATTTCCACGTATGATCTAGAGGATGGGACACGCAATAGTGAACAAATGTGGCTGGTAATCCAGAGGGTGAAAAATTCCTACTCGGACAGTGGGCCTGAGACCAATTCGGGTGGATATCGACTGCCCATGAGAAAACTCTAAGTCCTCAGAGTGTGGACTGGAGTATAAACAATTCGGGTGGATACCGACTGCCCACGAGAAAACTGTAAGTCCCTAGAGTGCGGACTGAAGTATAAACAATTCGAGCGGATACCGACTGCCCACGAGAAAACTCTAAGCCCCCACAGCGCGGACTGGAGTACAAAAAATTCGAGAGGATACCAACTGCCCCATGGAAACTCTAAGTCCCCATAGTGCGGACTGGAGTATAAACAATTCTGGCAGATACCAACTGCTCATGATAAAATTCTAAGCCCCCAGAGTGCGGACTAGAGTATAAAAACTTCAAGCGGATACCAACTTCCCATGAGAAAACTCTAAGTCCTCAGAGTGCAGACTGGAGTATAAACAATTCAGGCGAATACCGGCTGCCTACGAGAAAACTCTAAGTCCCCAAAGTGCGAACCGGAGTGTAAACAATTCGGGTGGATACCGACTGCCCACAAGAAAACTTTAGGTCCCGGGAGTGCGGATTGGAGTATGAACAATTCGGATGGATACGACTACCCGCGAGAAAATTCTAAATCCCCAAAGTGCGAACTGGAGTATAAAAAATTCGCGAGGATACCGACTGACCACGAGAAAACTCTAAGTCCCTAGAGCATGGACTAAAGAATAAACAATTTGGGCGGATACCGACTGCCCACGTGAAAACTCTAAGTCCCCAGAGTGCGGACTAGAGTATAAACAAACTGAGCGGAGACCGACCGCCCATGAGAAAATTTTAGGTCCTTGAAGTATGGACCAGAGTATAAATAAATCGAGCATGAATTGACCACCCGAATAATAACCCTAGATCCCTAAAACGCGGACTGACATGTAAACCCCAACCAATAGACGAACGGATTCTGACTGTTCTCTATCCCACCAACTCCGACTTGAAATCGACGGGAGAGGTACAAACTACTGAAGACTAAATATAACAGCTCATAGCTGCTGCGACTTAGCATTTTTTTACAACTTAAAGCAATGACCACAAAGGGGCCTTGAGATGAAGATGGCGTATAGTTAGCAGAATTTGCAATCAATGTATTACAAGTACATTAATATAGAAGTAATCGTTTAACTACCTAAATAACGATTCATATGACGATCAATCAAAAGAAAAAACTTTTATTCATAAGTCCTAAAATCCCAGTACAAGTTATTTCAAAAAAATAAAACAAGAATGGGATTCGTATCCAAACACCCATGACCGAGGAAAGAAATAACTATTAAAACAATGTACAATGATATGAAGTAGCGACTACTTCTTCGACCTTCTCTCCCTCTTTGATTTTTCAGGAGTAAAGTCGGTCAAGCTTTTCTTCTGGGACTCTTTGCCGCCCTTGGCCAGAATGCTTAAAGAAGAAGGAGAGATTTCGCTTGGAATCGCCCCGTCTGGTGTAATAACTTGCAGTGTACAAGATCAAGATTTCTAGCTCCACCTCGACGGGCTCTCCTTTCGCTTTACACTTTGACTTCTCCTCGATCTTCTCCTTCATACTAGTTTTAGTGGTTTGCTCCGAAGCACCTGTGATCAATACATCTTTTGATTCATCGGTATGGGGCGAATCTTTAGGCTTATCTTCATTGAGCGCGCTGATGACTTGAGCATCGAGCCTAGGGATATCAATAATGGCCAGGACTTCGGCTGTATCTTCCTGTTGCATCGTGGCGGCACCGCTCCTAGGAGTCTGATCAGGGCCTAGAAGACCTGCAAAAATTTGTCAAAGCATAAGAATTAGTTGAAAGACATTGCGCATAACGAATAGAGAATTTTCCATATTTGAAGTAGTTTAGTATGATACCAGCGTCCGGTTGACTTTCTATAGTCAATGGAGTGCTTCCTTCGAGGATGGGAGATAGCATAGGCGGTCCAAAGCCAAGCCTTCCTGGATCATAACCAAGGGTTTGCTCCATATCATGAGAATATGATGGTTCAGCTATGTGGATAGGAGAGGAACCTTTAGGATCGGTTCCAGCGGACTCAACGATATCCTCTCCTTCTTTAGTCGGTGCATGAGCCTTAAAAAATTGAAGTTTGGCAGTGTCTAGATCAGACGGCTCATTACCTCGTAGCACTCACCTCGTAAGTTCCTCTTCATCGAATTTTGCTTCTCCTAACTCTTCCTTCTTTTTCCTGATGACGAGCTCCCAGGCTTCGGTGAGTGATTCAAGATATCCCTTGCTAAGAAAGCTTAAGTCACTGTGGAGAAGAACCTTCGCTTTATATTCGACAATTAGCGGATCGAACAAGCCCTTAGTCCCGTTCCTCTTAGACTCGATGGAAACCTCCACCCGGGAGTTGGCTTGCTCAAGCACTTCTTTTCTGCCCTCTTCCTGGGCTTCTTCCTTCAAAGCCTCAATCTTGGTGAATTGTTCATCGAGCTTTGTTCTTAAGCTCCTTGCCTCGACGATTTTCTAGCAGTACCACTATGACTCCTCTTGCGCCTCAATTTTCTCCTCCCTCTCCTTCTTTAAAAATTCTTCAAGCTCTTTGATGCAGCGAGCTATATAATCTTTCTCTTTTGTAAGGAGTCCTTTTCTAGGGCAAGCGTGCCGCTGTGTTGAAGCGCCATGTCAAGTTCCTTCTTATAGGAAGTCTCTAAGTGACTTACCGCCTCTGCCGTGTCCTTTGCACTTTTATGGCCTCTGTAAGTTGGGACTTGTGTTCAAGAAACTCAGCGTCTTTATGCTTGATAATATCTTTGTCATGGATAGCCTTCAACCTGAGACGGCCAATTTCATGCTGACGCTCAATGGAGGCTTCAGAAACCTTCTCGGCCAAATGGATGAATGATTAATGCTGGACGAAGACATCGTTCATGCATGCTAGTGAGCTCTCTTTGGCATGTCCGGGAATAACATGTACGGAGGGGAGGAACTTGAGAATCAAAGCAGATCTTTGAAAAAATGGATTTAAGTTCAGCTAACTTTTCTGCTGTAGTAGGATCGGGTGCGGCAACCGGTGGAAGTGGATCAGAAGTGGCAAGTGAATGCTTGCTGGAGAGGCGCTCATGTGACTGCCTTGAACTTGACTAGCCAAAATGTTGCCTGTAGGGCGCGGTGGCATGAGGGCTACGATATGAAGATTTTTCTCCGGTACGAGTAGGGAGATTAGAGTATTCATCATGACGAGAAGCATGGGATTGAGACTTCCACTTAGATGAGGAAGAAAGTCCCCTTGAATAATAATCTTTATTTCGTCCATCATCTTTCTCTCTACGTCACCTGGACTTGAAGTCTCGGCTTGAGCGATAGTAAGTTAAAGAACCTCGAAGATGGACAAAAGCATGGGACCAAGACATTGCACCTGAAAAGAACCAAATTAGAGCATATTAAAAGTTGTCGCATTAAGGGTTAATAAAAAGTGTATAGTGGAGTGCAAGTGTTAGTGTGTGTCCTATTGTTTCCCCCGACGGACGGGTAATGGTGGCTTTACTCATCGCAGTGCTCTCCCATCTGTTGGAAGGTTGGACGCCTTCACCACTTTTAGTAGGGGAGTTGAGTCCTTCAATATTGATATTGGGAAAGTCGTAAGTCATTATATCAATTGGAATTTGAAGATCGGAGAATCCTTTTAAGGAGTTTTCCATGTGATGACTCTTTTTCAAGAGGAGTAATGACGAACTCCGGATTTGACCCAGCCTTAGTTTTGAGCAACCGATACACCAACTTCTTCCTCCTCATCGGGTGTGCAACGGTTGACCACCGGCGCTTTTCCAAGGCCTGTGATATCATCTCTTGGACTTTCAGCCTGAGAATCTTTGATATCCCCTTCCTTGGTATTCTCCTGATTCCCCTCAGTATGGGGCACGACAGGATCGATTGTTTCTCCTCTTCATTTAGCAACGATCTTTGGGACCGCTTTGCTCCTGATGAGTCTAATTCTGCGGTCATCCTGCAAAAGTCCAAATAATGAAAGCAACTCGTTGGTAACAAGGATTTTAATATCTCGGTCCTCAATGGGAGTAGCAAGAATGGCGACGATGGCTCTAGTATACTCGGTGCCTTTAGGTCATGGATGAACACCTAAAAAACTTTAGGCGTTAGTATATTCAAAGGAGAAGTTATGACTTGAATCATTGAATTTAGAGGAAAGCTGAAGTAACACTTACGTCCTTTTAACCATCTCCTTGCAAAGCCAGAAGAACATCGCACATAAAACCACGCGTACTTGAATAAGGAAAGCTTGTTCCATGCACCCGTTAAGACTTGGCGGTTCAGCGAAGGCTCAAGGAAGACATAAGAAGGGCTTCTTGATCATCGTCTGAAGTTAAAGATAAATCTGATGTCCTCAAGAGTCGACGGACGGAATAGAACGTTCATATATAAAAGCAAAGTCCCATGAATAAAGCATAGTTGTTGGGATGTAACTGAATGGGGGGATCTCAAGAAACTCGACATCTCTCGGACGAAGGAGTTAAAAGGGGGAACACATCCGACCCAACACATGAACTTATTACACGTTGTATATCCGGCTGGGAGTAAGTGAGATCTGTCTTGACTTGTTGGAACCAGAACATCTTCGAGCGAGATCTCATGGATGGTGCACAATCGATGAAGAGCGGCTTCGCCAACTCTAGAGGCTTGTGAGTCGATAGAGTTATCCAGAACGAGGCACCCTTAATGGCATCGGGAGCCGGACTAATGGTTTCTGTTAGTAGAACCGGGATATTGGAGAAGAGATTAGCTTGAGGATTGGACGCTTCTGGTTGTTCTGCATGGCAACTCAAAGAAGGTCTTTAGGATATGGTGGCAGAACTAGATCTTGCTTCGGAACTGATGTGTCTTGCCGTTGATTCAGAAGTCATGTTGATTGAACACTTGCGTGTTTGAGATCTATGTCAGCTATACACAGTAGACAATCAACATTAGAAATAATAACCTTTTTCCTCCATGTCGTGTGTGAACTAGTGCAGTGCTAAAGGAACCGGGCCAGCCCGCAGTAGAAGAAATGGGTGAATTTTAAAAAAATTACCATTTTGGATGTTTAATGGTCTTATGAAGTCTAAATATACTTAGAATTTTTTAAGTTTCTTTTAACTAAAATCAATATTTTATTTAACTTCATAAATAAAGTTTCAACTTAATTTAATGTATATGTAAGTTAGAGGATATCAGATATACTCTTATATACAAATTTGTGTGTAACATTTAGTTTTCAAAATTATAAGGAACTATATCATTTCCTTTCTCTTAGTTATTCAATTAATGAGGGGGCATAAATTTATTTGGAGAATGAAACTTTTCATTTCCTTCTACTTAAACTATTCAATTAATGACGGATCATAAATTTAGCTAGAGAAGGAAACTTTTCATTCTCTTCTCTTAATTAAATTAAATAATTGATTAATAAAATAACATAACGACTAATCTAAATATGACATGAATTATAAATATATTCACAATAAATATTGTGCAAGTGCAACATATAGGGAGTGTGCATTGTTACTGGTAATTGATATTTATACATAAAATAAACAAGAACAATTTGAATGGTTATTGTATAGGAATTTAAATGGAAATAAGTAAGGGATGACAAGAGTGATTGATACAGTTTCCCATTTAGTAAACTTTATTAATGCTACACACTAATGACAATCAATAGGTACCATAATGTAAGAATAAAGAAGGTAAATAATGAATTGTATGCAGACATTATTGTCTTAATTAAAAAGAGAAATGATTTCATACTATGACAACATGTGTAAAGAAAAATAAATTTTATATGAACACATACAAGTAGATCCAAATATATATATATATATATATATATATATATGGAACTCAATCAAATCTTTCTAATAATATAAATTAGGTAGTTATTACAGTCAATTTCAAAACTTTGATTTGTTGTTAAAATTCCTTTCTATTCATGTGTATATATCTAATGCAATAAAAAGTGAAAGTAATACATGCATATATACATACATACATCGAAATTCAAAACTAAAATTGCAATTTGTTATGAAAGATTAGAATATAGATCTACAACTAAAACATTGTATTGCTTCCATATAAATTTCATTTTCAACCTTAATTCAGTCAATGAACATGAAGATGTAAATTTCTAGATTTAAGGAATGGAATTTAAATCAAATGTTAAAACATAGGACTAAAATAAAACATTGTATTTTAACATATATAGATTTAGCTTCAATTTAATAAAGTAAAGAAAAGCAGTTAAACAATTTGAACATGCAAACATTTAGATCTGAAGAATCACACTTTAATTAGAATTTTTAAAAACATAGATCTACACTTAAATATTATTTTAAAACACAAAATAATTTAATTTTGATTTATCGGATGAAAGCTCAATCATGTCATTCAACAAATAATTCAATTTTCATTGTGACTACCTGTCTCCTCGACTCTTATAAATCTACATTAATACATCCATGGTATTCACATGTCATAAGTCCAAGTGTCGGGGAGGTGGATTATCAGGGGTGTAAAAGAAAAAAAAGATAGAAGACAACACAATAATAGAATCTCACATCGCATTAAATATTTTAATTATACATAAAGGATCACTTCAAGTGATCCACCAGAGTCAAATACTAATCCAACTGGGATAGTTATAACTGCCTATCCTTACACATACTAGTAAATACTATAACAGATAACACAACGGAATACAGGTAGGTGTCTATATAGGGTACTTCAGCTTCATAGCTCCAAGAAGACTTCTCTAAAATGCTCCCCAACTTGCTCCAAAATGCTCCTAAAGTATCCTGACTACACGGCTGCCAAAAAATAGGGCACCTAGAGTTTAAAGGGAAAAACAAACTCCGATTCAGTCATGGGACTGGTGTGAGAACTCAAAGTACGATATTTTGAAAATAAAAGGGTATCTCATAAGACCACGCCGCACATAGACACGGAACTTTTTTTACCTTATGATAGCCAAAACTCTTTAATATGTAAAATTAAGAGACATTATTTTTAATGATATTTATGAAAAACATTTTCAAATAAACCTATTAACCTTAGCCAAAATTGTTACATAGATTAAATTCCAGCATACTAGCCACGAAGTGGGTTCTACCATCAAACTCGTAAAGGTACTTATTGGAGAGTGGATTTTCATTCAAATGACCAGGTGAAGGGACCATCTTCTGATGGGCACACCTCTAAATGGATGTCCCGAGGACCAACACCAAGGATCCTCTTCCAACACAAGACCGAAATCTATCTCCGTAACCAGATAGTAGCGAATATATCATCCCCCTGTTGTTACCGACCTTTGTCCATATCATACTTTCCACAATGAATAGATACCCAAACGTCATAGCGGGTAAAAATCAACCTATAAAGGGATGATCATATCTTAATGGTTGCGACCCACATAGCCTTGCCGTATCTAACCCTATTTCGATCATTTCTCGGTCAATGAGGCTTGAGGTAGCGAATTCCTTTTCCACATAGCACATCCTCTTTCACTTTGAATGCCACACCATTCCACATTCACACGACTGATTTCTACAAACGTATAACTTTCTGAGCTCGAATGTCTCGGAAAAGGGAGCTAAGCTACGAGAAGGTGTCTTCTCTGCCACGACTGATATACATTATATAGAGATCACTCAATGTGATTTAGAGTGCAAGATCATACAATATTCCATAAAAGTTCGTTCTGGGACTGAATGATTCCCAAGGTACGTTCCTACCACATCTTGTTTTGGAAATCACCCCTCAGATCAGTAGCGAATAGTCCTTACATTGGATGTTTCATAATAAAGAAACCATCGCTACTATATGTATATTGGAAGTTTATCCCCAAATGATCAACAAGCAATTATTCACTATGCAAATCCTAATATCAATGTCTTCAACATATTTTACTTCGAAACGCAAATTGGTTCAAAGTGGTTTTCAAATAGGAATCACCCAAATCTGACCTCGGTTCCTACGAAATATAATCATTGATAAAAAAATGATGTAATTGGATGATTGTTTTTCGATTCATTCATTTCTCTTTATCAAAAGTATCTTCAAGAGTTATATATCTTCAAAATCTTCTTCTTTCAGTCCGAAATTATTTAAACATCTCTTTTGAATATTTCTCAAATCATTTTTATAGAGCAAATTTTGAGAAAGTAGGATTGTTAAAATCACTCTACTCTTCTTCACTACTTCCGTATTTAACAAGTGCTATCGGTGGAATAACGATGAAATCGCCTTTTAAATTCCACGAATAGTATGAGTTCCCTCTTTGGATTTTAATAATGAGTATAAGAAGATTGTTTCTATAAATTCCAAGTTAAGCATCCGGGCTTTCCGTTCAATCTATTCCACCCCTCGCCTGAAAAAGAAAACCGAGGACATGTAAGTTTAGGGCACTGGTTGGTCCATCCCTATCCTTAGTTACACACCTTCTTTTCACCTTTAGATCTCACAAGTGGTATAAATGCACCAGTCATTTCCGCATACTCATTTTTCATTTTTAAATCACTTAATTATTTGTTTAACCGCTTTTAAAATAATTTTGAATTGTTCAAATCTCTTTTAAAATACTTTATTATTTACTTAAAAACATTTACAAAGGATTTGGGAAAGAATTATTATTCTTCAACCTTTATTTCAAAAGTTATAGAAAAGCATTGTGAAAAGGTGTTCTAAAAATGTTACAAAAGGTCCTTTAAAAGCTTTATTCTTCAAAATGACTTTTATATCATTTAGAAAACAATCTTTTACACTTAAATCACTTTTAAAACATTTTAAAAGTTTTTTAGAATTTATTTCATATTTTAAAATGTTTAAAATATCAATTTTAGACTTTGGTCACATTACTAGAAAAGCGCGAATTTTCTAAAAAATTGTTTTAGACATATTTTAAAATCCACATAATGGAATATTGATTTTCTTTCTTTGTTTGAAAGATGTGGATATAGTAATTTGGAAAACTCTTATGTCAAAGAATTATGAGCTAAATTCGACTCCGTATACTTATTTAAAATTTTTGGCGCGAAATCGCGATCCAACTTTGCGCGACGCACCTAGTTTTGACATATTTCATGTTTTTCATTCAAACTTTGCTAAAACAAGTTTATATGTATATAAAACTTTTCTAAACCATTTTAATCATTTTAAAAGGTATCAAATGATTCCATATCACTTTTAAATTTATTTTGAAAAGTGTTTTCCGTGTGAATCAATGCCATGCAATAAACAACATATGGAAATCAATATCATTACCAAACAAACATACCAGAAAATCACAACCAAATATATACATATAAATTAGGAGTTCCCACCTTAGTTGCAAACGAACTAACTTTAACACTTTCCTAACTTGCAAACGGCTGTCGAATGCTTACAAATGCTCGCTTTAAAATCTTCAAAGTGGCTTCGCTTGCTTGTGGAAGGCCTAGAGAGGTTCGTCTTGTTATGGGTTGAGGAGCTCAGGTTTGGTGGTGCTGGGTGTGGGCCGTGACTAAAAGCGAGGAAGAGAGGAAGTTTGAGCGGGTTCTAGTGGAGTGTTGATGATTATTTCTTTTTTTTTTGGGAATATTTTGGCATTATTTAATTATGAAAAGAAGCCACTAGCGAATGGAAGAAAGGGATGGAAAATAAAGAAGAAAGGTGTGAAGAAATGGGAGAAATTGCGTGTGTATGTATAGAAAAAACTTTGGATTAAAATTTTATATTTGCAAAAGACCAAAATACCATTTTCTTACTTTTAAAGTAATCTTACTTTTCAACACTTAACATCATGTTTCACATCACAAGTTGAAGTCGCTTTTACTTAAGAAGCAGGTAAAGAATATAATGATTTTGTTTACTTTTGAAATGACATGTTTTGTCTTTATTAATTTACGTTTCCTAATTATATTCTAGAATTTCCTAATTGTGTTTTAACATAAGTAAACCTAATTAGCAACTTAATTGATACTTACTACATTTAAATAAGTGTACACGAATATTAAAACAAAGGTACAACAATGTTGTGACAACTTTAAATCGACAAAACAATGATTTTTGACAAAATGTTCTACGTTCATATTTTGACGTTTTAGTTAAACTATTTATTTTTGTAAACCAAATTTAAAAATAAATTTGTAATAATGTTATTTAAAAATATAAATACTCATAAATGAATTAAAATAATTTAATAAACCATTTAAACTTACTTTTCTGAAATCTGAATTTTGTCACTTTATCGATATAAGCAAATGTTACTATTTTTATATATTTTCTATTTCCAATACCTAATATTATTTAAATCATAAAACCTTTTATATTTTCTATTTAAAATCACTTTAAATATTATATTTTGAAGTGGTTAAATTTTGGATAGTTACATTCTCATATACTTAAAAGAAATTTCATCCTTGAAATTAGATCAGAAGAAAATAGCTCAAAAGGAAATATATATTCAATAAGATGGAATATATACAATAAGTGACTACACCATAGGCGGTGAGAACACTAAATTGATAATTAAAGTCTATACATCAATCCTAAATTTAGGATATGTTTCTTCATCCTTTCCTCTATTTCCCATGTGCAATCCTCTGCATTTGCACTCCATTGAACTTTTACCAAACGTACAACCTTACTCCTTAATCGTTTCTCATCTTGATCAACGATTCGAATGGGATTTCTAATAACTGCTAAGTGGGGTTCTATCTCCATGTATTATTGAGCAACCGTTTCTATGATTTGTTCTGGATCATATACATGCTTCCGTAAATGAGATACGTGAAAAACATTGTGTATACCAGATAATCTTTCAGGCAATTGTACTCGATAAGCTAGTGGGTCGATTCGTTCGGGAATGGGAAATGGTCCAATATGTCAAGGTGGTAACTTCCCTGCTCTTCCAAATCTTATTACTTCTCTCATTGGAGAGACTTTAAAAAAAATGAATCTTCAACTGAGAATTCCATATTTCTACGCCTTCGATCTACATAACTCTTCTGTCTACTTTGAGCATCTTTCAGCTTCTTTCTAATCGTATCAACTTTTTCTGAAGCTTCTCGTATCATATCTGGGCCAAATACTAACCGATCTTCGGTTTCTATCCAACATGCCAGCGATTTACATGGACGGCCATACAAAGCTTCATATGGTGCCATACTGATACTAGCTTGATAGGTGTTGTTGTAGGACAATTCTACTAAATGCAAATGATTTTCCCACGAGCCTCCAAAGTCTAGAATACATGCTCTTAAAAGATGTTCTAAAATGCGGTTGACTATTTCTGTCTATCCATCAGTTTGGGGGTGGTATACAGTGCATATATTCAACTTAGTTCCCAAAGCTGTCTGTAATGCTTCCCAAAACTGACTATTAAAGATCGGATCTCGATCACTTACTATACTACTTGAAACTCCATGCAATCGGACAATCTTCTTTATATAAATCTCCGCTAGTCTTGTAGGAGTTCTTGTTGGCTTTACTGGAATAAAGTGTGCACTCTTGGTTAATCGGTCTACGATAACTGAAATGCCTTCATTTCCTTTCCTTGTTCGAAGTAAGCCATCAATGAAATCCATGAATATTTGATCCCACTTCCAAGTTGGAATCTCCAAAGGTTGAAGTTATCCTGCAGTCTTTTGCTGGTCGCTCTTGATTTTTTGGCAATTTTCACAACGCCTGACATAGATAGATATGACTCTCTTCATGCTTCTCCACCAAAATGTTCATTTCATGTCCTTGTACATCTTATGAATTCTCGGATGAATGCTAAATTTGGCTGTGTGGATTCAACTAGTACTTCTTGCTTAAGATTTCCAACATCTGGTACAAAAATTCTTTTCATTTAACCGCAATACTCCATGGTTATCCATTTTAAAGCTTGAATTCCTTCCCCTGTGTATATCTTTAATAATCACAATTAGGAATTGATCTTTGTTTTGTTTTCTTGTTTTTTTCTCTCGAAGAGTTAGAGTTACTACCAAATACGAAATAACAGCTAGCTTTCTACTTAATACATCAGCTACTACATTGGCTTTCCCGGGTGTATATAGAATATTTTGATCATATGACGCGAGAAATTCTAGCCAGCATTGCTGTCTCATGTTTAAGTCCTTCCAGGTTAAAAGATACTTCAAAGATTTATGGTCTGTGAAGAGTTCGAATTTTTCACATATTTTAAGGATGGAATATTATTTACTAATGTTAATTCAAAGTTTTATTTAAAATTATGAAGAATTCTTACCCAGCAAATAATGCCTCCATATTTTTAGAGCGAACACAACGGCTAATAATTCTAAGTCATGAGTTGCGTAATTCTTTTTATGCGTCTTCAGCTGTCTACTTGCGTAAGCAATCACCTTCTCATCTTGCATTAAAACTACACCAACTCCTTCTCCACAAGCATCTGCATAAGCGGTCAATCCACTATTTCCATTTACAATTGCTAAAACTGGAGCGGTTGTCAACCTCTTCCTAAATTCTTGGAAAGCTTCTTCACATTTAGGAGTCCAAATAAATTTAGTGTCCTTCATTATTAACTTCATTAGATGATAGGCAATCTTAGAGAAGTCTTGAACGAATCTTCTATAATATCCTACCAAACCTAAGAAGCTACATATCTCTTTAGGAGTTTGTGGCTGCTTCAAATCTTGAATAGCTGCAATCTTCCCTGGATTTGTTGAAATTCCATCCCTAGATATTATATGTCCTAGGAATCTTACCTCTTTCTCCCAAAAATGGCACTTTGAGAATTTGACTTTAAACACATTATTCCATCTCCAACTCAACTTCTAGATGCCTTGCGTGTTCTTCTTCTGTCTTTGGGTAGATAAGGATATCATCGATAATGACTAACACAAATTTGTTTAACACATTTCTGAACACTCTATTCATAAGATCAACAAAATTAGCGGGTGCATAAGCAGCCTAAAAGGTATAACCAACCACTCATAGAAAGTATTCAGACCTTTGAATGCAGTTAGATGGATGAAATCTTCTGTGATCCTTAACTGATGGAATCATGTAGCTCGGTCCATTTTAGAGAAAACTCAAGCTCCATGTAATTGATTAAACAAGTCCTCTATTCGTGTTAGAGGATACTTATTCTTGATTATTTGCTTGTTCAGATCTCGATAGTCTATACACAATCTCAAAGATCCATCAGACTTATCTACAAAAACTACTGTTGATCCCCATCTTAAACGATCGGGTCTTATCAATCCTTTCTTCAATAGCTCTTCGGTTTGGTTATTCAACTCATTTCTTTCTTTCAGAGCCATCATTCTATCTCGTTGTTTAATTAGCATTGCACCAGGAACTAAATCGATACGGAATTCGATTCCTCGGTGTGGGGGCAAACTCTTTACCTCTTCAAAGACATTTGGAAATTCTTTAACAACAGGTATCGTTTCTATTCCTGTTTGAGATGTATCTAAAGCATAAAGAAAACTATCCCTTCTCGGACTAGGTCCTTCACAAGATATTTCTATGATTTTCCCAAAGACGGTCCATAAAGATATAGTTCTTTTATCGAAATCGAGCACAACTTTATACTTAGCCAACCAATCCTTACCAAGTAAAATTTCGAATCCAATAGAATCTAAGACGAAAAGATCAAATGGAAAGTGATGGGATGGATAGGAAATTAGGACTTTTTTCCAATGCATACAAAGATTAATGGAACCTCCTATAGGATTTGTCACGCGGAAAGGGTCGTCAACAATTTTAGGTTTAAGTTCTAATTCTTTTATAGTTTCTTTAGAAATTAAACTATGAGAAGCTCCTATATCAAATAATACTCTAACTAAAATATCCTTGATAAAAGTATTACCTTCCAACATTCCTTTGCCCTTCACATCTTGGGAGGTTGAAGGCTCATCCTTGATAGCATATACCCTTGCTTGTTCGCTTTTCTTCATTAGGGGACAATCCTTTATCATGTGTCCTAGTTGATGAGAATTACAGCAATTTCTTAATGTTGGCCCTTGTTTTTTTGTTTTTTTTTACAATGAGTTGATAAGTGGCCCTTCTCTTGGCAATTGTAACATGTGATATCCTTAAAGCGGTTATCCTGAAGTCTTCCTTTGGGTTTTCCCTACCATGACTTCTTGCCATTAAACTTCCTCTTCTTTCAGTTATTGTTGTTGCTTTTTTATACTACGGGTGGATCTATCTTATCCAAAGCTTCATATCTATATCCCATGTCCACTAAGTCTACAATGGGTACTTTCACATGCCCAATCATTCTTCCATGGTATCGCGCCTTCATTCCTGAGATAAACTTTTCATTCTTCGTAAGGGGTGTATCTATCAATCCAGGTCCAAAACGAGATAATTCGTTAAATTTGTTAGCATACTCCTCAAATGACATCTCCTCCTCCTGCTTAAAATCCATAAAACTTAGTAAAGACGAGATTTTCCTACTTCTAGCATATACTTCTCCTCTGAAACTTTTTTGAATCGTTCCCATGAGAAATCTTCTTCTGACTCATTCTGAGTAATAGATTCCCACCAAACTAGAGCTCCATCTTGTAGTTGCCAATAAGCTAAGAATCTCTTCTGCACATCTTCAATATTCAGTCCTTTGAAAATTCTCTCACAAGAGCGGATCCAAGCTTGTACTTCAATGATTATTTCCGTTCCTTTGAAAGGTTTACCACCAAAGCTAGTATAGTTCTTGCATAAAGTTGCAAAGTTGACTTGGGGCTGTACTGGAACTACTACTTCCTCGACCACTGTTGCTGTGGGAGTTTGACCATTTATGGTATTACTTCCTCCTCTATCTTCTCCTCTTCTTCCACTCATTTCTTACTATCTATGGGTTTTAAGAAGAATCTTTAGGATATATAAACGAGATATCATAGGGAATGTTATAAATTTTGGATATATTAATTCAAGTTAAAATTCTAATTATGCGCTCTCTTAGACTAAACTCATTCTAGGGTATTGCTAACCCCATCTCTAATGAGTCATACCCTAACAAAGCCAAGGTTCTTGCAAAAACCTTCAGCTCTGGTACTAAATGTGATGACTCATCTCTTCGACTCTCAGAAATTGACACTAATACATCCACGGTATTAACGTGCCGTAAGCCCAAGTGCTGGGGAGGCAGATTAACAAGGGCATGAAAGAAAAATAAAGATAGAAGACAACACGATAATAGAATCTCACATCGCATTAAATATTTTAATTATACATTAAGGATCACTCCAAGTGATCCACCAGAGTAAAATACTAATCCAGCCGGGATAGTTATAACTGTCTATCCTTACACATGCTCGTAAATACAATAACACATAATACAACAGAATATAGGTAGGCATCTACATAGGATGCTTCATCTTCATAGCTCCAAAAAGACTTCTCCAAAATACTCCCTAACATGCTTCAAAATGCTTCTAAAGTATCCCGACTACACAGCCGCCTGAAAAATAGAGCACCCAAAGTTTAAAGGGAAGAAAAAACTCCGGATCAGTCATGGAACTAGTGTGAGAACTCAAAATATGATGTTTTGGAAATAAAAGGGTATCTCATAAGACCACGCCGCACATAAACACGGAACGAGCTTTTACCTTATAGTAACCAAAACTCTTTATTACGTAAAATTGAAGGATATTATTTTTAATGAAATTTATGAAAAACATTTCCAAATAAACTTATTAATCTTAGTCGAAATTGTTTCATGGTGTTCTACAGTCAAACTCGCAAAGGCACTTATTGGAGAGTGGATTATTATTCAAAGGAACAGGTGAAGGGAACATCTTCCGATGCGTACACCTCTAGATGTATTCCCCGAAGACCAACACCAAGGATCCTCTGCCAACATAAGACCGGACTATCTCTGTAACTAGATAGTACCGAATATATCATCCCCCGGTCATTACCGACCTTTATCTGAGACATCCTCATGCATACTTTCCATAATGATTAGATGCCTGAACATCATAGCGGGTAAAAATCTATCTACAAAGGGATGATCATACCCTAATGGTTGCGAACCACATAACCTCGCCGCATCTAACCCCGTTTCGGTTACTTCCCAGCTGATGATGCTTGAGGTAGCGAATACCTTTTCCTCATAGCACATCTTCTTTCACTTTGAATGCCACATTTTCATCCACATTCACACGACTGATTTCTACAAACATTAACTTCCCGAGCTTGAATGTCTCGGGAATGGGTGTTAAGCTAAGAGAAGGTGTCTTCTCCACCACAGATTGATATGCAATATAAAGAGATCACTCAATGTGATTTAGAATGCAAGGTCAGACATTCTTCAATACAAGTTCGTTCTGGGACTGAACGAATTCGAAGCTACTTTTCTACCACATCCTATTTTTGGAATCATTCCTAGGATCAGTAGTGATTAGTCCTTGCATTGGATGTTTCATAACAAAGAAATTACCGCTACTATATGTATATTAGGAGTTTATCCCCAAATGATCAATAAGCAGTCCTTCACTATGAAAATCCTAATATTAATGTCTTCAACATATTTTACTTCGAAACATAAATAGGTTCAAAGTGGTTTTCTGATAAGAGTCACCCAAATCCGATCGTGGTTCCTTCGAAATCTAATTATCAATGAAAAATGATGTAATTATATGATTATTTTTCGAATCATTCATTTCTCTTTATTAAAAATATCTTCAAGAGATATATATCTTTAAATTCTCATTCTTTGAATACGAAATCATTTAAACCTCTCTTTTGAATATTTCTCAAATCATTTTTAAAGAGGGTTTTTGTAAAGGACCGATTCTTCGACTTCCGAAGGTCGACATTAATACGTCCACTGTATCAACTACCGAGGAATCGAATGCCGGAAAACTGAACCGTTAGGGTTAAAGAAGAGGTAGAAGATTGAAGAAGAAAGAAAAAGCAACAGAAACAATATCAGAATCTCACCATCGCAGCGGAACAACATATAATAGATAAATGAATAATCTTTAAATAAAAAGAACTGTACATTTTATACATTCCATCACATTACATTACATTATCAGAGTTTACAACAATAAACAGCGGAAAAGAAGTACTATATACTAGTTCATACGCCATGCCATCCAGCTTGCTCTTGATCTCCATAGCAACTTCTGAATTCCAGAATGACCTGATAACCTAACTCTAGACTGCCCGTGTAGAAATTGGTGGGCACCTGGAGTTTAGGAAGGAAACAATAAAACTTCAGGTCAGTCATGGGACTGGTGTGAGAAATTAAAATAGTTTATCTTTTTAAAAAAACCAACAAAGAAATATTTTTAAAATAGAGAGAACTTAAAACAATTATTCTTTAAAACAAACAAAGAAATATTTTTAAAGTCAATTTGAAATGCTTTTAGAAAATGTAACTACCATAAGGCCTCCCGCCACACACACAATGCAAACGCAGAACTTAGAGGAGATTTCTCCTTATGATAGTCAAAGATGCTTACTACGTAGAGAATTTCTTTGATATTATTACTATAAGTGCAAAATGTGGAAAACCATTTCGAAAGTAGAATATAAATCTTAGCCAGCATATGTACCATTATATTATGCCTGCTATAGCTACCTCCTGAGGAGGAAGGTTATACAATGTGCAAACGTAAAGGGTTCATACTGTTTCTTTGGATTTCCAACAAATGGTAAGGCCAAGGAACTTCCCGTTGCCACATGGGTATGCCTCTGGAAAGACGGCCCAAGAACCTAATCGGATCTCTGCCAACACAAGGCCGGGTTACACCTAGCTGGGTAACAACTGACACGAATATGCCATCCCCCGGTCGCAACCGACCTAAATCCCGGGATTCACCAACAACCACAAAATAATAAGTTTGCAGCAACAACATAGGTTAAGTATCAGGGATCCATACCATAATACCACCTCTATCCAGAAGGAAATGACATACACTAAGGGGGCGCTATCCCCTAATAACCTTGCCGCAGCTTTCCTGTTTTGACCATTTCTGAGGTGTGAGGTCCGACGAAGTCTCACCCACAAAACTACGCTTTTCATAAAAGCCACTCTTTGATCAACAAATGATCAGCAACACTCAGCATGTCACGTTACCAAATTAGGAATATATCACTAGTAACCATCAACTACTTAACCTCTAAGCTCGTACGTCTCAGAGAAGGGTGTTAAGCTAAGAGAATAAATTCTCCGCCACCAACAGAAATGTATTTGATAGAAACCAGCTTTACATCTCAAATTGTAATGTCAGACACACAACCATACAAGTCCGTTCCAGGATCGAACGGAACCGAAGGCACTTCCAAAGAAGCCCTTGCAATCCGGATATTCACTAATCACGGCCGGACTTCCCATCACAACGGGTGATAAAATCTCTATATCGGAGATCAGCCGATGCAGAGTCATTCGACGGTAATCCTTCCGTTTTTGAAAATATCCGGTCTTCAAATGCTATCCACTACGACATATCACTTATTCGGAATGTGATTTATGACACAAAGGTCCTCTCCCGGCTAAACCGAATAACGAGCGCTTATTTTAAAAATAAGTATAGCATTCAAATTCAAGCAAATCACACAAATACCCATTTAAAGGTAAATATTGATAGTCGGTTATTTAACTATCAAGGCCAACAAACAAATATCTAACACCATAACAATCACTAGGCCCTTTTCATTAATCTTCCATAATTTAAATAACTTGCTAGATATTCACTTCTATTTATCTTTGAAAAGATACATTCTCTAAACCATTACAATTTCTTCATTGGAAAACATTTCCAAATACTTATTTAATAATAAGTAATTCACAAATTCATTTATTTTCAATACTTAGAAAGTATTCAATATACTTAAAACACGATTAAGTATATATTTTATTCTTTTAAGGAAAACATTCTCTTAAACACATTCTTTTGAGTCAAAACGAATGTTGCGTAAAACATCGTTACGACAACCCAAAATCACTAGTATAGGGATTCGAAATTAAGATAGATATATAAATCCCAATACTATATAAAACATTTCCTTTCGAAAATCATTTACTATAACAACAGTGTTATAGTCCATCTTTTCCTTATTCCTCGAAAACGTCTATTTCAACAATAAATGTTGAAATCTATGGTTCCGACACTTAATACATTTTAAAACATCTTTAAATCATTTTAATTCTATTTAAAATATCAATTCCCTGAAATATTTCTTTAATATATTATTCACTGTCCCAAAATCGTGAATATACTTCGTTAACCAATTCAACACTTCTACATATTTTAAATTTAAAGGGTTATCCACTGTCCAAAATCGTGGATATATCTCCTTTAACAAGCTTTCATACTTCTTTATAAAATTCAATTGGTTTTGGGTTTATAAAACAACGTTTATAAATTCACAATTACATTTTATAAACAACTTCAACTTATAAAAAAAATCACTTAATTAACAAATTTCATTTATATCTTATTTAAATGCCAAAATCCAATTTTCAAGTTAATTACTTATAAATCTTTGTTTTTACAAAATCTGTTCATTTTATAACTTCACAATTTATAAATCTATAAATTTCATTCACTTATGAAATCCATTAATACTTCAGTTTAACACTTATAAAAACTCGTTTTATAATTCCAGTATTTTAATTTAAAAATATCCATTTTATAAATCTTTTATATAAACCGTTTATAATAATTCAAAAACCCCAATTTAAACCATTTTACAAATTAATCAACTACTTATTTCAAAAAAAATCAATTTTCAACTATATTTCTCAAAAATCATAATTTTTATAACATTAAAATTATAACGTTTATTTATTTAAAAACGAATCAATTCCAAAATTCAATAAAACGTATACTTTCAAAAATCACTTTAAAAATCCTTTTAAATTTGAAAATCATTACTTTAACATTTTTAAAACTCCAAAAATAGGCCCAATGCTGCAACAGCACCAATAAATCAACCACGGCATCAAAACATCATATATCAATATGATAACAGAATATATCACAAATTTCTGTAAATAAATCCATACCGTTGAGGAATCCAGTTGGATCCCTCCAACCCGTTTCCCTACATCCACAGATGTTAGTACAATACCAATCCCGTTCCAATATGGAATATCACGGTACATGGGTTTATATAAATTTTATCTGCTATTATGCGGCGCAATAGGGTCTCATCCGCTATATAATGCGGGAAAATCAACTCCAAGTACATATATAATACCAATTCCACTTCGAGATGGAATATCGCGGTATATGTTTTTAATAAATAACCTCCGCTTAATATACAGCGTATAGGGTCTATTTCAACAATAGACAATAATTTATCATTCAATCACACAATCAAGCAATTTTAAATCTAACTATTTAAAATTTAAATCGAAACAGATTCGATTGAGTGAGAAGTTCTCACCTTGCTTTCAATAATAGTTGCAGTGTTTTATTTCGAATAAAATTAAACACACGTTTAATTTTACCCAAAATTTTCACTAGCTCTAATCAACACCAATCCAGCTCATCGTGTAGTATTCGCCAATACGAACCCGATGCAATTTGTTTCGTCCAAAACGGACCTCGTATGAAAGAGTTACAGAGTTTTAAATATTGAACGAATTGAAATATAATTAATTTACTAATCTCTTTTTATTTTTATAACCTAATTTACATCTGGCCGTTCGTTCTATCCAATCAAATCACGGCCCTTGCAATCCTCTTCTTCCCCTACGGTAAACACACGACCGTTTGAACCCATTAGCCGCCTCTACAACCAATTTTCGCAACCACCTACGCTCACTACAACGATCAGCAACCTCCACCACGAAGCCTTTCGTGAGCTCGACCTACGGCCGAAGACCGGCCACACTCGGCCCCCTATTTTCTCTCGAAAATTGTGCAAGAACGAGCACGAACGCGGCCCAAAATCTCCACCCGTGGTCGACGATAGTCGATCTTAGCCGTATGGATTTACTCGTCTCATCGAGCACTACAATCTTCTAGTTGAGGCCGTAGCTCAATATTGTGTTGACTGGAAGAAAATAAGGGAGAAAGAATGGTTATTTTCGGCCATTGATGAACAAACTGGCGGCTAGGTTAAATTAGGGTTTAGTTCTTTTCTTTTGTTTGCAAATTGAAGAAAACAAGTGCTTTTATAGAAAATTGCCCAAAACACTATTCATCCAAAATTTTCCGAACTCCAAACAAAGCGTGTCGGCTGGCGTTTCTAGGGTTTATCCTACGTTTCGGACACAATGGAACATAATTCGGAAGCTAATTTGATAATATGTGCGAGATACGGAAATAAACGATTAAATTTAAGTTAAATTGATTAAACTAATTTCTACACGTTTTGGCTTGTCCCGGACAAACCGTAAATCTGATTGACACGAAATTTGAAATCTTATAACAATATAACATTACGGATCCGATGAAACTGGTTTCTTCGAAATCCGAGACTGTTTGAAAAATGACTATTTTTACTCGTTAATTAAATATTAAAATATTCAATTTTCACAAATTAACTTTTAATTCAATTTTAAAAGTTCTACAACATCATTCTAACTCCAATATGATATGATATAACTTTACAAATCAATTTTAATCATTTTAAACCCAACAATTATTTCTGTAATTTCAAATATTAAATTATCGATTTAATTATCCAATTAAATCTAGATATTCAAAATAAAAATTTATTCGACTTACAAATTTTATAATTTAATATTTAAAATAAATTAAATATACGAATTTCAAATGACAGGAAGTCTGGGTCGTTACAAACTTCCCCCCTTAAAAGAATTTCGTCCTCGAAATTACCAAGTAAGAAAAAGTTACAGAATCCGTTAACCTTTCAAAACAAATTGTTTAAATTAAATTTCAAATTAATTTGAGTGTTTAACTTTCCCAAAATCCATAGTTAAACTCCTTACAATAACTTTACTAAGTTTTCAAATCATACTTAGTTATCTTTTTAAAAAATTTCAATTTTCTCAAAAATATTCTAATGCCTTAGATTTTCAGAAAAATTCGCCATAGTCTCCTTTGCGCGGCTCGATCCAAAAAAAATGGCAAATATACATCTCATCAAAGTAATGAGGCATCCCGCAGGGAAAAAAGCGAGCTCCAAAAGCGAAGCAAGCGCATCCACACCTACTAAACACTCAACAATAATGAGAACATGTATATGCACAAGTCATATCAATATACAATATATACCACTACAACAACTACATATGCCGATATAGCAAATGCAACAAAAGCAATAAATTCAACCATCAACCAACTATCATCCAACTACATCCAATATCTATCCAATCAATCAATAACCAAATCAATATAAATTCACTTCTCATTATATTCAATGAATTGGTTTTTTTCAATATATTCACAATTGATTCATTATCATTGGATGCTTTTACTAACATTCATTTATTCATATTCAATTAGTTTACATTCACTAATTTATATTCAAGTTAGTTCACTTCCAAATCAAATTCAATTACACAGCTTTCAATTTCATTTACTCAATTTCATATGGATTTCTTTACAATCAACTAATAACAATCTAACAATCAATGTATATCCAACGTTTCCAAATTTCTTTCCTTTGCGTACATTCATTCAACTTGGTTCATCACTTTTAATTAGCTTTAATGAATTAACACTAACATCTATTATTTCATATAAATTTAGATATGTTGAAATCTCACCCAGTTTGGGTAAGATTGAAAAACCTAGACCTATCTCTATGGAACGCACGGGGAATTAGTAAAATAGCCAGTTTAATTGGCAAACCCCTGGATATGGATGATAATACTAGACATGTCAGAAGGTTAAAGTATGCAAGAGTCCTTGTTGAAATTAATGCAAGTGATAACATTAAAAAACAGGTGAGAGCTAAGGATAGAAATGGCAATATATACATCCAGGACATCGAATATGAACACTTACCACCTATATGCAGTAATTGCAAGTGTTTCGGTCATTCATTAGTACAGTGTGAAACTGTGTCATCCCCTATAAAGCAAGTATGGAGACCAAAAATAACTACAGATCAAAACAAACAAAAAACATCAGATGTAACAGTAGATACACAAGTCACAGACCAAGGGGATAATAATAATGCGACTGCGGATACATCACTGGAGGCAGACCAAACATTGGTTGTAGTGGAGGAGGAAACTGATACGATGCATAACTTGAATGAGGCCACTGAGATGAGTTCATCTGTAATATCAGAAGATGATGAGGATATAAGTAATGTGGAATTGGATAAAATAGATTCAGGTGCTGAATCTGAAGGGGAAAACAAAAACAAGTACACTAAAACTAATATGAAATATGCAAAACAGTTTGAAAACAAAGAACCCAAAGAGAAGGCGATCCCAATACGCGAGGTGTCTCCTATGAAACTGAGGAGTCGACCTCCCACACCAAGATGTCTATAATCAGTTGGAACGTGAGAGGTCTAAATAATGACACTAGACGTTTAGACCACTCAAACCTTAGGAGAAAATATTCTCCTACCATCTTAAGTATCCTGGAAAATAAATTTACACCTGAAAATTTATTATTATTTATGGATTCTCTGGGGACAGGAATGGGAATACAAGCATAAAATTGAAGAAGGGGACAAATGCAGAATACTACTACTCTGGAATAAAAAAGTATGGGATGTCAAATTAATTAACACAGACGTACAACCAATGACTGTCCAAGTAAACAATCGAGGAGGACTTAAATTTACTTTGAGCTGTATTTATGCAAGCAATTTAGCATCTCAACGTACACAACTGTGGAAGGCAATCATAGAGAACAACAAGATGATAAATGAACCTTGGATAGTGATGGGAGATTTCAATTCCATTCTCAGAGCAGAGGAAAAGAAAGGAGGACTTACTGTTAGAGTCTCCCAACTGGAAGAATTTAATAACTGCATACTCGGAGCTGGATTGATAGAACCCATCCATGGCGGCCTGAAATATACATGGAGAAGTGGTGAGTGTAAAAAAATATCATGTAAACTAGACAGAGCCCTAGTGAATGTTGCATGTATAAACAAATTATCCAATCTAACTGTCAATGTACTACCCCCTTCAACTAGTGACCACTGTCCTATTCAGATAAATTTAGTTGAAAAGAATCAGTCTGGAAAAGGCAAGCCTTTTAGATATTGTAATCATTGGCATGAAATAGAAGGTTACACACAAGCAACTCAAATAAAAAATATAACCAAAGAGGAGGGGACACAATGCTACAAACTTATCCAAACTCTCAAAAAAATTAAGTCAAATCTCAAAGAGTGGAATAAGAAAAGAGAAAAAGAAGGGGATCAAATAAACAATTTACAAAAACAATGTGAGAATCTCCTAGCAAGTATAGATGATGGGATGTCTACAGATGAAACATGGAGACAATACTATGATGTGCAAAGTAAGCTAAAAGATATTCTAAGAATAAAATCAACTGAACTCAAGCAGAAGGCTAAAGAAAAATGGCTGACTGAAGGTGATGAATGCTCCAAATTTTTCTATACAAAAATGGCTGTTAGAAACAATATCAACAAAAACCTTCAAATGTTAGATCAGGATGGAAACATTTCCAAAAGCATTGAAGAAGAAGCAATAAAATTCTACAATGATATGTTCAATGGGGAAGTTAGTAATGACTTACCAGAGATTCATTGTAGAAGGATGATTAATGCTAAAGGGAGAAGGCTCTTGAACAGAAACATCTCCATGAAAGAAGTTTGGAAAGCCTTGCATTCCATACATGTTGATTCCAGTCCAGGGCCAGATGGACTGAGTTCCAAATTCTTCTTGTTGCATTGGGAAGATCTGAAAGAAGACATTACATTAGCTATGCAGGATATCTTCCAAAGTGGCAAATTTGTAAAAGAAATTAATCACACATTCATATGCCTAATTCCTAAGAGGGATAATCCAACAAAAATTGAAGACTATCGACCTATAGCTTGTTGCAATGTGGTTTACAAAATTCTAAGCAAGGTACTATGCAACAGAATAAAGCTCATATTACCTGATCTGATATCAGAATGTCAAAGTGCGTTCATCAAAGGCAAAAGCATTTTTGAAAACTCACTGATGGCACATGAATTGATAAGAAACTTCAACAAACCAGGTGCAGACAAATTCTGTCTAAAGGTGGATCTTCATAAAGCATATGATAAAATAAACAGAAAATTCATCATACATATGTTACAAGCTATGGGGTTTCCTCCTAAATTCACTAACATTGTCAACGAATGCATTACTACACCTACTTTCTCTATATTGATAAATGGAATACCAAAAGGATTTATAAGATCCAACAGGGGCATCAGGCAGGGAGATCCCCTCTCTCCTTATCTGTTTGCTATATCCATGGAATACTTCTCACTCCAGATGGAACTGGCCACATGTAATAAATACATACAGCCTATTTACAACTTCCAGCCAACTGTGACCCACTTACTATATGCATATGACTTACTCATTTGTGTAAAATCCAGTCAGACTGCTGCTAGAACTGTTAAAGAAATATTCTGCAAACTAGAGAGATTTTCAGGACTCAAAATGAATGAACAAAAAACTAAATGTTACTTTAACAAAACATGCAAAAGCAGATTCTATGTCTTGGAGCATTTGAATGTGAAAGAAGGTACTCTTCCTGTTAAATACCTAGGTGTTCTTCTATCATCCAATAAGATAACGGACAGAGAATGTGCAGTATTAATCTCTGCGATAAGAGATAGACTACAAGGATGGAATTCCAGACTCCTATCACTAGCAGGAAGAATAGAACTGGTTCATACAGTTATCCATTCCAAAGTTAACTTCTGGCTTCAAACCTTTCAATTACCTGATGCATCAATACAGAAAATAGAAAAAGTATGTGCAGACTTCATTTGGAAGGGAGGACTTCATAAGATCAAATATGAGGATCTATGCAAACCTAAGGAAGAAGGAGGAGTAGGACTCAGAAGACTGAAAGATATGAGATTGGTCTACACTTTAAAATAAGCGTGGAGAATCATAAAAGGAGAGGGTTTGTGGGGTAATTGGATGAGAAAGAGATACATTAGAGGCAATTTCTGGTGCATGCAAACTGATAACAATGCTTCCACAGTCTGGAAAGCAATTATGAAAGTTCGAAAAACACTTGCTAAGAGTTGTATGAAGGAGATTGCCACAGGAAGGGAAACTAACCTCTGGAAAGATCCCTGGATATGTGGAAAATCCTTAATTGACATCCTAGGACTTACCACATTTTCAGACTACGGATGCCCAGATAAGAAAGTAGCAGATGTGATCAATAATAATGAATGGAATTGCTCAATACTACCAATAAATCAAGAGATTAAGGAAAACATACAATTCATGCCAATCTTTAGTGGACGAGAACATGATATCTGGGTATGGAAACATACTGGAAATGAATTTAACACAAAATCAGCTTGGAATGAAGTTCGATACAAAGACAACAGAGTGGAATGGAGCAAAATTATCTGGAATCGATCTAATTGTCCAAAAATGGCATTTGCTACTTACAAAGCAATGCTCAAAAGACTTCCTACACGGGACCGTCTTTCAAAATGGGGGATTACAGAGGAAACAAAGTGTGTTCTATGTGAAAAAGAAGTAGAAAATCATGAACACTTGTTTTTTACATGCAATTACTCAGCTGACATCTTGAAAGCATGTAAAACAGCGATAAATGAAAATATGCAGAAAAAAACTCTGGAAGAAGAAATCAATCACCTGATTCACAGAGGAAATGGCAAAAACGTGGAATCCAAGCTGAACAGCACTGCCATCACTGTGGCGGTTTGGAGTATATGGAAAGAAAGAAATTGAAGAATTTTTCAACACAAAAAGAGAACAAATACATATGTTAGCAAAATGGCAGTGAATGATCTGATATTGATACAAAAACGTATACAAAATCTCACCTTTCGGGGATCAATCGAAGCTCATACTGAAGCAAAGGATCTGAACTGTCCATTGGGAGGAAACCCAGGTACAAGCTACTCCCCGTGGTGGCCGCCATGAGGAAGAAGAGTCGGCTTCGTATTAATTTATTTTTGGTATTTCTGAGATAGAATGTACTTACTGTTATAAAGTATGTATTATGGACCGATCATGGCCCATTACTGTAGGCTGAAATGCCTTTAATAAAATACTTACCAAATTTCAAAATAAATAAATTTGATTTACATTAAATTCATTCATTAATTCAATTGCTAATTCATTTAACAAATAAGGTTGAATTTCATTTATATAACTCAAGTTCATATTCATTTAATTCACTTTATTCTTTTACTTCGATACCAAAATCAACATCATTCAACATTACTTAAGTTATATTTACTTACAAATTCGAAATGTATTTCAACATTCAATTTCATTTTCTTGCTTTTGCAATTGCAAATTTTATTTATTCATTCACAATTTATTTTCCAACTTAATAATTGTATTCCAATCATTTTATATAACATTCTAGAGTCTTTTCAATCTTTCAAAACCATTTTTGAAACCAATTCAATTATCCTTTGAATTTTAAAACCCAAACCAAAATTTTCCAAACAACTTCCATTTAAAACAACTTGGCAGCAATCCCTCTTTCGGAAACCCGAAAATGAACACCGATGATGTCGCGATCGTTATCGAAATTATTTTCCAACGACCGAAAAGAGTTTAGTGCTTTCTTTCCTTCAAAACAATTTTCCAGAACCCTTGAAAATCATTTTCAAACTTCAAAGAATTTAAATTTCCTAAATCTCAAAATTTCAAATTCTTTAAATTAAATTTCAAATATTACTCTGGAATTCCATTTCAAATTATGAATCACAGTTTACAATTTATATTTATAAATATGTTCATATAGTTTCACTTCTTATATATAAGATTATTTCTCAATTGTAAATAACATTAATTATAATTCTATCTTAATAATTCATTTGCTTATACAATTATTCTTTTTAATTAACTTATATATATTCTTACATTTTCAACAACCAAATAATCAATTTATATACACTTTAATAATTCTGAAAGATTATTCCTTCATATATAAAATACAATCAAGGTAAAATTATTTCATTTACCCAATTTTAAAACGATATCATGTCGAATTTGTTTTGTACAAGTGTTTAGAGATCCCTATCAACAACGTTAATTACTCGTATTGACCAGAATCCATATTCCACTCAACAAACCAATCATCACAATATGAAACAATTTTTTATATTCACTAACAAATACGCACTCATATCATTATTACACTCATTCTAGAGTACTGCTGACTCTATCTCAATGAGTAATTCCCAACAGAGCCAAGGTTGTCACTTAACCATATGCTCTGATACCGCTTTGTAAGGAACCGATTCTTCGACTTCCAAAGGTCGACATTAATATGTCCACTGTATCAACTGCCGAGGAATCGAATGTTGGAAAACCGAACCGTTAGGGTTAAAGAAGAGGTAGAAGATAGAAGAAGAAAGAAAAAGCAACAGAAACAATATCAGAATCTCACAATCGCAGCAGAACAACATATAATAGATAAATGAATAATATTTAAATCAAAAGAACTGTACATTTTAAACATTCCATCACATTACATTATCAGAGTTTACAACAACAAATAGCGGAAAAGAAATACTATATACTAGTTCATACGCCATGCCATCCAGCTTGCTCTTGATCTCCACAGCAACTCCTGAATTCCAGAATAACCTGATAACCTAACTCTAGACTGCCCGTGTAGAAATTGGTGGGCACCCAGAGTTTAGCAAGGGAACAATAAAACTCCAAGTCAGTCATGGGAATGGTGTGAGAACTTAGAATAGTTTATCTTTTTATAAAAAACCAACAAAGAAATATTTTTAAAATAGGGAGAACTTAAAACAATTATTCTTTAAAACAAACAAAGAAATATTTTTAAATTCAATTCGAAATGCTTTTAGAAAATGTAACTACCATAAGGCCTCCTGCCACACACACAATGCAAACGCAGAACTTGGAGGAGATTTCTCCTTACAATAGTCAAAGATGCTTACTATGCAGAGAATTTCTTTGATATTATTATTATAAGTGCAAAATGTGGAAAACCATTTCGTAAGTAGAATATAAATCTTAACCAGCATAGGCACCATTATATTATGCCTGCTATAGCTACCTCCTAAGGAGGAAGGTTATACAATTTGCAATCGTAAAGGGTTCGTATTGTTTCTTTGGATTTCCAACAAATGGTCAGGCCAATGAACTTCCCATTGCCACATAGGTACGCCTCTGGAAAGACGCCCCGAGAACCTAACCGGATCTCTGCCAACACAAGGTTGGGTTACCCCTAGCTGGGTAACAACTGACACGAATATGCCATCCCCGGTCGCAACCGACCTAAATCCCGGGATTCACCAACAACCACAAAATAATAAGTTTGCAGCAACAACATAGGTTAAGTATCAGGGCTCCATACCATAATACCACCTTTATCCAGAAGGAAATGACATACACTAAGGGGGCGCTATCCCCTAATAACCTTGCCGCATCTTTCCTATTTTGACCATTTCCGGGGTGTGAGGTCCGACGAAGTCTCGCCAACAAAGCTACACGTTTCATAAAAGCCACGCTTTGATCAACAAATGATCAGCAACACTCAGCATGCCACGTTACCAAATTGGGAATATATCACTAGTAACCATTAACTACATAACCTCTAAGCTCATACGTCTCAGAGAAGGGTGCTAAGCTAAGAGAATAAATTCTCCGCCACTAACAGAAATGTATTTGATAAAAACTAACTTTACATCTCAAATTGTAATGTCAGGCACACAACCATACAAGTCCGTTCCGGGATCGAACAGAACCGAAGGCACTTCCAAAGAAGCCCTTGCAATCCGTATATTCACTAATCACGACCGGACTTCCCATCACAAAGGGTGATAAACTCTCTATTTCGGAGATCAGCCGATGCAGAGTCATTCGAAGGTAATCCTTCCGTTTTCGAAAATATCCGGTCTTCAACACCGGTCTTCAAATGCTATCCATTACGACATATCACTTATTCGGAATGAGATTTATGACAAAAAGGTCCTCTCCCGGCTAAACCGAATAACGAGCGCTTATTTTAAAAATAAGTGTAGCATTCAAATTCAAGCAAATCACACAAATAGCCATTTAAAGGTAAATATTGATAGTCGGTTATTTAACTATCAAGGCCAACAAACAAATATCCAGCACCATAACAATCACTAGGCCCTTTTCATTAATCTTCCATAATTTAAATAACTTGCCAGATATTCACTTCAATTTATCTTTGAAAATATACATTCTCTAAACCATTTCAATTTCTTCATTGGAAAACATTTCCAAATACTTATTTAATAATAAGTAATTCACAAATTCATTTATTTTCAATACTTAGAAATTATTCAATATGCTTAAAACACGATTAAGTATATATTTTATTCTTTTAAGGAAAACATTCTCTTAAACACATTCTTTTGAGTCAAAACGAATGTTGCGTAAAACATCGTTACGGCAACCCAAAATAACTAGTATAGGGATTCGAAATTAAGATAGATATATAAATCCCAATACTATATAAAACATTTCCTTTCGAAAATCATTTACTATAACAACAGTGTTATAGTCCATCTTTTCCTTATTCCTCGGAAACGTCTATTTCAACAATAAATGTTGAAATCTATGGTTTCGACACTTAATACATTTCAAAACATTTTTAAATCGTTTTAATTCTATTTAAAATATCACTTCCCCAAAACATTTCTTTAATATATTATTCACTGTCCCAAAATCGTGAATATACTTCCTTAACCAATTCAACACTTCTACATATTTTAAATTTAAAGGGTTATCCACTGTCCAAAATCATGGATATATCTTCTTTAATAAGCTTTCATACTTACTTATCAAATTCAATTGGTTTTGGGTTTATAAAACAACGTTTATAAATTCACAATTACATTTTATAAACAACTTCAACTTAGAAAAAAATCACTTAATTAACAAATTTCATTTATATCTCATTTAAATGCCAAAATCATATTTTCAAGTTAATTACTTATAAGTCTTTTATTTTACAAAATCTATTCATTTTATAACTTCACAATTTATAAATCTATAAATTTCATTCACTTATGAAATCCATTAATACTTCATTTTAACACTTATAAAAATTTGTTTTATAATTCCAATATTTTAATTTATAAATATCCATTTTATAAATCTTTTATATAAACCGTTTATAATAATTCAAAAACCCCAATTTAAACCGTTTTACAAATTAATCAACTACTTATTTCAAAAAAATCAATTTTCAACTATATTTCTTAAAAATCATAATTTTTATAACATTAAAATTATAACGTTTATTTATTTAAAAACGAATCAATTCCAAAATTCAATAAAACGTATACTTTCAAAAATCACTTTAAAAATCCTTTTAAAATTTGAAAATCATTACTTTAACATTTTTAAAACTCCAAAAATAGCCCCAATGCTGCAACAGCACCAATAAATCAACCACGGCATCAAAACATCATATATTAATATGATAACAGAATATATCACAAATATCTGTAAATAAATCCTTACTGTTGAGGAATCCAGTTGGACCCCTCCAACATGTTTCCCTGCATCCACAGATGTTAGCACAATACAAATCCCGTTCCAATACGGAATATCGCGGTACATGGGTTTATATAAATATTATCCGCTATTATGCGGCGCAATAGGGTCTCATCTGCTATATAATGCGGGAAAATCAACTCCAAGTACATATATAATACCAATTCCACTTCAAGATCGAATATCGTGGTATATGTTTTTAATAAATAGCCTCCGCTTAATATACGGCGTATAGGGTCTATTTCAACAATAGATAATAATTTATCATTCAATTACACAATCAAGCAATTTTAAATCTAACCATTTAAAATTTAAATAGAAACAGATTCGACTGAGTGAGAAGTTCTCACATTGCTTTCAATAATAGTTGCAGTGCTTATTTCGAATAAAATTAAACGCGCGTTTAATTTTACCCAAAACTTTCACTAGATCCAATCAACTCCAATCCAGCTCCATCGCGTGGTATTTACCAATACGAACCCGGCGCAATTTGTTTCATCCAAAACGGACCTCGTATGAAAGAGTTACAGAGTTTTAAAGATTAAACGAATTGAAATATAATTAATCTACTAATCTCTTTTTATTTTTATAACCTAATTTACATCTGGCCGTTCGTTCCATCCAAGCAAATCACGGCCCTTGCAATCCTCTTCTTCCCCTACAGTAAACACGCGACTGTTTGAACCCATTAGCCGCCTCTACAACCAATTTTCGCAACCACCTACGTTCCTTTCTTCAACGATCAGCAACCTCCACCACGAAGCCCTTCGCGAGCTCGACCTATGGCCGAAGACCGGCCACACTTGGCCCCCTATTTGGTCTCAAAAATCATGCAAGAATTAGCACGAACGCGGCCTAAAATCTCCACCTGTGGTCGACGATAGTCGATCTTAGCCGTATGGATTTACTCGTCTCATTGAGCACTACAATCTTCTAGTTGAGGCCGTAGCTTAATATTGTGTGGATTGGAAGAAAATAAGGGAGAAAGAATGGTGATTTTCGGCCATTGATGAACAAACTGGCGGCCAGGTTAAATTAGGATTTAGTTCTTTTCTTTTGTTTGCAAATTGAAGAAAACGAGTGCTTTTATAGAAAATTGCCCAAAACACTATTCATCCAAAAAAATTCGAACTCCAAACGAAGCGTGCCGGCTGGCGTTTCTAGGGTTTATCCTGCGTTCCAGACACAATGGAACATGTTTCGAAAGCAAATTTGATCATATGTGCGAGTTACAGAAATAAACGATCAAATTTAAATTAAATCGATTAAATAATTTCTATGCGTTTTGGCTTGTCCCGGACAAACCATAAATCCGATTGACACGAAATTTGTAATATTACAATAATATAATATTACGGATCCGATGAAACTAGTTTCATCGAAATTCGAGACTGTTTGAAAAAAGGCTATTTTTACTCGTCAATTAAATATTAAAATATTCAATTTTTACAAATTAACTTTTAATTCAATTTTAAAAGTTCTACAACATCATTCTAACTCCAATATGATATGATATAACTTTACAAATCAATTTTAATCATTTTAAACCCAATTTCCAATTATTTCTGTAATTTCAAATATTAAATTATCGATTTAATTATCCAATTAAATCAAGATATTCAAAATAAAAATTTATTCGACTTACAAATTTTATAATTTAATATTTAAAATAAATTAAATATACGAATTTCAAATGACAGGAAGTCTGGGTCGTTACAGTCTTTTAAGAAAATAGGATTATATAAACCACTCTACTTTTATTCACTATCAACTTTCATATTCAACAAGTGCTATAGATGCAATAATGGTGAGATCACCTTTTAAATTACATGAATATGACGAGTTCCCTCTTTGGATTTTAATAATGAGTATAAGAAGATTATTTCTATAATATCCAAGTTGAGCATCCGGGCTTTCCCTTCGATCTGTTCCACCCCTCGTCTAAAAGAGAAAACCGAGGCCAGGTAATTCAAGACACTGATTGCTCCATCCCTAACCTTAGTTAAACACCTTGTTCTTACTTTCAGATCTCACAGGTGAGATAAATGCACTAATCGTTTCCGCATACTCATTTTTCCTTTTTAAATCACTTAATCATTTATTTGACCACCTTTGAAATAATTTTGAATTGTTCAAATCTCTTTCAAAATACTTTATTATTTACTTAAAAACATTTATAAAGGATTTGGGAAAGAATTATTAAGCTTCAATATTTATTTCAAAAGTTATAGAAAAGAGTTGCGAAAAGGTGTTGCAAAAAGTGTTACAAAAGTGCTTTAAAAGCTATATTCTTCAAAACGACTTCTGTATCATTTAGAAAACCCTTTTTTCAACTTAAATCACTTTTAAAACATTATAAAATTCTTTTACAATTTATTTCATATTTTTAAAACATTTAAAATATCAATTTTGAACTTTTTCTATTTTACTATAAAAGAGCGATTTTTCTGAAAAATTCTTTTGGACATATTTTGAAATCTACTTAATAAAATCTTGATTTTCTTTCTTTGTTTAATAGATATGGATATAATAGTTCGATAAATTCTTATCTTGAAGAATTTTGAGCTGAATTCCACTCCGCATATTTATTTAAACTTTTTGGCACGAAATCGCGAACTCCGATTACGCGACGTGCCTAGTTTTGGCATATTTCACATTTTTCATTCAAAATTTTCTAAAACCATTTCTAAACCATTTTAAATCATTTTAAAAGGTATTAAATGATTCCGTATCACTTTTTAATTTATTTTGGAAAGTGTTTTCAGTGTGAATCAATGTCGTGTATATCGTGACTTGTATCAATATTTTCATACAGTAAACAACATATGGAAATCAATATCACAACCAAACATCCAAACAGACATATCACAACATCACAATCAAATGTATACATATAAATTAGGATCTTTCAACTTAGTTGCAAATGAACTAACTTTAACACGTTCCTAACTTTCTAATGACCGTCGAATGCTTACAACGCTCGCTTTAAAGTTTCAAAGTGGCTTGGCTTGCTCGTGGAAGGCCTAGGGGATTCGACCGTGCTTGTTATGGGTGGAGGAGCTCGGGTTTGGTGGCGGTGGGTGTGGGCTATGATTTAAAGAGGGGGAGAGAGGAAGTTTGAGCAGGTTTTGGTGGAGTTTTGATGATTATTTCTCTTTGTTTTATTTTTGGAAATATTTTGGCATTATTTAATTTTGGAAAGAAGCCATTAGAAAGTGAAAGAAAAGCTTGGAAAATGAAGAAGAAAGGCGTGAACAAATGAGAAAAAATGGGTGTGTATTTATAGAAAAAACTTTGGATTAAAATTTTATATTTGCAGAAGACCAAAATACCCTTTTCTTATTTTTAAAGTAATCTTACTTTTCAACACTGAATATCATGTTTCACATCATAAGTTTAAGTCAAACTAAATTACATTCATAAATTGTTTTTTTTAGTTAAGCAAGACAATAATACATCATACAAATTATGAAAGTCAAACTAAATTTCCATCAAACTTTGAAAAATCCTATCTATATATAAAAAATGACATACCTTGCTACCTAATCCTTGAATGATTTTATCTCCTCAGATCTTCTCCCCATCCTATCCTTGCAAGAGATGGATGAACCGCTTTTGATTTATTTCATTTGATGTTTTTATATGGAGTTGATAGAATTTTGGGAATATTTTTTTATTTTCTGCAATGAAAAGTCAGGAGAAGAGAGAGAAACCAGATTGAATGAGAAAGAATGAATTGTATGTACAGAATGAATTAGAGAATATATTTTATTTGAAAGAAGGAAACCTTTTCCATTCTTTAATTAAAACTTCTCTAATTAATTCTCTTGATTAACTTTCTCTTTTCACTCCTATTTCTTTACGTGATATAGCTGAAAATTATGTGCCATCAAATGACATAAGATTCCATAAATTAACGCATGTAATTATCTTTTATTAATTACAATGATATTATATATTAATGTACGCAAATATAACATTTATAAATGCATTCTAATAATTACAAATAATTATAAATAACTTCTAAACATCAAATAAAATAAATATTAATTAATATTTCTCAAATACTACTTAATTTAATTAATTTACAACTTTTTATAAATTAATTAAATCATGTGATTATTCGGAGAATTCATCATTACGGTTGTGCAACTCAAAGGTGTAAATTCAGTCAGCGACTAATATTGAACAATTCAAATATTAACGTTCACACATCATTTAGCAGGTGGTGTGACATTTTGGCTGAATTCATCGCTTACACATCTTTTGGTAAAATCCAATTTTACTTATTATAAGGGGTACCTAATAGTGACAATTGCTTACTCCAATTCTCTTCATTAAACTATATCATTTTGGATTTATGAATTTGATAATGGTCCCACATTCAACTCCATAGTCTAAACACAAAGTCCTTCATTCAATAACAACAATCATTATTAACCAAAATGCTCTGGCCAGAGACTTTGACTTTGAGTTGACTTGGGTTGACCATGATACTAACCCCATATAACTGAGATGATGAATCCTCTCTTGAATAGTGCTTCACTGCCAATACTTCCACTCGATCCAACTATAGTCACTCAATGGAACTACATGCTATGTTTTGACTATAATCAAAGTGGAATTTTCATATTGAAGATCCACGGTATTCTCAAGTCGAGAGAACTGCGTAAATCAGTCGCATCGATATTTTCTGTTTCACCTTAGTTATATTAACCAACAGAAAACTATCGAGTGAGTCGTTCTATAGTTATCCAATAACTATCAATACGTAACCTCCAGGTGCCCCTGTAGTTATGAGTAATACACTACCCAACATTTGGAGAGCGTTGCATACTCTAGTCTCAACGGATACACCGATATCTAGTCTTGATGCATCTTAACTAGGAAATGGTATATTTGTTTTATTGTGTAAATTATTCACGATTACAACACTTTGTAACTACTATCACATTATATGTCATTTATGGATTTTCTATCAAATATACTTTTAATTAAATTAATTGATTAATGTAACCACATTATATCAAGTATATACTAAAAGAAACACCTTTATTATGAACAAGATTTTTCAACAAGTTTGATATGTAACAAATTACATAATTGCCCCTAGGGAATACCTCTAACTCTATCAATCTCACATTTACACTTGGGGTCAATTATGGAATCTTATTCCAACTTCTCCAATCAGTTTTTCAAAACCGGTTGGATCACTCCCTTTGTGAACGGGTATGCTATTATGTTTTAATTATATTCTCTATCAATCAACTCTCTCCGACGATGATAAACTGTTTTATCATGTGGAACAATTTGGAGTATGTCTCTCGACTTTGAGTGAGCTCTAAGTTCTATTACGAAGTGTGTAAATTCAGAGTATTTCTGTAAACAATTCTCTAGTATTTCATAAATACATGAAAACACTTCAAACAACCATCTTTTGATATCAATTTGGATCTAATATTTGCTTCATGTATCAAATACATAAACAAAATCATGATATCGTAGACGACATAACATGTATGATATTTCCTATTGCCAACGCCAAGAAATTAATCTTACATGTTCCATATTAAAAAATTTAATAAGGAGTCCTTGCATATCATTTAGGACATTCCCGGCATCTTTTATACTTACTATAAAAGACATCATTTATTAATCCAATTTTGAGTATTAAAACAACTATGGCTGATTTTGACATAAGTACGTCGTTAAAATCAACAATTTACTGTTTACTTATAGTTTAGAAATATCAGTGTACCTTATATCGTTCTTTCTTATGAACACACTCTTCCTCTGTACTTGATTGAAAATCAAGCTATTTGTATTCCTATCAAAATACTTAATTAATCTTGATGCTTACAAAATGATACTTTCGTATTATTTCTTGGATCATATCCAATAACTCACAAACTCAATATCTCTCCTACCGACTTTGAGACATTTTGGTTATTATGTATAAATAGTTTACTCTAAATCTTTATTTAGAATTTTCTCTTTCAGTACATATGTACCAAACATAAATTCATATTAAGTGGTAATTTTGTGTCTAAATCCGAATTAACTTGAGCACGTTGAATATCGAATCTATTATACTAATTTCGACAATTGAAATTTGCGATTTTATTCCCATCAACATTGTTCATTTAATTCCAACTGCATTAGTCTTGCTCATAAAGACACAATCATGACCGATGAATCACATCTCTTAGGTTACGACTACCAAAATCATATTTTGATAGCGTACTTAGAATTCTTTCAGATTTGCGCATCATACCATATGATAGAATCAACGCTCTTAGTGGTTTAATTAAACAATCAAGGATTATATGTTTTCGACATCGACAAGAAACTCACAGTTTCTTTTCAATGAGCGAGAATACTTACTAGACATTCTAATGCAATGTGTTCGTTTAGGTTAGTCAATATTATTTCGTCTTATCTAATCAATTCTATCTTTGGATCGTATCCATATCCTTTTTACTACCAATAATTTCTCAAGGAAATTCCTTCACAATGAAGTTGGTATTTCTTGAAATGTTTCTCAGCGCAATAGAATGACTACTCATAAACATTTTATGAATTTCCTTATTCATAAAACTGATTTGGTTCTAGTTTACAAAAATTATGTTCGGAACATAAATATGTCATCTAATCATAGCCTTTTCAAAATCCTTTTGTGAAGATTCATACAAGATCCCTCATAAACAATTATTACGGGCAATCTTTCGACTCGCACAGCCTGTCAAATCTTTCGCCTAGGATATGTTGGAGTTTCTTATAAACATTTATCTTATAAAATTTTGTAAACTGTTATTCAGACGAAATAATATTAGCCTTGTGTACTACCCTTAAGTACATTATCTTATAGAAAAAAAGTTACTCATGTTCACTCACAATTAATCGTACATTGTCTAACAAAGTTCGATTACCCCATATTGACGCATCATTATGTATGACATGGAGGAGTAATTTTGAGATTGAATCTTTATTCATTTTAGGTATGTTCAGAACACTTTCCAATATACTCACTCATTCGATCAAATTAAATAATTTCTATCGCTTGTTATTTAATTTACTTCTATTTTATATCCTATAAGTTTACCATAGACATGCTACATGCATATCAAATACACATGTCATGTTGACGATAACTCATCGATGAATATGACGAAGTACATGGAACAATTTTGGTATTTATAGAATTACGATTGCATACATCTATATGTATCAATGCAAAGAGTTCATCAACTCTTATGATACTCCCACTAAATGAGTGCATAGCCATTTATTGTTTGAGATATAATTAATAAGTATCATATGATTCAAAATCATACAATAAAATTATTTCTCAAAATTACGGCTTATTCCATAATTCCAATGCAACCATAAATAATATTAGATACTTTAGTACTTTCAAGGGCATCACTTCATTATAATTTTTTACCACATTATAGGTTTATTTCACAAAGAATATTCATATTGAAATATAGCTATGCCTATTTTATTCAATCGATACCGAAAAATAATCATTATTTCAGAAATATTGTATGGTAAGTTTTATGAAAACAATTTTCGTACGATGATGCAATTAATAAGTGCTATATGGAATGCTCTCACTATTTCTGCCATTACTGTAATAGCATATCAAACTTGGAGATCCATCATTCACTTAATAAAATTTGTTTATTTCATACACTACAACTATTTACAGTTGAGAGTTTATCGATCAAATATCATGAGCTCAAAGAAATAAACCTCATAGGAAACAATTTTCTATATGAAAATACATTTCAGAATAGAAATCATATATCTTATTCCAATATTTAGTATCAATTATTTATTACAATTCATATTTCCAATATTTCTCTATGATGGAGAAGTGAGTATTCATTCTCTTCATTCCAATTGTGCCTTAAATTACATATATTCTTATATATTCGTTTTCCTTTCAAGTGGTCAAACTATTCAAAAGAAAACCTTACTACAATATCATAAAAAACTCTTTAGAAAAGCACATTCAATTATCCTTAACATTTAAGGACATCAAATATGTTGCACTTTATGTAAACCAATCAAAATGACATTTCAGCGATCGAAATCTTATATCTATCTTGTAGTTTTTGGTCTTATGTTACACTAACACAATATGATCTCTTTTGTAATCAATCAGATTGAATACTCAATCTTGCGCCAAGGTTTATTTGGTTTTTTGGATGAACTAATTTCATCGAAATATTGTACATTACAAACTTTGATCGTTCACCATATAACATTTATATGCAACTGTATATGGATCAAATATCCATGGTCTTGTATTGCTTTTAGAGTTTGAAACTCATAGAATGCAATACATGGTCTTAGCCAAATAAATACGTAAGTGACCAAACCATGAATGTATTCAGTAGTTGTAAAATCAGGCACTTACATGGGTGTCGAAACGTTCACATGCGATAGGAATTTGATAGTGGGTATTAAATTTTCATTTGTCAACTTTCATTTCAGTTCGTTTGTATATGTTAATCGATAAACATTCTATCAATCATATTAAATGTACAAATTTATAATTGTAGGTAATTATAACATTATTTAGCATATGTTCTTACAATATTAGAATGGTTAAATGTTACCATTTCTTTTTTCTAATAAGGCTCACACTAGTCTTTTATGCTTCTCCAAACCCTAAGGTGAAACACGGAAGTCTTTCGACTTCACTAGTGTGTGTTAGGACTCGTCTGTGTTGGTATTCTGACCTTGAGTTTGCTTAACGAGTCATAGTCCTACAAAAGATGGATAACTCCTTATAAGTTTTATCACATACAACTCCTAATCCATTTTTTCTTGTCTTAATCTCATTTCAACCTTGAGTTTGCTCAACAAATCGAAAGAGATTATTGACTCATACATACCATATCGTGATGGCCTAAGTATGGTATATGTACCTTGAGTTTGCTCAACAAATACACATAGTTATCTTACCTAATCTATTCAATATATTAATAATACTACACATAACATCCCCAGCTTGAGTTTACTCAATAACTAAGGAGCATGCAAGTAATTTATTAATATATATATATATATATATATATATATATAGAGAGAGAGAGAGAGTAAAGCACAACATTATTAAAGATTCATAATTTTCAATATATTATATTGAGTGATATCGAAATATGGAATAATGTATTTCATAAGAAATACCCTCGTGATTCAAGTGTCAAACACATTAGAAATCACAATATACGTACATTTACGTATATATTTATTCCTTAAGTGTACTTGAGTTTCTTTAATGTTGCACTTTTAATTTATACATTCATATCATATAAGTTTTGTTGTTAAATAAATTTTATATTTATATTACTTATATGATAGTCTTATATATAATATTTCAATAATTAAATCTTATTTAATTAATTTTAATTAGTTAACTTTTTAACTAAATTTATATTAGTATTCCAATACAACTTTTATATTGGACATATCTACTATAACCTTTATAGTGTAACACATATATCTTATATATGTGAGTTTTTATTTAATTATTTAACCTTTAATTAATTTATTAATTAAACAATTTTAATAAAATTATATTAATTTCAAAATTTATCTTATATGCATATATGTATGCTTACGTTATCTTAAATACTTTCAAATAACATAATATATATCAACATATATAATAAATGTGTATAAGTACTAATTAATTAACTCATTTAATTAATTTATATTATTAATCTTATTAATAATAAATTTCGAAATTAATATTTACATAGTTTTAAACATTTTGATCTTTTTCATTACATTGTCAAACATTTTGAAAATTTATTTTACAATATAACCTTTTATAATAAACATGCTTTATTTTAATTTTAACTTTTAAATTTAAAATCATGTTTTAATTTTCAATTTTTTTTTGAAAATTTGCCCAAGGCCCAATTCAAATTGGGCCTTTTCTATTAGGGGCAACCTTTGGGCTCACATCACCTTTCAGGCCAAACAGATAACCAGGTAGGACAGGTACTTGATTACCTAATTCCAATCCTAGACGTCACCTTTCTAAACACCATATTAAGTGCATAAGCTTAATTAGTTAGCCATAACATGACTAATCTAGACCGCATAGGCTATTGGACTTATATCATTGAAGGAACTAGGTCAACCCACAATGGATAAAATGGATGAATTTCAAAAAAAATTACCATTTTAGATCTTTAATGGTCATATGAAGTCTAAATATACTTAGAACTTTTCTAATATTCTTTTAAATAAAATCAATATTTTATTTGACTTTATAAATAAAGTTTCAATTTAATGTGTATGTAGGTTAGAGTATATCAAATATACTTTTATATACAAATTTGTATGTAACATTTACTTTTCAAATTTATAAGAAAATATATCATTTCCTTTCTCTTAGTTATTCAATTAATGAGGGGGCATAAATTTATTTGGAGAATAAAACTTTTCATTTCCTTCTACTTAAATTATTCAATTAATGAGGGATCATAAATTTACCTAGAGAAGGAAACTTTTCATTTCCTTCCCTTAATTAAATTAAACAACTGATTAATAAAATAACATTAATGAGTAATCTAAGTATGACATGAATTGCAAATATATTCACAGTAAATATTCTGCAAGTGTAACATATAGGGAGCGTGCATAGTTACTGGTAATTGATATGTATACATAAAATAAACAAGAACAATTTGAATGGTTATTGCATAGGAATTGAAATAGATATAAGTAAGGGATGACAAGAGTGATTGATACAGTTTCCTATTTAGTAAACTTAATCAATGCAATATACTAATGACAATCAAAAGGCACCATAATGCAAGATTAAAGAAGGTAAACAGTGAATTGTATACATACATTATTGTCTTAATTAAAAAGAGAAATTATTTCAAACCGTGACAACATGTGTAAAGAAAAATAAATTTTATATGACTACATACAAGTAGATCCAAATATACATATACATACATATACATATATACATATACATATATATATATATATATATGGAATTCAATCATATCTTTCTAATAATATAAATTATATAGTTATTACAGTCAATTTCAAAACTTTGATTTGTGATTAAAATTCCTTTCTATTCATGTGTATATATCTAATGGAATAAAAAGTGCAAGTAATAAATACATACAATACATTAAAATTCAAAACCAAAATTACAGTTCATTATGAAAGATTATAATATAGATCTACAATTGAAACGTTGTATTGATTCCATATAAATTTCATTTTTAACCTTAATTTAATCAATCAACATGAAGATGTAAATTTCCAGATTTAAGGAATGGAATTTAAATTAAATTTTAAAATATAGAACTAAAATAAAACATTGTATTTAACATATATGGATTTAGCTTCAATTTAATAAAGTAAAGAAAAGCAGCTAATCAATTTGAACATGTAAACATTCAGATCTGAAGAATTACACTTTAATTAGCATTTTTTAAAACATAGATCTACACTTAAATATTGTTTTAAAACATAAAAAAATTAATTTTGATCTATCAAATGAAAACTCAATCATGTCATTCAACAAATAATTAAATATTCATAAATAATTATTTTTAATTAAGCGAGACAATAATACATCATACAAATTATGAATGTCAAATTAAATTTCTATCAAACATTGCAAAATCACTATCTATATATATAGAAAATGACATACCTTGCTACCCAATCCTTAAAACGCACGTTGTTGATGTTGCCTTTGATTTGCACCTGAGTGAAAAATGTTTCTAGGTCCGGTTGAATCACTTTAGGATGTTGCCTACAAATCACACCTTTAATGATGTTGTCTCCTCAAATCTTCAAGATCCTCATCCTATCATTGCAAGAGATGGATGAACCACTTTTGATTTATTTTATTTGATTTTTTTATATGGGTTGATAGAATTTTAGGAATATTTTTTTTACTTTCTGCCATGAAAAGTAAGGAGGAGAGAAAGAGAACAGACTGAATGAAAAAGAATGAATTGTATATACAGAATGAATTATAGAATATGTTTTATTTGAAAGAAGGAAACATTTTCCATTCTTTAATTAAAACTTCTCTAATAAATTCTCTTGATTAACTTTCTCTTTTCACTCCTATTACTTTATATAGTATGGTTGAAAATTATATGCCATCAAATAACATAAGATTCCATAAATAACGCATATACTTATCTTTTATTTAATTACAATGATATCATATATCAGTGCGTGCAAATATAACTTTTATAAATGCATTCAAATAATTGAAAATAACTCCCAAACATCAAATAAAATAAATAACAATTAATATTTCTCAAATACTAATTAATTTAATTGATTTACAACTTTTTATAGATTTATTAAATCATGTGGTTTTTTGGAGAATACATCATTACGGTTGTGCGACTCAAAGGTGTAAATTCAGTCAGCAATTAATATTGAACAATTCAAATATTAACATTCTCACGTCACTAAGCAGGCGGTGTGACATTTTGGTTGAATTCATTGCTTACACATCTTTTGGTAAAATCCAATTTACTTATTATAAGCGGTACCAAATAGTGATAATTATATGCACCAATTCTCTTCGTCAAAACTATATCACTTTGAATTTATGGAATTTAATAATGGTAAAAATTCCAATATCATCCATATTCAACTTTATAGTCCAAACACAAAGTCCTTGGTTCAATAGCAACAATTATTATTAACCAAAATGCTTTGGCCAGAGACTTTGACTTTGAGTTGACCATGATACTAACCCTATATAACTGAGGAGACGAAACCTCTCTTGAATAGTGCTTCACTTCCAATACTTCCACTCGACCCAACTATAGTCACTTAATGGAACTCCATGCCATGATTTGACTATAATCAAAGCAGAATTTTCATATTGAAGATCCATAGTATTCTCAAGTCAAGAGAACTGTCAGTCACATCGATATTTTCTGTTTGACCTAAGTTATATTATCCAATAGAAAACTATCGAGTGAGTCATTCCATAGTTATCCAATAACTATCAGTACATAACCTCTAGGTATCCCCAACAGTCATGAGTAATATACTGTCCAACATTTAGAGAGCGTTACATAATCTAGTCTCAACGGATACACCGATATCCAGTCTCGATGCATCTTGACTATGAACATTTAAAATGGTATGTTTGTTTCATTGCGATAAATTACTCATGGTTACAACACTTTGTTACTACTATCACAAAATATGCCATTTACGAATTTTTTATTAAACATACACTTAATAAAATAATTAATTAATATGACCACATTATATCAAGTATATAATAGAAAGAAACACATTTATTATGAACAAGATTGTTTAACGAGTTTGATATATCTAACAAATTACATAATTTCCCCTATGGCATACCCCTAACTCTATCAAGTGCAATGTGAATTGAGCATAAACAGTTTGAAATCGAAAAAGCTATAAAAAAATGACAAGACATAGAGTTCTATCCAAAGAAACCATCATCGCTGACCGTTTCAATCGATGAGAAAGTTGATCGGAAACGAAAGCTTTAGGATCAGTTATCGACATTTTGAATTATGAAGTCCTTTGTCCAAGTTTATTTGCCAGTTTTTTATTTAGTCCATGTTGAAAGTCTGGAAGTTTGTTTATTTAAGCTCAAGTTCGACAGTCCCAGCACGCAAGTCAAAATTTTCTTAATCATTTTATGTTCAGGAAAGACAAGGTGAAGCTAAGTATTTGAATGCCTTAAATTAAATTATCCTTTATTGTCAACACCAATCGTTCCTCTCCCTATGTTAATCCCTTGCCCCAGCCATCTTATACGGATCCTTACACTAAGGCCACTAGCACCGATCCCTCACAAAATTATCTCTTACCGACCATCTCATCAAACCCATTTCGTACATCGACCTCTCTCTTCGTTGCTACTTCTCACCGATCCCTCAACAAAGCCATTCCTTAAAACTTCCAACCGACCCCTGCATCAAAGTGATCTACATCGATCCCTATTTCCTAAGTTCTCTTACCAAAATGGAAAAATCCATTTGGCAACTAAAAACTACCAAACCCTCACGTATCCCTATTTCCTCTTCTCAAATTTCAAAACCCAACTTTCCTCCGTCTCTTTCAAGGCACTAGCCAAACCCTCCTTCCTCTTTCGTCTTCTCCCACACCTTCATCTTCTCCACCTCTCATGCGCATCTCAATGAAACCCATCAAGTTATACATCTAAAAAAAATGCTTGAACTCACACAAACTCAGGATTCTTGACTCAACTACACGATTAAAAAGAGAAGTCGTACCTATATATTTAAACTACCAGCGGCTTGGATTGAGAATGATGTTTCGTGCTTGGATTTAGTTTTAAAGTTAAGTAGTTTCTATTTCATTTGTCAAAGGGAGATGGCAATAATTTGGGTCCGGATGAGTATTTGTGTAAAGATAAGTAAAGTAAAAAGGTTAAGTGAAGGGAAGGGAAGGGAAGGCGAAAAGGGTATTTATATGTAGGCACGTATAAGGAAGTAGGACCGGTTATTGAGGGTGACCCAGTCAAAGAAGAAGAAAAGGGATCAGCACTAAGACATGTCGATCCCTACTCACGTATCCCTGTTAAGAGATCGGCATGCGGAATGCCGATCCCTCCAGATATAAAAAAAAGAAGAGAGAAAAATGATATAAAAAGATAGAGAGAGGAGGAATGGAATAAAAGATGGGAAAAGAAAATTGACAAGCAACTGGAAAACAAATGACGACCGCTATCATGAAGGTTCAACTGCAAACATAAGCATACAGAGTATGACAAAACTTGGCAACGGTCTGTTAACGTTCGAACATGTCCAGGAGCAGCAACAGAAACATGTATGTGGATATGTGCAGGAACGACTTGAAAGTTCAACCTTTTGAAATCAACTGGGATTGCAGTCAAGCCTGAAGCTTTCAAGTTCGAGACTGGGTCGGATAAAAAAAGGCCATAAGTCGATGAAAAAAATAGAAGTCAACCAAGAAGTTAGATAGTTTCCTTTTCGGTAACTCGGATTTTTTTCCGATCCAAAGTAGTCATGTTACTCACGAGACGTACTTTGTGGAGGCAAGTGTTGCCTGGTATCCTAACTCGACCATGCTGGATTGATCGCGCAAGATAGATTCGACTGTTGGCAAGTAGGATGACCGTGAGGCAACCTATCCGTGACCTAGAAATAGAGTCTGGACAATTATGCAAAGCCCGGATTGAACAGAGTTGATAGGCAGATAGCACAGAATGTGAGAAGGATGAAAATTAGCTTGGATGAAATAGGGATTGGCATAGTCAATTGTTAACATGGGTGGGATACTTAAGGGATCGATATAGCAGGGTGGAGCTATGGGGATCGGCCTGATGACTTGAGCAAATAGTCAACACAGATTAGCAAATGGACGGATCATCATTGTTCGTGGTGGATGGATCGACCCTCCTAGTAATCTAAGGGGTCGGCTTGGAATTTCATAATATGGGCCGGTATGGCACACACTAGAAGGAATTGTATCTACATAAGTCTACGAAGCCAGAGGGATCGACATAGCGACCTAGGTACTAGGGATCAACTTATACTTGGGAAGCATTATGGATCGGCATTATGGAATTCGGGGAATACATGGAGATAAAGGGAGCGGCATGACAAGACATGATGGAGTAAGCATGGCATATGCAAGGGTTTGGCATGTCGCTCTTAAAAAGGGTTGGCATCTTTTAGACTAGAATAGGATCGAACTAAAGATTGAGCAAACGCAAGAGCTCCACCCGTCCAATTGCCCTAATATTTGAGATACCATCATATTCGAGCATGGTGAAGCTACGATATGGATCGCTGCCCAAATTCTACACACGGAGGGATCGGTACCGATCCCTATCCATTGTGATTTAGGCCCATCCCTCTCTAAAGTGGGTCCACGTGGTTGAGAAGGTCTTGTTGCCGAAGTTCCATTCAAGTTGGAGGTTGCCTTCACCTATAAATATAGGCCTAGGGGGTCATTCGGAGGATCTTTACGCAGTTGATTAGACAACACTATTATTGTAAACAACGCCCTCCATTATTCTCTTGTCTCTGGCTATTTCTTTTTGTAATCAAGTTAAATTGAAAAGAAATAAAGAGAATATTCAAAGTGGATATTGGCAAATAATGATGAGCCACTATAAATTTTGATGTTCCTGCTTTCTTTTATGTTTTTTCCTGTTATTTTGATATATTCCTCCATTTTCATTTAGTTTCTTCATTTATTTCACTACATAAATCTATTCTTGGGTGTTTGTGGCTAATTTGGTTGCAAATAATAATTATATATAAATATTTATGAAATTTCACAAATAATTTTTTTTTAAAACCGAAAGCATAATATAAATATATTTGGATTTTTAAAAACGTATTAAATGCATATATTCGCATATATATAATATAATAAATATATGTTTATTAATATTTTGAAAATATTCAATATATTTGTGTGTGTATATATTAGATTAAAATTATATATGTATATACCTAATATTGCGTACGGTAGAAATTTTTTTAATTTTAAAATATATATTAATACATATCCATACGAATATTATTTAAATTAAATAAGTATACTATTTTGAATATGACTTTGAATTTTAATATCCCTATAAAATTTTGATATGACATTTTGTGATTTATATATTAAACATGTAATTCTATAATTTAAAACAATTTTAAATCTATTTTGATTTTCGGTTGATATTTAAATTAAATATAAAAAAAAGTTTTTTTCTTACCGAAAGCCTATTAAGTCATAATTTAATTTTATAAAATATAAAACATATTTTATGTTACATAAATAATTAATTAGTATTTAAAAATAATATATTAATATATATATATATATATATATATATATTCTTTTTTATTACTGTTGAAAATATTTTATATATTATACTAATATATATATATATATATATATATAATTATAAGAATATATTTTGCATATAACAAGATATAGTATCTAAATTATATAACTTACATATGATTAAATATTGTATATCAAATTAATTAATAAATAAAAATTGCTTTTTTTATTATTATTAGGTCGTGCATCTCACATGTAAATATATGTAAATATGTTTTTGTAAATATAAAAGTGTAAGAAAATACAACCAATCTAATTTTGACAATATATCTATATAATATAATCGCCACATAACTAATAATAGACATGAAATAAATATTGTCTATGCATTATTACTTATAATTGGATTGAAAACATACCTTATTACCGATGCTTAAAAGTATATACTAAGACGACGAGATCTGCTCCTTAAACTAATTTACAATCCAGTAGAGTGATAGTCTTAGAACCGATGACAACCAACTTTCGAGTAGAATTGTTTTTACTTTGATTTGACTTAGAAATGGAGAGGTTGGAGCTCTAGATTTCAGCCAGAAATGAGGATTAGATGGAGGCTTAAAAAGTCCTCAAAAAGGTGTGAGTTGAAATGCTTATACATGTGAGAGTTTAAAAACAAATTAGAATCTAAATCCTTCTTTATCTATTACTTCTTCTCTTACATCTTAACCATCCAATTCAAACCCTTCTAACCCACATATAGCCGCCATTTTCCTGCTATTGTCAAACCAATCAGCCCCCAAATGGGCTTCAAATCCATATAAAGCCCGAATAAAATATTTTACATTTAAATTCAATTTAAACGCGTATTGATATCGTACATTGATTATTATATTTATAATTGTTATAAATACATTTATTAATATTTGTTCATCAAATCAAAACAAGATTTTATAATCAATATTTCATAAATATTGATTAATTTATAACCATTATAAATTAATTAAATTATTTGGTATTCACTATTTCAGTTGTGTGACTCATTAGACGTAAATTTGGTTAGCGATCAATATCGAACTATTCGAATATTAACATTCATACGTCACTTAACAGGTGGTGTAATATTTTTTCCAAATTTATCGCTTACTTGGTTTTGGTAAAATACAATTTTGCTTTGTTAAGCCTTACCCGGCTATGACTATTATTTACACCAATTCTCTTCATCAAGACTATTTCACTTTGGATTTATGAAATTTGATAATGGTCCAAATTCCAAACCGTCCATATTCAACTTTACAATCCAACCACAAAGTCCTTGGTTCAATAATAACGATTATTGTTAACCGAACTACTGTTGTAGGTGATTTTGACTTTGAGTTAACTTCAGTTGATCGTGATACTAAACCCATATAACTGAGCAGATGAATCCTCTCTTGAATAGTGTTTTACTTCCAATGCTTCTACTCAACCCAACTATAGTTGTTTGATGGACGACATGCCATGATTTAAATACGATCAAAGAAAAGCTTCCACATTGAAAATCAACAACATTCTCAAGTCAAGAGAACTTTGTCACACCAATATTTTCAGTTTGATCTTAGTTATATTAATCAACTGAAAATTATCGAGTGAGTCATTCAATTACCCGATAACTATCAGTATATAAACTTTTGGTGCCGCCAGCAGCGATGAGTAATACACTGTCCAACATTTAAAGAGCATTACTAAAATTTTCTATGGATCGAGTAGTATGAATTGTTCTACTAAATTAAAACTTGTATACCAATAATTTAATGTACATATCTAATCACTAGTAGATATGCAACGGAATAAATAAAGTAAAGAAAGTAAAAATGATCACATCAGGGATTTAATACTGGTTGGGACTTTCCGTCCTACGTCCAGTCTCAGGCTCGTTCTAAATTTCAATAATAAACCTCACTAAACCCGAATGAACGGGTATCTTACAAAACCGCCTAAGTTGGCAAATAGGACTTCATGCCTAAAGATCTTCAATTGGACTTCAACTACAAAAGCAGTAAACAGTTGACTTCGTGTGCTCTAAATCACATGGATGAGTCACTATAGTTCAAACTTCCTATAATCTTCTTTGTATGTGGTACATTGTGTATATGTGGAAGAATGGAAGTAGATAATCTCTTAAATGATATAACTTGAATGTTCAAGTGAGAAATTGCAATGTAAGCCTTTGAATGCAAGAGAGTATTTCAATAGGAATTTGAGAGAAAATCAATAGAATTGATTATTAAATTCTAAAATGTGACTGCTATTTATAATAGTAGAGTAGTTGCAAGCTTTCATAAAGAGTAGTAACCAGTAGAAGTGCTGCAACTATTCATGGAGGGAAGCGACTGTTCACAAGAAAGAAGATCCCTTCATAAATTTTTAATATATATTAGTTACATGTAAGTAGTTGACTGGCAGAGTGTTAGTCAATCAACTAGTTGAAGTCGAATAATTGAATTTTCAAACATAAAAAAATAGTATATTTTGGCACATAATTAGTCGACTGAAATTAAGCATTTACTGGACTGACACTGATTTAGTCAATCCGAAAACCATGCATTTGTCAACTGCTATTGATTTAGTCGACTGAAACTATGCATTTAGTCGATTGAATTTGTATTTTTCTTGTTTTTAAAAATTAAAGTTCTATTTTGATGATTTGTGTGTGCATACCACTTTGAAGAGATTTTGACAATTATGTACTTCTAGACACAAAATATTGTGACCAATACAACTTTGTTTGTCATCGCTGTCTTGGCTTCGTCATTGTAACTTTTCATTCTAGCTCAGTCTTTAAATTATTTGTTGTCGTTGTATCTTCTTGTATCTTCATGTATATATTTTTATCGTCTTTTTTACCATGTACCTTCATGTTGAATACTTGTGTCTTCAATTTGTTTATTCGTTTGCCTCTTTTTGATACTCATGTACCTGAAATTTAGCTTAGAGGTTCTTTAGCATAATTGTATAGTTTTTTTCATTAAAATCCAACAAGAGAGGTTCTGACGGTTACGTACTCTAGTCTCAACCGATGTATCGATATCCAGTCTCGATACATCTTAAGTAGGAATATTTAAAATGGTATATCTATTTTCGTTTTGATAAATTACCCACGGTTACAACACTTCATAACTACTATCATAAAATATATCATTTATGGAATATCTATCAAATATACTTTTTATTAAATTAATCAATTAATAGAACACATTATATCAAGTGTATAAAAGAAAGAAAACACCTTTTATTCTGAATAAGATTGATTATCTACTAAGATATATATAACAAATTATATAATTACCCCTAGGGCATACCCCTAACTCTATCAATATCCCACTTGCACTTGGGGTTAGTTATGGAATCTTATTCCAACTTCGATTGGTACCCTCAAAAACCAATCGGATCATTCCGGGTAAACGAGTATGTTATTATGCTTCAATAATCTACTCTGTCAATCAACTCTCCCCGATGTTGATAAATTGTTTTATCACGTAAAACAATTTAGAGTATGTCTCTCAATCTCTGGTAGGCTCTAAGTTCTATTACAAACTATATTGCGACATTGTCATCATATAATATTATTATGGAACTCTCAATGGTCGGAAATACCCTCGGCTCGGTTCTAAATTTATGCATTTGTTATATATACATTGCTTTTATTGTGGCGCTATTCAAGATGATGTGCTTAGCCTTTTCATTGAATCATCAACAACCTTTCGTTTGGAACATTTCTAACTTATAGATTATTAACTTGAATTTATTCTTGACACATTATACCCAGTGTCACTTAATAAGTTTGAGTCTAAACACTTCTTTATAAGGATTCAATGTCTCTGTAAACAATTCTCTACTATTTCATAAATACAAGAGAACATCTCAAACAACTATTTAGTGATATCTATTTGCATTTGACAGTTGCTTCATGTATTAAATACATAAATAAATCACAATATCGCAGACAACGTAACATATATGATAATTTCTATTGCCAATGCAACAGGAATCCATCTTACATGTTTCGTATTAAACGTTTTAATAAGATGTCATTTGATATCGCTTAGGACATTCATGTTTTATACTTAATATAAAAGGCATCATTTACAAATCCAACGTCGTGTATTAAAACAACTAAAGTTGATTCTAACACAAGTGCATCGTTAACAATCAGTAGCGTCTTATTTACTTATGGTTTAGAAATATCTATATACCTTTTTAACTTTCTTTCTTATAAGCACACGCTTCTTTTGTATTTTGGTTGACAATCAAACTATTTGATATTCCTGTCAAAACATATGTTCAATTTTGATGCTTATCGAACGATACTTACATATCTGTTCTTAGATCATATCCAAAAAATCACAAACTTAATATCTCTTCCATTGACTTCGAGACATTTTGGTTATTATGTATGAATAGTTCACTCTAAATCATTATTTAGATTTTTTCCATTTCAACACATGCGTACCAAAACATAAATTCATACTATGCAATAATACTATGAGTAAAATCCGAACCTACTTGAGCACATCAAATGGTGAATCTATTATGTTAATTTCAACAGTTTAAATTAATAGCATTACTCTTATCAATGTGGCTCGGTATATTCCAACTTCATTTTCCTTTCTCTTAAAGATGATTTGCAGCAACGAATCATATTCCTTTGGGTATAGCCTGTAAAATCATAATTTGACAATGTACTTGGAATCTATTTTGGATTTGCGCATCATACCATATCATGAAGTCAATACTCTTAATGGTTTAGTTAAACCACCAAGGATTATTTATTCTTGACATTGATAAGAAACTCACTGTTTCTCTTTAATGTACAAGAATACTCATTAGACGTTCTAATGTATTTGCATTCATTTAGGTTCGATAAATCTTGTCTTATCCCATGAAATTTCTTTTGTCGTTGGATCATATCCAAATTCATTTTATACCAATAATTTCTTAAAAAAATTCTTTTAATACAAAGTTGGTATTTCTTGGAACAAGGGTTGTATCTCAAAGCAGCAGATGGGCATTCATAAGCATTTTATGGATTATCTTATATAAAACTGATTTTTGCATCAGTTCACAATATATTTATGTTCACGACATAAATTAGTCATCTAATAACTATCATTCCTAAATTTTCTTAGGATGATTCATATAAGTTCCCTTACGTACAATTGTTGTGCAGTCTTTTGACTTGCACAACTTGTCAACCCTTGGTCTAGGATATGTAGGGGTTTCTTATAAACCCATATCTCATACGCTTTTCTAAACTATTCTTTGGATGATATTAATTTTAACCTTATGTACTGCTTTCAAGTACACATCTTATAAAAGAGTTTAACCCAATTTTTACTCATCATTAATCGTTCTTTTCCCTACGAAGTTCAATTACTCCTTATTACCACTTATATAGAGAAGTGACCTTTGAGACTTAATCTTTATTCATATTAGGTGCATATGGAACTCTTTCCAATATACTTACTCATACGATTAAATCGAATCATTTTCATTGCATTTTATTTTATTTACTTTCATTTTACATTCTTTGAGCTTATCATAGACTTATATATGTGTATCAAATATACATGTCCATATCTATGATAACCCATCGGTGAGCTTGATGAAGCATATGGAACCATTTTTGTATTAATAAAATTATTATTGCATATATCTATATGTATCAATTTGAATAGCTCATCAACTCTTATGGCGCTTCCACTGAATGGGTGTATAGCCCTTAATTGTTTGAGATATAATTAACTAGTATTGTATGACTCATAATCATATAACAAAAATTATTTCTCAAAACTACGGCTTAGTCTATACTTCCAAAATAATTGTAGATAATTTAAGATACTTCAGTATTTTCAACTGCATCACTTTTGTTGTGATAAAAAATATCACGTTGTAATTTATTTCATAACGAATATTCATAATACTCACAACGAAATATAACTATATCTATTTTTCAGTTGGCACTAAAAACAATCATTATTTCATAAGTAATGTTTGGTATGGTTTACGAAAATAATTTTCATAACTTGATACAATCAATAAGTGCACATGGTACGCTCCCACTATTTTTGCCACTACTATAATAGCGTACTAAATTCGAAGGTCTGTCATTCACTTAATATTGATTATTTATTTCGCATACCGCAACTAGTTTATAGTGGAGAGTTCTTTGATCACATATCCTGAACTCAAAAAAATAAATCTTATAGAAAAAAGTATTGTATATGAAAATACATTTCAAAATAGGAATTGTATTTCTTATTCCAATACCAATTATCAATTATTATTTTATAATTCTTGTTTCAGATGTTTCATTATGATCTAGAAGTGACCATTTATACTCTTCATCCCAATTGTACTTTAAATAAAATTTACTATACATTAGTTTTCCTTATAAATGATCAAACCTTTCAAAAGAAAACTCTTACTACAATATCATAATGAACCCTTTAAAAAAGCGCATTTCAATTATCCGTAAAATTTAAGGGCATCAAATATATTACACTTACACGTAAATTGATTAAATTGACAATTCAACTATCGAATTCTTAGATCTTTCTCGTAGTTTTGGTCTAGTATTACATTTAACACAATAGGATCCTTTTGCAATAAATCAAATTGAATAATCGATCTCATAGTATTTTTTGTTAATTTATTTTGAATGAACTAACTTCATCAAAGTATCGTACATTACGAACTACGACTGATCCCCATATAACACTTATATGCGATAGTATATTGATCATAACGAATATTCATAATATTCACAATGAAATATAACTGTGTCCATTTTCAGTCGACAATGGAAAATAGTTTTTCTTTTATAAATAATGTATGGTATGTTTTACGAAAATAATTTTTGTAATTTGATGCAATCAATAAGTGCTATATAGCATGCTCCCACTATTTTCATCATTACTATAATAGCTTGCTAAATTTGGAGGTCCGTCATTCACTTAATATAGATTATTTATTTTATATATTGCAACTAGTTTGCAACAGATAGTTCTCTGATCAAATATCTTGAACTCAAAGAAATAAAACTCATAGAAACCAATTTTCTATGTGAAAATACATTTCAGTATAGAAATCGTATTTCTCATCCCAATGTTAAATTTCAATCATTACTATTACAATTCACGTCTCCATTGTTTCTTTACGAAGCAAAAGTGACCATCCACTCTTTTCATTCCAATTGTACTTTAATCACATCTACTCTTGCACATTGGTATTCTTTCCAAATGGTTGAACCATTTAAAAGAATTCCCTTACTACAACATTAAAAAAATCTTTACAAAAGCGCACTCGATTATCCTTAATATTTAAGGACATCAAGTATGTTGCACTTTGCGTAAACCATTCGAAGTGACATTTCAGCGATTGAGTTCTTAGATCTATCTTGTAGTTTTGATTCTGTGTTACATTTAACACAATACGATCTTTATTGTAATCAATCAAATTGAATACTCGATCTTACACTATGGTTTATTTGCTTATTTCAGATGAACTATTTTCATCGAAATATCGTACATTATGAATTATGACTATTCACCATATAACATTTATGAGCGATTGTATATGGATCAAATATCCATAGGCTTATATTGCTTTTAAGTTTGTAACTCATAGAATGCAATACATGGTCTCAACTAAATAAACACGTAAGCCACCGAATTACGAACCTATTTAGTATTTGTAAAATTAGACACTTGCATGAGTATAAAAAACGTTAACATGCAAGAAATATTTAATTGTAAGTGTATATGCGTGTGTATTTTATTTCTATTTATCAATCTTCAATTCTATTCATTTGTATATCTTAATTGATAAACATTTTATCAATCGTATTAAGTGCACAAATTTATCAATGTAGATTTTTGAAAAATTATATAGCATGTATTTTTACAATATTAGAAAGGTTAAATATTACCATTTCTCTTTTCTAATAAGGCTCCCACTAATCTTTTATGTCTCACAAAACCCTAAGGGAAAAATAGAAGTCTTTCGACTTTACTAATGGATGTTAGGACTCGTCCATCTTCGAATCTAACCTTGATTTTTCTCAATGGCATATATTCACAAATGATGGATCCTTATCGGTTGTATCATATAAACTCCTAACCCTTGGTACCTTGCCCTAATTTCACTTTGACCTTGAGTTTTCTCAACAAATCGAAACAAACTCGATCACTCATACCTACCATATCGTGCTGGCCTAAGAGCACTATATAAACTTTGAATTTTCTCAACAAGTACACATAGTTTTCTTGCCTCACATATTCAATATATTAATGATACTACACATAACATCCCTACCTTGAGTTGTCTCAACAACTAAGGTGTTTGCAAGTAATTTATTAATATATATATATATATATATATATATATATATGGTAGAAGACAACGTTATATTGAATATTCATAATCTTCAATATATTATATTGAGTGATATCAACTTATGAGATAATGTATTCTTATGAAACATCTTTGTGATTCAAATGTAGAACATATCAGAAATCATGGTATAGGTACATTTACACACACACACACACACACACACACACACACACACACACACACACATATATATATATATATTCCTTAAGTCTATTTAGGGTTTCTTAGTGTTCCACTTTAGTTTATACATTCATATTATATAAGTTTTGTTATTATATAACTTTTATATTTTATATTACTTATATAGTAGTCTTATGTATAATATTATATTAATTAAATATTATTTAGTTAACTAACATTTTAATTAATTCTATATTTTCTTAATATAACATTTGTATTAAAGATTTATTATACATTATAACCTTTATAGTATAACACATATATCATATGTATGTGTATACTATTTAATTAATTAACCTTTTAGTTAATTTATTTAATTAAACAATTTTAATTATATTTAGATTAATTTCGAAATTCATTGATATATACACATGTATATTTATGTTAATATAACATTTTCTTAGCAAGAATAAAACTTTTTTGGCAAGGCAATTAATTTAACATTTTAAAACAACATAACATATATCATAATATATAATATATGTATATATTTATTAACTAATTAAATTATTTAAGTAATATATTTTATTAACTTTATTTATGAATTTTATAAATTTTGAAATTAATTTATATTAATTCTCAAACATTTTGAAAATTTTCACTATTATAAAATTCATAAAATATGTATATTTTATTTTAAATTTAATTACTAAATTTAAAATCTTGTATATATTTTTGATTTTCAAACATTTTGAAAACTAGTCTAAGGCTAAATTCAAATTGGGCATTTCTATTAAGGGCAACATATTTGTTCGGTTCAGGTTGATAGCCAGATAGGGCAGAGTACTTGATTACCCAAACCCAATCATTCGATACTACCTTTTTAGACACCTTACTATTTGGGCTGTGAACTTAATTACTTAACCATAACATGACTAATTTAGACCGCATGAGTTATTGGGCTCTCATACCATTGTTAGATCTGGGCCAGCCCGTAGTAGAAGTAATGGGTAAATTTCAAAAAAAATTACCGGTTTGAATTTTTATTGGGCCCATGAAGTCTAATTTATTTAGATCGTTTCTAAATTTAATTTTAAATAAAATCATTATTATATTTAAATAATGAAATGATTTTATATTATTTAATTAATGTTATATTATATATGTCTATCATATACATATATGTGTGTGTGTGTGTGTGCGTGCATGTGTACATATGAATACGTGCACGGTATAACATGTCATTATATAGCTGTTTGGATTTACACTGCAGTAGGCATATTAGTTCATCTAATATAAAAATATACTATCCAAATGTATGTTTATGTACTTCAATTTTTTTTATTCAAAATATTCAAAATATAACTATACATACATAAATATATACATATATATATACACACACACACACACACACAATATATATATTTAAATTATATTTTATTTAAATGATTTTATATAAATTTATTTTATATATGTATACACATACACACATATGTATACATGGAATTTTAATATTATAAATAAATAAATATACATATATAATAATATACAAATATGTTTAAATTATTTACAAAATCGAATATAAAAATTTCTTTAAAACCGAAAACGTTTTATAAATATATAAGATTCTTTTAATGTACTAATTTTATATATTGGCATATATATAATATATGTAAATTAATACTTTTAAAATATTCAAAACACATACATACATATACATATACATATACATATTTAAATTATATATATACCTAATATTGCACACATCAGAAATATTAATTTTTTTAATATTAAAATATATATTAATTTATATCTAACTGGATATTATTTAAAATAAATATTTTCGAACATGATTTTGAATTTTAAATCTCAATAAAATTCTGGTATGATATTTTGTAATTTAAATATTTAATATACTATTTATAATTTTAAAACAATTTTAAATCTATTTTTATTTTTGGATGGTATTTAAAATTTGAATTAAATATAAAAATGTTTTTTATTTTGTTTTTTCTACCGAAAGTGTATTAAGCAATAATTTAATTTGATTAAATATAAAACATATTTTATACTATTATATATATAATAATTGATTAATTAATATTCAAAAAATAATATATGTATATATAATTTTTTATTACCGTCGAAAATATTTTATTTCTTATACTATATATGTAAAATTTTAAACCATATTTTGCATATAATAAGATATATTATTTAAATTATAGAACTTATATAGGATTAAACATTTTATATTAAATTGATTAAATAAATAATTTTTTTATTTTATCAGGTCGTGCATCTCATATGAAAATATAGGTCAAATTTTTTATAAATATAAAGGTATGTGAACATACAGCCAATCTAATTGTGACAATATATTCATATAATGTAATCATCACCTAACTAATATTATACATGAAAAAAATATTACATATGCATTGATATTTATAAATGGATTAAAAACATGCCTTATTACTAATGCCTAAAAGTACACCTTGAAACGATGAGATCTGCTTCTTGAACCAATTTCAAATCCAGTAGAGTGCTAGTCTCTGAATCGATGATCACCAACTATCGAATAGAATTTTTTTTTTAATTTTGTTTGACTTCGGAAATGGAGAGGTTGGAGATCTAGATTTCGACCAGAAATGGAGATTAGATGGAGGCTTCAAAACGTCCTCAATATGGTGTGAGTTGAGATGCTTATATAGGGGAGTTTAGAGACAAATTAGGACCTAGATCCTCCTTTGTCTCTTACTACTTCTCTTCTACCTCAACCTTCCAAATTAAACCCTTCTAACCCACACACAGCCGTTCCTTTCCTGCTCCATTATGGCCGAATCAATCATCCCTCCATATAAGCTTCAAACCCATTTAAGGCCCGAACAAAATATTTTGCATTTAAATCCAATTTAAACAAGTATTGATATCGTATATTGATTAATATGTTTATAACTATTATAAACACATTTGTTAATATTTGTTCATCAAAGTAAATTTTATAATTAAGATTACATAAATATTAATTAATTTATAAAAATTGCAAATTAATTAAATCGTTTGGTCAAATGAGCATTCATCGTTTCGGTTGTGTGACTCATTAATTGTAAATTTTGTCACGGTTAATATCGAACTATACGAATATTAACGTTCACACGTCACCCCGCAAGTGTATGATATTTTAGCTAAATTTATTGCTTACTTGGTTTCGACAAAATTTTGACTTTGTAAAGTGGTATCCGGTTGTAACTATTATTTACACCAATTCTTTTCGTCAAAACTATATCACTTTGGACTTTTCATAATGATCAAAATTCCTATATCGTCCATATTTAACTTTATAGTCCCAACACAAAGTTCTTAGTTCAATAATAACAACGAGGAATATGGCACACTCTTCGCGTGTGATCATGGCACGTGCTTCGCACTTGAATTATTTTTCTACAAATTGATATGTTTAACATATTTTAAAGAAAATGATTTGCGCAAATATTTAGTTAAATTCTTGCACTGAAATCATGTGTAGTTAGTTTGAATTTTTATTTTTAAGTTGTAATATCTAATTGTTATTAGCTTTAACTTTTTTATTAGTTAATAAAAAATGATTTTGTAATTGAAGTTTATTTATAAGATCCTACTTTTACGTGATATTAAGATTTGTTGAAATGCGGTTTGAATTTGCAAAGAAAGTGTAATTGGTAGATCCTATCTTTTAGTGATATTATAGGGGCATTTTCGGTAGTTCACGTTGATACAAAAAAGTGTGATGCCAAAGGTACAACGACTGTTATTAAAGATTATTATTAACCGAACTACTCTGGCCTGAGACTTTGGCTTTGAGTTGACTTCATTTGACCATGATACCTACCTTATATAATTGAGGAGATGAATCCTGTTTTGAATAGTTTCACTTCCAATGCTTCCAATCAACCCAACTATAGTCGTTCGCTGCACACTGTGCCACAATTTAACTATAATCAAAGCAGAGGTTCCACATTGAAGATCAACTGTATTCTCAAGTCAAGAGAACCGTGTAATTTTGTCACATCGATATTTTCTGTTTGATTTTAGTTATATTAACCAATAGAAGACTATTGAGTGAGTCAATCCATAGTTATCTAGTAACTATCAGTATGTAGTCCCTTGGTTCTCCACAGTAGCCATTAGTAAAAACTACCTAACATTTGGAGTGCGTTACATACTCTAGACTCAACGGATGAATCAACATTTAGTCTCGTTACATCTTGACTCAGAATATTTAAAACGGTATGTTTATTTTCATTGTGATAAATTACTCACGGTTATGACACTTTGTAACTACTATCGTAAAATATATCATTCATGAGTTTTCTATTAAATACACTTTTAATTAAATTAATTAATTTATATGATACATTATATCAAGTATATAATAGAAAGAAAACACCATCTATTTTGAATAAGAATGGTTATCGAGTTAGATATATATACCAAACTATATAATTGTTCACAGGGCATACTCCTAGTTCTATCAGTTCGTGCTCCTGATACATCAGAATTCCCTCGATAGTGTAGTTATCACTCCCGGTGCTGATATTGAGTTGTTCCAGTGATAAATAGATTGTCTGAGACAAAACGAGATGCCCCTTTATGTTGGTCTTTGCTTTTTTTATGACATCCCCCATTCTAATACCTAAAACTATTACTAATATAATGTAGTCACATTGGAATGATCGTTTGATGATAGAATGAGATAAGTACATTTTCAATAAATTAAAGCAAACAGAACAGCTAAAAAAAATTCATTACAGATACTTGTCTATACATTTCCAAACTCTTTAATAGTAACCACGTATGGGTAAAATATAAATATAATATAGACAATGGTACCATGCCCAACATATGAAGTTGCCGACTTGAATACTTATATAGAGGAATAGAAAACAACTTTCAAATGGTAAACCGTATTTTGTAGCTGACCGTCTAATATTCATTATTTCAAAAGGAAAGTGACATGCTACGAAAGCAGTTACCGTTGGAAATGAATGAGTAATATATTGGAAAATGTAAAGCATTGAATGCCTTGAGAAATGAATAGTCACACATCTTAGAATAAAATATACATTTTGTATACATATACTAATATAATGACACTATTATAGTTACTATGAGACAAAGAAAGACATGAAAGCATAGCCATCTTGGCGGGTGGAGCAACGCACCACCCGCACGTGCGCGCGCGCGTCTGTAGCCGAACCCGCACCTACGGCGCTGGCGAATGGGCTTTTGAGGCGTATTAGAGGCACTTAGCACTTTGCAGTTGGCTTGGCTTGGCTGTTCAGACTGAACAATTTTTATTTCTATTTTTTTCCATTCAAACTCATACGGTAATAAAACGGTCGCACTGCTTGGTAAATGACCGCAGCCTTTTCAAATGTCACAACCGTTCAAAACGAGAAGGCACATTCCCATGCCTATATATATGACATGGTAGAACAGAATTAAAAATAACTTTTGATTATGTTCTTCTACTTCTCTCTCGAAACTCCGTTCTTAAATATTTTTCTTGAGTTCGTCGATTCTCTGCAATTTGCAGCACATTATTGTAGAGTTTGATCCGTTTTATATTGGGTAACAATTGCTCTTCATGCTTCTGCGCATAGAGAGAGCAATATTGTTTCAATGAAATTGTTTTTTCACTGGACTCGGACAATCTAATCGGTATTATATCTATTGCGTAATCTGTTTGCTGCACAGTTCAATTTGTAACAGTTTTGTAATATAGCTGTAGCAGTTCTTTAGTTGTAACATTTTTGTAGTCATAGCTGCAACATAATTGTAACAGTTCTGTAGTTGTAACAGTTTTACAACGTAATTATAACAGTTTCGTAACACTTTTGTAACGTTTTGTTAACAATTACAACTTACACTAAGGACTACATGACCAAAACACGATTACAAAGCTCGAAGACTAGCTACCACTCGCCCAAACACTATGACTAAATGACACTACAACACATCCTTACATATCTCTTAAAAACACGCTAAGAGAAGCACAATGACTTATGCAGGGCAATGACATACATGGAGTATCTAAACACCAACGACTACAACAAACATAGGCCAAAATGACATTCAGCATAAACAGAAAATTCCCATAAACTTAGTATATGGTTGGATAATGCCGTTAAAGCCTGGAACGGAATTTTCCCTTGCTGCCATTGAAATTGAGCAAAATTTTTATCCGATTCAAAACCTCTAAGCTCCGAAAGATCAAATCAACAGACCTGAGTTCAAGAACACCACTCCCAACAGGTACACTAACCATGGTCTGCATCCCCAACTACTTCGCCTGCTTTGCGCGTTCCCAGGATGAACTCACGAGCCGATCGGGACTGTCAATCCAATGAGGTAATCCAGACATCAATGCCTGGCTGCCAATTCCGGATCCGGAAACAAAGCTTTGAGTCATGGAGACCAAAAAGAACTACTCGGGGTCGGTAACGTCTTAATCGACAGCGTCTTCGCTGGCTGATCTGCCGCCGGAGATCAAGGAGTTAAGCCACCGCAAGATCCGCTTACGATTTTCTTGATCGGAGGCGGAGTGATCCGAGTGTTTGGATTCTTCGGAGCAGCCTTCGTAGTAGCCGTCGCCCCAGTAGAGGAGGGGTGAGGCGGAGTGGAGGTCAGAGGAGGACTGCCAGAAGATGGCGTAGGTCCAGCTCTCGCGGGAGGTATCGTTTAGGGTTTGGAGGTGGTGCTGGAGGGACTCCTGGCTGAAGTCGGAGGCGATGGCGGCTGTGGCAGGTATTGGGGGAGGGGCGCGGAGAAGGGAACGGGGAGGAGGTTGACGCCATGAATGCTTCCATCATCGAAGCATTGTCGTCTGACCATAAGTTCATTTTAGTTTTTTGAGAGAGAGACTAATATGAGGGGAAAGAGGAGAGAGGAAATGAGGTCGAAGGAGAAGGTTTGGGATGGGAGAAACAAAGAGATTTCGAAGATTTTGATTAGTGCGGGAAAAAATATTGAATTGGTAAGTTTTAGTTAACGACGGACATTAAAAATAAGGGGAAATTAATTTAAAAGGACAAAGATTTTATATTTTTTGCCTTAAGGACACGACCTCATTATTTTTACCACAAGAACAAACATTCTTCTAAAACTTATTCATAAGGGCAAACATTTTCCAAAATTATTCATAAGGACAACAGAATTGCTACCGAGCCAAAACTAATACCTAAAAACTACTACCGATAACTACAAACTGATACCTAAAAACTGCTATCAATAACTAAAAACTGATACCTACAGAAAGTTGTCCTTCAGGGTAAAATATTGAAGGCCTGTCATTAAGGCTAAAAAGCTGTGAAATTTTGTTCTTGGCAATAATTTCTTGTAAACATAAACCCAGGTAATTTTATGTTAACTTAATTGTCGGTTTGTGACAATTGTTGTCTTGGGAAGTTTTATTTACCCGACTGTTTTAGGAGTCTTAAGAGTATATTATCTTACTGAAAAACTAGATGCATTCATTCAAACATTTTTAAGTTGTTCAAAAAATTGAAGTAGAAAATATAGGAGTTTAACAATTTATGTAATTGATAATTAAGAAACTAGTTGTGATGATTAACAAGAAAAAATGTGGCAGATATTTCAGTTAATACCTCACAATGAACATATCAACAATTTATGCCACCCGTTCCTATTCTTCGTTTATTCGACACAACCGCAAACAATGGATTATATGTCAATCAAGCCATAAAAAATAGTGATCAATTACGGTGTTTTATTAGTAAATGTCGTTTCCCACGTTTATTTTCGATGCAATTTACAAAAACAACAAGTAGTCAATACAACTAAAAATAACAATTTGCATCTCCACTAACTCTTAACCCGTATTGAATTATAAACGGTATTCATTTTGTTCCTGCAGCTAAACTTTCATTATATGTTTAGAAGTAGAGTGGTTTCGTATTAGTTTTTGTAGTATCCTTTCTTTAGTTAATTTTATGCTCCAAGAAGTTTGAAGCCAATGGATGAAAATAACACTCGAGACTTTCAAAATGATAATAATACACGGTGCACTAAAAATAAAATTAATGTATATACTTACGCAGCGGATTTGACTTCGACGCGCTAATAATGCTTTATTACCAAATTGACGCAACTTTCTTCCTCACGAAATGATTTCGTGTCAAGTAAATATGATAGAACGATAAATGCCCAATTCCGTTGATCATGACGATGCCGGAATCTAGCTATCTCCAACCCGTTGATCTTGCAAGATACCGTGTTGAAAGATCTACAATTCGACCGTTGATCACTCGCAAGTGATACCGAGAATTGGCTTTAACTTCGTTGATTCGCGCACGAATAACCCGAAGATGGAAAGAAGAAGGAGATCACACTCAACTTCAACAAAGGTGGCAAAAGCACACACACAAATTTTATTCAAAATCAACTCCTATTACAAGTGACAACACATCCCTATTTATAGGAATTTTACGACACATATGCGACTCAACCAGTGACTCTGCGACCTAACATCACACGACCCAACATCACACGAGTTACAACACACATGACCTAACACATGCGACATAAGGAAATTACAACATACGACTTAATTCAACAACATGACACACGACATATAACATAACAGCATAATACAAGTAACAACACCATGCGACATAATACAACACACGACTTAACGACATACGAGATAACAACATACGATACATATGCGACTTAACAATATACAACATACATGCGGCACATGACCTAATGACTTAACAACATAAGAAGAAAACACGGCTTCAGGACCGGTTTAGCGACATAAGCTTCAAAGCGACTTAACAAATCTTTCTATCATCATCAACGACATAATATCAGCGACATAACAGGATGCGCCCTAACTGAGCGACCTAGCGACATAAGCTTCAGGACGACTCAAGCGACTTAAGGAATCAGCATAAAAGGTGAGCGACTTATGAAGAAGGCGACTTAAGAAAATGCGGTATAAAGAACTGCGGCATAAGATGGCGGCTTAAGGTCGTTGAGCGACTTAACTCGCTTATCTTGATGCGTTGATGGCTGGGGCGGTCTTAGGTCGTTGAGCGACTTATGCACGCGACTTAAGAAAATGAGCGACTTATGTTGATGCGAGTTAACATGATGTGCTGCATCATCCTCCCCTGGTTGAAAAGAATTCGACCCTGAATTTACACTTTCCTCTTCTTCGACATACTTATTCTCATGATATGGAATCAAGTGTTTGACGTTGAAAACGTCAACAGTATGGATATGATCCGTCAGTCTTAACTGATAAGCATTCTCATTAATCTTCTTTACGACATCCAAAGGACCAATCTTTCTAACAGCTAGCTTGTTGTAAGCACCAATAGGAAATCGATCTTTAGTTAGTACGACATACACAAAATCTCCTTCTTTGAATTCAACATGTCGTCGTTTGACATCTGTGGATTGCTTATATTTCTCATTCGCCTTAAGCAATCGTTCCTGCACAACCTTGTGGCATTCTTGCAATTCATTCACAAAATCACTAGCTCGCTTGATCACTCCTTTCTGACGTGGTACTGTAGATAAATCCAATGGTCCTTTAGGAATTGTCGAGTAAATGACCTAGAATGGACTGAACCCAGTGCTACGATTAACTGCATGGTTGTGTGCAAACTCAGCTTGACACAGCTTGGACTCCCAACTCTTCAAATTGTCATTCACAAGGCATCTTAATAGATTACCTAGGGATCTATTCACAACTTCTGTCTGTCCAACCGTCTATGGATGATAAGCACTACTAAATTTCAGCTTTGTCTCGGCCATTCTCCATAGACTCATCCAAAAATGACTCGGAAAACGAGTGTCTCTATCTGATACAATAGATTCAGGCAACCCGTGAAGACGATAGATCTCTCTGAAGTATAACTGTGCGACATTAACTGCATCTGCCGTCTTCTTGCATGCAATAAAATGTTCCATTTTTGAAAATCGATCAACCACCACATAGATAGAATCATTGCCACGTTGCGTCCTCGGCAAACCCAATACAAAGTCCATGCTAACATCCACCCATGGCTTAGTAGGTATAGGCAACGACAAATATAAACCTGCATTTGTCGCGGTCCCCATTGAAACTTGGCAAATATGGCACCTTTGAACAAACCTTTCAACTTCTTTTCTCATTGACGGCCAAAAATAAGACTTTGCGATCAACTGCATAGTACGGTCGCGGCCCACGTGTCCTTCTTCATGCAATTCTTTGATAATTTTCATTCGTAAACTGCAATCTGGAATGCAAAACTAATTTCCTTTGAATAAAAAACCTTCAACTAGCATATATCCATCCATGCTTCCCTGCTTGACTTTGTCTAGAATTTCGGTAAAACAAGAATCTGATGTAAGCAAATCTGGAAGTAGATCAAAACCCATCACCTCTACTCGCATGGTTGTCAGTAAATTCTCCCTCCGACTCAATGCATCGGCAACGCGATTAGTTACTCCACACTTGTGCTTTACGACGAATGTAAATTGCTGCAAATAAGTTATCCACGATGCATGCCTAGCTGCAATTTTATTCGGCCCTTGTAAATGTTTCAATGCTTAGTGATCCATATGCAAAACAAATTCTTTGTGGAACAAGTAATGTCTTCAATGCTTCACAGCCTGCACAATAGCATAAAACTCCACATCATAAGTATTGTATCTCATCTTTACTCCAGAAAGTTTTTCACTGAAATAGGCAATTGGACGACCCTTCTGACTCAACACTCCTCCTATTTCAACTTTAGATACATCTGTATGTAACTCAAATAGTAACTGAAAATCTGGCAACACTAGAATCAGTGCTGAGGTTAAAAGTTCCTTGATTTGCTCAAAAGCAAATCCAGCCTCTTCCATCCATGAAAACTGTTTTCCTTTCATACAATCAATAACAGGAGCCATCACACTACTAAAGTGCGGTATAAATCTTCGATAAAATGAAGCTAACCCATGGAAACTTCTGACTTCTGTTATAGTTTTTGGCTGTGGCCAATTTCTGATTGCGGCTACTTTACTCTGATCCACTTGTATTCCTTCCTTAGACACAACATAACCCAGAAACAAAACACTTGGCGTCATGAACACGCATTTCTTCGTTGCTGCATAGAACTGTTCTTGACGAAGAATAGTTAACACCTTTCGCAAGTGTTGAATATGCTCCTCTATGCTTGCACTATATATCAAGATATCATCAAAGTAGACTACAACAAACTTCCCGATGTAAGGTCTGAAAATTTGATTCATCACCCTCATAAATGTACTTGGTGCGTTAGATAGACCAAATGGCATAACCAGCCATTCATATAATCCTTCCCGAGTCTTGAATGATGTCTTCCATTCATCACCTGGTCTAATGCGAATCTGATGATAACCACTCTTAAGATCGATCTTTGAAAAGATTACAGACCCAATTAGTTGATCTAATAGATCATCAAGTCTTGGTATGAGAAATCTGTATCTGACAGTTATTTTGTTGAGTGCCCGGCTATCCGTACACATTCTCCATGAACCATCTTTCTTCGGCACTAACAAAGCTGGTACAGCACAAGGACTGAGACTTTCTCGAACACGCCCTTGCTCAAGCAACTCCTCAACCTGTCTCCTCAACTCTTCATGCTCTTTCGGACTCACATGATAATGTGTCCTATGCGGTAAAACAACACCTGGCACTAGATCAATTTGATGTCGTATATTTCTCAATGGCGGCAATTCCTTGGGCAATTCCGCAGGAAAGACGTCTTTAAATTCATTTAACACCGGTCTAACCTCCACAGGAATTTCAACATCTTCATTTGTTTCATACCCAATCAACATAAACAATTCAGCACTATCTTTCACTTCTTCAACAAACTCTCTCATAGATAATAGACTAGTTGATTCCACCTCCTTCTCTGACATGCTTTCACTTTGTTCACGCTTCTTAGGAACTAAGGTAATTTGAGTTCCTTCGAACATGAAACTATAGCTGTTGGTAAGACCATTGTGTTGTACAACTCTATCATATTGCCACAGTCTTCCCAATAGTAGATGACACACATCCATGTCGACAACATCACACGATATATCATCTTTGTACTTCTTCCCGATGGAAAATGTAACAAATGCTCGTCTTCCTACTGTCACTTCTCCACCTTTCTTTAGCCATGCCAGTTTATAAGGTCTAGTGTGTTTTTCAGTCTTCAACCCTTACTTCGTAACAGCTTCTTCAGAAATAATGTTATCACAGCTTCCCGCATCAATAACAAATCGACAAACCTTTCCCAAGGTAGTACATGTAGACTGAAAGATATTGCTTCTTGGCCAACTAGAATCATTCTCATGCTTTGGCACTAAACAAGACCTCCTCATCATCAAGTTACATCCTTCATCTCCTGACACAACTTCTTCATCTTCATCTTCATCAAACTTCGATGGTTGAGAATAATCAACTTCAACTTCCACATCCTCATACTCACATTCCTCTACAACTAATGCTCTCTTCTTTGGCTTTGTACATTCATTACTTTTATGGCTAAACTCCTGACAATTATAGCACTTGATACTGTCATTGACCTTTGCTTTAGCGGCTTCTTTGACAATTGGTTTACTGACTGCCTTGGAAACATTAGTACTGCTACTAGCACCCTTATTCTGGTTATTGGGACTCGTAAACACACCACCTCCTCGTCTTCCTTGTTTCTCTCAAGCTAAGGCTTTCTGATGTGCTTCAGCAACAGACATTGGATTAAACATATTCACCATGTCTTGAATCTGCATTCGTAACCCTCCAATATATCTAAACGTTAGCTGTTCCTCTGTCTCTATAATATCATTCCTTACAATCAATTGATAGAATTCATCTGCATAATCATTCACTATCCTTGTCCCTTGTCTCAAATTCTGCAAACGTTGATACATAGAGATTGATAATCGTACGGCAAGAAAGTTGCTTTCATCATCTTTCTCATCTTCTCCCAAGTGACAACTTTTGATTTTCTCATTCTCTCCCGAGTTAGTTTAGTTTGTTGCCACCAAGCCATAGCTCTTCCCCTTAGTCTTGTAGCAACTAATTGAACTCTGCGATTCTCCCGCACATCCTTGAATTCCAAAATTTCTTCAACATTCAACAACCAATCAAGAAATTCTTCCGCTCGCATACCACCTTTAAATTCTGGAATTTCCATCCTCATACCTGACTCCCATTTACGATCATTTTCTGAATCCAGGTATTGATTTCGCACTTGGCCTCGATTCCGATAATGAATACTACCTCCATCACCATCCTCCTCAAAATTATATGTACTTCGATATCGATCCCCTCCATCTACATCTCTTTGACCATACATGTCCCCTCTACTCTGTCTTTCAACATCACGATAAGGTTCATTGTCAAACCCACGTTGAGTTCTTCTCTCTTCATTTTTGTACCCATGGTGTTCTCGCATCATTGAAACTGAAGATTCTCTCCTATCTCGATAAGACTGGGGTGACATCCTCCTTTCTTCCGAAACTGGTGGTGAAACCCTATTTCTACTCTGGTTCGACACTGGTGACGTTCTCCTTTGATTGTGATTCATGTCATTCATCAACTTCTCTAACTTTTCAATACCCTCATTGAACTTGTCATTGATACGCTGCTCCATCTGCTCAGCATCTTGTCTTCTATACATCCTCAACATTATGATAGCGATTAGCACGTCTTGGAGGCATGTTCATTCGCAAAATCGGTTCTTTGACTTGTCTCCGATCTAACTTCCTTTAACTCGGCTTTGATCTTACTCGGCTCTCAAACTGGATTTGATCTTACTTAGCTCCGAACTGGATTGACTTGGCTCTGCTCGGATCTAGCTCTCGAACTGGACCAGCTTTGGCTCTGATACCAAACTGACGCAGCGGATTTGACTTCGACGCGCTAATAATGCTTTATTACCAAATTGACGCAACTTTCTTCCTCACGAAATGATTTCGTGTAAAGTAAATCTGATAGAACGATAAATGCCCAATTCCGTTGATCGTGACGATGCCGGAATCTAGCTATCTCCAACCCGTTGATCTCGCAAGATACCGTGTTAAAAGATCTACAATTCGATCGTTGATCACTCGCAAGTGATACCGAGAATTGGCTTCAACTTCGTTGATTCGCGCATGAATAACCCGAAGATGCAAAGGAGAAGGAGATCATGCTCAACTTCAACAAAGGTGGCAAAAGCACACACACAAATTTTATTCAAAATCAACTCCCATTACAAGTGACAACATATCCCTATTTATAAGAATTTTACAACACATATGCGACTCAACCAGTGACTCTGCGACCTAACACACACGACCCAACATCACACGAGTTACAACACACACGACCTAACACATGCGACTTAAGGAAATTACAATATACGACTTAACTCAACAACACGACACACGACATACGACAAAACATCATAATACAAGTTACAACACCATGCGACATAATACAACACACGGCTTAACGACATATGAGATAACAACATACGATACATATGCGACTTAACAATATACAACATACATGCGACACACGACCTAACGACTTAACAACATAAGAAGAAAACACGGCTTCAGGACTGGTTTAGCGACATAAGCTTCAGAGCAACTTAACAAATCTTTCTAGCATCATCAGTGACATAACATCAGTGACATAACAGGATGCGGCCTAACTGAGCGACCTAGCGACATAAGCTTCAGGACGACTTAAGCGACTTAAGGAATCAGCATAAGAGGTGAGCGACTTATGAAGAAGGCGACTTAAGAAAATGCGGTATAAAGAACTGCGGCATAAGATGGCGGCTTAAGGTCGTTGAGCGACTTAAGCGACTTAACTCGCTTATCTTGATGCGTTGATGGCTGGGGCGGTTTTAGGTCATTGAGCGACTTATGAACGCGACTTAAGAAAATGAGCGACTTAGGTTGGTGCGAGTTAACATGATGTGCTGCATCATATACATATGAAATGCACGCATCCAACGATTTTGACATTAACTTTTTTTTAAAATTTCATTTGCCACCACAAAAAACGGCGACATCATCGTCCATGCATCAACATTAATATATGTCCATGCATCGCCAATGGATAAGTTGACATATGAAATCACCCATCTAAACTAATTGACGACTCTCCAACCACGGAAGAAGCAACATAGTGGGCTACGTCTTCACGAAACCTAAATTTCCTATTGTATTCCCTAGACATCCATACCTCCGAGCCGTTACTATTTTCCCAACATTTTTTAATTTCTTTAAAAAGTGATATTATTCCTGTGCCTTTACTAATAAAAAAGAAAAGAAAATTATTAGAATTTGTTGTCCTATATAATTCACAACAATACGATGTATAACCAAACCAATATTATCAAACATAAAAATATATCAATATATATCATCATGCATAATAAAATTCCATTGCAAATAATAGTTTATCATCACAAACAGATTTATAGCCGCTAATAAAACAATGTGTAATCATCATAAATTATACATCGATTAAGCAATAAAAAAAATTGAAAATTTTATGGTCGCTAAAATTTGCTATATAGATCTTGTGGTTCACTTCACTTCCCTTTCATTAGCTTCTTCTTCACATGCGCCTACCCCAACTCGTCCAACTTTCTGACAACATCTAATGCACCCCTTCATCACACATCCCTTCTCTTTGGATCTTGCATGGCGATAAATATGAAAAGTAAGTCTTGGTACTCCGGATCAAATGGACGCCCATCCGCTTCTACTTCACTAACTCAATCTTGGCTATGAATTTATTGTGCCCCCAACTCTTATTCTATCATCTTCATATGATGTTGCTGAGGTATTCAGTGATGGCACACTTGAGTCATTTGCTGAAATTCGTCCTTTTACTGTCATGTCTAGCTATGGAATTCCAAAGTCACTGAATGCAATAGATGATATTACTAAACAACTTCTGATTAGTTGCATCGAGGCAACGACTTCCTTCCCGAATTCAAAGCTTGGCGCTTAAGAAATCTTGTAAACTTCTTTTTCCCTATGAGTGCTTTTACCAAAGACCAAAATAATGTCAATTTCTTGTTTGTCCATTAAAATCCAACCCCTGTATCCGAAAATCAAGGATATATAACCGAGCGGCTTATGCTTGCGATACACTAGAAATTCCCTCCGATAGTGTTGTTATTACCCCTGATGTTGATATTGGAATTGTTCCTATGATAAATAGATTGTCCGAGACGAAACGAGATGCTTCCTTATGTTAGTCTCTTCTTTTCTTATGACATCCCTTGTTAAACTTAAAAACGATACCCAATGTGCTGTAGTCAACTTGGAATGATCGTTTAAGGATAGAATGAGATCAATATTTTTTCCAATATATTTAAATAGACAGAAAAACTAAATAAATATCATTACATATAATTGTCTCTTCATTTCCAAAATATCAAACAGTGCCCAAGCAGAAGTAAAATATAAATAGAATATAGATAATAGCTTCATGCCCAATATATGAAGATGCTGACATGAATACATATATAGAGGAAAAGAAAACAACTTTTATTATCAGTTAAACTTCGTACTTCATCTTCGATGTCATCTATTCCCATAAACTTAGCATATAGTCTGATCATGCTATTAAAGCACGGAATGAGTTTTCTCCGTACTATTTAATGATATCTACTTCATCATAACAAACAATTGGCCTTTATACATGAATCCTAATCACAAGTCATTCTTACATACATAACCCTGCTCTACACTAGCCTTGGAATTGGGTCGGTCGGAAGCAATTGAGATTGATAGGTTTATAAATAGTTCGATTTTGGGATCGCAGTGGGCCAATGAAGTCTAATGGGTAGTACTAGATCCAATATAGAATATTTAAATAAAACACTATTTTATTTAATTTCTGAATAAATCAATTAATTAATTTAATTAAAAATATTTACATAGATTATAAGTATATCGTTATATAGTCATATGTATACATGTGAAACATAGCATAGTGCGTATAATAAATGTATACGTATGTAGATGTTGGGACTGCACTTGTAACATATACATTGTCCATTTATATACCCAGTGGTTGTCTCAAAATATTTTACATAATTAAAAAGTCTTTGTTATTTTCTTTTCAAAGAATAAAAAATGGCGAGCAGCTTCCTGGTTATTTTCGTTTTCGCCCCTTAACCTTGCTGGTCCAGATCCCTTCGCCGCCCCTCCACCCCTTCATCGTCGCCTCTCCGTCCGTTCCCCTTTTTCGCCTCCTCTCTCCCCATGCCCTCGAAGAGGATTTCGCGTTTCTCGAAGAAGTCTTCGGATCTGATTTTCGTTTCTGGTGAGCCTTTGGCTACTGTAACGGTATCCCCTAGTTCGATTTGTGCCTGCGAAATGCCGATGGAGGTGCTTGATTTTCCTTTGTCTGGAATTAATTCCCCAGACACGAATGCATCTACTGTTCCTGGCTCCATCCCAAATTCTGGAACGTCTTCTCTAGCCCCATTTTTGGCCGCAACATCTGATAAAGCTTGGTCGGTAGTAGAGGTAGGTCTTCCTGATGACTCAAATTTGGTTGATGAACCCGTGATTCCTGATTGTTTGGGGGGCGCGTTGGTCAAGGGAATGGTTGTGACCGATGTGAATTTGAACGTTGAGCGTTCTTCTGTAGTGCCAAATGGCTATGACGTGGTTGAGGTTGTCCATGTTGACGCTGCTGTGATGAGCAAAGCTAACTCTGATAACCCGTTGGTCCCTCCCTTGCCTCAGCCTGCGACCAAGTGGTCATCTTTGTTTTCCAAAATGCCGAGTAATGCTGGTATTCATTCGCCTCCCCGCTTTGATGTTGTTGAGAAAGAGGGAGTTATGATTCCGCCCGTGGAAGTGATTTCGGCTGGCGTGGATTTTTGGAAGGAGCACTTGGTTGGTTTCTTTCTTGACTCCAATCCCCCCTATCACTTGGTTAAGTCGAGGTGTAATATGGTGTGGAAACCTAGAGGTGGATTGTCTGTACACTATGATAATGAAATGTTCTTTTTTAAGTTCTTGCGTAGTGATGAAAGACAACGTATTCTGGAAGCAAACCCTATTCTAATTGATGGAAAACCTTTCATTATCACAACGTGGAGTCCTACTGTGGATCGTGCGAAGAAACAAGTTTTATCTATTCCGGTCTGGGCCCATTTCTCTCATATTCCCTCAGTTCTCCAGCCTCTTATTGGGATTGACTGGCTTGCTGGTCTAGTTGGTAAGGTGATATGTTATGATGCAAATACTGTTGCCAGAAAGAAGCTTGTTTATGCCAAAGCTCTTATTGAGATTACTCCTGACAAACCCTTGCCTATGGTTTTAAAGGTCAAATTAGATGAGAGCCATGTAGCTGAGGTTAGAGTTCGCTATAGTTGGAAACCTGAGATTTGTACGTCTTGTCAGTCCTTTGGTCATTGTATTGATGCTTGTCCTGGTCTGGTTGTTCCCTTTAATGACCGGATTCCTCTTCCTCGTCCTCCTGTTCATAAGTGGGTTAAGAAGGTTTCTCCTCCTGTTCCCTTAGTTGATGTGCCGCTAGCTACCGTTGATGTCCCCTCCTTTGTGGATCCTCCTGCAGTTACGTTAGCCCCTTCTGTTTCAGTGCCTGCTTTTGCCTCATCTTCTGGTTCTCCTCCTTCGTCCTTGGGGATGGTTCCTTCTGCTTCCTCTGCTGATCTCATTTCCTGGAACTCGGACAAACGTTCTTGGATTCACGCTCCTTCTGATATGAGATATTCGCCTGAGAGGGACATTTTTTATGCTTTTATTAGTGAGATTGGGGGCGAAAGTCGATATCTGATGTACCATATTGTGGGAGATGGTTTGTGCCTCACTACGGAGGGAGAGATTGGGGAGGAGAACAAAAGTAAGTTTTTTGATGTCACTTGGGATAGGAAATTTCTTTACTCCACAGCCTCTGTTGGTTATGATCCTCGTCTAGCTGCTTTATTCTCTGAGGTTTTGCATGTCATTGGTCCTTCTTTGGTTGTTGGTAGTGATTGTTCTTCCTCTTCCGAGGAAGATTAGTCTTGCTGTATTAGTAGTCTAGGCATTTTGTCTAGCTCCTGTTCTTTTAGATTCTCCTGTTTAGTTGCTCAGTGCATGTGCAGAGCACCTGTTCATCCATTTTTTATATACAGTGGCACGGCCCACTTTAAAGCTGACTAGCTTTGCTAAAAAAAAAATATTTTACATACACACACGCATATATTTGTAAATAAATTTTGAATATTATCTTATCTTAAATAAAATATCATTTTCTTTTAAATATCTAACCATATTTAGAATAAGTCAATAAATTTTGAATTCAAAATAATATCTAAAATATCCGACATTTGACTTTGCAACATAATTTAAATTTCAAATATTAGATCTACAAAGTTCAAAATAAATATATTTTAATTATTTTAAACAAATATGGATATGTACAAATATTATAAAATAGTTTTGTTGCCAATTTTTATTTAAAATCATTTATGATTTCATGACAAATAAAAGTATAAATTTATTGCAATGAAATAAATATTATATATGTATGTGTGTGTGTAACATTTTATCGGCTAGAATTATTTTTAATCAAAAACCATATTATATACATATACACATACATACATACATGCATGCATGCATGCATACATACATACATACACATATGTACGTACATACATACATATATATATACACACATGCATACATGCATACATGCATACATACATACATACATATACATACATACATACATACATACATACATATACATATATATATATATATATATATATATATATATATATATGCGAACTAATACAAACACCTAGTTTTAAAATAATAAATATAAATACATTAAAAATAAAAAAATTAGAAAATTTATATTTAAATAATTGTTCGAAATAATGTTTTGCAAAAAACTTTAAGTACATAGTTAATTTTAAAATATTTTAAACTGCATTACTTTTATATAAACTGGTTTAAAATTAAAAACAATAATTTAAAATAATTTTTTGACAAAAATGAGTGATCATCTATCAAAAGGAGAGTACAGATGTAATTTTATTACACACTCAAAAAAGTAGCTACCAACAATCCTGGCAGGTGGCTCTCCCCTATGACCCCATATACGTAAAGCGGGAAAAAACCCTCAAAAAACAACAATAAAGTAGGAAAAGGAAAGAAGAATATGTCAAGATCAATTGATACCAAAAGCAGCATCGAAGATGGGATCCTTGTGAGGGAACCGCCAAATCCAGGTCCCAAAGATGGGGTGTGCCATATGAATGAATGCCAGGAAAGTGCAACGATGCTTTAGAAGTCCTCGTGGCCTATCGATACCTAGTACACTCAAAGAATGAGGAAGGCCGACCCAAACTGCCCACCTCAGTAGCTAGGACTGCAAAAACTCAATAGATAATGTGAGTCTAAAACATATATATATATATATATATATATATATATATATATATCTGTGTGTGTATGTATGTATATAAGTCGGTTATATACATATACATACATACATACATACATATATGTATGTGTGTGTGTGTATAGCAAGAGGGAAAGAAGGAAAAGTACGAGGTTAAATAATATATTGTGACAAAGAAGCCAGAGAACATTAACCCCAGCCTAAGTTAGTTACTTAAAAGTAGTAAGACGAGAAGATCATGTATGGTACCATTGTAAAGATGATGCTTACGTCATTAATATTTTTATTATTGATTACAATTCTCTTCCGTAAGACATCGATATGAGATTTTACATTTTGAATGCATTCTTTAAAACTGTTACTATTGGCCAATTTATACGTATTGTTCGAAATCTAACTGAAACAAAACAGAGCGGTTATATAAGTTAAATTATCCGTTGTAGAACTAGTATTATCATTAAAATATCTTTGGTTTCTATCAAAACCAAATATACCAAGCTGCAATAGTGAAAATGGTAACTAACATAACTCGCCGATCAGAAGTGAAGTAAAATCTAAACCTAAACCAAAAGGACTCACAGTTAAAAATATTAAAGGTAATCTTAAAACCAAATTTTTTAAAAATATAGAGAAGCGTGATCTTAGTAAACTGACAATCATAATATAAGTGTGCAATTGTTTCAAGGTTGGTGTTGTAGAAAATATTTTTTTATCGATATGCACTTTCTTCTTTTTTAATAGTTCAATAGTACTAAGTTTTCCATGTAAAAGTAACCACATATGAAGTTTGGATTTAGGGATGGCATTCGCTTTCCACGCGAATTAAAAAATTAGATTCAATTCTCGAGAATTTTAGAATTTGTAGAAGAAGTGGGATGAGAAATTGTTTGTCCTATCCCAACATCAAATTTTAATATCGTTATAGTTGTCTATATTGTATAGTTCTAATTTGGCACATAACAGACCAAACTATTAATAAGTAGTACCTTCCAATGCTTAGTTTAACTCCCAAGTAAAGTTCAGCATGAGCCTATAACCGTCCTACATAAGAGCAATTTTAAATTACAAATACCGTAAAGTTCGGTAAGTTCTACTTTAAGAGGAATAGCAGAGATCCAAATGTCACGCCAGAAGGAACTGTCGTTCCCCAAATGTACTATCTTACTAATAAATAATTTAAAAATGCTAAAGCCTTTTAAAACTGATCTCTAAAAGTGCGATAAGTTGTTGTTGTTGTTAGGAGCCAATTGGTGTAAATTATTGGAGGCTCCGTAAAATTGATTAGAGATTAGTTCTTTCAAATTAAGCTATCATTATTGGCATTGAACTTCTACAACTATTTCCCTAATAAGAGAAATACTAAGTATTATGGAGGTTAATTATCCATAATCCTCCCACGTCTTTCGGTTTGCAAACTAAATCCCAACTAACAAGACACTTAAGATAACCACTGGGCTATCCCCAGCCCACAAAAAGCCTCTCCGAATTTTATATATTTTTATCGATCATCCATTTTGAAAAGAGATAAAATGAAATCTATTAAATCGGTAGTGTTGATAAAATAAAGTTGACTAGAAGTACCCTACCCACCCTCGATAGAAATTTACCGTTACACCTACAAAGTCTTTTTCTAATTTTAGTAATGATAGTTAACCATTCGCTGCACCTAAGTTTGGTTGATCTTATTAAGAACCCTAAATAGTCAATGGGAATGCTCACGGTGTTACAGTTTAAAGTGGAGGCAACCTGACTCTCTATATTACCTACATCGTTTAACAATAAATATAAACTTTTATCAAAGTTTATTTTTAGCCTACTACAACTTAAAATAATTATAAATCGATCTAAATTTATATGACACCTATTTTATGAAATGTAGATCTGAATTTATACCATTAAAATGTTTTCTTCTAACACATGTTGATTGACGCGTTTTTTTAGATCCACCTTGAATCGATCTCTTAGCATTGCATCGTCTTGGAGTACCACTAACTTATTAAATTTGATGTGATATGGGAAAATTTACTTTTGGCGAAGGGAGGGGTGTATTAATCCTTACGGCTATGACATGGCAGCAAGGAGGAAGAGCAAGAAAAGGGAGATCAACAGAATGAGGGGTAGGTTTATTTAAATAGTGAAAATGATGGAAACTAGTTCTCCTTCTTTTACTATTTCTTTGTTTACTTATTCTAGATCTGATTTAGAATTTAAAAAAAATCCCTCACTTCTCTTCTCTTATAGGTGGCCATAACATGGGCAATATATGCCATCAAACATTAAAAACCTTTAAGTAATTAATATTACTTAAATCATATTTAAATGTGTGTCGATATCATATATCGATCCATATATACTTTTTATACACACATCCAATTAATTACTAACGACAAACAAAAATTACTAATAACACCCAATACATTGAATAAATAAGTTTTATTTCATAAATATAAAGTAATTTAATTAATTTGTACAAAATTATAAATCAATTAAACTACATGGAATTATAGAAAAATCACCAAAATAGTTGTACGACTCGTGGGTGCAAATTCAGTCTGCAACTAATATCGAATATTCAATTATTGAGTTACCCATCGCCTTAGCAAGTAAAGTGAAAGTTTGGCTGTATTGCTTATACATCTTTATCAATAAATCTAATTTTACAATTTGAGTGGACCTATCAGTAATAATTGTTTACACCAATCCTCTTTACCTGTACTGCATCGCTTGAAGACTTATAGAATTGAGTTTGAGTCAAAATTCCAATATCTTTCGCATTCAAATTGGTTATTAGATAAACAAAGTCATTGGTTTAATGGTAATATCTAACATTAACCATGCTGCTCTAGCCAGAGATTTTGACTTGAGTTGACTACAGTTGACCATATACTAACCAATAGCTTAGAAGATGAATTCTTTATTGAATAGCATTTCACATCTAATGCTCTAACATAGACCCAACTATAGTCGTCTGATGGTCCTATGCCATGATTTAACTACAATCAAAGTGGCCTATCCACATCGAAGTTTTGTTAACCCGCCTTTTGGAGAGGCAGTACACATGCAGATTTAACCTAAGAGACTTCACGATTCCCAAGGTCGATGAGTGCGGAACAACGACTGTAGAACTCGGAAGCAGAACTCAAATTGATATATGAAGCTAGAATCGAAAGCAGTTGGTATATAAACGATGTAGGGCTCTAGAAATATGGAAGTTAGGCCGGAACCCAAGGGATCGGCATAGCATAGGAGGGATCGGCATAGCATAGGAGGGATCGACATACCTTTATGGAATAGGAGGGATCGACATACTTTCATGGCATATAAGGGATCGATATAGTTTCATAAAGCAGGAGGAATCGACATAGCATTGTGCGGTAGCATTGATCAGCATAGCTTGGTAATATAAGAGGGATCGACATGATTAGTTATATGAGGGATCGGCATGGCTGGTTCCAGAGGGATCGGTATACTTCAATAGCTTTGCAAGATGGAGGGATCGACATTTCAGATGGACCGGCATACTTTGACTCATAGAAAAGGGGTCGGCATGGTTCGTTGCATTAGATTGGTGTACTTCATTGGATAGGGGTCGACATTCATTAACGCCCAAGTACATTCTTGCATTCATCAATCAATAACTTGAGCTCCGTTGACTCAAATGACATGAAATTTGGAGGGTAGGTGGGTAGCATCATGGGAATCACCCAAAGGGATCGCATCCCATTTGGACACTAAAATAGGGTTCGGTACCGATCCCTATTGTAGGGCCTAATGGTCCTGAAAATTTATGAGTGGCCTCGTCTTGGTCTCTTGAACCTTCTGTCAAGTTTCAGCCCAATCTGTGCACGTCTTACCTAATAAATAAAGCAAGCATTTCATTAGAAAATGAATATTATTCTGTCTACTTCTCTTTATCTTCAACTTAGGCTACACTCTACCAATTTTATTCTTTAATTTCATGGATTTGTAAATGTAATTAGGAGTATGAACTAAATAAAGGATATTTTTTTGGAGTGGACGTAACTCGGAGTTAGCCGAACCACTATAAATCTGTGTCTCTATTTACTTGCCTTCTGATTGTTTTAATTTTGTTCTTCATTCATTTCTCTTCATATTTTTGTGATTGGATTGGATATTGGTGCTTTCTTACAATTGGGTGTTGGTGGCCAATTTTGACGCCAATATTTTTATGCTTTCACTGAGAAGCACTTGCACCCGCAGATTTGGAAGCTAGGATCTTAGATTTTGAATTTTGGATACTTGGATATAGGAAGCAATGGTTAGGAAGTCAACATGGAGCGCGCTACAACAAAAGAGCCATATGAAGGGAGTCAAGGGACTTCCTTATGAGCTGGAGCTAATGAAGTATTTATATACATCACCAGGGATGAGATGGAAATGATGATGGATGCTATATAGGAGAGGACGCTGAAAAGGTAGGAGGAGGTAATGTAGAATCTACTCCGACAAATTGGACAAGCTGGAGCCATAGAAGCAGCTGGAATGCAGAATCAACGAGTTGAAGCGACATGAATCGCTAGAAATAAGAATTAGGAACATGGAAATGGAGCTAATAGACAGAGGATTGGAACAGAGCATCCGGGGGAGTCCTCTGCCATCCTAGAGGGATCGACACCGAACCCCAAAGGCTAGGGAGCAAGCCCCTGGGTTTGGTTGGTCACGATGCTGGAGGACCTGCGATCAATCTTGTGCAGCTTGGTGCACATTGGAATTTGGATGCTCGACCAGAGGAATACGTTCCAGAATTCCCCTATAGACTTGGGGCTGAATCCATTTCAAACTTATCTTTATTTAATTTTAATTTGGTTGTATTTCTACCACCACTTAATTCTCATTATTAAATTTTTTTAAATAATATAACAACCAATTATCTTAATATTTATTAGAAAGAAATATTGCTTTATATATCAAAATATATTCTTATATAAAATCATTTAAAACCTTATATAAGGAAATAACAAGTACGCGCTCACACACACACACACACGCACACACACTCAACTCATTCTAGAGTACTACGGACTCTATTTAATGAGTAATCCCCACCAGAGCTAAGGTTCTCGCTTAACCTTTCAGCTTTGATACCAACTGTAACGACCCAAAATCTTCGATCCCAAAAATTCCAAATAGTTAGGAAGAAGAAGAAAGAGATAGAAGAAGAAGAAGAAACACTACAAAGATTCTCACATCCACAGCGGATGAAAATATAATACCAAATAATAACAGTTTACAAAAGAATTCTGTATCTGTCAATTACATTTATGGTACATCAGAGTTACACACATATACAGACACTGGATATACACAATCATCATGTCTCAGATATACAATAATATAATACAGCGGAAATACTCTATACGTTCTTGCCATCTAGCTCACCTCCTGAGCTCCAGAACGTCCTTACCTGAAAATCTGTAATACTCAGTCTGACTCGAGCATTACATCCAAGTAACACCCGGGTTAGGCTGGAAAACAGCGTGAGTAAACCCATCTAACATGGAATACAAAGCATACAACTTATATAAAACCCAAGGTAACTCGTATCAATATCAAATTCACTATTTGTTATAGACATCACTTTTTTCACACATCAAATTTCTAAGTACCAAAATTTAGATTAAATAGACCAATTCACTTAAATCATTTCATTCCAGCCTATTGATTTCACATATTAATCTATAAAAATTCAAAGCGGTTTTGGGTATTTTTCTAATACCCGCCCCCGGTCTCTTCGAATCTCATTCAAGGCATCCAATACCATTCAATCATCCATAAGCAAATTTGATCACTTCCAAAATAAATTTAATCACTTCGAATTGAATTACTAACCTCAATCACTTAGATTCCTTCACTTGACATTAATTAATTTCAAATCCATTAATTAATCATCCCTTAATTATCCATCTTAATTAATCACCCTGGATTAATTATCCTTCAATTACATTCAAGTAATTATCTTTAATTAATTACTCAAATTAATTATTCTTAACCAAAAACAGTAACTAATCTTTAATTACTCCATAAATTAATTAACTATAATTAATTACATTAATCTTTAATTACTTATATTAATTAATTTCTCATAATCACTTATTATTGATTAATTAATCTTAATCAATCAACCTTTAATTACATCATTAATTATATAAATTAATGATTTCTAATTACATTTTAATTTATCCTAATCTATATTAATTACATTAAGTAATTAATCATTAATTAAACCACAAATATTTATCACTCTTGATTTACCTCAACCAGTAATTAACTACCTTTTTATTTACCTCATTAATTAAATTAATTACTCATTTTATAAAAGAAGTTTAAAGGAATTTAAAACCAAATTCATTTTTAAATTCAAACCAATTTAAAAATGCATTTTAACATTCAAGTTGTTAAAATAATTAAATTTAAAAACTTATTTGTTTGAAAACCCAGATTCACTCTTGAATTTCGGATTTAACTTTGATTTAAAACTTGTTTAAAATCTCTACTTTACAATTTAACTTCAGTTTTTAAATATCACTTTTATTTCTTTCAAATTCATTCTTATTTTTATGCTATAATTATTTCACTTCCAAAAATTTACTCTTATATTTCTTCCAAAAAAATCCAATTATATATATATATATATATATATATATATATATATATTTGATGACTCAGTGTACCGAAATATTCAAACAAACCACAGCATTCAATATTCCAATTATCAATAATATTCATCACAGAATATCAACCATTCCAATATATACTATATACTACTATATATATAATATAGCACATCAAAACAATTCAACTATTCAACCAATCATTTAAAAAAAACCAGTAGAGTGAGATTAACTCGCCTTTGCCCCTTAAATTTGCAAATCCACTTCATTCTCGATTTGATTCCACGATTATTAACCTTGTATAAATACTTATATGATTTTATTAATATTCGAACAAATCGAATAATTCATCACATTTTACAAATTTCTTAACTAATTATTTAGTTTAAACTGATTTTCTTATAATAAATAATTTTAATAGCTAAAATAATTTAAATAAGTTTATAAAAATTTATCTCCATCATACATCATTTTTTTAAAATTCGATCAGTAGATGAAAATAGGTATATATATATATATATTTTTTATTTTTATTTTTTCCTTGAAACTATTTATACCATAAATAACACACACACATATATATATTAAATTTTAATAAAATAAATTTCCTTTCCAAACCTATATACATGTACTAAATAAAATAAAATAAACAGAACTGTTTTAAAATTTCTTCACTATAAAATAAAATCTCACCTGTATATATTTATTCATTTATTTAAGTTAAATTAAATTAATGCAGATACCTCGCTTCCTTACCTCAACAGTCTCACCCCATCGAGCCTCCCCTACTCATCGACCAGAGCTTGCCCTCTCACCATTGTGACGAACCCACACCACGAACTTCGAGTGTATGATCGATTTCACCCTAGAGGGGGGGGGGGTGAATAGGGTGATGGTATAAATTATAAAAATTAATTGCGGAAGCTTATAAAATTATTTCAACACAGATCACAGATTAATAGCAGCACAGACAAATAGCAGAATAATAAGCAGAAATAGAACGACACAGAATTTACCCAGCTTCGGCAAAACCCTGCCTACGTGCTGCCCCAAGGTTTCTACTAGAAATTAGTTAGTCAGACGCTTACACACGTAAACTCGCGACACCCGCTATCGACTAAACCTAACTCTACGCTCAGAACCCTGCCACAACTCAGCCACTGAGTTGCGAATTCTCAAGCTACGCCACGTAGCTTGTCCCCTAGTCACACGACTAGAAATTTAAAACGGTTTAAAAAGAAATTACAAATTAAAAAACAATTTAAAATAAAATAACCCCAATTAAAATAAAAAAGCCCTTATACAAAACAGAGAAAAATAAGCCGGCCCCCTTTTGTAATTCGACCCGATCCTTTTTGTTTATTTTCTCCGTTCCTTATAATGGTGGTCGTGTTCTTCTCGTTCCTCCTAATTAAAATTTGGGCTTTCGTCCTACAATCCAAATTAGGGTTTTCAAATTGAAGTTGCCGCTTTTGATTAGCTCGTTTCTCTGATTAGCTCGTTTCTCTGATTAGCTCTCGGCTCTTCAATTTGGATCGAGTTCGTCTATGATTTCGGTATGTACTTTTCTTCTTTTGCTTTGCTGGTTTGATGCTTACTTGAACTCGATGGAAATATGCCGATGATGATTGTAGGGTTTTTATATGGTTCGTAACCCTTGTTTTGCGTTCGTCTGATTTCTTCAACACTATGCTTTCGGCCATTCGATTTTTGTTGAACGGTGATGATTTATTTGACTTAATCAAATTCGTATATTTCACATTACTTGATGGTCACGGTGTTGATTCAATTTCGTGGTCACCACGATTTTGACTTCGATCAGAAACACGGCTTTGATTTCCTTGATTACCCGTGACTTTTTCTTTGACTTTGGCATGTTCGAACTGTTGCATTTGGTATTCCTTCGACCACTGTCTTGCATTCACTCCAAATATTGTAGATACTGGGTTGCTTATTTTTTCGAACTCCGTATATTTGTTGCTTCCCTGACCTGTGCATTCCATTCTCATGTGTTCATATCTGTAGTATATCCTGATGCTCCTGTGCATATTGTTGCTTGATTCTGGATGTATGAGTCTGGGTTTTTCTGCATTGTATACGTGTGTGTGTGTGTGTGTGTGTGTGTGTGTGTGTGTGTATGAACTGCTGTGCATTGAGCATTGTCACTTACTGTTTGCATTAAAGTTGTATTTTCTGTCTTCAAATTTTCACTTGGGCTTTTAGTTGATGTGTTCACATTGATTATGTGCACTGACTTTGTGGTCTTCATATATGTTTGCATCGACTTCTATCCACTGCACTTTCAGTCATGTTGAATTTGGTATCTTCACTTGAGTTGCTTGTATATGTATACAAGTGTTCACTGCTTGTAGTCTGGCTCTGGCCATTGTGTATCCATTGTTGCTTAATGAGTTATTTGAATTGTTGTTGTTACATTTGTGGTCATTGCTGTATTGTTTACTTGATTACTTGAGCTTGCATTTGTTAGTGATGTTGTACTTCACTATTGCCTGGTCTTGTTTGTTCGATCACCTTGCTGTTCCATGGTCTATTTGGTGTTTTGTTCATTTGAGACATCTTAGCTGTGGGTCTGGTTCGCCTTTGATTCATGCTGTACATATTGAGTCTGAGTTGCTCCCGACCGTTATTGCATTTGTACTTGATGTTTACCTATGTACATGCTTCACTGCATCTTCAATTACCTGTTGTACATGCAGTGTATTGACTGTCTGCATTTTGTCTTGTATCACTTGTGTCACTAGTGTACTTGAGTCAGTGGTTTGCTTGATGAAGAGGTTGAACTGTTGTTTGGTGCATTGTGTAGTTGCCGTATCTTGTGCTCGAGCTCTTTGCACACTGATGCATTCTTCTCTGTTCATACCTGTATCATGCTTGGCTTTGTTTGTTATTTAGTGCCTTCTTGAATTTGTGTAGACTGTGCATTACACTTGAGTTGAATCCAGTTTTACAACTCGGGTTTGACCTTGTGCTGAAGTCGAGATTTTATTTATGTTGCACCTGAGTTGAACCCGTCTTTTTATTTGGGTTTGACCTTGTTCTCACCTGTCCCTGTAAATCAATCAAGTGTATATCGGTGTGCACGGCCTTGTGGCATGTACAGTGATACACTGTGCATGTCACATTGTTCGTGTGTGATGAATTCAAATGTAAATAATGACGAACAACCCAAATAACTGAGGCAAATATTATTTTCAAAAATTCATATTTTATTTTATATTGCAAAAATATTTCTTTTTCAATTTTACTGCGTTAGTGAATATTTTTGCAGATTGCTCAGATGCTGGATTCTAACTGGAATGAAGTTGAAGATAAAATACGAATTGAGTGAATGAGTGATGTGTAGTGAGGTTAAATGTAAATATGAAATTGTGATGTATTTGTAATCAAAATTGTATATGTGTAGTGAGAGCTTGAGTTTGTACTATTCAAAATTGTAATAAATATTTGTTTGAATAAAATTTCTGTTTGAATTCAAATTCTGTGTTATTTAATTTTATTCAGCAATTATTTATTTAATCTATGAAAAATAAAATAGTACATTAACAAATACATTTAAACGAATGTATATATGTTTATTATCATCAAACAAAAATCATATAAGCGCATATTCAACAATCTCCCCCTTTTGTTGATAACAAACATATATTTAAGATTTTGAAGAATATTAAATGTATTTGATCATTGATATGCTCTAATTTCTCCCCCTATTTAAATGCTTCCTCTCTACACAAAGCTCCCCCTACATATATGCATACAATTAAATAATATGCAAATGAGCCTAGATGCAAATAGAAAATTATTTGACCTTTGCTTGATTTTATTTGACAAAATCTTAACTTTTCTCTCCCCCTTTTGTTATCAGCAAAAGTATAATAGTGTTAGAGAAAATAGAGATAAAGTGATCGATATTAATCCAACATTAAAACTCAATTGAATATAAATATTAAATTTCAATAAAAAATCAAACAAAAATCATAAATATTTTGTTAGGTGCATATTCCACTTTTAGAATGATGGGAATTATGTCATCATATAAAACCATACAGTTGTGTCTATTTGTGGTATATTTATATCAGGAATTTGAATATCTACTAACCATGCATAACCGTTAGGACTTTTAAATGAGATTAGTAGTATTCCAATTTTATTTTAAAAAAAATGAATTCAAGTATCTTCTAACCACGCATAACCGTGAGGACTTTTAAATGGGATTGGAATCAACTTGTTTATTTTAAAAATCAACTTTTGATATGCGTTCCATACATGCATAACCGTGAGGACTTTTAAATGAGCATGGAAGCACATAACAAATTCCAAGTAATTCACCCATGCATAACCGTGAGGACTTTTAAATGAGAGTGAATACTTTGGTAATTATTTATTATTAATTTTTTTTACTATATAAATTTTTCTATTTTTTTTAAAAAAAAAGTGAAAATGAAAAACGAACGATTCCTGTTTAAAGTACCACATATTGACAAACTATATAGAATTTTGATGAGTGATGGTTGTTAGAAATATGATAGAAATAGAGATGGTCATGGCATTTTTACCAACAAAAGTTTTATAACTCTTGTTTAAATTTCTAAAGAAATTTACTAATTATACCGTCTCGAGTCATAATATATGATAAATATCAACACTCGTCACTTTTTCAATCACTATTTTTTCTTTTCGATAATCATTAGGGAGTCAGATTAGTCAAAATTGTCATTTAAAATCAAATTCAAAAATAATTATGAAATTAATTTTTCAAAATGACTAATCTGAAAATATGGTCAAAAATGATTTTCTCGAGGGGGTTTTATAAGAAAATTTTATGCTATTTGAAAATTATTTGAAATGAAAAACATGTAGATATTTTCTTTGAAAAACGATGCAGTTACTAAATGTCTCTAAAATTACGTTCAACCAGTAATTTTTCTATCAACTAGATTACCAGTGTAATCTGCATCTGAATTTCTTTTCCACTCAAAATCATCATTAATTGAATTTGGTTGACCAAACCATGAAGTGTGCACCAAAAAATTTCAAACTCAATTTTAACAACAATTTAAATGACATTCTTTGAATTTGAAGTGAAGCCATGTAAACAATCAATAACCGTGAATATAGAGTTAGCCGTATTATAAGCAAATGTATTATCATCCAATAAAGCACTATTTTTAATCCAAACTAATATATGAAGTAAATCAAAGAATCTAGAGAATTTTATAGTGTTTTTGGCATAAGAATATAATTTGGCCAACTATGTTGAACAAGTCAGAATCAAAATCATTATCTTTTCATCATCTCAATATTGGCTGATTTTAATTCAGAATATGGTGCAGATTATCACATTTAATATATCGTACAAATAAATATACCTTTACCTGTTTTACCTTTACGATATTTTTCATTGTTGTCCGTTGTGATTCTGTCACCTTTATACTAGGCTAAGGAACTTTGCTTTGTTGCCCGTTGTGTTTCTGGAACAGCCAAAAATCCAGAGAACACTGTTGTTGTTCCTTAGCCTGCCACCACACCTACACGTTGAAAGATTTTTGTGACCTATTTGTTTTTATAGGTCCATGATTGTTAGTGGCAGAATATTTTGAAAAATAATTTTGTAAAGACCCAAAACTATTTATAATTGTTCCATTCGGCACCCAAATTTGTTTAACTTTGAGAGATTTTATATTTGTGCCTTTTGGAACCCAAATCGGTATAGTTTTCAAATGTTTGGGGTCTATACCAACAATTATTGTGATCGTGTCCAAATTTTCTACAAATTGTGCACATTAAATTTTCTCGATTAATCTCATTTCTAACATTTTTAGATTGATTATATCCAAGTCCTTGTCTAACTGTATTAACAGTTTGTTTCCCTAATAGCATATTCAATGATTTTCCACTTTTTGAAAATTTATGTAAAGTCGTTGACAATTGTTGGACTTGTGTTTTGAGAGATTCATTTTCGTTCAATAATTGTGTGCACTTTTTAATAGAATTTTCTCTCCTAGTATTTTCATTTTCTTTCAAAATCAGAATTTCATTTTCAAGTGATTTTATTTTAATTTCTGATTTTTTGATTTTTTCTTCAAATGTTGGACACTTATCACACTTAGGGATCCTACTTTGATAGGTTCTAACTAATTGGTCAAGTTGTTCATTTAATTCTATCAAAGTAACTTTTTGTGATTCAAGTTTAGCATATTTCTCCCTAAGTCGTTCAAAACAGCCATTTTCTTCGTGGAAATAAAAAAGTAATTCAGAGTGAGTAAGTTTTGATGCCTCGCTTGGCTCGTCATCGTCGCTATCAGTTATATTTCCTTGAAGGCACATATCTGCTTTCTCACTCTCACTGCTAGTACTTTTATCATTCTCATCCATTTCATCCCAAGTGGCTGCAAAACTTTTCTTTTTCTGTTTCTTTCCAAAGTCGCGTCGATTTCGAGGACAATTGGGCATGATGTGTCCGGGTTGGTTGCACTTATGACAGATGATCTCCTGTTCTTCTGAGTAGTCAAGTGCTTTGCTATTCTGCTTTTCAATTCCCAATTTCGAGCTGGATTTCCGTATTTGCGATTCCACCTTTTGAATTTCTTTATTAGTAGTGCCAGCTCTGCTGCTCCATCATCATCGTTATCATCATCACTTTCGGTTGTTCCTTTGAGTGCTATTGATTTCTTTCGAGTATCTCCTCCTTCACGCTCTTCCTTGAATTTCATTTCTAGCTCATAAGTGGTGAGATTTCCGATGAGTTCTTCAACTTTCATTTGTTTTAAGTCTTTTGATTCTTGAATGGCAGTCACTTTCGCTTCAAATTTGCGTGGAAGGACTCTGAGGATTTTTCGGACTATCTCCAACTATGTGTATGATTTTCCAAGAGCTTTTGATTTATATACGATATTGGAAAGTCGTCCATGCATCTCTTTAACAATTTCTTCCTTCACCATTGTGAAGTTCTCGTATTCGCTGCTTAGCATGGCAAGGCGAGATTCTTTGGCTTGAGATGTTCCTTCGTGAGTCACTTCTAGTGTGTGCCATATTTCCTGCACAGTTAGACAATGTGAGACACGATTAAATTCAAATTGATCCAATGAACAGATAATAGAATTCATAAATTTAGCATTAGTATTTTGTAATTTATTTTCTAGTTCTGTCCATTGTTCCTTTGGTTTATCTATTTCCTGATTATCAACAGTTATAGTCGGTGTTCTATAACCTGTCTCAACAATATTCCAAGCGTCAATGGTTTTCAAAAAGATTTCCATCCTATTTTTCCAATAAGCATATTCACCATTGAGCATTGGTGGTCTAACTATGGATTGACCCTCGGCAAAAGCAGCATTAAAGAAGCCATTTTAAAAGTTCAACTTTTTAAAATAAAAATTGGTTTTTTTTTTGTAAAATCAAATTTTTAAAACAAAAACGGCTTTTGTTCCTAGCTCTGATACCACTTGTAGGATCGATTTCACCCTAGAGGGGGGGTGAATAGGGTGATGGTATAAATTATAAAAATTAATTGCGGAAGCTTATAAAATTATTTCAACATAGATCACAGATTAATAGCAGCACAGACAAATAGCAGAATAATAAGCAGAAATAGAACGACACAGAATTTACCCAGCTTCGGCAAAACCCTGCCTACGTGCTGCCCCCAAGGTTTCTACTAGAAATTAGTTAGTCAGACGCTTACACACGTAAACTCGCGACACCCGCTATCGACTAAACCTAACTCTACGCTCAAAACCCTGCCACAACTTAGCCACTGAGTTGCGAATTCTCAAGCTACGCCACGTAGCTTGTCCCCTAGTCACACGACTAGAAATTTAAAACGGTTTAAAAAGAAATTACAAATTAAAAAACAATTTAAAATAAAATAACCCTAATTAAAATAAAAAAGCCCTTATATAAAACAGAGAAAAATAAGCCGGCCCCCTTTTGTAATTCGACCCGACCCTTTTTGTTTATTTTCTCCGTTCCTTATATTGGCGGTCGTGTTCTTCTCGTTCCTCCTGATTAAAATTTGGGCTTTCGTCCTTCGATCCAAATTAGGGTTTTCAAATTGAAGTTGCCGCTTTTGATTAGCTCGTTTCTCTGATTAGCTCTTTTCTCTGATTAGCTCTCGGCTCTTCAATTTGAATCGAGTTCGTCTATGATTTCGGTATGTACTTTTCTTCTTTTGCTTTGCTGGTTTGATGCTTACTTGAACTCGATGGAAATATGCTGATGATGATTGTAGGGTTTTTATATGGGTTTGTAACCCTTGTTTTGCATTCATTTGATTCTTCAACACTATGCTTTCGGCCATTCGATTTTTGTTGAACGTTGATGATTTATTTGACTTAATCAAATTCGTATATTTCACGTTACTTGATGGTCAAGGTGTGGATTCAATTTCATGGTCACCACGATTTTGACTTTGATCAGAAACACGGCTTTGATATCCTTGATTACCCGTGACTTTCTCTTTGACTTTGGCATGTTAGAACTGTTGCATTTGGTATTGCTTCGACCATTGTCTTGCATTCACTACAAATATTGTTGATACTGGGTTGCTTATTTTTTCGACCTCTATATATTTGTTGCTTCCCTGACCTGTGCATTCCATTCTCATGTGTTCATATCTGTAGTATATCCTAATGCTCCTGTGCATATTGTTGCTTGATTCTGGATGTATGAGTCTGGGTTCTTCTGCATTGTACACACACACACACACACACACACACACATATATATGAACTGCTGTGCATTGAGCATTGTCACTTACTGTTTACATTAAAGTTATATTTGCTGTCTTCAAATTTCACTTGGGCTTGTAGTTGATGTGTTCACATTGATTATGTGCACTGACTTTGTGGTCTTCATATATGTTTGCATCGACTTCTATCCACTGCACTTTCAGTCATGTTGAATTTGGTATCTTCACTTGAGTTGCTTGTATATGTATACAAGTGTTCACTGCTTGTAGTCTGGCTCTGGCCATTGTGTACCCATTGTTGCTTAATGAGTTATTTGAATTGTTGTTGTTACATTTGTGGTCATTGCTGTATTGTTTACTTGATTACTTGAGCTCGCATTTGTTAGTGATGTTGTACTTCACTATTGCCTGGTCTTGTTTGTTCGATCACCTTGCTGTTCCATGGTCTATTTGGTGTTTTGTTCATTTGAGACATCTTAGCTATGGGTCTGGTTTGCCTTTGATTCATGCTGTACACATTGAGTCTGAGTTGCTCCCGACCGTTATTGCATTTGTACTTGATGTTTACCTATGTACATGCTTCACTGCATCTTCAATTACCTGTTCTACATGCAGTGTATTGACTGTCTGCATTTTGTCTTGTATCACTTGTGTCACTAGTGTACTTGAGTCAGTGGTTTGCTTGATGAAGAGGTTGAACTGTTGTTTGGTGCATTGTGTAGTTGCCGTATCTTGTGCTCGAGCTCTTTGCACACTGATGCATTCTTCTCTGTTCATACCTGTATCATGCTTGGCTTTGTTTGTTATTTAGTGCCTTCTTGAATTTGTGTAGACTGTGCATTACACTTGAGTTGAATCCAGTTTTACAACTCGGGTTTGACCTTGTGCTGAAGTCGAGATTTTATTTATGTTGCACCTGAGTTGAACCCGTCTTTTTATTTGGGTTTGACCTTGTTCTCACCTGTGCCTGTAAATCAATCAAGTGTATATCGGTATGCACGGCCTTGTGGCATGTACAGTGATACACTGTGCATGTCACATTGTTCGTGTGTGATGAATTCAAATGTAAATGATGACGAACAACCCAAATAACTGAGGCAAATATTATTTTCAAAAATTCATATTTTATTTTATATTGCAAAACTATTTTTTTTTCAATTTTACTGCGTTGGTGAATATTTTTGCAGATTGCTCAGATGTTGGATTCTAACTGGAATGAAGTTGAAGATAAAATACGAATTGAGTGAATGAGTGATGTGTAGTGAGGTTAAATGTAAATATGAAATTGTGATGTATTTGTAATCAAAATTGTATATGTATAGTGAGAGCTTGAATTTGTACTATTCAAAATTGTAATAAATATTTGTTTGAATAAAATTTCTGTTTGAATTCAAATTCTGTGATATTTAATTTTATTCAGCAAATATTTATTTAATCTGTGAAAAATAAAATAGTACATTAACAAATACATTTAAATGAATGTATATATGTTTATTATCATCAAACAAAAATCATATAAGCGCATATTCAACATCGAGTTCGACAACCCACAGCACACCATGAACCCTTCCAAGACAGCCGGAATCTCCCATTAGTCCCCTGCCGTCGAGCTCGCTCCTACCCAGATGCGTCACCGCTTCCATATCCCATTGACCATGCCGACGCTCTTGGCTCGTCCACAAGAAAATAATGCTGCGACCTTCAATTCGTCGTGCACGAGCTCCAGATTGCGAGTGATTCAAGAACGCATCGCCCCACACATACGCTTCTCGCCATCCCGTGCACGAATCGATCCCATGCCCAAATTTCAATACGCGACCTCTAGTCGCGACTTGTTCGCGTGCCACCATGGAATTGTTTTGAGTGCCGAATTAGATTGGGATTTGATCGGGTTTATATATATATAAACATATATATAATAAACTGGAGAGGAAAAGAAATTTGGGCAAAGAATTTTTGTTCAGCCATTTTATTTAGTTTCTGTTCGATTTCTTTTCTTTTTTTATTCATGAGGAAAGAAGAGGGAAACATTTCGTTCTTTTAAATGAGAAGAGGCATGTTGGAGAAGGTTGGCTACAGTGATCGATAAGAGGGGAAAAAGTTTGGACGTGAAAAGAATTTTAACCAGAATATACATATATTTTTAATTATATTTAAATTGTCTCGATAAATGCAACTCAAAATCTTAATCTCCTATCGAGGCGTGCCTCTAGACGCTCATAATGTTATACCCCTATTCCAAACGCAATGGAAAAGATTTCAAGCCCTAATTCGACCGTATGGATAAGATAGCTTTTTAGATCAGTTATTATATTGAATTTCGATATAAATTTCAACGCGTTTACATATCGTACGCTCCCACAACAACTCCAAACACTACGAAAATTGAAATCCGATAATAATACAATTTTACGAATCCAATGGAACTAGTTTCGTCGAATTCCGAGACTGCGCCTCGGAAGGCTATTTTTAAATATCGATTTAAACGATATATTTTCAAAACTGAACGAATCACTTCCAATTTCAATTTAAAAGTTTTTATTATCTTCAGAACTATCAATATAAACTTTACAAGCCTTCAAATTATTTTTAACAGGCTTAAAACTCCAGATTCCACATTTTATCCAACTTCAAATTATTTAATTTAATAATTAAATTACCCAATAAATGGTGATATTTGAATTCAAGTTAAAAATTAACTTTTAAACATTTAAAATCAATTTAATGTTCAAATTTCAAATGGTCAAAAATTCCCGATCGTCACAGGGGACGGGGGCAGCTTAGGTATGATGATAGGAGAACACCATTGGAAGACAATGACGGGTTTGCGGCGATGATAAGTCGAGCTATGCGTGGAAGATTAGTGAACATGGTTTTAGAGGATGTAAATGGAAGTCCATTCACTCCAAATATCAAGCAAGTTAGGAAACTACCAGAGTTCGAACTACCAAGGCTTGAGACATATGACGGAAAAATGGATCCCGCTGTTCATCTGAAGAGATATATGAGACATATGAAAGTACAGGGGAATCGAAGGAAGTGTATTATCGACTTCTTCATAGAGGAGGGTGAATAGGGTAATACTAATAATAATAAAAATTAATGCGGAAATATATATAATAATTGCAGCATAGATAATAGCAGAATAATAAAAGCAGAAATAGAACAACACAGATTTACCCAGCTTCGGTAAAACCCTGCCTATGTGACGCACCCAAGATTTCCGCTAGAAATTAAGTAGTCAGACGCTTACACATGTAAACACGTGACAACCGCTAATGACGAATCTAAATCTACACTCAAAACTCTACCATAATTCAGCCACTGAGTTACGAATTTTCGAACAACACCATCGTAGTTCGTAACCTAGTCACACGACTAGAGAGTTATATAATTTTAAAAAGGAAAATTACGAAATAAATAAAAAACAATGTAAACGAAACCCTATTAAAATTCTATACCCAAAGTAAGTTATAATAGAGCCGACCCAATTGATATTAAACCAAAAGGTGTCTCTCTTTTATTATTTTCGTGGCCGATGCTTTCTTCATTCCTCTTCCAAAAACTAGGGCATTGTTCGATTGAAGCTCTGATTCGAAATTGATCGATTTCAGTGATGATTTGAGTTGCCTTCCCAATTGATTCCTTGGCCTTGATAATTTGCAACGGCTTCAAGTTGTGTCGAGCTTGAATGCTACGATTTAGTACGTGATTTTCTTGTTCGATCCTTAATTTGCTCGACTTCGATTCGAGTTATATTTTTTTTATGATTTAGCTAGCTCTGTTATTTTCTTGAACTTGAATCCCTAATATGGCGTTGATGAATTGGGTTTTATAGAGAACTAACACCTTAATTTTCGTTCGTATTTTGATTTGAATTCTTCAACTAATTTTGTTTGGCCATTCGATTTTGTTTGAACACTGGTGATTATTTTGACTTGTTCATGTCATACTCGTTTGGATTTGGTTACGTTCTTTTCTGGCATTTTAATTTTTTCTCGTTCATGTCTTCTATGACTTCGACACTTTGAATCCTTGAGATAATTGACTTGGTTAATTCGTGTTCATCATATTATGTACCGCGAAATAAAAGTTAACTTCGACATGTAAGTTCGGTGATATTTAAAACACCTCTGACTTGTTCGAACTCCTTTTTGCTATGTTGATTTGTATTTATGTTAATTTGGAACTTCATGTATACATCATTATGTTGCAGTCTTCTCTGCTGTATATCCTCATGCTTGTTGTTGCATTAGTTTGGTTGCATACCTGAATGCATGTACTTGGTTGCACTGTCCACTTGCATTGACTTACACTACTTTGTATACTTGGGGTCTGGTCTTCACTGTTGCGTGTGTACAATACATACATACATACATACATACATACATATATATGCGTGTATGTATACATGTGTTTATGTACTGTCACATTGTATTGCTCTTTCCAAATCTGAATTGTTGTTTTGATCTGTTTCTTTGCACCAGACCATGCCATTGAACATGTTTGCTCAAGTCTATTGGCATGTTAGTTAATCACAATTTCATTTTACTCAGAGCCTCTGGTCTAGTTGGTTCCATGTGTTGTTGTCGTTTGGTCTATGTTCACCTTAGTTTCGTATTGTTCGAGCCATACTTGTTCGCTCTCTTGTGTGTATATGTGCACTGGTTCATGTTCATGCTTGTTGCACTTTGTACATATGCATTATGGACTTACCATATGTATATTTGAGGTGTTGTATGTTGTTTTATGTGCACCTGAGTTGAATCCAACTTACGGCTCGGGTTTGGCCTTGTGCTCACATGTCCCTATAGTTTTAAATGCAAGTGTATATCGGTGTGCACGACCTTGTGGCTTGTACAGTGATACACTATGCATGTCACAAGTTGTTCATGTATGGTGAATTCTAAAAAAGATGACGAATAACCCAAATAACTGAGGCAAATAACATTTTCAAAACACATACTTTAATTTGCACTGCAAAATATTTTCCTTTTCAATTTTTCTATGTTAGTATTTGTTTTGCAGACAGCTCAGAAGCAAGATACAAGCTAGAATATGGTTGAAGATCAAATGTGAGTGATGAGTGAATGTACGGAGGTGAAAATGTATGTAAAAATATATAGTGAAAATTGTGTTGTATTTGAAATTGTATTGTAATTGAAAATGTATAAATGTAGTGAGTGCTCAAAGTTGTACTATTTGAATGTTTAATAAAATGTTTGTTTGAATAAAATATTTGTTTGAATTTGAATTATGAGTTATTTATTTTATTTGACAAATATTTATTTAATTATGTGAAAGATAAAATAGTACAATAAGAAATACATTTAAATGAATATATATATATATATATATGTTTATTATCATCAAACAAAAATCATATACTAGGATATTTAACAATCTCACCCTTTTGATGATAACAAACATATATTAAGATTTTGAATTTATTAAATATATTTGGTCATTGATGAAATCTTTTTTCTCCCCCTATTTGAATGCTCCCTCTCTACAATAAAGCTCCACATTCATTTATGCATTAAAATAAATAAAAAAGTGCAATGCATGAAAATAAAAATATGCAAATGAACTTGATGAGAATATGCAAATAAAAGAATATTTGAACTTTATTTGCCAAAATCTTAACTTCTCTCTCCCCCTTTTGTTTTCAACAAAAGAGTAATAGTGTTAGAAAAATAGAGACTAAATTAAAGACATGAATAAAAAGATTAATACCCAATCGAGTATAAATATTAAATTTCAGTAAAAATCAAACAAAAATCATAAATACTCTATTGGGCGAATATTCCAGTTTAGAGTGATAGGGGTGATGTCGGCATATAAAACAATATAGTTATGTCTATTTATGGTATATTTATAACAGGAATTTGAATACTTACAAACCATGCATAACCGTTAGGACTTTTAAATGAGATCAGTAGTATTCCTAATTTTTTTTAAAAAAAATTAAGTATCTTCTAACCACGCATAACCTTGAGGACTTTTAAATGGGATAAGAGTTAACTTGTCTATCTAATAATTAATTTTGATATGTGTTCAATACATGCGTAACCATGAGGACTTTTAAATGAGCATGAAAGCACATAACCAAATATTCCAAGCAATTCATCGATGCATAACCGTGAGGACTTTTAAATGAGAGTGAAACTTTGGATGTTTTTATTGCTAATTAAATGAGGAAAATGAATAATTTCTTGTTTAAAATACCACAATTTGACATGCTATATTGGATTTTGACGAGTGATGGTCGTTAGAAATAAGATAGAAATAGAGACAGTCATGGAATTTTTACCAACAAAAGTTATTATAAATCTTGTTTAAATGTTTAAAGAAATTTACTAAATATACTTTCTAAAGTCATAATGTACGATTAATATCAACACTCATCACATTTTTCAGTAACTATTTTTCTTTTTGATAATCTATAGGGAGTCAGATTAGTTAATGTATTCATTTAAGATCAAATCCAAAAATATAAAATCAAATTTCTAAAATGCCTAATATGGGACGAAATCGACAAAAACTATTTTCCAAAAGAGGTTTTGTAAAAATGTCTACCAATTGAAAATCGATTGAATGAAATTTATGAAGATATTTTCTTTATGAAAGTGATGCAACTAATGAATGTCTCAACATAAAAGACATTCTACTATTAATTTTCTATCAACTAGACTACTAGTAGAATCTGCATTTGACTACCCCTTTAAATCACAGTTATCATAAATTAGATATCATAGGCCTGACTGTGAAGTAGCAACAATTACCTTATAATCATTTTACAGCTTTTAAAGTTGGATTCCTTAAGGATTTGTTTGAAAACATGCGCATAAACAACTAGTGAACATAATGTCAGATCTAGAAGTAGTAAGATAAACAAATATATCCACGTGTATCTAGAGTAATCATCAACGAATACAAAACAACATCTCTTATCACCTAAACTTGCAATATCGTTAATCCAAACAAATCTATATGAAATAGTTCAAGGATGAAAAGATGATTGGTTAACATTTTTGCACAAATCAGAATCAAAATCAACATTCATTTCTTTATCACATAACTGACTAATTTAAATCAGATTGTGGTGCAGATTTTCAGCATTTAATATATCGTTCATGATAAATGTAACGTTACCTATTACCTTTATGATAATTTTTTGTTGTTACCCATTGTGACTTACCACCTTTGTTCTAGGCTAAGGAACTTTGATTTGTTGCTCGTCGTGTCCCAGGAACAGCCAAAATCCAGGTAACACTATTATTGTTCCTTAGCATGCCACCATACCTACATGAGAAAAGATTTTTGTGACATTTTTGTTTCTGTAGGTCCATGGTGGTTAGCGAGAAACTATTTTGAAATCTATGTTTTTGTAGACCCAAGATAATTTATATTTGTTCCCTTTAGTACTCAGATTTGGTTGACTTTAATGATCTTATATTCGTGCCCATTGGAACGAAAATTGGTATGGTTTAATGTGTTTGGGTCTATACCAACAATTATTTTGATTGTGTCCAATTTTTCTACAAATTGTGCACTAAGATTTGATATGATTAATTTTACTTTCAACTCTTTCAGATTGAGTGCACGCAAGTCCTTGTCTAACGGTATTAATAGTTTGTTTCCCTAATAACAAATTTAGTGATCTTTCTTCTTTTGAAAATTTCCCTAAAGTTGTAGACAGTTATTGGACTTGTGTTTTGAGAGATTCATTTTCATTCAACAACAGAGTGCATCATTTAATAGAATTTTCTCTCCTAGTATTTTCACTTTCTTTCAAAATCAGAATTTCATTTTCAAGTGATTTAACTTTAATTTTTGATTTTTTGATTTCTTCTTCAAATGATGGACACTTATCACACTCAGAGCTCTTATTTCGATAATTTTTAACCGATTGATCAAACTGTTTATTTAGTTATATTAAACTATCACTTTGTGATTCTATTTTAGCGTACTTCTTCCTAAGTCGTTCAAAACAGCCATTTACCTCATTGAAATATATAAATAATTCTGATTGAGTATGTTTTGATACCTCACTTGGCTCATCATCATCACCGTCAGTTGTTTCTCCTTGAAGACACAAATTTTCCTCTTCCTTCTCACTGCCTATGCTTTTATCAGCATCCTTAGTTTCATCCCAAGTAGCTGCAAAACTTCTCCTTTTCGGTTTCTTTCCTTGGCTGAGTCAATTCTGAGGACAGTTTGGTTTGATATGACTGGGTTTATTGCAGTTGTGACAGATGATCTCATGCTCTTTTGAGTAGTCCAAAACTTTGACTATTCTGCTTTTTAGCTGCTGATTTAGAGCTGGATTTGCATACTTATGTTTCCACCTTTTGAATTTCTTTACTATCGGTGCCAGTTCTGCTGCACCATCATCATCATCATCAACTTAACTTTCAGTTGTTCCTTTGAGAGCTATTGATTTATTTAGAGTATCACTTTTTCACGTTCTTTCTTGAATTTCATTTCTAGCTCAGAAGTGGTGATATTTCCGATGAGTTCTTCAACTTTGATTTGTTTCAGATTTTTTGATTCTTGAATTGCTGTAACTTTTGTTTCAAAATTTCGTGGAAGGACTCTGAGGATTTCTCGAACTTTTTCCAATTCTGTGTATGATTTGCCGAGAGCTTTTGATTTGTATACGAGATTAGAAAGTCGTTTATACATCTCTTTGACATTCTCACCCTTGGCCATCGTGAAGTTCTCGTATTCACTATTAAGCAAAGCAAGACGAGATTCTTTGACTTTGGAGGTTCCTTCGTGAGTCACTTCAAGTGTATGCCTAATTTCCTGCGTAGTTTAACAATGTAAGACACGATTAAATTCAATTTTATACAATGAACAAATAATAGAATTCATAGCTTTAGCATTAGCATTCTGTAGTTTGTTTTCAAGATCTGTCCATTGATCCATCGGGTTTTCAATTTCTTGATTATCTACCACTATAATTAGTGTGATATATCCCGTATTAACAGTATTCCATGCATATATGGTTTTCAGAAAAAATTTCATTCTATTTTTCTAGTAAGCATATTCACCATTGAACATGGGTAGTCTAATAGTGGATCGACCCTCAGTAAAAGCATTATTAAAAGAAGCCATTTAAAAAATAAAATTTTTTAAAACAAAAAATTGGTCTTCAAAAAATCAAATTTTAAAAACAAAAAATGGTTTTTGTTCCTAGCTCTCATACCCCTTGTATGATCGATTTCACCATAAAGGGGGGAAGGAGTGAATATGGAGATACTAATAATAATAAAAGTTAATGTGGAAATATATATAATAATTGCAGCACAAATAATAGCAGAATAATAAAAGCAGAAAAAGAACAACACAGATTCACCCAACTTAGGTAAAACCCTACCTACGTGCTGCCCACAAGGTTTCCACTAGAAATTAAGTAGTGAGAGCCAATGGTCTACGTTTGATTTTGCCGTGATGGTAATGTAACATTGGTAGACTGCGACCTATAGAGACGCAGCAAAAGTAGAGAGGTCGTGAGAGCCTAAGGCTACATTGGGACTTTACTGATGTAGTCTGTGACCTATGCGGAAGTGGTGAAGTTTCATCTGGCAGCGAAAATCGAGGGCGTTGATGCCTACAATTACATAGACTTTTGCCGTGATGGCAACGTAACCCGGGATGTAACTACGATCTATGTTGGGTTCCATGGCGTAACCGAGGGGCACAGAGTGCCTACAATTGTCCATGGAATTTGCCGGGATAGCAACGTAACCATCGGGTTAACGGTGACCATCGGGTTAACTGCGACCATGGAGTACGAATTTTCACTGGGTGTTGGAAACGGGTTTACCAAGTACTTATAGATTTTCAGTCTTACGCCTGATCAACGTATGACAGAATTTCTGTGAGAACAAGGATGGACTTGATGAAACATCGAGTTATGAAAAGTATTTTATAAAACTATTATGATAATATTATATAGATTTTAAAGTGTTTTAAAAATGTTAAATAAAAAGAGCTTTTAGTTAAAATGTCAAAGAGTAATTTATATGATTTTATGTATTGAATAAATTTTGGCTTCGTTCCTTTTCGAGGACGAAAAGATTCAAAGGGGGAAGAAATGTGATAACCTTGATTTTGATCATCTGAAAATTGGTAATTAACTGATTATTCTATATTGAGATACTGATTTTGTTTGATTGAACAAATAAAACTTTGATGATTATAATATATTTGGATATGTATATAGATGAAGTTGAAGTAAATAAATTCTGATAATATAAATTTCTATTTCAAGGCAAAATAAAATATGATTGTTACCATTCATATATAAGATATTTATAGAATGGTGTGATTTGGAATTTTTATAATCTTCTAATAAGATATGATTGCCTTTTAAATAAATATTATAGTAAATAAAGTTTGGAATTGAAATTCAATTCAATTGTAAACATTTTAGAAATAAATTGGATTTAAAAACTCTATGTTTTAAAAACTAGTATATTTATATAAATTTTTGTAAGTGTACAATTGGAAAACAATATCATTTTCTTTTAAGTTATATATAAATAAATAAAAGAGAAGTTTTAAACACATAAAACATAAGAGAATTTAAAATAAGTTTTAATATTTGTAAATATATAAAGCATGTAAAATACAAGTGGAAGCTAAGGATAACATACATTGACATCCGTTAGCATATTGGTAGCATAATGAATACAAGTGGCAAACTTAAATTTTCTTTTAGAATTTAATTATAAATAAAAGTAGAGAAAACCAGGCTATGAGTTTTCAGTTTAAACATTTTCTTTCATTTTCAAAATTTAAAGGAAACTTAAATCAAACTATTTCAGTTTTCAACCATTTGAAGATTAAAGCAAAAGCAAGTTTCAAGCATCAGATCATTTCAATATCAATTCAGTTTCGAATCAAAACAAATTGTTTCCATATAAAAATTTAAAGTTGTTCTCTGTTTATAAATATCAAGTGAGTAAACAAAACTTTTAATCTGTTCTAAAATCTTGTTGCATGCTATGAACTTGAAGTGAAGTATGACAAATGTTTATATGATTGTTTAAATTTGAATTATATGTATATCTATAAGATAGAATGGGTGTGCGTGTCTGAATAAAGGATGTTTGTTCTATTCATACTGTACAGGTTCAAAAATTTGATCAAAAATCCAAATTCTATTTCCTGGATTCTCGTTAGTCTTCATTATATTTTGTTTGAAATAGCAAGATCATTGGTTTAAAAATATACTAGGTAAGAATCTGATAGTAGTTTTCATTAAAGAGAAGAAGAATAGTAGGATTCCAATGCACATCAAAATTTTGACTTTAACAATTTGTTGTTTCAAGTATATAATCTGATTCATTATCGAAAACTAGGATTTTTAAAACTAAATCATGATTTTTAGGGTAGTAAATCTAGATGAAACATGAGATGAACGTGGATGGTGTTTTTGTCATTTCTTGGCGATTGGGGTGATCTGGGGGGTCGGGATCATGGCTGGAGGTAGCGGAGGAGTTGTCAAGCTCGACAAAAATGTTAGGTGAATTATTAATTCACCATGGCGGCGGTAGATCGTCTTTGTAGGTTTTAGCCCTTGTTCTGGTCGTGACTAAAAATTAGCCTGCTGCATCGCCGTCGTAGCATCGGGGTTGACCAGTCGAGGGGAAAATGAAGCGTGGGGTCGTGGCGAACCTTTAGACAGAGTTTCGTGAATTCTGGAGGTTGGCGTCGTCGGGACGAGGCGGTTCTTGGTCGATGGTTGGGTTCCAACGGGGTTCTGAGGGGTTCGATTTCGATTTCGAGATCGATCGGAAAAACTGGTTGGTCTAATGGCTTGAGGAGATTGTAGGCAACTTGTCGGCGATGATCTTGGAGGCCAGAGTTTCACCGCTCAGTGCATGTGCACGAAGTGATTCCTATGCATCAGTGTTTGTATTGGAAAAGAAGGGAGAGCCTCAGGGTCGATCTCGAGGAATGGAGGGGATTTCTCGTGTTCGTCTTCAAGTGTGTACGAGAGTGTTATAACAGGTTAAAAGTTTTAAGTTTTTTATTTTTAAAAAAAAGGAAAAAAAAGGAGAAGTTTCTCGGGGGTGTCTCGGGATGGGTTCCGGGTTGAACCCGAAGTGAGGGTGTTAACAGTTTTTAAAATGTAGATAAAAGTAAGTTTTAAACTTTAAGTAAATCAAGTTAATATTTATTCTTTGTTAAAAAATGTTCTTAAATATTGGTTTGAGAAGTTGTGGGATATATTTTACTTAAATTAATTAAGTAGATTCTTAAGTTTATTTTAAACTTAATTTAAATATTGATTAAGAAATTAATTAAGGGATAGAATGTTGTAAATTTATATGTGAATGATAATTAAGTAACTAATAAAGATAAATAGGTTATCTTGAATTTAATTAAGATTTTTGGGCAATTTAATTAATGAAGTAATTAAAGAAAAATTAATTAATTAATGATTAAGGATTAATTTAAATTAATTAATTAGGGATTAATTAGTTGGTAATTAGAGATTAATTACTCAAATGAAAATCACTTAATTGAAGGATTAATTTATTAATTAAAGGTTAATTAATTGAGGATAATTAACCAATGTGATAATTACTTAATGAAAGTAATTAGGGATAATTAGTTGGGATGGGTAATTAAAGGTTGGTTAATTAATTAAAGGTTTGTAATAAATTAGTGTTAAGTAGGTAGGATTAAAAGTGATTTAAGTAATTAATTTAATTTACTTAAATTAATTAGAAATGGTATGACTAATCAATCTTGTTTATGTATGATTGAATGCTATTGAATGCCTTGGATTATTTGATATCTCTGATATTTGATGCTATGTGATATGATATGTTTGGATTGAATTGTGATAATATGGTTTGTCTATCTGTGATCAATGGTTATGTACATACGTAACTCTAGATATGAATGGAATTGTTTAAACTTAAACAACCTTGTTTTAGAAGAGACCGGGGTCGAGTATCAGTAAATACCTGAAACCACTTCGATTTCTAATCTACAAAAATTCTTTATGGATTTGACATTGGAATAAATGGGTTGGAATGGAATAAATGATGCATACTTCATCATTTATTTTGAGTAATAATGCTTAGATATGATTGAAAGATGTGTATTCGACTATAACGAGTTATGGACTCGTTGTGAGGTACGAGTTACCCCGGGTTTTAAATAGTTTATGCATTAGTGTTTCATGTTAGATGAGTTTACTCACGCTGGTTTCCAGCCTGATCTGGGTGTTACTTTGATGCAATGCTTAGGTCAGACCGAGTATTATAGATTTTCAGGTTAGGACGTTCTGGGGATCAGGAGGCGAGCTGGATGGCAGGAACGTATAGAGTACCGCTGAGTATTATTGTTTGTATCTGGGTCAAGTTAATTTTGACTATCCAGTTTGTATGTGTTTGGTTATAACTGTGATGTATTGAAGTAAATTAACAGATACAACTTTCCTTGTATAACTGTTATAATTTGATATTATATTTTGATCTGCTACGAAATGTGAGATTTTGTGATTCGTTATGTTTTTTTCTTCTAGCTCTCTTATTCTTTTTCCTAACAATATGGAATTTCCAGCGTTTGATTGTTCGACACTTCTATAGTGAATGTATTAGTGTTGAATTCTCGGGGTCGAAATTTTGGGTCGTTACAATCCTTAGTATCTTGTACAATTATTCTTTCCAATGTCTCTTCATAAAGCAAAAGTGACAATTCACTCTCTTTATCCCAATTGCCCTATCTTACGTTGGCTCTGAAATATTCGCTTTCCTTCCCAAATGGTCGAACTATTCAAAAGGAAACCCTACCTACAAGACTGTCCCAAATTCTTTTCAAGATACATTTGAGCATCCTTAACATCTAAGAATATCGAATAAGTTATACCTTCTGCAAATTAATCAAACCGATGTTTTAGTGATTGAATTCCTAGGTCCTTCTTATAATTCTTGGATTAGTATTACATCTAACATAACAACATCCTTATTGTAATCACTCGTATTAATACATGGTCTTGCTATATGGTTTATTTTCTCACTTTTGTATCCAGAAATTTCATTGAGGTTTCGTACATTTTGAATTTCGACTGTTCATCATATAACATTTATATGTGATCAAACATGGATCAAATATTCATATTCATTTATTTCTTTTATAGTTCAAAACTCATAGAAGATAATACACACACTTGGGCAAATTAACACCAAAGCAATCAAGGTACCGATATATTTGGCTGTTGTATAATTTGGCTCATTCATGGTTCATCAATTGACAATTTTCAAATAGATTTATTGATGAGTAAGTTTTATATTTCTGTGTCAATATTTAATCAGTCCATTTGTATATTTTTTAACTGATAAACATTTTATTGATTATAATGGTTGCACAAATTTATCTAAGTAGATTATTTTAACTTTATCAAACCTATATTTTTACAATATTAGAATAAGATTATTTAGCTCTCACTAGATTTTTATGTTTCCCAAAACCCTAAGAGAAAAGATAGAAATCTTTCGATTTCTCTAGTGGACGTTAGGACACGCTTTCCTTGAGACTCTGACCTTGTGGAATATCAATAACCAAAGGCCCGTAAGCGATGGATAACACTTTATCGGATATATCATACATAACTCCTAATCCATGTTCCTTATTTAAGCCTCATCTCGACCTTAAGGAGTATCAACAAATCAAAAGAGATTATTCACTCGTACCCACCATCTCATGGCAACTAAGTATAATGCACACGCCTTGATGAAGATCAATAAATACATGCATGTATCTCAGCTTGTTTATATTAGTAGTACTACACATAGCACCCATACTTTGAGGAATATCAACAACTAAAGAGTATGCAAGTAATCTAGTAATATATAAATGGTAGAGGACAACTTATATATTGAAGATTCATAATCCTTAATCATATACATTCATATTATATAAGTTTAATTCATTTATAAATATTTATAATTTAATTAACTTATATAATATTTTTATGCATATTATTAATTAAATCTTATTTAATTAATACTAGTTTATTAATTTAATTAACAAACTAATTAAATTATTTTACATTCAAAATTTTATTGTATTAATCCTAAATAATTTAAAAGGAATATTAATTATAATATTTATAGTTTTATATACATATATCATTATATATATATTAATTAACATTTTGTTAATTGATTTAATAGTTAATTTATTTCACTAAAAACATTTTAAATTAAATAATTAAAAAATTAAAAAATATTTATTTATAATTTACCTTAAACAATTGAAGATATATATATATATATATATATATATATATATATATATATTCAACTATAACATCTATAGGCATATACACGCACATATCAATACATATGTGTAGTTTAATTAATTAACTTTTAATTAATTATTTGTTTAATTAATCCAATTAATAAAATTATTGAATAATTTAAAAATGTTTGAATATTTTTTAAAATAATTTTTGAAAATATATTTTGTAATTTTTATAAAATGTATTTTATATTTTAAATTTAACTCTTAAATTTTCGAATTGAATGTTGAAAATTAACCCAAAGCTCAAATCAATTTAGGCCTTAACAATTCGGCCAACCTTTTGAACTTACACATTACCGGGCTAACCAGCAGGTAAAGAGACATAATACTTAATTGTTAAACCCTTTACCTAGAGACTACTGTTTTCGATATCCGAATGATAGGCAGACTTTATTAGATGACCTAAAGTTGTTATTTGGATTGTATAGAGTATTAAGGCTTTGATACCATTATTGGAATTTGGCCGGTCAAAAGTAGGTGAAATAGATAGATTCAAAAGAAATTCTTATTTTGGATTGTCGCGGGCTAGTGAAGTCTAATGGGTAGTACTAGATCCAATCTTGGTTATTTAAATAAAATCTAATTTTATTTAATTTTTAATTTAATCAACTGTATTTTATATAGATTATGAGCATATCTTTATATACTCATATGTTTATAATGCGCACGTGCAATATAATATATGGTGCATATAGTAAATGTAAATGTATATAGGTGTTGGGATTTGCATATATAACATATACATTTTCCATTTATAAATGCATTGGTTGTCTCAAAATATTATTCAATATACATATATATATATACACATATATAATTTTAAAATTATTTTATATTAAATAAAATATCCTTTTCTTTTAAATATATAAATATATTTAAAATAAGTCAATAAAGTTTGAATTCAAAATAATATCTAAAATATCAACATTTTGAGTTTGTAAAATAATTTGAATTTCAAATTTTAGATCTAAAAAATTCGAGTAAAAATCATTTAATTATTTAAAGTAAATATTGTTACACCTAAAATTTCAAGAAGTCGTAGGTTGATGAAAAAACTATCCTATATTGAGCAATTGAGGCAATTGCAAGTCAAGCTATCATAGGTTGGTGTGAATTAGCTATTGTTGATAAAAGCAAGCTATTGATTTATGAAGGAATGAAGCAACCACAGGTTGATAAGGGCTATCACGAGTTGATAAGGGCTATTGCATACTGAAGATTAAATGAAGTTATCGCTTGATAATATTGAAGCTATTGTAATTCGATAATATTATAGCTATCATAAGACGATAAAGTTAAAGCTACCGCAAGATAAAGCGACCAGGCCATTTATATTGCTAAATTTGAAAAATAATCGCATGTTGAAGATAAAGATCTATCACATATTGAAAACTACATGGCTATTGCATGTTGAAGATTAAAAGAGCTATCACATGTTGATGACATAAAGCTATTATAGGTTGATATATGAGCCCAACCATCATAAGTAAATGATATAAAACTATCACAAGTTTATGATATAAGGCTATCAGAAGTTGATGATATAAGGTTATCGCAAGTCAATTATATGAGGCTATCATAAGTGGATAAATAAAGTCATCACAACTTAATAAAGACAAGCTATCGCAAGTTGAGGTAGAGCTAACGCATGATGAGATTCACATAGCTATCGCATGATGAAGATTAGTAAGCTCTCTTATGATGATGGTCACCTAGCTGTTGCACATTGAGTTCATATAGCTATCAAATGTTGAGATTTAGACAGCTGTCGCATGTTGATAAAATTACCCAAAAATAATGCTCCAGTTGGCCGTGTAGCATTTCCTACTTGCTCTAACTATGCCATATCATCATAAAGAAACTTAAAATGAGTTGTGCCACATGTCAAGTCAACAATGTGCCACATCAGCATATCACAACCGTGTATCTCCTAGAAGTGCCACGTGTTAAAGATCCGAGGGTCCATTTTCTTTACAAACAGGCAATGTAACCTTTTAAAAAAGGGGCGAGTTACGAATTGTACTTCTTTCTCATTTTCATTTGTTTCTTGAACATAAATGGAAAATTGACTTTAGTATTCTAACAGCTATTTAGGTCAAATTCAAATTATGACTTTGCGACTTCGTACTTGAACAATTTTTTATTTGCACGCTTGACCATCTTGAACATGATGACTGACGTACTTATCCAAGAGTCTATATCGTTCCCAAGTATCATTAACTTGTGAAGACAAAGCATATTAGTAAAGAACAAAACTTGGCCTAACATTTTGTGGTGCTATCACTGAGAATTGAACTTAAGGATAATTCTCCCTTAAGAACCTTCACAGTGACTATTTCAAAACAATAACCCTTAAAACTACATTTAGTTCATTTAACATCTTATCGGATTAATTTAAAATTCATCGGGGAACATGAATTAAGTTTGCAAACTTAGCCCTTCAAACTTTAAAAGGGAAAAGAGAAACAACCTAGAATGATCTGGAAAAATGGAGTATAAATCCCTTTCATATGGGACGAAAGCCTATTCTCCCATTATTGACCGAACTAAATAAGGATAGAACAATTTAAAAGCATAAATTAAATGATCCGTTTACTCGGATAAGAAAGGGTATAAAAATCAAAGCAAGGGGAACTGTACTTGAGGCAGAAATGAATCTAGATTATGATCGATAGCTCAAAAGTGGAGAAGCACGATTAACATGTCTTCAAAAAGAAATAGGAAATGAATAGGAAATAAGTCCAAGTCACACAAAAAAGATGCAAAAAATGAATTTATAAACTATACTTCCAAGAAACCTAAGAATAAAATGACCACCTTTATGCATCTCATAGGAAGAAGTTTACTTTCTTACCAAACAACATGAAGAAGGAAGAGAGAATGAAGGAAGCGAATATGCAATTACCATAAAGAAAACAAACGATCAGACTAATGAATTCAAGGTGCTGGCTAGAATTATTTAGTATTATGTGAGAAGAGGGAAGTTATAGGAATTTTTGGAATATGAATTATGCAAATTGAGAGGAAAGTAAAAGAAGCTATTGACAATGACATTATGTGCTTCCAACATGGCTCGTGATGATAAGGACAACATCTAAAAGCGAATTTTTAATTAAGTCTTTGCTCCAGTCTCCAGACCCAACCAAAGCATTCATCTAAGAGAGATGGTCAATAAAACCTTTGGACCCGCTTGTATGCCTGGCCAAAGCACTTATTTAAAGTGTAGTGGTTAAATCAAGCATTTTGCATCTACCTCTGGGTGGCCAAACCAGCCATCCGAGGAAGATGATCAATCATGCATTTGATCCTACCTATGGGTCTGGCCAAATCATCCATTCAATGGAGATGGTCAACAATGCTCCCACTTTCATACCCGACCAAAGCACTCATTAAAAGAGTACTGGCCAAATCAAGCCTTTGATCCCTCCTTTAGGCCTGGCCAAAGTTGTTGTCCAAGGAAGATGGTCAATAAAGCCTTTGGTCCCGCTTCTACATCCAACCAAAGCACCTATTAGAAGATTAATCATCAAATCAAACCTTTCATCCCACCTCCAAGCATCCAAAGCAGCCATCTAAGAGAGATGTTTAATCAAGCCTTTGGTCCCACCTCCGAGACTAACCAAAGCAGCCATCCAAGGAAGATGGTCAATGAAGCCTTCGGTCCTGCTTCTATGCCTAGCCAAAGCACCCATCTGAAGAGTAATGGTCAAATCAAGCCTTTGATCACATCTTCGAGCCTGACTAAAGTAGCCATCTAAGAGAGATGGTCAATAAAACCTTTGGTCCCACTTCCATGTCTGGCTAAAGCACCTATTCAAACAGTAATGGTTAAATTAAGCCATGGTCCTACCCTTAGGCCCAATCAAAGCAGCCATCCAAGGAAGATGGCTAATCAAGTATTTGGTTCTAGCTTTTGGCCTGGCCAATGTAGCCATTCAAGGGAGATGGCTAATAATGCCTTTGATACCGCCTCTACGCACGATGAAAGAATATTCAAAGAGTAATAGACAAATTAAGCTTTTGGTCCTTTTTTTGGGCCTAACCAAAGCAGCTATCCAAGGAAGATGGTCAATAAAGCCTTTGATCTCGCTTCTACACTTGACTAAAGCCCCCATTTAAAAAGTTAGGTTCAAATCAAGCCTTTGGTCCCACCTATGGGCCCGACCAAAGCAGCCATCTAAGGGAGATAGTCAATCAAGTCTTAGGTCCCGCCTCTATTCCCAGTTAAAGCAAATATCTAAGAGAAATGGTCAATCAAGCCTTTGGTCCGCCTCTAGGCCCGATCAAAGCAAACATCCAAGGGAGGTAGTCAATAAAGCCATGGGAAGGGAGGTAGTCAATAAAGCCATGGGACCTACTTCTACACCCGACCAAACCACCCACTCAAAGATCATAAGTCGAAATAAGCCTTTGATCTCGCCTTGGGCACGACTAAAGCAATCTTTCAAACCATAAAGAATGACTTGTAGAAAAAAGAGAAGAGTGATGCAAAGAAAATTCAAAAAATCAAATCAAAGAAGCATAAAAGGCAAGTAGTTCATCGCAAGACTGGTATGCAAAATGATAAATACAAAATACACTGGAATCAAAGGGACGGTACTACAAGTATAATTTATTATTCTTTTATGGATAATTATTGAGTCCTCAAAAATGAATTTACAAAAATCGTGGTTCTGGAAGAAGAGGATGATGTTAGTACACTAACTCTTTCTTTCCCTTCAACTACCAAAATGCAAGAATAACTTTGGCTAGTCGAACCTGCATTCTTATATAAAATGTAAGGTCCATATATGTCCTCAAGAATGTCCAAGCATCCATATAAAAAGAAACGTTGGTGTCATTGATAACTTGAGACAACGTCCTTCCTCAATTAGCAATCCCTTTTTAGACCTAAAAATGAGAAATCAAATTTTAAATCGAAAGTAATAAGAAATTCTATCAAAAATCTATAGGTAAAATTTTGCATTAATTTTAACTGATCTTCAAGTTCCGTCAAAGTCTCTATTGTTGAAGGAGGATCAATAATATGTTGAATTTCCATAAGAAGGTACTCCTTTAACCTTTCTTCTTATGAAAAATGATAGCAAGGGAATCTATGGAGTCGATGTGAGAAGTTATAGCCTTTTCATAAGTCTTATCAGCACTCTTCAGTTGAGAAATCTGATGAGATAAACCATTTTGATTACTCTTAAGTTTTTGGATTTTCAACATAAGTTCGTCTTCTTAAGTTTCGAAATTTCCAGATCAAGTCTCAGATTAGTAAACACTTTTGTATATTTCTTATCCTGGTTTCTTATCCCAGTACTATTTTGTCTTCTAGTTACACAAATTTGAAGGATATACTTAGTCTAGCTAGTTTAACTGAATTGTCTTCTAAGGGGGAAGATACCGAAGAAGAAATGGTAACATTGCTACTACATGTAAGGCGACCTTGAGATGTAGATAAAACCTACAAAGAAGCTTTTTCTGGAGGTTTCACTAGCATGAGCATGGGGAGTCCGTTTTCATCTTTAGTTAAGATAAGCTCATAAGATTGGTATTGATTAGAGATTTAACCACATCAGAATTAGTTTAATGGATTATGGAATTAAATATTAGTTCCTAATCATTAAGCTTAAAATTGTGAAATGTGGATGAAAGTAGGAAAAATAAAGTAGAAGAAACCAAATATAAAGTGGTTTTGCAAGCTTGCCTATGTTCATTGTGAAGATCTCTTACAATATTTCTTTCTTACAATTACAAGAAATTATAAGAGAATAATAAGAAACAAAGCATTTAAGACAAAAAGATAGCTAATCTTAAGTACTTGGGTAAGTGCTCTGGAAGGAGATAACAACCGAAATTCTAAGAATTTCCAACCCCTTTAAAGTAGTAATGCATGAGGTATTTATAGCGGTTGAGATAGATGATGAATTGCAAGGACTGTGCAGCAAAACATGCGGGAAGCATTCCTGGTCATTGACCAGGTCGTATGGGTAGATGGAAGACAATTATAAAGGCAGAAAGGAATGAGTGGCCGAGAAGTATGAAAATTGTCCTTCTGTACTAAGCGTAGACTTTGATATAAGGCACATTAAATGCTGATTGCAAGCTACAAATGTAAGTATGCTTCTGGTTTCTTAACTACGGTATCTTATACAATTGGCTATATGGCTTGTCATTTTCTTTCGCACGTTTATGTGGTAAGGCAGATAAGTGACTTCGACCATGCTTCATATGTTAATAGAAGTTGAGTGCTGCTAAAGACCAAGGTGCAAAGAACGTGCCAAGCTGGTTGTGATATGTTGGGACGAGCTATGGTGATTCCAAGCTGAAGATGGGTCATATTTGAGCTGGTCTAGTTCAACGAGTTGCCTGTTGAAGCTGCCTTGTGCGTTGACAATCGGTAATGAAACTATACACGAGGGACTAGCCTGGAGCCAAATTGGATATAGACATTCATAAGTGAGCTAACTTCTTACTACCAAGGTTTGCTGAGGTACTAAGGACCAAGTTTCAAAGGGGGTGCCAAGCCGGCTAGCAGATGATGAGATAGGATACTTAGGACCAGTCGAGGGCGCCAGTGATGATGTCGGACAAAAGAGGGGGCATGCTCGAGCAGATCTTGTCTAAGGTGCCCATTGTTGAGGCTGTCATGAATTTTCCTTGTTGACGATTGACCTGGAATGATGTTTTAGTGGAAGGGCTAACATAGAGTCACACTGAGTATGGGCCCGCATGAGAGAGACAGTCGTTGGAAAGCTGGGTTGATGTGGACGGGGCTAAAATGCTTAGTTCTATCCTTGTTCGATGAGCTGGCCATTGAACCATCTTTAAGGCTAGCCGACTGGTTGTCGGGCTAATGGGTCATTAAGCCAATAGGATTGTTTAGGCCTGCTTGGTTTTAGGTCGACATGAGTGGGCCAATCGTGGAGTAGCTAGCCAGCTTTGATTGGACTGGGTTATGCCTTTTTCGGCTTGTTAATCGTACTTGCGAGAAATTGAGCAACATTCTACCTCCTATGCCTATCTCTATTAGTAGGGGTGAGCTTGTGATTCACAAAGATACTGCCTCCCGGCTTCTTTGTTGTGCATTTAATATGTGCCCCACGTGGTACCGGGTCATTTGTAGTGGTGAGATATTTCAAATGTTGCAGATGGGTCATGTTTCCAATGTGGACAAAGTGATAGTTGCATTCATCACAACTAGATGATCGAGATTTGAAGGTGATTTTAATCCAACTGTTGAGATCAATGTGATAGGTTTATAGAAGTTTCCTTTTCTTCTCCTTTCACCCTTTATAAAGAATGAAAATTTACTGTTTTAAATAAAAAATATTCAGCATCTTCTCAAAACCTCAACTCTCCTGCCCCTTACTCGATAAAAAGTGAATATTCTTCTTCGCTATTATAGGCATCATTGCCATGATAAATCCACAAGCTTTTCGCAGTTTTTCTAAGTTTCTTCTTCTTCTTTTTATTTTTTTTAATGTCGATACTGTTGATGTTGCTGCAATATTGTTGATGATGTAGTGCTTTGGTCGAAGTTGGCCTTTTCTGGTCATCTTTCGACGTTGATCGATCATCGCTGCATGTTAATGGTGGTCAATCGATGATAATGGATTTTAGTGGGCTTGCTAGTGTTAAATAATGATATTAGCATTTATTTAGATATTGTGCCATAGGTCAGGCCCAGTTTAATAAGCATGGACTTTAAGTAAAAAGTAGGAATCAGGTAAGGGCTGTAGGGTCTAATACTTAACCTAAGAGTCGAGCCATGAGTTGGTCTTCGTGGGATGTGCGGGAAGGTACCACCTTGAAGATGGTCGTTGAGTTTCCATCTCTTATTGGAGGCCTCGCCTTCGGCTTTGCCAGACTTGGTTATTAGAGTATTGCATAATCGAGCCATTTCTGGTAGTCTCTACATCCACCTTCGTCGACCGTTTGACTTCAATTGGGACCATTAGCCTTAAGTCCTCCCTGAAACATGGAATGATTGACCTGGGCAAGCTTTTGGCTAGCCATGGACATATTGTGGGATGGTAGACTACCTTAAATCTATTATCATCCTAATCATCCCACTTTGGGCCACTTCACCTTCTCCACAGTCAACTTCACGGTAGTGGTCATGCTGCCCCTCCATCCCTTCTTTGTTTCTATCCTTAATGCCTACAAACTTGCTTCCAGTCAGCAAACTCCCAACAGCTACCATTTCTTATGCAATGTCTATGCTACTTGTATGAGGTTTTAACTTCCGAATCCAAACGATAACCTTGTTGAGATGGTCTTCTGGCTATAGAAGGAGGCCTGGTTCCCAGCCAGTACTTACTATCACTTCCAGGCTAACACCAAGCTTATGATCTTTTCGAGCTTCCCCCAACTAGGTGACTAGATACTTCTTCACTCCACGTGGGGTCAACCCCAAGCCTGAGAACATCACCTTTCAATCCTGTAACGAACCATGTATTACATTTCAAATGATCGTAAAATATTATTTTTAAATACGTTTGAGTTCATATGACTTTATAACCTTGTGAAATTAAGACCCAAGGACATTTTCTATCCTTAGAATTTTTATTAAATGATTTTGACCCTAAAAGACTTATAAGGCCTATAAATTTTGATAGGAGTCAAAGAAGGGTCTGAAACTTCTTCCATTAAATGAGGATCATGGCTTCTCTTTTCATAGAGCGGTCATATTAAGAATGTAGACTTACTATTTGAAAGTTATAGCCATTTCAAGTTTATGATACTGTTGGCCAGATTAGTGGTAATTTGTTAAGCCCACTAATCCATTTCATGTTTGGGGCTAATTGGGGATGATGGGATAGATCTAATCACGTTTCTCACTTTCCAAAACAAATATGAACCACCATTAACTCAATATCAATCAAAAAGCTCCACATTTTTGTATTTTAATTAGCTTAAATCACATTACTAAGGAGTAATTAGCAAGGGAGATCTCAAGATTATTTTTTGGGAATCATTGGAATCTATGAAAGGATTGTTTATCTCAGATTTGCATTGGTAATTTTGTGATTTTGGTGCTAGTGAGTGATATTGCTACGCTCACTTTACTATATATGTCGATACAGTTAAATTATGGTTTTTGAGGTGATTTTCAAAGTTAAATGTTTTTAAACATCTATTTGGTGTGAATAGTACCATTGAAACCTTATTTTAAAAGGTAGATTCTGATTTTGATATGTTTACACCCATTTTCTATAAATTAGATCAAGGAAGAATCATGCTATTGACTATGTTTGGATGATTTGTACGTATTTCCTAGATGATATGGAGTGATATTTTATTTTAGTATGAATTGTTTTGATGTATTTTCTAATTGTTTTGTGAAGTTAGGATTATGGTATGTCATTTTGTTCAAATGACACTAAAATGCTCGAATTATGATGAAACTTGTATATGATGTTCTTCAAGCCTTAGGAAGCCTAACAACAAGTATCAAGTGATTTGGAGTTGATTTGATAGTCCAATTTATGATTGTCATTTATATTCAATAGTGGCAAAATCACGTCGGTGGTGACCAAAATCGGTTGGTGTTAGAGTGCTATATGTCAAGAGAAGGATCAATTTGGGCATCAGAAGGAGATAATTTGTTCTAGGTTTTGGGAAAATCAAGTCGGTATTAGAGTCTTGGACTTAAGCAATTTGGGTGGCAAAAATAAGATCAGTATTGGCCAAGCTTCGAGTCATAAGGGAAGTTATTCTAGATTTTTCAACACATTGCTTCGGGTTGGGCATGAGGTGGTGCAGGAAGAAAAATATGGACTTAGCCAAAATATGGATAGTAAACATGGTTAGTACCAACCCTGTTCAACTCTAGCTTTTCAACCATTTGCTTCGAGTTTAGGGAAGTATGACTTCGGGTTGGACTTGGGGCAAAATGATGGAGGTGTGGACTTCAACTTGGTGAAATTTGGGATGATCTCAAATGACTAGTACTTACCACACATGGTCGATACTGACCATGCTAAATGTTGGAAATTTGAGGCGAAAGTTTGAGGGTGTGCATGTGATGATTTAGAGGTCATATATGCGTATTCATGCCCTTGTTCGATGTTTGTTTTTGATGGTGGTGGAATGATGAAGTATGGTAGTAAACGATGAGGAGAAAGCATGATGCTTCAAGGTGATGGCTTTAGAACTTTGATGTGTTGATCCTATGCCTAATGTGGACATCTAGAAGTGTTTCGATGGTGGAAACTCTATTGATGAAGTTGTGATGACGATAATCCACCAAGGCGGGTTCATTAAAGGGAGCCCGTGGATAGAATGTCGAAGGGTCCTATCATTGACAATGAAATATTAAAGGTTCTGCAATGATAAATGGAAATAAATGGAGCAAAGAAAAGCTCGTATAACATGCGAAGGTTTCATTGGCACTCGGAGTGCTTTTAAGGTGTTCGTATGAAGGGGTGTTATGAGGATGCTTATTGGGTACATAGTTTGTTACCCTGGTTCATTGAAGGGATTCATATACCCTAGATCATTAAAGGAATCTAGTGTCAGCTATTGACGGGTGCTTGGGTATATGAAAAATTGGAATTTTCCGATTGATCCCTGACAGAGGAATGGTCATATGAGTTATTATATGTCCAAAGAAAATTGAGTGATAATAAAGATTGTTTGATGTATGTTATGTTTATTGGCGCTCTCTTGGATGTCACATGGTTTAGGTATCTCGGAAATCGATATCTGAACACCCAATGCATACCAGGATTTTTTATGCTTTATGACGTTAGTAAAGTAGCATATTATCATTGTTACGTGTTAACTCTTTTATTGTAAGGACAGGTTATGATGATTCCTATGTCGTTGTTCCTTACTATAACGATTTATATAGTATTTTGAGTTTTCTTATCGCTCACACAAAAATGACATCAGACTCAAGATTTTATGATTTACTTCTTATTATCTGGGGTACTCTTAAACAAGTAGACTTGATAGCTGGTTTAAGTGATACGTGGTGCTGTACAGATGAATGAGAAGAAGGTGGTGCTTTCTCATACTTAATTCATTGTACAACACTATAAAGCCTAGACAATGTTAGCTATTTTATTTAGAGATAATTGTCTTTGAGTTTATTTCCAATTCTATAAACACTACTGCTATTCTGTTTAACTTGTGAACCCATGTACACGGATGTTGTGGTTCATTCAGTTATTATCCTCTCGTCTGTTTCATATCTTTGATAACTACTACATTTTACTCGACGTGTTATGAGATATACGATAGGTTCTATGATTGTTTATCTATGTTAAAACCCTTGACAATCGTCCTGCATCGAATGTACACCATCACAGTGCACTATTCAATTATATTAGGTGCCGGAGGTGTAGGGCGGTCGTCACAAATCCCCTAGTAAGTCTTTGCTACTTTCTTGTCCCTTTATCTTTTTTCTTCTTTCATTTTCTTAACTCGTCTTTTAACAAGGGAAGAACTTGATTATCTCGTTGGTGAATTTGAGACATTGAATGAGTACCTAAAATTGCCATAAATGGCCACGCCAACCACCAAGAACAAAGGCATCTTGTGACCGATGCCAACCTCTACCAGGTTGGATTGATGAGGCTAGACCATACGATGGGTGGGAAGTGAACCCAACCAAGGAGAAAGTCGTCAAAGATAGCGGTCGTAGAAAAGAGGCTGGCGAAAACAAAGCGGGATCGCTCCAAAGTCCATTCCTTGACTAACACGGGTAGATCACGGATGCAAACCAAGGAAACAACGATGTAGTTATGGATGAGGAGAATGAGGAGTGACAATATATTGACCTAGATAAATTGATTAATGTTGTGTCGATGCCGTAGTAGGAAGAATTTGATTCATAATAATTAGTTGACATCCCGGTCCGCTGCCGTGAGCCATCGCTTAAGAAGCGAGATATGATCTCTAAGGAAAGTAGTATTGGGATAGGGGTTCTAGTGATAGGCGCTGGTGGAGACACTGGTCCCTCCTCTAGGAAAATTCTTGCATATGACCCTTTGTATCTTGGATACGAATAGGGGTCTCCCTACAGGCCTCATATAGGGAAGACCAAACTAGTATAGGTGGCTCGGCCTCATCATGTCAACTCCTTGTAAGAAATAGGGGCCAGCCCGTATAAACAGTAGCTTACTTGCACTTGTCTTCTTTTTACTTAAATTTTGACTAAATCTTTTATTTTTATTTTATGATGTAGTATGGCTCTAGTACCAAAGCCATTGTGACCGCCGTGCTTAAAGCACAAACGACGGTCATCGAGTTACCTCCCAGTTCCGAGAACAAGCCCCTAAAGAAGGAGTTCGGGAGGTTGAAGATGGCAAGAGAGGGGATGTCTATTAATAATGAGGAGGGGTTACATATGTAAGATAAAGCAGAGTTGATAGGACATGTATCCTTAGAGACCAATGTAGCTCTAGACTATGACTACCTATAGCTCCTATTGAGGTCACTCCAGACCACCATGATGACCTAGAATTTTGCAATCGACCCATCAGGCTCGATCTGGGTGGAGCTAGCATTCTAGGGAGGATGTTATTGACGTCAATACTCATGATGCCCAACTTGTAAGCTTCCTTAACATAGATCTCTTACCTCTTTTTTATTGAATCTTATAACTGATTTGTTTTTATAGGCCTCCTTCCATTCCGTCCGTTTTCGAGACGATTATTTGGTGTTTAACGATGAGATCCATAAATGCAGGCAGACCTAAAGAGAGGCTAAGTAGGTGGTAGCTATGGTGAAGGAGGCGGCATAAGAAGCGGTCAAGGTAAGGCATCAGGCAAAAAATGAGGCAACGGATCTCATGAGGAACCTGAAGGAGGTCGAAAGGAACCTTGCCTAGCAAAAACATGGAGTGCAAGTCAACCGTAGATCTGGAGGCTACCGGGAAACATTTGGAGCATTTATGGAAGAACCGACTGATCGACATGATCAAGGCCCTAAATAGGGAAAATTAGGATCTTTCTATATCCATGAGCCATCTGGATGCTGAGACCCTCGCGACGATACGAGCTGAAGTTGCCACTAAGATGAAGGTGGCTAAGGTGGCCATGCCGACAGTCTTGACCAGGAAGCAAATTGATTCCTTAAGCCGGCCAACTGAAGAGCCATCCTTATAGATACTTGTCTGCTTCCTTTTATAAGCCTTGCAAGGAAGTCTATGTTCCCCCACATTTTAAAAAATGAATAGAGTTGCTTTTGTTGAAAATTTTCTAAGTATTTGATAGTTGTATCTGCCTTGGTTTGTTTGTGCATAATTAGTAGAGCAGCATACTTTGAGTAGTTAGCAATCCCTTGAATTGAATTGGACACATGGTTGATAGACTGGATCGATTAATAGACTCGAAAGTAAGCATTGACTGTGCAACCCAATTGCCTATTTAAGTGCCAAGGCCGACATATGATAGCTGGGATTTTCTGTATTTCTTTGTTGTTGGGAGGTTCAGACACAAATCTAAGAACTAATAGGCTTGAAGGTTCTTCTAGGTGACATGCTATAAGAGTGGAGGACAGGTAGTCTTGACACAAACCTAAATGCTAAGTGGCTTGAAGGTTATGCTCTGGTGACGTGCTACAAAAAAGAGTAGTAGGCGGTCCAGACATGAACCTAAGTATTGATTGGCTTGAAGGTTACTCTCGAGTGGCTTACTGCAAGAAAGATTGGGTTGTTTGAAGGTTCCCCAAGGTGACACACTACCAGATGAGAGTGTCAACTGGCTTGGCATAAACTTGAACACTGGGTAGTGGTCCCTGGCAAGGAAGTGAATGCATGGTAAATCATCCTTATGGATAGCCAGCTGGTAAAAAGAGGAGCATGGCTCACAAGTACTTAGCAGTAGACACCAGCAGCTCCTGACTAGTTAGCGAACACATGCTAACTCTTATTTGTTGGATGGCCTTGGCCATTTGAATGTTCTCTAAGGTGAAAAATTGCTAGTGAGAGTGGTAGACAGGGCAGCACAAACCTAAACGCAAGGTGACAATCCCCGACAAGGAAGTGAATGCATGGTATCCTCATGGCTAGCAGGCTATCAAGGAAAGGAGCATGGCTTGTAAGTCCTAAGCATTCGAGGTTGTCATTCCCCAATAAGGTATGAGCACATAATAACTCATCCTTCGTTTGATAGCATGGGTTGTTTGAAGGTTCTCCAAGGTGACATCTTGGCAGTTGAGAGAGGTAGACAGTCCCAGCACGAACCTGAATATTATGTGGGAGTCCCTTGTAAGGACTTGAGTGCCTATCAATTCATCCTTATGGATAGTCATGCGAAAAGGAGAATAGCATGGCTCATAAGTCCTTGGTAATGGAGGTCGGCTACCCCTAATAAGGCAAATGAGTACATAACAACTCATCCTTCGTTGGATAGCCTGGGCTATTTAAAGGTTCTCCATGCAGACATGTTTATATTTGATACTCTTAGACGGGCCCGACACAAACTTGAATGTTCGGTGGTAGTCTCTAATAAAGAAGTGAATGCATAATAATTCACCTCATGGACAGCCGAGCAGCAAGGAGTGGAGCATGGCTCATAATTCCTAGGCGGTAGAGGTTGGCAATCCCCAATAAGGCAAATGAGCACATAACAACATGTCATTTGTAGGATAGCCTAGGTTTTTCAAAGGTTCTTTAGGGTAACATGTTGCTAGTTTTGAGTGGCAGATAGGCGCACCACAAACTTGAACAATGGGTGGCGGTCCCCAATAAGGAAGTGAATGTATGGTACTTCATCCTTATATATAGCCATCTGGCAAGGAGATGAGCATGACACATAAGTCCTTGGTGGCAAAGGTCAGTAGTCGCCAACAAGGTAAATGAGCACATAATAACTCATCCTCCATTAGATAGCCTTGGTGAATGTGTTGAATAATGCTAGCTCCGGAATCTTTGAAGTATTATTTACAAAAGATGTTTTACACAACAATAATTACTTTTGGCTCTTATATGTGATAAGCCCGAAAGTGCATTGGGTTCCAAGTGTGGTAAATGTTTGTTCCATCCAGGTGAGAGAGGCGGCAAGCGCCATTTTTTAAGACAATGCTTATGACATATGGCCCCTACTAATTTGGGAAAATCACTCATTCGGTTGGTTTATTTGTGTTGGCGAACACACAGTACAGGACTAGGTCATCAATAATGAATTGTTGAAGCCTTATACTTGAGTTGTAGTGCTTGGGATCTTTCTCTTGTAGGCTTTAGTGTAGAACTCGGCTTCGATTTTTTATTCTTTTACAGTGTTAAGTTAGAGCTTGCTTAGCTCATTGTTTCGCTTTCTCTTGAAGGTCAGACACAAGGTAATGGATGCCTACTTTTGTAGGCAACCTGGCTTTGTACCTATAGGAAAAACGAGTATAGCCTATAGAATTGTGGTTGGAAGTGCGATAGGAACAAAAAATGAGCGGTAACTCTTCGACCCAGTTCCCCTTAGCTTTCATAAGGCATTTCTTAAGTGTGACTTAATGATTTTGTTGACCACCTTGACATGTTTATTGGATTGAGGATGGGCGATGGAAGAGAAGCACTTCTCGATTCCATTTCTTATTGATATAGGCTTCTCTTAAATTGAGTGCCTTTGTCAATGATGATCTTCTTTGGCATGATGAAATGGCAGACAATGTTCTTGACCATGAAGTTCAGATCATAGTGGTGATGACCCTAGTAAGAATCTCAGCCTTGACGTATTTAGTGAAGTAGTTGATGACGACAATGGCATGATTGTACCCTCCCTTGTATTTGGCAACTTTCCGATTAAGTTTCCCACATGTATCGAGTGGCCCTAGATATTATATAGGGGTAAGGAGGGTATGAGCACCTTTAGGAATCTTGGAAAATCACTAAACCAGTCTCATTTCTTTATATATTCCATAGAATCCTTGATCATAAAAGGCCAATAGTAGCCTTGTCATGAGCCCAGTAGAAATTTTTCATGGCTTCCTTCCTATCAGTAGCAAGATTTCGCTTGATAAGTATTTGACAAGGGTCACCATCCATTTGCCCATAGATAATGTGTTTATTTCCATTGTTGTTTCCCTCAACTTATAGCAGGGGGTGCCTCGAATCTCTAAAGAACCAAGGAGTATCTTCCTCCGAGTTGCATGCTTCCATTGCCAATGGATCGGCCTTGGCATTTTGCTTCTTGGGTATTTCCTCCAACATGATCTTAGCAAAGGTGCCGATTATCTTCTTAGCCTCATCAATATACAAAGCCAGTGGTTTACCCTTCACTTGAGAGTGCTCAATGATCTAATTGATGACCAATGATGAGTTAATGAATAAACGAATAGATTCCATATGCAATTTCCTTTTGTACAGGCTGACCATGAAAACTTCATAGTTTGCTTCACTAATGGTTGTCATGAAAGTAAGGATGACCATAAAACATAACTCTCTTCCTTCGAGTATGATAAGGACCATGTTGGCCCCTGCCCCTTTCTCATTCGAATCTTCATCCACATACATGTACCAAGCTTGCTCGCTAATGATGGTCTCCTCTTTGTTTCTATCTGGACTTAAGCACTCAACAATGGAATCTGCTATATCCTAGCCTTTGATAGAAGTACGAGGCTAGAAAAAATTTAATATTGCCCAAGCTTGATGGAACACTTCAATAGTCGACCAGAAGTAGCTTGGCAGTTAAGTACCAGCTTAAAAGGTCGGTTGGTCATGACATTTATGGGATGAAACTGAAAGTATAGCCAAAGTTTCTGAGCTATATGAGCAGGAATAAGGTAATCTTCTATGGCTTTGTATGTCTCATTTCTAGGTTGGTCAACCTCTTGTTGATAAAAAACCGACAGTTGAACCTTTTCATCTTCTTTGATCAATGCAGCGCTTAACGCGTGGTCGAACATTGCCATATAAAGGTATAGATCCTCCCGATCGATAGGCATAGATAAAACAAGAGGAGTGGCTAAATGGTGCTTTAGCTCCTCAAATGCCTTAGTGTATTCATCATCCTAATTGAATGGCTTTTCCTTTTTGATGAGGTCAAAAACAGGGAGACATTGGTCGGTTCACTTTGAGATAAACCAGCTTAATGCAGCAACCATCCTGTTCAAGCTTTGCACTTGCTTTATAGTTCTTAGGACCTGCAGGTCTCATATAAATTGGATCTTATCGGGATTGGCCTCAATTCTCTTGGCATTCATAATATCATAAGAATGTATCAGATGGGATGGCAAAGGAGTACTTCCTTGTATTCAACTTCTTGCCGTATTAGCGTGGTACGATAAAAGTCTCGGCCGGGTTCTGTACATTTCCACCAGACTTTTTAGACTTCACCAGCATGCCGTCCACGTAAACTACCACGGATCGATCGATATGTTTAGAGAATATGTAGTTGATGAGACACTGATAGGTAGTATCCATATTTTGCAAACCAAAAGGTATTGCACGGTAGCAGTACAGGCCAACATCTTTGATGAAGGTGGCATGCTCTTGGTCCGGCCATATAAGACAATCTGATTGTACATAGAATAAGCATCCATGAAGGTGAGGATCTCATGATCACTAGTCACATCCACTAGCAGATTGATGCGAGGCATGGAAAAACTATCTTTGAGACAGTATTTGTTGAGTTCAAAGAAGCCAATGCAAGCTCACTATGTCCCATTTGGTTTTTTTAACCAATATTGGGTTAGCTAACTTGCCTAGGTATTCTGCATCCCAAATGAAACCATCGACTTGCAACTTATCTACCTCTTCTTTGATAGCTCGGCACCTTTCGAGCTTCTGCAATTAGCATTTTTAATAAATGGTGGTAGCCTCAGGATTGATGTTGTGTGCTTGGAAAATGATTCTGGGATCCATACCGGTCATGTCAGCATGTCCCCGTGTGTAGACGTCCTTGCTCTATCCTAATAATCTATTTATATCCTTCTTTACTTCTAGGCTAAGTTCTGTGCTGATCTGAACAACTTTGTTAGGGTTAGAACAGTATATAAAGATTGATTCCTAAGTGGTTGGCGTGCCTTCAGTGCTTAAGTCTCCTATGCGAGGTTCTAACAGGTCGTCGTCTAGATATAAGCTTACTTCCAAATCATGTTGATCTATTATGCAATTCTTGCTCTCTAAAGTATCCTCGAATGTGAAAATCGTCCAAACTTGAGTCGGAGTGATGCTGTTGTCGTTGGCTCTCAAAAATCTGTCAGCTTTCATTGAGAGGGTATAATTTTTATGTAGGATATCCTCTCTTGCCAATGGGAAGTAGCTTTCTCATTCCATAATGTGATAAGCTTTCTAGTTCCATAGGGATTGGCCAAGGATATAGGATTTATACCATCCCAGTCTATATTGTGGCTGGTTGTCCCAGCACAAACCTGGGCACTTCTAGGTTCACGGGTACTCGTGGATGACATGGAGCTAGTTGATGTATCTTCAAGACTAAGGGTAGTCCAAGTATGACCCTAAGCATTGCTTGGCTCAAGGGTACTCTTGGGTGACACACCAATGATAGTTGTTCCTTCAATAACAAGAACAATTTCGGCACAACCTTGAACATTGTCCAGCTCGAGGGTACTCTTAGGTGACACATCATTGATTGCCATAGCTAGCTCAGGTGGATTGTTTCATATAGAAGGAGTTGATGTTAATACTGTAGAATCGAGGGCTATCTTAGCATGGACCAAAGCACTGCCTAGCTCGATGATTCTCTCGAGTGACTCACCATTGAGCATTACTAGCTCTTACTAAAGCTTGAGAATACGCTTCTTTGCTTGTTTGAGGGAGGTTCTATTCCACTCCCTAGCCTTTTTTCCAACTACCTTGGATTTCGCCAATCCTACCCAATACTGGGATTTTCCTGATGAATTGGATGTAGGAGATGATGTCTTCCAATTTGATAATTTTGATCGTCCAATTAAAAGATTATATGCAAAAGGGAAATCAACTACGATAAATTTTGCTTGGATCTTTGTTGCAAGTGATTCCTAGCCAAAGGCTGTCATAAGTGAGGTGGTGCCCATAAAAAATAACAACCTCACCCTAAAGCTATAAATTGGCATGGCGTAGGGGGTGAGTCTAGAGGCAAGAAGCTTAAGAGCTTCAAAAAATGTTATAGACTAAGCTGCCTCTGTCCATGAAGGCTCGATGCACATTTGAGTTGGCCATTATAAGACTGATGACGATCACAATGAAGGGCATGTGACTGCTTCTATGTCCTCAACGGTGAAAGTGATGGGCTGGTCAGATTCCAACTTAGGTTCTTTGAATACTTGATGCTCTAAAGGATATACCTGGAAGGCTGAACCCACCAGCTACATGTGCACCTCTACATATGGTCAATAAGTCGGTGATTGTTGTGATGTTTAGGTTGGGTTGCTAGGGTGGAACCACCTAGTTGTCGCTGTTGTTTCTTTGTTCTACTTGATTATGAATAAACTCTAAAAGTATCTCTTCCTTGATAAGTCTTTCAATTTCATCATTGAGCACTCAACACTCATTGGTGGCATGGCCGTTGATTTGGTGGAACTTGTAGTATTTGTTATTACTGTGAGGCTCCTCCCTTCTTTCATCTCTGGCTGCGTTTTTTCTTTGAAATTGCACTTGGTCCTGGGTGGCAAGATATATTATTTCCATATCCCTATTCAAATTAGCATAATTAGCATACATGGACCTATACCGAATGCTAGGCTTAGCTCGCCTATGGATGTCATTTTGCCAAGCATTGGGTCGACAAATGATGTTATTGCGAGGAATGGGCTGGGTAGTACATTAGGTTTCAGTGTAGATATCCGAAAGATCATTGTCTTCCATTCTCATTATGATGTACGCCCATTGATAGAAGTCAAATAGGGATGCGGCCGGCTGCTTTTGAAGCTCATTCAAACATTCTGAACTTATACCTAACCCCTGAGCAGAGGGTCGTAATCAAGCCATTCGTATCAGCACCCCTAGCCCAGGTAGACTCATTTTTGAAGCGATTGACGTAAGACCATAGGATTTCAGTTGGCCCTTGTTCGATGTTACTTAGCTTGCTAGCCATCATAACAGGGTCTTAGAAGTGAAGAACCTAGTCTTGAAAACTATGCATAGCTAAGTCCAAGAACTGATGTTGCCATGTTGTAGGTGCAAGAACCAACGGGAGGCTAGTCATGTGAGAGTGGATGGAAAGAGTAGGCATTTTATCGGATCAAAAGCTGACCTACACAGATGATGGAGTTAACGCAGTGATATGATCAGAAGGGTCAAATCTCCCAACATACTTGTTCAATGGGTGGCAAGACATACCACTTACGAGCGTTAGTATTCAAGATTTCTTTAAAACATGGCTTGTCATTCTCATCATTAGAAAATGCTTCCCCCTCAGTATTTCAGTTGCATTCTATTGAGTTTCCGGTGAAGGATGTCCATTTCCTCCTTAAGGCCAGCATCTACTTGTTGTGGGATGGTCTTGTCAACTATCGACCATGGGCTTAACTGGTGCCTTGGTGGATTTCAAGAACAATAGCGAAAAGGGAGTGGTGATGACGATGAAGTGCTAGAGTAGGTGACCCTCTCTTCCTATGCACAAAGGGCAACCGTGAGTGACTGACCTACCCTTCCTTTGACTTATTCCCAGCCACTCCCCCATAAGATCTAAATGGCAATGGAAGCTATCGCCCTAGAAACGTTTAAAAGCATACATCCGCAGATGCTCAAACATAGATGGTAGTTCCGTTGAAGGGGATCGACAATGTCTTAGCTCTTTGGGCACGAACATAGCATGAGCAATATAAATATGGCTTGGCACGCACACAACATACCTCCTTCGATGAGCATGGACATCCATGAGTGGGGTTTTAAGCACCTCCCTATCCTAGGTCTCATCGGTGCTCATGAGGTCGTAAGAACCGGGAAGGGCCGGTTGGTGAATAGGTGGGTCAACAAGGTCAACTGCAAGAGGAGCCGATGGGATATAGTTTAAATTAATTTAGACATCAAACCACATCCTCAGACTTTGCACTTCGTGGAACAAAGTGCCCATGTTTTCTAGGCACGTGCTAGTGCAACACGATATGCCACATATCATTTTTTCCCCATATGAATGGGGTAGGCAGCACCAACGATGGTATTTCCATTGCTTCCATGCTCATTAGAGTTGTAACATTCAACCTCAGGAATTAGGTATATGGTAAGCAGTCATATCAGATTTTAATGGAGGCGAAAAGTGATGAAAGGAGGAACCATTAGAGGGAAGCCCTCCTCCTTGTGCCAAACTGTTAACTTTGTTTAGCCAATCTTAGGATTAGTTTAATGCATTGTGGAAGCAAAGGTTACATACTAGTCGGTAGTCTTAAAATGTAAAATAAGGATGAGAGTATGCGATGCAAAGTAGATGACACCATATATAGAGTGATTCGGCAAGCTTGCTTACATCCACTATAAAGATCTCTTACTATATTTCACTCTTAGAATTACAAGGTCTTACAAGAGAATAATAAGAAATAAAACACTTAAGACTAAAAAGTAGCTAACCTTAAGTTCTTAGGCTTTAATTTTCTATAAGGTGCACTGTAAAGAGATAATAACAGAAATCCTAATAATTTCTAACCATTTTGAAGCGGCAATGCATGGGGCATTTATAGTGACTGAAATGAATGATGAATGGTGAGATTACATAATAAAATAGGCAAGAAGCATGCTTGGATATTGATCTGGTCGCACTGGGTGATCGAAGACAACTATAAAGATGGAAAGGAATGAATGGTTAAGAATCATGCCAATTGTCCTTCTATACTAGGTGGAGACTTTGCATTTGATATAGATTAAATCCCAATGGCAATCCACACGAGTAGGTATGCTTGTGGCAAATTTGTTATGGTATCTTGTTCAGACAGTTGTATGGTTTGCCATTTAATTTTACATGCCTATGTTGTAAGGAAGAAAAGTGACTCTAGCCGGGCTGTAGATGATACTGAAAGTTAAGTACTGCTAAGGACTATGGTTCAAAGAACATGCTATGTCGACAATGATATGACGGGATGAGCTACGGTGATGCTAGGCCTAAGATGGTCATACTTGAGTCGGTCTAGCTCAATGAGTTTGCTGCTAAAGCAACCTTGAGTGGTGCTGGTCGGTAATGAAACTTGATGAGATGGACTAGAGTGGAGCAAGTTTGGATATGGATAGTCATGAGTGAGCTGACTACGTACTACCATCATTTTCCGAGGGAGGTTGAATGGCACCGAGGACTAAGTTGCAAAGGGGGGTGCCAGGAAAACTGTGGGATGATGAGACGGGCCATTAAGGATCAGTCGAGAGTGGCTGCGATGATGCCGAGCCAAATACAAGTCTTGCTTGAGGCGATCTTGTCTAAGTTGATGATTGTTGAGGCTGCCTTGAATTGCGCCTGCCAGCGATTGGCCAAGAGTGCTGCTTGAGTGGATGGGCTAACGTGGAGCCATACTGATTGTGGGTCGAAATGACGGAGCCTGCTGTTATAGAGCTATGCCAGTGTAGACTGCACTTGTCTAGTCTTAGTTCTTGTTCGATGAGTTAGCTATTGAAGCATCTTTGAGGTGAGTCGGCCTAATAGGCTACTAAGTGGACATGCGGGTTTAGGGCCATACTGATTTTGAGCTGACATGAGTGGTCGGACCATAATTTAGCTAGACCATCTTTGATTGGGTCAGGATGTGCCTTATCTAGCTTGTTAATCATACTTGCAAGAATATTAAGCTACAATTGGCATTCATTCTTGGATCTTAGCAAATCTATATCCAAATCAAGTGTGCTTTTGTTTAAGTCAGGCAATTTTGGTATCATACACGAACAATTGAGGGTGGAATCTTGAATTAAGTTTCTTAATTAATTCTGGAATTTCAGTATCTTTATAATTAATTTTATTCTCATGCTTGGTAACAGTTTCTTAGGAAGCTCTCATAATGGACTTTAATTGGATATATTTCTCATTACATTTATTGCCTCAGCATTATCATTGAGAATAGACCCAAAAAAGAATGAGAAGAATGATTGTCCATGTCCAAGGTTAACCTTGAATGGATGCTATCGGGATGATGTGTAAGGTTAGGATCATCAAGAGATAAAGTCGAATCTTTGTTCTAGAATAAAATATAAATAAGAAAAAGCACTTAGTAAAAGAAAATAACACAAAAAAGTACTCTATTGATAACTTGAAATACAAATAAAATCATCACATTCAACTAAAAAATGCAAAGATATATATTTCCTAATTAATACTTCGATTAATAACAAGACATTTTGAATTTACTGAAAAGGCAAAGGAGAAATAGGAAATGCAGTGGAAAAGGGGATCCAACGTTGGGAGGAGTGTTAACAAGGCGAAAACATCAATAATCACATTCTTTACGAAGGTGATTGACTTTGCCACATAATAATTTTGCATAATTAGTCTGTGCCTCTTCAGTTTCTTGGGAAATTAAAATCTGAATTAATGAATCGTGTGTACATATAATGGAGTCTACGAAGAACACAATGTTACAAATGAGACTTTTCAATTATAGAGGAATTTTCCTTAAAGTCCCTTGTAACCTAACTAATTTGCTTAAAACATCTTTAGGGACTGGAGATAAGGAAGAAATAGAAACAAACTCAAAAACCTGCACACCAGCAGCATAACAAAACTAGGGGTCAATGTACATATTTTTTACATGAAAAGTTGTCACCACATCAACAAGTATACAATTATATTATACAACAAGTATCTTGATGGCTTATAAAGGATGGATTCCTTATAATATTTAGCGATACATCTATCCTCATTTATCTTGATCTTATCTAGGGGAAATGAATTAATAGTCAAGGGTGCAAGGGAGACTTTAGGTAAGTCCTTGCACTCTCAAGGATGCGGGTCCGACAAACGTTAATCAAGGTACCTTCTTGTAGAGCTTCCTAATTAAGCCCTCACAATCATTGTCTATAAAAGAAAAATAGGTCATAGGAAATCTAACATAAACAAAGTAAAGGCACTCCATGAGATTAGTTCAATCTTCAATAAGCAACCAAAAGATGGAAGTAAGTATCGTTTTCTTTATGGAAATTTGATTGATAAAAATAGGATTTTTGAAAAGGGTATGTATCGCTTATTCCTAAAGTCTCTAAGCACTTGAGACATTTTAGAAGTTTTATATATCTACCATTTGATCGTTTAAATCCTATAATAGTCTTTCTCCTTCTCCATCGAGTCTTGACATTTCATCCATATTTTTATCTAGTAAGATCTCAAAATAATTTATGTTCTTCTTACTATACTAGTAATTAAGGTAAAATTTTAAGACTCTATGGAGATAATTCAGAACAAGTAAATATAATTCATAGAGTAATTTACCCAAGGAGGAATTGTTGAAGATTTGGCTGAGATAATAGAACCTTCCAAATGCAAGATGACGATTGACCAAACTTGTCTGGACTAGAAGTGGGACCACCAGGTAGACTCTTGGAGGGAGGAATATCTCTAGTTCCATGGTTTACATTATGAGAGGGGAAGTCAACAACATGATCCGACTTGTGATAGCACCTGGACTACCACGACCATTGTTTCTTGAATCACCGTCTATATCTTTCCCTACTGACTCATCTTTAACATGAACATCAATAGCATCATCTGTATCATCATCATCATCATTAGTGCTATCATTAGATTCTTCCTCTTTATTTTCAATTCATCACCGTCGGATGAAAGGACTTTAAAAGATAATGTTTCTCAGGAATAATGGGTGCATTGTCTCTAAACTCAAATATATCTCCAAGAACTTGATTAAGAATGATATCAAATTTACTCTTATAGTCAATCCTTGAAAAGCGAGAAGAAGAAAAACCTAGATCTTGACATCGGTTAACATTGCCTTTGTATGTTGTAAATAAGGCTTTCTCTTAACTTTGATCTTCCAAAGGGAAATGGCAATTTAGCCAAGTTTTCTCTAAGAATTGAGGCCTCAGGCTAAGCTTATTTATTTTTTCATGAGATTATAAAGGTTCTTTTTTAGGAATCGTTAGTTTCTCTTCCAAATCACAAGTCCTTTTCTTCTCCAATTCCAATGAAGATGTGATTTGCAAGTATTCTAGGGTTAAAGAGTTGTTGTCAAATTGGAGATTCTTGGTATTGTTTTCCAAGGTCTTTATCTTCTTGGAAAAGGAAGAGTTTAATTCATGTAATGTTGACATCTCTTGAGAGGAAGTTTAGGAGGATTTTTGGAAAAGGAATAGATGTTTTTCAATCTAAGAAACACAAGTGTCAAAACCAAATCTAACATTAGTTTGATATGTTAACCTAATGGATAAAACATACTAGAAAAAGAACTGTAAATGATAAACAAGAATGTACTTTGAAAAGGCAAGAGGGGAAACAGTTGTACCCAAAGAAGAAACTGCAGGGGTGTGAAGGATTAGCAACAGAAAAATTCTTCAAAGTCCACAGGATAAGGTGCTCCTACATAAGGTACTAGTGGGGAAACACTATGAAGAGGTGGAGGATCGCCACAACATCCAGAAAAAATATAAATAACTTATATTTAGATATAGGGATTATTTAAATATTTGAATTGTAAATTAAAATATTAATCAAATGGATTTAACAGTCTTATTTAACTCTTTTTAATTAATAAATAAAAATGGTGAATCCATTTTGTAAATTTATTTACAATAATAAATAGTTCGAATAAATAATAAGAAAATCAATTGTTAATAAATCGACTTGATTTTCACTGATGTATTTTACATGAATTTATAGGATTTTTCGATAATTTTTAATTTGAAAATATTTGAATTTTCATTTAACATATTTTACGGCAAACAATGATATTTTTTGGAATTTCCCAGAATAATATAACCAGTGTATTTTATTGTTATTTTGGGATTGTGTCACATTTTTATACACGATTCTATTTTTGTTTCTTTCGTTCGCGGTTCGTGTGCGAATGAAATACTATGCAACGAAGTACCGAAAATTATAAGATATAACAACCTAACACTTGACCTAAATTCACTAGACTTCCCTCTTTCTTTTATTCTCTTCTTTTATTTACCCGTAGGAAAATAAATGAGCCACCATTAGTAAAAATTAAAACCTTGGGCTATAGTTAAAGGAATCAAAAAATGTCGGATCCGTTGTACTCTTGGAGGCAAGATCTTCAAATCCATATGTCTGTAGTTGGGTGCAGTCGATATTTCCCATGTTCGACTTCTAAGGCTAGACTAGGGTTTCGCTTGGATTTAGTTAGAGGTGGAATTAGGCAATAGGGTGTGTGGGAATGTGTTTCTCATATGTAGATGATCTAGTAGCTGCAATTTGGGGTGGTTCGATCGATCGAGGTGAATCGCAATACCAAGGTTTGCATATATTGATTCTTCAAGTTGCAATTAGTGGGGTAGGGTCAAGCAAGTTGAGGTTGGGTCCGAGGCAGAGAGGTCACGAAGAGCAAGTCGATGGAGGTGGTGGCATGTTGTTTTGTTGACTCGAGCTTGTGCAATGAAAGAAAGAAGTGCACTATGCATGTCGTGTATAGAGGCGGTCTTAAAATTTTAGTTTGGAGAAGATAATTTGTAAAGGTGATTAATGTTAATTAATGAAAATTAATTAATTTAATTAACTTGATTTCTTGTAAACTCAATAACTTTTCCATACGAGGTCGAATTTGGATGCGGTCTTTTGCGTTAGAATCATATCAATGTTTTCTACGTATCGAAGTTGGATTAGATGAATTTAAAGCTAATAAAATTTTGAGTAAAACTCTTTGATTTTAGATCACACCGAAATGCTTATGCGTCCGCTGGAATTTTGGTAAGTTAACTCACCTCTAAATAAACTATATGATGTAGGTATTGCTACAAATCATTGTTAAATGCTTGAATTATAGTTTATATACCGTTTTGATTGTTTGGAGATATTTCCCACAATTGGAAGCAGATGGCATAAATAACCATTGTGTTGAAGGGAAGAAAAGCAAGAGAAAGTCGAAATGTACGTAGTGAATAATTCGCTACAGAACACTTCGAAATATACACGCATATGTCTAATTCATGTGGGACTTTTGTACAGAGACTCCAAGGGGTTTCCCTCCAATATTGATTTACTTATATTTTTATGTTGCTAATATTGATGTTTGGTTGAAATATTTATGACATAATATTTGATTTGTGTAAGTGTCGTTACCATCACTTATGAAATATCATCTCATTAAATCTTTGTTTGTGTTGAACTTATGCTTATATTTCTTTGTAAAATAAATGTATGGTGGCATTTTTGCATTTTGAAAGTTGTTTACACCATATTTTCAAGCATCTTTGAGAATTTTTAAATAAAGGATAAGTGTTGTTAAAATTTTACAAAAGTAGTTATTAGTTTGATTTATTTTCTTTCGAGATAATTAATATTGTTTTAAATTTATAGAAGGATTATAAATTTGATTAATTATCTTTTAGGATAATTGATGTTATTTAAAATTTATAAAAAGATTATAAATTTGTTTTATTTTCCTTCGGGACAATTAATGTTGTTTTATATTTACAAAAAGATTATAAATTTGATTTATTTTCCTTCGGGATAATTAATGTTATTATAAAATTTACAAGAAGGTTATAAATTGGATTAATTTTCTTTCAGGATAATTAATGTGGTTTTAAATTTATAAAAGAGTTATATCAAATATCTTTCAAGATGATTAACATTATTTTAAATTATAAAAGTATTTTAAATTGATTTATTATCTTTTGGGATAATAAATATTGTTTTAAAGTTATAAATGATAGTTTATAAATGAGAAAATCTTTTAAAAATGAATGTTTTAAAAATAAGCTAAGTGTAACTATTTTGGGTTTACAATAAACATTGTTTTAATGACATTTTTAGGGTCTTTCCCTTTAATCCACTTAAAAATTTAATTTTCACTTTAAAATAATATTTAAAAGAGTGTTTCTAAATATTTTATAAATATTTGTGATGTTAAAATCAAGCACAAAGTGCGGGTCAAATCTTTTAAAAGTTTGATTCGTTTAATGAAAATATTTCGTCTTACACTTAGCACTAAATGTAAGGAACTCTTGTTATTCTTAAAGTTAAGAATGTCGTCGTGACAAGAAGGGAAGCAATGCTACCCTTACTTTTTCGGCTTTATTATTTTCCCCGGGTTACTACTAGTTTGGGATCAATAGTTGTGATAAATGTAATAGATTTAATTTTCATATATGAATATTTTTTCTTCCCGATATTTGACTTTTTGACTATTGACTCAGCTAACTTTATTGTCTTCGTCGATTCAAGACGATTTTATTGCTCGTTTGGGCCATTTAAACTCTCGCTATTCTTAAAGTCAAGAATACTATTGAGCCAAGATAGGAAGCAACTTTGCCTTAACTTTCAAACTTCGTTGTTTTTCCCGAGGTAGTATTAGTTTATTTTTCGATAGTTAATTCATCGACTATCGATTTTGGTATCCTTCTTTATGCTCCATCAATCTTAGATGTTTTATAGCTCGTTTTGAGCATTGGTATCCAACACTGATGAACTAAAACCAAGAGTGTGACCCTAGCCAAGTGGTCGCAACCATTAGGGTATGTTTACATCTATCTAGGGTGATTTCGACATGCATGCATTGATGTGAAATATTTGAATGACCCACGGTTTTATGGGGGCCAGCTTGGAAGTTCTTAAGAGTGACGCATGTGCTCTCAAATATATATTTTCTAGAGTTATACTTTCGATGTAGTATTGCACACTCCTAGTCATGTTGGATAAAATTATTCTCCTTATTTGATTCGATCCATGGTGTCAATCCTTTCTTAATTGCATCAAGAAGTGCCCAAGCTCTTCTCTATGCCTAATTACTTTTGTCCATTTTTCATATATGGATTTTGATCTTGTATGTGTCCATCCTTTCTTGTTTGGATTGTTGTTTTAATGTGTTCCACTTCTTTATCTACGGATGTTGCTCTTATAAGGTAAAACCCATTCCGTGTTTAGTTGCATGGTCTCACATATTTTTAAATGTGCGTCATATTTCTTTGAGTTAACTCACGCTGGTTTTCCAAACTGATCTGGGTATTATTTTAGTATAATCCTTGAGTTAAACCGAGTTTTTCGTAGTTGTCGTTGGTGGGACATGGAGCTCATGGAGTAGAGCCGGATGTTCACCTGCCGTAGTATTGTTATTTTCTGTTGCATTACTATATATACCTATCTGCAATTATAATGTCAGGAAGTTATAATTGTCCAGGCCGATGAAGTTTGTTTTTAACTCTAGTATACCCTGTATTTTAGAATGATAGCTTTTACGGTCTTTATTATATTATATGTGATCATTCCGCCCTGATATTTTGTTTTCCCTTTTCGCTTTCTGTTTATCTTATCAATCTGCCTTTTCGACACTAGGATGCTCGACATTTGAATACCTTGGATGTATAAGTGCCGACTTTTGAGAATCTAAAAGGCAGATCGTTACATTTGGTATTAGAGCAGAAGATTAAGCGAGAATCTTGGCTTTGATGGGGTGAACTCTTTTGAGTAAGGATAAGTGACACCTTCAAATGTGTTAAGAGTGTTATATATACTTGAGCGTATTTGTTATTGCTATAAAAATGCATCGTGTTGATTGGTCAGTTAAGTTTGAGTCTTGAATCTTGAACGAGACATGGGACGTCGCGGTGTTAATAGGGATTTAAAAACACTTGAACATGGAAAATATACATGATATTGATTTCTGAAAATTGGTAAATAAAATATTTTACCTAGGATTATATATTATATATAAGAAAATTTTCAAATTTACGTGGTTATTCAAGGAGGTTTGATTGCATTTCTTTATTATCATTTTTGTTTGATTTGTCATGCGAAAGTAGTTTAGAGCATTGACTATTGTTTGTTGATTGTTAATTTATGTTGGACCAATTTATGAGCATTTATTATTTTGATAATTATAGGTGCATTAAAACGAACCCTTTGTGAATTAAGTTTCGCAGTTTGACTATAAGGTGTTCCGTGAAAATATTAAGCTAAAAGTCATCTTTTAATAAAGTTGTTTAATATAATATAAATGGGAAGATAAGACATTTAGAGGATAAATTTTGGTGAAAAGTTAATTGTAACAAAAGGAAGTTATTATAATATAAGATGAATTTAAAGGTATATTTTATATGAGTATAGTATATAAAATGATTTATACGATTTATAAAGGGTTTTCCATAATTTGAATCTCGGTATTGCTTGAAATGATTTCGAAATATTTTGACAAAGGTAAGGGTAATAATACTTAGAAGTATTTATAAGTATAAATATTTCAAAGTGAAATTTTAAGGAAGCCACATTTTAATTGGGCAGTTCGGGGAAAGCATCTCGATTAGTTCTATGGCAATATGAATAATTTTTTAAGTGATGATCGAATATTTGCATAGGCAAATATTGCAATGCACTTAGTAAATTATTATTTTTATCATTGTGCGATCGAAATGAGTTCAAATCTGAACGGATTCAAAGTAAGTGTTAGTGAATAAATTTTTAAAGTTATTTTATATGTAGAAATATAGTAGTATGATTTCAAAAAGGGTTTTGAAATAAAAACCAAGTATTTAGTTCTTGAGTTTCCTTAAAGGAAATTAATTTAAACAAAAGGGAATTTTAATAAAAGAATGTTTTGATAAATGGAATTTTTAACTCTTTGATAGAGAGGAAACAATTTAACATAAGTTTTAAATGGGTTAAATTGGATAGGAAGGTTTTAATAAGCATTGTTTTATTAAAACAGTAGTTTTTATTTAAACATCTAAATCTTCTAAACTATTTGATTTTATTGGTCCGACTAACAAACATCGTTACCTTAAGGATGTCAAAATAAAGTAGATTCTAGGATTGAGAATGGATATAACATCCAACTCTTCTTAGTTACTTACCAGATCCGATAGTTAAAGAGGTCAAAGTTGTCGATTTAGTTTTAAGATCTATATATTGTTTAGGCCTTCAATTAAATTTTGAAAAAAATAAATAAAAGTTGACATTTTGTATGTGCTCTTAAGATGTAGAAGTGTATTATACAATTTAAATAAAAGTGGATCAAGTTTATAATTTAATATTTTTTCAACATATGTCTTTATAAAATGTCTACAAACTTAAGAGAAAATTTATGAAGTATGTAAGTTGTACGTAGATCATTTTATTCGCATGGTTCTTGATCTAGGATTTGAGTACATAACTTCAAGGCGATTAACACCAGTCCGTAAAAGGATTTCTCGCTTGATTCTTATCAGCGAACATTTGATTCAGATTATTGATATGATACTAAGATTTCTATCATAGTATATGACTATGCAAAGAGAACAGAGGTTTCCAATCAAGGAACTTGATAAGAGTCCACACTAGGGAGGTCGAGTGGGCGATGCTAGTTTGGAAGTAAAGTTTATGTATTCGAACAAGTGGTTGGATCAGACATTGCATACGGATGATCCGTGTACATCATACGAGTTTAATTATATTTTTATACTATGTTTGAATGCTTTTGAAAGTTTATGGAATGACTTTCAATTTTGTTTGAGGGAGCTTATATGATCTTCTAAGAAACAACCAAGGGCTGATAAGCGTAACGATACGCTTGTGAAATAGTAAATATCCTTGGACGATCGAGAAGGTTGTGAACCTAAGAAAAATCATAAATCTTGTTTGTTAGTCATTTAGTGTTTTAAATAATGTTAGGTGATAATTTTATTCCTTTGTGGAACTTGATTTGATTGGTTATGTGATATTATAAGCAAAGGATTTTAAATTTGTTACCTATTAATACTTAAATCCCAGTGCTTTTTAAAAAGTGATTTCGAAAGAATTTGAGAAAGAAATAATAGTAGTATTAATTTGAAATATTTGATGGCATATTATTATTTTAGGATATTTGAAAAGGGTTCTGTGAAGTGATTTTTCAAATATTTTTTTGTGACTTAAGTTGGGTGATTGGGAGTTTTCCAATTTAGAAGACTCGCTAGGCATATTTATTTACTCTAATTATTGTTTTAGGAGAAACTAGAATACACCACTGGATGCTTCATGTTGTTTTAATTCTAGCATTATACCATGCTTCGGTAAGAGGGGCCCTTTCCTTATCATAATTGATTTTAGTTTTGATAAATTTCTCTTTGGAGGAATTTGAAAATATATTTTAAATGTATAAACCCGGACATTTAGTTCTAAATCTATATTTTGAAAAGATTGGACACTTAGTATTTTATTACAGAGTATTCTCTGTACTTTTGTTGCATATGATTGTTACATTGCTTTTGGTTGCATGTGGCTTTATGTAAATTTATATCATGCCAGTTTTTGGCATGTAAAGTTGTACAATTATTATTAGTTGTATCACATTGCCTTGTTGCATATGGTTGTTATATTGTTTTTTGCTAACGTATTGCTCTTTTGTTAGCATGATTCTCTTTCGAATTATGTAAGTATACGATAGGTACAGGAAAGCGAGAGATTACTATTTGATTTCTTACGAACCTACATCATCGAGGTAGTAAGTTGCTTGCAAAAAACTTGCAAAAAAGGTATGTAATTGATTTAGAGATTTGTGGTTGATTCATAAATTTATGCTCTAGATATGGGAGATCACTTTTAGGCTTTTGTTTTCTTTATTGACTTGGGCCAGTTGTGATGAGTTATAGTTTATCAGATCTAGCCGTGCAAAGGAGGTGCTGTCGAAATTTTCCATAACAAAAGGAACTTTGAAAACCTAAGGGTTTGAGGGCATTTTCCTCCTTAGGGAATTTCAGGAACGAAATTCTTTTAAAGGGGAGAATGTAACATCCTATAAAAATATGAATAATTTATATTCAAATATAGGGATTACTTAAATAATTGAATTATGAATTAAAATATCAATTAAATGGACATAATAGCCTTAGTTAACTCCTTTTAACTAATAGATAATAATGGTGAACTCAATTTGTAAATTCATTTATAATAATAAATGGTTCGAATAAATAACAAGAAAATCACTTGTTAATAAAACGACCTGATTTTTAATGACATATTTTCAGATAAATTTATAGGATTTTTCCATAATTTTCTATTTGGAAAATATTTAGATTTTTGTTTGATGTATTTTACGGTAAACGATGCTATTTTTGAAATTTCAAAAAATAAGATAACCGGTGTATTTTATTGTTGTTTTGAGACCAAGTCTCATTTTTGTGCATTATTTTTGTTTCTGTTGTTTGTGGCTTTTATCCTTCCCTCTTTATTTCATTCTCTTCTTTCATTTTCTTGTATAAAGAAAAAAAATAAGCCACTATTTATAACGCTATCATTAACAAAATCAAAAACCATCGGATCCATTGTTGTAACGACCCAAAATTTCAACCTCAAAAATTCGAATGCCGGAAATTTCAGATAGTTAAAGAAAGAAGAAAAGAGGTAGAATAAGGATAGAAAACACATAGAATCTAACATTTCGCAGTGGATCAAAATATAATAACAAATAATAGAATTTATACAAGAAAGCTGTAATTGTTAAATTACATACATTCCATCAGAGTTACAACCATTACATATAGACTAGACGTTTATAATTAACATGTTCTAGACTACTATCAATACAACTCTAATACTCAACGATTAACTCCATATGTTCCTACCATCCAGCTCGCCTCATGAACTCCGGAACGACCTAACCTGAAATTCTGTAATACTCGGTCTGACCCGAGCATTACATCAAAGTAACACCCGGGTCAGGCTAGAAACCAGCGTGCGTAAACCCATCTAACATGAAATGCTAAGATATAAAACTTATTTAGAACCCGAGGCAACTCATGCCTTACAACGAGTTGTTAACTTGCCATGGTCAAATACACATCCTACAATCATATCTAAGTATCATAACTCATATTAAATGACTATGATTACATTATTTTTTTTCCATTCCAGCTTATTTATTCCAAAATCAAATCCATAAAGAATTATCGTAGATTACAAATCGAAGTGGTTTCAGGTATTTACCGATACCCGACCCCGGTCTCTTCGAATTCAATACCATCTTTAATTCAAATTGCTTAAGTGAATGCAATTAAATATAGGAAGTCAATTTACCCAGCAATACATCACTGATAAATATCCCACATTATTATAGTCTAATCCAAACATATCATATCACAGATCATCAAATTGATCAGGATAGAGTCATTAAACATTCAATACAAATTTGTCATCCATAACCAAGATTAATTTATTACCCGTTCCAATTAATTTAATTATCACAAATTAAATTAATTCCCTTTAAATCCTACTTAATTAATTTAGTCATTTAATTAATTATTGAAATTAATCTTATCATTTAATCATTCACATGATTACTTAACCTTACATTAATTTATAATTCTTAAATTTATTTCATTAAGTAATCTCCTTACTAATTAATTTCAGATATGCCATTTATCTAAATTGATTTCTTAATTATCATTTAAATCTTATTCAACCTACATGCTTGAAATTAATTATCCAAATCACTTGAGTCCATTCCGATAAATTAAGTTCAAAACATTTATCTTAAACACTTACTTAAATACACCATTAACATTTTTTAATAACTTGTAATTAACTAATTAATTAATATATAATTATCTCAACTCAATTTAAATGAGCATCATTATTAACCAAAGTTAAGGTTTAAATTTAAAAACCTTTAAACTATTTTATTTATTTCCCATAATTAAGTAAAAACATTAACTTAAAATTTGGTGAAACACGAACTAATTTACTATTCATTTATTTTAATTTATTTGAAAGGAAACTCGGCCCAAGCCCAAACTTCCCTACTCGTTCTCCTAGCTTTCCCTTATAAACCCAACTTGCTAACTTCTTCGAACTAGACCGAAGCTTCCCTGAACAAATCATGAGCCGAAACCAAATTTTCCTGATCTAATCCCGTCCACTTCTTCCATTCCTTTCTTCTCCCTATTCCCTTCCTCTAATCTTTAACATTGAGGAAACAACGTGCACGTTTCGTGCTAGTGCACGTGTACACGTCGTTGGCGTCTCATAGCTCACCGTCGACAGCTTCCACAAACCACCTATGTCCTCCCTGACCTACCTCCTCATCTGGAATTTCAAATCCACCCTCAGTTCGAAATATCGAACTTCCTACCTACCTATCAAAAACTGAAACCGCCATACCACCTTCCCACGCCACCCTCGACCATCAACGACAACAAGATTGCCTATGACATCGACGTGACCTCCACCTTCCAACCGTCCTGTACCGCACATCCCCAAATACCACCCTATGCCTCCATTCGCCTGCAGCTTAACCCACCTTCATAAACAACCAAAACCCTACTATGGGTTCGCCGTACTTCCACCTTCCTTAAAAAAATCTTCCCCTATTTTTCCTATGCTTCTCATCCACCGACGCTCCTACTCGCTGAACCCCTCGACACAAAATCACCCATGCCATTAGAATTTACAGTTTCCCCCAAATACGGTCAACTCCCTCTATCTCACCACTTCCATAGCTAAAAATTCCCAAACCACTTTTAAAAATCAAAGCTTTCGGCGGCGATCGAATTTGTATAAGTAAAAACGTAAATTGGATTACTCAATTTTTCCCAAAATTGGTTAGCTACTATAAAAAATACATTTCTTTTAACTTTAACCTAACCATATTTAATAAAACCAAATTTTTCCCAAAGTAGAATCGAAAAGAGACATTTTCTTTTTTTACACCATAACTTGAATCAAATTAGATCATGAGATAAGAAATTTTAAAGCCAAGCTTAAAACTTTTTTGAATGCACAGAGCAGTATTCGGAGGAAAATGATGAACTACTTTTGATTTTCCATTTTATCAAATATTCATGTATAGATGTATATATACATATATGTACATTTCTGCACAACCCTTATATCAGCAACCACAGATCACAGAGACAAAATGATGAATTATATGTTTTACTCGGCATTTTGTTTAACAGAGAGACAGGACCATAGTTTTTTAAATTCTATAACTTGATTTTTATCTGCAAGCCTAATCTTATCCTAAATTTATGAAGAGTAAATTTGAATTTATTTAAGTGGATTAAAGGCTACAGTTTTAAATAGAGAACAAATGTATATACTCGATTACCAACATGCACAGGCTTCCATATTAATATACAGAGTAGTTTTAAATATATATAATTTGTTTTAATAAAACATTCATGCAGATCATCTTTTATAATATCACTTCATAGATTTTTCACATGCATCAGAGATTCAACCGGACCAAAGCTCTTTAAAGAAAAAGTTTACTCGCCTTGAATGTCAACAGAGAAAGCCTGGAAATTCTTGCTTTGATCTTATCTGTTAATTTAACTGAAGCTTGAATCTTGATCTATTTCTTGCTATTTTGAATTTGAATTGATCTGATTTGAAATCTTGTTTGTTGAGATGAATTGAACTTGAAATAGCAGCTTGGATTTTGAACATAATTATGTTTAGTTGATTCTTGCTTGTATATTGAGTTGAGTATTTATTTGTTGTAACCTTGCTTGAACTTTGATTATGATTGTCTCAGGTTTAAATTAATTTGTAGTTGCATCTGAATTTGTTTCTGACTTTTTTCTTCTGGTTTTCTCTTTTTTTTATTTCCAGGTTATAGTCTTTCTTTAGGTTGGACTTTTGTGAAAGAAGAATGAGAAAGGGTTTAGAGGAATGTATATGTAAAATCTTGTTTTATTTTTATTTTTAAAAAGGTATGTTACTTGTTCAAATTTATATTACAATTTTTACACGTGTATATTTCTATGTTAAATGATTTACATTTGTTAATTTCTGTGTTAAAATCTTAGCACTTGCCTTTTTATAAGAGAATTGTTATTACATAACGTATATATATATATTTTTACATTACTTTATGTTATCATCTTTTGTTTATATTTAGGTATATATTTTTTAATATAAATTTATATCTTTATTAATACATTTCTTTATATTAATATTGATACAATTTTAAATAAAATAATTTGAAACTAATTATAAATGAAAATCATATATATTATTTTAAGTTCAAATTATTTTTAAGACATTTTATTTTTGAATTTCAAACTCAAATTCAAATTACAATCTATTCATATATATACATATACATATCTATATAATCAAACTATTATCTTATTTGCTTTGAAAAATTCAAATTTATATTCATCACTAATTTGATATTTGGCTTAAAATTGGGATGCTACATAAATTCAACATTGTAGATTCAAATTCATTTATATACATACCTAGATATTCTTTAAATCATCAGAATTCTATTTGTTTTAACAAATAAAATCAGTATCTTAATAGCTAAAATTAGTCAGTTACCAATTAACAATTTCCCAAAAACTCGGGTTGTCACATTCCTCCCCCCTTTGAATCTTTTCGTCCTCGAAAAGGAACGAAGCCAAAATTTATTAAAATGCTTAGTATCAGTTAAGTTATTTGTTGAACATTCTTAAACATAAACTCTTTTTATTTAAAATCTTTAAAACACTTTTTAAAATCTATATAATATTATCAAAATAGTTTTATTAAAATACTTTTTATAACTCGATGTCTGAACAAGTCCATCCTTTTCTCATAGAAATTCGGTTATACGTTGATCAGGCGTAGGACTGAAAATCTATAAGTACTTGGTAAACCCGTTTTCCACACCCAGTGAAAATACTTGGAAAATATTTATTGAAAATATAGAAAACATTTTTGAAAATAGAGGAAACATCTTTGGTGAGAATGCTCTGGAAAATCATCACCCCCTCCATGGTCGCAGTTAACCCGATGGTTACGTTGCCATCCCGGCAAAATCCATAGATAATGTAGGCACTCCGCGCCCCTCGATTACACTGTTGAACCCACTACAGATCGCAACTACATCTGGGGTTACGTTGCTATCACAACAAAAACCCATATAACTGTAGGCATCAGCGCCCATAAATTTCACTGTAAAAGAATGAAACTTCTCCACTCCACCATAGATCGTAGTATACCGATGTTACGTTGTCATGCTAGCAAAATCAAACGTAGACCGTTGACACTCACCTCCACATGATTTCCGCTATGGTCCACAATAGATCGCAGCGACATTGAGTTACACTGTCGTCACAGCATAACCTAAATGCCTCAGTAGGCATCAATGCCCTTGATTTTCGCTACCCAATAATCCTCAGGAACTTCAGTTTGTCTGGACTTCCTCCCAGAATCCACTTTAGAGCCTCCCCTTAAAGCTCAAGGCAATACCAACCTATGGTACTCCTAAGAAGTTCATTTCAAAGGAGCGCCTTTTTCCCCAAAGCCATTCTCAAAACACTTTATACTATACACATAGAGTATTTTCCAAATCATACACCTGGTATGAATCTCATATAAATCTCCTTTTCTCAAAATCGATTACGTTGAATATGCGCTTATATGTTTTTGTTTGATGATAATAAACATATATATTCATTTAAATGTATTTGGTAATGTACTATTTTGTTTTTCATAGATTAAATAAATATTTGTTGAATAAAATAAATTACACAGAATTTGAATTTGAATTCAAACAGAACAAGTTACACAGATTTTGAATTCAAACAGAAATTTTATTCAAACAAATATTTATTACAATCTTGAATAGTACAAATTCATGCTCTCACTATACATATACATTTCTGATTACATCACGATTACATCACAAATATTTTTACATTGATAACCTCACTACATATCACTCACACTCGTATTTTGTCTTCAACTGCATTCCGGTTTGAATCCAGCATCTGAGTAATCTGCAAAAATATTTTCAAACGCAGTAAAATTGAAAGAGAAATATTTTTGAAATTTGAAAGAAACGATGATTTTGAAAACATTGTTTGCCTCAGTTATTTGGGTTGTTCGTCATCATTTTTGACTGTGCAATATCTGTGCATATCAGTATTTTTATCAGGGACAGGTAACTATAAGTGGCTGCAGTACACACGTGTACATTCGTATACGTGTGCACTGCCTCGCCAACTCGTGTACAAAAAATCAAACAAAAGCACAGAAATCAAAAACAAGGTCAAACCCAAGATAGGTTCAACTCAAGGCAAATAGACAAAGCAATTGACTACAAACAGTTCAAGACTAAAGCCACTAACAAATGCAACAGCAACACGACCAAGTATGGAGTGTACAAATGCAAATGTCCAAACTACAACATCAAAGTGCAGTGCAACATGAACCAACTCCAAGATGTATCACTAACATATACTACAGGGATGAACACATGAGAATGGACAAGGCACAAATCAAGTCCAGCTACAAGTTGCAGACTCAAAACAAACATGACACCAAGCTACAAACTCAAATGCAAAATGGAGTGAATGCAACATGGTAAACAACTGTAGAAGCAACTACTATAATGCAACAGTGTAGCAGTGCAAATCAACAGTGAAGACTGCATAAGTGACCATGAAACTGACTCGAAGCAGTAGTGACAGTAAGCATGAATCAAGCTCAGTGGCAAATGCATAAACACATCAGAGTGAAACATTTGAGTTGCAACATGAATGAAAAGAACCAGACACAACAGTGCACAAGTACAAGAAACTTGAATTCAATTGCAACAACTCAATGGACCAAACTGCAAGTACAGGAGGCAACTCAATAAAAACATGCTCAGGTCAGAGACAACACAGTGAAAGTTCACAAGTGCAGACACATAGAGCAGTCATAATGAAACTGCAGTGAAGACCTGAAGGCAACATGAAGAAATATACATGCACCAGTGATGAAAGCTACAAGATACACAAGTTTTCCAGTGATACAAATGCAACACAGTGAGAACAACAATGAATACCGCAACATGACCAATTGTCAAAACTGCATCAATCACAAATGCAATGCAAGTGGAGTAATGGGTGATACTGTAACAACAAACTCAACCAAGACAAGTATTGCAGTAATGAATGCATCACATACACAACATCAAAGTGACACAAATGTAGAACTGACAAATGTATCAACTCAACTACAGCCAGTGCCGACATGAACAGAAGTTCTGAATCAACAATGCAGACACAAGTCAGTTGCAACATGAAACAAGACATGAAGACAGTTCGAAGAAGACTACAATATCAAGTACATGAAGACCAACGTCACAGTAAACATGCAGATGAACAGAAGATAGTGAGCATATATTTTTGTATAAAATGCAAAGTTCAGATCTACAGAATGGGGATGAGCTCGACCGAGTAAAGTATGCAGCAGAGATGATCGAAGTTAAATATAAATCGAAGTCAGAATTTAATGAAACTCAAATTTGTAATCTTTGAAATAGTCAGCAAAATTAAAAAGGGAAAGTGTCTGTTACAAGAAGGATCGAACGTTCTCAAAACAAAGCCGTATGAATCAAGTAAGTAACGAATGCATTAGGAAAGTCGTGTGCACCACGAAAGTGAATTTCAGGAAAGTATCAAGTTAATTAGTGTAATCAAATTCATATAAATTCAACCCGAAGGTATCATCATCAAGCAAGTGCTTCAATTCACAATCGAACTATCAATCGCAATCCCAACCTATCATCATCGGCATCGAAAAAGAGCAAGCAATCAAACAAGCAACAAAAGAAACAACATACCAAAGAGTCGATTGCTGAAGTAAGACAGAGAAGGACCAAATAGTCATCAACGAATAGAAGAAACCGAACCCGAACCCTAGTTTCTCAAATCAAGAGAACGAGCAAGCCGAGCAACGCAATCTCAAAGTCAACCAAATCATTAGAGAACGAGCGCGAGCAACATCAGAGGAATCGAATATTGAAAGCCCCAATTATGGATCGCAGGCCCTAATTTCAGAACGACAAGAGGCCGCCATTTTTCTTCTCAAAAGACAGTGGATCGGGTTAAAGATAAAGGGGCCGGCCTTGTTTATTTTCAAAGGGGTTTTATTGATTTAGTTTTAATTTTATAATAGGGTTTTTAGTTTTTTAATTTGAGCAAAAATTAGGGATTCTAGTTTATATTTTAATTTTTGCTCCTGCGTGTATTTTTGAAGTTGTTTTTTCTTTTCGAGTCGAAGAATCTGTAAATCACCACCTAGGGATTAGGTAGTGTCAGATTGTCTATTTAGAATTAGTTCAGTGAGCAGGGAGTGCGAGTTTGCAAAGCTCTATAGGCGGGAGCAGTGTTTGCGAGTGAGCGAAACTCTATAGGCGGGAGCAGGGTGTGCGAGTCTAGTAGAGTGTTTGTGAGCGGGAGCAAAAGGGTCTGCGAGTCTAGTAGAGTGTTTGTAAGCGTGATGCTGTTTAATTCTAATAGAAATCTGGGAATGCAGCAGTAGGCAGGGGTTGCCGAAGCTGGGTAAATTTTGTGTGTGATTTACTTTTCAGCATATTTATTTCTGCAATTATATTTCTGTGTTTAATTTGAGAAAATTTGCTATAACCCTATTCACCCCCCCTCTAGGGTTAATCTAGATCCTACAATTGGTATCGGAGCCCGGTATATATTTTTTTATTTAACTCTAGAGTCATGAATCCATCAAATAATGCTTTCTCTGAGGGGCAATCTATTGTTAGGCCACCCATGTTTAACGGGAATGATTATGCTTATTGGAAAGTTAGGATGAGTATTTATCATAGTTCCGTTGATTATGATGTTTGGGATATTATTGAAACTGGCTATAAACCTCCCACTATAATCGTTGGTGATACTGAGATTCCTAAACCTAAGGATAGGTGGGATGCTAACGATAAGAGATTGAAAACGACAAATGCTAAAGCCATGAATGCTTTGATATGTGCTCTTGATAAAAATGAATTTAATAGAATTTCTCATTGTACAACAGCACAGGAAATTTGGCACACTTTGGAGGTGACACACGAAGGAACTTCTCAAGTCAAGGAGTCTCGTCTAGCCCTATTCAGCAACGAATACGAAAACTTTGTGATGGACAAAGGCGAGAGCATAAAGGACATGTTTGGACGCTTTTCAACTTTGGTGTACAACGCTAGAGCACTTGGAAAGGTATTCACTGAGGTAGAGCTTGTGCGGAAGATACTACGAGTCTTACCAATGAACTTTGAAGCAAAAGTCACGGCAATCCAAGAATCGAAAGATCTGAGCAAACTAAGCATGGAGGAGTTGATTGGCAACTTGATGACATATGAGCTTGAGTTAAAAGCAAAGGAAGAACGCAACAACTCCGAACCAAAGAAAAAGACGATTGCCTTAAAAAGCAAAGAAGAAAGCGATGAAGAAGGAGAAGATCCAATTGAAGAGCTTGCAATGGCTGTCAATAATCTTAGAAAATGGTCGAGATTCAAGCCACGTAAGAAGAAAACAAATCGTAATAGGCCAAAAGATTCTGACAATTCCGATAATGAACCAACGTGTTTTAACTACAAGAAGCCCAGACACTTCATACAAAAATGCCCACTTCTCAAAAACAAAGGAAAGAAAAAGGCGAAGAAGGTATTTGCAGTGACTTGGGATGATGAAGAAGGAGAAGAAGCTTCGGATAGCAGCTCAGAGGAGGCTAACTTGTGTCTTATGGCGAAATCAAATTCAGATTCAAGCTCAGAGGAATCTAGTGAGGAAGGTGAGTATTCCTATAGAGATCTTGTTTTTATGTGTTCTGATCTTACTAAAGTAGTTGATGCTCTTGAATCTAAAATTGAAAAACTGAAAACTGATAGGAAAGAACTTGCTCGTAAAAATTTTAGGTTAGAAACTGAACTTGAAAATATTCAAAACCTAGAATGTAAAAGATGTAAAGTTTTAGATTCAGAATTGACAAGACTTAAGAATAACTCTGAGAATCTTGAAAAAGAAAACTTGAATCTTAAGGAAACTATCGACACTAGGAAAAAGGATTTTATAAATCGATGCACCTCACTTGTCACTGAAAATACAACACTAAAAACCAAAGTCCAAAATCTTGAGAAATCTTTGAATAACTTTTCAAGAGGCGAAAAATCTTTCAACATGCTATTGGGAAATCAAATTTTTGCTAACAACAGAAAAGGACTTGGTTTTGGGAAAACACAAGCTGAGGATAATGCAAAAGGGAAAAGTGTCTTCGATAAATGTGAAATAATTGGACATCATGTTGAATATTGTAGTCATAGGAACAAGAACACAAAACTTATACAAGTTTGGTTTCCTAAGAATTCTACAAACAAATTTCATGTCTATTGGAACAAGAATGAAAAGTCTAAACAAGTTTGGGTTCCAAAGGGATTGTTTATTCACAATGTTTCTGCCACTAACAATCATGGACCTAGAAATAGGTCACAAAAATCTTTCATCGTGCAGGTGTGGTGGCAGGCTAAGGAACGACAACGGTGTTCTCTGGATTTTGTCTGTTCCAGAAACACAACGGGCAACAAAGCAAAGTTCCTTAGCCTAGTATAAAGGTGACAGAATCACAATGGGCAATCACGAGAAATTATCGTAAAGGTAAAACAGGAGAAGGTATATTAAATGTGATAATCTGCACCATATTCTGAATTAAATCAGCCAAAATTGTGATAATGATGTGATGATGACTTTAATTCTGACTTATTGATAGGTTTTTTTTGACTTGTTCTTACTTTGATTTGTGCTCAAAAGTAGACCAACCATCCTTTCATCATTGAACTTAATATGTTTGGTCAAATGATGGTATTTTATTGATCCTTGATTACTCGTGCTACACTTAGACATATTTTGACATTTTGATCACTGCTTGTAAATTTGCACGATTTCAAACTCATGTGAAAAAGGATTTTAAGAAATTGTTGAAACTTCAAGAAATTGTTTTTGAAATAATTATAATGTTGATTGACTGTTGATTACTCATGAATATAATCCTATGGTTTTCTGAAATTAACACTATGATATTTGTTTGAGTGTGAACATGGCTTCAATTCAAAATCCAAAGAATGACATTTAAATTGTTGCTAAAATTGGGTTTGAAATTTTTGATGCACACTTCATGTCTGGTTTACCAAATCCAGTTAGTGATATTTTGGATTGAAAAAGAAATTCAGATGCAATTCATACTAGTAATCTAGTTGATAGAAAACTTACGAGTTGAACGTGATTTATTGTGAAACATTCATTTGCTGCATCATTTTTCAAAGAAAATTTCTGCATATTGTTCACTTCAAATAATTTTCAAATAGCAGAAATTATTTTCTTATATAATCCCTTCGAGAAAATAATTGTTTGACCATATTTTCAGATTAGTTATTTTTATTTGATTTTAAATGACAAATTTTGACTGATCCGACTCCCTACTAATTATCAAAGAGATAAATAGTGATTGAAAAAGTGATGAGTGTTGATATTTAACATACATTACTCAAGAGAGTATATTTGGAAAATTTCTTTAGGAATTAAAACAAGAATTATAAAACTTTTTGTTGGGTAAAGATTCCATGACCATTTCTATATCTATCATTATTTCTATCGACCATGTTTTATCAAATATTCAATATAGTTTGTCGATATGTGGTACTATAATCAGGAATCATTTGTTTTTCATGTCATATTTTTTAAATAAATAAATAAATATCCAAAGTATTCACTCTCATTTAAAAGTCCTCACGGTTATGCATGGGTGAATTACTTGAATTTTTTTATTATGTGCTTCCATGCTCATTTAAAAGTCCTCACGGTTATGCATGTATGGAACGCATATCAAAATTAATTGCTTAAATAGACAAGTTGATTCTAATCCCATTTAAAAGTCCTCACAGTTATGCGTGGTTAGAAGATACTTGATTTCATTTTTAAAATTAAATTCGAATACTACTAATCTCATTTAAAAGTCCTAACGGTTATGCATGATTAGTAGATATTCAAATTCCTGATATAAATACCACAAGAAGATTCAACTGTATGATTTTATATGAACATCAATTTCCATCATTTCTAAAAGTGGAATATGCGCCTAACAAGGGTAGTTATGGTTTTTGTTTGATTCTTATTGAAGTTTAATATTTATATTCAATTTGAGTTTAATGTTGGATTAATATCAATCACTTTATCTCTATTTTTCTCTCACACTATTATTCTTTTGCTGATAACAAAAGGGGGAGAGAAAAGTTAAGATTTTGTCAAATAGAATCAAGCAAAGGTCAAATAATTTTTCCATATGCATCTAGGATCATTTGAATATATTTCTATTTGTATGCATATATGTAGGGGGAGCATCATGTAGAGAGGAAGCATTTAAATAGGGGGAGCAATTAGAGTATATAATTGGTCAAATACATTTAACACGGTCAAAATCTTAAATATATGTTTGTTATCATCAAAAGGGGGAGATTGTTGAATATGCGCTTATATGTTTTTGTTTGATGATAATAAACATATATATTCATTTAAATGTATTTGGTAATGTACTATTTTGTTTTTCATAGATTAAATAAATATTTGTTGAATAAAATAAATTACACAGAATTTGAATTTGAATTCAAACAGAACAAGTTACACAGATTTTGAATTCAAACAGAAATTTTATTCAAACAAATATTTATTACAATCTTGAATAGTACAAATTCATGCTCTCACTATACATATACATTTCTGATTACATCACGATTACATCACAAATATTTTTACATTGATAACCTCACTACATATCACTCACACTCGTATTTTGTCTTCAACTGCATTCCGGTTTGAATCCAGCATCTGAGTAATCTGCAAAAATATTTTCAAACGCAGTAAAATTGAAAGAGAAATATTTTTGAAATTTGAAAGAAACGATGATTTTGAAAACATTGTTTGCCTCAGTTATTTGGGTTGTTCGTCATCATTTTTGACTGTGCAATATCTGTGCATATCAGTATTTTTATCAGGGACAGGTAACTATAAGTGGCTGCAGTACACACGTGTACATTCGTATACGTGTGCACTGCCTCGCCAACTCGTGTACAAAAAATCAAACAAAAGCACAGAAATCAAAAACAAGGTCAAACCCAAGATAGGTTCAACTCAAGGCAAATAGACAAAGCAATTGACTACAAACAGTTCAAGACTAAAGCCACTAACAAATGCAACAGCAACACGACCAAGTATGGAGTGTACAAATGCAAATGTCCAAACTACAACATCAAAGTGCAGTGCAACATGAACCAACTCCAAGATGTATCACTAACATATACTACAGGGATGAACACATGAGAATGGACAAGGCACAAATCAAGTCCAGCTACAAGTTGCAGACTCAAAACAAACATGACACCAAGCTACAAACTCAAATGCAAAATGGAGTGAATGCAACATGGTAAACAACTGTAGAAGCAACTACTATAATGCAACAGTGTAGCAGTGCAAATCAACAGTGAAGACTGCATAAGTGACCATGAAACTGACTCGAAGCAGTAGTGACAGTAAGCATGAATCAAGCTCAGTGGCAAATGCATAAACACATCAGAGTGAAACATTTGAGTTGCAACATGAATGAAAAGAACCAGACACAACAGTGCACAAGTACAAGAAACTTGAATTCAATTGCAACAACTCAATGGACCAAACTGCAAGTACAGGAGGCAACTCAATAAAAACATGCTCAGGTCAGAGACAACACAGTGAAAGTTCACAAGTGCAGACACATAGAGCAGTCATAATGAAACTGCAGTGAAGACCTGAAGGCAACATGAAGAAATATACATGCACCAGTGATGAAAGCTACAAGATACACAAGTTTTCCAGTGATACAAATGCAACACAGTGAGAACAACAATGAATACCGCAACATGACCAATTGTCAAAACTGCATCAATCACAAATGCAATGCAAGTGGAGTAATGGGTGATACTGTAACAACAAACTCAACCAAGACAAGTATTGCAGTAATGAATGCATCACATACACAACATCAAAGTGACACAAATGTAGAACTGACAAATGTATCAACTCAACTACAGCCAGTGCCGACATGAACAGAAGTTCTGAATCAACAATGCAGACACAAGTCAGTTGCAACATGAAACAAGACATGAAGACAGTTCGAAGAAGACTACAATATCAAGTACATGAAGACCAACGTCACAGTAAACATGCAGATGAACAGAAGATAGTGAGCATATATTTTTGTATAAAATGCAAAGTTCAGATCTACAGAATGGGGATGAGCTCGACCGAGTAAAGTATGCAGCAGAGATGATCGAAGTTAAATATAAATCGAAGTCAGAATTTAATGAAACTCAAATTTGTAATCTTTGAAATAGTCAGCAAAATTAAAAAGGGAAAGTGTCTGTTACAAGAAGGATCGAACGTTCTCAAAACAAAGCCGTATGAATCAAGTAAGTAACGAATGCATTAGGAAAGTCGTGTGCATCACGAAAGTGAATTTCAGGAAAGTATCGAGTTAATTAGTGTAATCAAATTCATATAAATTCAACCCGAAGGTATCATCATCAAGCAAGTGCTTCAATTCACAATCGAACTATCAATCGCAATCCCAACCTATCATCATCGGCATCGAAAAAGAGCAAGCAATCAAACAAGCAACAAAAGAAACAACATAACAAAGAGTCGATTGCTGAAGTAAGACAGAGAAGGACCAAATAGTCATCAATGAATAGAAGAAACCGAAGCCGAACCCTAGTTTCTCAAATCAAGAGAACGAGCAAGCCGAGCAACGCAATCTCAAAGTCAACCAAATCATCAGAGAACGAGCGCGAGCAACATCAGAGGAATCGAATATTGAAAAGCCCCAATTATGGATCGCAAGCCCTAATTTCAGAACGACAAGAGGCCGCCATTTTTCTTCTCAAAAGACAGTGGATCGGGTTAAAGATAAAGGGGCCGGCCTTGTTTATTTTCAAAGGGGTTTTATTGATTTAGTTTTAATTTTATAATAGGGTTTTTAGTTTTTTAATTTGAGCAAAAATTAGGGATTCTAGTTTATATTTTAATTTTTGCTCCTGCGTGTATTTTTGAAGTTGTTTTTTCTTTTCGAGTCGAAGAATCTGTAAATCACCACCTAGGGATTAGGTAGTGTCAGATTGTCTATTTAGAATTAGTTCAGTGAGCAGGGAGTGCGAGTTTGCAAAGCTCTATAGGCGGGAGCAGTGTTTGCGAGTGAGCGAAACTCTATAGGCGGGAGCAGGGTGTGCGAGTCTAGTAGAGTGTTTGTGAGCGGGAGCAAAATGGTCTGCGAGTCTAGTAGAGTGTTTGTAAGCGTGATACTGTTTAATTCTAATAGAAATCTGGGAATGCAGCAGTAGGCAGGGGTTGCCGAAGCTGGGTAAATTTTGTGTGTGATTTACTTTTCAGCATATTTATTTCTGCAATTATATTTCTGTGTTTAATTTGAGAAAATTTGCTATAACCCTATTCAACCCCCCTCTAGGGTTAATCTAGATCCTACAGATTATTCCAAAATCGATAATTCTCAAACTAGGCTTTCCAAATTTCCAAAATTGATTATTCACCAAAAATCAAAAGCCTTTCCAAAATCCATAGGTTTTAAAACCTTTTCCCAAAATCATTCTCATAAAACCATATATATATATATATATATATATATATATATATATATATATATATATAACCTTGAAAAATCATTGGAGTACTCCATACTTGTATAAATTCCCTTTTTATACTTCAAATACTTTCAAAAACCCTTTTCTTCTGGCTATAGATTCAACAAGGAGAGTTTTGTCTTATATATATATATATATATATATATATATAACTTTACTATGCACCAAATCAAATATTCAAGTTTGATAAAATTATTTACCATATCACTTACTTTCAAAAGGTGAATTTCAAAAGATATCAATCTTCCACCTTTATTCATGTATATTCTCAAAATATACCACTCTTTCAAAAATCATTTCTTATTTATTTCAAATTTCAATATCTATTTCATTTAAGTACGTACGATGTACGTACACCTTCCGTACACAATTTCAAAATTGATCTCTCACTAGATCACACAATTACACTTCTGAACTAGTATCGTCCACCTGACTTCCTAGTGCAGACTCAGATCTGGTTTCTTGCTTATAAACTGTCATTCTCCTTGCATAGTCACAACTATGATAGAGAATTCCCAGAATCAATCAAAAATCCACACCTAGGGTTCGCCGTCAAAAATTGAGAGAAAATTCCAACTCGGATCGATATACTATCTCGAAATTCTGTGCTCGAATCTAGATCATATCATTGTACGAATAGAATAATAAACATACATCCTACGTATTTATCTTTATTAGTCATTAGCTAAATCAATTCTCTTTTCTATTCACCTTCATTTTGATTCCATTTACTAATCCACGATTTCTCCCAATTTCCATTTGGGTTAACACTTCAATTTTAAACAGCTTGCACTCTGACTAACTTAAGTTTAGAAAATAGCTTAAAAGTTTAAAACAGATAAGTAGTTGTAAAATAATTATTAATTTGTTAATAGCTATAAAATAGTTAAGTAGTTATAAAATAGTTAGATTATTGCAAAATAGTTTTAAAATAGTGATTAGTTATAAGTAATTGAAAAATAGTAATTAGTTTATAAAACAGTTGTAAAATAGTAAAATAGTTTCAAAAATAGTTGTAAAATAAGTATAAAATAGTTTGGCTTTAAAAAGAAAGGTTGTATATAGTAAATAGCTTGGAAAAAAATAGGTTTATATTAAAACAATTTATTTTGAAAATATTCCAAAGCCAAACTTTACAACTTCCCAATCTCCATTACCAATCACTTCCATTTAAAATTTCACTTTCTTTTGAATTGATTTAATTTCTATTCAAATTAAATTAATTTTATTTCCCAACTTCCACTAAATTGATCCAATCCCAATTCAAATTGAATTAATCTCAATTTCTTTTCTAAATTCAAATCAAATTCCATTTGAATTTACTTATTCAACTTTAATCACAATTTCAATTAATTCAAATAAATTTCAAATTGAACCAATCTCAATTCATTTCAATTCTAGTTTGAATTAATACCGATTCCACTCTCCACTTTTAAATCATCTCGAAATATATAAATTCGAATTAAATTTTCAATTGCTGATTTAATTCCTCTAAATCAAATTGATCTTTACTTTAATTTAACAATTAAAATTTTCAAACAATTAAATTCTGAGTCCAAATTTCAAAATTCCATTTAAATTTACCTATACTTGTTCATAAACGTATTTCGAAGTTCAAATCATAGTTCAAATCCTTTTTAAACAATTTAATCTTTCAAAAACCAATTTATTACCCAAATTCAATTTTGAAACAAATTTTCAGCAATTTTAGTTGCAATTTTATCTTAAACATTCAAAACTTAAGTTCAAAGTGATTTCACTTTCACAAGTTCAATTTTTATCTTCAAAAATCAAAATTACTCGAATAATTTGAAATTAAAGTTCTATTTTCATTTAATTTCTACAATGGATATAAAATATCACAATCCACATCTTAGTTCATTTTAACAAACCAATTCACAGTTTCATAGATTATTGATAACAGCAGGATGATATTAGGATAGGTCAAAGTAAATAAACATCTAATTTACTTAAAACATCCGCCAATAGCATCTATTACCCATTCCCAGAACTCAAACACATTTGAGATCTTATATATCTCCCTTCTAAATCAACTCATTTAACTTCCTTAAGTTAAATCTTAGTTTCATCTTGAAATTTTCAAATCAGGTTGTTCATTCAAACTTATTTAACTTCCTCCAAGTTAAATTCAATTTAATCCCATTAACCTTACTCAAATTTGAATACTCCGTTTCAAATTTTAAATTTCTATCAATATTCTTTCTTACTTATAAATTCAAAGACTTATATCACTTTGTGTTTTTTTTACATCACACTTCAGGGAAAATCAAAACCCAACACCTTAGAGTTTATTTCAAATCATCTTTGATACTGTGTATCCACACATATACATATATATTTCTTAGCCCACCAAGCCACGCTTTAAAATTTAAACCACCTTTGGTTTTAATTCAAAACAGTTTTCCTTAAATCTTTCAAACAACTTCTTACTGTTAAAAAATAAGATCATATTCAAAAATATTCTGAATAATATCATTTTTTAACGTTTTGAAAAAAAATCGTATGTTTTAAGCTTAAAATTCAAAACTTTAAAATTTAAATCCCTTCCCATTTACAAGTCATTCTTACCTAAATGTTTACTCCCTTAACACATTTCATTTTGCTTTAACAATGTTTACTAGAAAACAAACAAACCATTATTAAACATAATAATCATTCCATATTCTGGTTTGAAACCAATTCTAATTCATCTTATTTGCATAGTTCATTTTATTCAATTCCCATTTTTGATATATATATATATACACACACATATATCACTTAATTCTTATTCAATTTCAATATACAACAACCAATTATTGCTTTATATATAAAATATAAGCTTTTATAAAAATCATTCATTAAAACCATTTTTAAAACCTTTATATAAGAAAATAACAAGCATGCTCTCATATATATATATATATATATATATATATGTATGTATATGTGTGTGGGTCTATATATATATATATATATATATATATATATATAAACACACGCTTAACTCATTCTAGGGTGCCACTGACCCTATCCTTAATGAATACACCCACCAAAGCCAAGGTTCTCGCTTAACCTTCAGCTCTGATACCAAAATGTAACGAACCAAAATTTCGACCTCGAAAATTCGAATGCCGAAAATTACAGATAGTCAAAGAAAGAAGAAAAGAGGTAGAAGAAGAACAGAAAATAAAACACAGAATCTCACATTTCGCAACGGATCAAAATATAATAACAAATAATAGCATTTATACAAGAAAGCTGTAATTGTTAAATTACATACATTCCATCAGAGTTACAACCGTTACATATATACCAGATAGTTATAATTAACCTGTTCCATACTACTATCAGTACAATTCTAATACTCAACGATCGACTCCATACGTTCCTACCGTCCAGCTCGCCTCCTGAACTCCAGAACGTCCTAACTTGAAATTCTATAATACTCGGTCTGACCCAAGCATTACATCAAAGTAATACCCGGGTTAGGCTGGAAACCAGCGTGAGTAAACCTATCTAACATGAAATACTAAGATATAAAACTTATTTAAAACCTAGGGTAACTCGTACCTTACAACGAGTTCTTAACTTGCTATAGCCAAATACACATCCTACAATCATATTTAAGTATCATTACTCAGATTAATGACCATGATTACATTATTTTTTTCCATTGTAGCCTATTTATTCCAAAATCAAATCCATAAAGAATTATCGTAGATTACAAATCGATGTGGTTTCAGGTATTTACCGATACCCGACCTCGGTCTCTTCAAATTCAATACCATCTTTAATTCAAATTGCTTAAGTAAATGCAATTAAATATAGGATGTCAATTTACCCAGCAATACATCACTGATAAATATCCCACATTATTATAGTCTAATCTTAACATATCATATCACATATCATCAAATTTATCAGGATAGATTCATTAAACATTCAATACAAATTAATCATCCATAAGCACGATTAATTTATTACCCATTCCAATTAATTTAATTATCACACATTAAATTAATTCCCATTAATCCTGCTTAATTAATTAAATCATTTAATTAATTATTGAAATTAATCAATTATCATTTAATTAATAAATTGTCATTTAATCATTCACATGATTAATTAACCTTACATTAATTTACAATTCTTAAATTTATTTCATCAACTAATTTCCTTACTAATTAATTTCAGCTAAGCCATTTATCTAAATTGATTTCTTAATTATCATTAAATCTTATTCAAACTACAAGCTTGAAATTAATTGTACAAATCACTTGAGTCCTTTTCGATAAATTAAGTTCAAAACATTTATCATAAACACTTACTTAAATACACCATTAACTTTTATTAATAACTTGTAATTAACTAATTAATTAATATATAATTATCTCAACTCAATTTAAGTGAGCATCATTATAAACCTAAGTTAAGGTTTAAATTTAAAACCTTTAAACTATTTTATTTATTTCCCATGATTAAGTAAAATCATTAACTTGAAATTTGGTAAAACTTGAACTAATTTACTATTCATTTATTTTAATTTATTTGAACGGAAACTCGGCCCAAGCCCAAACTTCTCCTTCTCGTTCTCCTACCTTTCCCTTATAAACCCAACTTGCTAACTTCTTTGAACCAGACCGAAGCTACCTCGAACAAATCACGAGCCGAAACCAAATTTTCCTGATCTAATCCCGTCCACTTCTTCCAGTCATTTCTTCTTCCCATTCCCTTCCTCTAATCTTTGACATTCAGGAAACAACATGCACGTACCACACCAGTACACATGTACATGTCGCCGCCGTCTCATAGCTCACCGCCAACACCTTCCACTCACCACCTATGTCCTCCCCGACCTGCCTCCGCATCTGGAATTTCAAATCCACCCTCAGTTCGGAATATCGAACTTCCCTCCTACCTGTCGAAAACTGAAACCGCTACACCACCATCCCATGCCACCCTCGACCATCAATGACCACAAGAGATTGCCTACGACATCGACGTGACCTCTGCCTTCCAACCTTCCGGTATCGTACATCCCCAAATACCACCTGATGCCTCCATTCGCCTGCAGCTTAACCCACCTTCACGAACAACCAAAACCCTACTATGGGTTCGTCATACTTCCAACTTCCTTAAAAAAATCTTCCCCTATTTTTCCAATGCTTCTCATCCATCGACGCTCATACTTGTCGAACCCCTCGACACAAAATCACCCATGCCATTAGAATTTACTGTTTCCTTTAAATACGGTCAACTCCCTCTATCTCACCACTTCTGTAGCTAAAAATCTCCAAACCACTTTTAAAAATCAAAGCTTCCAGTGGCAATCGAATTTATATAAACAAAAACGTAAATTGGATTACTCAATTTTTCCCAAAATTGGTTAGCTATTGTAAAAAAATATTTTTTTTACTTTCACCTAATTATATTTAATAAAACCAAATTTTTCCCAAAGTAGAATCGAAAAGAGACGGTTTCTTTTTTTATACCATAAATTAAATAAAATTAGATTGTGAGATGAGAAATTTTGAAGCCAAGCTTAAAACTTCTTTGAATGAACAGAGCAGTATTCAAAGGAAAATGATAAACTACTTTTGATTTTCACTTTTATCAAATATTCATGTATAGATGTATATATACATATATGTACATTTCTGCACAATATTTATATCAGCAACCACAGATCACAGAGACAAAATCATGATTTATATGTTTTATCGGCATTTTGTTTGACAGAGAGACGGGACCTTAGTTTTTGAAATTCTGGAACTTGATTTTTATCTGTAAACCAGATCTTATCCTAAATTTAGTTTTATGAAGAGTAAATTTGAATTTATTTAAGTGGATTAAATCCTATAGTTTCGAACAGAGAACAAATGTATATACTCATTTACCAACATGCAAAGGCTTCCATATTTATATACAGAGTAGTTTTAAATATGTATAATTTTTCTTTTTAACAAAACATTCATGCAGATCATCTTTTATAATATCACTTCATAGATTTTTCACATGCATCAGAGATTTAACCGGACCAAATCTTTTTAAAGAAAAAATTTACTCACCTTGAATGTCAACAGAGAAAGCCTAGAAATTCTTGCTTTAATCTGATCTGTTAATTTAATTGAAGCATGAATCTTGATCTATTGCTTGCTGTTTTGAATTTGAATTGATATAATTTGAAATCTTGTTTGTTAAGATGAATTGAACTTGAAACAGTAGCTTGGATTTTGAACTTAATTATGTTGAGTTGATTTCTTGCTTGTATATTTGGTTGAATTTTTATTTGCTCTAACTTTGCTTGAACTTTGATTATAATTATCTTAGGTTTAAATTAATTTGTTGTTGCATCTGAATTTGTTTCTGATTTTTTTTTTGGTTTTCTCTTTTTTTATTCCAAGTTATAGTCTTTATTTAGGTTGGACTTTTGTGAAAGAAGAATGAGAAAGGGTTTAGAGGAATGTAAATGTAAAATGTTTTTTTATTTTTATTTTTAAAAAGGTATGACACTTATTCAAATTTATAATACAATTGTTACACTTGTATATTTCTATGTTAAATGATTTACATTTGTTAATTTGTGTGTTAAAATCTTAACACTTGTCTTTTTATAAGAAATTGTTATTATATATTGTATATTTTTTAGATTACTTTGTATTATTATCTTTTGTTTATATTTAGGTATATATATTTTAATATAACTTTATATCTTTATTAATAAATTTCTTTCTATTAATATTGATTCAATTTTAAAGAATATAATGTAAAACTAATTATAAATGAAAATCATATATATTATTTTAAGTCCAAATTATTTTTAAGACATTTTTTTTTTGAATTTCAAACTCAAATTCAAATTACAATCTATTCATATATATACATATATATAAAATCAAACACTTATCATATTTGCTTTAAAAAATTCAAATTTATATTCATCACTAATTTAATATTTGGCTTAAAGTTGGGATGTTACATAAATTCAACATTATAGATTCAAATTCATTTATATACACACCTAGATATTCTTTAAATCATTAGGATTCTATTTGTTTTAACCAAATAAAATCAGTATCTTGACAGTTAAAATTAGTTAATTACCAATTAACAATTGCTCAAAAAACTCGAGTTGTCACAGCTGTACTTATGGAGGCAAGATCTTAAAATCTGTTTATGTGTTGTTGGGTATGGTCAAGATTTTCCGTGGTTGACATTTAAAGCTGAACTATGGTTTTTCTTGGATGAAGTGGGATGCGGAATTAGGCGATGGAGAGGGTGGGAATGTATTTCTCGTATGAAGAAGAGCTAGTGGCTGCGATTTGGGATCGTCTGATCGGCCGAGGTGAATCACGATACTAGCATTTTCACGTGAAAATGCTCCAAGTTATTATTAGTGAGGTAGGCTTGAGCGGGTTGAGGTTGGGTCTGGGGTGCGGAGGTTGCGAAGAGCAAGTCGATGGAGGTAGCAGCGTGTTTTTTTGTTGAATGGAGCTTGTCCGATGGTGGAAGGAAGTGCACAACATGGTTGCTGTGCATATCGTGTATAGGGGTGGCCTCAAAATTTTAATTTGGGGAAGATAATTTGTAATCGTGATTAATGTTAATTAATGAGAATTAATTAATTTAATTAGCTCGAAATCAATAACTTTTCCATACGAGATCGGATTTGGACGCGGTCTTTTGTGTTGGTCTCGTATCTATATTATCTATGGATTGGAGTTTGATCTATTGAATTTAGAGCTAATATAATTTTGAGCTAGACTCGAACATTGTTAAATTTTAGATCAAACTGGAACGATTAAGCATCCGCTAGAATTTTGGTGAGTTAATTCACCTCTAAATAAACTATATGATATCTACATTGCCATAGATTATTGCTGTAGATTATTGTTGAATGCTTGGGTGATAGTTTGTATGTTATTGTTTGATTGTTTGTCTGGATTTTATTCCCACTTGGAAGCGAATGGTATAAATAATCGTAGTGTTGAAGGAACAAAAGCAAGAGGAAATCGATGTGTACATAGAGAATAGGTCGCTATGAAAAACTTTGAAATATATATACATATGTGTGATTACAGGGTCATTTGTAGAGGGCCCTAAGGGATTTCTCGCCAATATTGATTTACTTATATTCTTATGTAGCTTATATTGATGTTTGTTTAATATATTTATGACATACTATTTAATTCATGTAAGCATCGTTATAGAGATTATCGCTATACCATCACTTATGAAGTATCATCTCCTTAAATCTTTATGTGTGCTGAACATGTGCTTGTATTTTTTAGAAAATAAATGTTTGGTCGTGGTTTTGCACTTTGAAAGTTGTTTACACCATATTTTCGAGTATCATTGAGAATTTTGAAATAAAGGATAAGTGTTGTTTAAAATTTATAAAAGGACTTATAAATCCTTTTCCGATAATTATCGACTTCATTGTTTTCATATACGAATTTTGAAACAAAGGGTAGTGCTAGTTCGAGATAATCGAATTACGATAATTATAAGAGATTTAATTTTCATATACGAACATTTTTTCATTTCCGATAATTAACTTATTGACTATCGTTTCAACTATCTTCTTTTTATTCGTCGATTCAAGACGATTTTGTTGCTCGTTTGGGTCATTTAAACTCTTGCTGTTCTTAAAATAAAAATGCTATCGAATTAAGGTAGGTAGCAACACTGCCCAAACTTGTCCAAATTCATTGTCCTTCCAAGGGTAGTACAAGTTTGTTTCCCAATAGTTAATTCATCGATTATCGATTTTGATATCCTTTTTTCTCTCGTTAGTCTAAGATGATTTGTAGCTCATTTTGAGCATTAGTATCCAACACCGGAGAACTAAAACCAAAAGCATGAGTCAGAGCCAAGTCAAGTGGGTCGCACCCATTAGGGTATGTTCACATCTATCTAGAGTGGTTTCGACAAGCATGCATTGATGTGAAATATTAGGATAACTCGCAGTTTAACAGGGTCCAACATGGAAGTTCTTGAGAGTGATGCGTGTGCTCCCAAGTATATTTTGTTTAGAGGTATACTTTAGTTGTAGGGGGCATACCATCCTAGTCACGTTGGATAAAATCATTCTCCTTGCTTGATTCAAACCTTGGAGCTAATCCTCTCTTAATTGCATCAAGAATTGGCTTGAGCTCTTCTCTATGTTTAATTACTTTTGTCTGTTCTTTATGTTTAGGTTTTGATCTTGTCCGTGTCCATCCTTTCTTGTTTGGACTATTGTTCTAATTTATTTTCCATTTCTTCATTTGTGGATGTTGTTCTTGTGAGGGAAAACCCATTCTGTGTTTAGTGGTGTGGTCTCACATATTTTTATATTTTCATCATATTTCTTCAGTTTTCTTACGCTGGTTTTCCAAACCGATCTAGGTTTTATTTTATTATGATACTCGGGTTATATCGAGTTTTCCAAGTTATCGCTGGTGTGCATGAAGCTTATCGAGTAGAGTTAGATGCTCACGAAGTTATAACTGTCCAGATAGATGAGGTCTACTTTTAACTCCGATACACCATGTATTATAGTGTGAAAGCTTTTACCATCTTTGTTATATTATATGTGATAATTCGGCTATGAGATTCTATTTTCCCCGTTCGTTTTATTTTTAACCTTACAATCTACCTTTTTGGCAGTTGGATGCTCGTCCTTTGAATACCATGGATGTATTGAGTGCCGACTTTCGAGAATTGAAAAGGCAGGTCATTACAATCGAGGACCAATTACTGATGCAGGAAAGTTAAAGAATACTTTAGAGGCAAATTGGGATATCGATAATTGGAATTTGAGAAGGAAGTGTGGTAGCAATAGTAGTTATGCAGCGTTGGAGGAAGGACAATGATGGTTGTTAAAACAAGGTTATCCTCTCTTGCATTTAAAAGGAGCTTTTGAAAAAGTCTGTGGGCCGCTGAAAGCCTTGTACTTTTAAGACTTGGCTAATAAAAATGTGTCGTCCATTGCAGTATTGAGGGATGATGAGGCAGCTTTTGAAGTAGAAGGCAGAGGCGACTTATCAAAAACCCTAGGAGATGAAGGAAGATTTAAGGAATCTTCGCTTGATGACAATAGAGCTGGATCAACTATACTAACATTTGGAATAACAAAAATCATTAATAACGAAAGAAAACATAGCTACCTTGTAAATATCCAAGGATACAAGAAGACGAACTTGGATCAGAGTGTTAATCTTAGAAGTATCATTCTTTGTAGCAATAAGAGATGCAAATCCAAGCCGATTTCTCTTTATAATAGGATGCTCACCTAAGAACCGATGACATGACTGGATCAAAAGTACATCCATAGTGTTTCCTTAATAAGAAGTCTCTACCTCTAGTACTTGGCGGCATCTCCTGACTTATCGATCTTTGCTAGTACTTTAAGATCAATCTCTTTTGATATGGGATCTATAAGATAAAAGTCACCATTTTGTTACAATAATATAATAGATAAAATATGAAGTTTGATAAAAACTGGGAAGATGCTAGTTTCCAGAAATCTCATGAGCGAAACATTTCAAAAATTGAACTGGTGGCTCTAGTCTTTAGACTTATTGATAGAATTAGAACTCATTCCGCTATCAACGAAGTAGAAGAAAAAGGTAGAACCCTCTGGCTAGTATTTAACTTTCTCTAAGGTGTTGAGAGAATATAAAGTTAATGGTGTTAAGGTTTCCATCTTGAGTTCCTTGAAAAGCACGTACATGGAGTGGATGTAACAATAAGAGTTCGGGGTGAGTTGAATAAGAGCGATCCTAAGGAAGACAAAATCCTAATGATGATATCATTGAAGGGGAGATATCATGAATGCCGAATATTGATAAGAAAGAAAAAATTCTTCAGGAGATATATCAGTTCTACCAGTGCAGCTAGGAGTTCTAGTTTCAACTCCAAAAATTCCAAAGTGATGGAGCATAGAGTCTATTTCCACTTGCTTTGTGAAATAGGTTTTCTTGTAGAACTTCTCTTTGGAAGATTTCTTAAGCTTAGAGGTACTTAGAGATTCCTTCGAGATCCCTCTTTCATTTCCATACATGGACCTAAATTAGTGATACATGAGTGGGTTTTAAAAAAATTAAAATAAGGCGTGTGTATATATATTAATATCTTGTGATACCCTTAGCATATTGCCAGGCTATCGCATATTAAACTAGTAATGACGTATGATCAAACTAGTTAGATTGTCAAATAATAAAATAACAAAAGATGTCGTATTAAGATACCATATATTGAACTAATTAGTTATCACCTATTGAACCAATTAGCTATCGCATCTTAAGATAATAGGATATATTACATAATGAATTATTAAAACATCTCATGATGATATTGCATATGAATGTCGCATGTTGAACAAGAAGCGACCGCATGAATATATCGCATGCAAAAATCGATGAGTCATCACATATCAAGGTAATAAGGGTTATCGCATGTTGAACTATCTTGTGGTTATCGCAGGTAGAAATCATAAATTGATATTGTATTCAAGTCAATTGGTTATTGCATGTTGATATCGTATATTAATTAGTAGGAATTATCACATGTTAAGCTATCACATGTTAACAACACAAATTTCATTTTGCATTATGACATCATATGTTAGTGTTGCATGCTAGCTCGATAAGCTAACACATGTTAAACAATTAAGTACTACAACTGTGACATTCCTAAAAATGGAAAAGAAAATTAAGTGGATACCGGGTTACAAAATCCAAAACCTACCAAGAAACATTTCTTTAAAGCCGAAGAGATAAAGATCAAAATGAAAACCATAAAAGAATTTTATGAAACTCATTTCAAAATCAATCAACCCCAAATGCTTTAAATTAGTGAAAAACAGAAAGTCAAACACAAAAACTCAAGAACAACGACATTAGGTTGAACTAATTATCTTAAGTGACTTAATTTAAAAGTAGATATTTTTTTGAAATAGGTTGGGTTTAAGATTTATTTCAAGAAGAGCTTGTAAAAAGATATAAAGAGGAGGAAGATGGGTATTAATATGAGGAGAGAGCAAGCAATTTAGATATTGATTCACAATGGGAGAAGTATTCACGGATGAGATGATGAATGTAAGGAATACGAGGAATTTGTGTATAAACTAAAGTGTAAATTACTTTTACTTAAAGGAGGTGGACAAATGTTATGCACAAAATTTTAAGCTATCGCAGGTTGATGAAAAACCTATCACATGTGAGAAATTGAGGCTATCACAAGTTGGTGTGAATTAGTTATCGTTGATAAAAGAAAGCTATTGCAAGATAAAAGAATGAATCTTTCACAGTCGATAAGGACTATTACATACTGAAGAGTAAAAGAAGCTATCACATGATAATATTAAAGCTATCATAAGTTGAAAATATTACAGGCGTCGCAAGGTGTTAAAGACGAAGCTACCATTGGTTGAAGTGACTAACCATTTATATTGTTAAAGTTGAAGAGATATCCTATGTTGAAGATTAAAGATCTATATCATATCGAAAACTACATGGCTGTCAAATGTTGAAGATTAAAAGAGCTATCACATATTGATGACATGAAGCTATCACAAGTTGATATATGAGCCCAACCATCAAAAGTAAATGATATAAAATTATCACAAGTTGATGATGTAAGGCTATCGCAAGTCAATGATATTAGGCTACCGCAAGTTGATAAATGAAGCCATCACAAGTTAATAAAGACAAGTTATCACAAGTTGAGGTAGAGCTACTGCATGCTGAGATTCACATAGCTATAGCATGATGAAGGTTAGACAACTCTCGCATGTTGAAGGTCACATAGCTAGTGCATGTTGAGTTCGTACAACTATCGCATGTTGAGATTTATATAGCTATTGATATTGATAAAACTACCCAAAAATGATGCTTCATTTGGATACATGGCATTTCCTAGTTGGTCCAACAATCTAACGTCATAATGAAGAAATTTAAAATGAGTTATGCTACATGTCAATTTAATAATGTGCCACGTCAGCAAATCATAGCCGTTTATTTCCTATAAATGCCATGTGTTAAAGATCTAATTTGTACTTCTTTATTATTTTCATTTGTTTCTTAAGAAAAAATGAAAGCACGAATTTGAGACTCTAATGGTCGATTAGGCCAAATTCAAATTATGACTTTATGACTTGATATTTAATCTATTGCCTATATGAATACTTAGGCATCTTAAACATGATGACTAGTGTATTTGTCCCAAAGTCTATCTCTTGCCCAATATTTTAGCAACTTGTAAAGATGGAGCATATTAGCGTAGACAAAATATTAACCTAACAAATATAAGTATTTATATATACACTATAAAATAGTTTTCTTACCGATAATTTTTTATTTTTTAAATCATTTACAATTTCACAATAAACTAAAGTATAAATTTAGTACAATAATATATATATATTTACATTAATTAGTTTTGGTCATAATTATTTCTATATCCAAACTATTTTATTTCATAATATATATAATTTAATTATATATGTATGTCTGTGTATATACGAATTAATATAAATAATAGTTGCCAATAGGGTTGACTCAGTTGGTTGGTTATTTAGACTATGATATTAAAGTTCACGAGTTCGATCTCGGAGATCGACACTTGTTGTCATTAATGAACCATGTTCACAAAAATACAAGCACTAATTTTAAAACATTAAACATTAATATATTGAATATAAATGCAATAAAATAAATAGGTTAATGTTGTGTATCTCTGCATGTGTTCAAAATAATTATTTTATAAAACCCAAAAAAAAAAATTAAGTATACAATTCATTTTAAGATAATTTAAACGATATTACTTTTATATAAACTAGTTCAAAATTACAAACATCAATTGATAAATAATTACAAATTTATACTAATATTTTAAAAGTAAAATATATAATATTCAAATAGCATGGAGGAAAATAAAAGATCGTAAAATTTCGTTTTTTAATAGCATAGTAGCAGTAACCATCATAAACAAATCTATGATATTAAATAATATATTGAACGGGAGCCAATAGATGCACGTATAAAATCTCTCTATATATGATATCTACTACATGACAAATAATATAAAGTGTAATTTTGAATTTATACCTTTAGGATACTGCCTTTGAGCACAAGTTGATTTATGCGCTCTCTGAGATCGACCTCAAAATTGATCTCCTAGCGTTGCAATGGGTTGGAGTACCACTGGATTAATAAATTATATGGGACAAATTTATTCTCGACCATAGGTGGGACGTAATAACCTGTACTTTAATGGGACTAAATTTCAACAAGAATTGAAACCTGAGTCCATCAAAGTACAGATTGTTGGATTTTGTACCTGCAAATAAGCATGAGCAATTATCAGATTGATAAAAATCTAAACTCACAGCGGAAACAATAATAGGGTATAAATATTGATTATGGCTACCACCTTGGGTATTCCTTGAATATTAGATTGGAAAGTCAACATCGAGAGTGAGAGAAAAGAAGACATCTCTAACAATCAATCAAGCCTAGATTCAGTGACATGTTCCTCTAAATCTACCATGTAGGTCATAATAACGAGGGGGTAAGAATAATGTTTCTGTAACGACCCGTAAATTTTGACGATTTAATTTATTTAATAGAATTTTGTAATAAAAATTTAGTAGAAATAATAAAAGGTGATAAATATATATTGAACGCTAATTTAACAATGGTAATTTAAGCCTTTGTTTGTAATATGAATAAATTTTTCAGTAAAAATTGGTGTAAGTATTGTACCTGAATATAAATGGGAAGATAGAGAATATAGGTAAGGCATTTAATTAGTTAAGTGTAAATTTATGGGTATAATAACAATTCGTATACATTACCTAATTAATCTGTCAATTAGTTTGTTAAAAAAATCAAAACCTTCTAATTTGGTAAATAATTTGATGCGTATTGATAAGCGTTACTTTAACGATTAATTTTAAAGTGATGGGAAGAAAATAAGTAAAGTTATGCAGTAATAAATAAATAAAATATCGCAATAAATAGGAAACTGACATAACATTTATTTATATGAACGTTACTTATTGATTTGAGAGTAACGGAAGTGTGAACGTACAATAAAATAAGCGTAGATTTATGTTATGTAATTATTGAGAATATGGGGAATAAGTTGAAATAATATTAATTAAAAATTTATGCGTAAAACATGTTATATAAGATATATTGATTCCATTTAATAAATTGAGGATTAATATTATCGAAGAGGATTAAATATGGTCTCAATGTAAATTTATATAAGTTTTGAAATAAAGACTAATTCCATTCAGAAGATGACAATGGGTGCAATATTTTGATTTGTAAGCAATAGTAATAGGTTACATGTTTAATTGGTTGATAGAATTTGAATTGAAATAAATGTTAATACACTAAATAAAGGTTACATTAATATGATAAGTAATACAATGTCTAGAAGTTTAATATAGAGTGTGTTAAGACGTAGAAATGGAAATTAGGAAGCAGTTGGAATTAAATGAAATTTTAGGTGTATTTATGAGAAATTTTCGTACAATTAAAGAGGCGAATGAAATAAATACCAACCAATTTTAGTGAATAACGGGATCTAAACCTAAATAAATAAATTCCTTGAAATTTAAGTTTTGATTTTTGATAAATTGGATTTGTACTTTAATATTGAAAATTTTGGGATTATTCAAAAATAAATTAATGTAGGAAGTTGTTAAAGGATTCTGAATTTACCAAGTGGTCCAAACTGACAAAATTTGCAAATAATTAAAGTTGGATTGTAAATCTGATTCAACTAACCTATTATTAATTTATTTGTTTGGAATATAAAAAGTAATGATAGGGTTAATTGAAATTAAGGGTAGTTTAATTTGTATGTTATTTGGGATTAAGGCAAGATGGGTGGATATTAGGAGTTATATACTTAGATCATTCAATTTATTTGGATAACATTGTAATAAATGTAATTAAATGTACATTTACGTGAAATATAATACCATGCTTAATAGATTGCTTAGTTGTATATATTAAAGGGAATTTTATTAATTGTTTTTAAAAAACCTTAATTAATATGGTTGATAAATTTAATATAAGAAAAACCAATGAAATTCTTGGGAATAATGTAGGTTAATATGAGTTAGTAGTTAGAGTAGTGACTAAAATTGGTAATACATTGCAATTAATGTTAATAGTGTTGACATAAGCTAATAAATTTAAATGTTAATGCAATACCAATTTATGTATTTAAGGTGATTGCGAAATTGGAATTTGATAAATGCAGTAATTAACTCAGGGCAAATTGATTTTATGGAATCAATAAAAGATAGGTAAATTTAATGATTGTTTGGTGGTAATTTAAGCATGAATGGGAATAAATCGGGCAATAGTGAGAATTATTAATTATTACCCATCAATTTATTTTGAATCTAAATCAAATGCAACATTCGTTGTTATTTGTAGCTTATAGGTGGAAATAACGTAAACTTTATTCAAATTAATGATAATTAGTTAGATTAAAAGAATGGAAGGCAGGATATATAAATTCATTTGGATTTAGAAAATGATAATTTGAATTTATTGAATTTATTGGAAACTGAATAGAACATTTCATGTGATTGAAATTAAAGTTGGAATTCGGAGATGTTTTAGGAATTCCCATCTATGGGATACCAATAGATAGGATAATTAAATGAAAGGTCAACTAAAGGATTTCTGCAAAGTTAATTTATAATTTGTAGATAAAATAAAATTGAAGTTTTACGCTGAAGTTAATAATGTACTCAGCATTTAAGAAACATCTTAAATTGTCTAAATTTCAATAAACAATGAAGTAATAAATAATAATTATTAATAAAATCCAAAATTTGGTAACCCGTTTTCAAATTAATGATAATTAGTGTTGGTATAGGTTATTTATTTAAGTAACAGTGCGATGCCAAAAAAAATGGATTGGATGTAATTGCGAAATATAAATAAAATATTTTAGTAGGGAATTCAAATGTATATATACATAGAAATGTGGATTTTTATAGTATGAAAACTTAGTCAATTTACAATAGTTAAATCTATTGAGAATGAATAAAAATCTAAGATAATTATTACGGTAATTTAGAAAGTTAGTTGAAAATGGAAACTTATCTATGAATTTGGAATTTAATGAAATTGTGAATTTATATTGAAACTTATAAATGAAGCATCTAAATTTACATTTGTAAATACGTTTAAAATTCAATGTAAATGTCTGAGGAAGAAATTAATTTATTTACTAATCCGTAACGTATCCAATTAATATAAAATATTCTGGTGGGCCAACAACCGTTTTGCGCGTTTATGATTCGTGCCTACCTATCCTATTTCACTTTGTCTATTTATAGGCTGTGTAAACCCTAGCCTCCATCTATCTTCATTTCTCTGTGTGTGTTCTTTTCTTCAACTTCTTCTCTTCCAATGGCTGTAAAATTTCTAGATCCAATTACAATCCAAAAAAAAAAAAATTCATCCTCTAAAAATTCCAGAAAAATTATATGTCATAATTCTCGAAGAGCGTAATCTGTTGGTACTGTCCGTTTTTTTTTATTGGTGCTGTAGCATGCTCGAATTTGAGAAGAAGGACGTGGCCTGTGACGTGGCATGGTGATGGGGTATATTTGTTTATTTTTGTTTTATTTAATTTTTGTTTCAATTGAAATTTTCGAATAACTTTCTCATACGTAGTCCGATTCACGCGAGATTTTTTTTTAGGATCGTAATTAAATTCCAGATCTATTGATGCTTGTTTGGACCAATTCGTAGGCCGTCGAATTTTTGATTTTAAATTGAATTTAAATTCAATTTAAATTCAAAAGGTGAGAGTTTTAACCCACTCACAATTTCTAAAATTTCTTGTGTTTGTTAAATTAATTTTAGATATGAGTAGAAATTTATTTATGACTGTTTGGCATGTTTTATTCATTATCTCTGATAAATCGTATTCATTTAATATAACTATTAATTAATTTTATTTATTGCATAAATTTGACATTTAGAATTTATTTAATTTCATATTAACTGCCAGTCATAGTTATGTTAAATTTTTATTTCATATTAACTGCCAATTAAATTTACGTTTATTTTTGCATATAAACTGCTAATTAACAGTTATTAAATTTATTTTGAGTATAAACTGATTATTGATACCATTATTTATCACCTGTTATGTATTGATGATTGTTTGAAATTGGATGATGACTGTGATAAATGGATGTATGATTTGATGGATGAATGGATGATTAATTTTATTAATTGCAAGTTGCTATGCATTTCATTCATTCGGGATTGCGGTTTGAAATGATATATAACCGCATATTTTTTTTTTAAATTGCGGATTGAAATGATAAACATCCGTATCACTTGACCATAGGATAGAAAATTATATACAGGCACCGCGGTAAATATATAAAATTATTTTTGAAATGTTTTTCTATGGTTTTGTAAAGTTATATATATATATATATATATGGTTTATGAGATATTGATTTGGTTATTGATAAAGGCTATTATATATATATAGTAATTTCCGGTTTTTAAGCTTTGTATAAATTTGATTTGAAGTTTAAATAAAGTTTGATTTTAAGATCAAATAAGATTAAACATTTATTTAAAATTTAATTTCTGGAGTTTTATGACTTAAATGAGAATAGATTTGGAAGATGAATATTAAGTTAAATTGAAATTTAATAAAAATTAGAATTTTTAAAGGATATGATTTTTATAACTTGATTTTTGTGTAAAGTGATTTTAATGAATATCAGGTTGATTAAATGAATATATAATAAATTGAAAGATGATCCAGTTATATGAAGTTAAAGGTCTTCTTAAATTATATTGAATTCATTAAGCAAACATTTCAAGTCTAAATAATAAGTAACTGAATTTGATATATATATATATATATATATATATATATATGGAATTGTCAAATGAGTCTGTTTGAAATGGTGAAATATTTAAAGCCTTGAAACATAAGAATTGAAATGGTATTTGGAAGTTTAAATCGATATTTGAAATTGATTTGTGAAATCTAAAGAAGCTATTTTGTTTATAAAAGTAATTTAATATTTAACCATTTAAGAGATGGAAATTTTGTTTCAAAGCTATGTTTTCAAGGTAGTATAATTTGGAAATATTATATTCAAGAGTTTTGATTTCTAAATATTTTACTTTGGAACCCTATGATTTTGGAAAGAATATATATTGGAAAATAAATGATATCGTATTGATTTGGGGTTTTAAGAATAAATGATATCGGGTTTATATGGGTTTTAAATGGATATTTTATTATGGTTTTAAAAGTATAATTTTTTTTTAAATAACCGCGGTGTTATAATAACGATTGGTTGGCAAAGAGACCGGGATCGGATATGGACATACTCTCTGTCGATACCGAAAACCACTTTGACTAACCGTGTACGCGGTGGAGATTCCAGAATGAAGTAGGTTGGTGGAGGCGTTTTCTGTAAGGTAAATACGTGGACCGGACTCCCGTGAGTTGGCATAAGGTGGCTAAAACAGGAGCGATTATCGGTCCAATGAGGTCATTCCTCTGATCGGACACTCCTCTTCGATATTATACTTTGACTTTGGATTGATTCAGTGGCCACTTTTACTTTGATTTTTTTGGGGGAGTTTGTTTCGAGGTGGGCAGTAGCTGCGGCTACGAATTTCCATCAGCCCGGATAGCAATTGGTATATCTACCCTGGCATTGCCTAGTTGTGCCGTGTCACCTACCCTAGCGCGCCATATACGATTTTGGTTTTGTACCATACCTATGGAGTGCCCTCTGACGACGCCTAGTACGGGGGAGATTACGGTACTGTATAGACTATGGGAATATATAACTGTGTTAAGGTGGAAAATGTAAAGCCTTAACGCCATTTAAAAGTAAGTTTATTTTACAATTAGACACTATTATAATAGCGCAGTATACTACATAGTAAATAGTTTAACGGATCCTTAGGAGATGTAAATCCCGAGCATCTCTTGAGTTACTGCACTCATATTTATTTCTGTTAATATAACTCACATAAGATCTTTTAGTTCTGACTCGAGTGTTTTTGTCTTTCCAAATTCGCTCGGGTCAGTCCGAGCGTTTCAGGATTGAAGATTTTATTTCCGGAGGAAGAAGACGAAGATTTTATTATTATTACTATAGATAATATGGTTTCACTACACTCATATTGTTCCGCTGAATTGTTATATGGTATGTGTACTCTGATATGTATTGTATAAATAAATCAAAGGTTTTTGTAAACAGATTTATGAACTGTATATTTGATTATTATATTTTATCCTTCCACTGTGAGATTCTGTTTCTTTCTCTGTTTTCTTATTTATCCCATAACAATCCGCCCTTACGTATGGTTTGAATTGGCACGTGTGTCTGTTTAAATCGTGCAAAAAGGCGGGACGTTACAGTTTCGGTGACTACAAAATCTATAGTGTCCATAACATAAATATACATTGATCTGTTTCCATTTAATTGTTGTGTCTGCTATTTTAGGGTTAACTAACTTAACCAAATATTACACACACGATATTCCTTCCTAGCACAACTTACCTACCTACCCTTCCTAAAATACAAAACACTGACATAAGTCTATCTGCCACATAATACTTCCAAATGTGAAGCGAGTTCCTAGCATCGTCAGTTTTGGTCTATTGGTCCTAGATACAAAAACCATTAACCACAATTTATGGATTTATAATTTATGATAACCATATTACTAACGCATATATCATCATTAATGTCTTATCCATGTGAGAGACAATACCCAAGCCACTTAATACCTTATTAATAAGGACCGGGCAAACCCCTGACCATTCAACACCTATTTATATGTAGGCCTTTGCCATTTAATACCTAACCGTTAGGCAGACTCTTTATTTGTACTATCTAGCTGACATCACTTGGAATTTCATTGGGCCACTTAATACTTATTTGATAGGAAAGAGGTGAACCCTATAATCAAGCCATCACTTAAGACTCCAATCCCAAAGCAAACACTTCCAAAGATATCCATTATCAATCTTGATTATTATTTGAAGTCACACCAGGTCACTTAATACTTTTTTATAGGAGAGAGTTGGACCCTATAGCCACTTATTACTTCAAATCTTATGTGAACCCTTATGGAGATATCCTTCACCGCTCTTAATAATTTAGACCATTTAATACATTTTATTTAGAAAAGAGGCGATCCCTCAAACAACCACTTAATACCTCTAATCCCAAAGTAGAGCCGGTCTCTCGCATAGCCATGGTTCCTATGATTGGTGATGTCTCACATCAATAGTAAATGCACACAACTATTGGTTGCTACTGAGCGAAGGGAAGTCTTTCGTTATGTGACTCTACTGACCTTGCATCCCAGTCTACTAAGTTCAAATGACTCTCTTAAACCTATATAAAATTTGGGTCATATATCCTCGGTCTTAGTATTATTCCTAGGTTAAATATTGGACTTAATTTACTAATCCTCTTTTTATTTAAGGCAATAAGTTTTACCTTAAATATTTAATTACCTATAAATCCCCTTCTAATGCTCATTTCATAAATGTCAATTTATGCATAATAATCCTAATAGACGTTTCCTAAGATATTTATGTGTAATTACTAATTTTCAATTAGTAACCTTTTATATCTATTCCATTTTTATCAGTCTCATTAATCCATTTATCTCTATTAATTATAACTCTTAAATTCATTCCTCATCTATTGCCCATTAATTTGAGTTACAACCTTTTATTCCATACTAATAAAGTTGTAACCCCTAACCCTATCCACACTTATTGCTCATTAATTTGGGTTACTATCTTTTATATCATACTAATTATTGGCAACTTCTAGTTTTTTTACCTACTAATATGTATTATACCTTTTCTAATTTCTCATATTCTCTTTCCTACTCTACCTAATAATAATCCATTCTAAATGAACATTACATGTAAATACGCATAAATAGACACCATTCTAATTTAATAACACGATAAATATGAATGTACTACCTACTCCTACCCAAAATATATTCTAATCATACATATTTAACTAGAATACACTTTCTATATTTAATTTGCTGGAATTAGATTCCTTATGAAAATTTTCTGTTATATCTTCCATTGATTAGTTTAAAACAAAAGATAGGAAAAGGAAAGATTGACTTCTTTTGAAATTACAAGGGATGAATAATTTATTTTTATTTGGAATAGGTAATGTAAAGTACGGAGAATAAATCTATACTTTACACATTCTTCCTTTATATTTACATATGTTCCTTGTTTAATCAAACAACGTCTTTCTCCATGAAAAGTGGAGAAATAATTTTTTTTATAAAAATCAAATGGTCGTTCTTTTATAAATTAAACTATGGAAAATATACAATTCCACATAATTAAGGCAATATTCAAAATCCTATCAATATTTTACACCCAAAGTATAGATCTAAAATAAAAGTATACAACATTCTAAAGTAAAAATATTTGGGATTGATTTTCAAATCAAGGTGTAATAATATTCAAAATCAATCTAAAAAAAGAATACGTAGGTAATGGTTTTCAATGCTATTTTATGTCTACAATTCACAAATAAAATTGATTTAGGAAAAAATAAAACGTATGCCAGTGGAATAGATTCAAAATCATAAACAATATATAAATTTCCCACTCACCTTCTAAAAGCGTTCTAAATCTCCAGATTTGAAGTAAGACTTTTGATTCAACTCCATTTCCTTCATATTCCAAAACATGTATGAAAAAGGTATTTACATATGCTAGAATTATAGCTCGAAGAAGTGAATTGGGGTTGAAGGGAAATATAAATATAGAAATACGCAGAAACACACACATACACACATATTTATATTACCTCTTTATCGCGTAGTGTTGATTCGTTATTCTTCATCTCTTATTTGATTTCTATTCTTCTCCAATTTGTATATATGCAAATATAAATATTTTATTTTATAATTTAGAAAATAGCGGAGAAGAGAAAATGGCAAAGCTTCGCTACCATCTTCAAAAAAATATGAGAAGAGAAAAGTGGGTTAGGCATGAATTTATAGGTACTCAAATCAACCGCCGCCGTATGACCAAAATATGTTAAATCCAGTCTTTTTCGCCAAGGATAACTGTAACACCCCTAATTTTGACAACATTATTCAAGAGATTTAATTATAATTAATCAAATATAATAATATAGAGCGATAAGGAGATTGAGGTTGGTTAATTAATATTAGTGGTCATGCTTATTTAAAATGAATGAGCGTAAAAATGGTTAAGTGTTAGCTAATTAAGCATAAGAGCATTAGAGTAAATTGTTACCCATGTTTACCACCCTTATATTATTATCCCCTTAGCCATACACGTTCATTTTTTTCATAAGCAAAAACAAACGTTAGACAACAAATACCAAGGCCGACCATTAGGAAGAAAAAAGAGAAGAAAAATTCGAGTAAAGCTTAGGATTCAAGCTAGAAGAAATCAATCTCAATCAACCTTCAATTTCCTTATCCAGTTTAAGGAATAATAATTACTAAATCTCTATTTTGGTTTTATAATCATATGTTTCTGGATTGAAGGGTGAATTCGTTTTTATGATATATTGCATGATAATATACTCTATTTAGTATTTGTTTACTTTAAACAAGGTTGTTTAGAAAGGGATACACACGATTTTAGGGTAAAACCGAGATTTAATTATTTATAAATGCCATATAAAAATTATATGTTATGAGAAAAATGATTTTTAGTTAGGTCTCAATTTTTTTAATTTTCCAAGCCATGGAGAATTAATTATGAACGTTCAAAGGAAAAATAATTATTTGGGTTTATAAATTTATTTCGAAAATTATATTAAGAATTTGGGTCTGAAATTTTGATATGTTAGGCAACATGATTAAAGTGAATTTATGGAGTTTTTGGGGATTTTTACTAAGTGATTTAGTATGGAAATCAAATTATTTTGAGAAGAGAACCTAAATGTTTTAATTGCTTTATTATTTGGAAGGGCTTATGTGTTAATTGTTAGCTGGTTTTTGTTTGCACATATATTGGTCACAAACACCCAATTGTCGATGAAAGCGCCAGTTCACAATCACAGATCATAAATAACCAGTATGTAGAGAATTAAAAATGAAGAACACTTCAGAAAATTAAGAAGAATGCAGTAAAGAATATAGAGTTTATAGTGGTTTGGCAATCCGGCGTACGTCCACTTTGAAGTTGATCACTTTATTGATGTTTTCTTGCTGATTACAATTGATTGTAGCAGATTACAGTGACGAATTCTGAGTGGAACAGTAGCCTTGAAGTGGAAAAACAAATTAGGCAGAGTCTAGACGTGTCAGAATCAAAAAGTCCCCTTTTCTATAGACCCTGGGTTCTTATTTATATGCGTTGGATGCAAATATCTCGCTCAGATCTCGGAAGACCTTTTCCGGCACGTGAGTGTGCCCACGCAATCGATCCTAGATGATTTCGACTCGATCCGCAATCAATAAGAATGAATTTCCTATCGAAAAAGAATTGATCCAATCGAGTTGAAATTTGGCATGAACTTTCCTTAGGTCGTACGTAAGCTCCCGCGAAAGTTTCATAGCATTTGGACTTGTGGATTGCGAGTTATGATCGATGCAAATTTGAGGTTTCGTAGTCTATTTTGTCCGTTTTGATCCTTTCGTATCGCTCTGTTTGTATCGATCCAAGCACGTGTTTGCATGTTGATGTGGCGCTAAATTTTTGGATTGACCCACTTTCGATGCCAAATTGACCGAGTCGTAGGTTTTTTCGCCTTATTCATATCGATCTTAACCATTCTGTTCGTATCGATCGGTTGTGCCGCCTTGTTCACATCGATTGGTTGCGTTGTTCTGTTCATATCGATCGACTGCATTAACTTAATCGATATGAACTAGACACTTGCGCTATCTTCGATGGATACAAAGTAGACCGTGTTCGACGGATACGAACAAGATAGTCTTCGATGGATACGAACAGGACAATTTTTGATGGACACGAATAGGACAGCTGCATGGTGATGGACACAAATAGATAATTATGAGATGGATATAAAATCGACCAATGCGAAGAGATAGATATTGGCTTGATCGATACGAAATGACAGATACGAACGAGTTGGTTTCCTTAACTTGTATCGCTAATATCTTGAGCATACGAACTCGGATTGATTTGAAATTTGAAACATTGGCTTTCATAGCTTTGCTTGTCATGTCTTGTTATTCGTAGCTCATTCCGGTCTCGGACAAAATTAATCGATATTCATAGTGTACACAATGTATAACTGGCAATCGAGGAGAACTGTCTTTGGGTTTCTAGCCAACTCCTTGGTATCACGACCTTGCCAAAAGGCGGGATAACAGTTTTAAATTTGTGAAAATACAGCAAATATTAGTCAATTTTTTTGAAAGTTTATGATAGCCATTCAAGTGTTTACAAGTGGGCAAGTTGGTTATAAAAAGTTTACTTTATTTAGTAAAAATAACATTTTGCTTAGAAAAGCAGGTTTTACCTCCTCTGAAAGGAGCTTTCAACCTAGAGCTTCCACCTCCAACCTAGTTGAAACCCTCTACAATGAAACCAATACATATGGTATCACTTAGTTGGCACATAATAGATTAGAGAAAGGTTGAACGTAATGTGTCGAAAGGTAGCTTCCAAAGGTGTTGATACCTTTGTTTTGTTTTTAAAAGAAAAGTGCTTGCCTATTCACTAAAGGGTTTCAAAGCAGTCGAAACCAAAGGGTTGTGGTAGGGTATTTCAAAAGAAGCTTTCGAAAGAGAACCACCGCCTTATTTTTTAAAGTAAGTAGCTTCCGAAGAAGTTACTAAGTTTTTAAAGTGATGCTATCGGAATGGGTAGTTTCGACCAAGTCGAAACCCTTCTGTGATTAGATGCCTTTTGATGGTATTGAAGACATCAATGCTGTAGAAAGGCATTGTTTGTTTTCGTAAATATAAGCCACTTCCTACTGCTTTCAAAAGGGGTTAGGGGTTTTAAAGGCAATGATTTCGAAAGGGGTTTCAAAACCAACCTTCAATTGTTTTACCTAAATATTTTAATGCTTTCGAAAGGATGGTTTCGACGCTATCAAGTTTCCCCAATACTTCTATGAAATAAAGAATGTTTTCTAAAGAGATGCTTTCGCTTATGTTTGCAACCTTAATTGTTGTTTCAATCATAAATCCAATGATTTCAAAAGGGGTACTTTCACTTGGTTTTGAACTAATACTTCTAAAGTAAAAGGTTAATACTTCAATACAATCGAAAGGTTTTGAAAGAGAAGTTTTAAAGTAGTCGAAATGCATGAGCCTAATATTTTGAAGATAGATTTTAATGCTTTCGAAGGAGGTTATCCTATGAGGTCGAAAGCTAGGTTTTGGATGTGTCGAAAGGTTTTATAACCCAAACTCATTTTTAAGGAGAAACCCATGGCTAAATAAATGAGTTTTGAAAGTGTTTCAAGTATACAAATTTGAAGAAGTATTTCCTTGATAAAAGTATAGGTTAAAGAGATTAACCATGTTTTATATGTAAATGTTTTCAAGGATATTAAGCCCTCAAGAGTGGTATTGTAAAATTGTTATGTTTGCTTCTTCAAATACGAATATATTCCCATGATAAAGAAACCATAAATGTATTTTGGGGGACAAAGGTGTAGAAGAACCAACTACGTTAACCCAGTAGTGAATATAAATTGATTAGACTCCTGAATGAGTAGAATTGCATCCAGGTAGTCAGGTAGACCAGAATATAGGATGCTTAAACTTTGAAGCTGTTTAGGAGATAGGTTCACGGTAAACCTATGAAAACTATGATTAAGTTATTGGGGGTAACTAACAGGTTCATAGTAAACCCATGAAAACTGTTATTATGAAGTTATTGAAGGTAACCAATAGGTTCATAATAAACCCATGAAAACTATGTATTAAGGATGGTTGGCTGGGGCCAATTGCTTTGTAGTGAACCCATGAAAACTATATCCGGATTAAGTATTGACATCAGTCAAAAGGTTCCTAGTCAACCCGTGAAAACTTGGATAAGAAAGAAGTTAAGGGAGGCATCAGTAGGTTCCTAGTCAACCTGTGAAAACTAGTCTAAGAAGGGAGTTACTAGAGTAATCCATAGGTTCCTAGTCAACCCATGAAAACTAGGATATAAGATGAGTTATTGAAATAACCAAAAGGTTCAGGGGAACCTATGAATTAATTAAATTAATTGGTAAGGGCCTATTGGTTCTTAATGATCTTATGAAAACTCTGAAATAGGATAGGGTGTCTATGAATTATAAAAAGGTTATTAGTAAACCCACGAAAACTAATAGGTTAATATTGATCCTATATACTATAAATATGACGAGGAGTCAATTAAACTGGGGATGAGATATCCAAAATGTTTATGTATGTATATCATCATCATATTTTGAAATGCTATGTTTTAACCATTGTGGATGCATGAGCATAGTATATGGTTTTATAAAAAGGGTTTCAGGATACTAGTGAGGGTTTTAGTATATGGTGTATGGCGTGGTCTCATGGATATCTGAATGGATTGATATGTTAGATTATTATTCGTACCAAGCTTTATATCTGACTCGAAGTTTTTGCTTTCGCCTTAGTGTAACGACCCATAAATTTTCGATAATTAAAAATAGTTAATTAGTAATATTTGGTGATTTAATGTTGGAAGAAATAAAAATTGTGATTTAATAATAAGAATAAAATTGGAATAAAATGTAATAATATTAATTTAAGGTATTTTATAATTTCTTTGAATGAACTTCCAATTAATTGAAATGGTTAAAGGTTACAATTGGATATAGATTGCAAATTAATTGTAATGATATGCGTGTTAATTTATAATTGGATCAAAGAATAGTTGATAATTTAAATGTTGATTAATCAATGAAGTAGTATGTAACTAATTGTACTTAATAAAAAAAGAGTCGTGGTAGTAGTTATGACATTTGTGCGTAGATTATAAACTTACAATTGTTATTAAATTAAGTAAAGGTAATGGTTGTCATTTGTTACCAATTTGTTTAATTGTTGAATTCAATTTGAAATCAAATGCAATTAAATGGAATTAAAATGTTTCGTAAAATGAGTAAGATGGCAACTATAAAGGTGAATGCATAAAATGTACAGAAATGTTAATTGCATTCGCAAGGCAAAAATTGATTTAACAAAAGAGTGAAACAAAGATAAATTAATTTATTAGGATTTAGGATTTTAATTTATAATAAAATTTACATAAAATCGATGTAGTTGAAATATTGTAATTAATATGTTAATGTAACGTCCGGAAATTTCGATCCAGAAAATTCCGAACAGTTAAGGAAAAGAAAGAAAGAGAAAGAAGAGGAAACAGAAAACCAAACTCAGAATCTCACATTCGCAGCGGATAAAATATAATATCAAATAGTAACAGTTACACAAAGAAAACTATACTTATCAAATTACATTTTCTATACATCAAAGTTACACATTTCATAATCACTGGACAGTTAAAACAACTTGTCCTAGATATACAACAACCAAACACAGCGGATACACTCCATACGTTCCTGTCATCCAGCTCGCCTCCTGAGCTCCAGAACGTCCTTACCTAAAAATCTGTAATACTCGGTCTGACCCGAGCATTACATCAAAGTAACACCCGGGTTAGGCTGGAAACCAGCGTGAGTAAACCCATCTAACATGGAATACAATAGCATAAAACTTACATAAAACCCGGGGTAACTAGTATTAATTTACAACTTCACAAGTTTGGTATAGACAATACTTTATTTCACACATTAATTTCTAAGTACTAAACTTAGATTAAATGGTCCAGTTCACTTAAATCATTCCATTCCAGTCTATAGACTTCACATATCAAATCTGAACGGAATTATTATAGATTACAAATCAAAGTGGTTTCAGGTATTTACTAATACCCGACTCCGGTCACTTCGATTCCAATGTCATCTTAACCCATGTTATTCAAGTGAACACAATTCAACCTCTAAATACAAGGTGTCACTTTCTATATAGCAATTCGTCATTGACAGATAATCACATAATCACTGTTCAAGACAAACATAACATATCACAAACATTTCATATCAGAAATATCAATCAATCATTTATAAGCAAGATTATTAGTCACCCATTACTAATTTAATTAAATTAATTACTTTAGTCATTATTTAATCTTGCTTATTTAACAATAATTAATTACAAAACATTAATTAATCATCCCCTAATTATCCTCTCTAATTTCATCCAGTAATTAGTCTTAAATTAATTACACAATTTAATTAACCTTCACCTATTCACATTAATTACATTTATTCTTAATTAACTACTCAAATAAATTATTCGATAATCACTTACATTGATTATCCTTAAGTCAATCACATTCATTGATTAACTAATCCTTAATTAATTTCCTTAATTAATCAAATCCTTTTATTAATTCTACAAAGTAATTAATCCTTAATTACTTCCATTAAGGATCTATCATTAAATAAACTGCCATTAGTAATTACCCATTAATTACCTTTCTTAATTAACGACGTTAAGTAATTATTCTTTAATTTCTTTCATTGAGTAATTATCATTAATTAATTCCATTAAGTGATTAATAAATTAATCATCTTTTAATTACTAACTTAATTGAATAATCGTGTTAATAATTTTCCTTTAAATTTGATTTACACAAACTAATTACTAATTAATTTATAATTTACTTAACTGATTACATTAATCAATTATCTATCCTTAATACATTAAGTAAATCATATTTTATTTAGAAACATTATTTAAATCACCTTAAAAAAATTAGGAATCACCCTACTATAAAGATTCTAACAAAACAATTTAAAATCATTTTAACTTTGGAAAAAAAACTTGTTTAAAAACTTCCATTGCTTTGTTTGGAACTTGGTTTCATGTTGAAAACTTATACCCATTTTGTCAATCTTTTTAAAGCTTGACTTATATTATCATCTAAGTATTAAACTTGTTACAGACCAAAGCTAACCCATGCTTTCGCGACACACAACTTCAAGTCAGTCTCGAGCTCGCCCCTGAGTAACTCCATCTTCCTCAACATCATAGAACCACTCAGACACACACTCCAACGCGTGCACGTGCACCACCAAGTCTGACCAACTTCGACCTTTGCCGAGACACCCACAGACGACGATGATCCATGCAAGTGTTTCCGACCTCCCAATTCTGATGAAATTGTCAATACCCAAAATCGAGCAGATCATCACCTTCCTGGAACAAAATTCAATCAGGCAAATCATCCCTGCCATCTCTTCCGATCACTGAAAAACATGAAATTTCACTTAAACCTTCGCCACGCTTCCACCTTCCCTCTACTACTCCTTCGAGTCCACTCGAGGCCCCCGTGACGCTGCAGTTAAATGACGAATCACCACAACTTTAACAGGCTTTCTAACCCCACCTTTCCCTTGTCGCGCCACCATAGCCAGCAATCAAATCTCCAGCAAATTTTGTTGAGTTCCTCCACCTACAAGCCTGCTTTGGCAACAAGCTCGACACCTCCAGCCAATATGATCATCGAAAATATGGTAAATACCCAAAACCGTTCAACTCCCAATACCACACAATTTACAAGCTTAAAAATTGTGATTTTGTTATCATAAATCATCATTTTCCAAGACTAATCCAACCATATAATCGAAACCTATAATGATGATGGCTGAATTTTCTATAAAAATTTTGTTTTACTGTAAAATTCATTTTCCACCAAGAAATGCTTAACAAAATTCTTTGGAACTATTTTTATAAATAATATAATATTCAAACAATCATTTTCTTTTTAATGAACATAGCCAGTAAAGGATTGGAAAGGAAGAAAATGATTCTTAAAATCTGATTTGGTCTATAACTAAGAACAGAGTTGTGTGTGTGTGTATATACAGGCATGCAGAGGATTTTTCAGTGATCCAACTTATAATTTCAAGCAAAATACATCTATACATCCATATAAATCATTTTGCTACTTAAATTTATCACATGCACAAGTAAAATGATAAATTTTCTAACAGTTAAAAGTTCACAAACCCTTTTTTTATATATTCTATTTCCTGATTTGATTTTCTTCTCTTACAGACTCGATGATTAGTCTTTTAATTCCTGTTTTATTTCTTACCGTTTCTTCATATTTATATACATATAAACATCTTAATTCATCCATGCAAAACTGATTCACAATATTACATATGCAATCTATGACATACATCATGATCCAAACAAGTTTAAGTTATTAAAGGAATGTTTTACTCACCTTAATTAGAAGAACAGAACAAATCTGTAATTTGCTTGACAACTTGCTGAAGTATAAGTTGAATCCCTTTTGTCTTGCTTTTGCTTGATTCTGAACCTGAGTTGCTTCCATCTTGAAAAACTGAAATTGTTTTAATTTTAGTTTCTTCTTAGATTTTGGTTTTTTTTACATTGAAAAAAAAGAATGAGATAAAAAGTGGAGAGGTTTATATACTTATTCCCATCCTATGATATTAAAAATTTAAGAAAATGAAATAAATAAGTGACACATGTTCAATTACCCAACACTTATCATCAAACAAATTTCTTTGCTTACACTTGTTATATAATACAAAGAGAATTTATTTATATCGTAATTCTTGTATAAATTTATCCACATTTGTAGTTTCCATACATAAATATGTTATTATATGTATTTATATAATACTCTAAATTTAGTTTTATATTTAGAAATGTCTTAACATTAAATGTTTTAAACTTTCACTTTATTTATTTACATGTATTTTTAAAAGAAAATGATAAAATCCATTTACACATTAAGAAATAATAATTATACTAGTTTAATATACCCTTTGAAAAGTTAATACATTGAATCCAAATTAATGCTTTCAATTCACCCACAAATATATGTCTATCCTTGAATTTAAATATTCTAATCCAAATTCAAATTCAATTTAAACCAACTCATAAATATATTAAACCAACACAAATTAAATTTGGTTTGAAGATAATAAGTTTTGCCCATTTTAAATAATCATATTAGGGATTATCAATTAATTATCTTCCCAGATATGAATATTAATCATCAAATTTATTTTTTCATTCTTAACAATCAGTATCTCTATTAGTTTACCCAGTTAATTATCAATTAACGGATATTTCAAAATTCAGGTTATCACAATTAAAGGATGATAATTGTAGAATATTGGTGTAATATTAGGATAATAAGATATAAACAAATGTTAACTGTGTCTATAAAGTAATAATTGACTGAATAAAAAGATTGAAATCAAATTAAATCAATTTATTGGAATTAAATTATATTTAACTGGATTTAATTTCAGTTGAAAGTAAACACTGCAATTGGTGCAATAAATAACACTGAATTTGTTTGTAAACTCGTTTAAATTATTATAAATGTCTAAGCAATCAAAAATGATGAAAATTTGTTAGTTTATAAATATTGAATTAAAAAGTGATTGATTAATTTAATATTAATTTATTTAATTAATGAGGAGATAGCCATTTGGGCCACTATCTCGGTTTTGGACGAAACTAGTTTCATCGAATCTGTAACAGTGAATTATTGTAAGATTTCTAGATTCGTAGCGATCGGACTTGTCGTTCGATCGTACAGGCTTGAAACATCGAAAAATCAATTTACTTGAAATTAATTTGAAATAACTTGATTTTAAGCTAACTTCTTCATATGATGGAATTAGGACTTGAAACCTATTCCATTGAGTTTAAAAAATATCGAAAACATCTATTTTGATATATGAGATGACCTGCTTTCGTTTCGAAAGCAGAACGGGCTTTTCAGATTGTATTTGCCGTTTCAAAACAATTCGGGCATTGTTTATATTTCTTATCGGGATTCGTTAGAGTATATAGTTCTATCCGAACCCTAACCGCCTTTTTATTGCTCATTACTGTATGTATGATTTCATCTGTCTACTTCTCCTCCTTAATGGCAGAAATAGATTCAATCTTAAATCCCTGTTCAAATTTCAAATTCAAATTCAAAACCAAACTCTTCCAAACCCTATCATATTATATATCGATTTGAAGCTCTCGACGAGCGCAACTCAAATCTGCAGTCTAATTTTTTATTTGGGTTTCGGTATGGCTAGAATTGGGTGATTTATCCTGACCGTTTGTCGTTTCTTGATCAACTTTTTCTGATGGTCGAATCAAAGGTGTTGGGTTATGGAGATTCGCGAGTGAAGTTCATTGGTGCAGTTTGTTTGGCGTTTCATCAGCTAGAATGCATGCAAAAATCGATTAGGGTTTCAATTTTAAAGGCGGTGGCTGGGTTGTTTGATCTCCGTTCGACGTCGCAAGTGGTCGATCTCGTGGGGGAAGTCGATGTGGTGGCGGAGCATGGGGCGCGGCTATTGTTCAGGGATGAACGATCATGGCATGTGGCTTGCTAGGGTTTCGGTCAAGCATCTGAATCGTGTGTTTTTTTTTCTATTGAGACGGAGATAGGGTAACGTGGCAAGCAGTGAGGAAGGTGATTCATTTGCTTTTATTTCTTTTTTTTTCAAAATTGAATTTCGATCAATCTAACGATCATAGCTTCTACGTATGAGGTCCGATTCACGCATGGTTTGTTCTACCAGGATTGTATCGAAATTTCAGATATTTTGACACTAGTTTAGACGAATTCTAAGACTGTTCCAATTTGGGCCTTTGTTTGAATTTCAAATCGATTTAAAATCAAAGGCGAGTATTTTGACCCACTCACAACTACTAGATTATCTTATGTTGGTTAAATTAAATTTATGATGTGACTAGAAATTAACTGATTGATGTCTGGCATGTTTAAGTTGTCATTCTAGTTAAATTTGACTTTTATTGCATTTAATCATAATTAATTTAATATTGAATTTAATTGTCAATTTAATGCCTGCTAATGATAATCCGTTATTTATTGATGTTTATTGGTTGATTTGGATGATGACTGCGATGGATGTTTGATTATTGATATTGGATGACAGGATGTTGTATTTTATATTGTTATAACACTACAAGTTCCCTATGGGTTGAAATGATATATACCCGAACGATCTATAGATTAGGGAAAAATCGTTATGGGTTAAAATGATAGACCCGAGCAATTTTATGAATTTTTGTTTAATTCGGGATTGCAGTTTGAAATGATGTATAACCGTAAAATTTTAAATTATGGATTGAAATGATAAATATATGTATCACTTGACTATAGAAAATTATATACGGACACCGAAGTGATTAAATTAGATGATATCTAATTCTTTAAATTTGAATTCAGTTAACGGGTATTTTGAAATAGAAATTGATTTATATAAACAGAATTATTTTGATAATCCATGCAATAATATTGAAATTAGAATTGATTAATGAATTGTTCAAGGGATATAAATTGAAATTTCAAAGTTGAAGTGTCAAACATAAATGAATCTATCGAAATTGAGTTATTGATAATGTTCGGATATAACTTTCAAATCTATTTCAAATTAATTTAAACTATTTTAGTCAATTAAAAACTATTTTAATTTATTTTAATCTATTATAACCTATTTAATCCAATTTAATCTATTTAATCCATTTTAAATTTATTTAATCTATTTAAAAAGCCACTTAATATAATTTAAATCTATTTAATCTATAATTAATCAATGTAAACTATTTTAAATCTAATTAAACATATTTAATCCATAATTAATCTATTTAACTTGTTGCAAATCTAATTAAATCTATTTAATCTATATTTAATCTATTTAAATCGATTTTAATCCAGTCAAATCAAATTTAAATCTATTTAAACTATTTTAATATTTTAAATATTTTAATCTATTTAAACTATTTTTAAACTATTAAAACTATTTATGACTATCTAAACTATTTTCTAAAATTACAACTGTGTAAAGTTGAAGTACTTATATTTAAATCCTTGATGATGATACAACTTAAGTTTGAATTTGGAATTGATACCTTTTTGTGAAATGACATATTTGGGTAAACACGATTTTGAAAGTGAATATGGTTTTTGAAAGTTAATATGGTTTCGAAAGTGCTATGGTTTGAAATCGTATATGATATTTTGATATTAAGTATGAAATGACTTTTAAAATGTAAAAGTACTATCCGGTGTGAAATAAGCATTTGGTTGTTAAAGAGACGGGATCAAATATTGTCATACTCTTTGCCAATACCGAAAATTACTTTAACAACTATGTACGTGGTGGAGATTCTAAAAATGAAGTAAGATGGTTTGGCGAATGATTTTGTATGAGGCATTTACGTGACCCTGACTCTCGTGAGTCAACTTAGATATGACTAAAACAGGAGTTATATCTGGACCAAGTGAGGTCATTCCTCTGATCGGACAAGCTTCTTCGATACCATATTATTACTTTGTGATTATTTGGTGGCTACCCCTCGATTTTGATTTTGGGACTGTGTTCCGAGGTGGGCGGCGATAGTAGCTGCTATGTGTTACCACCAGCCTGGTTCTGCAATTGATATATCTACCCTGGCATTGCCTCGAGTCCCGTGTTCACATGCCCAAGAGCGCCTTCTACGAGTTTGGTTTGTACCATACCTATGGAGTGCCTTCTGATAGCCCTCCAGTTTACGGAGGAATTACGGTACTATATAGACTACGGGAATACATAAAAATGTGTTAAGGGGGATATGGGCAACGCCTTAACGCTATTTTAATACTTTACTTTACCATAGACACTTTTATAATAGCGTATTGTACTACATAGTAGATAGTTTAACGAATTCTTAAGAGACGGAAATCTCGGACATCTCTTAAGTTATTGCACTCACGGTTGACACTGGATAGGAGATGTCAAAACCTATAAACATCTCTGATGCCATTACACTCATATTTATTTACTATTGATTTAACTTACATAAGATCTTTTAGTTCTGACTCGAATGTTTTTTGTTTTCAATTCACTCGGGTCAGTCTGAGCTTTTTAGTTTATCGAAGACCGCTTTCTGGAGCATGAAGACGAAGATTTTGTACTAGTATTATATATTATATTTATTCCACTGCATCATGTTGTTCCGCTGCATTTATTTATTATTATTGTTGTTGTATGTAACTCTGATCTTTATTATAAAAGTTTAATCAATGGTATTTGTAAACAACTTTATGAACTGTTGGCGTATGTGTAATAATTATATTATTTTTTTGAACGTGGTTAATGTTTGTGGGATTACGTAATGAACATGAAATGTTTTGAATGGAATGTGGAAAAGTGTTTTTAACTTGTTAAATTTTTTCCATCTTCTTGTGATCTATGTACCAATGTATCTAATACCGACGTATTTGGTCGTCGAGGATTAATAACTATGGATGAACGCAGCAATCGTAGCCATTAGTTTTGGGCCTCCAAGTGGGGGGATGTTACGCTAACCCTAGCCGCAATAGCTTGACCGACCGACCGCTCCTTTCTAGTGGGTCGACCACTACTGGTTGACTTGCCCAATAAGGGGGGTCGGCGAATGGGCCTTGGTATTTATTATATTAACGTTAATTTAATTATTTTATTTTCGAATTCATTTTTCATCGATAACTTCTTCAGACTCCGATCACAAAATCCATGAAAGTTGCCAAAATTTTATTACGAACGTAATGGTGTAAGTTTCGTAGCCAAATTCCGTCATTTGCACAAATTTTATTTTTGGAGCCTAATTAACTATCTAACAAATTAAATAACTAACGCTGGATTATAGAGTTTGCATTCTTACCCCCTTAAAAGAATTTTATAACCGAAATTATACAAATGACTAAGTCATGGTTACAGCTCGTAATTATCTTAAACTATACAATCAATTGTGTTCAACTAATTTTACAACCAACGTGTACAAGTATATAGTATATCACAACATAGAAAACATATGTAGAATGATTCTAAATCGGGCCCTCTTGTATGAATGCCTTTCTTTTTGAAAATATTTTTAAAAATATGGTGCAAGCAACCTATATATATACTGGTAGTTCTATATGCATGTAGACTTTGAAAAATCTTTTCACTAAAAATCCTCATACTCTTATGAATTAAGGCAAGGTGTAACCAATTTGCATGCACTTCCTACCAGCAAAAAACTAACGCATCGAAATATCTCTCCTAAATGTCGCTCCTATGGTTGCAAAAGGATTTTGGAAATTTCCCCACTACTACATATTTTCTTTAAATTTCCACGCACAAAACACATAAGGAGGCTAATTGTCAAGCTCAAAAATGGAAATGAGTCCAAAAACATACCCAGTACATCATCGACAAGGTATGAAAATAAAAATTCCAAGGTTAAAACAAATTTTCCTTTGTTATCGCTTGAATTTATCGCATCGTCGATCCTGTGCATCGCTAAATTCGCATTTCTAATCTATTTTCCTCCTTTACACTTAACATATGACCTTCAATTTCAAAAACTTCATAAAAATCTTTTTCTATTTTCAAATTTTTATGTCACTTGAAAAACAACTTTTCAAAATATTTGGATGCCCATTTTCCCTTGAAATCAATTTTTGGACAAAAACTCTAAAAATTATTTAAGTGCCAAAAATAACCAAGACCCTAAACTCTTTTTTTCAAAGAAGAAACTTTTTAAATTAATTCAAACTTTTCCAAATATTTTTCTGCTCAAACTTTTTTGATAATTCAAGCCACAATTCAATGTATTCAAAAGTCAGTTATGCGTTAAACGCATAAACCCAAATATAAAATCCCATAGCTAATCATAACCTACAAAACTGGACATTGTACATAAAGAAAAATGAAAATACATCTATTGTTCAAAAAAATTAGCTTTTATGGAGCAGGAGCAATGACTCGTGATACAAAAACAACTGTAACCTGCATTCGCTAAATTTTTCCATCTATTCCAAAACTTCCAGTATTATATTGTAATTACTTTTAGTTAAGTGCCTTATGAGATTTCCATATCTATACTGCTTCTTCACTCTGCATATATAAGGTCATTTTGCATGTTCATAAATAATAACACAATAAACAAATAAGAACTTATAATATCGTGTATGCCTTTTACAAGAGACAACTAAAAGTTACAACCCAAACAATCTAAAAGAAAGAATAAATGCTGAAAGGGAAAAAAACAACATCATAAATCCTAAAACACAGGCTACAGACTATGAGATAGTCTCACTCCATGGCTGGAGCTTGATCCATTGCTGCGACCCTTGAATGGTCGTCGCATGGCGGCTATACATCCACTCTCGTGCTGCTGGCGCTGTTGGTGTCGCTGATGACCGCAGAATTTCCATCTTCCTAAAGGTTGATCTAATGACGGTAGAAAGAACCTTCCTTTAAACTTCCTTTCCATGGAGATTTGCATTTATTGCTTAAAGGAAAAAGTGGATAGGTGAAAATACAGAAAGTGACTTTGTGGAGTGCTAACTCCTTAATCTACAAATTGAATCATAAGGATGCGGGTCCAATTGATGGTGATGCCATTAATAATAGCTTAGGTGTTCTTCGCACTATGGGATATATCTGATCGCAACTTCCTGCCTTTGGGATGATATTATGATGAATGATGCGCACAACCAGATGTGCGGTTGGATGTAGATTATCCACCTTCCAAACACCGACATCCTAAGGAAATATCCGCTACAAAATATATGGGTCGGTCACTTCTAAATCATCCAAGTCTGTGTCCTCAACGGAAACCACCAACATCTTAATGAAATCGTCATTAGCCAACTCAATCAAACACCCTTCACCTTCGAATGAATCAAACTATTTCCTTTATCAAAATTCTATACTAACAGGGCATCAAAAAGGCAGATGCGATGCAGGTAGCATTCCACTCAAAAGTCTTGAAGCAGAGGATCGGTGAAAATCCTACTACGACGAATAGCTCTTTCAATATATAAGTGGAGAAACCTTCTACTCATTCTGGTCTAGCAAAGTGGACTCTTGAGGGGTAAGACCAAGAAGACGCGAGGAATAACTGATAGTGTAGGAAGGTGTCTTGTAACGACCCGTAAATTTAACCGGTTTTAATAACGTTATTAATTGAAATTTTGTGGAAATTTAAACGATAAAATTTTGGAATAAAAATTTGATATTTGGAATACGTCTAGTTAAATATAGCAACTGGTAAATTTTCGTCCAAAAATATGAAAGTGTATTTCATGCGTAAATTTACTTCAATTTAATCAGTTAAAAAGCGATGAAAATAAAACGTTTTCGAAACCTAAATATTTTTACATAGTAGAATTCTAAATCGTCTTCTGAGCAAGATGTCATTTTTCGTTTTTCAAAATTCAGACTTTTTTAGCTCTGTCGATCTTATTTTTCTGTGTTTTTCATGCATCTTTTCGCTAGTATAAAAATTTCGAATTTTTATAATTAAATCGTACTACTGATATCCATATACCGTTTTGATCGTCTCATCACGCTGGTTTCTGCAGTATATTCATTTTTTTAGAGTTCGTAACTCATCGAAATCAGTAAAACAATTACCATATCGGTACCTGTTTTGTTCCTTTTGTTTCTATGACCATTCATTTACCCACATTATTATACTAACGGTCTCTAGCATTTGTATTTCTAAAAAATCCAACCGGTGTCTTTTATTATTCCTATCCATTCAATTTTTTCTAGTTCGTTCAAATTCTAATCGTTCTGTTCAAATTCTATATTTTTTACACTCCATTTTCACGTTGCAACATATTCTTCTTTTGCTCCTGATGAATCTCTGAGAAAATTCTTGTGTAAAAAGTAGGATTGGCCTTCATCCCTTGGCCTTTCACGTACACTTCATAATTTGATTTTTCCCAGACTCCAATTCATGCACATCATTTTTCCACCCAACACGCCTTTCCTTCCTGCTCACTTCCTTTTTCCATCCCAAGCTCCACGTCCAGTTGGCCTCTACATGGAACTGCCATAAAAGTCTGCTCCTCCGCCTTGAATTTCCTGTGATGGCCGAACTCGAGGCCATGAATTGGCCAAGCACATGCCGCTTGTACAAGCCGTGGATGTGCCGACATTCCACTGTTGCAGCAAACATAGCCTCACCGAGGTCCGCCCCTAGCCTCCCGTGCCGCTGCCTTCCACCGTGCTAGCCTGGGTCAGCTTTCTCCGCCTTGAAAACCTTCACCGTGCTCGCCTTCCGCCCCGCTCTCCTCCTACGCTCACGCTAAACAAGCCTCGCGCGCAGCTCCTCTGAGCCGTCACCTCCCCTTCGCCGCTTCCTGCCACCATCCGCCCCTCTTCTCCTTGATCTTCCCAGTTATATAAAAAACAAGGTCAGTTATTGTTTTATAAAAAGTATTAATTTTATAATATATATTTCATGTGACTGCATATATATATATATATATATATACACACACACATACACATATATATACATAAATAAACATAATCGGTTTCAGGTTTATATAGATATTAGTATTTTATTTTGCTTGTATATAATTCGCATGATGTTACAGTATTGCAATTGTATTATATATTTCAAATGGTTATTGCGCGCTTCGTATTATATATGTACATTTTGTATACAATAATATACTAAATTTTATTGTTATGATTTTACACTACATCATATCATAAGGTTAGCCGTGTATATCTAGATATGTTAGCGAATATAGTAAGTCTGCATGTAATTGTTAGTTGCAAATCTAAGTATGTTGTATTCACAGCCTTCCCATACATTTGAATTCACATATGCATGACATCAACTGTAGTGTTGTATGTCAGTTCGCTATCTTGTCTTGATTCAAAATAGAAAAAATAGAAAGAAAAAGAAGAAGAAGTGTATATATATATTATATAAAGTGTCTACATTGGTTGTTTACATAGCCTGGTGCACATTATCATAGTATATATATTATATAAAGTATTTGCATTGGTTGTCTACATAGCCTGGTGCACATTATCATAGTACTATATATATATATATATATATATATATATATATATATATATATATATTAGCATTTGTGTGTGTGTCAGCATATATATTGTATTTATATATTTTAATAGATATAGTTTAGGTACAAGTTATGGGCGGTCTGCACATATTATAGTAGCATGTATATTGTTTACGTGTGTGTAAAGGTTTTGGGCGACTCATACATAATTTATAGTCTGTATATATATCATAATATACATGTTTTATTGGGCAGTACATCTCAAGTTTGGTGTATAATATGTATGACTATGTTGTATGCAAATTGTGTATTTAGATGTATACTATATTATACTTTATTATTTTATATTATATTACATATATATGCGTCACAGTTGTATATACATTGCTTATATATTTGATATGTTGCAATAAATAATATATATAATTTTTTTTAAGTATCTAGCACTTTAAACAATTATACATATATATTGAAAAAAAAAATGTGTATACATGTTTGATTTCAATGTATATACATAAATTTAAGGTTTGTTTAAAATGTATATGTATTTTAAATTGAATATTGGGTTTAAGGAAAATAATAATATAATATACATCTCGTCTAAATTTTTATATCAAGCTTATTTGATTCGTTCATATCGATTTCTGTTATCAGCTCTGTTCGTCAAATTCGTGTTCAAGTCTTGCCTTGTTTGTGATTCGTGCCAATCTTGCTTTGCTTTGGAATTCATAGCTTGTTCTGTTGTCAATCTCTCTAGCCTCGAAAGGTGAGCAATCACTCACGATTAATGTTCTCTTATTTATTAAACTTGATTTTGATTGAAACGACAATTGAAATATGCTGCTGTTATTTATTGCACTGTTATTTATGTATCAGTTCACCTTTGACATCTAACACCATTATCTGTTAATTATACGATGACAATCCCGTTTGGTTGATAATTGATTGATTGTTTGTTGTTTATATTGGATGTTAACTTGAAATGTATAAAGTGATAAATATTATGCAATTGAATTTGACGAAGGATAGTTAAAAATGAATCGACGTATATATTGGATTTGATTAGTTAAATTTGTATAATATGACCCCCTTAAATGTTTAATTATTTAACACATAGAGATATAGTTAATTACCCTTGAACAATTTGAATTTATGTTGTATCAGTTAACGAGGTATGAAATTGAATAATTGATGACAAGTGTAGAATTGCATTGAATAATTAGTGTAATAATCTTTAATCTACATGAATGATAGTTTAGATTCTAGAAATAATTATATTAATTTGCACAAACAACAATGTGAATTAATACGATTATTTCGGGATTATTTGAATTTATTATTGGATTATTATTGATTGTTGTTATTGTTGTTTATTTACTTTGACACCATCTCGGTTATCACACTGCAAATTCCCTTTGTTATGCTTTGATTTTTGAATTAAATTGGAATCGGGTTGAAATGATAAATACCCAAAATAAACTTGACCTAGGATAGAAAATTTAATAAACTCGATTGGTCAATAATTGAATTTAAAGATAAAATAAAGATTTTATTTGAATAAATAATAAGAATTGAAAGGAAATTGGAATTTGAATTTTTATGAATGGAAATTGTTAATATTTAAAAATCTGAAACAAAATGTTAACATTGTAGTGGTTGAAAGAACATTGTTTTGAAATTAATTATTTAAAATTTAGATATGGAATTATTCGTTGAATTAAGTTTGAAATTATTCATTAAATTAAGTGAAATTATTTGATAACTAAGTTTGAAATTATTTAATAATTAAATAAAATTGAAATATTTGATAATTAAATAAATTTTGAATTCTTTGATAAGAAAAATTGAACTTTTGAATAAGTGAATTTAAACTTCGTTAATAAATGAAATTGGGTTTATTTATTAACTAAGTTTGGAAAATTATTTAAGTAAGTTAATAAGTGAAATTGAACTTCTTGAATATGTGAAATTAAGTTTCTTTATTGGGTTTGGAAATTTGTAACTAAGTAAAATAAGTGAAACTGAATTTCTTTAACAAGAAATAAAATGTGATTTATGGAAATTAACGTAAGACTTGAAATTTAAAGAATTTGATTGACGAATCCAATTTAATTCAATTTGAAGTTTGATATAATAAAGTCAAACTTAAGTAATTGATTTAATGAATTGGAAATTAAATAGAAATTGTTTTGAATGATAAATTAACTCATCGAATATCGAATGAAATCAATAAATGAAATTAAATTGATTTGAATGTTAAATCTAATTAGTTTAAATGATTATGAAATGAAACTTATATACGAACTTTAATCAATATTTGAATTGTTTAAATAAAAATTGAAACTGAATTATAAGACTTTGAAATGGTAATTTGAAAGTTTGAAACGTAAATTATGGAAATTGATTTAGGAAGACAAATGAAATGTTTATTTACAAATTCTAATTGAAATTGAATTAGATTTGGTTTGAAATTTATTAAATGACCAAATGGTTTAATAATTACGAACGTTATTAAAGAGACCAGAATCGGTTATGGACAAACTCTCTGTCTAAACCGAAAACCACTTTAATAACTATTCGCGGAGTGTGATCCAGAATGAAGTGGTTGGAATGATGTACGTGATGACTGAAGAGAGAGAACGATAATGGATAGCCTTGACACTTGTGTTAAATTGGAAATGACTAAAACAGGAGCCGTGCCGGGCCAAATGGGGTTAGCCACCTCGAGCAAACACACTTCTTCGTAACTCGTACTCATTACTTGTTATTGATTGGTGCACCCTCGTAAATTTTGGGAGTGTTGTTTCGCGGTGTTGCGATCGTTGCGGCGATGCATTTTCACCAGTTCGGATCAGGCAAATGGTAGTTTCATTACCTTGGGTATTGCCTTATGTGCCTTGTCATACTTGAATCCCTATATACGCGACCACTACGAATTTATTTTGTGTCATACCTATGGAGTACTCCCTGATATTCCACCAGTTTACGGTGGAGTTTACAGTGCTGTATAGACTATGACATCTATATAAAATGTGTTAAAGGGGATAATGGTAACGCCTTAACACTATTTTGATATTTATATTACTGATAGGCATTATCTATTTAGCGTATACTACTACATAGTAGATAGTTTAACGGATCCTTAGGGGATGGTTATTCCAACGTCCTTTGAGTTATTTGTATTTCAATTATTATTTCACTTGAGTTGGATTTATTGATATAAGAATGTTAATCCTGACTCGAGTGTTTTGTATTTTCTTTACGCTCGAGTCAGACAGAGTGTACCAGTATTCGAGACTCACCTTTGGAGTTGGAGTTTCGCCTGGAGATCCATCCATCTATCCAGTTTTCAGATATTCAGTTGATTCCAGTAATGTATTCCGATTATTGTATTTGACTTCTATATTGGAGACTTCTGTTGTAACTTATTAACTCTGTTATATATATATATATATATATATATATATATATATATCTGTGTGTGTGTATGTATGTTTGTATGTAGTAGCTTCATGAATTACTATCTTTTGCTTCCGCTGCATATTATTACTCTCTGTCTGTGATTCTGTGATTATTTATTTACTGTATATCTGAGTTTTACCAAATTTAAATTAACAATTCAGTATTTTGAATTATTCAAGTCCGATATGTGCGGATGCGAATAGTCCAAAATAGCGGGTCGTTGCATGTCTTGGGCTAGGAGGTGGTCAGAGGGAAAAAATAAGGTTTAGATCTGGAGTGGTGGTAGGGAAAGATCAAACATGTAAAAACTAGCATGAGGTAGAGAAGAGGCGAGGCGGTTGCTTCTAAAAGAAGGATAAAACGACGTCGCCTGGTTTTGGAATGGAGGAGAGAGAGGTTGCTAATAAAGAGGAGGATGGAGACTAGATTCGGTTGGTTGAGGAAGAAGGAATGAACCAATGCTATTGGGGGAATTTGGACGTGATTTTTATAGTCACATTCCAGGTTCAGGTTGTGCCAAAACTCATTAATTAGTAGACTGCTATAGGCTTATCGCCATGTGGTTAACCGCTAGACGGGTATTAGGAGTTGGTTGAACCTGGATCCAATTAGGTTCGGTTTAAATAGTAATTATTTCGTGTCGTTTCCATCGATTTTTTACAATCCAAAAAATTCCTGTTCTCATCATGGTGGTGTCAAAGCCTACCATCAAGTTCCGAACCATTCATCAGTTATTCAACGTACTTCTAGCTTATACCGCTTCAATAATTAGCAATGCTAAAAGCCCAAAAAAATTCCAATTGCAACTTCCTACGTACTACGCATGAAAATATTTCTTCCAAATGCTGGTAGGTATAACAACACTTCTAACAACATAACCTAATTAAAATAATATTATTCCTATTTTGTCCAATCCCAAGAAGAGAGAAAATTTTAAAAACTTTCAAAGTAGAAAATCCTTGGGTTAAATATTTGCCTTTTGAAATACATTTCCAAATCAAAATGCTAATTTTTTACCAAAAGTACCCTTTATTGATATATATATATATACATATTAATATTTAAGGATTTCAAAACTTACTCCTTTATAAACCAAAAATTTCTTAATACGACCAAACTTTGTGGTATATGTGTTTCTTGAAAATTAAAATTTTTAAAATTTCCCAAAACAAAATTTTCAAAATAAATCATTGGAAATTGAAATCATCTTAAAAACCTTTTTTCGAAAATCCAAGGCGTTTCCAAAATATATTTTATAAAAACTCGCTCATGGGTTTTGACTCTCATGGGTTTAGATTAACGACTTGACTATATTTCACCAAATGAAAATCTGGTTTGCCATCTAAAGGTGATTGATGGACATCCCTTGCCAAATCTAGTTTTCGGATATTAGCGATATAGAAAATTTTATTTCCCACTTATCTGGAATGATAGTGTATCTCCGACTATAAGTCATCATCAAAATCCCAAAATCACAAGGTAGCTAGACCTCAACCATCAAGTCGAACACTCTCCAGTCTTTGGGATTATGCAACATGCCATACTCATGCTCTTCATCATTGCCTGTAACATCCCGCCTTTTTGTACGTTTTAAGAAGACACACATGTCGACTCAAACCATACAGAAGGGCGGATTTCTATGGGGTAAATAAGAAAAGGGAGAAAGAAAAAACAAGCAGAATCTTTCCACGGAGTGACAAAATATAATAATCAAATAACAATTCATGAAATTGTTTTACAAAACATTTGATTATACTTATACAACACGGATCGGAGTTACACATACCAGAGAACAATAAATAATGCAGCGAAATACATGATGCAGGGAATTTTAATAAATAATAATAATACAATCTTTCTCTTCGTCCTTCAGAAATAAGGTCTTTAAATCCTAAAATGCTCAGGCTGACATGAGCGAATTGAAAAGACAAAACAGTCGAGTCAAAACTGAAATATCTTATTTGAACTATATCAACGGTATATAAATATGAGTGGAATGGCATCAGAGATATTTACGGGGTTAGGCATCTCCTATCCAGTGTCTAACATGAGTGCAGTAACTTAAGAGATGTCCGTGATTCACATCTCCTAAGGATCCGTTAAAATATCTACTACGTAGTACAATGCGCTATTATAATAGTGTCTACAGTGAAGTAAAGTATTAAAATAGCGTTAAGGCGTTACCCGTATCCCCCCTAACACATTTTTATATATTCCTATAGTCTATATAGTACCGTAGTTCATCCATAAACTGTAGGGCTATCAGAGGACACTCCATAGGTATGGTACAAAATGAACTTGTAGAAGGCGCTAGGGTATGTGAACATGGCACACGAGGAAATGCCAAGTTAGATATACCATTTGCGTATCCGGACTGGTGGTAACGCATAGCAGCTACTACCACCTACCTCGGAACACAATCCCAAATCAAAAATCGAAGGGTGGCCGGCAAAACAATCACAAATCAGAATATAATTTCGAAGAAGTGTGCCCGATCGGAGTAATGACCTCACTTGGCCCGACGTGGCTCCTAATTTTACTCACATCTAAGCTGACTCACAGGAGTCACGGTCACGTCATGCCTCATACAGAAATCGCTCACCAAACCATCCTACTTCATTTTTGTAATCTCCACCGCGTACACAGTTGTTAAAGTGGTTTTCGTATTGGTAGAGAGTATGACAATATCTGATCCCGATCTCCTTAATCACCAAACGTGTATTTCACACCGGGTCGTTCTTTACATTTCAAAGCAAATTTACAATTGATATCAAAATATCATATTCTCAAAACCATAATACTTCCAAATCATATTCACTTTCAAATCATATTCGCTCTAAATCTGTATTCACTTTAAAAAGTCATAATTCCTTCCAAAACTATATTTTCAAAAAAGGTTAAATCCTTACTTCAAAATCATTATTTTCAATTTATTATACATTTAAATCATTTCATCATATTTGCTTTTGAACCAAAGGATTTTGAATATAAACACTTCCCTTTTCTTAGTCTGAAATTTTAGAAAATAGTTTAAATAGTTAAAAATAGTTAAAATAGTTATAACATATTCAAAATACATTAAATATAATTAAAATAGATTAAATGGGTTTAAAATAGATTAATTAGATTTAATATGAGTTAAATGGTTTAAATAGTTTTAAAAATAATTTTAATGGTTTTTAAAATAGGTTAAATTGATTTAATATAGTTAATATAGGTTAAAATAGTTTATAAATCGGAATATCATTAATTTAGAATCTTAAACATAATATAATTTTAAAACAGTTTATGTTTGGAACCATGCATTTGTAATTTACATCAATTTAAAACTATTTATTTCTTTTTAATAATTTCAGACCACTTTAATTTCTCAAACTCAATTTCAGATTCAAAATTCCAGTTCTCAATAAATCATTCAATTCAATATCGCTTCCAAACCATGTTCAAAATATCACTTTAAATTATTCCAATTCTGATACATTTCAAAAGTTATATTTTCCAACAACTCAAATACGAAATTCCGACAAATTTCACTTATATCTCAAATTTGACTTTTAAAATTTCAAATTCATTTCTTAAACCATTCCTTTAAACCAATTCGCATTTAACATAAAATTTGATTTTTCAAATTTTGCATCAATTCATATAAATCAAATGTTATTTCAAAACATCAATTGATTAAATACAAAAATTTAAGAATTTTAAAATCATTAAATTTAACCAATCCGGTGTCCATATATAATTTTCTACCCTACGGTCAAGTGATATGGATATTTATCATTTCAATCCGCAATTTAAATTTTACGGTTATTTATCATTTCAAACCGTAATATCGAATTAATAATAAAAATCCATGACGAACTTGTAGTTTAAACTGATATAAAGTAAAACATTCATTCATCAAATTCAACAATTAAGCATTCATCACAACATCGTTCATTTCAATCAATAAACATCAATATATAACTGAAAATCAATACACGTATTAAATTGACAATTTAAAATTTAATATTAAATTAAATGAAAATTAAATGCAATAAAAGTCAATTTGAATCATAATGACCATTTAACACAACAAATAGAAATCAACAAATATCTAATCACTTTATAAATTCAATTTAACAAACATAAGAAATTTTAGAAGTTGTGAGTGGGTTAAAATAGTCACCTTTGAATTTAAATTGAATCTAAATCCAATTTAAACCCAAAATTCCAACGTTCTTAGAATTTGTCCAAGCTAGCTTTAAAATATCCAGGATTTCAATACGATCCTAGCGAAGAAAATCGCACGTGAATTGAACCTCGTACGCGAAAGTTATACAAATTAGAACGATCATACGATTTAAATATTAAAATAAACAAGATAATTAAATTAACAAACCCATACCCCTATACACATCTGCACGTTCCATAAGATCATCTCCTTCAGGTTGACACGAGCATGAAACCTAGCGCCGCCGCCTTCAAACAGCTCAAAGCCGACCATCTATCCACGATCGCACGCCTACTCGAAGCCGCCCTGACGTCTCCGACCACCCCTCGCCTTCACGAGTGTAACGACCCTAGATTTTAATTTAATTTAAATTGATAATTAAATGAAATTTTGAATAAAAATTTATAAAATTTATTTTTAAATGGAAGCGAGTTTCCTCGATTCAAATAGAAAATATATTAAGTCAAAGAAAAAAATATTGTAAATATTGTATATATGTGAATATATATGTATACGCGCATATATGAGGAAACAATTGAATATATATGTATTTGATTTGAATTTAAATCTCAAATAAATGGTTTAATAATAATAAATATTTAAGCTAGAAAATAAATTTGACAAATCAAATAGATATATAATAAGATAAATTATAAAGGATAAAGTGATGGCACTAGAATAAAATTTAACAACATAATAAAAATAGAAATGTGTTCATATGACAAAATAACAAGGCAAAGTAATAAAGCTTTAGACAAAATAAAATAAATATATTTAAGTATAAACAAATCAAACATAATAAATACAAACGAATATAAAAGTTTTAGTATGCAAAGCAAAATAAAATAAAGTACAAATAAATAAGCAAAGTAAACAAAAACAAAGTAAAATTAACAAACAAATAAAAACATACATATGCAGGCAATGCAAATAAAGTTTTCAAACAAATAAATACTAGTACAAAATAAAACATAAAACCAAGTAAACAAATACATTTATATGTATAAACAAGTACAAGCAAATAAAGGATAAAAATATAAGTATGCAGAAGCCAAACTGATAAAAACAAATGTAAACAAGGTAGGAAGCAAGCATTTAATACCCTCAGCACACAATCTCTCAGCCGAGCTAATGAAAATGTAGGCAAATGTAAATAAATATGCAGAGCAAAAACAAAACTAAAGTAAAGCACAATACTGTATAAACAAAAAAAAATATAAAAAAAATGCAAGAATAAATAAACTGTAAAAACAAGTATATTAGCATGTAAACAAGAAAGGACCTGCATTTAATGCAAGCATATCCACCCATGCCTATTATACAAATAACATTACCTGTACAAATGATATCACCCTGTAAAATCACCACCAGTAGACTTCTTTTCTCATTTATATCAAGCATCTTCAGTTCGTCCATAAGCTATGCAAAACTGAAATGAATGTTATTTCAAAACAAAAACAAAATTATCAAAACAGTGAATCAAATCAGAAATCTAAAGGATCTCAGCTTGCAATTTCAAAACCTGGTTCAACAATAATGAGCTCTGTTCATCTTCTCCAACATAATGTGAGTAATTTCAATTTTAAATGCTTCAGTATATTTATATATGATTGATTTATTCATGCCTGAATTAAATATGAGAATGTGTTTATATACTGTTGAGTGTTTGTGTGTTTGTGAAATGATGCCTGTATGTTTATAGCCTGAAATACACCTCTGTATTTAAATTTTCAAGTTCATGTTTGCTTCAAAAATCCTTTTCTCTTAATCTAAGCATAATTTGGATATAGGATTTAAATAAAACTTGGTTGTTTTATTACAAGCTTCAGTTTAAAATTTTATTTGAGATAAAACAATTTGGTATTTTCTCTGGAAATCGAGATATCTGAACTCAACTTCAAATAAGTAAAATTTCGAACCTCTTAATTCTTGAATTCAGGGTTACAAACAGAACTCTTATACAAAAATATGATTTTTAAAGTAAAAATTTTGATTTTTAGACAAAGGGTTTGAGTGCAGTTCGTCTTTGAAGGGAAATGGGGTTTTGGGCGATTTCCGGTGACGTGTTGAACTGGGGGAATCGGGGTTTCTCATGGTGATAGAGGAAGCTACGGTGGTGGTAGGAAAAATGACCGGAGGTGATGGAAGCCACGGCGGCGACGGCGGCGGAGCTTTGAAAATTTTAAACCTAGTTTTGGTCGCAGTTTTTGATTTGATTCGTTCTTCCTCCATGGTGCATCGAGCTGCACGACCTTCCAAGGGGAGTTAGGTGAGGGTGTGTCGAGTTCGTGGCCGGTGGTGGAGGTTTTCTGGTGGTCGGTGGAGGGAGCAGCTGCCGTTGATAGGTTTGGACCGAGTTGCAGTGCTGAGTTCCAGGTTTCGAGTTTTAAACTCGAATTCGAATTCGAGTTGCTGGTGGAAGACCGGTGGTCGTGATGTGTCCATTTGATGATCGACGATTGGTTGAAGTGCTAGTGGATGGCCGGAGATGGCCAGAGCCACGGTGCACGTGCACCGTGCATGTTGAAGCACTGATGAACTTTGGGTTTTGGGGAGAAGGTGCACTCGGGTTGAGCTCGAGTTATTCCAACACTTGACTCGAAGCAGGAGATGGAAAGACTCGAAGCAATTTGCTTTGCCTCGGGGAAATTTTAACAGGTTTCAGGTTTTTGAAACCCTGACTGGAATGTGAAAAAAAAATTTAAAACAAGCTTAAAGTCAACGTTCAAAACAAAGTTAATCAATGGATTCAAGTTCCTTTGATTTCAAATTTGTGACTTAAATCAGTTTTTTTTTTTTATCTGAATATTTTAAACAAGTTCAAATCAAACAGCCTTTTAAAAGTAAATTGTTTTCAAATAAATATTTGAATTGATTTTTATAAAGTTCTATGATAAAAAGGATTTTGAATAAAGAATTAAAAGCTTGAATTTTTGCAAGATAAAATAAAATGTAATTCAAAAGCTTAACTTCAAAATAAAGATGAAGTAATTGAGTTTAAAGGTTTTTTTCCCCTTATATAAGCTTCCTATAAAAATAAATAAATAAATGTTCTTTACATTTATTCTAAGGTTTATAAAATGATATTGAATTTGATTAATGTTTTAGATAGTTAATCAAATTTGAATCTTAAATTCAAATGGAATTTTAATTTTAATTTAAAAGTGTAAGGTTAAAAATACACTTAAATATTTATGAAATCATTAATAAAGAAATTAATTGTCTTAGGGATAATTAAGGCAATCAAATAATTTAATTTATAAAATAATTAAAGAATGATTAATCAAGGAGTTTAAGTATAATTACTTGATGTAATTAAATTATGATTTATTAAAATGAGTGATTTGGGATAAGCACTTATTGTAGCCAGTAAAGGATAATTAATTGAAGGATATTAAATTAAAGATTTATTAACGAATGAGTTATAATTAATTGAAGATTAATTAATTGTAAGTGGTTAATTATTAAAGTTAATTAACCAAGTGATTAAGATAAAATTACATTTAATGTAATTAGAATATTGATTTATTTATAAAGATAATTAATTATTTTAAAATAATTATTTAATGAAATAAATTTAGGTTAAATAATTTTGTAATTAACCTAAGGTTAATCTAATTAATTTATTAATTAAGGATAATTAATTAAAGTGTTGATAAATTATTTATATCAAATTATTTGTGATTAATTTATAAATCAGAATTAGATAATAAATTCATATGTAATTAATTTACTAGGAAATAAATTGAATTGATTAGGATTGAACGAATAATTAATCCTGTTTATAAATGTTTATCAAATGCTTGACCTTACTTATGAATGATTGTATTGTATGAGATGCTTTGAATTGATTATCCTATCTGATCTGTGATATTTTGTCCTGTGACTGTGTATAAATTATCCATTCATTTACATTGTTATATTATCTGTGAATCTGTGAATAGGCGATAAGCTTTATAGTTATATCGCTTATCAACTATATTTCTGTGTTTGATCTGAAATGATTGAATGATGTTGCACTATTGTGTTAAACCCCTGGACTACACCATACACACACAAATATGGATTTCACGAGGAAATCGATTAAGTCACAGATTTAAAAATGATTTTTAAAGTTGAATATTTGAATTCAAATGTTTTGGAAATGGAATCGGAATAAATGTGAAAAGCTTTCGAAATGAAATTTCAAGTTAAAATTTATTTTAATTTACTTGATTAAGTTTTGAAATTTAAATAATTCAATTTAAATTTGAATTCGATATTTGGAATTGAATTCAATGATTGGAAATTATGGTTAAAGATATTATAAACATGTTTGTATGAATTTAAACCATTTTAAAGGTATGGTTTTGGGAATTTGAATTTAACCCAAGGATTTCAACTCGTATAAATGAATCAGATTTCCAAAATGAAAACGGTTGTTTCCAAATGATAAACACTCTTAAATAAGAACTGAGATTCCAGTTAATTAGGGGAATTTCAAGATTGAATGGAGAAATGATTTTCCTAAGTTATGAATAAATTCTTTTTGAAAGCTATGAATTAAATCTGTTTATTTTTAACAGATTTAAATTGATGATTTGTTTAAATCAAATTGAAATGAAATTGTTTTGAAGGCTATATGTTAAATCTTTGATTTAGAGATTTAACGAGTTAATCGAATTGAAATGAAAATTGTTTTGGAAAAATCTGTGAATGAATCTTTTGTTTAAAAGATTAAAATGTGAAAATTGTTTAAACCGTTAAAGGTTGTGAAAATGAATCTTTTTGTTTAAAGATTGAAATGGTAATTGGATTAAACCATTTGAAAGGAAGTTTTGAATTATTAAGTTGTGACTTAATTGAAATCCCATTATCCATTTGTTTTTGAAATATCGTGCTCACTATTCGGTTTAACCGGGAAAGGACCTTTGTGTCGTATAACCCATTCCGAATATGTGATTCGACGTTATGGATAGCATTTAAAGACCGGCGTTGACGACCCGGTATTTGCGAGAGCGATAGGATGACCTGTCGATTGACTCTGCACCGAGTTGCTCCGGTATAGAGTTCTCCCTAAGTGATGGGAAATCCGATCGGGATTGTGAATATCCGGATTGCAAGGACTTCTTTGTAAGTGCCTTCGGTTCTGTTCGAGCCCGGAACAGACTTGTATGGATTGTATGTCTGACATCACAAATTGAGGTATAAAGACGATTTCTTTCAAATATATTTCTGTTGGTGGCGAAGAATTTATTCTTTTAGCTTAACACCCTTCTTTGAGACGTACGAGCTCAAAGGTTATGTAGTTGAAGGTTATCAGCAATATATTCCCAATTTGGTAATGTGACATGCTGAGTGTTTCTGTGAAATGATCATTGTGTTGATTATTTGTGATAGGATCATTTATTTGATCGTCTATCCTGGTGATCATTTCTATGATCATTTGTTGACCCAAAGCATGGCTTTTGTATAAAGTATGTTTTTGTGGACGTGACTTCGTCGAGCCTCACACCCCGAAAATGGTCAAAACAGGAAAGATGCGGCAAGGTTATGAGGGGTAGCTCCCTTTAGGGTATGTGCATTTCCTTCTGGATAGAGGTGGTATCATGGTATGGAGCCCAGATATTTAACCTATGTGGTTACTGCGAATTTATTACTTTGTGGTTGTTGGTTATCGGGATCTCGTGAGAAAGGTCGTTTACGATCGGGGAATGGCGTGCTCGTGTCAGTAGTTACCCAGTTAGGGGTAACCCGGCCTTGTGTTGGCAGAGTTCCGGTTTGGTTCTCGGGAATGTCCTTCCAGAGGCGTTCTCATGTGGCAATGGGAAGTTCCTTGGCCTGACCATTTGTTGGAAATCCAAAGAAACAATACGAGACTTGTACAGTTTTAGTTGTAGAACCTGCTTCCTTAGGAGGTAGCTATAGTAGGCATAATATAATGGTACCTATGCTGGCTAAGATTTATATTCTACTTTCGAAATGAATTTTTTCTACACTATGCACTAGCAATAATATCAAATGTTTCTTTTTAATGCGTATCAAGCATCTTTGACTAACATAAGAAGAAATCTCCTCCAAGTCTGCGTTTGCATTGTGTGTGTGGCGGGAGGTCTTATGGTAGTCTCATTTTTAAAAAGCATTGCGAATTGACTTTGAAAATCTTTTGTTGAATGTTTTAAAAGATAAACTGTTTTTGTTGCTCACACCAGTCCCACGACTGATCCGGAGTTTATTGTTTCTTTCCTAAACTCTGGGTGCTCATTATTTTCTACACGAGCAGTCTAGAGTTGGGTTTTTCAGATAGTCAGGTTTAGTAGATTATCTGGAGTTAGTTCAGTCTTTGGATCACACCAGTCTTGCCTATCTTTGTGCATCGTTATTGGGAGTTCGAGCTATTGCTGGATTGGTTCTTGGAAATGGAGTTGCGGTTTCTGGAGTTCTTCCTTGAAGACTATCTTAGAGTTATTTGTTTCGCTGCTAGATGTCATCTATTTTCTTTTCCGCTGCTATTTTATTGTATCATATCTCTGATGTATATTGATATGTATTGTATCATCTGTTGTATCAGATATTGTATCAATGATGTATATCAATGCATTATTCTTTTTATTCCGCTGTGTTGTTTACTTAATGTTGTTATAAGCTCCGGCGAATCGGATTTGAACGGTCGAATCTATGGCATTCGAATACGATTTGAAGTATGGATGTCGATTTTCGAGCGGGCAAAATCCGAAACGTTACAACGAGCACCCAGGTCGAGGCAAAGGAACCCAACCGCTGCTTAAACCTAACCCTTTTATCGAATTAAACCTGATGATCTAGCCGTTAACATCATTAACGAACCCCATGGATGTCATCCCCTCGACGATCTCTACCCATCCAAACCATTTGTACGATGATCCGTCAATGTTCATCACACCGCGATGAATGGCCAAGGCTAGATCGACCAATTCCGGCTACCCAGAAACCCAAATTGAAAAACGAATAGTAGAATTGACTTGCGCTCTTCGAGAGCTTCAAATTGATTTATATTATGATATAGTTTGAGGAGTTTGAATTTTTGGATTTGGTTTTGAATTTTAAATTGAATTAAGAATTTGGTTTTGATTTATCAGCCGTTGAAATGAGGAGGTGAGAAGGAATTGTACGTACAGACAGACAAATGACAATAAGGAACAATTAGGGTTTATAACACGGTATATATAGGCAAAGCTGAAATTAAAATGGACTGGATTGATTTGGATTGAAAGTTGAGCGAAAAATGGCCCGAAAACCTGTTTCGACACAGAACAAAAATGCATCAACCAATATATCAAATTAGATATTTTAAAATATTTTAAAATCAGTGAATATGTTTCAAGTCCTAATTCCATCGTGTGAAGAAGTTACGCTAAAATCCGCTTATTTCAAATTGATTTCAATTGACTTTAATTAAATTGATTTCTTGGCGTTTCGAGCCCGTACAATCAAACGACAAGTCCGATCGATACAAAACTTAAAATCCTTCAATAATTCACTGTTACTGATCCGATGAAACTGGTTTCATCGAAATCCTAGTCAGTGGCCAAAATGGTTATATTTCAATTAATTAAATAAATAAATATTAAATCAATTAAATCAAAATTTTCAAATTCCAATTCCAAAATTTACAAATATTTTCATTTTTGATTTCTTAAACAATTACAATACTTTGAACAATTTAGATATCAATTCAAAGTTAATTAATTTACCAATTTTCGTATTTAATTTTAATTTTAATAAACTCATAAATTATCAATTGAAATTCCAATAAATCCATTTAGTTGATTTCTCAACCAAGTTATGAAACCAATTATTAACTTATCATCTCATAGGTAATATTAACATTGGTTTATATACTAATACATCAATATTTCTTCAATTCATCCAAATATCATTTGTCACTGTATTTAACTTCAATTATTGTGAATTGAATTCCATTTAATCATAATTAATTCCAAATAACTGATTTGGTTCGATTCTAATCCTTTTTATTAATTCTTTTATTACTATATAAACCTAGTTAATGTTTGTTTGTCCTTCATTACATTAGTATTTTTAAATTTCCATCTTTCCATTGTATTAACTGTTATGTCAGTTAAATTAAATTTGTCAAATATATACATTTATTATAATTAAAACCCCAATTAATTTATTCAACTTGGCTTCGTTCCTTTATTTTCTCTATGAATAAAATATACATTTCCATTTATTTTGTTACATTCACACTTTAGAATTACTGTCCTCACTTACATTAATGAACATTTACTTTCATTTAAATGCAATTGATTTTCAATTAATTTAATAGACTAATTGTATAGGTAATTTATGACGATTGTTTTCATAACCTTAAATTTAAACTTAAATTTATTAATTTTCAACTCATTATTATAATTACTTACATAATATGAATTCATTTCAATTACCATTATTTATACTAATTCATTTATTTACACCACAATTACCCTTATTTACTTATATTCAATTTATACCCAAATATAACATTTGCAGCTAAATTAATTAACCAATTAAACAGTGACTTACAACCATTACGATAACCTTTAATTTGCATTTATGAATTCATTATTTACACACAAATGTTACAATTCCTTACATAACTAAAAATTTATTCAATGATCATTTATTTCATACTATTCCATTTATTAAACCAATGTTTACATTGGTTTTGTTATATTAATTCTATAACCAAGTATAACAATTTTACATCATTTCATTATGGGAATTTCATTTTCAATTGTTAATAATTAGTTTTAATTACCATAACTTTCTAATTTAATAAATTTAATTATTAAAATTTTACGGGTCGTTGCATAAGCGTCTTCCGCATAGCCAACACTCTGTGGGATACTTTGGAGTCAACGTGAAAATCATAACCCAATGTATTTCTAAACCATAGTTGCTTTTCCGATGGAGTGGAATTACAACTACTTCTATTGTCTGGATTCTTATAGTCTAGCATAAAAATAATAATAACAGATAGGAAAGTATGAATATGCTACTCATTTTATTCTAATTCTTCTAATCAACTAACCTAAGCTCTGATACCAAATGTAACAACTCGTACTTTAATGGGATTAAATTTCGATAAGAATCGAAACTAGAGTCCATTAAAGTATAGATCATTGGATTAAGTACCTGCAAATAAGCATGAGCAATTATCAAAGATTGGTAAAAATATGAACTCATAGCGAAAATAGTAATAGGATATAAATAATGATTATAACTATTAGTTGGAATTAATTGTATTCCTTGGATATTAGATTGCTACATCAGCATTTAGCATGAGAGAAAAGAAGACTTTTCTAACAATCAATCACATCCAGATCTAGTGACCTTTTCCCCCAAATCAATCCTTTGGGTTGTAATGAGGTGGAGGTCTAAATAACGTTCTGATTACCGGAAAAGCTATACAATATCCATAGCATAAATATATACCGATTGGTTTCCATTTAATTTTCATGTCTACTATTTTAAGGTTAATTAGCTTAACCCAATATCACACACACGATATTCCATCCTAGCACAACTTACCTATCTATCCATCCAAATGTCTATCAACCACTTAATACTTCCACATGTGGATTGGGCTCCTAGTATCGTCACTATTGGTCTATTGGTCCTAGATACAGAAAACTTTGATCACTATTTATTGCTTTATAATATATGATAGTCATGCTACTAACACATCTATCGTCATTAATGCCTTAGCCATGTGAGAGAAAGTACCCAAGCCACTTAATACATTATTAATAAGGACTAGGCATGCCCTTGTCCATTTAACTCCTATTTATAGGTAGGCCTTTGCAATTTAATATTTATCCCTGGAGCGGACTCCTCACAAGTACTATCTAGCTAACATTGCTCGAAATCTCATTGGGCTACTTAATACTTCTTTTATAGGAAAAAGATGTGGACCCTATAAACTAACTGTCGCTTAAGACCCAAATCTTGAAGCGAACCCTTCTAGATATATCCACTATCACTCTCAGTTATTAAGTTGTAATTTCACCAGTTTACTTAATACTTCTTTGAAGGAGAGTGGTGGACCCTACATCCACTTAATACCTCAAACATGAAGCGAACCCTTATGGAGATATCTCTCTCTGTTATTAATTACTAATTTGGGCCATTTAATATTTTTTATTTAGGAAAGAGGTGGGCCTCAAACAACCACTTATTACCTCTAACCTCAAAGTAGGTCCTATCTCTCACATAGTCATGGTTTCCATAATTGGTGATGTCTCACATCAGTAGTAAGTGCATACGACTGTTGGTAGCCTCTGAGTGCAGGGCACTCTTCCGTCATGTGACTTTACTAACCACGCATCCCAGTCTATTAAGTCCAAATAACTATCCTAAACCTATACAAAATTTTGGTCATATATCCTAGGTCTTAGTATTATTCCAAGGTTAAATATTAGACTTAGTTTACTAATCCTCTTTTTATTTAAGGCAATAAGTTTTACCTTAAATACTTAATTATCCATAAATCCCCTTCTAATGCTCATTTCATAAATGTCAATTTGGCCATGATAATCCTAACGGATATTTTCAAGACATTTATGTATAAATATTAATTTCCAATCTGTATTAATTTATAACTATTCCATTTTTATCAATCGCATTGATTAATTTGTCCCTATTAATTGTAATTCTTCAATTCATTCCTCATTTATTGCCAACTAATTTGAGTTATATCCTTTAATTCCCTACTAACCAAATTGTAACCCCTAATCCTATCCACATATATTGCCAATTAATTTGGGTTAAAATATTTTACATCCCATTAATTATTGACAACTCTTAATTTTATTGTCCATTAATAGGAATTACTGCCTTTTCTAATTTCTCCAATTTGCTTTCCCACTCTACCTAAAAATAATCTATTCTTATGCGTAAATAACGCATAGATAGACGCTATTCTTATTTACTAACGCAGCAAATACGTATAAACTACCTACTCATATCCAAAATATATTCTAGTTATAAATATTTAACTAGAATATGATTTCCATATTTAATTTGCTAGAGTTAGATTCCTTAGGAAGATTTTCTGTTATCATTTCCATAAATTAGTTTAAAATAAAAGATAACGAAAGGAAAGATTGACTCTATTTGCAATTCCAAGGGAAGAACAATTTCTTTTTATTTGGAATAGACAGTGTAAACTTTAGAGAATATATTTGTTCTTTACAGATCTCTTCCTTTTTATTTGCATATATTCATTATTAATCAAACATCATCATTATGAAAAGTGGAGAAATAAAAAAAATTATAAAAATCAAACTGATGTTCTGTCCACAAATTAAACTATGGAAAATCTACAGTTCAACATATATAGGGAAATATTAAAAATCATATCAATATTTTACACCCTAAGTACAGATCTAGAATAAAACTATACATCATTCTAAATTAAAAATCTTTGGGACTGATTTCCAGATCAAGTGTAACAATATTTCAAATTAGATCAAAAACAAGAATATGTAGGCAATGGTTTTTACGCCAATTTAAGCCTATAATTCACGAATAAGAAATATTTAGGCATAAAAATCAAATGTATATCAACTAATATATTCAAAATCATAAACAATATATAAATTTCCCACTCACCATCTAAAAGTGATCCGAATCTCCAGATCTAAAGTAAAACTTTTAATTCAACTCCATTTCCTTCTTGTTCCAAGAAATATGTGTGTGTGTGTGTATCAGAATTATAGCTTTGAGAAGGGATTTGGGGTTGAAGGGAAATAAAATATATAGATACAAATATATATATAAGTGGGCCACAAAATGGGAAATATTGGCTATCAAATAATCCAAACCCATTAACAATGTATATTTAGATGTGCATCGGTATCGTATATCGATGTGTATATATAAACTTCTTTATATGAACCCAATTAACAATGGCACCAAGGAAATTACTAATAGCACCTAGTACATCAAATAAATAAATAATATTCATAAATATTAATTAATTTAATCTACTTGCAACAATAATAAATTAGTTAAATCATGTGGTGCTTGAGAGAAATAACCAAAATAGTCGTGCGACTCATAGGTGTAAATTCAATTAGCGACTAATACCAAATTATTCAAATACTAATGTTTGTTATAATATTAGCTAGTTAGATGAAAATTTGGATAAATTTATTGCTTATATATCTTTTTCGCTAAAATCCAATTTCACGAGTTAAGCAACACGTTTTAATAAAAATTGTTTACACCAATTCTCTCCGTCGACGTTGTATCACTTTAGAAGCTATGGAATTTGGTTTCGATCAAACTTCCAATATTATCCATATCAACTTTATTAGTCCATTAACAAAGTCCTTGGTTTAATAACAATATTTATTATTAATCGTACTGCTCTAGTAAGAGAGTTTGACTTTGAGTTAACTAATTGACCATGATACTAAACTCGGATAATCGAGGAGATAAATTCTGATATCATTTCACTTCTAGTGCTTCAACTTTAACCCAAATATAGTCGTCCAATGTACGCTATGCCATGATTTAACTATAACCAGAGTGGAGTATCCATAGTTAATTGTATTCTCAAGTCGAGATGACTAAGTAATATTGGCACTTCAAGATTTCTTGTTTGACCTTTGTTATAATTAACCAATAGGAAACCCATTAAGTGTGACGACCCAGATTCAGCGCTCGAAAATCGACATCCATACATCACCCATATTCGAATGCCGTGGATTCAAACTTTGAAATCTGATTCGCCGAAGCATAAAACACATTAGACGATAACAACACAGAGTAAACAAAGAAGAAATTTTATTGATACACCAAATGGATACAACATCTGATAATAACATTTACAACAAATGCCCAATATCAGAGATAGATATACAACAGCGGAAAGATATAGCAGCGGAAAACAACAGCAACAGCAGCGGAAAGATAATATCTTCAACAAAGCTCCAAACCTGAAGCTCGAACCACTATCATGTTGTAGTGTAGCAAATGCGATCGCCAAATCCACTGACTTCAAAGATTTTCAAAATCTATATCTACTAGCTAACTATCTGATAACCTGACTCTAGGCTACCCGTGTGGGAAATTGTGGGCACTTAGAGTTTAGAAAGGGAACAATAAAATCCAGGTCAGTCATGGGACTGGTGTGAGTAAACAAAAACAGGTGTTTGAACAAAAAGAAACAAAAAGAAATTTGCTACGCTTTTGGAAAATGAAACTACCATAAGGCCTCCCGCCACAAACACACAATGCAATCGCACACTTGGGGGAGATTTCTCCTTATGATAGTAAAACATGCTTGATATGCAAAAATTCTTTTGATATTATTATTAGTGCATAGTGTAGAAAACATTTCGAAAGTATATTATTAATCTTAGCTAGCATACGTACCATTTATGCCTACTATAGCTACCATGTTACATGGCAAGGTCTACAACTAAAACCGTACAAAGCTCATATTGGGTGATTTGATTTCCAACAAATGGTAAAGGCTAAGGAACTTCCTTTCCGAATGGGTACGCCTCTGGAGGGATGCCCTGAGAACTTAACCGGATCTCTACCAACATAAGGCCGGGTTACCTCTGTAACTAGGTAACTAACTATCACGAGTATGTCATCCCCCGGTCGTCACCGACCTTTATCTCAGGATTCGCCCACAAATTCCAACAACCACATAAGTTAAATATCTGGGATCCATACCATGATACCACTTTTTATCTAAAAGGAAATGCACATACACTAAGGGCCGCGACCCTCGAAACCTTGCTGTATCCTTCCTATTTCGACCATTTCTACAGTGTGAGGTTCGATGAAGTCTCGTACCACAAAGCTACACTTTTCACAAAAGCCATGCTTCGATCAACCAATGATCAGCACTTAGCATGCCACATTTCAAAATTGGGAATATATCGCTAGTAACCATCAGCTACATAACCTCTGAGCTCGTACGTCTTAGAGAAGGGTGTTAAGCTAAGTGAATAAATTCTCTGCCACCAAATAGAAATGTATTTGATAGAAAGCAGGTTTACATCTCAAAGTGTAACATCAGACATACATCCATCCAAATCCATCTTGGGTCTGAATGGAACCGAAGGAACTTCGTCCAATAAAGGAAAATAGCCCTTGCAAATCCAAATATCCACAATCCCGATCGGACTCTCCATCACATATGGAGATCTCTATAACGGAGCAACTCAGTGCAGAGACAATCGACAGGTAATCCTTTCTTTCCCAAAAATACTCAGTCTTCAACCACCGTCTTCAAATGCAATCCATTTGATCGTATCATTTATTCAAAATGGTTTTTATGACATAATGTCCTCTCCGGCTTAACCGAATAATGAACGCTTATTTTAAAAACATATCGATATATTGGGATCTTGTTAAGTCATAATTTTTTAGCACTTATTTCCAAAAAAAAATTCTTTTGAATGGTTTAAACAAATTTCCATTTTTTATCTTTTAAATAAAAGGTTCCCCCTTTAAGATCCTCTTTAATTTGAAACATGATTTACCAAATCTTTAACAAAGATTCATTCATAGCTTTCAAAACTGTCTCGATTTCAAATTTGATTTACCCACAAATCAAAATACTTTTAACAAAAACTGGAAGTTCTTTCTTTATATGAAAGCTTTTATCATGTGAAAATAAAGGTTTTTCGTTCTGGAAAAATCCGACTAAATTTGCTCAAGTTATAACCTTTTAAAGTATAAATCAAAAAATCAGCGAATTGTCGTACTCTTAGCAAGCTCTACTTGGGTTAAATTAAATTCCTAAAATAATTCATTTAATATACTTTAAAAAAATGGTTTAAAACCCATATATACATTATATAGCCTGTATAAGCTTTTTAACCCATAGTTTCCAAAAATTTCAAATTAAAAATAAATATACAAAATAATTTCAAAACTTCCTTTTCGAAAGTTTTTCATATTTAACCCAAATCACTTCCAAATCATTTTGGATTCAAATTATTTTAAATTCTTTTCACCATTTTGAATAAAATAGTATTAAATTCAAAATACCCATGACTTAACAAATTTCCAGTTAAATCAATATGTGTGTGTTGTCTAGGGATTTTGTAGGCAACATTCACAACCATCATAAATCCAAGCACAACAATATCAATAAGCGGTATAATCCTATAACGCTTATCTTTTATTCACAAATAAACAAGTAAATTTATCGCTGATAAATAAATCATAGTTCACAGCTCAATCCAAAGCAATTCATATCACAGAACATCACAATTAGAGATATCAAACAATTCAATGTATTCAACATATATAATCATCCATAAGCAAGATAAATTAATCACTCAATTTATAATTAACCAAATAAATTAGTTACTTATGAATTAATTACCAAACCCTGCTTAATATTAATTAATTACAAGCCCATTTGTTATTATTATAATTAATTAATGAAAATTAATTATCATCCTTAATCATCCATCTTAATTAATTACTCACAGTTAATTATCCTTAAATTTATCGCATAAAATAATTAACCTTAAGTTAATTATATTAATTAATTTACCCTTAATTAATTAAATTAACAAAATTAACCCTTTTAATTAAGTAATTATATCATAATCACTTGATTAATTAACCTTTAATCATTAATCAATTATCCTTTAATCATAAATTAATTAACCTTTAACTAATCAATTAATTAACCTTTAATTATTAAATAATTAACCTTTAATTATTAAATAATTAGCCTTTAATTATTTATTAATTAAACTTTTTATTAATTAACTAACCCTGAATTATTAATGAATTAACCTTTAATCATTAACTAATTGTCCATGATTACTTTCATTAAGTAATTATCTTTCAATTAATTATCCCCTAATTAATCACATAACTAATTGACCTTTAGTTAATTACATAATTAATTAACCCTCAATTAATTACATTAAGTAATTATCTTTCAACCATAATTAATCATAATCCTTTAATTAAATTAAGACCTCGATTAACTTAAGATAAACCATTTATCTTAATTAATTATCATTTAACCTTAATAAATAAACTTTTGAAATTTATTGTCATTAACACATAAATTAACTTAAACCTTTAAGTTAACTAACAATTAAAACATCTCTTCTTATTTAACTTCTTAATCACTATATTATTAAAAATAACTTAAGAATTAATTTGAGATAAATGATATATGTATATATATATATATATATATATATATATATATATATATATTAAAACACTTTAAACTTAGTTGATTAATTAAAATAATTTATTTTAAATCCATTAACTAATTTCAAAACTAAAATAAAACATTTATTATTTTAAAAGAATTAAAAAGAAAGTGTTTAGACTTGTTTTAATTTAAATTTGAAAAAAAAACTCGTTTATTTAAAAATTCAAAAACTCAGGCCTGAGACTAACTCGAGTCCCTACCCGAGCCTAACCAGTTTTCCCCGAGCAACCCTTCGAGTCGCACCCTTTTTTTTCATTTTTTTGAATTTCAAATCAAATTCTATTTTTCAATTTATTTATATAGGTATAAACAAAACAAATCTTATTTATTTTGGAAAAATTCAAATTTATTCACAAATTAATCCAAAAATTTATACTAATTATTAAATTAAATTTGGCTTAAAAACGGGATCATTATAAATTCCGCCTTAAGAAAATTTTGTCCCCAAAATTTGCTAGACGGGGAGACAAACAAAGAACATATGAACAGATAGAGGATGGCTTACCAGATCAAACCAAAATATCTATTCTACATTTGGGATACCAAATCAGATTATCATCATGAAATACGAGAATGAACTTATTCAATATTCTACGAAATACTCGGGTCATCAAGTCTACGAAATATGTAGGGGCATTGGTTAGCCGAATAGAATAACTAACCATTCGTAGAATATATCTGGACCCCAAAAATTAGACAAACGGGTACAATTTTCCACAATTCTCAACTAATGGAGTCCTTGGGCTAATCTAGATGGTGTTTGGTTCGGGACAAAAGAAATTTATCTTTAAAAGATAAAAAATCTACACACAAGTTATGTTTTAACCGAAATCGTTCTATCGATACAATTCAATTTAGATCATATTTTGTTAACCAATTTATTCCAATTAAAATTTCAAATTTATCAAAGTTAAGGACGAAAAAGCTGATAGGAAACTGATGATGCGAATCCGAAATACGAATGTAACAAAGATTCGCAGGGACGCCACCACACCAAAGCTTCTTCTTGTAGCTTCCAGAAAGCCATCAAAGAATTGAAATTGAATGGTGATCAAAGGAGGTTGATAGGAAAAGGTTGATCCTTGTTGTTACAGGGTCTCGATCATTTGTAGTGGTACTCCCCTGTCCCCTATCTTATCCTCTTCTTGCACTAAATTGGTTTAGGCATACAGACAAGATATCTTAGGGATATACTCATTCTAGGGCATTTCTAACCCTATCTCTAATGAGTAATCTAATGCGTTATATTTCAAAGCTAAAGTTCTTACTCGACCTTTAGCTCTGATACCACATGTTATGACCCATATTTAGCGCTCGAAAATCAACATCCATACGTCACCCATATTCGAATGTCGCAGATTCAAACGTTGAAATCCGATTCGCCGGAACCTATACACAGTAGGTGATAACAACACAGCGGAAACAAAGAATTTTTTTTATTGATACACCAAGTGGATACAACATCTGATAACAATGTTTATAACAAATGCCCAATATCAGAGACAGATATACAACAATGGAAAGACATAGCAGCGGAAAACAACAGTAATAGCAGCGAAAAGATAACATCTTCAACAAAGCTCCAAACCCGAAGGTCGAGCCACTATTATGCTATAGTGTAGCAAACGCGATCGCCAAATCCACAGATTTCAAATATTTCCAAAATCTATATCTACTAGCTAACTATCTGATAACCTAACTCTAGGGTGTCAACGTGAAAAACTGTGGGCATCCAGAGTTTAGAAAGGGAACAATAAACTCCAGGTCGGTCATGGGACTGGCGTGAGTAAACAGAAACAGTTGTTTGAACAAAAAGAAACAAAAATAAATTCGCTATGCTTTTTGGAAAATGAAACTACTATAAGGCCTCCCTGCACACACACAAAGCAACACATTTGGGGAAGATTTCTCCTTATGGTAGTCAAACATGCTTGATACATGAAAATTCCTTTTAATATTATTATTAGTGTATAGTGTAGAAAACATTTCGAAAGTGTAATATTAATATTAGCCAGCATACATACCATTATAGCATGCCTACTATAGCTACCAAGTTAAATGGCAGGTTCTACAACTAAAACCGTACAAGGCTCGTATTGGGTGATTGGATTTCCAACAAATGGTCAAGGCTAAGGAACTTTCTTTCCGAATGGGTACACCTTTGGAGGGACGCCTCGAGAACCTAACTTAATCTATGCCAACACAAGGTCGGGTTACCTCTGTAACTAGGTAACTAACTGTCACGAGTATGCCATCCCTCGGTCGTCACCGACCTTTATCCGAGGATTCACCAGCAAATTCCAACAACCACATAATTTAAATATCTAGGCTCCACACCAAGATACCATTTTTTATCCAGAAAGAAATGCACATACCCTAAAGGGCGCAACCTCCGTAACCTTGTTGCATCCTTCCTGTTCTGACCATTTTCAGGGTGTGAGGTTCGATGAAGTCTCATCCCACAAAGCTACGCTTTTCGCTAAAGCCATGCTTTGATCAACCAATGATCAGCACTTAGCATGCCACATTTCTAAATTGAGAATATATCACTAGTAATCATCAACTACATAACTTTAGAGCTCTTACATCTCAAAGAAGGGTGTTAAGCTAAGAGAATAAATTCTCCGCCACCAAACAGAAATATATTTGATAGAAACCAAATTTATATCTCAAAGTGTAACGTCAGACATACATCCATACATGTCCATCCCGGGTCTAAATGGAACCGAAGGCACTTCGTCCAATAAAGGAAAGAAGCCCTTGCAAATCTGGATATCCTCAATCCCAGCCGGACACCCCATAACATATGGAGATCTCTTTACTAGAGCAACTCAGTGCAGAGACAATCGATAGGTAATCCATTCATTCTCGAAATACCCGATCTTCAACCACTGTCTTCAAGTGCTATCCATTTCGTCATATCATTTATTCGAAAAGGGTTTTATGACATTATGTCCTCTCCCGGCTTAACCGAATAATGAGCGCTTATTTAAAAAACATATGGATATATTGGGATCTTAGTTAAGTCACAAATTTTTAGCCCTTCTTTCCAAAAGACTTTTCTTTTGAATGGTTTAAACAAATTTCATTTTTAATCTTTTAAACAAAAGATTCACCCTTTAAGATCCTCTTCAATTTAAAACAAGATTTACCAAATCTTTAACAAAGATTCATTCATAGATTTTAAAACTATCTCCATTTCAAATTTGATTTACCCACAAATCAAAATCCTTTCAACAAAAACTAGATGTTCTTTCTTTATATGAAAGCTGTTATCATTTGAAAACAAAGGTTTTTCGTTTTGGAAAAATTCGACTAAATTTGCTCAAGTTATAACCTTTTAAAGTATAAATCAACAGCGAACTGTCGTACTCTTGGCAAGCTCTATTTGGGTTAAATTAAATTCCCAAAATAATTCATTTAAAATATTTTAAAAATGGTTTAAAATCCATATAAATATTATATAACCTGTATAACCTTTTTAAACCATAGTTTCCAAAAATTTCAAATTAAAAATAAATATGCAATTTCAAAACTTCCTTTCCAAACGTTTTTCATATTTAACCCTAATCACTTCTAAACCATTTTGGATTCAAATTCAACTTTTAAATTCTTTTCACCATTTTGAATAAAATAATATTAAATTCAAAATACCCATGACTTAACAAATTTCCCATGAAATCCATATTTGTGTGTGCGTTGTCTAGGGGTTTTGCAGGCAACATTCACGACCAGCATAAATCCAAGCACAACAATATCAATAAGCATTATAATCCTATAACGCTTATCTTTCATTCACGTATAAACAAGTAAATTTATCACAGATAAATAAATCATAATTCACAGCTCTATCCAAAGCAATTCATATCACAGAACATCACAATCAGAGGTATTAAACAATTCAAGGTATTCAATATAATCCAATCATCCATAAGCAAGATAAATTAATCACACAGTTTATAATTGATCAAATAACTTAATTACATATTAATTAATTACCAACCCTGCTTAATATTAATTAATTACAAACCCATTTGTTATTATTATAATTAATTAATGAAAATTAATTATCATCCTTAATCATCCGTCTTAATTAATTACTCTCAATTAATTATCCCTTAATTTATCACATAAAATAATTAACTTAAGTTAATTATATTAATTAATTAACCCTTAATTAACTACATTAACAAAATTAACCCTTTTAATTAAGTAATTATACCACAATCACTTGATTAATTAACCTTCAAACATTAATCAATTATCCTTTAATCATAAATAATTAACCTTTAACTAATCAATTAATTAACCTTTTATTATTAAATAATTAACCTTTAATTATTTCTTAATTAACCTTTTTATTAATTAATTAACCCTGAATCATTAATTAATTATGTTTAATCGTTGATTAATTATCCTTAATTACTTTCATTAGGTAATTATCTTTCAATTAATTATCCCTTAATTAATTACATAAATAAATCGACCTTAAGTTAATTACATAATTAATTAACCCTTAATTAATTACATTAAATAATTATCGTTCAATCATAAATTAATCATAATCCTTTAATTGAATTAAGATCTCAATTAACTAAGATAAACCATTTATCTTAATTAATTATTTAATTATCATTTAACCTTAATAAATAAACTTTTGAAATTTGTTATCATTAACACATAAATTAAGTTAAACCTTTAAGTTAATTAACAATTAAATTAACTAACCTCTTAATCACGATATTATTAAAAATAACTTAATAATTAATTTGAGATAAAGGATATATATATATATATATTAAAACATTTTAAACTTAATTGATTAACTAAAATAATTTATTTTGAATCCTTTAACTAATTTCAAAACTAAAATAAAAAAATTATTATTTTAAAAGAATTAAAAAGAAAGTGTTTAAACTTGTTTTAATTTAAATTTGAAAAAAACTTATTTATTTAAAAATTCAAAAACTCAGACCTGAGACTAACTCGAGTCCCTACATGAGCCCAAACCAGATTTCCCCAAGCAACCCTTCGAGTCACACCCCTCTTTTTTCTCCTTTTTTCCTTCTTTGTTTTGGTTTTTAAAATTAAAATCTGTTGTAATAGTAAAACACTCGCGAACATCTCGTATACTAACCCGAGCCACGGCTTCTTTTCCCCGGGATCAACTTCGAGTTCTCCCCTTGTTCTCAAACCTACAGCAACAAACCATGTCTGATACCATGCGCACATGCACAGAACGTCTGACCATCTCCGATCGACTTCGCTGCCATCTACAAGTCATCGATGATCTACTCGATTAGCCCGAGCACCCAGATCGATCAATTCGTCTGAAAATCGAAATCGAGCACTCAATCAAACTGGAACCCAAAACCCGATCGACCAAATACTCCTCACGCCGACGATCTCGACCATCTAAGATCGTGCCATCACCATCAGAGCTGCGTCACTCATCTATGTTTCTAATCCTCCTGGTTCGATCACCTTCGATTCAGCCTCGTTGACGAAATCACCCCCAAGAACCACCTTAACCCAAACTGGGCATAAAACCTTAAATCAATGTCGACCATCCACCTCGATGAATGATAAACCCCGTGACCATTTTTCAGATGATCTCCAACCTTCCCTCCACCTCCAACATCAAACATGACGATTGTTACCTCGCCGATCGTCGGGGATTGACGAAAAAGCAAATATCAATCAACTTAGAAATTCTCAATGATCCCAATCCTTAAATACTTGAAACCATTACCTAAAATACTTGAAACCATTACCTAAAATCATATTTTTCTAATACGAATCGAGTTATAGAATTAAAACAAGAAAGTTTTTTCTGCTTTAAAAAAAATTCTACTGTAGTTTTCCATTTTTGAAATAATTACTCAATAAATATACTTGAAATTATTTTTAAAATTGCTATTACATGGTTATAATCCTTTTTCATTCAGAGATCATAACCTAAAATAGATCGGGGAAAGCGATTTTGAATTTTGAACTTGTTTGAAGCCTGTAAGTTTCGAACAGAGGTATACATGTATGCTGACATGCACCACATATATACATATACATGCAGGAAAATTTAAACCCATACAAACTATTTCCAATTCATCATCATCACAGGCATAAGAAATCAAGAGGATCTGGTTAAAAATGAAATTTACTCACATGTATTAAGCAAATAGTGAAAGCCTGGAATTTTGTTTTGAACTTGAAAACTGATCTAGGCTTGATTGAATGATTTGATCCTTGTTTAATTGAGTTGAATCCGATTCTTGCTTCAGGTTTTAAATGCTTTAGAAAAAAAATCTGGAACTTTGAAAATCTAGAGAAATGTTTTGATGTTTGAGATAATCTTTGCTTTTATTTGTTTCTTGGTTTTGAAAATTGTTTGATCTTTGAAATGCTTTTCAGGTTTTTAGATTTTTAAAAGATTGTTTGTTTTGAATCTTAATCTTTGGTTTAGTTTCCTTTTCCAGGTTTGTGTTTTTGAATTATGAAAGAAAATGAAAGAGAAGGGGAAGTAGTATATTTATAGCCTTGATTTCTTATTTTTAAAAATGAAAAGATATTTAAAAACATGGCATTTGTAAATTTGCATGATATAATTGTCAACACTTATTAATCTCAAGATATTTTAATCTTACACATGTTAATGCCTGTTACTTTAAAGCTTACAAATCTTAATATCCTTTATTATTAACTTACAAATTTCTTTATATACTTTTATATTACTTTATCTTAGTTTTGTACATTTTTATATAATTTTCTATTTTAATTAAAGCTATTATACCTTTAAATAAGTATTTATTTATTTATATACATTTTCTTTTATTTATATATTTATATCATCTTAAGAAAATGATTTTTAAAACTAATTATACATTAACAAATAAACACACACACACACACACACAGATATATATATATGTTAGAGTTTAACCTTTTGAAAATTATTGAATTCAAAACATAACTTTCAAACCATAATGTATATATACACACATATTATAATTACAAAACAAATTTTTATTAGTTTAAAAAAAAAGAGTTTTAAATCCAATTTATTTTCAGTATATTTAAATATTTATTTTTTTTGAATTTCAAATCAAATTCTATTTTTCAATCTATTTATATAAGTATAAACAACAAAAATCTGATTTATTTTTGAAAAATTCAAATTTATTCATAAATTAATCCAAAAATTTACATTAATTATTAAATTAAATTTGTCTTAAAAAGGGATCGTTACACTAAGTGAGTCATTCCATAGTTATCCACTAACTGCTAGTACATAGCCGCTTGGTGCTTGCAACAGCCATGAGTAATACACCACCCAATATTTGGAGAGTGTTATATTCCTTCTCAAAACATCTTGACCAAGAATAGTTAAAATAATTGTTGTTTTATATTGTGATAATCTTCTCATGATTACAACTTCATGTAATATGTTTGTACCAAAATCGAGCACAAAACTCTTCAGATGTGTTTGAAGAGATAAAATAAAGAAAGTAAACGTAAAATGAGACAAATCTAACAAACTCACCGATTAACGGATAAGAAAAAATGCAGAAACACACCGATTTAGAGTGGTTCGGTGGATGGCCCACGTCCACTATGGAATGATTGATGTTTATTGATTATAACTCGCTAGTTACAAGTGGATTACAACAGTACAATCAAAGTGCATCAGCAGTTTCGGTAGAGTATCGATGTAGAGAGGCAAAAGTCCATTTTCTATAGGTCTAGGGTCGCTATATATAAGTGTAGGCAGCAAATATCTAGTCCGGATATCGAAGGACTTCTTCTCTCACATGGGTGGGTCCATGAATTGAGTTCAGATGATTTCGCCTTGATATAAGAGCGATACATGTCCAATTCCTATGGATCAAAATTGGTCCTTTTTGGATGGATCGATCAAGTACATTATCGAGGTTGTATGCAAACTTCCATGAAAATTGGTGGCATTTGGACCTGTAGATTTTGAGTTATGATCGATGCAAGTTTGGATTTGCAATGTGTAGTCGAGCTCATATCGCTTCCATTCGTGTCGATCCTATTCGTATCGCTTCTAGGCACGTGATGGTCAATGATGTGGCGCTATCTTCCAGGGTCGACCCACCTTTCATGTCGAATGACTAAGTCCTCTACTCGACCGTGTTTTGTTCATATCCATCAAAGGAACACTCTTTGTACCGATTGGTGGAGAATCAATTTCGTATCAATGCATGTCCTGTCCTTTCGTATTGTTCTGATATGGTCCTTTTCATATCGCTCAAACTGCTACACTCGTGTCGGTCTTTGGAATGTTGTTTTATATCGTAAAGGGATGGATCGTATCGATACTCACCAATCGATATGAGTCGTGTCATTAGCGACCAGTACCAATTGGGTAGTTGATGGAAGCGACACGACAAGGTTTTGAGCGATGGATACAAAGCATGGTAGATGTGATGGATACGACCGAAGATCACTGGATGGATTCAAATGAAGTGGATACGAAGAAGGTATTTAACTTTGAGGGGATGGATACGAACACAGAGTTCTTTCCATGGATACGAAATGGCTGAGATCTCCTTGACTTTAATGGTTTTAGACAAGATGTCTATGATGGAGAAGGTCAAGGTTTGATGGATACGAACTTGAGGGATACGAATTGATGTGTTCCATGTGAATCTAGATTAATCCATGACTTGAGCGTACGAACTCCGATTGACATTAAATTTGGAACGTTGGCTTGTATAGCTTTTCTTGCCGTGTCATATCGATATAGCTCGATCTACACTGGGACGAAATTCATCAGTATCCATAGCGAACCTGTGTTTGTTTAATCTACAAGACAAACCGTCTTTGCTTTCCAGTCAAGTCCTTAGTATCACGGCCTTGCCAAAAGGCGGGATAACATAATCATTATCATATAACATATAATTTAAGGATTTCCAAATTAATATACCTTAAACTAATTACTTAATTAATTATGTGACTATAAAACAATGTATATAGCAGAAATAAAATACCTTTATTATGAACTAAATAGGTTACAAATTAAGATATATGTAACCAATTACATAATTTTCTTTAGGGCATACCCTTAACTCTATCACCGACTACTATAAAATGACTAGGCTTTAAAGTCAATGTACTTAATTTTGATAGAGTTAGGAGTACGCCCTAGAGGAAATTCTTTAATTTACTATAAATTATTAAATTTATAATAAAATGTTGTTCGAAATAAAAGATTTTTTTTTTTCTACTATATACTTGATATAATGTGTTATATTAATTATTTAATTAATTTAAATATTTAATAGAAAATACATAAATGATATGTCTTGCGATAGTAATTAACAATGAGAAACTTATCACAATAAAAATAAACATATCGTTTTTAATATTCTTAATTAGGAGGTATGTCGATCAGATCGATGCATCCATTAAGACTAGAGTATGCAATGTTGTCCAAATGTTGGACAAGGTATTATTCATGACTACTGGGGCGCCATGGGGTTACGTATGGATGTTATTGGATAATTATGGAAGGACTCACTTGATAGTTTTCTATTAGTTAATATAACTAAGGTTAAACAGAGAATATCGAAGTGGCAATATTTCATAATTCTGTCGACTTGAGAATACTATTGAACTTTAATGTGGACGCTCCACTTTGATTAGAGTTAAATTATGGCAGATGTCTATCAAACAACTATAGCAGGTCTGAGTTAAAGCATTGGAAATTAAACATGTTTAATAGAGAATTAGTCCTCTCAGTTGTATGAGGTTAATGTTACGGTCAACTGAAGTCAACTCAAAGTCAAAGTCTCTGGCTAGAGCAGTTCAATTGACAATAGTTGTTATTATTGAACCGAGGACTTTATATTTGGACTATACAAGTCGAATGTGGATATTGCAATTTTGTACAATACCAAATTCCATAAATCTTAATGTAGTACAGTTTTGATGAAGGGAATTGATGTAAATAAGTGTCACTATCGAATACTACACAAAATAGGTAAAATTGGATTTTGCCAAAACTATGTGCGTGGTAAATTTTGCCAAACTGTCACACTACTAGCTAAGCTGATGTGTGATGGTTAATATTCAAACTATTTGATATTAATCGTCGATCGAATTACACCTAAGAGTCGTAGAACTATAATGTTGAATATTTCGACTATTATCTGATTTAATTAAATTATAAATATTATAAATTAATTAAATTAATAAATTTTTTTGAAATACTAATTAACAAATTTTATTTGATTTGCGTTGATTAATATTGAAAATAGTGCATATATAAAGTTATATACACATGTATCGGCATACGATATCTATGTACATTTAAATCTTATTTAAATATGAATTGTTTGATCTGGTTGAAGTGGAATGGAAGCCCATACTCACAATGAAACGGTCAGCCAATACATACTGGAAGGAAGGGCTTGCCATTATATTTTGTGGCGTTTAAATTAGTAGAGAACAGAGTGGATCGAAATCCATATTTTACTCTTTCCTTTGTCCTATCTAAACTACCTTGCCCCTCACTTTTGTGTTTTTACTTTTTCTTGCCCTATCTCAATCATTTTCAAATTTAAACATAAGTTCAAGTCAAGTAGAAGAAAGGTGCATAGATCTCTCGGCGTGATAGCGGTTTTTAGAAGATATTGGATTCTGATTCACATATGGTTGTATATATGTATGTACGTATGTATGTATGTACGTACTTACGTATATCACGAATCCTTATATGTGTGTGCTGCCAATCCAGAATATATATAAACATGTTGCTGCTATAAATAATATATATATATATATATATATATATATATTATGTTTTCAGCCAAAACTTTTGAATTAAAAAATTTTCAAATTAGAAATAATTTTAGAAGGTTTTTAAATAAAACTGAATTTTTAAATTAAATAAACACTTATAAAATAAATGTAATTTTTTTGTTAAATTATATACATATTACCATTTTAATATATATACATATTAGATTTTGAATTTTATATACATACGTATATATTTTTTCAAATATAATGCGTTATTGATTTTAATATAGCATAAACACACACACGCATACATATATATTAATATGCATAAAATTTACATACATTATAAAATAAATTTTTACAAACAAATAGTTTTTGTACGAAATTAATTTCTAAAATAAAAATGGTATAAAAATGTATGGATTTAATTAAAAAAGTTATTTTTTCAATATACAAATATAACTAAAAATAAGTATATATGAATATTTTTTATTTATTCACGTGTTTAATTATATAATATCATTTATATTATAAATTATTTTAAAGTATGAATTTTTAATAAATAATTAAATAAATATTTAATTACATCTACATAAAAAACTTTTTAATTTCCGTAAATAGGTAAATAAACATATATATTAAAATATAATTCAATAAAAAGTTGAATTTGAAATTACAAATATTTTTATATCCAGATATAGTTTTAAATTTTGAATTTTAAATTAAGTATTCGTGTTCATAACTATTAATTTCTATTTGCATAAACAATATTACTTTTACAATATTATATGTATATTTATTTATTCAAATATGCATATAATTTTACATCACATTAACACATACATAAATATGTACATACGTACATATACATACATACGCGCGTGCACGCACACACGACAACACCCACGCATGTGGAGGGGATAACACATCCGTTATGGTGTAAATCCTAGTACTTGGATACCGGCATGTTAAACCATGCACACTTTATATGTTGCACATGTACATATATGTACTTGTGTATATGATATGCATGCACATATGTAGTGTATGTACAATATCAAACTAAATCATTTTGTAAACAAATAAAATAAAATAATGGTTTTACTTAAAATTTATTTAGGTCAAATCTTAATTAACCTAGACTTTATAAGCCCAATAAGATCCAAAACAGAAATTTTTTTGAAATTAACCCATTTAACCCGGTGTATGATGACCCATTTCCAATAATGGTGTCACTGCCCAATGCCTATGCGGTCTAAATTAGCAGAATTAGGTATAACTTATTAATGCATACCCATTAGTAGGGTGTCCAAAAAAGTAGTGTCCAAAGTTGGGTCTGTGTAATTAAGTACTCTTCCTTACCTAGCTACTGGTCTGGTCCGAAAGGATGAGATAAACCTAAAGATTATCCGTAATATAAAGGCCCAAATTTATTAGGGCCTTAGTGTAGTTTCCAAAATCTATTTTGAAACTAAAATAAAATTTTAAATTTAGTGGGTTAAATTTAATATAAATAAAAATAATTTTTTAAATTTAAAAGGTTGAATTTAAAATAAACAATGATTTTATCAATGTTATAAACTAATTTTCATAATTGCTTCGAAAATAAAATAATTATTTTCAAAAATTATTAATAATTAATTAGATTAATTAAATAAATGATTAACTAAAAGTCAACAAATTAAATTAAATAACATATATATTGATATATGTAACATTACCTTAAAATGTTAAGGTAATATATATAAATTTTGAAATTAACTATAATTAATTGAATTTTTTTAAATAAATAAATAAATAACATGTTAGTTAATGAATAATACGCTACATACATATAGATATATAAGATATATGTGTATAAATGTAAATGTTATAGTGCACATATTAAATTTAGAATGAATAAGATAAAATTAATTAAAATGTTAATTGATTAATTAAATAAGATTTAAATAATATAACGTAGTATAAAATTATGCATAAGATTATTATACTAGTTTACTAGATTATAAAATGTTGTTTCTGATATCCACCTTCATGTTCGACAGATCCTGATCCTATTCCTGATAAGGTTCCATTACAGAAACCCCCGCCCAGGAAATGGAGACCCAAACCAGTTCCAACCATAGTGGTTCCCTCTTCTTCTACCACTCAAAGCTCTGCACTGCCCTCTTCTCATGCCCTTCTGCATTCCCCTCCTCATGCTGTAATTCTCGATTCTACGGATTTAAATAAGCTTGACACCTTCCAAGCCATTGCCCTTTCTCGTGATATTGCTCCAAATGCCAAACCCTCTAAAGCTAGGCCTTCGTACTCTAATGTCACTTCTCTTGGTTCGATCAAGTTCCCAACCATCCTTGATGATCTTGATGTCGGAATTGAGTATAGCATCGCCAATCTTCGGATCTAACTAACCTTGCCTTATCAAAAAAAATTATAAAATGTTATACAAGAATTCAACTTATATAAAATAAATGTATAATAAAAGGTAGAACGGTAAGAAACCCAATTAGATTTAATAAATAAATACATATGTATGATACATATAATATAATTTCATATATGTCCGACACTTGAATCACGAGTGTATTCCATAAGAAATACATTATTTCACAAGTTGATATCACTCAGATAAATATATTAAAGATTGTAAATCTTTAATATAAACGTTTTCCTCTACTATTTATATATTAATAGATTACTTGCGTACTCCTTAGTTGTTGATATTCCTCAAGCTAAGGATGTTATGTGTCACGACCTGAAATTAAGCGTTCAGAAATCGACATCAAATACCTCACTTGTATTCGACCGGCGGAGATTCAAACGTTGAACTCCAGTTCGGATGGAGCTTATAACAACATTAGATGAATATAAACAACGAAAACAAAAAATGAATATCATTGATCATAACATAGATACAACTTCATAATGTTTGATTTCAACCAAACACCACCATCATCGGAGTGATACATAAATGATACAACAACAAAATGACAACTTCACAATGGGACACAATCTACAGGGTTCTATATAGTTCGAACATACTGCAACTTCGATAAGGTCTTCAAAAACTCCAACACTTCAAAAGATTTCCAAGACCAAAATCTTTCCAGAATCCGACAGCTTCCAAAAGACTTCAAAATCCAAGCTAGCTCCAAAACACGGATAACCTTCTAGGCTGCCCGTGTAGAAATTATGGGCACCCAGAGTTTAGGAAGAGAACAATAAACTCCGGGTCAGTCATGGGACTGGTATGAGTAAACAAAAACAGTTGTTTTGAACAAAAACAATTTATAAAAGAAATCCGATATGCTTTTGGAAAATGAAACTAGAATAAGACCTCCCGCCACACACACCATGCAATCGCAGAATTAGAGGAGATTTTTTCTTATGATAGTCAAACTTGCTTGATGCGAGAAAACTCTTTTGGTATTATTATTAGTGCATAGTGTAGAAAATATTTTCAAAAGTATAATATTAATCTTAGCCAGCATACCACATTTCGTCGTATGCTTACTATAGCTACCGTGCTTTGTAAGAAGTTACCGCCATGCTGCATGGCAGGTTATACAACTAAAACCGTACAGGGCTCGTATTGTTTTGTTTGGATTTACAACAAACGGTCAGGCAAAGAAACTTCCTACACCGAATGGAACGCCTCTGGAGGGATGTCCCCGAGAACCTAACAGGATCTCTGCCAACACAAGGCCGGGTTACCTCTGTAATTAGGTAACTACTGTAACGAGTATGCCTTCTCCCGTTCGTTACCAACCTTTATCCAAGGCACCTCTCAACCAACAATCACAAAGCAATAAGTTTGCAGCAACCACAAAGTTAAGTATCCGGGCTCCATACCATGATACCACTTATAATCCAGAAGAAAATGTACATACCCTCAGGAGGCTCTACCCCTAAATAACCTTGCTGCAACCATTCCTGTTTCGACCATAACCGTGTTGTGAGGTTCGACGAAGTCTCGTCCACAAAGCTACGCTTTTCACAAAAGAGACGCTTCGATCAATAAATAATAAGCAATACATAGCAGCACTCGGCATGCCACACTACCAAATTGGGAGTATATCACTAATAACCATCAACTACATAACCTCTGAGCTCGTACATCTCAGAGAAGGGTGTAAAGCTAAGAGAATAAATTCTCCGCCACCAACAGAAATGCTTTTGGAAGAAATGGGCTTTATATCTCAAAGTGTAATGTCAGACATACAACCATACAAGTCTGTTCCGGGTTCGAACAGAACCGAAGGCACTACCAAAGAAGCCTTGCAATCTAGGCATCCACAATCCCGATTGGACTTTCCATCACATATGGATATCTCTGTACCGGAGAAACTCAGTGCAGAGTCATTCGCTAGGTTATCCTATCGTTCTCGAAGACACCTGGTCTTCACCACCGTCTTCAAATGCTATCCATTTTTTCGTATCACTATTCGGAATGGGTTATATGACACAAAGTCCTCTCCCGGCTAAACCAAATAGTGAGTGCTCAATTTAAAAATACGTGGGTATATCAATCACAAAGATTCATCATTAATATTCGATGTGGGTTTCGGATAACCAACTAAAATCTGACTCTCTGTCGCATCGAAATTCAAATGCCGTTTTATTGGCCAAGGGGGTTTCACATTCACACAGGAATATATTCATCACAGATATCACAGCTCAGCACAAAGCAATTCATATCACATAGCATCACAATCACATATTAGAGATATCAATCAATACACATCATTCAATAATAATCAATCATTTACAATTAAGATGAATCAATCGTGTGTTTTAAATTAATTAACCACGTAATTACTTTCATTAATTATCTTTAATTAATGATTGATTATCCTTAATTATAAATTAATTAGTCAATAATTGTTAATTAATTAATCCTTAATTGTTAATTAATTAAATCTTAATTACTTTTATTAATTAATCATTCCTTAATTAATTAATTATTAATTTCAAATTAATTAAACTTAATTATTTGTTTAATTATTCTTTAATGTTAAGTAATTAACTAAGTAATTACTCTTTAAGTAATTATTTTAACAAATCATTAATTAGTTAATAAATTAAAAGATAAATCTTTCTATCTTTATTAATTATTATGATTATCTTATAAACCTTGTTTAATAATCATCCTTATCACATTAGTTGCTTTAAAAGGTTAAGGTTGGTTTAAATAACATTTTATCTTAATTATCCTTTTCAATTACATTATTTATTAAAATATAAATAATTTAATAAAATAATGTAACAAGATTAAATAAATGAAAATTTTATTACATTAAAAAATATCTTATTTAAATCCTAATTAATTCGAACTTTGATCAAATCATCATTTGAAAACATGGTTTAAGAAATTTAAAAGTTTGAATTTTATTTTAAAGTAAAAACTGTTTTACATATCAGACCCGAGGCCACTTCGGGTCTCACCCGAGTCCATTCCCTATTTGCTGAGAGTTTTAAGAAAAATCAACCCGTATGCTTTAAATTTTTCAAATTTAAATTTTTTTCTAAGTGTTTACTCGGCACACCACTAAATTCACTCCATCCAAACATCGAGTTATCACATGATCCTCCCGAAGGTTGCTTCGAGGCATCCACACCTCCTCCATTAACCAAGCTTCCGGATACAATTCCGGTCTCGTTCACATGCACAGTCGAAACAGCCACCTTCGGTCGAAGCTCCGACCTTCATCAAGTCCACGACAACCCGACCAAACATCCAGACCACCCAAAAGACCAAAACATCGACGATCTTGCAAAAGAGCCATCTGACTCGATCTGGGACGAAAGCTCGACCAACTAATCCACCTCGTGTCGACGACAGATCACTAGAATCCACACACTTCTGTCACAAGCTCCTCCTATCGACCGTGCGCCGCCACCAATCGTCTTGGTTTAGTCCGATGCAATGTCGGCGTTGCAATTGGTCAACTTCTGACCATTACAGAAACATGGGTTTAAACCCTAAATTCCTGCCTACCCATCGCCATAGTGAAACATAAATTTATTGGACATTTTTTCGATCATCTCCGAGCCTTCCTCCACCTCCAAGAGAAACCCCGACCATTCTCATTGCATCGATGATCGGCAATGGCAAAAAACCCTAATCGTTCATCTTTTCCTTTCTCAGTAAATACTTGTTTAAAAATTTTGATTCTACTTTCAAAAATGAATGTTTTCTAAAAAAAATCAGTTGATATAATTAAAATCAGAGATCATGATAATTAAATTTCTGGCATGTTTTAGATTTTGCCTGTAATTTCAATTTTTTAGAAAATGCTTTGATTTGATCTACTTAAATCTATTTTTAAAACTTAAATCATGCCTAAACAAACAACTTTTGTTTGGATCCTATGGTTTAATAGTGATCGAAGAAGAAGAAATCAAATTTTTTTAATCAGGCTTATACCTGTAAACCTGGAACATAACTCCTCTTCAAGTGTACAGACATGCACACTCCATTTTTGTGTACATATATACCTGCAACTCAAATTTACAATTCAGACTTCAATATTTTCACAACAACATGTTTCAGTTCAAATCTAGAAAGAGTTTACTCACCTATAGCTTTGAAACAGAGAGCTATTGTGAAGTCTGGAACTTGATTTAAATTTGAAAAACTGGGAGCTTATTTGATTTGAAAACTGGATCCTTTATACTTTTATTTGCTTATAGTTGATGTTTTGATCCTGAAATGCCTTAATTGTTGAATTGTGCCTTGCTGTGTTGTTTGTTCACAGATTTGGTTGTTTGCTTTTGATCTTTTATTGCTGATTCAAATATTGAAGAAGCCTTTTGTTTAGATTTGTTTTGAAATATTTTCTGGTTTATTTTGATCTGTTTTAAAGTTTACTTGATGATCTGGTTTGAGAATTTTTACAGGGTTTTGTCTTTAAAAATGAAGGTGAAAGAAATTGGAAAGGAGGAGATGAAGTGTTTTTATAGGCTTGTTCCTATTTTAATTAAATTTTCAAAAATGAAAACAAAGAAAAATGACACTTGTCTTGATTCATTAACACTTGTAAATTTATTTACTTATGACTCTAACACTTGTTATGCATGCATAAATATTTAAATAAATTTTTATATTATTTTTTTCTTATTTATATAATTACATTCCTTTTTATATTTACACAATTTTTAAGAGAAAATGTTTTTATTACTAATTCATACATTAATAAAATTATGCACATATGTTAATATTTTGAATCCAAATATTTTGAAGATATTTTTATATTTAAATTTAAATTCAAATGCAAGTTCAAATTGAAATTAAAATTTCAAATTCAAATTTGAAATCCATTCTATATATATAGATATATAAATAAACAAACTCACTATTCATATGTTTTGAAAATTTAAAATTAATTCAAATTAACTCCAAAATAAATTCCAGAAATTCAAAAAAAAAAAATTTAAATTGATAAAATTTTGGGGATGCAACATTATGCGTAGTACTATTAATATATTGAATAGACAAGGAAAACTATATGTCGTATTTGTTGATATTCCTCAAGGTGTACATTTATACATAGTGTTGTGTGCAGTTGAATAATCTATTTCTATTTGTAGATATTCCTAAAGGTCAAAATGAGATTAGGACAAAGACTATGGCATAGGAGTTGTATATTGTACAACCGATAAATTTTATCCATCGCTTGCGGGCTTATGATTCATTGATATTTCTCAAGGTCGGAATCCTAAGGAAAGCGAATCTTGACACCCATTAGAGAATTCGAAAGACTTCTATGTTTCATCTCAAGGGTTTGAAAAACATAAAAGCCTCGTGAGAACTTAATAGATAAATTAAATAAAAACATTTAACCTATATGATATTATAAAAACATTTACTATATAAAAAATTGATATAATCCACATCGATAAATCTGTGCAACTAATAAAATTGATAAAATGTTTATCAATTAATATATTCAAATGAACTAAATTAAGACTGAAAAATAGAAATATAAAATATACTTATCAATAAATTTTTGCTTGTTTTTAGTTAAAAGACCATGTAGGCTCTTAATTATGCAACTTTAAATACGTTCATAACTTGGTCACTTATGTGTTTTTTTTGCCTTACACTATGTATTATCTTTTTTCAGATTCAAACTCCAAAATAATATAAGAAAATGGATACTAGATCCATAGGCGATTGCATGTTATGTTATATGGTAAATGATTATAATTTTTAATGTACAAAACCTCGATGGAATTAGTTTATTTGAAACAAGCAAGTAAATAATTGTGTGAGATCATTTATTCAATACGATTGATTACAACAATGATCTAGTTGTGCTAATGTAACAATAGACCAAAATTGCTATAAGGAAGATCTAATAATTTGATCACTAAAATATTAATTTAATCATTTTACGTAAAGTGCAACTTATTTGACATCATCAAATATTAATGATTACTAAATGCACTTTTGTGAAGAGTTCATTGTGATACTATAGTAAGGATTTCATTTTCAATGGTTCGACCATCTAGAAAGGAAAATGAATGTACAAGAGTAGATGTAACTCAAGGCATGGTTGGAATGAAAAGAGTGAATGTTCACTTCTACTTCATGAAGAGACATCGGAAATGAGAATTGTAAAATAATAATAGATACCTAACATGGATTGAGAAATATGATATATATTACAAGATGTATTTACAAATAGAGAACTATTTTCTATGAGATTTATTTCTTTATGGTTGAGACATCATATCTGAAAACTCTCGATTGTAGACTGGTTACATTAGGTGAAATAAATAACCTATATTAAGTGGATAAATGGATCTCCATATTTTGCTATTACGGCAATGGAAAAAATAACGGCGTCATATATTATAACACTTTTGGCAATAGCATCAAGTTACAAAATTGTTTTCATAAACAAACCAAATATTATTTATGAAATAATAGCTAATTTTAGTATTTACTGAAATATACATAGTTCTACTTTAATACGATTGTTAACGCTAAAATTTGAACGCTAACACCCCGATGCAAATAGAGATTGAATGAAAGCGCCACCCGTTAATACGGGAATCAGAGATAAGCAGTAAAATCACAGAAAAACAGTAAAAAACACAATTTTTATAGTGGTTCGGCTTAAGATCGAGCCTACGTCCACTTCAATCTTCTTTACTGCTCATTTGATTACAACCCTTTACAACTTTCTTCAATTACAATACACTTTGGATTAGTAGCTCAAACTTCAAAGAAGTATAATCTCTCGAATTCATGTTGAATGATGTTGATTCTCTTTTGAAGTTCGTTGTAGCGTCCTTGATGTTAGAAATGCTTGAAGTGTTGTTTGAGTTGAGAATGCAACAGAGTAATGGCGTCCTCCCAGAATCAGAAGAAGATCCCCCAAATGTTGGAGCTCACGCTTATTTATAGGGGTTTTCTGAGCAGGTCTTAGGTCGTGGCCGACTTAAGGTAAGTTGTGGCCGACTTAGGATAAGTCGTGGGTCGTTGGCGAGTTAAGGCCTCCAGAGTTATGACTTAGCTGGCTCGCTTATATCCTTTAGTACCAACTGATAGGTCGTTACCGACCTAAGCCAGGTTATAGGCTGGCAGCGACTTAGGGATAAGTCGTAAGTTGCGTTTCCGAGATAAGGCTTAACTGGGATGTTGTGTCTACTGAGTACAAGTCCTGAGTCGCGAACGAGTTAACAGGCACCGGTTTAAGTAACACAGCATCGGATTTGCTTTTGTTCTTAGGTCGTGAGTGACCTAGCATAAGTCGTAAGTCGGCCATGGCTTGAGTCGGTAACTACCTCAAGGTATTGAGTTGGTAACTCTTCCAGGCAGTTGACAGTTGAGTCGGTCTATTTTCTTAGGGCAGTTAAGTCGGCAAGCTGTTAGGTTGGCATCCTTTAAAGTCGCTGAGTCGTTAAGCTTATTGAGTCGGCAACCTTATTAAGTCGGCAAACTTGTTAAGTCGGCAACCTTATTAAGTCGGCAACCTTATTAAGTCGGTAAGTCATGCCACTTGTTAGCTCGTTAACACGCTTCATCAGTTAGGTCGTTGACTTCGAGTAGAAGATAGGTCGCTCCATTCTCTAAGTCGTATGCCGTTTTGGACGGGGCGCTGCACCGCACCCCGCCGGGGGTGCTGCCCCCTGGACCCCTGCGACCTGACCGGGCATGTCGATCACCATAGCGGTGGCGTTGCCCCCGCACCCCCACCTTGGGGGGTTGGCACCCCCACTGGACCCCCCCTCCGTAGGGGATCTTATCTGAAAAGCCATTCAACAGAACTTGCTTTGTTGGGATGCTGAGTTGACTATTCTTCGAGATAAACTATCATTGGTTTCTCGGTCGATTTTTGATATCACGGCCATGCTGAAAAAGTGGAGTTAACACTTGCCCCTCGAAGTATACGCCTAGGGACTAGGTTGTGTGCTTCGATTCTTCTTAACTCGTGCTTTACTGAGCTGCTGAGCTTGTACTTAGGCAACTTTGCTTTGTTTTGACCTGAAGCCTTTTAAACTTGACCAATGCGATTCAATGGAACTTTGACCTGAACTTGTTGCATCTCTTTACAGATTATTTTAACAACCTGTTAAACGCACCATTTGCAGAAAAATAGGGCGAATATACTCATCACCGATTGCCCATATCGAGTGATGGATTAGATTAAAGAACTGGTATTTTACTGTAAGCAAATTAGTATGGTCTTGATGAAGTGTTGCGAATCAACTATCTTGAATGAAGTATCAACACAAAGTTTACACAGTTATAACTGCTATTTGCATTGACACCGCACTTACTTTCAAATAACAAGCCTCGAATTCTTCTGAATTGACATATGCCAACCAGTATTATTTCAAGTATTGCTTTATTTACTTGTTATTTTAGTAGCTTTGCACAACACTTCACATGCTTTTAGAAAACGTGCACCTTTACTTTTGAATATTCAGTTCTTCATATAGAATGTCTTTTCGATAAGAAGAGTAGTGGGGCAAACCGGATCTTCCCATTTCTGGGATTTTCAAAATCCGAGTTGTCCGGTACTAATTTCATTCTTTACTTTTGCAGCACTTCCTTCCTCTTTCCGAATATTCCAGTCACAAGTCAATTTTTAAAAGACTAAGTGCTGTGACGGTTAAGGAGAGAAGCGCTAAATTTTTTGCTGAAAGATGGTTTTTGCACTAATTCGGACTTTTGCACTCTTTTTGGTTGACTTAGCTTCACGATGCCCCTGGTTTTCAAGCAGAAACTTCAGATGCCCCAGCTTTCGCAAAGGAACTTGCATCAATGGAACCTATTGCGGAAGCCTTATTGGTGTAATGTTTTACTCCATTTGACGGTGTGGGGTCATCCTTCTTGTTTTGCCTTTTGAAACCCGCACGTGCATAACAAATTTTATAGAAACTTTTGTCTGTATTTGAGAATGTATTTATTCCTCATTTTCATACAAGTTTCTTTATTCTCTTTGCATGATATTGCAGTGAGCTTGTGGTACGTTGCTTGGGTACTGCTTTTATTAATGTAGCAATATTATATTGCCCCCATACCACAACTCATTGTAATATTCTCCATTTTGAGGAGATTTTGGAGAACAATTCTTCTGTTTTTAGAAGACTTGTACTCTTACTTTAGAGAATAACTCTTCCATTTTGAGAAGGCATGCACTCTTTCTTTAGAGAATAATTTTCCATTTTTGAGGAAATATTATTCTTGCTTTTGTAGAGTGCGCCTTGTGTTGGAGAAGCCTTTCTTCTTTTTTTTTTAGGCTTTTTTTTTTGTTGCGCCTCGCTGGAGGGCTTTGATTTGACATTTCAACTCTGGAGAAGTGGGCCTCCACAGAGATTGCACTTCAGCTCCGGTGAAATGTGCCCCCGAAGAGGTCTCTATTTGGCATTTCAGCTCTGGAGAAGTGGGCCTCCGAAGAGTTTGCACTTCAGCTCTGGTGAAATGTTCCCCCGAAGAGGTCTTTATTTGGCATTTCAGCTCTGGAGAAGTGGGCCTCCGAAGAGTTTGCACTTCAGCTCTGGTGAAATGTGCCCCCGAAGAGGTCTTTATTTGGCATTTCAGCTCTGGAGAAGTGGGCCTCCGAAGAGTTTGCACTTCAGCTCTGGTGAAATGTGCCTCCGAAGAGGTCTTTATTTGGCATTTCAGCTCTGGAGAAGTGGGCCTCCGAAGAGTTTGCACTTCAGCTCCGGTGAAATGTGCCCCCGAAGAGGTCTTTATTTGTTTCCTGCCTGCTCGCCCATGTCTTTTCACCATTTGATCCTCAGTGATTCCCCGTTATAATTTCCAAACCCACATTTCCTTCTTTTGGAAGTAGTTTATTTTATCAAAAGAAGTGTACTTCATTGCTAAGTGAGCTTGCAGTGGCGGACACAAGCTACTTAATCCAATGTTCGTTTGCACAAACGATCTCAATTAGTTTGCAAGGGCCCACCTCCAGTTGAATCACTCACTGTTTGCTTGAAGCACTTCTTTTCTAGGATTTGGGTCTGGAATTTTTGTGGCCTGATATTCGCCTGTTGAGCGATTTGTAGGAATCGCTTGGCTTTGTGATGTGTTGACTAGGTGAGCTTTGCTTTGATTGCCTGCAACATTAAATCGACATTTTAGCAATATATTTTAAGATATTTGCATATCGAAATGAAACAAGCATTTTATCGTAATAGAAAGCTCAAGATTTATAGTTTCTATTATTTATTTGCACTGTTTTTACAACGGCATTTTATACAGGAATCATAAATCCAGTATTATTCTATGAATTTTAAGCAAAAGCCATTAAGTGAAATATGGCCATTAGGCATCATCTTCCAGAACAAGGATATTCTCTCCCTCCGGGGCTTGTCTCAAAGCACGAGCAAATCTTTCCATCTCGTCCCAACTTCTGTCCGCTGGGTGAGGGCCCCCTATGATAGCATTAATGATAAGCCTCTCAGATCCCTGCGTTGCAGTTCTTTCATTTGGGCCGTAATGATGAGTGAGAAGTATTTGCCCCTGAGTGGATGAGGATGGATCATTCCTGTTTCTCCGGACATATTGCTGAAGTTTATTCTCTTTCAATAGCTTCTCAATCAGATCCTTCAAAATGGTGACACTCGTCAGTGTCATGGCCAGGTTGATTGTGGAATTTACAGAATCTTTCACTTTGCGTGGCATTTTTCCTAAGTCTCAACTTTTGTGGTTTAGGATATTCAACAATTTACTTTGTTGCTAAGAAAATGTTCTCTGGAGTATCAGTTAAGGGAGTATAATCCGACGGTTCAAAGTGGCGGTTTTTCTTTGGATTTCCCTGCTTTTTCCCATCATCATTCTTCCTTTTCTGTCCTCCAGATTCTCCTTTATTAGAAGCAACATTGACATTCTGAATTTCGGTCACGACTGCTTTTGTTGGCACAGGAAAGCTTTCCAAGCGCATAAACTCGTCGGCCTTCTTATAGAATTTCTCAAGTGAGTTTGGCTCCTTCATTTTTAGCCATTTGCCAAATTCACTCGATTTATCGATAGCCCGCATCAGGTAAGTCAAAACCATCCGTGGCTCTGCGTTATCAACCTCGGCCAAGGCTATATTGAAGCGGTTTAAGAACGATCTGATAGACTCCCCTCGATTTTGTTCTAGACTAGAGAGTGACATTATATCCTTGGCCTTTGTAGCATATAGCCTGAACTGATGTTTGAACTTTCGTGTTAAGTCGGAAAATTGATCCACGGATCTAACTGGCAGGTTTGTGAACCAAAGTAAGGCCACTCCCTCTAAGTATATCGGAAAGTATCGGCACTGGATTTCATCTGTTGCTCTTGCCCCGGTCATATGCCAATCGTACTTGTACAGGAACTGATTAGGGTCACTTGTGCCTCGATAGGCCGGGATAGTAGGAGGTACAAATTTCCTTGGAAACTCTGCCTTCAAGATCTTTTCGGTGAACGGTGTCTTACTTGGAGCAAACCCCCAATCATTTTCATCCTCTTGCCTCTGCATGCTCTCTTTCATAATTGAGCGAATCAACCCTGATAGGTACTCCTTATCGTTCAGAGACTTTGCCGGGCAGAAGTCAGCTGCTCTTTCAGAAGTTTGCCTGGGCAAATGTTCGTGAAAAATTGGCTGCGGGCTTGAACCTTCAGCTTGAGAAGGTGCCCCTGCGGAGGTGCCAACTGCTCTTTGAGGGATACCTTTCTCTTGGGAATCATGGGCATCATCTGCAAAGGTCTCTTCATTATTTTCTGTTTGACGGTTGCCCTTAAGTAAAGCATTCATTCTTTCCAGCATTAGAGCGTTATGGGCTTCCATTTGCTGATATAACCCAGAAACTGCAGCATCAAACACCTCTTGTGTAATTCCAACACTCGGAGCTGCTTCATTTGGAGCAAGAGAAGTGGTAGTATTCTCATGAGCATCACCGGATCTATCATATCTGAGCTGTCTTCCAGTAGCCATTATCTCGGATAAACTTCTGGTCTTTAGAGAGATTTTTTCAACAAACTTTCGCGAAGCAATGGTGAAAGTATTCCTGAGTTCAATTCTCAGTGAAAGCACCAAAAATTTTAACGTGAAAATCGGACGCTAACACCCCGGTGTCAATTGAAGTTGGATGAAAGCACCACCCGTGTACACGGGAACTACAAGTAAGTAGAGAAAATACAGAAAAAGCAGAAAAGACAACAATTTTTATAGTGGTTCGGCTTAGAGTAAGCCTACGCCCACTTTAACTCTCTTTATTACTGAATCTGATTACAACTCTATACAACTTTCTTCAATTACAATACACTTTGGACTAGTAGCTCAAACTTCAAAAGAGAATAAACATCATTCAACATGAATTCGGGAGATTATACTTCTTTGGAGTTTGAGCTACTAGTCCAAAGTGTATTGTAATTGAAGAAAGTTGTATAGAGTTGTAATCAGATTCAGTAATAAAGAGAGTTAAAGTGGACGTAGGCTTACTCTAAGCCGAACCACTATAAAAATTGTTGTCTTTTCTGCTTTTTCTGTATTTTCTCTACTTACTTGTAGTTCCCATGTACACGAGTGGTGCTTTCATCCAACTTCAATTGACACCGGGGTGTTAGCGTCCGATTTTCACGTTAACAACGATATTTCAGACAATTTATAATTAAAACTGTAATTGTGGTATTTGTTTTCCTGAAAAAAGCGATGTATTGAAAATACAGATTTTTTTGAAAATTTTGCAGTTATTTTGGAATTATGGACTAAGTTTTGGCTTTGAGAAATAATTCTTTAATCGTACGTTCATGAATAGTATGGCAGCAACAAATTATATCTCAACTAATAAAAGGAAAAGCGCCCATTCAATGGGATGAGAGTTGGTGAACTCTTGGGATTGATACATATTGATGAATTCAATCATAAGTCTAATAATATGAAAAATGGGTCCTCATACTTTGTTAAATTCACCGATGATTTATCACAGATATAAACATGTGTATTAGATACATACCTAGTATGCCTATGGTAAGCTCATAGGATATAAAACAAAAGTAAATAATATAACATGCATAAAAAATGATTCGATTGATCAAATAGGTAAGTATTTTGGATATATATTTTAAAATAAATGAAGGTTCAATCTTAAAAGCCACTCCACCCTTTGATAAATAATGATATATCGATAAGGAGTAATTGTCTTTATTAAACAAAATCGATAAGGAGTGAAGTCGAGTTGACTTCTTTTTGTAAGGTCATGCACTTGAGGGCAGTACATAATGTTAAGATTAATTTCATCTAATGCATAGCTTAGGAAATCCTATACGATAAGGGTTTATAATAAACCCTAAAGTATCTTAGGTCAAGTAGTTGACAGGCTGTGTAAGTCAAAAGACTGCATGTAACTATTGTTCGTGAGGATCTTGTATGGACCACCTCATAAGGAGTTTGGGAATGATCGTCGTTGGATGACCAATTTATGTTTTCAATATAAGTTTTGTAAACTAAAAATAAATTAGTTATATATATAAGGATATTCATAAAGTACTTATGAATAGCTATTCCATTGCACTGAGAAATAATTGTTATTTCATTAAACACCAACATTGTAGCGAAGAAATTTCTTTTAGAAAACTATTGGTAGTAAGATGGATTTAGATATAATCTAAAGATAAAACTGATAACGAGGGATGATGTGAAATTAACCAAACCTAAACAAGCACAGTGCATTAGAATGTCTAATAGGTATTCTCGCACATTAAAGAGAAACCGTGAGTTTCTTTTCAACGTCGAGAATAAATAATCCCCAGTTATCAATAAAACCATTAATTGTGTTAACTATACCGCATGTTATGATATGCACATCCGAAAAGAATTTAAGAACGATATAAAATAATATTTTTATAGTTGTACCTGAATGGATATGATCTATCGGCTGCAAGTTTCTTCATTCGACATGCTCAAGTTAATTCGAATTTTACTTACAAAATTATCAGCTGATATGATTTAGGGTTTTGGTACATATATATTAAAATAGTAAATCCTAAATAATGAATTAGAATAGATTATTTGCACATAACAACCAAAATATCATAAATTTAGTAGGAGCGACATTCAGCTTGTGGATTTTTGGAAATGGTCTAAGAATGGATATGAAACTATAGTTTGAAAAAAATTAGAGTTAGACAAATATTTTGACAAAAATACTAAATGGTTTAATTTACAAAGGAAGCATGTGTTTATAAGAAAGAATATTAAAAAGGTACGCAGATATTTTTGAACTAAAAGGTAAACAATAAACTAATGATTACTAATGATGTACTTATATTAAAGTCAGTTCTACTTTGGTGGTTTAAATTCTCGATATAGGATTTGAAAACCATCTTTTATAGTTAGCACAAAAGGATGTTGGGAATGTCCAAATGATACACACAGACACGATATTAAATTGTTCAATATGGAGCATGTTAGATGGATTTCTTACGCATCGACAATAGGAATTATCATGCATGTCGTATTGTCTACAATATCATATTTAGCTAATGTATTTGATACGTGAAGCAAATATTAAGTACAAATTAAAATAACTAAATGGTAGTTAGAACGTTCTTGAGCATTTATAAAACACTAGAGAATTGTTTATAGAAACAACAAAATGCTTATGAAAGTGTTTTCAGACTCAAACTTCATAAGTGATATCGAGTATAATATAGTCAAAATTAAATTCATGTTCAAACATTGATTAAGTTGTTTTAAGTTGGAAATATTCCAAGGAAATGTTTCTTGCTGATTCAATGAAAAGGCTAGTTACAATACCTTGAATAGTGCCACAATGAAAGCAATGTATAAATATAAGTGCATAAATTTATAACTGAGCTAGGGGAAATTTCACGTATTGTGAATACAACATCAATGTTGTATGATAACAATGCAATGATAAGAGAGCTAATTAGAAATCGACAAACATACTCTGAATGGTTCTACATGATAATGGATATTTATTATCATCAAAGAGAGCTGATTGACATAGTAATATTTAAAACAACATTAGAGGATCCATTCACAAAGGGACTAGCTCAATCATTTCTCATCAAACTAGTCGAATGGATAGGATAGAGATTCCATAATTAGCTCTAAGGCAAATCTATAATTAATTGTAAATTATTAACTTTACACTAAAATTTATTCAAAATAAATGGTCTTTTTCTTTCTATTATATACTTGATATAATGTGTTATACAAATTATTTATTTGGTTTAAGTATATTTAATGGGAAATTCAAAAATGTTATATTTTATGATAGTAATTACAATGTGTTGTAATCATGAGCAATTATCATAATAAAAATAAACATATCATTTTAAATATTCCAAGTTAAGATGTATCAAGATTGGATATTAGAACATCTGTTAGACTAGAGTATGTAAAACTCTCCATACATTGGGCTGTATATTACTTATGGCTTCTAGGCGCATCAAGGGGTTACGTATTAATAGTTATTTGATAATTATGGAATAAGTCACTCGATAATTTTCTGTTGGTCAATATAATTTAGTTCAAACAGAGAATATCGATGTGATGATATTGCACGGATTTCTCGAGTTGATGTTGATACGCGAAGATTTTGATCAATGACAATGTGCTTCAAAAAAAAGGAAAAGATATGTGCAAAGCTAAAGGAAGATCGATGAAGACCAAACAAACATAAGTATGATTTTTATATAGGTCTTAGTCTAGATTTATTGTTAAAATCTATCCTCAAGAGGCTTGCACGAACACTAGAACACATTTTATGAACTTCATTTTTATTTAAACTTTCACTGTGCATATTTTAGTAGTTCAGTCAACTGAATTGGAATGGCCAGTCGACTGAAACTAGTACACATATATAAACATGCACAGTTTCAGTCGACTGAACTTCCCGCACATTCGACTGAATTTGTTCCTGAAAATTTTACTTCATATTTTCAGTTGACTGAATTCCCTGCTCACTCGACTGAATTTGAACCTGCGAATTTTCTCTGAAAAGACACCTTCTTCCTCCCAAGAGTTGCAACCATTCTCCAATGGAAATGGAAGCATATCTTGTTTGCAACCTTTGACAACAAATGCACCTCTTCTACAAGTATAAATACATGATTCTAACAACATTCAATATACCGAATTCTCTTGCTTTAATCTTACTATTTTCTTGATCATATTCTCTAGATATTCTCAAAGAAATCACCAATCTATTGCTTGAATCACTGTTTTTTTTATAACATTCTTTTGATTCATAGCAATTCACATTTCCTAAATCTTCACAAACACATTGCATACTCTCGAGGATAAGATTATAGGAATATTGTACTACATTAGACTCATTAGTGTTGACAAGAACACAACAAGTCGAATATTGTTTTTTAGTAATTGAGTTGAAGTCCTCTTCGGTAGTTGAGGCAAGAAATCCCGTTCGGTTGTTCGGGTAAGTTGTAAACCTATTCCTCCGGGTTAAGTGAGGGTTGTTAGTAGAATTCCTAAGAGAAGCTTAGGGACTGGACGTAGGACAAGAGGTCCGAACCAGTATAAAGTCTTGGTGTCTACTTTACTTATTACTTATCGTTATTTATCTATATCATTCCGCTATTCCATATTACACGATCCTACCGCATAGCCCCCTCTTTCAATTGTTATCAGAGCCAGATTGTCCTATAACCATAACACTGTTATCAGACATATTGATATTATGGAAAATAACGCAAATACAAGCACAACATCTGCCTATAGTTCTACATTTGCGGAAGGACAATCTACCCAAAGACCCCCCTATTCACTGGACTAAACTGCAACTATTGGGCTACAAGGATGAGGATTTATATGCAAGTAACAAGTTTCGAAGCCTGGAATGCTACTCAAGCAGAGTTTGTTGTACCCACGACTGATTATCCTACATGGACACAAACTCAGAAGAATGAAGCTAGTGCAAATGCCAAAGCTATGAATATGCTATTTTGTGCCCTGGATAGAAATGAATTCAACCGTGGTAGCATATGTACTACTGCATATCAGATATGGGAAACACTTAAAGTCATACATGAAGGCACAAACAAAGTTAAACAAACAAAGATATCCACGCTGAAGAATCAATTCCAAAACTTTAGAATGCGACAAAATGAATCCATCAATGACATGTACTCGAGATTTCAAGACATTCATCATGCCTTAATAGGACTAGGAGAAAAATACAGGGATTTTTACATTGTGTCTAAAGTTCTAAATTCACTCACTAATGAATGGAGAGAAAAGTACTAGCAATCGAGGAAGCAAATGATCTATCTACAATGAAACCAGAAGAATTGATTGGAAATCTTATGTCGTATGAAGTAAATATGCAAGCTAAGAAAGATCAAGCTCAAGAAAGAAAGAATGTTGCTTTTCATGCGGAAAAGGAAGAATCAGAGTGTGAAGATGAGGATCTAGCATTTATAGCCAAAAATTTCAAGAAATTCTTAAAGTATAGAAAAGGAAACAAAAACAGATTCAATAGAATGTCTTGAACAAACCTTCACCCTCAAATATAGAATGCTTCAATTGTCACAAGAAAGGACACATGCAAAAAGATTGTCAAGAACAAATGAAGGAAAATCAGAAAAGCTTCAACAACAAAAACAAGAAGGATAAATTCAAGAAGAAGGCATTTTCTGTAACATAGGACGATTCAGATTCATCTTCATCCGAAAATGATAGTGATAGCGACAATGAACAGGCAAATTTATGCTTCATGGCTCAAGATTCTGAGGTAAGTAATTTGACTTTCGATGATTTAATTGAAGTAAACACTGAAATTTTAAGCACAATAAAAGTTCTTAAAAAGAAAATTAAGGAAATTCGTGAAAATCAAAACAAAGCTGAGTTTAAGAGAGATATGTTAAATGATGAAAAGAAAATTCTTGAAGAAGAACTTGAAAAAGTTCAAGAATCTTATTCAAATTCGGAAACTCAATTATCACTTTTAAGTCAAGAAATTGAAACTCAAAAGAAAAAGAATGATGTATTTGTTTCTGAAAATCACGAGTTAAAAATTAAGATTAAACATGTTGAATTAGAAAATAATAGTCTTCAAGCTAAATTAGATGACATCACTAAAAATGTTTCTAACTTTAACAAAGGAAGAGAAAATTTATCTAAGATATTAGAAAATTCTCAATCATCTTCAAACAAACAAGGTTTAGGTTATAAAAAAGAGTCAAAAATTCCTAATAAGAAAAATATAAAACTTAACAGGAATGTTGATTCAAAAGAACAAATATTGCTAAAGAAACCTATTAAAACAAAAGTAGAAACCAAGGTAGTTAAAATTTGGGTACCAAAGACTAACAATGTATTAATAAGAAATAAATATATTAAAACATTTATAGATAATGTTCATCATAATGAAAACTATATTTATAAAAAGGATACTGAACCAAATTGGGTTTGGTTTCCTAAACTCGTTTTTACGACCCTATTAAAAGGTGGGTACCAATAATTTCATATTTATTTTCACGTCCCACTCAAAAAGAAGAAATGGATATTAGACAGTGGTTGTTCAAAACACATGACCGGAGACAAAGATATGCTTACAAACATCACATACCTTGATGGTGGCTCGGTTACCTTCGGAGACAATTCAAAAGGCTATATCATTGGCAAAGGAGATGTGAACAATTATGGTACATCAAATTTACCTTTTATAACAAATGTTTCATTAGTTGAAAATTTAGAACATAATCTACTTAGCATAAGTCAACTGTGTGACAAAGGTTTTAAAATAACTTTCTCGGATAATAAATGTAGTATTTTTGATCAAAACCAAAATCTTGGTTTTGAAGGAAATAGAGATAGAAATATTTGGGTTCTAAATATGAATATTAATCATAATACAAGTATGTGTTTACTTGCCAAAGATAATGATCCTTGGTTATGGCACAAAAGATTTTGTCATATAAATTTTAAAAATATTAGAAAACTTTCTAAAAATGAATTAGTAAGAGGTTTACCCAAAATAAACTTTAAAATAAATAATCTTTATGATGATTGTCAAAAAGGAAAATTAACGAAATCATCTTTCAAATCTAAGAAAAATATTTCGACTTTACAGCCGTTAGAATTACTACATATGGATTTATTTGGACCAACACAAGTTCAATCCATTAATCATAATCAATACGTATTTGTAGTAGTTGATGATTTTTCAAGATATGCATGGACTATTTTTATGAAAAATAATAGTGACACTTTTGAGCATTTTAAAACATTTGTCAAAAGAATTCAAAACACTAAAGATTTGAAAATTAAAAATATTCGAAGCGATCATGGAGGCGAATTCGAAAATGAAGCTTTTGAAACTTTTTGTAGAAAGAAAGGAATTAATCATAACTTTTCATTTCCTTGAACTCCTCAACAAAATGGAGTTGTAGAAAGAAAGAATAGAACATTACAAGAATGCGCAAGAACATTATTAAATGGATGTTCTCTACCAAAACATTTTTGGGCAGAAGACGTTGCTACTGCATGTTATGTATTAAATAGAATATCTATTAGACCATTAACTAAAATTACTTCTTATGAACTATTTAATAATAAGAGGCCAAATATATCTTATTTTAAAATATTTGGATCAAAATGTTTCATTTTAAATACAAAATATCAACTAGGAAAATTCGATCCAAAAGCTGACAAAGGAATTTTCGTAGGATGCTCAGAACGAAGTAAAGCATATCGAGTATTTAATAAACGAACAAACATAATTGAAGAAAATTTGCATATATCTTTTGATGAAAATTTTAATATAAAAGATGATGAAGAATCGATAAATATATAAGAAACAAACCTTGAAAATGGTAATAATGAACTAAGATCTCCTCCTAGAATATTACGAGATCATCCAACTCAAAATATAATAGGAGAAATAAATTCTCAAGTTAGGACAAGAAATCAACTAACTCAAATGGGTCATGTAGCTTTCATTTCATCAGTGGAACCTAAAAATCCTTAAGAAGCATCAACAGATGATTATTGGATTATCGCAATGCTAGAAAAATTAAATCAATTTGAACGTAACAATGTTTGGGAATTAGTTCCCCGTCCTAATAATCAATCAGTGATAGGAACAAAATGGATTTACAAAAATAAAGTAGACGAACAAGGTAATATAACAAGGAATAAAGCAAGACTAGTAGCACAAAGGTATAATCAAACAGAAGGTATTGATTTTGAAGAAACCTTTGATCCCGTTGCAAGACTTGAAGCAATACGTATACTATTAGCCTTTGCATGTTTCACAATTTTAAACTTTATCAAATGGATGTTAAAAGTGCATTTTTAAATGGTTTTATTAAAGAAAATGTATATGTAGAACAACCTCCTTTATTTATACGTGAAAAATATCCGGATCATGTATTTAAATTAAAGAAAGCACTATATGGTCTTAAACAAGCACCTTGTGCTTGGTATGAAAGACTTAAAAATTATTTATTAAATTCGGGATTTAAAATTGGAAAAGTAGATCAAACGCTTTTTATTAAAAATACTACCAAAGATATTTTTATAATTCAAATATACGTAGACGATATTATTTTTGGTTCAACAAATGAAAATTTATGTAAAGAATTTTCAAATATAATGACTAATGAGTTCGAAATGTCTCATATGGGAGAATTATCATATTTTCTCGGACTTCAAATCAAACAATTAACAAATGGAATTTTTATAAACCAAGAAAAATATTGTGCTAATTTAATTAAACGATTCTGCATGGAAAACACTTCTACTAAACCTACTCCTATGAGTACCACTACACATCTCGATCGAGATGAAAATGGAAAAAGTGTAGATCAAAAATTGTTTAGAAGTATAATAGGTTCTTTACTTTACTTAACCGCTAGTAGACTTGACATAATGATGAGTGTTTGTTTATGTGCACGTTTTCAATCTAATCCTAAAGAATCACACTTAAGAGCAGTAAAACGAATTATGCGATATCTTACTAACACTAAAGATTTCGGTCTTTTCTATCCAAAGGAGTGTCCATTTGAGTTAGTGTCATTTAGTGATGCTGATTTTGGTGGATCTCGAACAGATAGAAAAAGTACAATTGGTACTTTCCATTTCATTGGAAAATCACTTGTATCTTGGTTTAGTAAGAAACAAAATTGTGTCTCGCTTTCCACCTGCGAAGCAGAGTATATATCAGCTGCTTTAGCTTGCACTCAAGTTATATACATGCAACAAACACTTAAAGATTTTAATATAAATTTAACAAATTCTACAATATACTGTGATAATACAAGTATAATAAACTTATCTAAAAATACGGTTAATCACTCTCGTACAAAACATATAGATATTCGTCACCATTTTCTACGTGACAATATCGAAAAAGGAATAATTAATTTAGCACATATTTCTACCGAAAATCAAATTGTCGATATATTTACTAAACCTCTATTAGAAAACTCCTTCATAAAATTACGACGAGAGTTAGGAATAATGTCTTTTAAAGATATCATATAGAGAAAGTTAGAAAAATTTACACAATTCAGTCGACTAACACTATATGCTCAGTCGACTGAATAAAGAAAAAATGAGATTTTCAATTTATTTTTCGAATATGTTACATAATATATTATAAAATAATAGTTATTTGTAAACCATACATTTTTAACTGAATTATGGTAACCATTAAATCATTAAGTGGATGAAAAACTCTAAAGAATTATAACCACTATATATTTAGAAAATTCCTACTATAAATATATCTTAAAAATATTTCTTTTTCACAACTCATTCTCACGAATAAAAACTTGAAAAATTCATTATAAAAATATCGTCCAACAACTCTTTTTCCCCGATCAACATCACCTTTTCAGTCGATAACACTCCAACGTCTCCAAAACTACCAACTCCAACACCGACACATGAGCCAGTTTACAAATTGAACAATTATCGCACTGGCTACACACCAGAATCCAAGAAAGCGAAACACGGACTCTTTATTTCTCCAGACACAAAAAGAAAGATTGATGAAATTCATCACTTTCAACAACAACAAATAGATCTTCAACGAGAATTATACTTCGAACAAAAAGTTACGGCTAGACAATTAAGCTTCCTAGAGAAAACGGTTTACGCTTTTGTGGCTCAAAAAAAGAACGAAGTGGCTGAACCCCTACCTCGCCCCGTTAGTTCACTTGATCCGTCTTCATCTTACCGTACACCAGTTGATCCTGTGAATCCTTGGATGTCTCCTAAGACTCATCAATATAGTCCAAATTCATGGGATATAAATTATATGAAGAATGAAGGGAAAAAGACACCAAGTCCATCCCCTAAGAAATAAATAGTTTTGAAATCTATTCATGGTGTTACATCTATATAATTGTAATTATTTCTTTAAATAAAGTGTTTACTTTCAAAATTAACAAAGAACAACAAAATACATGGGTCAGTCGACTGAAACCCCCAGCTCAGTCGACTGAACTTAAGGAAGAAAGCAAAAAAAATTATAATTCAGTCGACTGATTCCTTTGAACAGTCGACTGAAATAAAAACAGAAACTTTCAGACAAAAATTCAGTCGACTAAAAACCCTGTTCAGTCGACTGAATTCAACCCATAAAATTTTCGGCCTTCAATTCAGTCGACTAAACAGTCTATTCGATCGACTGAACGCCAATTCCCTGGCAGCTTTCCCCTTTTATCCACCAATTTTTTACCTATCCATTCACTTTTCACTTTCCAAAATAGTTTCTTCCCCAATTATTTTAAAAACCCTAGCCCCCAATTCCTTAAAATTCACTCAAATCTCACTCAAATGGCACCAAAGAGATCAAGAGCTTCCTCTTCTTCATCTTTCGAGCCAATTGATGCTCAAATAGCGCAATGGCTTTACGATGGAGTAGCTGTCACCAGGTGGAATAAGATGAAGAATTCCCGTATTTTCGAGCATTCCTTCGTTGATTTCCAAAGCTTTCAAACATACAACATCCAAGCGATCAAGCAGGTTTAACTTCTCTTTTGAATTTGAAAAGAAATGACCATGCCATAAATCATATAATGGTCAAATTATTTTATGCTAACCTTAATCTTGGACACCAAACTCCAAGAAATCCAAACAATAGTGTTTGGAGTATGGTATGTGGAAAGAAAGTTTGGTTTTCCTTAGATAGAATAGCATACATTCTAGAATCACCAAATGTCAAGAGAAAGCTAGACGAGATAGAATTCAATCCACAAATTTGCGATAACATAAACCATCGATTTATGGATGATAATATCAACTTTAGAGATTTTAAGTTTACCTCTCTTCGACCTATAGAAAGAATCCTTCACAAAGCTCTAATGAGAACAATTACTCTACGCACGGGCTCGTATGAAATTGTCTACCCAAATAATTATCGAGCTCTATATGCTATTTTTGGCAATATACAAGTCAATTGGGTACAACTTATTCTTGATGAGTTTCTCACTTTTAATAATGGCAAAATGCGAACTATCTATTTCAGAGAATACATCATGCGACTTCTCCTCAATGTCGATACGCCATTACCCTAGTCAGAGAATACAATGGTCCATCAAATTAACCACCGGACCATAAACCTAATGCAACTCCTACCTCGACCTCCTCGCATAATATCACTCGCCGAATGGGAAGCGAGGCATCAAGAACAACAACAACAACCTCCACAACCTCACCACGAAGAACATTTCGGGCAAGATGATGAAATTTGCCTTGTTGACCCAAGCTTTACTACCAACCAATCATTGGGGATATTATCAAGAAATCAACAAATTTTTGATACTCGTCTTATAAAGGTAGATCACGAGCTTGACAAAATCAAAGGATTCTTCAACAAACTATGGGATGCAATCTCGTGCTCAAGCACCACCATTGCTTCGACATCTCGCGGCAAACGTCCGACACCTACGTTTACATGGACGTCATCCGAAGAGCAAACAAGTAGGAGCACAAGCGGAGCTAGTGGTGGCCAAGGAAGAAGAGCGTACAGACCACCAACAGGAGTACCCGTCATACGTGAACCAACAGGAGGAAGAGAAGGTTCATATGACTGGGATAAAGATGAGTAATTTTAGTACGGTTTGATGTTTATTTATAACTTCCTTATGGCTTGTATAAATAGCCATTTTGTGCTTGTTCGACGCAACATTTTTAACTTTTTTAAGCCATGGTTATGCAAATTTTCTATTCTCTGTGCTTCAGTGATTGTTTTGATAAAATATTTCTACTGTTAATTCTTCCTTTTTGTCGATGACGAAGGGGGAGAAAATCTTACTATTTTCTTGATCATATTCTCTAGATATTCTCAAAGCAATCACCAATCTATTATTTGAATCACTGTTTTTTTTATAACATTCTTTTGATTCATAGCAATTCACATTTCCTAAATCTTCACAAACACATTGCATACTCTCGAGGATAAGATTATAGGAATATTGTACTACATTAGACTCATTAGTGTTGACAAGAACACAACAAGTCGAATACTGTTTTTTAGTAATTGAGTTGAAGTCCTCTTTGGTAATTGAGGCAAGAAATCCCGTTCGGTTGTTCAGGTAAGTTGTAAACCTATTCCTACGGGTTAAGTGAGGATTGTTAGTAAAATTCCTAAAAGAAGCTTAGGGACTGGACGTAGGACAAGAGGTCAGAACCAGTATAAAGTATTGTTGTCTACTTTACTTATTGCTTATCATTATTTATCTATATCATTCCGCTATTCCATATTATACGATCCTACCGCATAGCCCCCTCTTTCAGTTGAGAATACCATTGAACTTCAATATGTACACTTTAATTTGATTATAGTTAAATCATGGCATGATATCCATTGATTGAATATAGTTAGGTATGAGTTGAAGTCACTGGAAGTAAAACATTATTCAATGGAGAATTCGTCTCCTCAGTTATATGAGGTCAATACCATGGTCAAATGAAATTTATGTCAAATGAAAATTCTTTAGACAAAGCAGTCATCTAATAATTATTACTATTATTGGACCAAGGCCTTTGTGTTTACACTATACAAGTTGAATGTGGATGATATTGGAATTTTGACCAATATCAAAATCCATAAATCCTAATGTGATACAGCTCTAACAAAGATAATTGATGTAAATAATTATCACTGTCAGATTAAAATAAGTAAATCAGATTTTATCGAAACCATGTAAGAGGTAAATTTGGTCAAACTGTCACACAACTGCAATACCGAGTACTCTGATACCGCCTAATTTAACTAAATTATAATTGTTATAAGTTAATTTTAACTAATATTTGTGAAATATTAGTTATGAAATTTTGTTTGATTTGTTTTGATTAGTATCGAAAATACTGCGTATATAAAAGTTAAATACATGCTTATCGACGTACAATATCGACGTATGTTTAAATTTGATTTAAATATGAACTATCTGATCTAGTTTGAAGTCAAATGTACGCTTATACAGGCCCATGGAATGGTCGGACAATACATGATGGGAGGATGGGCTTGTGATGATATTTTTAGGGATTTGATTTAGTAGAGAAAAGGGTAGACCTGGATCACTTTTTACTCTTTCCTCTCTATCCTATTAAACTTATTTGCCCCTAAATTTTGTGGTTTTACTTTTACTTTTTTCTCACCCCGGCCCCTGGCCGCAAGTTCCACTGGCCCATACTCCATCATTTTCAAACTTGAAAGACAAATTTAACTCAAGTAGAAGAAAGGTGTGTGGATCTCCCTCTAGTAGCGCTTTCTAGAAGAGACTGGATTCAGCTCCAAGGAGTTCGGTAGATTCAATATTCAAGGTGTCATTGTTTGGCTACAATTGAAGTAACACTCAAATTTATACATACATACATATACATAAACATACTTGTCATTTATTATGATTCACATACGCTTAGATTAGACATATGTATATGTGTGTGTGTCACAAATCCCCATATGTGTGCGCTCCAATCCATAATATGTATTAGTATATTATTGTTATAATTTTTTTATATAAATATGTAATTATATTTAGGGAAAAATTTTAAACTGAAAAAATTTGATTGAAAATAAATTTAAAAGGCATTTTTAAATAAAGGATTGAATTTTCCAATGAAATAAACATATAAAAATAAATGCAATTTTTTTGTTTAATTTTGTATTACCATTTGATATATATATATATATATATATATATATATATATATATATATTAAAATTCAAATTATATATATTATTTTCTAAATATAACATGTTAAATTGATTTTAATATATTATAAACATACACACAAACACACACAGACACAGACACACACACATATATATATTAATATATATAAAATTTACATACATTTTAAAATAAATTTTCATGAATTTTTTTTCCATGCAGAATTTAATTTTTAAATTAAAAAAATAAAATATATAAATTCGTATGAATTTTATTAGTGAGATTTTCATCTCATAATACTAGACATTTAGTAAGGCAATAATATTGTTGATTACTCTATTAGTATTGAATCAATAAATTTAAGTAATATTAAATTTGCCTTTAATGTAGTAAGTATGCTCTAATATGCTTACACAATTATGAATAAGCACTTTAACTATTTGTAAAAATGCCTAAGTTGACTTAAGTACAAAATTTAGCAAAATGAATGTTAAACAGAACCTATTAAAGAAGAAAGTAATTAAGTTTAGTAAAGTAAATGATGCAGAAATTTATGTAGTTCAGATTTCAGAAAATCCTACGTCCATGGGTCAAATTCATTTTTATCTTTCTTCTTACTCATACAGTGCTTTTAATGGCAGAAAGAGTACAAGTGTATAATGTAAATTTTCAGATAATCAATCAAAGTCACATTCTCTGCTAGAGTATTTTTCTATTTATAGTAGAAATTTTCTTATAGATAGGTAACCTCACTTCTCTACATCCTTCCTCCACCGTTAGATGTTTCCATGCATCTTCCACGCGTTGGTTATTATAATGTGAACATATTAGTTATGTGGATTTTGTGGGAAAGTGTGCTTGCGGTTTGAATTTAGGCAGGATGATTTGAATTCGAAATTCTATTTTTGATGTCCGTGTAGTGAGCTGTATTGGTATTAGAATCGGTGATGCACCATATATATCTTGGTGACCTACTTCTGCACCTTTCATTCAGACAATCAAGTGGATCATGAAACGTAGCCATGCTAATATAAAATAGTTTTGGTTTTATTTGATTAAGCTGATAAAAATGACGCATACCGACCAGGTTTGGATCGGATAAGTTCTGTGGTGGTATGTCGACGCTGTCTTGCATTATAGGAGATGTTCTATTTGCTTATTACGGCACATATGTTTATGTGTTATAGAGGTTGTTTGATATGCTTGAATGTTGCTAGGTAGCTTCCCTATATGGTGGAATGACTTCATAAACGGTGGCTCGGTGTAGAGAAACTGTGCCGTAATTTCTTATTTGTTGTTGCCATTTCGATTTTGCAGCTTATTGCTCAGATCAGTTTTGTTGGGCATTTTGGTTATATAATTATTTTGGTGTCATGGCACAGTTGTAAATAATGAAAGAGGGTTCTACTTAAGTATTACGTTCTGATTATATTATCCTGCAAAATAATGTTTTACAAATGGCGGCGTAGGTTCTGGGGATGGTTCGCGGCCTAAGATACGACATCATCATCTTAGAGTATGCCGCAGTAGTCTTTGGTGAAGATGGTAGTGCGGTATAATGTGTAAACTACGCAGACTCTAGGAAGTTTAAGTTTGTACTTTGCATTATGGCAACACAATTTTCACTTGTATTTTTATGTGATTAGTTTTTCACGACGCGTCTCATCTTCAAACCAGCGCTGTTCATTATGTAATTCATGCTTATGTTAAGCGTAATTTTCTATACGACTATGTAGTACGAGTTTGCTTCAAGACTATGATGTTTGTTATAATGTTGTAATTATTCTAAATGATTCGGATATACACAATATGTTTAATGGTACGACTTGCTTTTTAGGAAGATTACTTCGTTATGGGTTTGGTCGATCATTTAGTCATGTTAACTTTATTTTATTGGACTTCATGTATAATGCCTTTTCGGAATCTGTCTAGTCTGTTGCATGATTTTAGGCCATTTCGTGATATTATGTAGTTCTCTTGTTAACTGGATTGCGCACCACACGTCTTGATCGAAAATGTGTGTAAAGGGTTTAATTAAAAAAATTGATTTTGTCAAACTATAAATATGGCCAAAAATAAAATACGTACGGTATATTTTATTTATTTATATATTAATTATATAATATCATTGTATTTTATAATATATTTAATTTCAATATATAAATAAATATATTTGCATTTATTTTGTCAAAATAATTCCATAGTATACGTATATATTATTAAAATTCAATTCATTAAAAATTTTAATTTTAATTTATAAATTAAAGATATTTTGATATCCACTTTTGAAATTTTAAATTTGAAACTGAATTTTCAAATTATCGATATTTATATTTTTAAATATCATCATACATGTGTATGTATATATATATGTATGTATTTATGTAAATAACATTTTACATTATTATATTTCTGAATATATATACATATATTCAAAAAAAAATAATTTTATATTACAGTATAAATGTACGTGTGTGTAAGCATATACACACACTAGACAACACATACGTATATGAGGGGCTAATGTGACGACCCATAATTCCATACCCTTTGAGCCAACTATAAACTACTCATGTTCGACCTAAGTTGCATGGAAGTATGGATGATCAAGGGTAATAAAGAAAATAAGACAGAACAGAATCTCACACGAATGGAATAACATATAATATTGAACAAATATATTTGCAGCAGAGAACTTTTTAAATACATATATATCAAAGCCTAAACTAAATTCAACTTGGACACTTATAAACGTATGTCCTTATAATTGCTCATAAACATCAAACTAAAACTAACAAAGCACAGCGTATAATAGAATATGTCCGTAGGTAGATGAATATCTTCAGCTCTCCTTTGGAAACTCCAACTGTCTTCAACTAAACCTGAAACTACTTGGATCTGACCCGAGTAATGAAAATACCTGGATCAGGATTGATAAACCAGCATGAGAAAAACTCAATAATAAATGACAGTGTCATATATCAGCCTTTAAATAAAATCCTTTGAAAAAAAGAGTATCTCATAAGACCACGCCCACACATAAACACGGATGGGTTTTTACCGTATGATAACTTAAAACACTTTAATATCAAAACCCTTGTTATTATTTCTAATGACATATCTTTAAAAACATTTGCAAATAAACTTATCAATCTTATCCAAAATGGTTACCCATATAGCATTTCGAGACTATTCGTTACGCGAATATAAACAACACCGTAGGTTCTTATTGGAGAATGGATTTCCATACAAATGACCAATTGAAGAGACTACCTTCCGAGGGGTACACCTCTTGATGGATGTCCCGAGGCACAGAACATGTTCCCTCTACAAACATAATGTAACGACCCGTAAATTTTGTCATTTTATTTATTTAATTAATTGAATTTTGTAAAATTTTAAATAATAAAATTTTGAAATAAAAATTTAATATTGAAATGCGTCTAGTTAAAGATAGCAACCGGTAAATTTTCATCCGAAAATATGAAAGTTTATTTCGTGCGTAATTTTATTTCAATTTAATCAGTTAGGAATTGATGAAAATAAAATATTTTCGAAACCTAAATATTTTTACATAGAAAAATTATAAATCATCTTCTATGGAAGATATCATTTTTCGTCTTTCCAAATTCGGACTCCTTAGCTCCGTCGATCTTATTTTTCTGCATTTTTGCTGCATTTTCCACTAGTAGAAAATTCGACTTTTTATAATTCAATCGTACCACTGATATATATATACCGTTTTGATCGTCTCGTCGTGTTGATCTCTACGGTATATTCAATTCTATGTTTTGAAGTCCGTTATGCAGTGGAATCCTCGAAACGATTTCGTATCGGTACTGGTTCTGGTTTTAAATATTGCCTTGAATTCAAGGATACTGACTTTTTATATTTTCAAGGTTTCAAAATTATATATTTTATTTCGTTCATTGGAAGGAAAAGGTGTATTATAAATGTTTGCACTTCCTCTGAACTATTTCGTATAACCCGCTGTCATTATTTTGCTTCATCTTCATTTCATATTCCCTTTGCAACCTCATCACTACCATCACCGAGCAAGGATTTCACCACTCCTCCACCTCCGTCACATGGCAGTAACGCACAACTCACACCGGACTCTATGCATCGACCATCCCTTCTCCTCCTTCCCCACAGTGCGCCAAGCCGCAGCAAAGCACCGCCCGTCACCGAGACCGTCGCCTACTGTTGAGAACCCCCTCCTTTCCAGCTCCTCGACTCCACTGCTTCCCTCCTCCCTTGCCCGCGGCCTTCGATCTGCTCGCTGGCCACCAGCCTTCGCATAGAACCGGCCTCTGCCTCTAAACCTTGACGTCGAGCATCTCCAGCCGAGATCCAGGCACCTCCTTCCTCCGCGACCTAGCAACCAGCCACTCTCGCTGCCTGCTCCTATTTCTTTTGTCGAACCCTTGCCTTGAACGTTGCCGCCTACCCGAGCTCTTCATCTCGCCGACCACCCGTCGACGTATGCAATCCTCCAAGTTAATCATTCTTCCACCTTCCGAGCCAACACCCGCGTCGAGCACGGCAACCACCATCAAAACCTTGACCTGTGCCTCTTTTCTTCTCTGTATAGGTTAGTTTTTTTCTTTGCTTTAGGAGGTGGATCTATTTCATATTATAAAAATTATAATACCTGAAATAGTTTTGTTCCTTTGTTTTCATCTTACTGTGATAGGTAAATATATATATTAGTATATTTTATTATATGTAGTGTTAATGTTAGTTTATACAAAACGTTAAGTATACAATATTACAGTATTTCATATATTATTATCTCTTGTAAGTGGCACCCATAAAACTATATATAAAGTTGCTGTGTTGAAACAGTTTTATGCATAATATACAGTATGGTTTTATATTGATTTGGACGAAAAATATACGCATAATATATGTAGGATTATGTTGTAGTTTATATATTAGTTCATGAATATACATATGTATAAGTTTTAATATAACGGCTATGTGTTTGTATAAATTTCAAATCTGTCAGTTCATATGAGTAAAAATATATTATATGTAAGTTTCATATGCATTGATATTTATATATTGACTGTCAGTTTGCATACATACATCATAGTTTAGATTTTAAAAGAAAAAATTATTTTTCATATGATATATGATGTATGTTGTTGTCAGTCTGCGTATATCTATAGTTTCAAGGTAGGTGGGTAATATAAAAAAATTATGTAGTCATTGTTAGATATAGATATAAACATTTGTTTATATATTCTATAACACTTATATATATTAAAATAAATTGTTTTTGTTGATATTATAATAAATATTGATATTTGGACTTTCTTTACGAATATATATATATATATATATATATATATGTATATGCTACTTTAATTTGAGTTTAAAATTCTATATTAATTTTATAGAAGAGATATATGGATATTATATTTTTATGTTCTATCAAGATGATTCTGATTATCTTCATCGATACAGTCCTGATTTGGATTTTGTCTATTTTTATTATCAACTTTAATCGTCGATTCCGTGTCAATTTTGCTTTCCTTCGATTCGTCATTCAAATTCCAATGTCTGCATCAGTGTGCGCATCCGAGTCATTTTCTGCATTCTCTAGCCTCAAAAGGTGAGCAATCACTCACGATCAATGTTCTTTTATTTATTAAATTTGATTTCAATTGAAACGACAATTGAAATATGCCGCTGTTAGTTATTTACACTGTCATATATATGTTATTACCTGTATCAGTGCACTTGTGACATCTGACACCATTATCTATTATTTATACGATAATAATCCAGTTGGTTGATAATTGATTGATTGTTGGATGTTTACATTGGACGTTATATTGTAAATGTTTAAAGTGATAAATAATATGCAATTGAATTTGATATAGGATGGTTAATAATTTAAAATTGATATATGTGTTGAAGTTGTTTAGTTAAATTTGACCCTTTTAAGTGTTAAATTAATCGACACGTAGAAATTTGGTTAATTTCACCTTGAACCATTTAAATGTATGTTATTTAAATTGATGTAGTATGAAATTTGAATCATAGATATCAAGTTAAGTACCGTATGGATATTAGTGTAATAATCTTTAATCTACATGAAACGATAGTGTAGATTCTAGAAATAATTATATTAATTTGCACAAACAACAATGTGAATTAATACGATTATTTTGGGATTATTTGAATTAATTATTGAATTGTTATTAATTGTTGTTATTGCTTGTTTATTTACTTTGACACCATCCCAGTTATCACACAGCAAGTTCCCTTCGCCATGCTTTGATTCTGAATTGAAATGGAATCGGGTTGAAATGATAAATACCCAAATAAAACTTTGACTTAGGATAGAGAACTAATTAAACCCGATTGGTCAATAATTTGATTTAAAAATAAAAATAAAGATTTCACTTGAATAAAATAAAAAGTGTTTTAAATGAAGTTGGAATTTGAATTCTAGTGAAATTTAAATGTTAATATTTAATAATCTGAAATAAAATATTAACAAAGTAATGGATGAAAGAACGTTGTTTAATTTAAGAAATGATTGAATAAAGTTTTGAAATTATTTAATAAATAAGTTTTGAAATTATTTAATAATTTAATAAGATTGAATTATTTAATAATTAAATAAAATTGAATTCTTGATAAGTGAAATTGAACTTCTTTAATAAGTGAAATTGATTTATGTAATAATTAAGTTTTGGAAATTTCTTTAAAATAAATAAGTAAATACGTGAAATTTATTTTCTTTAACAAGAAATAAAATGTGAATATGTGTTGAAATAAATTTAAGACTTGTAATTTAAAGAATTTGGTTTGACGAATCTAATTTAGTTCCATTTGTAAGTTTTGATATAATGGAGTTGAACTTAAGGGATTGATTTAATGAATTGGAAATTAAATAGAAATTGTTTTGAATGATAAATTAACTTAACGAGGATTGAATGAAATCGATCAGTGAATTTAAATTGATTTGAAAGATAAATTAAATTTATTTAAATGATTACGGAACGAAACTTATATACAAGTTTAAATAAACACTTGAATTGTTTTAAATTGAATTTTGAATTAGAATTATAGAGTTTTGAAATGGTAACTTGGAAGTTGAACGTAAATTATGGAAATTTATTTAGAAAGACAAATGGAATGTTGGTTTTGAAATATATTAAACGACCAATCGGTGTAATAATTATGAAAGTGATTAAAGAAACCAGAATCCGTTAGGGACATACTCTCTGTCTAAACCGAAAACCACTTTAATAACTATACGCAGAGTGTGATCCAGAATGAAGTGGTTGGAATGATGTACGTGATGACTAAAGAAAGAGAACGATAATGGATAGCCTTGACACTTGTGTCAAATTGGAAATGACTAAAACAGGAGCCGTGCCGGGCCAAATGGGGTTTGCCACCTCGAGCGAACAAACTTCTTCGTAAACTACTCATTACTTGTTATTGATTGGTGTGCACCGTCGAAATTTTAGGAGTGTTGTTTCGCGGTGTTGCGATCATTGCGGCGATGCGTTCTCACCAGCCCGGATCAGGAAAACGGTAGTTTCACTACCTTAGGTATTGCCTCATGTGCCTTGTCATACTTGTATCCCTATATACGCGACCACTACGAATTTTTTTTGTGTTATACCTATGGAGTACTCCCTGATATCCCACTAGTTTACAGTGAAGTTTACAGTGTTGTATAGTCTATGACACTTATATAAAATGTGTTAAGGGGGATAATGGTAACGCCTTAACACTATTTTGATACTTTATATTACTGATAGGCATTATCTACTTAGCGTACACTACTACTTAGTAGGTAGTTTAACGGATCCTTAGAGGATGGTTATTCCAACGTCCTTTTAGTTACTTGTATTTTAGTTATTATTTCACTTGAGTTGGATTTATTGATATAAGAATGATAATCCTGACTCGAGTGTTTTGTGTTTTGCTTTACGCTCGGGTCAGACTGAGTGTACCAGTATTCAAGACTCACTTTTGGAGTTGGAGCTTAGCTTGGAGATCCGGCTATCTATCTAGCTTTCAGATATTCGGTTGATTCTAGTGATATATTCTGATTCTTGTATTTGACTATTGTATTCGAGACTTCTGTTGTAACATATTTAACTCGCTTATATACATATATAGTAGCTTCATGAACTACTATCTTTGTTTCCGCTGCATTTATTACTCTATGTCTGTGATCTGTGATTATTTATTTACTGTATACGTTCACTTTTTCCAAATTTAAATTAACAATTCTGTATTTTTGAATTATTCAAGTCCGACATGTGCGGATGCGAATAGTCCAAAATAGCGGGTCATTACAGTTGGTATCAGAGCTTTGGTAGCTCTAGGCAAAACTCAGCATATAGGGTAAATGTATTTACAGATTCACTTTCATTCGAGTTTGAATCTCTTCCTTTTGACTCGATTCCTTTGAATTTTGGAACGTTCCCTCAGTTCTGAAATTCAATCTTGTCCCTCACTATTCGTATTCTTTTGAATTCTGGAGTATCCCATAACTCCACTTCGAATGATCTTTATAATGAATTGGCGGTCTCTCCAACATTCATGTGAATTGTAAAGGGATGAAACTCGTTTACAATAGCGTCGATTCACCGGAGATTTATATATATCCTCGGTTTAGATGCAAATATCTCTAGATATCCTGAATTCTATCTCTTGAGATCAGATGTGGATTTTTCTTAGAATTCCACATCGATCTAATTCTTGAAGTCATGGTTGACCCGGAAGGTTGCCCATGAATTAAATAAGCTTATCCATCTTCCGATTCTGTTATTGAATCATCTTGTCTTTTCTTTCGAACTTGTCTTCGAATCAGAATTCTCTTTGATTTGAGTCCATCAAATTTAAATCTCTATCCTTGCTTTGAAATCCATTCCTGTATCGTCGAGCGAGGAAGTGTATTTGTAAACTAATATTTAAATCTTTTAATATATATTGTGTTGTTCAAGTTGTTGATGTTGATTTGGATTTTCGATCGATTCGTCCGATCAACGTTATCGATAGGATTTCGAAAACACTTGAACAGAGCAAACTAACACAATATTGTTTTCAAATTTGGTAAAAAAAATAGTTTTGTATGATTATATTATATATAGGTATAAATTTCTCTGTAACTAGGTTGTTGATGAATTTGTTGTCAAAAATAATAATATTTGATTTTATTTATTGTTTTGTAAACCATTGACTATTCCAATATGATAAATAAATGAAATTATAGAACATGGTTCAAAATTTTAATTAGGAATTGAAATGGATTTAAATTAGAATTTGAGAATTTAATTTCCGGTGATTTCAAACTTCGATTTGAAAGTTTTAAAGTGTATAGTATTTAAATATTCTCAAATAGAAATCATTTCAAAGAATTTAAAATGTTTAAATCAGTGCTATCCTCCATTGTCGCTGGAAAATAATTTCAGTGATGGCAGCCGAATCATCGACATTCATTTTCGAGTTTCGAAGTGGAGAGACCATTGTGTAGTTTTGCTACACTTTGTTTGGAAATTAAATTGATTTAAATTTATAAAGTATGGCTTGACTTATATAATATATATTGGCATATGATTATTTTGATATATGTAAAATATATAAACATATTTATCTCTAATTGTTTGAAGTTAATTGGAAATTTAATTCTTAAATTTGGGTAAAGGATGATTTCAATTATAAATGAAACTAAAATTTTGAATTAATATTTAAACTTGAGAGAATTGAATTTGAAATTTACTTGTATAATACCCAATTGCATTCCAATATAACCTACCAAAATTATTCAGAGGTTAACTACGTAATTGGATATTATACAATATAAAATGATGTTAAAAGAAATCTTAAATAAAGTTGAGTAAGTATAATAAGTGAAAATATACTTAATATATGTGATAAGATACATTAAGTGGAATAAATTTAATAATAATTTGAAATAAAGAGGAATTAAATTTGTTGAATAAAATATAATTATGATAAATGACTACTCAAATTTATGATTTTAGGAAATTGTTAATTGAGGATAATTGGATAATAAGATTATGAATAAATGAGATAAATTAAACAAATTTTGTTTTGAAGAAGTTAATAAATTGAAATTAAATCAACTCAATAATATACTTTGAATTTAAAACTGACTATTAAATATAAATTAATATAAATCGAAATTTTATGGTTTTAAATTAAATGTTTTATTTTGTAATTCGAGTCTATTTTCTTCTGGTTGTTTCTATTCTCCTACATCCTTCCTTTTCGGGGATGAAAAGTTTTGAGTGGGGGAGAGTGTAACGACCCATAAATTTTGTAGTTTTATTTATTTAATTAATAGAATTTTGTGAAATTTTAAATAATAAAATTTTGAAATAAAAATTTAATATTTGAAATGCGTCTAGCTAAACATAGCAATCGGTAAATTTGCATCTGAAAATATGAAAGTTTATTTCGTGCGTAATTTCATTTCAATTTAATCAATTAGGAATTGATGAAAATAAAATGTTTTCGAAACCTAAATATTTTTACATAGAAAAATTCTAAACCATCTTCTGCGAAAGATGTCATTTTTCGTTTTTCCAAATTTGGAGTTCTTTAGCTCCGTCGATCTTATTTTTCTGCGTTTTTGCTGCATTTTTCACTAATAGAAAATTCGAATTTTTATAATTCAACCGTAACACTGATATATGTATACTGTTTTGATCGTCACGCCGTGCTAATCTCTGCGGTATATTCAATTCAGTGTTTTGAAGTCTGGTACGCAGTGGAATCGTCGAAACGATTTCGTATCGGTACCGGTTTGTAAAATCTTTTGTTTCTAATCCAGTCTTTCATATTCCACAGCTCAAAATCAGTAGTCATCGGTTTTAAATATTTCCTTGAATTCAAGGTAATTACTTTTTATGTTTTCAAGGTTTCAAAAATTTATATTTTATTTCGTTCATTGGAAGGAAAAGATATATTATAAACATTTGCGCTTCCTCTGAACTATTTCGTTTAACCCGCTGTCATTATTTTGCTTCATCTACATTTCATATTCCCTTTGCAACCTCATCACAACCATCACCGAGCAAGGATTTCACCACTCCTCCACCTCCGTCACATGGCAGTAACGCACAACCCATGCCGGCCTCTAAGCATCGACCATCTCTTCTCCTCCTTCCCTACAGTGCACCAAACCGTAGCCAAGCACCGCCCTGTCACCGAGACCGTCGCCTACTACCAAGAACCCCTCCTTTCCAGCTTCTCGACTCCACTGCTTCCCTCCTCCCTTGCCCGCGGCCTTCGATCTGCTCGCTGGCCACCAGAGCCTTCGCATAGAACCGACCTCTGCCTCTAAACCCCGACACCGAGCATCTCCAGCCGAGACCCAGGCACCTCCTTCCTCTGCGACCTAGAGACCAGCCACTCTGGTTTCCTGCTCCTATTCCTTTTGCCAAAACCCTTGCCTTGACTGATGCCGCCTACCCGAGCTCTTCATCTCGCCGACCACCCGTCCACGTATGCAATCCTCCAAGTCAATCATTCTTCCACCTTCTGAGCCAACACATGCGTCGAGCACGGCAACCACCATCAAAACCTTGACCCACGCCTCTTTTCTTCTCTGTATAGGTTAGTTAGTTTTTTTTATTTGCTTTAGGAGGTGGATCTATTTCATATTATAAAAATTATATTACCTGAAGTAGTTTTGTTCCTTTGTTTTCATCTTACTGTGATAGGTAAATATATATATTAGTATATTTTATTATATGTAGTGTAAATGTTAGTTTATACAAAATTTTAAGTATACAATACTACAGTATTTTATATACTATTAGCTCTTGTAAGTGGCACCCATAAAACTATATATAATGTTGCTGTGTTGAAACAGTTTTATGCATAATATACAGTATGGTTTTATATTGATTTGGAAGAAAAATATACGCATAATATATGTAGGATTATGTTGCAGTTTATATATTAGTTCATAAATATACATATGTATAAGTTTTGATATAACGGCTATGTGTTTGTATAAATTTCAAATCTTTCAGTTCATATGAGTAAAAATATATTATATGTAAGTTTCATATGCATTGATATTTATATATTGATTGTCCGTTTGCATACATACGTCATAGTTCAGATTTTAAAAGAAAATTTTATTTTTCATATGATATATGATGTATGTTGTTGTCTGTCTGCATATATCTATAGTTTCAAGGTAGGTGGGTTATATAAACAAAATTATGTAGTCATTGTTAGATATAGATATCAAACATTTGTTTATATATTCTATAAGTTATATATGTATGTATATATTAAAATAAATTGTTTATATTGATTTTATAATAAATATTGATATTTGGATTTTCTTTACAAATGTGTGTGTGTGTGTGTCTATATATGCTACTTTAAATTTGAGTTTAAAATTTTACATTAATTTTTAGAGAAGAGATATATGGATATTATATTTTTATGTTCTATCAAGATGATTCCGATTATCTTCATCGATCCAGTCCTAATTTGGATTTAGTCTATTTTTATTATCAGCTTTAATCGTTGAATCTGTGCCGATTTTGCTTTGCTTCGATTCATCATTCAAATTCTAGTGTTAGCATCAGCGTGCGCATCCGAGTCATTTTCTGTACTCTCTAGCCTCAAAAGGTGAGAAATCACTCACGAATAATGTTCTTTTATTTATTAAATTTGATTTCAATTGAAACGATAATTGAAATATGTTGTTGTTAGTTATTTACACCGTTATATATATGTTAATACATGTATCAGTGCGCTTGTGACATCTGACACCATTATCTATTATTTATACGATAATAATCCAGTTGGTTAATAATTGATTAATTGTTGGATGTTTACATTGGACGTTAATTAATAAATGTTTAAAGTGATAAATAATGTGCAATTGAATATTATATAGGATAGTTAATAATTTAAAAGTGATATATGTGTTGAAGTTGATTAGTTAAATTTGACCCTTTTAAATGTTAAATTAATCGACACGTAGAAATTTGGTTAATTTCACCTTAATCCATTTAAATATATGTTATTTAAATTAATGTAGTATGAAATTTGAATGATAGATATCAGGTTAAGAACCCTATGAACATTAGTGTAATAATCTTTAATCTACATGAAATGATGGTGCAGATTCTAGAAATAATTATATTAATTTGCACAAACAACAATGTGAATTAATACGATTATTTTGGGATTATTTGAATAAATTATTGAATTGTTATTGATTATTGTTATTGCTTGTTTATTTACTTTGACGCCATCCCAGTTATCACACTGCAAGTTCCCTTTGCTATGCTTTGATTTTGAATTGAAATGGAATCGGGTTGAAATGATAAATACCCAAATAAAACTTTGACTTAGGATAGAGAATTAATTAAACCCGATTGGTCAATAATTTGATTTAAAAATAAAAATAAAGATTTTATTTGAATAAAATAATAAGTGTTTTAAATGAAGTTTGAATTTGAATTCTTGTGAAATTTAAATGTTAATACTTAATAATCTGAAACAAAATATTAACAAAGTAATGGATGAAAGAACGTTGTTTAATCTAAGAAATGATTGAATTAATTTTTGAAATTATTTAATAAATAAGTTTTGAAATTATTTAACAATTAAGTTTTGAAATTATATAATAATTTAATTAGATTGAATTATTTAATAATTAAATAAAATTGAATTCTTGATAAGTGAAATTGAACTTCTTTAATAAGTGAAATTGATTTATGTAATAATTAAGTTTTGGAAATTTCTTTAAAATAAATAAGTAAATACGTGAAATTGATTTTCTTCAACAAGAAATACAATGTGAATTATGTGTTGAAATAAATTTAAGACTTGTAATTTAAAGAATTTGGTTTGACGAATCTAATTTAATTCCATTTGTAAGTTTTGATATAATGGAGTTGAACTTAAGGGATTGATTTAATGAATTGGAAATTAAATAGAAATTGTTTTAAATGATAAATTAACTTAACGAGGATTGAATGAAATCGATCGGTGAATTTAAATTGATTTGAAAGATAAATTAAATTTATCTAAATGATTACGGAACGAAACTTATATACAAGTCTAAATAAACACTTGAATTGTTTTAAATCAAATTTTGAATTAGAATTATAGAGTTTTGAAATGGTAACTTGGAAGTTGAACGTAAATTATGGAAATTGGTTTAGGAAGACAAATGGAATGTTAATTTACAAATTTTAAATGAAATTGAAAGTGATTTGGTTTTGAAATATATTAAACGACCAATCGGTATAATAATTACGAAAATTATTAAAGAAACCGGAATCGGTTAGGGACATACTCTCTGTCTAAACCAAAAACCACTTTAATAACTATACGCGGAGTGTAATCCAGAATGAAGTGGTTGGAATAATGTACGTGATGACTGAAGAAAGAGAACGATAATGGATAGCCTTGACACTTGTGTCAAATTGGAAATGACTAAAACAGGAGCCGTGCCGGGCCAAATGGGGTTAGGCACCTCGAGCGAACACACTTTTTTGTAAACTACTCATTACTTGTTATTGATTGGTGTGCACCCTCGAAATTTTGGGAGTGCTGTTTCATGGTGTTGCGATCATTGCGGCGATGCGTTCTCACCTGTCCGGATCAGGCAAACGGTAGTTTCACTACCTTGGGTTTTGTTATCCCGCTTTTTGGCAAAGCCGCGATACCAAAAGATCGATCAAGAACAAAAGACAGTTCGTCTTAGAGATTGGTTGTACTTCACTTCGTTATGGATATCGATGAATTTTTGTCCGAGCCCGGATCGGGCTACAATTGATAAGGCATGACAAGCAAGGCCATTAAAGTCAATGTTCTAAATTTCAGGTTAATCGGAGGTTGTATGAGCGAGATATGATCGATTCGAGTGAATTAAAGAATGTCGTTCGAACCCATCCGAAGGTGGAGGAGATGCTCACTTCGAACCCATAGGATTCGAACCCATCACTGCTTGTCAAGTTCGAATCCATCAGCCACCATGTACTTCGAATCGATCGAGTTCGAATCGATCAGGCATGATATTGATCACTTCGAATCGACCGGATCGAACCCATCAGATAGGAATCCCCTCAACAAAGTTCGAACCCATCGGCCTACATACGCTTCGAATCGATCGGTTCGAACCCCAGCGCTGCTTCGTGTCGACCATCCTCGAACCCATCTTTGGGCACCACGCTTGACTTCGTACCCATAGAGAAGCATTAGTTCGAATCAACGGAGCCATCAGTGGAACGCGCTTGTGCGTATCGATCTAATTGAAGTTCGTCAGTTCGTATCCATCAGCTTCTGATCGATACGAACGAACGTGTTCCTATCGATAGGAACAAGCGTGCAAAACAATTGTTATCAAATCGAACTATGCAACGTACCTCGATACAAACGAGGCGAAGAACATAGATGCGAAGCGTTCAACCCGGAGAGAAGACCGGATCGACATGAAGGACGCGCGCCACGTCACTACAGAACCACGTGCATCCATCGGTTCGAACTCATGGGTTCGAAATGATCGGTTCGAACAAAACAGCCAACCGAAAATCATCAACTCGAATCGATCGTATCTCCTAAACCACTGATCCAAATGCAACTAAATTTTCACGGTAGCTTCCATACAAGGTAAAGATTGTTCCTGCCAAGTTTCAGCTCGATTGGATCATTTTTTGATGGGTTCGAAACCACTTCGAATCGATGTCAGACCAAGTCGAAACTTGGTGGGGTCGGTCGCGTGGGCCCACTCACGTGCCAGAAGAAGTCTCCCGAAGTTTGAGCGAGATCTGGGCCTCCTACGCCTATAAATAGCACCCTGAAGCCTTCAGAAAGGGGGACCTTTCGGAGCTTCCACCATTGAACGTCCAGACTCTGCCGGATTGAATTCCATACTTCATTATCGCGGTTGTATTCCGATTTCAAAGCTATCATCAACTGTAATCCATTGTAATCGATTAATATCATCAAGTGAATCAATAAAGAGAGAACCTTCAAAGTGGACGTAGGCAAGATCACCGAACCACTATAAATCCTATGTTTGTGATTGTTATCTGTGAATTATCGTGATCGTTGTTGCTTAGATCTGAATTCTATATTGATTGTTGCTGCTCTGCGTTGATAAACGGGTGCTTTCACGACTATTGGGTGTTTGTGGTCAATTTTGACGCAAACATTTTGGTGCTTTCATTGAGAGGGCTAATTCAGGAGTTCTACCAATTAGAAGTTGATTCAGAAAGTTTGGAAGTTCAGATTTGAGAAATTATGATGAGACAATCGAGCAGAAGGCCAAGGCCAGAGCAAAGTCGGCATGAAGGGAGTCAAGAGGCTTCTTAAGGTGCGAACCAAGCTTCAATCTTCATCACCAGGGACGAGATGGAGACAATGATGAAGAAACAGGAGGAATTGATCCAGAGTTTGTTTCAACAGATAGGACAATTTGGTGCACAGAATCAAGGAGTAATCGGACCTCAGAACAGAGCAGGACCATCCGGCGTAGCACCTGGGTTAGGGGTCACACACATGGAGAATGTTGACCCAATCCCAGAGAGAGAGGGGAACATCTGTACAACCTGGGAGTAGCAAAGAAGTGAACACTCAGTCAAGGGGGCAGATTCTAGAATTCCCTCATGAACTCGGGGGGCAGGTCGAAAGCAATGAACAAGGATTGCATCTTGGAGACGAAGATAAATTGGCACAAATGGTTAGGCGAGCCAGGAGAGGCGGACTAACAAACAAAGATCTTGAAGACGTAAACAGGAGTCCCTTTACTCCTGCAATTAGGATGGCTAGGAACCCACCAGAGTTTAAGTTGCCATCAATAGAGATGTATGATGGAAGGACGGATCCCGCGGTCCATTTGACGAGGTACATGAGGCATATGGAGGTGCTGGGGGCATCACAAGAGGTTATGGCCCGGTGCTTTCCATTATATCTGACAGATATCGCAGCATTATGGTTTAGGCAACTAGAGAGCGACTCCATAGGAACATGGGCAGACTTGACTGAAAGATTCATGAGACAATTTAGGGTTCACATTGCGAGACCCAAGAACGTAATGAGTTTAGAAATTTTGAAGTAGAAGGCTGGAGAGACTTTGAGTAGTTTTCTGACGCGGTTCAATGCGGCAGCAGCATCGGTGGATCGGCCATATCCATCCATGGTTATGATGGCAGCTATTTCCGGAATAGCTGATGGTACGGATTTCAAAAATTTATTGACAAAAGATCCACCTATGGATCTAGGAGAATTCTATCTTGAGGCGGAAAAGTTCCTGCGATTGGAAGACGCGAGTGCAGAAAGAGAAGAAGGAGATGAGCTCAATGTTTACACGGTCAAAGATGGAAATCCACCTAAGAAAGGTACAGAAACTAGCAAGGGGAAGCGAAAGGCTGAGAGTGGCTATAACAGGTCGATGCGACCACGAAAGGAACCAAGATTTACCACATATTCTGAGCTGAACGAGAATTTAGAGCGAATCTATCAGGATACCAAAGAACAGGTCCCGTATCGCAGACCAATGCGAAGGGACCCAACTTCCGACGAAAGGAAATCAGATAAGTATTGCATATTTCATGAACTGAACGGTCATAACACTAATGATTGCAGGCATCTGAAGGATGAGGTGGAAGGGCATATCAGGAACGGTATGCTCCTTCAGTATGTGAGGAAACGGACTCCAGCAGTGGAGCCAGAGCGCCCACCGTCTACCTCAACTAGAGGTGGCCGTGAGTCGGGACAACGTCTAATTATCCATTGATTGACTGAGATAACGATGAACCAGTTGTAAACCTCTCACTGATACGGTTAAATCATTTACACATGTGAGCGATCGCGCACGATCCGTAGGCATGCTCTGAATGACTACCAACCGCATCATAGTAAGGGTTTACACTTTGACATCCCTGCTTTGCCTTTTGCTTTGATTTTGATTTGAACATTTAGATTCTGTTTGTATGGACATTTCTGTTGTGAGATTCGTATAACCATTGCTTTAATATTTGCAATTCCACGAAAGATTTATTTTCACGCCCGTTGGATCGCGAAAGGTCCACGAGCACCTTCTGTATGGCGATGAACCGCCAGAGTCTTTGATTCAGAAACTTCCCCGAACTTGAACTCCGGTATCGATAATACTAAGTCCCCCCCGGGCACACATAATTCGCCTCGATCGACAAACGATCGCGAACGATCACAAATCGCCTCGAACGGCAAACGATCGCGAACGGTCACAAATCGCCTCGAACGGCATCCGACCGCGAACGATCACGATTCACTTATATGGCAGCTGATCGCGAACGATCACAATCTACCTCAAATAGCACCGACCGCGAATAGTCATGATTCACTCAGTATGAAATCCGACCTCGAACGTTCACCATTTGCCTTGAATGACCCTTGATCGCGAACGATCAAAAATCGCCTCGAACGACATCCGACCGCGAACGGTCACGATTCACTTATATGGCAGCTGATCGCGAACGATCACCATTTACCACGAACGACATCAACCGCAAACGGTCATGTTCCATCCTTTGCCGCGAACGGCGCAGACCGCGAACAGTCCCGATTCACCTCAAGTGGCATACGATCCCGAACGATCGTCATTTGAGGACATATGAAACTATCAAGTTCTTTGCAGGTTGATGATAAGATATGAGTATCAACTCAAGGCATTACAAAACACACCTTCCGGCCGCAAGGCATGTTTTGGGGGGCAAATGTTATTCCGCTTTTTGGCAAAGCCGCGATACCAAAAGATCGATCAAGAACAAAAGACAGTTCGTCTCAGAGATTGGTCGTACTTCACTTCGTTATGGATATCGATGAATTTTTATCCGAGCCCGGATCGGGCTACAATTGATAAGGCATGACAAGCAAGGCCATTAAAGTCAATGTTCCAAATTTCAGGTTAATCGGAGGTTGTATGAGCGAGATACGATCGATTCGAGTCAATTAAAAAATGTCGTTCGAACCCATCCGAAGGTGGAGGAGATGCTCACTTCGAACCCATATGATTCGAACCTATCACTGCTTGTCAAGTTCGAATCCATCAGCCACCATGTACTTCGAATCGATCGAGTTCGAATCGATCAGGCATGATATTGATCACTTCGAATCGATCGGATCGAACCCATCAGATAGGCATCCCCTCAACAAAGTTCGAACCCATCGGCCTACATACGCTTCGAATCGATCGGTTCGAACCCCAGCGCTGCTTCGTGTCGATCATCCTCGAACCCATCTTTGGGCACCACGCTTGACTTCGTACCCATAGAGAAGCATTAGTTCGAATCAATGGAGCCATCAGTGGAACGCGCTTATGTGTATCGATCTAATTGAAGTTCGTCAGTTCGTATCCATCAGCTTCTGATCGATACGAACGAACGTGTTCCTATCGATACGAACAAGCGTGCAAAACAATTGTTATCAAATCGAACTATGTAACGTACCTCGATACAAACGAGGCGAAGAACATGGATGTGAAGCGTTCAACCCGGAGAGAAGACCGGATCGACAAGAAGGACGCACGCCACGTCACTACAGAACCACGTGCGTCCATGGGTTCGAACTCATGGGTTCGAAATGATCGGTTCGAACAAAACAGCCAACCGAAAATCATCAACTCGAATCGACCGTATCTCCTAAACCACTGATCCAAATGCAACGAAATTTTCACGGTAGCTTCCATACAAGGTAAAGATTATTCCTGCCAAGTTTCAGCTCGATTGGATCATTTTTTGATGGGTTCGAAACCACTTCGAATCGATGTCAGATCGAGTCGAAACTTGGTGGGGTCGGTCACGTGGGCCCACTCACGTGCCAGAAGAAGTCTCCCGAAGTTTGAGCGAGATCTGGGCCTCCTACGCCTATAAATAGCACCCTGAAGCCTTCAGAAAGGGGGATCTTTCGGAGCTTCCACCATTGAACGTCCAGACTCTGCCGGATTGAATTCCATACTTCATTATCGCGGTTGTATTCAGATTTCAAAGCTATCATCAACTGTAATCCATTGTAATCGATTAATATCATCAAGTGAATCAATAAAGAGAGAACCTTCAAAGTGGACGTAGGCAAGATCGCCGAACCACTATAAATCCTGTGTTTGTGATTGTTATCTGTGAATTATCGTGATTGTTATTGCTTAGATCTGAATTCTATATTGATTGTTGCTGATCTGCGTTGATAAACGGGTGCTTTCACGACTATTGGGTGTTTGTGGTCAATTTTGACGCAAACAGGTTTTGCCTCATGTGCCTTGTCATACTTATATCCCTATATACGCCACCACTACGAATTTGTTTTGTGTTATACCTATGGAGTACTCCCTGATATCCCACTAGTTTACGGTGAAGTTTACAGCGTTGTATAGTCTATGACACTTATATATAATGTGTTAAGGAGGATAATGGTAATGCCTTAACACTATTTTGATACTTTATATTACTGATAGGCATTATCTACTTAGCATACACTACTACTTAGTAGATAGTTTAACTTATCCTTAGAGGATGATTATTCCAACGTCCTTTGAGCTACTTGTATTTCAGTTGTTATTTCACTTGAGTTGGATTTATTGATATAAGAATGTTAATCCTGACTCGAGTGCTTTGTGTTTTGCTTTACGCTCGGGTCAGACTGAGTGTACCAATATTCAAGACTCACTTTTGGAGTTGGAGCTTCGCTTGGAGATCCGGCTATCTATCCAGCTTTCAGATATTCAGTTGATTCTAGTGATATATTCTAATTCTTGTATTTGACTATTGTATTCGAGACTTCTGTTGTAACATATTTAACTCTGTTATATATATAGTAGCTTCATGAACTACTATCTTTGTTTCCGCTGCATTTATTACTCTGTGTCCGTGATCTGTGATTATTTATTTACTATATATGTTTAGTTTTTCCAAATTTAAATTAAAAATTTGGTATTTTGAATTATTCAAGTCCGACATGTGCGGATGCGAATAGTCCAAAATAGCGGGTCGTTACACATAAGACCGTCCTACCTCTGTAACTAGATCGTAACGAATATGTCATCCCCTAGTCGTTACCGACCTTCAAACCGGGTGCCCGAGCATACAAACCACATTAATTTACACCATGAACGTCATAGCGAGAAGAAATATATCTAGAAGGGGATGATCATATCCTAATTGGAAGTGGCCACTTAACCTTGTCGCATCTTACCCTGTTTCGGTCATTTCCAGTTGATGAGGCTTGAGGCAGCGATTACCTTTTCACATATCACATATCACATCACTTTGAATACCACACGGCCATTTCCGTTGACTACTAATTGCCTTCCACAAAAATACAACACTTGATCTCGTATGTTTCAAGTAGGGTGTTAAGCAAGGAGAAGTTGCCTTCTCAACCACCATTGATGTACGTTTGTAAAAAGCAATGTACGTAATCTTTAGAAATGCAATGTTAGACAAACATCCATACAAGTTGTCGAGGAATAGGACAAACCGATGGCACTCTCCTACTACCACTAGTAGCGAATAGTCGTTGCAATCCGAAAAATCTCCACAACGAGAAGACCGCTGCTATAAGTAACTCTGTAATGGAAGCTACCCAGAGCATGTCAAAAAACAGTCCTCGCTCTATGATGATCCACGGTCTTTAATAATCATCATCTTTAACATGTCTTCACATTCGAATGTATATATTGATTCGAAGTGGTTTTCGGATAGGAATCACCTAGATCCGACCCTGGTTCCTTCGAAGCCAATTATCGATTTTAAAGATGTTAAGTTCAAATGTGGATATCAATTATCAATCAATTACTTCATCTTTTATAAAATATATTTCTTAGATATATATTCTTTTCAATTTCTTCCGTTTTATTTTCAAGAGTATATGGAATCATTAAACCTCATTTATCAAATCATTTGGTTTATTTAAACCTTTCTTAAATCCTGTAATAATTCTAAATCATTTCCTCTTTTACTTAGGAAAACTTTTCCAAATTATTCATTAAATCTTAATCAAAGGTTTCTTACATTCAAGCTATAAATTTTAACTTAGAGAAAATTCCAAAATCATATATTAAATCATAATAAAAGATTTCTTTTTTAACTTCAAATCATATTCTTGCAGATGGAAGATTTTCATAACGGAGTACTACGGCCACGTTAAATATGGTAAATTTCATCTCTAGGGACTAATGGCAAGTAATCCTACATTAGGAATATCTTTGTCTTCAACAGTCTTTGTCTTAGAGTAATTCTAATCAAATCATTCTTTTTCTTTGGATAATATTTCAATTTCCCTAACTTAACTCTCGATCCAAATTACATAACTTTTAGGCGGGTTAAAAACAATGTTATTTAAGACATCGTTTACGATAACCTAAATCGATTTTTTTACAAAACATTTTTGAGTAAATAGGATCATAGAAATCATTATAATTTTATTCAACATCAATTTGCTTGTTCAACAAGTGCTATGGGAGGAATAACGGTGAAATCACCTTTTAAATTCCACGAATAGAACGAGTTCCCTCTTAGGATTTTGATACCAAGTATAAGAAGATTATCTCTGCGCAATCCAAGTCGTAATTTATTTATTTTAGATATTTCTTAAATTTTGGATAATACTAAATTTCTACTATTTTGGAAACTTAATACAATCATTTTATTTCAGAGCATCCGGGCTTTCCTTTCGATCTGTTCCACCCCTCGCCTAAGAAAAGAAAACATAGGCCAGGTAAGTTCAGGGCACTAGTTGCTCCATCCCTAACCTTAGTTAAACACCTTATTTTATCTTTCTAGATCTCACAAGCTAAAAAAATGTACTATTCCTTTCTGCATTACTCAATTTGTAATTATATTCAATCTTCTTCGCTTTTTGTTTAAGTGGTATAAACAATTCCTCTTACCCATTTATTCAAAATCTCATTAAAACTTCCAAATCATCTTTAAATGACTTAATTATTCTTTTAAAATTATTCACAAAATATATAAGAAAGAATTGTTAAGTTTAAAACTACGTTTCAAAAGTTATTAAAAACTGCTGTGAAAAGCGTTGCGAAAAGGGTTACAAATAGCGTTATAAAAGGTATATTCTTCAAAATGACTTTTATACCATTTAGATATCCTTATTTCCAGCTTAAATTACCTTCAAAACGTTTAAAAAGATTTTTAGAATTCATTTCATGTTTTTAAAACATTTGAAATATCAATTTTAAACTTTGGTCACTTTACTACAAAAAGCGCGATTTTTCTGGAAAATTGATTTGGACTAATTTTAAAATATATAAGATGAAATCTTGATTTTATTTATTTATTCATTTAAACATATTAAATGTTTATAAAACATTTCTAACTCATTTTAAAACTATTTTCAAAAGGTTTAAGCATTCCATATACACCATTTCATCTTCAATAGGAAAGTGATTTCCTTTGTGCTTATCGATGTGTATTAACGTGACCTGATAAAACAATTTAACAATCATATCAATTAATCAATACTTGATGATCAAAGCGTATATAAGCATCCATAGAAATCATAACACAACATCAAACATGTGTGTGTGTCTATATATATATAAATAGAGATGCTAAATAGAGTTTCTCACCATAACCAAAGCGATTAACTTCCTACCAACATTCTAATCAACCAACACTACACTAATTAGTTCATACTCCATTTAAACAATAGCAAAAGGCACCCTCTCCCTTCCAATAGCTTGGTCTAGGCTTTAGATGGAGATTGAATGAAAGTACAGAGAAGAAGCTAAGCTTTGAACTTAAATTCCCAAAATTAGACACGAAAAATAGGTAATCTTCTCTCTTGTTTTAAACTCTCTTACTCTCAAAATTTGAAAACCTTGTTAAGTGAAAAGTTTCTGCAAATTATTTTCTCTTGAATTTTAAAAAAATAACTTGATTTTGATTAGTTTGGAGGAAGATGTGATAGAATGAAGAAGAGGTATTGTCGTATTAACAAAATTGAAGCCCGAAAATGCACTTCAAAGAATTGAATTTTTGGTATAACAATCCTCAAAACTGGAAAACGCAATCATTATAAAAGTTGTAGCCAGTAGAATTTTATATGGTTTAAAAAATAATTGCTTGATCTGGATCTGTTATGATCAAGTTATGATCAAACAAAATGGGCTATTCTCTGGCTTAAAAACTGAGCCAGAGAATGCAATGGAAAGAAGTGTGTTTTTGACATAGTTAACTTTAGAAAAAGACAAAGTGGTCAGCACGAAACTTGTAGCCATTGGAAAAATACATCATTTGATTAAAATAATTTTGCATTTTGATTCCGTTTTGTAGAAGTTATGAACAATAGAAGAAGAGTTAAATATGGAAAAAAAATAGGAGTTTGATTTGAAGAGGATGAACATTAAATTCTTTTGAATATTTTGCAAATATTTTTACATTATTTCTTTCTAATTTTTTTATATGTCATAGAATCCATTAAAAAGAAGAGGAAGAAGATGAAGAAAATTGAGAAAAGAAGAAGAAAAAATGTGAATGAAGATGAAGAAGGAGGTGGGTATTCATAGAAAAAGAATGAAGTGGTAAATTTACCAAAATAATCTCTTACCAAATTACCAAACTAACTTTACTTCAAGCTAAAGCAACATCCACTTTTTCAATACTTAGCATCAACCTTTCACTTCTTACTTTATGTCTTAGTCACTTAAAGATTTAGTAAATAAAAGTAATTATTTTGTTGGATTTTGATTTGATGTGATTTGATGTGTACTTTTCTTGCTTTTGTTAATGCTTACTTACTTTTACTAATGACTTCTAGAACTTTCTAATCTTATTTAGTAAAAGTAAACATGTTTAGTTACTAAAATGTGTAATATATGTTAAAAAATGTTAACAAAGGTGCGATAATGTTGCGGCAACTTATTTTGAACATAACGTTAATTTTCGACAAAACGTTTTACGGTCATATTTTGACGTTTTTGTTAGACTATTTATCTATGTAAACCAAACTTCAAAATAAATTTCTTATTATATTTAAATAATTAAAATATTTATTTGACTTATAAAATAATATAAAACAATATCCAAATCTATTTGTTAAAATAGGACATCAATTTATCAGTATGCAACGCAATTTGTCAATTTTATAATAAAATGTTTTATATATTTATCGAACCATTATAAATTAAATTAATTTTGTTATTAAATGAGTTTGATATTGATTACATATATATATTTAAAAGGAATTATTTATCCTTTAAATAAATTTCAAGAATATTTATCCTACTTTATCGAAATCCGACTTTTGTCAAATTTACAATGGAAATCAAAAATCTTTATAAAAATAAATTTGTCATTCTTATTTATCATATAAAACATGATTGTTTAAGTTTGAAAATTATACATTTGAATATTTAAATAAATTAAATATTACATTTTCAAAGTTGTAAAATTACGGGTCGTTACAGCTAACATGTTCGTTGCGATGTAAATCCTAGCATTTAGATACAGGTATGTTAAACTATGCACACTGTGTATATTGAATGTGCACGTACATGTACTTGTGTATATGACACGTATGTACATAATATATAACGTATAGATAATATCAAACTAAATCACTTTATTAATAAATTAAACAAAATAATGATTTATCAAAATTTATTTAGATCAGATCTAAATAAACGTAGACTTCATAGGCCACTTAGGTCTTATTCCATTTCCTTCTTAATTTCATGGTTATTACTCTTATGGATGCCATTAAGGCCTTATGCCTTTATAACGTCTTAATGTCAAGTTCATTATACTATCGACCACCGCAAAGTCCATGTACAGTCATCTTCGTATCGTGTCATGAATTGATTTTCAGATGCCACTCGACCTTATACCGTATTCTTTGTATAATGTCATAAATAGATTCTTAGGTTCCACTTAAGACCATACGCCAACACTTTCATCATTCACACCACTCAAGTGTAACGTCCCCAATTTTGGGGCTCGAAACTAACCAGTATAGATGATGTAGTCATCTATATATTAATTTCTAGTGACAAAATGTGGTAATGTTAATTTTATCACAACATCAGAAGCACAAGAATATGAATTTTTCTTAAACATAATTTCAAAACAAACTTCAACATTTTCATTTCAACAATAACATTTCATATTCATTCCTAAAGTTGTCCTGGGTCAGATAAAATACAATTATTACAAAATACTCTAAGAGCAGCATATGATGATGCCCTTAGTTGATTAGAGTTTAGTAATAGACTGTTATAACATCTATCATTACATACATTCCAATAGAATAAAACTTTTAATACATCGGATTATATTTGTAAATATAAACCCTTTGATAACTAGAGTTCACTACAAGAAAAAACATCATTGATGGCAACTATTCTCAACGCTTCTCCCTTGTATGCGGTCGAAAAAAATCTTGGAGGGAAAATTTTTATGTGTGAACACTAAGAAAACGTAAATTATATAACTTTGCTGCCTTATTTCTTCACTTCCTCTATTTACTTTTCTCAGCCTTTCATCTTGTTAACTCCTTCACCACTTAAAACCGAATTAATCCTCTCTTCGAATCACCGAAATTCGCCTTCATCACTACCTCTTCATCGTGCAGACATCTCCCATCACCATTCTTTCGATTTCGAATCTGAATCATCACCGCTAGCTTTTCCCTCTACGGGTACTTATTTTCAACTATTCGTCGATTTTATTTAGGTTTAAAATGGGTTCTTCAATTAGGTTAATCATTCATTAATTTTGATTTTGTTATTTCAGTATGTGTTTCTTCGATTGCCCTACATCAAAATTCGTTGGATTGGCTTTGTTGGTAAACCGATGTGAACGAGTTTATTAAGAATGTTGTATGTTAATAAGTTTATTTAAACAATATGGATATCTAGGTAAATAGGGTTTTTTGTTGTTTTTAATTAGGTTCATTTATCGTTATTTTCTGCGATAGATTAAGATACATGGATAGTGATAAGCCTGCACTGGAGATTCCAGACCTAATAAATATATTGCTACAAATAAGCTAAAAGTTCTGAAAGTTAAAATTCACAAGGATCTAGAGCAAACTGAATATGAAATTGATTTTTTATAGAATGAGTTGAAGTCCTTAAACAGTGAAATAGAAAACCATATTGTTCAGTACTCATCACCAAAGATTAAGCGCTTCTCTGAGCATGATTCTTGTTCAACCAATGTTGCAGTACCTTTAAATGCATGTAATAGATAAATTATCAAAGGAATCACCCAATGAAACATAACCTGTTAAGAATGAGTGCAATGTAATACTTACAAATGAGGTATCACAAACAACGTCTAATGTTAAAGACGTATTAGAAGTAATCGAGGAATCAATTATTAGTGTTGATAACATGTATACAAGCTCAAATAATATGGCGAAGTCTTAATATGGATTCTAACAACAATGCTGTGAAAAATGCTTTGCAAGAATTTGATAGACTTATGCCAATCAAGCAACAAAAAATTGGCATTTGGGAGTCTGATTTTATTTTAGCATGCAGAAAAAATGACATCTATATCAAATAGAAGTTTGCTACATGGAAACAGGAACTTAAGATCAAGGAAAGGGTTCTTGCTATTAAATTCAAGGCATTACATCAGATATGGAAAGAGGATTTACACTTGCTCTTTTTAGGAAAAACGACCAAGGACATAAAAGTGCACTGAACTTTGTAGTAGTTCCTTGTATAGCACACGAAAGCATCAAGTTTCTATCCTTTCACGATTCACATCCCTAAGCGAGTTGTCTTTTTATCAAAATTCTACACTTATTTCATATTTTCTTTAAATATATGTAATATGAAGAATTTTGATTTATAACTGATATTGATTTGAGTACTGGAATGCATTAGGTACTTTTAGATTGCCTGGTCATAAATGCATTGATTTGCACAATCCTTTGTCTACTCACATTATATACATATTAGAGTTTAAGTTTTTCATTTATACCCATCTATCTATGGAATTTTAACAGTTAAAATTGAATTTACTTAGGGAGGTTTATGTTTACTGATATTTAAATGGGCATTTTGACCCAACTCTTGAATAATTACGTGCATGAAAATGAAACAGATTTTTTTCCATTGATTTGATCTAACCACCACTCAAAATCAAGGCTCGCTTTTGGTTTTTGTGATGTCCCGGAAAATTTGGGCAATATTTATTTAATAATTTCCATTAATAATTATTTTAAAGTGTGAAATATTGATTTAATAATCTAATTCAAACAGAAATTATCTTTTGAAAACTAATAATTATTTAGTTTGACAAATGTTACCTTTTCAAAATTTATAATAATGATAATGATAATTTAATTTGGGAATCTTATTCTTTTCAAAGTTAAAAATATTTAAACGATAAAATTTATCTTTCTAAGCTAATTTAAAAGATATTCTATTTATAATGTATATATGTGTATACATTGTAAATAGGGAGTTTGGTTTTAATTTTAATTTTAATTTAATAAAAATGTTTTCAAATTTACAATATATATGTGTATAAATTGTGAATTGGAAAAATTGATTGAAATTAATATAGAAACTTTTCAAAAGTTATTTAAAAATCTATCTTATACATTCAAAAGTAAGTAAAGTAAATATTTATTTTGTTTAAATTATATAATAATTTAAATTATATATTATAATAAAAGTTTATTTAGTTTTCTTTTAAAATTTGTTTTTTGAAATAGACTTAGTTCATATACATTAAAGTACAATGTTTTAGTTGAAACTTTGAAATGAGGTATAATTCAATATTCTTTTCTTTATTAAATTTTTCTTACTTGAAAATTTAGCTTTGAAAATATTATTTTAAAAAGATACAAATAAACATTAAAATATGTAATTGTATAAAGGTAATTCATATGTAAACACGTAAGGCTAATTGAAAATAAACATAAAAACATGTTAAAATAAATAAGAAATTTATTTAAAAGAATTTTAAACATTTATAAAATAAAGGAATTATTTTAATATTGAATTATAACATATGTAAGGTTATTATACCATGAGAAAGACAGTTGTAAATCATTCTACAACCTAATGTAACAAGTGGCAATATTAATTTATTTTTGAAAATAATCGTTTATAAATGCATGTAGAGAAATTTGAAAAATCATTTTTTTCTTAGTTCAATCTTTCTTCTCTTCAAAACTAAACTAAAAATCAGATTTAAAGAAAGTTCAAAACCAAATACAACTCAAGTTCAAAAATCTGCAAACAACAAATTCTATTGCAATTGTAAATCAACTACAGCAAATCTATAATCATTTTTCAAGTTTCAACTTCAAAGAGAAGATCAACTCAAACTCTAAGCAAAGGAAAAATGGAGGTTAACTGCAAAAATTTAAATCAACTACAGCAAGAAAGTAATTCAATTTCAATAATCAAAACTGGAAGCAAACTCACCAGATTCAACTAACAAATCAGCAACTTCAATAAGAAAATTCAATTCAAAACAGGAAGTTCAAATTTAGCTGTTATAGGAAACAATGCTCTCTGCTTCTTCATATGTGAGTAAACTTTTGTTTTTAAAAACAGTTTTTCTTTTTAAATCTGGATGAATCTTATTGCATGTGTGGTAATATGGCCTCTGATGATTGCTTGAGTTTGAATATCAATGTGTGTATATGAGTATGATATTGCCTACATACTGGTTTCTGAGTATTACATTTTTGTGCTATGTTGTTGATAACAAACCCATCATTATCACAAGATAATTTATAACTTCCTGTATAATCAAAATTTGACATTGATCACAGAAGGGAGATTGTTAATAACATTATATTCTTGTTTTTAAAAATAGGTTAAGGTAGAATTATTTAATAAATAAACTGTAAATATTGGGATTACAGTAAAATCAAGTTTTGGTTAAAAATTAATAACAACAATTTCACTTTTGAATTATATAGTCTGATTCATCTAAACGAATTATGAATTTTAGTGAAAATCTTGTGATTTTTAGTTTATAATTCGAAGAGTTGTTCGGTGATGAATGATTTTGGGGTTTTGGTCTTCTACCGTTGATCGACGAAGTTTGGTGAGTCGAGATTTTGCCTGAAGGTGGAGGAGAAGTGAGTGGTCACTGGAAAAATATTGTTGGATTTTTCTTTTGGATGTGGTGATTGGAATTTGTCAGACCAGGGTTTAAAAATCTGGATTGGGAAGACGTGGTAATTGAGATTCGTTCGTCACCATGGAGTGACCGGTCTCAATCGCTTGGGGGGGGGGGAATAGTCTCTAGGGTTCAAGACGCATTCATGGTCGAGGTTGCAAGTCTTCAGGTGGAGGCGTTCGTCGTCAGTGGATGTTTTTGCTGACCGAGTTATGGATAACTGTGGGATCGAAGTGCTCGATTTCGCCTCAGTGGATGTTGCGTCGTTCAGGTCCGTCGAAGGAGTCGGCAGGGTCAAGGTCGTCTTATGGATGGTCGTGGTGATGACCATCGATGATCGGATTTGATGTGCATGTGCACGATGGCTGATCGGTGCACGTTTTGAATTCCTGTTGAATCGCTGTTTTGAGTAGTAGTGCTTGCTTGGGTTGCTTCACGAAGGAGTTGGGGTTTTGTTTCGAAGCTTGGTGAAGATGCGAGTATCTTGGGAAAGAATTGAGATAGGCTCGGGAAATCGATGCATGGCCAGGGTGTGGTTTGATGTTGTATCGTGTACGACTCGAAGGGGTTGAGAACGCTAGTGTTGCTCAGTTGTTTTGGTCAGTGTCTGGTTTTAAGTAAAGTAATTTATTAGGTTTCAAAATATTATAAGGGTTTGATCAAGTCCACATTTTTTTTTAATTGATTTGATTTCAAAATTTTAAGAAGCAACTTAAAGTTTTAAGCAAAGTTTTAAACAGTTTTAACTGTATAAAATGTTTAAGTTGGAAAATATTGTTTTAAACAAATTTAAATTTTAAGGGAATGGATATCGATGAGAGCGGGATCGGGTTTCCAAATTTGGAATTCCGAAAACCACATCGATCCAAATTAAACGTTAGGTCGTGAATCTCAAGTGAAGAGTGAAGACTCAAGGTGTAAGGACTATTCGTTGTTAATACTCTGAGGGTGATTCCAATACGAGTTTAACGGGGGTAGTGCTTTCAGGTTCGAGATGGAGATTCAGAGTGCAAGGGCAAATGTCGTTAACTCTGAGGGTGATTCCAAAATGAGTGTAGCGAGATAGTGCCTTCGGTTCCGTTCGAACCCGGAACGGACTTGTATGGATTGAATGCTTTCAGAACATCGTCAGGTGGACGATGAGCGTTCTAAGATTAATGTGTCCTATAAAGGTAATCGTAGCCTCAAGCCTCATCAACTGGGAATGGCTAAAACAAAGGAGGTGCAACAAGGCTAAGTGGGTCATGCCCAAGTAGAACGAGATTTACCCCTGTCTAGAGGTCCCTTTTTATTCGGCTGTGTGGGAAGTTGGCGACAGCCATATGTGGGGTTGTCTTGTTCGGGACTGTCCAGTAAGGGATAGTTCCAGCTTTGTGTTGTAGGGGATTGGGAGTAATCCTCGGTACAGTGATCTAGGCCCCGTACTGTGACGGGTAGTACCCCAGTAGCCCTGCCATTGATGGAAAATCATTCTTCCTACGTGCCCTTTACGGTTTTGATTGAATTACCCACTTTGTGGCTAGTAGCAGGAATTTAATCATGTAACAATTTCGGCTATTTCTTATTTATTTGAAAACCCTAGACACTATTATAATATCACTGGATTTCCTATCAAATGTTTTGGTTAGCGTAAGGTAAAAACTTTCCATGTTTATGTGTGGGAAGTCTTACGTGATACCTTTTCTTTCCAAAGGATTTTCTAAAGTTAAGCAATTTTAAACCGTTTACTCACACCAGACCCCTGTCTGACACAGGTGTTTATTTTCTGTTTTATTAAACTCTTGGGTACTCATATTATGTATGAGTAGTCAAGGGATTCAGGATTGCTCTGACGAGTTCTGGAGGAGAAATGGAGCAGGAGGCTTCAGCGTGTAGATATATATAGAGTTTCCGCTGTGCTAGTATTGTATCTGTTTTCGGTGTTGTACATAAGTTGTAATTGCTAGGCAGGTGTTTATAACTGTCTAGTTTATGTTGTATTAGCCATATAATTGTGATGTATATGATACTATGTAATATCTTATGTGATATAATATAATTTATTCGTTCCGCTGTGAGATTCTGATGTTGTTTGTTTCTTTCTTTTCTATCTTTTCTCTTTTCTATCCCTTTCTTTCTTCTTAATGATGCGTCTTTCTATGGAATGAAAGGCGGGTCGTTACATTGTGGTATCAGAGCACTAGGTTGAGCGAATACCTAGGCTCTGGAGTGGTGTCTGTCTTGAGAGAGCGTATTTGTAATTTTGAATATATATATATATATACCTATTTGATTGGGTTACCTGTTCGGGTTTTCCAATATAAGTTCTAGAGGTAGGAGAGGTGGTGGTGTATGTAGCATGACTACCACTAGTGGTAGAGTCTGAGTAATTGAGGTTGGAAGTGAATCTGCTAGGGCAGTATCGGGTATCTTGAGTAGTTTTGCAGTTTGGTGTGAAGGATTTCACCGATCTTTGAAGGAAATCTTTTCAAGGTTCAGAGTTCATCTTTGGAATGTAAGCTTGGTTGCACTCGTGCGAGTGGATTTTCTTGAGTTTGGATCAGTTGGAAGTTCTGAAGCCAGCAATGGCATCTTGGCAACCTTAGGAAGGAGTTCTACCTGTGTTGGAGTTTGAGGCTCAGTTTGACAAGACATTTGTGCTTGGTTTGAAGTCGAGTTTCCTGAGAGATATCTGTCTATCTTGAAGGCTCTATTGTGGAAGTGGCCGATGTAGCTTTGTGATTCAAGGAACTTTTGGATAAGGAAGTCTTTATCAGCAGTGGCAGCTCGGAGGTGTTGAATGGGATGTCAGGAAGATCTCTTGGCTTAGTTGTATCCTAGAGGTGGAGTCCGGAAGCAGCAGAGCGGACCGTTTCTTCGATGGTTCAGGCGTCTTTGTGATTCTTTTGTCAGTAGACCGGGCAGATAGTGAAGCTTGCCCATTTCTTCTGGAAGCTCAGCTGGGTGTGATGTTTGTGGTTGAAGGTGGACCACTAGTTTCTTCTTTGGTTAGAAGGCTTAAGCTATTCTGATTTGTGAAGAGAGAACGGTTTCTTGGAATTTGAACTGAGAAGAATCGCAAAAGTGACTTGCGATGGTTCGGAAGTTCTCCTAGTAATCTTTGTTCGGATTGAAGCATCTCTAGAGGATGTTGGAATTATCCAAGCGGTTTGATATTTTTCGGATATCTTCGAAGGAGTTTAGGTTTGCATCCACATCAGTAGACTGAGTTCTAAATCGACTTATTTCTTGGAGCTTTACCGGTTGTTCAGCCTAGTATGAGGGAGGTTTTTGTGAAGATGGCAGGATTGATCGGATCTAGTTTTCTGGTTGAATTTTTGCTGTGGTGTTTGTAACCGAATCAGATAGGTCACTGAGATTTTATGAAATTTAATGGACAATGTCTCCGGAATGGGTTGATCAAGTTTGTGCTTGTGTTCATCAACAGCATTCTTATCCTCCTCAAATAAGAGTTGTGCAGCGGAAGCATAGTGGCAGCTGTTCCAGAATAGAAGCAACCCTGGATTCATTTGAAATTTGTGTTTGTCATGGATCAGAGGACTTCTACAGGAAATTCATTTTGAGTATGGAGGCTTAGGCGTCTTGTGCATCTGTTCTGTTTTCCGAATAGGAGTAGTATGTTTGAAGTCTTCTGATATTTGTGTAGTAGAGTTTGTGTGGTGGATTTTGATGAACCTTTGGAGAACCATCTTGTTGAGTAGGGTCTAGAGATTGTTTATTTCTTTGTCCAGATTTATTCCACGAGGCTTCTGCGAGATTGGATTGATCTAGAAGGTTGAAGACAGCCCAGGATCGACAGAAGAGATTTGTGGGTAAGAGACAAAGGAATTCAGAATTTGAAGTCGGAGATTTGGATTTCAAAATTTAGAAATTTAATTTTGGATAAATTTTTCTAAAATCGCAAGAGCTATAAGATTGGGTAAGACTGGAAGCTAGCTCGGAAGAGTATTGTATCTTTCTGTTTTCTCTTAAGGGTTAAGTGTTTGATCTACAGGATTGAATTACCAGTTCGGATGGCTGGAATTTGTTATGTTTTTCTCACATCTCTGAGGGAGTACGTGTATGGCCTATCACTGGTTTTAGAACCAGTAGTTCTGGGAGATTTGGAAGTTGAACAGGACTTTTCTATGGTCTGATATCTTGTTCAGATAATAGATCTAGATATATAGAAGCTCTGAATCTGAGTAGTGTAGCCAGTTTAGATTCTGTAGGGTGAGTATCCCTATGTTTGTACCTGAGGAAACTCTAGAAAGTTCTGTCCGGAATTTTGTCTGGATAGTTAATATTATTTGTCTGAATTGATTGCTATGGTTGCTTATGTATGGTTAGTAGCATATGCTTGCTATTTTAAAATTAAAATCTGTACTGAATTATTAGATTATCTTTGCTTTTAAATTTTGGGGACGAAATTCTTTTAAGGGGGGGAATGTGATGTCCCGGAAAATATGGGCAATATTTATTTAACAATTTCCATTTATAATTATTTTAAAGTGTGAAATATTGATTTAACAATCTAATTCAAACAGAAATTATCTTTTGAAAACTAATAATTATTTAGTTTGACAAATGTTGTCTTTTCAAAATTTATAATAATGATAATGATAATTTAATTTGGGAATCTTATTCTTTTCAAAGTTAAAAATATTTAAATGGTAAAATTTATCTTTCTAAGCTAATTTAAAAGATATTCTATTTATAATGTATATATGTGTATACATTGTAAATATGGAGTTTGATTTTAATTTTAATTTAAATTTAATAAAAATGTTTTCATATTTATAATATATATATGTGTATAAATTGTGAATTGGAAAATTTGATTGAAATTAATATAGAAACTTTTCAAAAGTTATTTAAAAATCTATCTTATACTTTCAAAAGTAATTAAAGTAAATATTTATTTTGTTTAAATTATATAATAATATAAATTGTATATTATAATAAAAGTTTATTTTGTTTTCTTTTAAAAATTGTTTTTTGAAATAGACTTAGTTCATATACATTAAAGTACAATGTTTTAGTTGAAACTTTGAAATGAGGTATAATTCAATATTCTTTTCTTTTCTAAATTTTCTTTCTTGAAAATTTAGTTTTGAAAATATTATTTTAAAAAGATACAAATAAACATTAAAATATGTAATTGTATAAAGGTAATTCATATGTAAACATGTAAGGCTAATTGAAAATAAACATAAAAACATGTTAAAATATATAAGAAATTGATTTAAAAGAATTTTAAACATTTATAAAATTAAGGAATTATTTTAATATTGAATTATAACATGTGTAAGGTTATTATACCATGAGAAAGACACTTGTAAATCATTCTACAACCTAATGTAACAAGTGGCAATATTAATTTATTTTTGAAAATAATTATTTATAAATGCATATAGAGAAATTTGGCAAATCATTTTTTCCTTAGTTCAATCTTTCTTCTCTTCAAAACTAAACAGAAAATCAGATTTAAATAAAGTTCAAAACCAAATACAACTCGAGTTCAAAATCTGCAAACAACAAATTCTATTGCAACTGTAAATCAACTACAGCAAATCTACAATCATTTTTCAAGTTTCAACTTCAAAGAGAAGATCAACTCAAACTCAAAGCAAAGGAAAAATGGAGGTTAAATGCAAAAATTTAAATCAATTACAGCAAGAAAGTAAATCAATTTCAGTAATCAAAACTGGAAGCAAACTCACCAGATTCAACTAACAAATCAGCAAGTTCAACAAGAAAATTCAATTCAAAACAAGGAGTTCAAATTTAGCTGTTACGGGAAACAATGCTCTCTGCTTCTTCATATGTGAGTAAACTTTTGTTTTTAAAAAACAGATTTTCTTTTTAAATCTGGATGAATCTTATTGCATGTGTGGTAATATAGCCTCTAATGATTGCTTGAGTTTGAATATCAATGTGTGTATATGAGTATGATATTGCCTGCATACTTGTTTCTAAGTATTACATATTTGTGCTCCGTTGTTGATAACAGACCCATCATTATCACAAGATAATTTATAACTTCCTGTATAATCAAAATTTGACATTGATCACTGAAGAGAGATTATTAATAACATTATATTCTTGTTTCTAAAAATAGTTTAAGGTAGAATTGTTTAATAAATAAACTGTAAATATTGGGATTATAGTAAAATCAAGTTTTGGTTAAAAATTAATAACAACAATTTCACGTTTGAATTATATAGTCTGATTCATCCAAACGAATTATGAATTTTAGTGAAAATCTTGTGATTTTTAGTTTATAATTCGACGAGTTGTTCGGTGATGAATGTTTTTGGGTTTTTGGTCTTCTACCGTTGATCAAAGAAGTTTAGTGACTCGAGATTTGGCTTGAAGGTGGAGGAGAAGTGAGTGGTCACTGGAAAAATATTGTTGGATTTTTCTTTTGGATGTGGTGATTGGAATTTGTCAGACTAGGGTTTAAAAATCTGGATTGGGAAGACGTGGTGATTGAGATTCGTTCGTCACCGTAGGGTGACCGGTCTCAATCGCTTGGGAGGGAATAGTCTCTAGGGTTCAAGGTGCATTCATAGTCGAGGTGGCCGGTCTTCAGGTGGAGGCGTTCGTCGTCAGTGGATGTTTTTGCTAACCGACTTATGGATAACTATGGGATCGAAGTGCTCGATTTCGCCTCAGTGGATGTTGCGTCGTTCAGGTCGGTCGAAGGAGTCAACAGGGTCGAGGTCGTCTTGTGGATGGTCGTGGTGATGACCATCGATGATCGGATTAGATATGCATGTGCACGATGGCTGATCGGTGCACGTTTTGAATTCCTGTTGAATCACTGGTTTGAGTAGCAGTGCTTGCTCGGTTTGCTTCACGAAGGAGTTGGGGTTTTGTTTCGAAGCTTGGTGTAGATGCGAGTATCTTGGGAAAGAATTGAGATAGGCTCGGGAAATCGATGCATGGCCAGGGTGTGGTTCGATGTTGTATCGTGTACGACTCGAAGGGGTTGAGAACGCTAGTGTTGCTCGGTTGTTTTGGTCAGTGTCTGTTTTTATGTAAAGTAATTTAATAGGTTTCAAAATACTATAAGCGTTTAATCAAGTCCACATTTTTTTACTTGATTTGACTTCAAAATTTTAAAAAGCAACTTAAATTTTTAAGCAAAGTTTTAAATAGTTTTAACCGTATAAAATGTTTAAGTTGGAAAATACTGTTTTAAACAAATTTAAATTTTAAGGGAATGGATTTTTAAGTTTTTAAAATTTTGTTTTAAAAAGGTTTTGATTTATAAAAATATTAAAATTTGAACAAAATTTTGTAATTAATCCATAAGTGTTTTCCAAATCAAAATTCTTGAAATTGAATTGTGATTAAGGTAAAGAGTATTTAACTGTAATAAGTTAAAAGATGATTTAGTATAAACCAAATCCAAGTTTTAAATTTAATTATTTAAAAATGGAAATTAAGAGTTTAATGTAATAAGTGTTATATCTTAATTTAAATCAAGTTTTATTTACAAAAGTAATTAAAGTAAAATTATTTAATTAAGTGAGATAAGAAATTTGAGTAGTTGAATTAAGATAAATTAATTTGTGAAATTAATTAAGTATAATTAATTTCTTAATTAATATTAGATCAATCAAGGTTAATTAATTAAGAAATAATTAAGTAATAAGTAATTAGGATGTTAATTACTTAATGTGAAGAAGATTATTAAAGGTAAATACTTAATAAAGTAATTAAAGTAATTAATTACATGGTGTAATTAATTAGGTTAATGTGATTAATTTTAATTAATTAAATTAAGTCTAATTAACTAAAGAGGATTAATTAAAGATGGAATTAAGTATTATTACTTAATGTAAGTAATAAGATTTAATTACTCAATGAAGGAATTAATGGATAATTATTGGATGTAATTAATTAAAGGAAATTACTCGTTGAAAAGTAATTAAGGAACAGTTACTTAGTGGAAGTAATTAAGTAATGATTACTCGGTGTAATTAAAGGATTAATTAATGTAATTAATCAATGGAGTTGGTTTAATTGAAGAAGTAATTAAGGGAAATTAATTACTCATTGTGATTAATCAGGTTGATTAATGAATGTAGTTGAGTTAAAGATTAATTATTAATTATAATTAGAAGAATAATTAATTAATGGAAAGTAATTAAAAGATCATTAATTAATGTAATTAATGATAATAATTAAAGGTTTAATTGATTAATAGATGTGATTAATTATGAGATAATTAATCAAGGAAGTAATTAAGATATAATTAATTAATGTAATTAATTAAGGATTAATGTAATTTATTATAATTAATTAATTTATGGACGTAATTAAGGTTAATTACTAAATGATTAAAGCATAATTAATTTGTGTAATTAATTTAAAGACTAATTACTTAATGTAAATAAGTAATAATTAATCAAGTGTGATTAATTTAGAGGATGATTAAAGGATAATTAATCTAATTAAAGATTAATTAATTTGTTTATAAAGTGATTAAAGGTGATTAATTAATTAAATGGTTAGTAATTAATTAATTAATGATTGTTTAAGCAGGATTAGATAATTAATTCTCAAGTAATTAACTTGATTTAAGATGATTAAATTAATTATAATTTGGATTAATGATTCCTGTTTGTGAATGATTGATTGAGTGGAATGGCTGAATTGGATGATGCTCATAGTTTGAATAATGTGTGATGTGTTATGATATGGTATTGATTATAACTGTGATAAATGTGTGATATTTATCTGTGAATGATGTTGTGTGAATTTAGTGTTTAAATTGAATTAATTGTTAAAACTAAAATCACTTGGACATTAAGATGGCATTTGGATTTCGATGAGACCGGGATCGGGTTTCGAAATTTGGAATTCCGAAAACCACATTGATCTAAATTAAACGTTAGGCCGTGAATCTCAACTGAAGAGTGAAGACTCAAAGTGTAAGGACTATCCGTTGTTAATACTCTGAGGGTGATTCGAATACGAGTTTAACGGGGGTAGTAGTTTAGGTTCGAGATGAAGATTCAGAGTGCAAGGGCAATTATCATTAACTTTGAGGGTGATTCCAAAGTGAGTGTAGCGAGATAGTGCCTTCGGTTCAGTTCGAACCCGAAACGGACTTGTATGGATTGAATGCTTTCAGAACATCGTCAAGTAGACGATGATCATTCTAAGATTAATGTGTCCTATAAAGGTAATCGTAGCCTTAAGCCTCATCAATTGGGAATGGCTAAAACAGGGAAGGTGCAGCAAGGCTAAGTGGGTCATGCCCAAGTAGGATGAGATTTACCCCTGTCTAAAGGTCCCTTTTTATTCGGCTGTGTGGGCAGTTGGCGACGGCCATCTGTGGGGTTGTCTTGTTCGGGACTGTCCAGTAAGGGATGGTTCCGGCTTTGTGTTGCAGGGGATTGGGAGTAATCCTCGGTACGGTGATCTAGGACCCGTACTGTGACGGGTGGTACCCCAGTAGCCCAGCCATTGATGGAAACCCATTCTTCCAACGTGCCCTTTACGGTTTTGATTGTATTACCCACTTTGTGGCTAGTAGCTGGAATTTAATCATGTAAAGATTTCGGCTATTTCTTATTTATTTGAAAACCCTAGACACTATTATAATATCACTGGATTTCCTATCAAATGTTTTGGTTTGCGTAAGGTAAAAACTTTCCATGTTTATGTGTGGGAAGTCTTACGTGATACCTTTTCTTTCCAAAGGATTTTCTAAAGTTAAGCACTTTTAAACCGTTTACTCACACCAGACCCCTGTCTGACCCAAGTGTTTATTTTCTGTTTTATTAAACTCTTGGGTACTCATATTATGTATGAGTAGTCAAGGGATTCAGGATTGCTCTGACGAGTTCTGGAGGAGAAATGGAGCAGGAGGCTTTAGTGTGTAGATATATATAGAGTTTCCGCTGTGCTAGTATTGTATCTGTTTTCAGTGTTGTACATAAGTTGTAATTGCTAGACAGGTGTTTATAACTGTCTATTTTGTGTTGTATTAGCCATATAACTCTGATGTATATGATACTATGTAATATCTTATGTGATATAATATAATTTATTCGTTCCGCTGTGAGATTCTGATGTTGTTTGTTTCTTTCTTTTCTATCTTTTCTCTTTTCTATCCCTTTCTTTCTTCTTAATGATGCGTCTTTCTATGGAATGAAAGGCGGGTCGTTACAGTTTTTGCATTAATTTGTTTGTGAAAATTATTAAAAGTGTTTTATGGTCAAGGTTTATTGTGTAAACTTTCTACCATTGCATATTTTGTTTTAAGAAACTAGATTTTAGGGATTGTGTGAATAATAATCGAACATAGATTCATTTGCACTGGTTGCAACTCAAAAGCTTCAAACTTTTTATGCATGCATGCCTATACATGTGCATACACCCATATATGGAAGGGTTCCACAACGCCCTATCTAGCACCTATGTATTTTTTGAGCTACGCAACTCTAAATCAAACAAAAGTCTGTGGGGACACCTACATCATTTTTATGGTGACCTACATCATTCATGGGGTCCATTAGTTATAGATAAGTACGTAACAAGAGAAAGATTTTGCTGAGAATCACAAGATTTAGTTTTTGATCAAATACAGATATTATATATCCTTATTAACATGTATGCTCCGGTAGCTAGATACAATTACGATTGTTTCTTTTCAGTGCTGTCTTGATGCTCTTGATTGTTCACCTAAGCAACTTTGCGTGCGTCTTCTATCAGTTCCACATAATGCATTCCTTTTCTACATCATAATATATTCATTTTTCTTGACATAATTGAACTTTGTTCCTTTAGGTTCTCATTTGTGGTAAAGAGGAATTGGAAGCAAAAAATCTCTCTTGCCATGGATGCATTGATAAGAGTATTCAAACGTATTTCCAACTTTGAAACATATAGTATAGAATCTTCCACTCTTACGACTATTTGATTATTGGTGCCACCGACTCATTAACTCATTTGATTTGAAAACAAGGAGCTTCAATCAAGTAAATTCAAGAGACTTCTGGTGCCATAATAAGGATTAATGCTGGAGGTACATGAGCGATAGCTTTTTAACAATATGTGATCATATATTTATTTACTCTGCCAAATAATAGTATTACTCTCATTTTTTTACATTTGTTGAAAGAATTTTGTGATCTTCATTTTTTTTAGTTCTCTTTGGATTTTTACCATGCTTCGTTAGTATGAATATGCAAATTATTTCCATGCAAATTAGTCAAAAATGTACTACTTTCTATCATTGACAAAATTCAGCAGCATGGTTTATGTCATAATTTCTCTTGTCTACCAGTATCGTCTTCCTCAAATTTAGAATAAATGTTTTTTATGTTTTAAGTTCTTCAAAGACATTTATTTAATGAAAATTAGATAATGAATATAACTTGGTTTCTATGTTTTTAGCATGTTTGACAAACAAATTGATATTTGGGTCTTTCTTTTGGTATGCTTTGCAACAGTTTCATCTTTTAGATTTTATGGCATATTTTAGTTAGGATTTGGTCTGATATTTCGTGAATATGTTATAGGTATACCATTAAAGTATCGATTAACTTAAGTTTAACAATGGTTGCAGCTTGTGTGTTATTTGATTGAGATATTTGATTGTAGAACAGAACTCGACGAAGGGACACAATGTTTATTTATTTTAACAATGTTAATATATAAGTTCTGTGAAGTGATTATCGATCAACTAAAACTATATGCAGAGTAAATAATTGCTTCGTGCCTTTTCCTAAATTAACAAAATGCACGTGATATATGTTGGACATAAATTTAATTACTTGAGGATATAGACATGCGAGATGGGTAGTAGATAAAAAATCAACTGAAATATATATTGATATATCAAATAATCTATCTATCCATAATTTATTATACAAAGTAAATGATTGAAAATTTGGTGAAGTTATTTTTAATTGCCTAAATTTCCCTTGGCACAAAATTATTTTTTCTACATTTGCATGCATTATGATCCCACAAATCTTGGTTGCCCATATTTGAGTCTGTAACTACAACATTGCTCATTCTGAAGAAAATAATTTCTTTATAGGCATTATCTAGCAATGTGTAATTAATGCCTTCCAGTTCTTTATTATCCCAAGTTTACTCTTTTTATTCTTTGGTATTTTTTGTAGTCCTTTTTTCATCATTGCTTACATGATGGGAATAGGGAAGAAGTCTCTTCATGGTTAGAAATAGTGTCCTTTGCTTGTGTTGAATGCTTGCTTCTTACAGTCATTTGTAGTCCTTATTTCATTAACTCTTTGTAAAATAATTGGTATTTGTTGTCGCAGAGGCACTTGAATCTTTCGAGGGAGTATGTGAATTTGTTCCTTCTAATCAAGGATTCCTTGACCAGGTTTGACAACACTACTAATGCTTGTTAGCATCATTTTCTTTTTGTGTAGGTTGCATGGGCATAAGGTTTATGTTAACTAAGCTAACTATGTTTCATAAAAATTAAACAAGTCCATAAAAATTGACTAAATTTTATAAATTTTTAATTAAGTTTTATTATGAAACCAAGTTTCTAATATTAATTAAAGTTTATAAAGATTTAACAAACTCGATTCAATGTATAAAAATATAAATTAATAGAATCTTCTATAATAATAATAATAATAACAATAAAATAAGATTTATAATAATAGTAATAAGTTAACTAAGGACAAACACCATTGTCCCAGTGGTAAAGTGATTCGACTTTGGTGCGAGAGGTCATAAGTTCGAAACTTGCGTAACGTGATTCAACATATATTGACATGTGATTTGTGTTATGTTATTCCAGTGACATGTGGTACCTAAGTACCATTTCAAAAAAAAAGTTTAATAAGATTTATAAATATTAAATAAGTTTATAAAATTTAACGAAGTATTTTAAAAATTCAATTAAGTTAATTAAGTTTTATAAAAATTAACAAGTTTGGTTTATAAAAATTAACTAAGTACATATATAAGAAATATATAACTAAATCGTACGATATAATAATAATAATTATTATTATTATTACTATTATTAACTAAGATTTATAATAATACTAAGTTAACTAATATTTATAATTATTAAATAATTTTATAAAAATTAGCTAAGTATTATAGAAATTTAACTTATTTAACTAAGTTTTATAAAAATTAACAAGTTTAATTTACAAAAATTAACTAAGTATATAAAAATATAAAATATAACTAAATCTTCTATTATAATAATAATAATAATAATAATAATAAACTAAGATTCATAGTAGTAATAATAAGTTAACTAAAAATTATAAATATTAAATAAGTTTATAAAAATTAACTACGTACTATAAAATTTTAACTAAATTAACTAAGTTTTATAAAAATTAACAAGTATAATTTATAAAAATTAACTATGTACATAAAAAATAGCTAAATCGTCTATTATAATAATTATTATTATTATTATTAACTAAGATTTACAATAATAATAAGTTAACTAAGATTTATAAATATTAAATAAGTATATAAAATTAACTAAATATTATAAAAATTTAACTAAGTTAACTAAGTTGTAAAAAAATTAACAATTTTAGTTTATAAAAATATAAAATATAACCCAATCTTCTACAACAATAATAGTAAACTAAGATTTATAATACTAAAAATAAGTTAACTAAGATTTATAAATATTAAATAAGTTATAAAAATTAACTAAGTATGTAAAAATATAAAATATAACTTAATCTTCTATAGTAATAATAATTGACTAAGATTTATGTTAAAAATAATAATAACTTAATTAAGATTTACATAATAATAATTAACTAAGATTTATAATAATAATAATAGCAAGTTAACTAAGATTTATAAAAATTAACTAAGTATTAAAAAAATTTAACTAAGTATGATTTATAAATATTAAGTAAGTTTATATTGTTTTGTACCACCTTGATTAATTAAATATAAAGACGGAGTTCAAAGTACAATGTAACGAGCTTTGAATGTGGTAACACACTTGTAAAATTAAACATATCTATAAAAATTAATTATGATATATAAATTTTAACTAAGTTAACTAAATTATACAAAAAAACTTAATTTATAAGAAATAATTAGGTTTTATAACAATTTAACTAAGTTAACCAGGTTTAACAAAAATTAAATAATTTTCTAAAAGTTAATTAAGTTTTATAAAACATAATTAATTTATAAAAAGTAACTATGTTTTACAAAAAATTAACTAAGTTAAAGTTTTATAAAAGTAAATTAATTTCTATATACTACCAAAATTGTATAAAAATTAAACGAATTTATAATAATTAATTAATTTTAACAACATTTTTAACTAAGTTAACTATTTTTATAAAAACAAACTAAATGTATGAAAATTAATCTAATTTATAAAAACTTTTATATAAATATTAACTAAGTTTAAAAAAATTGACTGATTTTTTCAAAAGGTAAAGCAAGTTTTGTAATTATACATTTATAAAAATCAAACATATTTATAAAAATTAGCTATGTTGCATAAATTATTTATATATTTATACATCGCATTTGAGCAAGCTGCTACCACATACAATTTATGTATCAACATTGAATTGAATCAACTTCGAAGAATTAAACACAAGGTATGCAATAATAATCCATTTTAAATTTATTTCCAGCTATGGTCAAAATTTTCTACGCACACGTCCATCGAATGTGCATGAATAGTGGTATTAAATATAGATAAAATTAACATATTCATAAATGTTTAATAGTTTTATTGTCCCTGTTTGAGAATTGAAATATATAAAATATGTTTGATATATCGTCGCAATGTATTCAATGGAGATGTATACATCTTAAGGTGCATTTGTATTTTTAGTTTTTGGATCTTTTCTCTATCATATTAAATAGTTTTAGCTGGTTTAAAATGTTTGTCTCTATCAAAGATCCTTTCGCAACTGTAAACATTTATTTTTTGCTTCACCTTCAGGCTTCAACAAACTAAATCGAAATTTTGGAATGAGAAATATTATGATATATGATTCATGGTTTTTGGAATGAAAAATTGCAATATTCGACAATATTAGCCAAAATAAGACAAGTTCAATTCATGATGCTACAACCATCGAATCTCTCTACCATTACCACTAAACATTATTTCATCCTCAATCTTTAGGAAATAAGTAAGTGCACAGAACTATCCTTGCTTGAATATTTAATCCTGTAGAGCTCATGAATACTTAGTAAGAGACTGACATTTACAACCATTAACTGGAAGTTTGCTTTATTTGAGTAAATTGGTGTCAACTCAAAGCACTAAACTTGGCGATGTATCTGTAATAAGATTTCTCTCAGGTAGACGGCTCAATCCATGTGCAATCACAATTATTGAACGATCTTCTTTGTTAGTCTTTTTTCTCTATAGGGATTCTGTACATGTTTGGAGAAAAGGTGAATGAAATGTAAGAGAATTCATAAATCTGATTTTAAATTATGTGTTTTGGTCTACTTGGAAAGTTATGCAATTCTAATTTTGGTTGGATTGTGAATTGAGGATGGACATGAGGTAAACTTCCCAAGTAGACAAAAAAAAATTAAAAGAGCTACACGATGTTAAATTTAGGATGGACATGAAGTAATTAACTTCATATACATCCTCAGTTTAAGTTATTATCATTTAAATTTATCATCATGGACATGGATTGGAGGTTCTCTTTTTTCTTTGAAGAGATTTATTATCATTTAAGTCTATTTGCTTGTGCTTTTCAACTTCATGTTCTGTTATGCGAAACTTTTTCGTTATGATATTGGTATCCTAGTATTCCATCTAATTATTGTATTTACTACGTAGGTCGGGGTTGCTAATCATGTCTGCTTCCGTTTGTATACATTTACCCAAATTTCATTGGGTCTGTAAGATCTTTATGGTTATTAAATAACAAAAATTATCACTTAGTTTTTCTTTCTTTTGACATCAGTATATTTAATTTCTATCATATTACTAAACAAACTGGATTATGTTCATAATACTTTTATCCGTTGTTTTCACTTTCGCTTAAGCCTTTTAAAGGACCTTTGATTGGTTTAATGCTAATATTTTTAGTGCCCATCAAGGTTAATTACTGGCATTCCTTTTGTAAGAATTCACATTACTACTATACTATGTGCATTTTTTTCATGCTCATTTGTTTTGTTTTTGTTCTCTTCCTATGTTTAGGCTTTTCATAATCGGTGCTTTGGTTCTCTCTTGTTGCTCTTCTTCTTATTTGGGAAAAATGCCAACCATTTACTATTAAGGCAAGTAGACCTGGCAAACGGGTCGGGTCGGGTCAAAATAGGTTGGGTCGAGTTTGATCCAACCCATTTATGCCCCATTCTTTTTGACCCATTTATGACCCAACTCATTTATGACCTAATTCATTTAATAAGCGGGTTACCCATTTAACCCATTTAAAGATTTAAATTTGATTTGGCGAATAAAAAAATAGATATAAAACGGTTCTAGTTCTAATTTTTACAATTTGAATTTCGATAAAAATCAAGATTTAAAATTCTAATTCTAATTTTCATCAAAATTCAAATATGGAGAAGTGGTAGCCTATTATTTTCTAACTATAACTGTCAGTCCCCTAGGAGAACTACAGTGTGCATTCACAAGATAAAGAATCCAAGTGTTTCATATTGTCTGTAATTTGGGTGGGAGTTAATTTGTTAAAGTCTCGCTTGATTTCGTGTTAGTGTGAAGCAGTTATTGTAGTCTGAACAAAACAATAGCGGCTTCTGCACTAGGTGGAGTTCAAATATAGGAATGTGGTAGCCTGCTATTTTCTAAATACAACTATCAGTACTCATGGAGAACTACAGTGTGCGTTTACAAGATGAAGTATCCGAGTGTTCTACATTATCCATAATTTAGGTGGGAGCTAATCGGTCAAAGTCTCTCCTGACTCCGATTCAATATGATGAAGTTATTGCAGTCTAAACAAAAAAAAGCAGCTTCTAAACTTGGTGGGGTTTAAATATCGGGATGTTGTAGCCTGTTATTTTCTAAGTACAACCGTCAGTCCCCATGGAGAACTATAGTGTGCGTTCATAAGATGAAATATCCAAGTGTTCCATATTGTCCATAATTTAGGTGGGAGCTAATCGATCGAAGTCTCGCCTGATTCTAAGTTAGTATGAAGAAGTTATTGCAGTCTGCACAAAAAAATAGTGGCTTCTGCACTAGGCGAAGTTTAAATACGAGGATGCAGTAGCTTGTTATTTTCTAAGTACAACCGTCAGTCTCCTTGGAAAACTATAATGTGTGTTCAAAATTCTTATTTTCAAAATTTATATATTCGAATTTTAAGTTTTTAATAAATGGATAAATGGATTACCCATTTATAACCCTTTTAAAATTGAGTCAACACAACACATAACCCATTTAATAAAGTTCATAAATAGGTTCACCCAACCCATTTATAAGTAGGGTAAATGGTTTAGGTTAATGGGTTGCGTCATATTTTGACAGGTTTATAGGTAACCTTTGGTTCTACTATGATTACATGCAGTTCAATATTTACTAGATTTTATATTTACCTGTTAATAACATCATCTTATTTCCATGTTTTTTAAAATGGCTAATACAACACAAAAGACTACTAAAGGTTTAGCAATAAAGTTCCAGTAAACATGTTTCTCCAAAGACTCGAGGAAATAGTGTTTCTTTTAACACATGGACATCGGGGAGTATATATTACTTGTGTACCATTGAAATATTATACGCATGTCATTACATTATCCTATAAATAATCATTGAAGAGTTCTTTGAAATGCTCAAACTGAAATGGCCAAATCTAGGCTTGCCTTTTATACAATCAAATTCTCTCGTATGATTTACTTGAAAAATGTCTTTCATGTAATGTTGTCCATGTGATGCATTAATGGATGGTTACTTTACTAATTTATTTGAATGCATCAATTAGTTGGCTTTACTTGTTTGTTTGAAATTTGTTCGAGACATCTCTATTATATAAGTATAATCAAAAATTGTTTTGTCTATATGGACAAAACATTCGTTACTTCTTGTAAAGGTGGGACAAAAATCAACTTATCTCTCAATTGCCAAATGGATTACATCTGCATGGTAAGTTTATGTTTTGGTTCGTTATTAGTTTAACTTTTATCATATGAACTAAACTGTATTTTTGGGAACCATTTCTAATTCTGTTTTAAGATGATAGTAAACCGAACATTTTCTTGAATCATGACATATTGACATGCGTCGGAAATTGGTGTTTGGCACGTATTATGGGAGAAATTGAAGTAAAGCCAAAGTTTTTGTTAGTCTTTTATACTAAATTCCCTACATTGTCGTAAAGCCAAAGTTTAAAGTTAGAGAAATTGAAGTTTGGTGAGTCAATTTTCAACGCGTAACATATAATGATTTTTTAGGTTTACTAAGTATAACTTTTTCCTTGTATTTGAGCAGCTTTTTCCCGAGATGCGTTTTCTTTATATTTTATGAGGTTAATAATAAAATTATATCTGATATCGTATATCTATGAAACTATGCAGTTGAGGAAACTATTCCTCCGTATATATTTACTTGACTAGAATACCTTAAAATCATGTTTCAATAGTATGTTTTATGTAATGTTAATAAATTATCTTAAATGAAACACAATTCATCATTCATTGTTTTATTTATTGTGAGTTAAAGTATGTATGACTAAATAACTTTTACTTACAGGTGGAAAGATATATTTAATACAAAAAATAGTAACATGCCGTAGCAAGTTATGGATTCAAAGTTACTTTTGATGCTATAAGTACATTTTGGTTTGTATGCTCGTATGTATTGCTACTTTTGGTCACTAACTATTACCCATTCTACTTGTTTTTGAAATATTACGAACATCTCACATATGTTTTGATGTAAGAATATTGTGTCTATTTATTATGTAATGTTACATGTTGATTATGAGATGGGTGAATAATATAATATGTTGATTATGAAATGTTGGTTAACATAATACGTTGACTATGAGATGTATGTGTTGATATCAAATGTGCTGCATATAAATTGTGACTGCGTACAAACAGAAACACGCATAAGGGGAAATACGAAGACCTTAGACGATAGCATTTGAAAAATGCTGTAAAAAATTCGACAGCGTTTTAAAAACGCTATGGAAAATTTTAGTAGCGTTCCGTAAACGCTATAAAAAGAAATGAAAAATGTTGATAGCAACACATAAGCCGCTATAAAACAACACTTACAGCAACAAATAAGACGCTATAAAATATATTTGAAGGAGATGACGAATGCTAAGAAAAGCGGTTTAGCGCCTCAATGGAAACGCTATAAAACGTATTAATAACATCACTCAAACGCCATTAAAAACTTACTTTTTACAACGTTTATTCTATTGCTATGGTATGTTTCAGACCTATAATGGCATGTCGTTACACAGCGTAGTCAAAAACGCTGTTAAAAGCTTTTACAACAGTTTTTAAAAGATGTAAAAAGTCCAGTTTGTTGTAGTGGTTGCCTCATGCACGTCTTTAGAAGCTCTATTCGCCCAACCTACTTAACCTGAAAACCATACTCTCGAACTACTCAAACGATCACCTAAGAAGCAAAGGGGAAAAACAAAAATCTTCGGGTCAGACAAAAAGTCTAGTATAAATAATAATATGCCATCTCAGTTAATAGATATTTATTGAGACCATGCCATAGTGCAGATCAGGTTTTCCCCTCACTGGTATCTTCTAAATATGTCTTTTATAAATCATGTGCTTGCAACCATATTGGTTAAACTAAACAATATAAATAATCATATGCATATATTAAAAATGAGTAATCATGACCAGTCTGTCTAAATTAATGGACTATATGTCCCAACATCATAGTTTTCCCAAGGTGACTACAAAGCTATATGGCTGACTCGGGCCTACCAAATATATCAAATTTTCTAACTTACTGTTGGAAGAAAATTGGATGGTCTGTCCAAAACTTGCTATTCCAAGGGTCACTCTTATCTTAATGGTTTAGTGGGATAACCAATAACCTTCCTCATTTTTATGTATTCCCTTCCGCATAAATTTGCTTCTAGTCGTACCCGTGATAAACCCCTTGGCACTGGAATTTTGGACTTATATCAATTAGAGGCCAACAGCTAAAGTATAGGGCGCGACCCAACACCAGTCCTACCTAATTTTCTTATCTATTAGTCAATTCATCCTATCATGATTTATTTAAAGGTGATAAGAACAATAATTTTAGTAAAATTATGGGCTAATACCCTTTTATTTCATTGAAAGCATAAATCTTTGTAAATGATTTAACCTTTAAAATAATACTTAAAAATGGAAAATATAGCCCTTACTCTACTAAAAAAATTTATGACAAGATATGTGCTTTTATAAAATAATATTGATGAAGGTCGATATCACTTAGATGTTATTATACCTAAAAACTATATGCTATAAAGCCGAACTTAATAAAACCATTGTATTGATGAACTCGACGTCTATGTCGCCATCAAGGGTTATCGCATCACTTATATACAAAATCATGTTAAAACCTTTGATCCACAAAGTATAAGGCCATAGGGCCAAAATAATGAAAGCATGTATATTGGTAAAATGCGGCATGGATATAGCCAAAATGGGTCAATTCCCCTCTTCAATATCAAACAATGTTTAAGTACTTGATTTATAAAACACAAGGCTATATGGTTGATAATAACTATGTCGCGTATACAGTATAGAGTTTCATAGATTTGCATAGTATAAAATCTTAAACTTAAAGTTATGGGAATATCAAAACTAACGTTATGCGGCGTCATCACCGTATAAGGTCGACGTTGGAAATAACTGTATATAAGCGTCGTCACTATATAGCCGATATTGAAAAACAGCAGGGTTGTCATAGCTATTAAGAAATAAGGAGCAAGGTTACCTTATAGGGTCTACGATGTTATAGAAAATATGCGGCATCATACCCTTTTAATGAAACGCGGCACATAGGCACATGGCATTGAGAATACATGAGGCATCATTGACGTCGTTAGCATGCTCGCTGGCATCAATTCCTTCCCTAATGAATTCATTCCATATCATCTGGAAGTGATACCTTACACATTAACTAAGGTTGGCAACGTATAATGGTGACACCAAGGCCATCGACGTCAATAACTTTAGCATGGCAATATCGTAAATATCATAAAAACTATTATCTTGCTATTAAAAGTAAATTCTTTTAACCAACCCTTAATGTTTGTCAAAATCTCATTGGATAATAATTCTCTTTGTCAAATGCTTTTCAGAAATTTTCCCTGAACCGGAAATATCATTCCCAAAACATTTGCAAACGTATTATTTTATATTAATAATTTAATTATTAAGCTTCTCTAGCCTAATAAATTCGTAATAAATCACAAAAACAAGGGAAAAATCCCCAAAAATCATAGTAGATCATATTTTTTATTTTTTTAACATATAAAATTTCGAGGCCAAAACATATTTAATTATTTTAATAGTTAATTCCAAAATAAACCATTTTCTTCACTTAAGAATATTATAAAATATCCTTAATCAAAATATTATGAAATAAAAACCCACTTCAAAAATAAAGTTTCTAATATCATATCAAAATTTCAACTCATTTGGGCATCATACGATAGGTTTTCCAACTCAAACTTATCAATTAATTTCATAAATAAATTCCTCAGTTCATCAATAAGCATATAATCATCCAAACATTCAAACATGGCATAACATCAATCATATAATTTCGCATTTAATATTAAAACCTAGAATGAACAAGCATATAATGAGAAGGGTATCATTATTCACTTGGATTGGTTAGTGAAACTTGAGATTTGAATTTAGAGATGATTTCCCCTAAGCTTTCCTTTAGATTGTCTAGCTTTACTTCTTCAAGGATTTTCTAGCGATGGCCAGCCTTGTTTACTATTTTCATTTTTTTATGAATGAAGAGTTAATGAGTTAGTGAGGGTGTAAGTGTTTTAGTTGAGAATGAACTCTATTCCCATTTTACCCTTATCATAAATCCTCCTTCTTATCTAAGTTATAACCTCTTTTATTAACTTATTAATTTAGGCACGACCTATTATAATTATCAAATCTAAATTTCCTTATTCTCATACATTGTTCTATTTAATTTATCTAATTAAATACACTAGATAATTTTAGTCAAAATTAAGGGTTTTACATCAAGTCCCTACACCAACACTTTCATTATTGGTCAGCACTCAAGTCTTTACACCATGTTTTTGTCTTCGGTTGCCACTTATGACTTTACACCAACACTTACGTCATTTGTCGCCACTTAAATCATTACTCCACGCTTTCATCTTCCATTGCCACTTAAGGCCTTACACCAAATCTTTAGCCTTTGGTTACCACTCAAGGCCTTACGCCACACTTTCATCTATGGTTGCCAATCAAAGCCTTACACGATGCTATTATCTTTGGTTTCCACTAAAGGCCTTACACCACGCTTGAGAATGCACCACCTAGTTGTTCATTTATAAGGTCCAGGATTTTTCTATGCATTAAGCTATATAAATTCTAATTGCTACCCTCATCCATCCCAAGGCCTTGGATCTCATCTTTAATTCTTCTCCAGAAGTAAATAGGCCTCAGTATTGGCTACCCCTAAAAGTCAATTGGTCTTGACAATTACTTTCAATCAAAAGTTAACGAGTCCCTGTATTTTTCCTCTGAAAGCTAATAAGTCTCGGCAATCACTACACTCAAGTTCATATTAGGAAAGCCTTTTTTAAAAAGATTTTTTTCATTGTCATGCATAGTCTCCACAATAAGTCTCGATAAACCCATTCTTCTTTCAATAATCACCCTTGCCTTTGTATATTTCTTTCACATTTGCCTTCGGCAACCGTCCTCCCCTTTGGCAATCACCTTCGGTCCTTCTATTTCTATTTTCTTAGTCCATAATACCTAGGACTTTACTTAGACTTTTCCTAGTTCATTTAATCTTCAGTTTCGGTCCACTATTGCTGCAATCGCACTCTCATTTGACATTTTAGCTTTGATACAGGCAATGAAGCAGTAACAACTCGCCATAAAACCGGCCTATTTTTCGGCCCAATAAAGACCCATCGAACTTTAGATCCATTTCAAAGCTAGCTGTTGTTGGTAAAATTGATACGATGAACTATACACGGAACTCTCTATCTACACTGTCAGAATCTCATAACAGAAATGATAAATTAAAATAATAGAAATAGTATCCATTTTATAGAAATTCAAATATCAAAACATTACATAATATCTCAATATAATAACACCAAGTCTGAAATGGGTACATCAAAATATAGCAAAACATAAATAAGTAGATAACTGCCATAAGATTCTGCCTCCCCCTTTATCTCCTAAATCATTATCATCTTCTCTAAATATTGTAGTAACGAGGAGGGAATCAGATCAACAATGTTTGGTGAATAAAATCTCGAGCCTTTACATAATAGTATTTGGACATTATAATTTAGATAAGGATATGTCTCATGCATACTAACTATATTCCACAAGAAATACCTTCAATTTTATGCCCTAAGGCTCTTTTGGTCCAACTCTATAACCTATAGTTGTCTGATCCAATTCTTTAACTCACCTTTAAGTGTAGGCCGAAGGCCTTCCCAATCTCACACATAATATATTCGAGTCTTACAATACCAATAAACTCGCACTCTCTGCTAATCTGAATATACTAACCCTTTGCATAGGAAACTTGTCTGGACTTAGTAACCTAAGACTGGAATTCTTGAACTATAGCATGTAACTTAATCCTAGAAATTTAGAGTTCAAAGTTACAAAAATAAACTAAAAACATACAAACCAAAATACAAGAGTGCCTTAAAAGCAATATCAAATTGAATAAAATTTGCAAGAGTTTTTGTTTGAAAAGTTATTCCCTTTCTCTATTTTATCTTCACGACCCCCATCCTCTGATTTACTTTCTTCAAAACACGGCTCAAACAAAATCAATTTCTCTTCTTTTTTTATTAAAATGGATCTAAAAAGCCGTGCTAAAGCTTGGATCTGGAGATGTCGTGCTTAAACCTGAGTTGCTTAGCAAGTAGCCGATCGATCAGGGGTTTCTCAATTCAAACATGAGCACTTTTCTAGATGAGTGTCATTGTCGATGAACGATGCTTGGTTGATATCGAATTGGTTGTTAAGAAATGGTGTTGGAAGCATACTTAGTTTTTGGTCATAATTAATGTTCAGAATGGTGCTTGTTTGAGTTCAGAAGTTGTGATGTGTGTTGTTTATTGTATTGCCTTAAGATGATGGGCGGAGATAAGTTGTAAATGATAATTTGCTTCAGTAATGACGGTTGAAAGATACATTCAAGTTTGGATCGAGGATGAGATATCCATAGGTGATTATGTACTTGTTTGATATATATTGTATGATGAAGTTGGAGATTGAAGCTTGGTATATAAAATTGAGTTTTCTTTGCCTTGATATCCAATAATTTTTTCTTCTGATGTTCTTGAGTTTATTTAGGCTTGGAGAGGATATGTAAGTATGGAAAAACATATGGGAGAGGATATCGAGGAAGATATGGATTTGTGTGATAGTTTGTTTCCTCGTATAGAAAATAAAATTTGTATATAATGGGAAAAAAATTCTACCATATCTTCCAAAATATAACGTCTGATTATGTATCAAGTAATTTGTTTTTGATCTCTATTTATTTCCTTTTATCTATATATCTAGCCTTTTAATGCACTGAAATATTTTCCGTTTCATTTTTTAATTTTTTAATTTTCTTTGTATATACACCCATTTATTTCACTGAAAGGAAACTTCTCAACAATCAGTAAGAAATCTGTAAATATACACACTGAACAAGAATATTAAATATAATGCATTTACTATTAATATCAAAAAGAAATTAGCTGTAGTTTTTGATAATATTTCTTTTTCGATAATAAAAATAAATACATGTTATTTTTACAGATAAAAATGATTAGAAATAAAATTATGCTTTGATGATTTTTAAATTCCATCACACTTTGAAAACAAAATCAAGTATAAAAAATATTTGTCATCATTAAACAAGATGTATATTTCACAATTGGTAGCAAGATTAACCGGATAGTCTTAACCTGCAGAATTAGGACTGACCTTGCATTCTCCGTGGATACTTATTATAGGCGATGTCTCACATCAATTCCAAAGTCACAATGCTGGTTGCCAGATTAGCTGGGCAGACTTTTATGTGTTTTTGACTGACTTCGCATCCTATAACTTAGTCATAATTTCCACTCTTCTAACATATTACCTCATATACCTCACCAAATTTTGCATTAAGGGCTTATATAGAAATTTCCTTATTTTGACTCTAATTATAAATTAGTTTATGTAATTATCTCAACTTCTTTCTTAAGGGGTTTAATGCTAATTACTAACCCATTTATACCACGCAATTAATACATTATTAATTATACGTTGTTTATATGCTTATATGTGTGTTTGTACACATAACTAAATACTTCTAAGCCTGTGAAGATTTTTCGTCTTATACTAATCATTTAAATGTTAAAACTTGCAATTTTATACAAGTCTAACTCCATAACTTACAAAGTAGCTAATATCCTTAGCACAATAATATACTTGTATAAGAAAATAGAATCAAACACCAACTTATTTTATATTAAAATTATAGAAGCAGCACCAATAGAACTTATAATTCAAACTCTTTTACACTCAATTCAACTTTTACATACAAAATGAGAAAGGGATTCGTACTAATTTATGAAAATAGGCAGTGCAAGCTACAAGTTGAAGAATTCGTACTTTACCCACCATTTTCTACTTTATTTCTTTTTAGAACCCTTAATCACATCGAAAGAGAAAAGTGAGAAACGGAATAGAACGTAAATTATTTAAACTGCAATAACATAAGAATTTGCATTTCACTTTGGAGGAATTTTGGTGTTTTAGTCTGGTGTTTTCGTGAACAAAATTCTCCAAGGCATACATCAAATCCAACTTATACAATACAATTACTAATATGAGAAAACTATGATTTTCACTCACAGATGATTCCCAACTTTCCCTTGGATTTGATTATGCCTACTCCTATTCTCTTTTTAGACTTCTTCCTTTTGAAATATACAACAATTGGATTATATATGAATTAAATTCATAATTTCAGGGATTGGAGAAGAATATAATTAGAAATTGATTATTGAATACCTAAAATTCCTTACTGAAAATCCTAGGGAATTCTGAATCGTATAGAAAAACCAACAGAGCTCTACTTATGTTCTAGAATAATTTGTGAATAAAAGTGAGGGGGTTGCCTCCTATTTTAAGTGGTTAGAAAACACAAGGACTGTCGAATTTTGATTAGTTTAAAATAATTAAATCCGGGCCTTCTAGGACTAAATTAACTCTAGCTCCCTCAACTACATTGGTCGACAGCTAGCGGTCGACCGGTCCTAGTGTATTTGGAAACGTATTAATGCTGCCATTTTTCTTTATTTAATTCTTTATTATTTGTAATGTTAACTTCTATTTTAACACTTACATAAATCCCAAGATTACTAATGAATCTTAATATATTTCTAAATTTCAAATTTTAATTTAAATCCCTTTCGAGTTATTTTAAATTCAAATAATTCAAACTTCAATAACTTTTCCATGTTAACTCCAGTTATAGAACTTTATATATGTAATAGATCAGAAAATCGCCATGAATGTAACGACACAATTCTCTTGGCCAAATTCGGACATTTACAAAATTTCTGCTTTTAGCCTTATTATTAATTAACAAATTTCTTATTATTTTTAAGGGGTGCTACATTCTCCCCCTTAAAGTGGATTCGTCCTCGAAATTCCTACAGTAACCCACTATCCTAAAAAATTCCTAACTTCAATGGTATTCAATGGAATCTTTCAACCTTTAATAGCTTCCACTTTTATGGGGTCTACAGACATTCCCCTTTCGGAAACAATGTGTCCTAGATATCTCTCCTCCTTCTTTCAAAAGTGACATTTTGAGAATCTAGCTTTAAATTGGGGCCTTCGCAAAGTCCCTTGTACTGCCCTTAAGTGATTTTCATGCTCTCCTTCACCTTTAGAGAATACTAAGATATCATCCACCAACACTACAATGAATTTATTTGACTGCACTCTGAAGACTCTACTCATCAAGCCTACAATGTATGCAGGGCATTTGTCAATCCAAAAGGCATCAGTTCCCATTCAAACAGTCCATCCAAAGTGCGAAATGCAGTCTTCTGCTTGGTATCCTCAACTATTCTCAATTGATGAAACCCAATGGCTAAGTATAATTAGGAAAAGATTTTGGCTTCAACTAGATGATCAAATAAATCATCTATTCTTGGTAAGAGGTACTACTTTTTCTTTGCCAACTTATTGAGTTCTCTATAGTCAACGCATAGCCTTAATGAGTTGTTTGCCTTAGTAGCGAAAATCAATGGGTGCTCGCCATTCAAAAGCAATTCAACGAATAAATCGCTTTTACAATAGCTTCAAAATCTACTAGTCCAACTCTCGCCTTTCTTTAAGGGCCATGTACCTTAATGGCAGAGCGATGGGCTTAGCATCCTTTTCTAAATCGATCCTAAACTCGATCTCTCTTCGGGGAGGGAGACCTAAGACTTCTTCAAATATATTAGTAAATTCTCGAACCGGGTACATATGAGAGATCATCTTGTGATGAGGTTAAGAGAATATATATAGCTTAACCCGACCAAGCATTGGGGTATGCATCGAACATCAATATCTCGCTTCTTACAACTCCCACTACAACAAAAATACCCTATTACAACGTCCGTTTTACAACGGGCATTTGATGCCCGTTGTAATAGAAGGTTATTACAACGGTCCACTCAGGACCATTGTAATAGATGCCCTATACAACGCCCTTTTTACAACGGGTAATGATTGCCTGTTGTAATAGAATGCTATTACAACAGTCATTTCATGTCCGTTTAGATGCCAATTTTACAACATTCACAAATTGCCCATTGTAATAGATGCATATTTTACAACGGTCACAAAATGCCCGTTGTAAGAGGTGCCAATTTTACAACACTCATAACGTCTGTTGTAATAGGTACCAAATTATATTATATTAATCATATTATATTATATTACTAATTACTAATTACTAATCATTAATAATATTATATTATTTATTAACATTTAATAATTAGTCATTAATAATCTTGTATTAATCATTCATAACTTATAATAATTAATGATTATTAATAAATAATCACTAATTACTAATTATTATATATAATTAGTATTCCAACAGGCTTAATTTTAATTTCCATTTATCAGTAACTAATATCGAGTAATTAATATTAAATATATAATAATTTATAATTAACAACAAATATTAATAATTTATGATTAATAATTACTATTAAAAATTAATAATTACTATTAAAAATCAATCATTGGTATTAAAAATTAATAATAAATGCCCACTGCCGATTTTTGACAATTAATAATTAACAATTACAATGCTTTATTCAAAAATATTAATTACTATTAGTTATTAATATTTAATAATTAATAATATTAATATTAATATTAATCATCATTATCTTCGATTATTTATACATACTTACTTAATCATTTCTAAATGGTAATTTATAATTAACAATTATAAATGATAATGTTCATAGGTCATTATTTATAATTTATCACAATTAATGATTACTAATATATAATTTATGAGTACTGATTATTATATATAATCAATAATTATTTTTTTGTATTTAATAATTTATTATAGTTAATTATTAATAATTAGTAAATTACACATAATTTTTTTAAATTTTCAATAATTAATAAATACAATTAATATTAAATAATTAATAATCGATATCAAATATTGTTTTTAAATAATTAATAGTTAATAATTAATATTAAAACTACTGTTGCTTGTTTTGCCGCTCCTACCTCTGTTAATTTTCATTTGCCTGCTTATCCCATTTTTACTTAACCCTAAATCCAATCCCACTGCACAATCTTAAACAAAATAAAAAATGTTTCGCATTCCCAATCCTAGTTTCTAATTCCTATGCTACTCGTCGTGCCTTCCGTTGTCAGTTCGCGATTAAGAGTCGCTCGTCATTGGTTCAAGTCGTTGGTTCCCAATCCCAATTCGATATCTTGGTAGCAGCTGAGGCGGTGGATTGGAAGTTGCTGGAGATCCAGTATTGGATGTGAGCCCGGTTCGTAATCAGACCCGACAAGCTTCCTAGCAGTGGCCACATACTGAAGCCCGATAGGGATTAAGTCAGGACCTAGAATCATGTCGGGTATGCTATGGGTTGCATGTTCGTTTATTTGGGTAAATGGTTGCGGTTGGTGCTAGGCAGGGAGGTAAGGCATATGGGTCTTGTATGTGGTTTTTGTAGTGATGTGATATTGCTTGTTGTTGGATGTAGGATAACAGAAGGTGAGGATGTAGTATTTGTGTTTGTATGGAGATGGTTTGTGGATGTTGGTGTTCTCAGGGATGAGGTTGGATCAAAGAGGGTTTTGGTGAATTGTTCGAATGCAGTGGTGATGTTGAAGAGTTCTTGGCAGTTTGTAGTTAGATCTAGTGTGATAGTGAGGCAAATGGAGGCAATGGGAAGAGATAAGGTTGCTCTAGTATATATGGTGATGGGAGGAAATTGCAGGAGCTTATGCCTATAGAAGCTACAGTTTGTAATAAAGTAAATAATGTATGGCTCTACTGACAAAAGTTTTTTTATAAATATTATTGTAGCTTTAAACTATGTAACATAAATTAAAAGTTTAAATTGGCCCATTGATGTATACAGTGATATTCGATATCTTGGAACATCGTGGATTCCGAGTACAAGGATAGCCCACTTGAGTACAATGAATATGTTGTCTATGATCCAAAAATGGTAAGAATTAAGAAGAATTATTATTAACTCATGTTACACATGATATTATCAAAGCTCAGTGTAGGTTGACAACTGAAATTCTCAACGGTTGTTATGAAACTAGTCGTCATGTGTATATTAGAACTATGTCAATGTAAACTTATCTAACTTTTTGGAATGTGTTGGAATTTTATGACTCTAGCATTTAGTCTTTTCGTATGTGATTTTGGTTGTTTTATGATAATATTTGTTACTCATTAAATTATTCATTATTGGTATGGATGTATGTTGCTGTAAATTTTTTTAAAATTTGCATTTATTTTGCAACGGTCAGAAACCGTTGCAATATCATGTATTACAACGGGCATTGCTCATTGTAAAAAGGTGTATTGCAACAGGCATTGCCCGTTGTAAAAAGGTGTGTTTCAACGGGCATTGCCCGTTGTAAAAGGTGTATTACAATGGGCATTGCCCGTTGTAAGACATGGTCGACCTATTACAACGAGGCCTAATCCAACGGGCTCATGCACGTTGCGAAATCCATATTACAATGGGCATTGCCCGTTGTAAAATGGCTGTTTTGTTGTAGTGTCCTTAACCATACAACCCTATTGCAATCTAAGATAGCCTCATAATAAGATCACGAATTCATCCCTAAGAAAATTCCATACCCCTCAAAACTAAGAACACACACGTTACGTACAAAATCGATGTTACATATGTCTACAACTGTGTCTTTACAAATTAAAGAAAGATGCATCGACCCCCTAATAGGATTTGATACGACTATTGAGTCGATGACAACTTAGTTTTTTAGACTCAAAGTGTTAATTACATTTCTAGCTATGAATGTATGCGACACTCTCGAGTCAAATAGGGTATGAATAGTATGCCTAAAAATAATAGTTGTACTTCAATTACAGCTTTTTCTGATCCCTAGGGGTGAGGTGTACTTGAGATAGGAACAACTTCAGTGGCATATACCTTCCCACTCTGTCCTACCTACGCAAGCTTTGGATACTGATTCTTGTAGTATCCTTCATGGCAGTGATAACTCTCCCCTTTGAATTCTTCCCTCATCAAATTCACTTTATAGTTCTTAATGACGTATCCTTTCGTTTGGCTTCTTTGACAAGTAATACCCTCCTTGAACTTCTCCTTAGCGTTCTTGTTTTCTCAAAATCCTTCCTTCTTAGACCTAAAATTATGCACTGACCCTACCTTCTCCTCTAAGCCGAAAATCTAAAGTAAAACTATCTTAACCAACATCTTATAAGTGGCTATAGTGGGAACTTGGTCTTAAGTAGCTCCTTAAGTTGAGAATTTAAGCCTTTAAAAAAAACTTCATGGCCTTCTCCATAGGGATGACAATCAAACTCATTTCAAATTTAGCTAGTTTTGGGAACCTACTGATATATTTCTTCAATGTGGAGTCTCCCTGTTTATGTTGTATAAACATTTCTAATTGCAAATTCACCTCAGTCCTTGACATGATTCGTGACTAAAAGCGATTTTTGAACTTATCCCAAGTGATTCCTACCCCATCATTCTCCTTGTCCACTATAGTCCACAATCTAAAGCCTCTCCTTTAAGATGTCATGCTGCCATCCTTCTCTTAATCTGGTCTCTCCATCCAAGTTCTTGAAAATATATGCTCACAATTGTTAATCCAAGCCTTCATCTCTACAAAACCTTTAACTCCCATATACACCTTTCCTTCCTTATTTTGAAAGTCCTTGCATATTTTGGGAAAGTATACAAGGCGGGATGCTGCTTCAACAGGTATGGCAGCGGGTGACTCTGGTGCATCTTATTGAAGAATGGGAACTTTCCCTGCATACCTCAGGTATTCCTTGAATTTGGTTTGAGTGGTTCCCAACCTTGGAGGAATAAACTTTAGCCATAATCAACAATCTATTGGTTTAAAGTTTTAGTTACAATTTCTTAAGACATTATTATTCGCTGAAATCTGTGTAGTTAATGTCCCGCTATTACCCCGCTACAACCCCGCTATATCTCATAGCGGATTTATACCGCTATGATTTTTCCATATAGCCCCAAAATATAGTCTTTCTGCTTTAATCCCCGCTATTTCCGCTATATCCCGTTATTTCCGCTATATTCTGTTATTCCGGCTATATCTTTTTTAATAAAATGAATTGAAAAATTACATTTATACATTATAAAATTATGAAACTAATTTATTTGATTTAAATTTTAATATATTTTCAGAAATGAAAATACTCTAATATTCTACCAAATTCAATTATGTTATGTAACAATTTTTCGTTTATTTAAAGTATATTTTCACATGTTTTATTTAAAATTATTTATGTATTATTTATAATTCAATTGAATGATAATTTTTCATTTAATTACCATTTATATATTTGTAAAAACATTAAGTATGAGTTTTATATGCTATTTTAGAGCCATCCGCTATATCCCGCTATATCCTCGCTGTATCCCCGCTATGACTTTTTGCACCTCCACCGCTTTGAATCTACCGAGCGCATTAACTGCACAGGCTGAAATAAAGGATTTTCCTAGTGTTTTTGCATATGTCCAATTAAGTGTATGTGTCTATATATAATGCTTTCAAAAATAACAAGCACTTGCTCATACGTATACGTATACCCATTTGATGCAAAATGTTACAACCCGCCCCGAAACATGCCTTATTTTCGATCCAGTAAAGATCCATCAAGCCTTAGACCTATGTCAAAGCTGGCATTGGTTGGCAAAATTGATACAATGAACAATACATAGAGTTATCTATCTAAACTGTCAGAATCTCACAATAGGAAGGATAACATATAATAACAAAATAGTACCCATTTAAAAGAAATTCAAATCACAAAACATAACATAATATCTCGATAAAATAACATCGAGTCTGAAATGGGCACATCAAAATATAACAAAATATAAATAGATAGATAACAGCCACAAGACTCCACCTCCACCTTTATCTCGTAAGTCAACATCATCTTCTCTAAGTTGTGCTGTAATGAGAAGGGGGAGTCAAAACAACAATGTCTGGTGAATAAAATATCGAATGTTTCCATAATAATATTTTGGCAGTATAATTTAGATAAGGATATGTCCCACTCATCCTAACTATATTCTACGTGAAATACCTCCAATTATAAGCCTTAAGGCTCTTCTAGTCCATTTCTATAACTACACTTCCCCAATCCAACTCAATAACACACCTTCAACTGTAGGCCTAAAGCCTTTCCTAGTCCCATGCATCTACCATGAATCGTGTTCGAACAATGTAAGAGAAAGTACCCAAGCCACTTGATACATTTCTAGTAGGCAGACTCTGACCATTTAATACCTATGTCTTAGGCAAGTCCCTGTCATTTAATACCAACCCAAGGAAGACCCCTCTTTGGTACTCTCTAGATAACATCGCATTAAATCTCATCAGGCTACTTAATACTTCATTATGGGTGAGGCGGACCCTGCAATAGCTTCTTAATACATCAAACCCAAACCGGTGCCTCTCGAGATTTCCCACTACTATGCCAAAACGATGACCCCGGCCATTTAATACTTCCTAAGGAATGAGGAGGCGGACGCTACAATAATCACTTAATACCTCCGCCCTCAATGCAGGTCCAACGCATTATGAAACGTAACTCAAACAGTGATGTTTCACATTAGTCCGATTATTCGTAGGTACTGGTAGACAGATTAACTAGGCAGTCTTACCCTTCAGAATTGGGAGTAACCTTGCAACCTCCATGGTTACTTATTATAGGCGATGTATCACATATGTCCCAAAGTCACACTGTTGGTAACCAGATTAGCTGAACGGACTTCTGTGTGCTTTTGACTGACTTCAAATTCCTATAATTTGGTCATAGTTTCCACTCTCCTAACATACTACCATATATACCTCGCCACATTTCGCATTAAGGCCTTATAAGAAAATCTCCTTATTCCACCTCAATTATAAGTTACTTTCCATAATTATCTCAACTTCTTTCCTAGGGGGTCTAATGCCAATTACTATCCTATTAGAACTATGCTATTAATATGTTATTAACTATAAGTTGTTTATACACTATATACATACATACACACACACATGTATACATACATACGTAATTAAATACTCCTAAGCGCGCAAAGATTTTGCGTCCTATACTAGTCGTTTAAATGTCAAAACTTCCAATTCTCTTTTCCTCAGATTTGACTACGCCTACTCCTATTCTCTTTTCAGACTTCTTCCTTTTGAAATATACAACAATTCGATCATATATGAATTAAATTAAACTTTTAGGGATTGGGGAAGAATAGAATCAGAAATTGAATACTGAATATTTAAACCACTTACCTGAAAATCCTAAGAAATTCTAAATCGTATGGAAGAAACTAACAGAGTTTCGCTTGCATTTTCAAATAATTTAGGAATAAAAGTAAAGGGCTAGCCTCATATTCATAGTGGTTAAAAGGCACTAGAACCTTTGGATTTAAGTCCGTTTAAGACAATAAAATCTGGGCCATCCTTGGTGTAAATAACCCCAGCTTCCTCAACTACAACGGTCGACCGCTCCTACCAAAGGTGGTCGATCGCTATTAGGCGAACGACCAGAGGAAGGCCGTCGACCGGTCCTAGTACATTTAGAAACGTTTTAGTGTTGTCGTTTTTCTTTTATTTAATTATATATTTATTTATAATTTTAACGTTTATTTTAACGTCTACATAAACGCCAAGATTTCTAATCAATGTTAATATCTATTTAAATTTCAAATTTCAAACTACAACTCATTTTGAATTACTTCAAATTCAAAAACTTCAGAGGTCAATAACTTTTCCGTTTGAGCTTTGATTACAAAACTTCATACATGGAAATTGACCAGAAAATCAACCACAATGGCATTACTCCCATGGCCAAATTTCGACATTTTAAAATTTTCCGTTTTCAATCCTACTATTAATTAATTTTTATTAATTTTTATGGGATGTTACATTATCCTCCCTTAAAAACGATTTCGTCCCCGAAATCCTCAAGGGATAGATAATGTAACTCACACTCAACATCCATGTTATATAATCAAGTTGTCTACACAACCATCTAGTCAACTAAAAGTGCAATATGATTATGTATGCAATATACTATAGATGAGCTCAGTCCTAGCGCGAAAGCATGATCGTGACAGATAGGCATGTTTGCAAGCGTACTAAATATGCTTATAATTCTACACGAATGCAAAAATAGTAGTAAAATGTGTGGAAATCATCTCATATCATCAAATTTAGTAACCAAGATGCAACCAAAAACCTAAATTTTGGAGAGAAATTTTTTACCGAAGAAGGTCAGGATGAGAAGTCCTCGTCTTCTCTTCGATTTTCCATGTGGGTTCCGCTGGATTATCTTCATTGTACTTGGACCAATGTAATTTCTCTATTGTCGAGCTTCCTAGTTTTGTGCTCCACTAGAGTGCGGTGGCACAGGTTGCTATTGGCTCCATCTCAATATAAACTAACCGATCGGACTTTGCTATAGTGGTGGTGTCGTCAAGGCGTCTCCTAAAGTGTGGAACATGAAAGATGTCATGGACTCCTGCCAGTTTATCCAGTAACTCTACTCGATCTGCCAGTTCCCCAATTCTTTTCAAGATCAGGAAGGACCTGACAAACCTTGGCGCCAACTTTCCTAACTTAGCAAACTTCATAACTTTCCTAGGAAGGGAAACCTTAACGAGTACCTATCCCACATTAATCTCCAGTTTCCCTATTCGATTGTTAGCATAGGACTTTTGACTATCCTGTGCAGCCTTCATTCGTTGTATAATCAAACCTATCGTTTCTGAGGTCTCGCGTATCAAATCTGGTCCAAGTAAAATTTTGTCGATGGTTACCCACCAACAATTAGGCGATTTGCATGACCTCCGTATAATGCTTCAAAGGGTGTCATGCCAATCATCAGTTAATGACTGTTATTGTAAGCAAACTCAGCTAAGGGTAGGTGATGCTCCCACTGTCCTCTGATATCTATGATGCAAGCTCTCTATAAGTCTTCTAAAATCCTATTTACCCTTCCAATCTGACCATCGGTCAGCGGGTGGTAAGCAGTGTTAAGATTCAATGTGATACCAAAAGCTGATTGTAATCTCCTCTAAAATTTACTAATAAATAAGGGGTCCCTATCACCAAGAATGCTAACTAGGATTCTATGTTGTCATATCGCTTCCTTAATATAAATTTTTGCTAGAGATGCGGAAGTCTTATTGCTCCTAACGTGAATAAAATGGACGCTTTTAGTGAGCCTATGTACTATAACGTAAATAGCTTTATTTCCCCTTTGACTCCTAGGCAACCCATCAATAAAGTCCATCGATATATGCTCTCATTTTCAAGTTGTCACCTTCAACGGTAATAAAAACCCTTCGGGCTTTCCTTGTTATGCCTTTGTCCTTTGGCATGTGAAACACTTAGACACAAATTCTGCTGCCTTCTTCTTCATTTCCAATGAATAGAAAATTTGCTTCATATCCCTATACATCTTATCTCCTCCAAGGTAAATGGTGTTCCTAAAATGGCAAAACTCTTCTACCACTTCCTTCAAAACATCATCAACCATAGGAACATAACAGCATCCATTTCTTCTCAAACATCTTCTATCATCAATTTTCATTCCAATCACCATAGGGAAAATGCTTTCCTCTACTAAGCTTGCCCGAAATATCTATTATCGCTGCGTCCTTCTTCTGATCATGCCTGATGCGTTTCATCAATGCTGACCTTATTTCCATGGCTGCCAAATATCCTTGAGTGGGATATGTTGGTAGTTGGAAATGGAAATTCGAGAAGAACTTCAACTGCCTCCACCCATATATAGCACGTAGAGCAGCATGCCTCTAGCTAAGGGCATCTGGGACAACATTTCCTTTCCAGGGGGTATACTATATCTCAAAGTCATATGATGCTATAACCTACATCCACCTTTGCTACCTAAGATAAAATTATTTCGGGAAAATATGTATTAATGATTTGTGGTCGATGAACAACTCAAACACTTTTCCCAAAAGAAAGTGCCTCCATATCTTTAAGTCAAAAGTGATGGCCGCTAACTCCAAGTCGTGAGGTGGGTACCTCTTTTCATGATCCTTCAATTGTCTATTACATAGGCTATCACCCTTCCTTCTTATATAAGAACATTTCCTAATCTCGTACCACATGTGTTGGAGAAAACGGTGAAAGGCTTCTTCCTATTAGGAACAGCCGGTACTTGCGCACTAGTAACCAACACCTTTAGCCTCTCGAATTCTTCCATGCATTTATCATCCTATGGAAAAACTAGATTCTTCTTGATTAAGTGAGTTAGTGGGATTGATATCTTTTCAAAGTCCTTTATGAATTCCTATAGTAACCCAGTAGCCCATAAAAACTCCTAACCTCTACGCCGTTCTTTTAAATCTTCCAATCTCGAATAGCTTCCACTTTTGTGGGGTCTACAGACAATTCCTTCCCCTAAACAATGTGTCCAAGAAATCTCACCTCCTTGTTCCAAAAGATAACAATGTGTCCAACAATTCTATGCTACAAATGTTTTCTTATTTAATTTTACAATTAAATTATTAGACCTTTAATCCCATAATTTATTTTCTATAAATTATTTATTAAAATATGGATTGCTACAGGCTTCCCTTTACAGTAATTTCATCTTCGAGGTTCGAATAAGTTAAGATAGTGATTTTAGTCTTTATCAAGCCCTCTCTAGCATAAACACATAAGTTCCCCATAAATGTGTAACAAACACAATGTACTTATTCATCTACTAACACATAACCAAACACATATGTTACTTCTCATATGTGTGACAAATAATTTCATACCAATGCTTCCACTAATACATATCAAAATCAATCATAGTACCATACATGTGGTTCATAGAAAAAGCATAACACGCATGGTGGGCCTAAAATAACAACTTGGAATAATTTCTCCTGACTTTATCTTCTATTCCCAAGTACAATCATCTTGGCCATCACTCCACTGGACTCGCATAAGCTTCATAACCTTATTCTGAAGCTCCTTCACATCTCGGTCTACAATCAAAAATGGTATCCTTACATAAGTCATGTTTGGTTCTACAACCAATTCTTCCATAGATTTTGGACTTACAACAACATTAGGGTCTTAGACGCACTTCCTTAAATGTGATACATAAAAAACATTTCAGACCATGGCAAAAGCACTTGGTAATTTAACCCTATAGGTACTTTGCCGATCCTCTCTAGTATCGAAAACGCATCACCATATCTTAATGCTAACTTTTCGACCTTTTCAAACCACATTGTGCAGTGCATCAGCAGAACCTTCATAAATATGTGATCTCTGATCTCAAACTCTAAATATTTCCAACTCCTATCGGCGTATCTCTTCTTCCTCAATTGAGCTTTCTTCATGATTTTGTGAATCAACTAAACCTTTTTTAAATTCTTTTACAAGATTTGTTCCTAATATGAGCCTATCTCCCACCTTGCACCAACATACCAGTGACTTGCATAGACTTCCATACAATGACTTGAAAGGTGTCATCCCAATAATAGACTGGTAACTGTTGTTGTATGAAAACTCCACTAAGTGCAAGTGATCTTCCTAAGATTCTTGGAAGTCTAATACACAAGCTCGCAACAAATCCTTAAATACTCTGTTGACTCTCTTGGTTTTTCGGTCTATCTATGGATGGTATGTTGTATATATACATAACTTCGAACCCAAAGCACTTTGTAGGATTCACCAAAACTCACTAGCAAACAATAGGTCTCAGTCAGTAAGTATAGTACTCGAAACTTCATGTAGTCTAAATAGGCTTTGCATAAATCTTGGCTAACTTTGCTGCCACCCTTATAGACTTGATTAGGATAGAATGGGAACTCTTAGTCGGTATATCTACATGACGCTTATACTCTCCTTCTTGACTCTTGATCTCGGCAAGCTATCTATGTAATCCATAGAAACTAAGTCTCAACACCACATCGTGATCTCCAATGGATTCAATAGTCCACTTGGTTTTGATGTTCAACCTTAACTTACTGGCATATGTAACATCTTTTCACACATTCTCCAACATCTCTCATCCTTCTTTCTTAGTAGAAGCTCCTCTTCATGCTTCACTACATATTAGTACCTCCTGAATGAATAGCAAATTTTGAACGATAGCATTCATTTGAAACTAATGTTTGAAGTCTCATATATTTGGAATATATAACCTTTTCTTCTTCAGCCGCTTTCGTTAACTCCAAAATCTCGCAATTCTTTAGTCTTGGCTCCCACCTTTAGACACCTACTCCACTTGACACAAAATGGATCTTCTCGTTGCCACTCGTCGATTCTTTCCATTAGAGCTAGGCGAACACTCAAGCCTGACAGTGTCCCAGAAATTCTACTCGAACCATCACTCAACCAAAAGAGAACATTAAAGAAGCAAATGTGTCAAAACCATTCAACGCTTATGTTGCAGGAAAAAGACTACTCTGATGCCTTCAGCACAAATAAACAATAACCTTATTTCCTTTTCCTATGGTACACTCTATCATGAAGTCATAAGATGCAAAAAAAGTTAACCATCTTTGTAATCTCATATTCTATTCCTTATGAGAGAACATGTAACACGAAGACTTGTGATTAATGAACAACTCAAACTTTTTGCTAAATGGTAATGTCTCCGAATGTTTAATGTTAAATTATAGCTACTCACTCCAAATCATGTGTCAGATATCATACTCACGGGGCACCAACTTCCCAAATGGATAAGAGATTACTTTGGTTTTTTGGATCAACCCTACTCCTAACCCTGAACCCGATACATCAATATAAATAATCCATATCCGTAAGGTATAACCAAAACAAGAGCATTTTTTCAACTGAAGCTTCAACTCTTCAAAAGACACCTTAGATTCCTTGGTCCAAACATATTCTCCTTCTTTCGAGTAAGTCTCGTCATTGGCGCAATTATATGAAAGAAGTCCTTGATGAATCGTCGATAGTAACATGCAAATTCTAACAAACATCGAACCTTCATAACAGTCAAGGGATTCTTCCAACCATTCACAACTTCAACTTTCAAAGAGTCCACGGCTAAACAACTCTCTAAAACTACATGGCCTAGGAACTTAATTTCCCTTCTCCAAAAATGACACTAGGAAAATTTCGTTTTTAAGTTATGTCTTCTCAACATCTCTAACATAACCCTTAGGCAGATCTCATGGTCTCTTTCGTCTTTCAAGCACGCTAAGATATCATCTATAGACACCAACATTATCGTTCAAATTGGTCTTGGAAGATCCAATTCATCAAGTCTATAAAGGTTGTAGGTTCATTAGTTAGTCCAATTAGCATTACTAACCACTTATACGAATCATACCTCATTCTAAAAATAGTCAAAGGAACACTTCCCTCTTTGACTCTTAGTTGATGGAATCCCAAAGCCAAATTTAGCAATGGGAACGCCTTAGCTCCATTCAACTGATCAAAAAAATCGTAAATCCTTGGTAATGGATATTTTTGTTATTTACAATCCTCTCATTCAACTTTCGATGCTCAATACATAGTCTTAACGAACCATCATATTTCTTTGCAAACATGAGTTACTTGGCCTCACAAAGCTTTACACCAAAGCTACACTAGTTTCTCCTCCATTTGTTCTGTTTCCTTTAGTGGCATTCTTCTATGGGGTCGACTAAAAGGCTTAGCTCCCAATATCAAGTCAAGAATATAAATATAAAGATAAATAATAAAGTAAATGTCACCAGAGATTTTATACTGGTTTGAACCTCCCAATCTACGTCCAGTCACGGACTCCTTCTAAAATTCAACTATAAACCCTCACTTGACCTGAAGGAACTGGTTTTACACCGCCTGAGCAACCGACTAGGATTTCTATGGCCTAAGCAACAAAATATGAATTCAACCGCTTGAGCAACCGAACAGGACTTCTAATACAAATAGTAAAATTGCTTTTGAATGAGTATGCTCTTGAGTAGCACTGATAAGTCAATAACGTACACCCTTTATATATTCTTCTCCTTTATGGTATATCATGTAATTAGTGAAGATAGGAAGTTTATTTAATCACTAATGAAGTTTGATTCAATGAACTAGTGATTAGAATGGAAGTATTGAATGCAAATGGCAAGATTGTGTAGACAATAAGAATAAGAATTAGAATCAAAATTCAGCGATTAAAACAAGATTTCATGGCTATATATAGTGATTAAGCGTTGTAATCATTCGTGAAAAGTAGCCGTGAAAGAATATGGAAGCAACTCTTGAATCAAGAATTGTTTCTATTCGCTGAAATGAAGTGTCATTTCAAAATAGAGGCATTACGAAGATTCAGTCGTCTGAACGAAATAATTCAGCCAACTGAATCGAATAAAAATAGAATCAGGAATAAAATAGTGCAAAAGACATGCAATTCAGCCATTTGAATATTCAAGTGTAGTTGTGCACATGCACAGCCATTCAGTCGACTGAAATATATGATTTAGCCGGCTGAATTGCCTGTTTTTGCCATATCAAAGATTTTTCAAAATAGTTTTGGTATGTGAACAAGATTACTAAAAAAATTTGCGTATGAACTATGATTTGAAAGATTTTAAATTGCGTATGCATGCATATACCACTACGGAGAGATTTTAACATAAATTCATTACTAGACTTGGACCATAGACAAAATATATTACTGAAGCTTTTATCTTGAATCAGGTCTGCAATCCATTTAATCATTTGTCGAGTAATACAGTTTCTTCTCCTATAAATATGTTTAGTTTATATAACATTTAGTTATATAGTTGTCACAATTAAAACATCAAAATTTAAGTTTATAACAATCTTATCGATATAAGTATATTCACAAAACACTATACTTTCACCATTAGAAAATGTAACCATATACGTATCTCAATAGTATAAGTATATTCATAAACCATTTCACCTTCAATACTTAAAAAAGTATTTATCTACTTATCTCAATGGTATTGGCATACTCATAAAAAATTAAGAAAGATTCCAATACCAAAACCATATTTATTAGGGTTAAAACAAATATCATTTAAAAATACTTTTTTATTATAAACCCAAACTAATTTCCTTTTGGTGTAAGTAAATAGATCATATGGAAATTAGACCAAATATATTTACCACCACTTTTCGATTTTAGACTTGTACTATCCCTCAAATAACAATAAAGTTGGACAAGTTAGAGAACTACCCTTGCCTCGACATACATTCTTAATTCTTAGGATAGAGACGACTTCCCCTACCTTGGAACTTGGTGTTAAGTATGAAAAAAAATACTTTCCATACCACCATAATTAAAAATGATCATTTATACAAATCAAACCTTATTTCCTCTTATAAATTCCTTTTTATAAATCTCTTTTATATTTATGAACTTCATTTATAAATCTCCTTTATAAAACTCCTTTTATAATGATCATTTATAGAAATCGAACCTTATTTCCTTTTATAAATTCCCTTTTATAAATCTCTTTTATATTTATGAACTTCATTTATAAATCTCTTTTATAAAACTCCTTTACAAAACTCCCCTTATAAACTCGCTTTATAAATTTCTTTAATAAAACTCATTTTATAAATCTCTTTTATAAATCTTCTTTTATAAATCTCTTTTATAAATCTTCTTAATTCAAATCTTATTTACCTTCCATAAAATGATCAATCCATTTATCACTATAAATTCATAAATGTGATTTATTATTCCAATTTATCAAAATGAAATCATCTCTTTTTATAAAATATCATTTATAAATCTAATCATTCATTTAAAAATACGATTCATGAACCTATCTTTTCCTACAATATTTTAAACAAAGCATTTTACAAATATTTATTCCAAAATATCTCTATCTTCTTTTAAAATAGAATCACTTTATTATAAATGATAAATTCCCTTTTTCTTTAAAATAAACATCCATTATTATATTAACTTTTCTGTAAAATAAATACTTTCTGAAATAATTTTTAAAACATTTCCAAAATGGTTATAGTAAAATGGAGAACTTCAAAAACTATTTATAAATAGAATTCCACAAAAAATTCAAAAATTCCCAATTAAAATCATTCTCCCAATCAAAAACATTTCAAATAAAAAACATCAAACAATGTATTTAATGAGGCCCAACGCTTCCATTGCACTTGACCAATGCTACTATTGTCTTTAGTACTAAAAAAGTTCAAATTTTAACACATATCAATATCACATCAAATAAGGCCCAACTACCAAGCTTTTAGCATTCAACAATTTATACAACAAGTATATAAATGAAATTAAAATCAATAATGGTGAGGAATCTGAATCCCTCTATAAAATTTCTTGTATTACCTGTATTTCGTTTCATATGTCATCGACTTTTCAAAGAAAGAATTCAACTAATCTAAATAAAAAAAATCGTTCATGCAGGCAAACAATAATTTATATCTACTATATATCATATAATGTTTATCCAAAGATTACTAACTCACCAAAATTCCAACCGACACTTAGACATTCCCGAATAGTCTAAATTCGAATGTCATTGATTTTAGCTAAAAATTCCACTCGTTCCAAACTTGATGAAATTAGCTCCAGTGAGTAGATAACGCTTCCACAAGAACACTAAAGACGACGACTCGATTGGACGTTTTATGGAAAAGATATTGATTTTATAAGTTTTCGGATTAAAATATTGCTTAATTGACTTAATTATGTACTAATTACCCTTTATAATCCATCTCCCCTTCCTTAATCCCTCACCGAGTATGAACGTGCACAAGAACCCAAAAATGCAGGCACCCTCTCCATCTTAGTCCACGCTTCACAAATCGATGCACCGTCAATTCCATCACATCTCTCTTTGCAAGCTCTCACACCCATGCCTCAAACTTAGAGCTCAATCAACTCCCCTTCATCACGACCTGGAGCTAGCATTGGTGGCCCAAAATGTCGCATCCCTCAATCCAAGACCAAAGTTGCTGAAAATTAAAGGAATGGTGCCACTCGTCAAAAGAAACACAACAACGATCTTCATTTCCTCAATCGACACCTAAGTCTTCAACAATCCCTAACCCTAGTCGTGGCCTCACCGCGTCGCTCCTCTCCAATCATAACCGCACCCCGCAAACTTCATATAGTTTTGAAACTGTCGCCTCCCCAAGTTCAACAGATCCGACAATATAATTTATCATTGAACAAATCTCATGATTTTGATTTTTAAAGGAGGAGGTTTATAGTATTAGTTTACAGGAAAAGAAAATAAAGAGAAACAAGGGGAAATGAAAAGTGAAAAAAAGTACAAGGGTGGGGTTTTGTTTATTTTACAGTTTTCGGTACTTCGCTACAGAGTATCCCGCTCGCATACCAAATGCGAACGATAGAAATAAAAATACGATCGTGCACAAAATGCGACACGATCACAAAACGATAATAATATACACTGGTTAACATATTTTGTGAAATTTAAAAAATACCAACATATACCATATAATACATTAAACGAAATTTAAATATTTTCAAAATTAAAAATTATGAAAAATTCTGTAAATTCATTTGAAAATACGTCATTAAAATCAAATCATTTCGTTAACATATTATTTTATTATTATTCATTAAATTGAATCAAATTTGAATATTTAAATAAATTAAATAATCGCCTTCCAAACGTTAAAATATTTATGGTAAATTTTAAGGTGATAATAATTTGACATGGAATGGCTTATTCATGTAATATATATATATATATATATATATATATATATATATATAGATTCTTAGGTTGACTTAATTTTGGAAAGTTACTATGGAAGGTACAGAATGTTGTATGAACTGATACGTTGCCTCTTATATTCACGTCCGAAAGTGTATGACCTTGGGCCGCAAAGCCTGTTAAGCAACAAACCAGTTAACCCATTTTTAAAATAAATGTATATGCGCACACAAACATGCATGGTGTACTAGTATGTGTATGTATATATATAAGGCGTTACGATACGTGCTTCGCACGTAAATTGTTTTTAAACAAATTGTATATGTTTAACATATTTAAGAGAAAATGATTTGCATAAATATTTAGCTATATTTTAACGTTGAAATCATGTGTATTTCATTAGAATTTTTTATTTTTAAGTTGCGACATTTAATTTTTTTTGTTAGTTTGAATTTTATGTTATTAATTTACAAAGAACGAATTTGTAAAAGAAGTTTAGTTGTTAGATTCTAAATTTAAGTGATATTATGACTTAATAATATTTGTAGATGGATGTTTTGAAGTTGTAATTGAAGTTTAATTGTTAGATTCTATTTCTAAGTTATATTAAGATATTTTAATATCTGTAGAGGTGCATTTTGGTATTTTATGCCGATACCAAAAAGTGTGACGCCAAATGTATTACAACTAAAATCAAAGATATACATACATACATATAAATAAATACATACATAGGTATGTATGTATTAAAATAATTTTGGAAAAACAAAATTTAAAGGTTTTTTATATTTTAAGATGACGGGGGATATGACAACATATATGTATATTTAAATAAAATATGTGTCTTTTGATCTTACCAGTCATCGACGCCTTGGTTGTTAGCGATCTCCTCTTTGAGCTACAAGTTCTTTGTCCTTGAATATAGGTTGTAAATCTATCTTCTAGGCTTCATCAATTTTTTCCTTTTAGCAATGAAAGCTTGGTTTTTCTATTTTTTGTTGTGCATGGAGAAGAGAGAAGAGGGGATATAAATAACTGTTAGGAACTGAGATGTAGGTTTTGATGACAACAACCTTTTAAACTTATCTTATTATAAAATATATACTAATACTGTTGTCTAGATAGATATGTATATGCAGGATATATAAATGTTTATATGCAGGTATTGATTACTGAAGACTGATCAGTATAAAGACTCAAGACTCAAGATTGAAGACTCCAGAGTATCAGGATCCAGATTTCAAGATATGTGTCTAGTTTTTATTAAACCTTCATAATAGCATGGAAATCTTTATTTCGAATTTCATTTGGGATGGAACCCATTTCTACCTTCTTAGTGGCTTACAAACCCACGACAAGTAGCTTACAAACCTACGACAAATGACTTACAAACCCAAGAACATCCTGGTTTTGTACAAGCTCTCGAGTCCTGATGTGATGAGATATTTTATAGGAAGAAGCTAGCAAAACTACTTTAAAATGATTTTCAAAACTGCTTTTCAAAATATTTTAGCCCTATAATTATATTATCAAATGATTTTTCAAAAAGATGTTTCAGCCTTAAAATATTATTTGTTTTTGTTTTTAAAATAAGCTCTTGTTTTAAACTTCAATTTCAAAAACAAATTTTACATTGTTTTTTACATAGGATGTCGACATCATGGGATAACTCATGTCGACAAGGTGGCCAATGAATTCAAAAGTTTCAATTTTCAAAAGAAGTGTCTGTTCGTTTAAATCTCTTCACGAATGGTTATGACCGTTGGTACTTTATAAATAGCCTTCACAAATTAATTTTTTAACTAACTAAATTCTTATTTTATTCACTTCTTCTTCTCCACAAATCTATATTCTATAATTTTCAAATTTCTAAGATCGTGCCGAAATTCTGTCGAATTCTTAAGTGAATCAAATTAGAATCTCATTCTTGTTTGATTCTCCGTTCTCTCTCGAAGATAAAAGTGCTATTCAGAGTTATAGGATAATTTGTAATAAAAAATTTATCGAGTCTCTCTATAAGGTGTGGTTGTGCCTGGAAATCAAATGGGTAATCTTGTGGCGTGCAAATCAAGAGAGTTTGCCCCGGACTCGTAAGACAGGAGGGTACCTCAAGGCCTTTAGAAATTAAGGAATGTAATCATGACATTTGTATAATAAAAATATGTATGAGGTTGTTTGCCGAGGTACAAGACTGGATGTAGGGTAACTCCGAACTAGTATAAAATCCGGTGTGTTCTTTCCTTTTACTGCTTTTTGTTTACTTTCTGCATATGTGTTTGATTCTATAATTGTTCTGTGATTAAGTTCTGCATTTGTTTGTGTCATAATTGTTAAGTTAGTTCACATAAGTCTTAGAATCCGTTAAACACTATTCGCCCCCTCTAGTGTTAAATTAGCCTTAAGATCCGTAATTCACTGTTCCTTTCAATTGGTATCAGAGCATTGGTTTTCATAGTTTTCATAATCTGAAACTTGAAAATTGTTTTAATGGCTACCAAAACTAGTAATGTCAACTCTGGCACAAGTTCTGTTATCACTAACACTAGTTCATTTGTAGAAGGTCGGTGCACTATCAGACCACCATTTTTCAATGGCAGTAATTATGCATATTGGGCTTGTAGAATGAAATTTATTTACAAACTGTAGGATTTAGACACTTGGAATATCACACAAACTGAGTATATTGAACCAACTACCAATTTATCCCAGTGGACTGCTGAGCAAATGGGTGTTGCACAAAATAACTCAAAGGACATGAATATATTATTTTGTTCACTAGATAGGAATGAGTTTAATAGAGTGTCTATTTATAAGTCTATATTTGAAATCTGGAAAACTTTGCAAGTTACTCATGAAGGAACAAGCAAAGTTAAACCGACTAAAATTTCCATATTAACTAATCGGTTTTAATTGTTTAAAATGCATGCAAATGAGTCCATTTCCAACATGTATTGCCGATTTCAAGATATTTCTCATTCACTAATTGCACTGGGAAAAAGCTTTTCGAAGGAAGACCAAATCAGAAAAATTCTAAATTCACTCACTCCAGAATGGGACCAAAAGACACTTGCAATCGAAGAAGCAAATGATATCAGTCTAATGAAAATAGAAGAATTAATTGAGAATCTGATGTCTTATGAAGTTCAACTGCAAGGAAGAAGAGAAACCAAGGCTACAGAAAAGAAGTCATTAGCATTCAATCAACAACTGAAGACTCGGAACCAGACAGTGATGAGGAGATTACCTTCATGACAAGAAACTTTCGGATATTCCTAAAATATAGAAAAATGAATAATTACAAAAGAAATGATCAAAGGAATTCTAGAAATAATATGGAGAACGTCAACAATGATAGATACTACAATTGCAATAAGGTCGGGCATCATAGAAAAGATTGTCCTTATCCAGATAAACAGTTGTTCCTCCAAACCATGACTCGTCAAGGAAAACAAAGAAAGCACTCACAGCAACTCTTGATGACTCAGACTCATCATCTACTAATGATGAAAAGAAGATGGATAATTCAAATCTGTGTTTCATTGCTATTCATGAATCAGATGACGATAGGAATATGGATCTAAAAATAGGTACGCATTTACATTATTTTTAATTTTATTTGTTTGAATGGATGCTTGTTTGTTTGATTTATTTTTTCAAAATTCCTTGAATTTTTAAATTCAAATTTATCCCTTGAAATTTGAATTTTAAATTCAAAAATAATATTATTTTAATAATATTTTAAATATTAAATTATTAATATGTAAGTATTATTACATTTAATATTATCACAGGAATTATATAATTAGAATATAGGATACAATATATATATATATATATTAGGAATTAGGAATAGAAACTTGTCCTTTGATTTGATAGGCACATGTCAACATACCAGGATACCCCATGTCGACATGCCCCTCAGAGCTTAATTTCAAAATTTGAATTCAAACTTTTGAATTTCTCTCCACCTTTTCACCAGCTTCAATGCTCTGGAAAGATGTCTCTAGACTAGAGAACATATCTATAGAATCAATATTTATCTCACTCTCTTTATCATCACTCTTCACTTTTATTTCAAAATTTCAAATTTATCTTCATTATCTTCAATTCCTCTCAACCCTCTTCAATGGCTCTTCAAGCCCTCCTAACACCATTAGGCTTCCAAAATATATCAAAAACTTTCTTTTTAATGACAAGGAAGCTATCAAAGCTTACATCAACAATGTAAACTTCAGTAAAATTCATACGGGAAAATTTGCTATTTTTGAAGATTTTCCTTCTTATGAAATTGAAAATCTTTTTCAACAATGTTCTATTCTTAGTTTAGTTGATAACAAACAAAATGGTTTTGTATGTTATCCAAATCCAGTTAAGATGTTTTATGCGAATTTGAATTGTGGTTTTTATGATGGGGAAGGAGGATAAATTTGGAGTAGTGTTAAAGGAACACAAATTGTTTTAGATTGTGAAATTTTTGGAAATATTTTAGGATGTATGTATAACGGAATGAATCTCTCAGAATTTCAAATCAATGAAAATGATCGAGAGACATTTCATCACATCTTTGAAGGGAGTTACAATTTCGAATTCAAAAATCGTTATTTTCGTCCAAAAGCAAGAATTGTTAATCTTCTTATCCAAACACTCTTATACCAAGATCGGGAAACTACAACAACCCGACTTTGAAAGTTTGCAAAGCTCTTTTGTAATTTTTGGAAATTATGATATTAATTGGGCTCAAGTTATTTTGGATGAGCTAAGGCCCAAGAATTTTACTATGGGTGAAAACGCGTTATATCATGGAATTTATCTCACCTGGATTTTTAATTACTTTGGAGTTGATTTCAAAAGCGAAGAATTTATAACTACAAAAGTGTTCAACCATGAAAACATTTCCCTTATGAAAATTCCATTTGTGTTTCAACTATATGAAATGCTTACGGAAAAGGTAGAGAGACTTTCTCATGAAGAGATGGAAGAAGAAGAAGAAGAAGGAATGAAAGTTGAAGAGGAGGAAGAGGAAGATCAAGAAACCTCCTTAGAAAGTATTGAATATCCTACTAATCCCGCTAATCCATCCAATAAGACCATTCTCAATAATCAAAGAATTACAGTGGAAAATCAAAAGACACTTAAAAGATCAATGATAAGAAAATGGATAAGATTTCCACTAAAATCGACAAGTACTTCGGGAAAATTAGTAGAAAGCTTGGACTATCATCTTCCTCATCTTCATTTAACTAGTTTTAGTTCATGTTATCTTAAGTTATATCCTTGTATTTTCTTTATTTTAGTTAATATTGTCTTATGTAATGTTGACTAGAATTATTAATGAAATCTTTCATTTTCTGTTATTCAACTTCACTTGTCTCTATAATTGCTTGTTTTTATATTATACAAATTTTAGTATAATAGATTTGTTCATAATATTCAAAATAAAGAAAAATGTCACTTTAGGAAGAGGCATGTCGACATACCCCATCCCCCCATGTCGACATACAACGGGCAGAAAATAGTTACACTTTCAAATTTTACTTTCATGTAACTAACTTGTGTTTATTCACTTCAAACGACTTTCTACCCCTATTTATATTTGTTTCTTCCAGAATAAATTGTCAATCTTCATCTCTAATCACTCCCTTTCATAGTTCTTTCTATTTCTAGAATTATGGCTTCTCCGATTAAGAATCTAAGTGATAATCTTGAAGAAACTCTAACTTCTTTAAATAGTATTCTTACATTCATACTTCGTAATCAGCGCCACTTAGAATTGAGTCAAATATAGATGATCAAGGAGCAAGAAAGACATTTCGATGCCCTTCTTTGGATGATCTCAGCCCTTAAAAAGAACGATCTCGAAGGAAATCCACTAGTCACTCTCGACAAAGATAAAGAAGAATGAGATGTCATCAAAGCAGGCCCCCTATCTTTGGAGAAGATGGATGGGTGGAAGTACCAAGGAATGTCTAGTCATTCTGTATGTTATTTGGTTGATTTGATTGGTGTGCTTTAAACTTGATTGACTTAATTTATGGTTTATATATATGTCTGGATTGAATAATTACTGTACATATGATTGGCTGATGATTGATTTACTTTTTGGATTACACTTATGACCACACGTGGCGTTTACTACACTTATATATATGGATTACTCAATTTTTTTATGGTTGATTATCTTTTATCAAGTTCAGGGAAATTTATTAATTTGAAGTTTTTGTTGATGACAAAGGGGGAGAAGTTATAAAATAATAGTTGGATTGGAGTAAGGGGGAGTCATGGAGTAAGGGGGAGTTATGATTGGAAGAGTTATGGTATTGATAAGTATATTTTATAAATACAAGTTGTCATCATCAAAAAGGGGGAGATGGTTAGGAACTGAGATGTTGGTTTTGATGACAACAACCTTTTTAACTTATCTTATTATAAAATATATGCTAACACTGTTGTCTAGATAGATATGTATATGCATGATATATAGATATGCATATGCAGGTATTGATTACTGAAGACTGATCAGTATAAAGACGTAAGACTCAAGATTGAAGATTCTAGAGTATCAAGATCAAAATTTCAAGGTATGTGTCTAGTATTTGTTAAAACTTCATAATAGCATGGAAATCTTCATTCCAAATTTCATTTGGGATGGAACTCATTTCTACCTACTTAGTGGCTTACAAACCCACGACAAGTAGCTTACAAACCTACGACAAGTAACCTACAAACCCACGAACATCCTGGTTTTGTACAAGTTCTCGAGTCCTGATGTGATGAGATATTATGCAGAAAGAATTTTGCAAACCTACTTCAAAATTGTTTTTCAAAATGATTTTCAAAACTGCTTTTCAAAATATTCTGGCTTTAAAATTATCTTTTCAAATGATTTTTCAAAAAGATGTTTAGCCTCAAAATATTATTTGTTTTTTTTTAAATAAACTCTTGTTTTAAACTTCTTTTTCAAAAAAACAATTTACATTATTTTTTACATAGGGATGTCGACATCATGGGATACCCCATGTCGACATGGTGGCCGTTGAATTCAAAAGTTTTAATTTTCAAAAGAAGTGTCTATTCGTTTAAATCTCTTCACGAATGGTTATGACCGTTGGTAATTTATAAATAGCCTTCACAAACATATTTTTTTAACTAACTAAATTCTTGTTTTCTTCACTTCTTCTTCTCCACAAATCAATATTCTATAATTTTCGTATTTCTAAGATCGTGTCGAAATTTTGTCGAATTCTTAAGTGAATCAAATTAGAATCTGATTCTTGTTTGATTCTCCATTCACTCTCGAAGATTAAACTGCTATTAAGAGTTATAGGATCAACTTGTAATCAAAAGTTTATCGAGTCTCTCTGTAAGGTGAGGTTGTGCCTGGAAATCAATTGGGTGATCTTGTGGCCTGTAAATCAAGAGAGTTTTCCCCAGACTCGGGAGATAGGAGGGTACCTCAAGGCCTTGAGAAATTGAGGAATGTAATCTCGACATTGGTATAATAAAAATCTATATGAGGTGGTTTGCCTTGGTACAGGACTAGATGTAGGGTAACTCCATACCAGTATAAAATCTAGTGTATTCTTTCATTTTACTGCTTTTTATTTACTTTCTGCATCTGTGTTTGATTCTGTAATTAAGTTCTACATTGTTTGTGTCATAATTGTTAAGTTAGTTCATATAAGTCTTAGAATCCATTAAACACTATTCATCCCCTCCCCACTAGTGTTAAATTAGCCTTAAGATCCTTAATCCACTGTTCCTTTCAATAGCCAACCACATAACCAAACAGTCCTTATCTTTGAACCATCCATATAGCAAAACGCTAGCACTCCTCATACACACGCATGGTCGGTTCCCCTTCTTTGGAGTTCATGGGCTCTCAACCTAATTAAATTAACTATTAAATTAATTATTTAATTAATTCATTTAATCCCCTTTTTGATTATGAAAACGTATAACAATTGTACGTTTTTTAATTAATTTTTGAGGCTTCAAACAATTAATTAAAATGCTACAAATTAAATTCAATATTTATATTAATTTATTAATAATTTATTATATTCGTAAATTAATTTAAAATTGGCTAAACTTGGAAATTATCTAATAACATGCTTATGTGTACACTATGTTATGAACTCGGTCCTTAGTTAACATTTGAATAATTTAAGTACTGTAGTATGTACAGATTTTGCTAAAGTACGACGTCGGGCACAAGTTTATTCGCTTATAGGGACAATATCCAATTTTTGATCTATATTAAGCTACGCATTGTAATGATATTTTGTGCATATATTATTTCATTATCTCTACACCACTTAAATATTTAAACATTGAGCAATGGTAAAAAACACTAATAATATCCATAGTTAATTGCGTAGACTACATTATAGTCCTTGTTCAATCCAATAACATATATCGATTAATGATTTTCTCTGCCTAAGATTTCCAGTTGACTACTAATGACAGCAATACTAACCTTCTACAATGAAGGAGATGAATACTCTCTCGAGCAGTGTTTGACTTCTAGTAGTTCTACGTATACTACGGCTATAACACGATCGTTGTGTCATGTGGTTGATCAAAATTAAAATATAATATAGTTATTTAAGATCCACGGTATGGCACCTCGAAGTGTGAAGTATACTACACGACATTACAAAAGATCTTCTTTTTTGACTCATCTATATTTAAAATATAGTATACTCTCAACGAGTCGTCCTGCGATTATTCCTAAAAAATTACTTGTACGTAAACATATGGTGCCCCCAACGATCATGAGTACTTTTTCATGCATCATATAAAGAGTGGTACGTACTGCTCCCAATGGGCGTATCAATATCTCTTCCTCAATACATTCAAATTATGAACATTTAAGGATAAGTAATTATTAAACACGATTCAGTACTCATAGTTACAAGCGCATTCGCAATTGCAATCGATAAAAACTTTTCTAATGATTTTCTACATATATATTTAACTTATATATAATAAATTAGTTACATCCAACATAACAAAATATATAATTGAAAAATTAAACCAAAAACACACTTCATTTCAAACAAGGTTCTCTATAAGAGTTAGGTTATATAATCAAATAATATATTTGCACCTAGGGTAAACCATTAAACATATCAATCTCACAGTTGCACTTGAGACCAGTTATAGAGCCTCATGTCCATACTTTTGACCAGTCTACCTAAATTAGACTCGGAAAAGTCCATATTGAATTGACCTATGACATTATAATTATATATTTAGTTCTCAAATCTGCTTCCTTGTTATTGATAAACTCTTCTGTCACGTGTTAATCGCAAAGAACATGTTTTGATATCTTATCAAGCTTTCAGTTCCCATAGCATTCTATATTGCATTATTACAACCATAATACATTATCAGATTCACTATGGAGGGAATTGTCCCTAAATTTGTGCACATAGACTTCTTTCGTTGCTACTTAGCATATATGTCTAATGTACTAGCAAACACACACACACACACATGTGACGTTCCAACCTAAGAATGAAATATTATTTTTAAAATGACCAAAATATTGTAAAATCAAAATTGCATACATCAAATCAAATAAGATATATATATTTTAGGGTTGATTCAAAATTCAAACAGAAATATTTAAACCACTCAATTGTATGATATGTTTAGAATATTATTACAGTTAATTTTAAAACATAGATTCATAACCTAAAACATTGTTTATGCATATATAAATTTTGGTTTTAATTTATCGAGTTAAAATAGATCAAATCCTTTAACAAGTTAACTTAAATTATATTACTGATTCAAAATCAAGGTGAGGCAATAATACATACATATAAAATTATCATGAGTACATTACATCAAGGAAAACATTTTAATTTAGAATATACCTTTTAGATGTAGCTAATAAATGACGCTTTGATTTAGAAATTACACTTCGATTAGAAAATCCTTCATAAGATACTTGAATCACCATCCACTCTTTGCAAAAAATGGATTAACGGTGTAGCTTTTATGTTTATTTGATATATTGGTTTGTTTTGAGAATTAAATATCTTTCAAAAAATAAAGAAGGAATTTTCGACCACGAAGGGGTGGATGAAGGAGCCATGGATGATGGAAGATAGATGAAAAATTGTATGAATGAAAATAAATGAGAGGAATTTTTCTTAAGGAAAGAATAGAATTTTTATTTCTAATTCTACAAAAACTTTCCCTTTTAATTTCTAATTAACTTTTAATCAATCCAACCCTCCCCAATCCAATCCTCTCCCTTTCCTTTACATGGCTGGTTAAGAATTTCTCCCTTGCATAGATAATGTGTCCAAAAAACTCGTTAAATAATTAACTGTATTTAAATCTCGTTTAAGCGCATACCGATATGGTATATCCGAATGTGAGAATATAACTTTTATGTATATATCCAAGTAATAACCAACGACACCAAAACATCAAATAAATCAATAATTCTTAAATATTAATCGATTTACAACGTTTGATAAGCTAATTAAATCATGAATTTTTTGGAGAATTCACAAATGTTGTTATGATACTCAGAGGTGTGAATTCAGTCAGCGATTATATTAAGCAATTTAAATATTAATGTTCACCTTAGTTATTCATATGGTAGTTTGCCTAAATTCATCGCTTATAGATCATTTTTGTGAAAATCCAATTTCACATTTTCTTCGAAGTTACCTTCTAGTAATGATAATTCACATACTTTCTCTTCATCAAAGATATACCACTTTAGGATTTATGGAATTTGGTGTTGGTGAAAATTCCAATATTTTCCGTAGCAAACTTGGTAATTCCAAAAACAAAGTCCTTTGTTCAACAGTCACATTTATTATTTGTCGTACTACTTTGGCGAGAGATTTTGACTTTGAGTTGACTATAGTTGACCATGATACTAATCGCATACAAACAACGAGACGAATTCTCTATTAAATAGTACTTCACTTCAATTGCTTCAATTCAGACCCAACTATAGGTGCTTAATGGATCGCCATACCATTACTTAACTATAATCAAAATGGAGTATTCATATTGAGGTTTCTTGGAATTTTCAAGTTTAGGGAACAATGTAACATCATCATACCAAGATGTTATGTTTGACCTAGATTTTATTAACCAACATGAAACTCTCACATGAGTCATTCTATAGTTATCCAATAACTATAAGTATGTAACCCCTTGGTATCTCCAATAGGCATGAGTAATACATTGTTCAACACTTTGAAAGCGCTACGCATTCTAGTCTTAGTAGATTAATCAATATTCCTTTCGCGAAACATTTGGACCAGGAATATTTAAAATAAAATGGCATTTTATTTTATGATTAATTAATGACGATTGCAATTATAATCACATTACACTCATTAAATAATTTTCTTCTTGTACAATTTAATTTAGTTACTTAATTAATTATAAATAATATATAAAATAAAACAAAACAAACACTTTTACTATGAAAAAATTTGACTATAAAGTTAGATATATATGATTGAGAGAGTCAGGTTTATTCTCTAGGGGCACTTATGTAATTTATTACATATATCTAACTCTATGACCAACCTTGTTCATAATAGAGGTGTTTATTTTCTATTATATATATAATAAAATAATTATCTAAGTAATTATTTTGTAGTATATAAATGTGAAAATCGTTAAATAAAATGCTATGTCGTTGTAGTTGCAAATAGTTGCAATTGGAAGTAATTGACAATTATGTAACAATTCGAAATTTTGGTCATTTGATTTTGAATGTTTAATTAATTTTAAATATAAAAAAAATTGGCTTAAAAAAATTAAACTTGAATTCAAATATAAGGATTTATTTTAAAATATTCGAGTTGTGAATTAAAATGTGGATAGTGATTTAAACAATAGAAGTTAAAATGGAATATTAGTTAGGTAGGTAAGTAGTCTTATTTAACTCATTTTGATTAAATAAACAATAACAATGAATTCAATTCGAAAATTTATTTCCGGTAATAAATGGTTTGAAAAATCAATCAGAAAATTTATTTTTATTTTATGACTCGATTTTTATTGACGTATTTTTTATTTAATTTATTCTGTAATGACCTGTAAAATTTTAATAATTGAATTTGTTAATTTATTATGATTTTGATAAGTAAATTTAAAAGAAATAAAAACTTTGAAATTTAGTAATGAAATGAATGCTAAATTTAAATGCAACCATGAAAATTAAAACTAAGTATTAACAATTGAAATGAAATTAAAAATAAGTTGGAGTAATGTAAATTGATATACTTGGCTATAAATTAATGTAAGAAACCTAATGCAAACATTAAAATTTATAAGTGGAATAATATGTAATGAATGACTAGTGAATGAAGATTGGGTATATAAGATTGATAACATTTGTTGCGAAAATGAATTCATTAATGTGAATTAAAGTAATAGTAACAGTCATAAGTTACTATTTAATTGGCCTATTAATTAGTTGTAACTGTTACATTTGAGAATAAAATTTTAATATAAGTAAATAAATATAAGTATTGTATGAATATATGAATTTATATATAATTCATAGTAATTGAATGAATTCATATTATGTAAGTAATTATAATAAATAATTGAAATAATAAGCCTAAGTGAAATTTTAAGGCTATGGTAACAATCATCAAAAATTACGAAAATATATCTTGTCTACCAAATTAATTGGAAACCAATTACATTTAAATGAAAATAAATGCCTCATTAATGTGGGTAAGAACTGTAATTGTAAAGTGTAAATGTAATAAGGCAATGGAAATGCAAATTTTATTCATAAGATAACATAAAGGAATGAAACCTATTTGAATGAATTAATTGAGGTTCTAATTATAACAAATGTATGTATTTGCAACTTCAATATATTTGGAAATAATAGTTAATACAAAGGGAAGTTGGAAATTTGAATATATTAATGTAATGAAATGTGAGAAAAATGTTAACTGTGTTACAGAGTAATAATAGACTCAATTAAAGGGTTGGAATTGAATCTAATCAGTTTATTTGGAATTAATTCAAACTAATTGGATTTAATTTATAATAAAGGAATTATTTTAAGTAAACGAAATAAATACTATAATTGGTGAATTATTTTACTTTAAATTTGATATGGAAATTGGTCATAAAGGATTATAAATTACTAAAGTAATCCAAGATGATAAAATTTATAAATGTTAGGATTTGAATTTAAATGGTAATTTAATTAATTTAATATTTATTTATTTTATTAACCGGAAAATAGCCATTTTGGCCACTGACTCGGATTTCAACGAAACCAGTTTCATCAGATCCGTAACAGTGAATTATTGTAGGATTTCGAGTTCATAACGACCGGGCTTGTCGTTTGATCGTACGGCCTTGAAACGCCTTGAAATAAATTAAATTGAAATTAATTGAAATTAATTTGAAATAACTTGATTATAGCATAATTTCTTTATATGATGGAATTTGGGCTTGAAACCTGTTCCATTGATTTTAAAATATTCAAAAACATATATTTTGATATATGGGTTGACCCATTTTCGTTCCGGAGTCGAAACGGGCTTTTCGGATCATTATCGTTCAATTTTCCAAACCAATCAAGTTCATTTGTTTCTATTATGTTCTGCCTATATATGTGTTATTATAAACTCTAGGTTATTTCTTATTCCTCATTTCTGTACGTACAATTTCAATTTCTCCTCCTCGTTCTAATGGCTGCAAACCCTAATTCCCAAACTTCAAATCTAAATCAAAAATCAAATTGAAAATTTAATATCCGCAAACTATATCGAATTATATATCGATTTGAAGCTCTTGATGAGCGCAAGTCAAATATGTGATTCATTTTTCGATCTGGATTGCTGAGTGGTCGGAATTGGCTAGTTTATTCCCGATCATTCATTTGGTGGTTTCGATTTTAATTGTGGATTCGCATCGTGGGGTCGATCGGAGAGCATAGGCGCGTAGAGGAGGTTGAAGCATGACGATCCAGTCAGTTAGTTCATGTCGAAGGGGTCGGAAATCGAAACGGCAGGCGGTTGAACGTACGTCGGCCTGGGGGCTTGATGGGATTGCGTGACGTTAGGGGAGGCTCGGCCTCGAACGGCGAGCACAGTCGTGGTCTTCGATCGGAATATAGATGAACGTTGGTCGTGGCATAGTGCTAGAGACAGTGGCGGCTTTCTTCCTGATCGCGTACGCAATTTCTAGGGCTAGGATTTCAGGAAGGGCAACATGGCGCTGTACCAATGGTTCGTTTCTCTATTTCATTTATTTTCATATTTTAAAATCGTTCATCTTCTAATTCAAATAACCGTTGCATACGAGGTCTGATTTACGTGCTGTTCATTCCGTTGGGATCGTATTTCAATTTCAGACTTTTTGGCTCTGGTTTAGACCGATTCTGAGACTGTTCAAATTTTGGGTTTAAATTGGATTTAAATTCAAAAGGTGAGTGTTTTAACCCACTCACAACTTCTAAAATTTCTTATGTGTGTTAAATTAATTTCTGATGTGATTAAAAATTTATTTATGACTGTTTGATATATTTTTATCATCATTCCGGTTAAATTGAATTTGTTGAATTAAATTGTTATTTAATTTATTATTGCATATAAACTGCAAGTTCAATTGTTATTTAATTTATTTTTGAATATAAACTGCCAGTAAATACTTGTTATTTATTATCTATTCTATATTGATGTTATTGTTTGAATTGGATGATGATGGCGATAAATGGTTGAGGACTGATATTGGATGAATGAATGTTGTATTTCATATTGCTATAAACTGCAAGTTGTTATGCATTTTTATTTCATTCGGGATTACGGTTTGAAATGATACATAACCGTATTTTATTTCAAATTACGGATTGAAATGATAAATATCCGTATCACTTTGCCATAAGGTAGAAAATTATATACAAACACCGTGGTCTATACATAAAAATATTTTGAAATGATTTCTATGGTTTGGTAAAGAAATATATGGGTTATATAAATATTGATTTTAGATGTTGTATAAATGTTATTTTATTATTGGTTTTTATTTATGTATAAATTTGCTTTGAAATATAAAATAAGTTAAATAATAAAGTTTGATTGTTTTTATATAATATGGTTAAGAATCTTTTTAAATTATATTGTATATAGAGTTCATAATGACTTAAATAGAATTAAGGTTGGAAGATAAATATGAAATTGATTTGAATTAAATTATTTAAGAATTATACTTGAATAAATTTGATTCTAAATTTAAATTGAAATTTTAAAGGGTATGATTTTTATAACTTGATTTTGGTTTAGAGTGATTTAAATGAATATCAAGTTGATTTAAATGAATATATCAAGTTAAATAAATTGAAAGTATATCCAGTTATTTAAAGTTTAAAAGTTTTACTAAAATGATATTGGATTTATTAAGTAAACATTTCAAATCTAAATAATAGTAAATGAATTTGATATATATGGAATTATTAAAGAATTAGTTTTGAAATGGTGGAATATTTAAAGCTTTGAAATATATGGGAATTGAAATGGTTTATTTGAGGGTTCAAATCGGTATTTGGATTTGATTTGTGAAGTTAAATAAGTTTTTTTATTATATAAAGTAATTTAATATTTAAGCCATTTAAGTGGTGTAGTTATGTTTCAAAGTTATGAGTTTCAAAGTATTATGGTTTGAAAGTGTATACTTTAAGTGTTGATTTCGAAGTGTTATAACTTTGGAAGTACTATGATTTTAGAAAAGGATATATTTGAAATAAAAATGATATTATATTCTGATTTTGAAGTATAAATTATTTCGAAATGACCGCGTGTTATATTAACGTTTGGTTGTTAAAGAGACCGGGATCGAAAGTTGTCATACTCTCTGCGAACTCCGAAAACCACTTTAGCAACCGTGTACGCGGTGGAGATTCCAGAATAAAGTAGGATCGTAGCGGCGTTTCCTTTAAGGTATATACTTGGACCCGACTCCCGTGAATTGGCATTAGGAGGCTAAAACAGGAGCGATTGACGGGCTAAGAAGACAGCACCTTTTATCGGACACACTCCTTCGATATCATTCTATTACTTTGTGATTGATTTAGGCCCTTTTGATTTTGGGGTATGGCTCGAGGTGGGCGGTAGTAGCTGCTATGCGTTACTACCGGTCCGAAAGCGTAATTGGTATATCTATCTTGGCATTGCCTAGTTGTGTCGTGTCACCTACCCTAGCACACCTTGTACGAGTTTGATTTGTGTCGTACCTATGGAGTATCCTCTGGTAGCCTCCTGATCAGGAGGTATTACGGTACTGTATAGACTATTGGCACAATTACGTGCTAAAGGAAATATTGGGTCACTCCTTAACGCTATTTAAAAGCAAGTTTATTTTACTATTAGACATTATTATAATAACGAAATATTACTACGTAGTAAATAGTTTAACGGATCCTTAAGAGACGTAAATCCCAAACATCTCTTAAGTTACTGCACTCACGTTTGACAATGGATAGGAGATGTCAAATCCCGTAAACATCTATGATGCCACTCCACTCATATTATTTACGATTGATTTAACTTACATAAGAACTTTTAGTTCTGACTCGAGTGTTTTGTCTTTTCAATTCGCTCGGGTCAGTCTGAGCATTTCAGGATTTGAAGACTTTATTTTGGAGGACGAAGACGATGATATTATTATTATATGATATGTTGTTCCACTGCATCACATTGTTCCGCTGCATTGTTATTTATTATTCTTTGGTATGTGTAACTCTGACTCTGTATTGTATAAGTATAATCGAATATTTTGTAAAACAAATTCATGAACTGTTTATTTGATTATTATATTTTATCGTTCCGCTGCAAGATTCTATTTTGTTTTATTTTCTTTCTCTGCTTTTCTTATTTACCCCATAACAATCCACCTTTCTGTATGGTTTAAGTCTGACGTATGTGGTTTATCTTCGATTTAAACTGTACCAAAAGGCGAGATGTTATATATTTGATTTTTCTATAATTTTTGATTTGGAAAATATTGAAATTATCATTTGATTTATCTGTGAACTATAGTGTTTTTGTGATTTAACAGAATCGGTTAACCAGTGTATATTATTATTATTTTGAGGTCGCATTACTGTTATAAGCGCGATTATATTTTTTTATCGTCCAAAGTTCAAATACGAATGAAAATCTTTGTGATGTGATGCCAAAAAAGTCCAGTATATAGTAAACTAAAATACATGGCCGACCAAAAAACACTGCTGCCTTCCTTTTGTTTTTTCCGTTCCATCCATTGTACCCATGTTCGAAGAAAAAAACTAAACTTAAGGAAACTTTAAAAGTATCAAACAATTCAAAAATAAGTTTGAGAAAAATAAAAAGCCATGATCTTTGAGCTTGTGGGAGGGTAGGCTTCGATTCTAGGCAGACCTGGAAGGCTGCGGTAGAGATTTTGGGTATGTTAGTTTTGGTTAGGTGGCTAGGGCTTAAAATTGAGAAAGAATTAGGCATCCAGAGGAAAATCGAAGGGTGGGTTCGAGTTTATGGTGGAGTTTGGCATATCTGGTCAAGTTTCTGGAAGGCACAGTTCACCATTGAGAAATGGGGCATTTGCAGGTCGAAAGGGAGAAGCACGAGATCGTGATTGTGTAGTAGGGATCGAGTTCGTCCATTTATGGTCCATCGTGTAGTTCGTGCAAGGAGAAGCTCGTAAGAAGAAACGTGAGTCATTTTCTTTGAGTATTGAGGGCATGAGGAAGGAGCAATGTCGGCCATGGAGGGGTTTGGCTATAAGGAGGTTTAGGCAGGAGTTTGATGGGGAAGATGGTTTTAGATGGGTAATTAAATATAAATTGTAATTAGTGGATAATTAATTATATTGATTTATTTTAATCATAGAAAAATCATGACTCTCTTATACAAGGTTCAAATAGAATGCCATCAGCTGCGTTGCACTCTTAGGAACGAAATCTACATCTTGGAATTGGATTGGTAGAGATTGAAGCTAGTAGAATTTGAAGCTAACATTTAACGTTGTTCGATTTTAGATAGAATCAGAACGCTTCGGCAATAATTGAAATTTCAGTGAGTTTCACCTTTTTGTTTAATCGGTATGTTTTATAGTAGATAAAATTTATTTATTGTCTATATGGATAAGGTATTTGTTGGTTGTTTGGTTTGGATAAATTATCATTTTTGAAAATGGATAATGTATAAAATGATAATATAATACTAATTCAATATAGTGGGAATTAGGCTGAAGGAAAAACCTGATAACTATTAGTTTGAAGGACACAAGTTTTAAAGTTTATTGAAAAGGACGAAAAAATGATATATTTATATAGCATTACACATCTATAATGCTATATTCATATAGCATTACATCCTATCTGCCGAAGCGGAATCATCTCTTTCATCAAACTACCCACCATATCCTCAAAAGAACTCAAGCAAAACCTGCCCTAAACCTATGCACATCATGCATCTCTCACCCCCGCCTTTTGGGCTCCCCACTTATCTGCGGATCGGAAATAAGAAGAAACTATATGTTATCTGTCTCTTCAGATGTTGTATGCCCTCTTTCCTAGACTCCATTTCCATCCGTACCCATTCTTTCGTGCACTTGCAATGATGATCCATGTCCCGATGTCAAAAACGAAGGATGAAGAGAGCAATCTTCCCGCAGGTCTTAGAGCGGTGTCACCAATGAAGATAAACCGGATAAGAAGAGACTCGAAAGAATGAGCTGTTTCGGTATTTTTTGGATCAGAAGGAACTTCCACTATGAAAACCGTTGCAGTTTTGAAATTATTGCTTGACTTGTATTTATATTAGATTATCATTTTTCATATTGGGGGCTTTTATTCAATTTCTTTGTCGTAGTTGTACAATAGTAGTTTTAAGATTAGAACGTGGGTACCATATTTTCATTATTTTTTTCTACATGGTTGCTCTGGTTTTTAGAAGAGGCATAATGGTTAGCTGTGTTGAATTAGGAAACACAGCTGCTTGTTTGTGTATGCAGAAACTTATAGAATTGTGTTGTATACTAGGAAAGCCTGCTACCTGTTTATGCATGTTGAAAACTGTTTGGATGCAAAGAAATAGACCCAATTTGAAATATATATATATATAGTGTTATATGAATATAGCATTATAGATGTGTAATGCTATATGAATATATCATTTTTTGTCCTTTAGACTAAATTTTAAAACTGTGTCCCTCAAACTAAAATTATTCTCAGGTTTTTCCTTCAGCCTAATTCCCTATTCAATATTAGCCTAATTCCCTATTCAATATTATTACGTTGTTTAAATAATAGTGTAGTTAATTTAAGCATACTACTTTGGTGTTATCTATTTGGCCAAATAAACACCATCTAATAATAAACGAAAGAGTTTATTTTGAATCACATTTGTTTAGAAGAATAAATCTTTGTTCCGCTATTTTATTAATTTGGATATTCATTTATGTGCCGATTGATTTATACTGGATAAGTGATGAGTTTGCAATTGATTGTTAATTATGAATTTCATTTACATATATGCCTTCTTAGTAAATACTCGTAATTTAACTTGAGAAGTTAAATTGAATTTATTAGTAGCTTGTTAAAGTACCATTGTGATCGCCGAGCCTCTTTCTGGATTTGGAACATTATAGATTTAAATTAACTTCAAATTTTATAATTTAAAGTAAAGCGTTTTTATTAATTATTACTTGAAGTAAAGTGATTATTCAATTATTATTTAAACCAAATGTTTTGTTAAATTTTTATTTTACAAAGTATTTTGTAAAACTCTTTCTTTAGTAAAGTTAACTATTATATTTATAATGTTTTAAAATTAATTATTTTATTAATGTTGTTTAAGGATAATTAAGTACTTATTGAGGTTATTTAAAGATAATAAATTATTTATTATTTAAAATTAGATAATTATTGTATTACAAATATTGCTTGAAAGTTAATTAATTGTATTTTGAAAGTTGTTTACGGTTGTATTATTATATTATTTAAAATGTTTTAAAAGTCAATTTTTATATTATTTAAAATGTTTTAAAAGTTAATGTTATATTATTTAAAAACGTTTAAAATTTATCTTTATGACGTTGAAGTTTTTATTTATTATAATTAAATAATAAATTGTTTATAAAAGGATTTATTTTATAAAAAGGATTTATTTAAAGCAATTTATGAATTTGAAAGTGGTTTGAAATTTGAAAAGAAGTTGGGTTTTTAAATGATTTTAGAAAAGAGGATTACAAATGGTTTAGCGCTTTAAAAGGGAAGTTTTATAAAAGAGTAATTTTCATAAAATAAAACTTGGATATTTATAAAGGAGCTTTATAAATAGAATTGGAGATTTATAAAGGAGACATTTATGAAATAAAGAGATTTACGGAAAGGAATGGTGTTTCGAGTTATTTATATCTCTGTTTTAATAACATTTGGATTTGATCATTTTAATATGATTTTGAAATAGAAAATCTCTCTAAGTATTTGGTGAATATACTCATACCATTTTATAAGTATATGGATAAAAATTTCCCAAATTTTGAAGAGAATGGTTAGTGAATATACTTATACCAGTGAGATAATTAAACAAATATTTTGATAAAAAAATTTAGCAAGAGATTTAATTAATGAAAGGTAAATTTAAGAGGCTTAGTGATTTCCATGGGAAATGTAATCTCCATTCGAATATTGTTTATTTGATAGTTAAATAACCGACTATCAAATTTTGGCCTAAATATGTAATCCTTCTTAATTTTGGTGGCAAGAAAATATTTTCCTACTTAATACCAAAGAGTTTTAACTATGGAAATATCTAGGAGAAACACGGAGATTATATGGTAAAGTTACCGTCCGTGATGTTATACTGTACGTACAAACTTGTTTTGGTCTTCTAGGACAAATGATGATAAGATCCGTCAACATAAATGGGTAGGGGTGTTCTCAACTCTTATGCATTGTCTAATTATTTCCAAAAGATTAGGTATTGAGCAATTAGAAAATAAATTGATTAGTTTGGAACATTCGATAAGTAGGGGAGTGTACTTGTAAGAGATGACTCAAAACCGCAGTTACTTCAAAACCACATATGGGATATATGCTTGGAGGAGATTCGAGATCTGTTTGGATGTTGGATTCAATGTGTGATTCTGAGACCCATTGGGGTATGGGAATTCCTGTATGATTTCAAAATCTTTGTTGAGATGTAGGGATCAATATGTGATTCCGAGACCCGTTGGAGTATGGAAATCAATGTATGATTCCGAGATCTCTATTGAGATGTGGGAACCCATGTGTGGTTCCGAGACCTGTTGAGGTATGAGAATCCATGTATGGTTCCGTTATCTGTTCAGTTGATGATGTGTGATCTAGAATGTCGGACATAGCATCACCAGCGGTAATGACAAAAGCCAGAGACAAGATGCATGGCCAGGGTTTAGCGAACCACAAGGGTGCATTCATCTCCTTCCTAGAGTTACCTACAGTTGTTATGCATGCATGGAGCGATGCATTCGGCCTTGCGGCCAGCTATGTATTTCTTATTGTGCATCACTAGGGACGTATTGTTGCTCAGAAGGATAACTCTGATCCTTGTGCAGGAGGACCGTTCTCAAAATACTGAGGGCACCTCCATGGGATCCTACACAATTAGCGAACCTGCCTTAGCGATTTTTGATTATATACCTTGTATTGTTGTGATGTACACTCACAAGCATCACAACTACTTGTTTATTGATATTTCCACCCTTAGGCATTACTATAATATCACTGGATTTTTTAATATAAATGATTTTATTATTGTAAGGAAAAACCTGTCTGTATTTATGTGCGGCGTGGTCGTATGAGATACCTTTTTTGAAAGGTTTTATAAACATTTAAAATTCAATTGAGATGTGTTTCTCATGTTGGTTTGCCGGACTATCCGTGTGTTATTTTACTAATAATGCGTGGGTCAGACCAAGATTATTACAGATATAGTTTAAATGCTTTTGGAGCTTCATGAGACGAATCAGATGCCTCTTATACGTATTCATGTATATTTTTATTTCTGCTATAGGTTCTTGTTGTATTTATCAGCAATTGTACAAATGGGCTATTATAACTGTCCATGTTGATGATTGTTAGTTGACTGACATTGATGTGTATGTATATTAAAATCTTCTTCCTGCAAAGTTCTATTGTATATTATATATTACTCATCGTAATGCAAGATTCTGTTCTATTTTTTATTTTATTTACTCCAATAATCTGTCTTTCTAGCTCATGCATGCTCGACACATGAATACGATAGATGTATTAGTGTCGAATTTTGAGGGTCAAAAAGGTGTGTCGTTACACATAATATAAAACAACATTTTTATATTAAATATACCTTGTCAAGATGCAGGGAATAGTACTCTTGGCGAAATAGTTGTTTTCGTAGGATTATGGAAATGGTTATTTTATAGAAATAGTTGTTCTACAGCGATGCACGCAATCATTATTCTAAAGAACTAGTTGTTCCCTTTATAATGCGGAAATCCTTGTTCCTATCGTTTGTGTATAGGATCGTGTATAGTGCATGGAAGAAATAACGTGATCATAATCAAGTAGTCAATCATGATGTGGTGTTGATATTACTCCTTGAGCCCAAGTTGCGTAGGTTAAGGTATGTTTACACATATGTTCGTACACACTGACGATGTTTTACCGGTATTTTTGTAGTATGTATGAGATAGACTTGTTTCACTCACTTAGATGTATATCTGATCCTCTCCATGTTGTTTTTGTATCTGTTATCGTTAGGTTGGTGAAGTATGGAGCCAAGCGGATATAGCTGATATCGAAGGTGCAGATGACGGAGACATTCCCTAATATATATATTACACACACACCCCATCTATCGTTATAATGTAATGATGTGGATTGGGATTGATTGTACAGATATGATCGGTTTAAATATACGACTATTTATATGTTATTTTCGCATCACTGTAAGATCCAAAAGATATAGTTAGAATCTATTTCGTTTCTTTCTAACATAACCTAGTGATTCGTTGTTTTTTACTTTATTGGATTGAACATCGATTTAGGCATTAAATCAGACGATTGAAAATGGCAAGTTGTTACACTTATCCTCCCAATTCGAGACAATAAACTTTCGTAAGGCTAATATGAGAAAAACAAGGACATATTTGATTGTTTGGTGTGATGTTTAATCTCCCAATAGTTCATGCGTACATTTTAGGAAAAATAACCGAATAATTTTTCAAAGGATGAATACAGTAAAAATTAGGAAGAATCATGTTTCTATTGACTCATTACACATGCTGCTACTTATTACGTGAGTATGTACACCCATAAACCAATCGTGGACATCGAAATTGTTATAAGATAATAGTGTATAATCAAAAGAGAAGGAACATTTTTTTTGGACCTAAAGTTGTTAAGAAATTACTAAAAGGGGTGATCTCGCTGGAATATGGAAGATCGGGGATAAAATTTATGGACCGACTAAATAAATGATTTTCAAGTAAAGTAGTCCTTGAATCTATTATTGGGATGAGCTTCAAGCAAGAGATAGAGGAAAATATGGTGTGTACTAATTTAAGATCAAGCAAAGCGATATGATTACTCTTTGCATTTCATACACTCTTTGGAAATGCATACCCTTATGACTAAAAATCAGCCATGATGGCAGTTAGGTGATGCACCAGATGAGTTATTTTGTGCTAACCCTAATATTGAACTTTATGGTCACACTTAATCCATAATCAGTCTTGGTGATATCGTAATGGTGCACTTGATGGATTCTATTATAGTGTATCGATCTTTTTCCTTATCTTTATTAAATCTATAGCCGGTTTTGGTGGTGCTCTTAAAGCGCACTTGAAGGAACCTACTATTTCATATGAAGTTGAACTTCTTTGCTCCTGGATATCTATAACTGGTTTTTGATAGTATTTTTGTGATGTACTTGATGCATATACTGATTTATCTTTCTTTGAGTTTTTCCTCCTCTCATCGAATTCCTGGTCAACATTAGTAATGCTTTTGAAATACACTTTATGGATTTCACCGAATTATCTAAAGTTAGGCATTATTGCTCTTACATAATCTATATCTAGGATTGCTTGCTCTTTTAAGATGTACTTGATGAGTTTTGTTTATTGGTTTGAGGTTGATCCTTTGCTCTTATTGAGTCTATAAGTATAAATGGTTGTGTTAGAGTAAAGCACTTAATGAACACATACTTGACTATAAAGGTGGATTGCCTTCTATCGGAGATTTTAGAAATCCCTTAGAAAAGTTATGAGATCCCATGGTGTCTGCATTTGCGTTTAAAATCACGTGTATATTTTTTATTCCGGAGTTTGTAAAAAATAAGAGTGTATTATGTGTTATAGGGGTTCAACTCAAATCATTAAAGGTCTTGAGAAATTCACTACTTAAGTTAAGTTGTATCGTCACTTCTTTATGTATCAATTCAATTTAAAGGCCATGGTACTTGCACATAAAACTTTCATTTACCCAAGTTATTTTTCATTCTTTGAATTTTATTGTAGTTGACAGGAGATTGTTACATAACTATAATAAATCCATCGAAATCTAGAAATTTGTCTCATAATCTTTCTTGCATTTTGCATTTTGTAACTAGTTTTACAAGATGATAATATATGATTTGATTAGATTGAAAGAAAAGATATAATAACTAAACTATATTCTAAATATGTTTTATGAAATCATCATCCATGTTCTTCTCATGAAATTATCCTCTAGATAATTCTAATGTAAATAGTTTGCAAATGCATCTCAAACTTGTGAGTTATGTGAGATACCCTAATACTTGAACGGAATGGAACTTAAGGCTATTATAACACTAGGCGGGTGAATTGTTAATACTTTAACTAGTATTTTCCAAAATTACCAAATTAGAGTCATAATTACAGACATATAATAATATAGATACAGAATAAAAAGCAGTAAAGTAAAGAGAGTGACAACAAGAATTTTTATATTGGTTTGGATTCTCAATCCTACTTTTAGTCTTGTACCCCATACAGAGTTTCCATTATAACAATACATTGCAGTTCCATTAGTGGAAAGTACACCGATACAACTTGGCTTTGAATCAGGTGGCAAGTAGTCCTATCCCAACATTCCACGGGTGGTAGTACACACCTAGCCTCTTAACTTTCTATGGGAGGCAGGATATAACTTAACAATTTAAGTAGTAGAGAGTAATTCTAAAAGAAATCGTATCTTTCGAGTACAAAATATCGAAGTTTTCAGTATAATGATCCTGTAGACTCCAATAGTTGTTTGTAATTGAAATATTCGATAAATAAATGAGATCAGAGATAGATTGATAAAAAATTCTAGTAAGAACCCTTTGATCTTTTGTAGTTAGTGAATTCATAAAGAATGAGAGTGAAAGAACGTTAGTTCGCCAAGTATATTCACATAATAATAAGAGAACTTGTTTACAAAGTAGTAGAGAAGAAAAGAGTGAGATAAAAGAATGAGAATCATTTTATAAATTTATTTTCTTTGGGCTTTATATAGAAAATGAAGAGAAGTGTTTTTTGGTGAGATGGTGAAAGGATGTATCTTTTCACTATAATTTAAAGGTCCCAACAACGACTTGTATGTCGATATAGTTTCAAATAGTATGTCGACGTATCTATGTCGACATTACATATCTATGTCGACATAAAAACTTGTATGTTGACATATATTTTTAGGGTGTGTCGACATATGCTAGCTCATTTTGAAAAAAAATTCACAAAAATTATTATAAACTTTATAATTTTTAAAACTATTATTGTGCTTCTGTAGAAAGGTTCTAGAGATAAAAATAAAAAAATTTGAAGGGACATTTCAAAGATTTGTTACAGGTTCTTCAATAAATATTTCTAAGACTCTTTGCACACGGTTTTGACTAACTAATTATCTTGTTATCTTCATCTTTTGAGCATCTTGTATCTCCCTAGTATTGCCTTGAATCTTTTGTGATCAGCTTGATTCCTCTTGTTCTCCTTAATCTGCTCGATTCCTCTTATATTGATCTGTCTTGAAATATAATTCAATCATACTTGTATATCCCTACAATATATCTAAGTAGTGTACCTGTATTTCATGTACTATAATCTTCATAACTTCAAAAGTCATTGGTAATAATTTATATGGGTATTGCCATCAAAATTAATACAAATGGTTCTAACAATCTCCTTCCATTTTGATGATGATAACCATCTAAATATTCTTAATATCAGATATAATAATGTTTCCTTAACTTTTATATAACTCTATTCAATCTATTATCTCCCCTTCAGTTGGTGCGTTTATCTCAACCCCCTTTTGACATCAACAAAATGGTTTTATTTACCAAAGAGATGTACATATAATTATCCAATTAAGAAGTATAGGATGATGATACATATGTGAATAATTAAAATAAATAACTACTACTTAAAAAATTTAAGGAAAGTTTCTGCATATCATATTTTCGGTCTTAAGTGTACAGTATCAAGGTATCGTTGTGTTAACCTTAAAAAGCGAATAATATTATCGATTGCACTATGATTCTATCGAATGTTTTTTCAGCGATGTTGTCCACCCACAACAGAGTGTGGGATCACTCTCTACTAATCCTTTATATACTAATGTATAGCCCGTGTGCAAATGGTAATATTGAAAAATATAGCATGATAAATTATAAATAATTATGGAAATATAGCGTGTCATTGAGATGGATTTGTGAATAATTGTTAAAATGTTGAAATATAGGTATCTGAATATAAAAATAGAATTTTGCAATGAAACGTATGATAAATTTATTGAAAAAAATAAACAATAAATTAAATTTGTTAATTTTTTATGTGATTTGTATTTATTTTATTTGAATTAAAAATGTAGTTTTAACGCTTTTACTCATATGAACATATTGAAACTGTCATATTTAGGATTTATTTGATAATCAACCGATATTTGTTAATTGAAATTACTTGAATAATTTAAGTTCAATTTTACATAATTAATTTAAATATATTGACTTTTATACATTATTAGTTAATATCGTGGAAGGTTTTCTAAATAATCGTAGAACTTTCGATGTAGGGACTTGACGTTAAAAAAGAATTTTACAGTGAAATGCATGATAAATATATTGGTATAAATGGACTATACATTAAATTTGTCATTACTGTTTAGTATATAATTTATGCTACATGATTGATGTATTCATATATTTTTATTATTTTTGTTAATATGAATATGGTATGAATATTGAAGTTTTCGAAAAAACTAAAAGATTTATTAGGAGAATCTCTGAATAAACATTTACTGAATTTATTTTAATAATTTAAGATTATGAAATTTAATTCTAATATATAAGCTTAAATCTAAAATATTAAAAGGGAACTGGGAAAATTTTGTAAATAACTATATAAATTTTAAACGTAGGTATTTTACATTAAAAAAATACATAATTTTGTGAAACACTTCATAATGAAATAATTGAGTTACATGAATTATAAATTAAGTTTATTATTATTGTTTATGTGTATACTTTATGTTATGTGACTTATATAACTTTACTTCAGTGGAAAAAATCAATGTACCATTTTTGTTAATTCATTGAATATTACATATTTAACTTTTCATATTTTTATAATTTAGTATATGAATTAACAAATATTAGTTAATTAGATTTATCTTATTTATTTAAATTAAGATTTGAGATCTATTTGGATGTTGGAGTCAATGTGTGATTCCGAGACCGTTGGGGTATGGGAATTCGTGTGTGATTTTGAAATCTTTGATGAGATGTGGGGATCAATGTGTAATTCCGAGACCCATCGGAGTATGGAAATCCATGTGTGATTCCAAGATATCTGTTGAGATGTGGGAACCCATGTGTGGTTACCAGACCTGTTGAGGTCTGGGAATCCATGTATGGTTTCGTTATTTGTTTAGTTGGTGGTGTGTGATCTATAATGTCGAACGTAGCCTCACCAGCGTTAATGACTAAAACTAGAGATATGATGCGTGGTTAGGGTTTAGCTAACCACAAGGGCGCAGTCATCTCCTTCCTAGAGTTACCTACAGTTGTTATGCATGCATGGAGCGATGCATTCGGCCTTCCGGCCAGCTATGTATTTCTTATTGTACATCACTAGGGATGTATTGTTGTTCGGAAGGATAACTTTGATCCTTATGCAGGAGGACCATTCTCAAAATACTTAGGGCATCTCCATGGGATCCTACACAATTAGCGAACCTACCTTGGCGATTTTTGATTATATACCTTGTATTGTTGTGATGTACACTCACAAGCATCACAACTACTTGTTTATTGATATTTTCGCCCTTAGACATTATTATAATATTATTGGCTTTTTTAATATAAATGATTTGGTTATTGTAAGGTAAAAACCTATCCGTATATTTGTGCAACGTGGTCATACAAGATATCTTTATTTGAAAGATTTTATAAACATTTGAAATCCAATTGTGGTGTGTTTCTCACGTTGGTTTACTGGACTGATCCATGTGTTATTTTACTAATAATGCGTGGGTCAGACCATGCTTATTACAGATCTAGTTTGAATGCTTTCGGAGCTTCATGAGACGAGTCAGATGCCTCTTAGATGTATTCACGCATATTTTTATTTCCGCTATATTTTCTTATTATATTTATCAGCAATTGTAAGGATGTGCTATTATAACTGTCTAGATTGATGATTATTAGTTGACTCTGATTGATGTGTATGTATATTAATATCTTCTTCTTGTAAAGTTCTGTTGTATATTATATGTTACCTGTCATGATGTGAGATTTTGTTCTGTCTTTTATTTTCTTTTACTCGAACAATCTGTCTTTCTAGCTCTTGGATGCACGGCACATGAATACCATAGATGTATTAGTGTCGACTTTTAAGGGTCAAAAAGGCGGATCGTTACACATAACATAAAACAGCATTTTATATTAAATATACCTTGTCAAGATGCAGGGAATAGCACACCTGGGGAAATATTGTTTACGTAGGATTATAGGAAATGGTTATTTTAGAGAAATAGCTGTTCTTAAGCGGTGCACGCAATGATTATTCTAAGGAAATATTTGTTCCCTCTATAATGTGGAAATCCTTGTTCCTAACGGTTGTGCGTAGGATCGTGTATAGTGCATGGAAGAATATAACATGATCATGATCGAGTAGTCAATCATGTTGTGGTGTTGATATTACTCCTTGATCCCAAGTTGCGTAGGTTAAGGTATGTTTACACATATGTTTGTAGACACTGACGATGTTTTACCGGTATTTTTGTAGTATGTATGAGATAGACTTGTTTTACTCATTTAGATGTGTGTCTGATCCTCTCCATGTTGTTTTTGTATCTTTTATCGTTAGGTTGGTGAATTATGGAGCCGAGCGGAGATAGCTGATATCGAAGGTGCAGATGACGGAGACATTCCCCAATATACATATTACACATACCCCATCTATCGTTATAGTGTGATGATGTGAATTGGGATTGATTGTACAGATATGATCGGTTTGAATATGCGACTATTTATATGTTATTTCCTATCACTATAAGATCCAAAAGATATAGTTAGAATCTATTTTGTTTCTTGCTAACATAACCTAATGATTCGTTATTTTTGGCTTTATTAGATTGAACGTCGATTTAGGCTATAAATCAAACGATTGAAAATGGCTAGTTGTTACATTTATCCTCCCAATTCAAGACAAAAAACTTTTGTAAGGCTAATATGAGAAAATTAAGCACATATTTGATTGTTTGGTGTGATGTTTAATCTCTTAATAGTTCATGCGTACATTTTAGGAAAAATAACTGAATAATTTTTCGAAGGATGAATGCAATAAAATTGTAGGAAGAATCATGTTTCTATTGACTCATTATACATGCCACTACTTATTACGTGAGTATGTACACCCATAAACCTAACGTGGACATCAGAATTGTTATAAGATAATAGTGTATAATCAAAAGAGAAGGAACATTTGTTTTAGACCAAAGGTTATTAAGAAATTACTGAAAGGGGTGATCTCGCTGGAATATGAAAGATCGGGGATAAACTTTATGGACCGAACTACTAAATGATTTTCAAGGAAAGTAGTCCTTGAATCTACTATTGGGATGAGCTTTAAGCCAGAGAAATTACAGTGTGTACTAATTTAAGATCAAGCAAAGCGATTTGATTACTCTTTGCTTTTCATTTCACTCTTTGGAAATGCATATCCTTATGACTTAAAAATCAGCCATGATGGCGCTTAGGTGATGCACCTGATGAGTTATTTTGTGCTAACCCTAATATTGAACTTTATGGTCGCAATTAATCCATAATCATTCTTGATGATACCGTAATGGTGCATTTGATGGATTCTATTGTTGTATATTGAGCTTTTTCCTTATCTTTATCAAATCTATAACCAGTTTTGGTGGTGCTCTTGAAGCACACTTCAAGGAGTTTACTATTTCATATGAAGTTGAACTTCTTTGCTCCTGTATATCTATAACTGGTTTTTGATAGTATTTTTGAGATCTACTTGACGAATATACTGATTTATCTTTCGTTGAGTTTTTTGTCCTCTCGTCGAATCCATGGTTAACATTGGTAATGCTTTTGAAATGCACTTTATGGATTTCACCGAATTATCTAAAGTTACGCATTATTGCTCTTACATAATCTATATCTAGCTTGCTTGTTCTTTTAAAATGCACTTGATGAGTTTTTTTTATTGGTTTGAGGTTGATCCTTTGCTCTTATTGAGTCCATAAGTATAAATGGTTGCACTAGAGTGAAGCATTTGATGAACACATACTTGACTATAAAGGTGGATTGCCTTCTATTGGAGATTTTAGAAATACCTCAGAGAAGTTATGAGATTCCAAGGTGTCTGCATTTCCGTTAAAAATCACGTGTATATTTTATATTCTGGAGTTTGTAAAAAATGAGAGTGTATTATGTGTTGTGGGGGTTCAACTCAAATTTTTGAAGGTCTTGAGAAATTCACTACTTAAGTTAAGTTGTATCGTCGTTTATATATGTATTAATTCAATTTAAAGGCAATGGTACTTGCACATTAAACTTTCCTTTACCCAAGTTATTTTTCATTCCTTGAATTTTCTTGTAGTTGATGGGAGATTGTTACATAACTATAATAAATTTATCGAAATCTAGAACTTTGTCTCCTAATCTTTCTGACATTTTACATTATGATAATTAGTTTATGCATATTATATTTTCGGCCTTAAGTGCACAACATCAAAGTATCGTTGTGTTAACCTTGAAAAGTGAATAATATTATTGATTGCACTTTGATTCTATCGAAAAAAAATTCAATGATGTTGTCTGCCCACAACAGGGTGTGGGATCACTCTTTACTAATCCTTTATACACTAATTTGTAGCCCGTGTGCACACGGTAATATTGCAAAATATAGCATGATAAATTATAAATAATTATGGATATATAGTGTGCCATTGAGAAGGATTTGTAAATAATTTTGAAACTGTTGAAATGTAGGTATCTTAATATGAAAATAGAATTTTGCAATGAAATGTATGATAAATTTATTGAAATAAATAAATAATGAATTAAATTTGTTAATTTTTTTTACGTGATTTGTATTTTTTATTTGAATTAAAAATGTAATTTTAACGCTTTTATTGATATGAACATATTGAAACTGTCATTTTTAGGATTTATTTGATAATCAACCGATATTTGTTGATTGAAGTTACTTGAATAATTTAAGTTCAAGTTTACATAATTAATTTAAACATATTGACTTATAAACAATATAAGTTGAAATCGTGGATGGTTTTCTAAATAATTGTAGAACTTTCAATGTAGGGACTTGATGTTAAAAAGGAATTTTATAGTGAAATGTGTGATAAATGTATTGGTATAAATGGATTATACATTAAATTTGTCATTACTGTTTAGTATATAATTTATGCTACATGATTGATGTATTCATATATTTTTACTATTTTTGTTAATATGAATATGATTTAAATATTAAAATTTTCAAAAAAATAAAAGATTTATTAGGAGAATATCTGAATAAACATTTACTGAATTTATTTTAATAATTTAAGATTACGAAATTTAATTCTAATACATGAGCTTAAATCTACAATATTAAAAGGGAACTAAGAAATTTTGTAAATGACTATACAAATTTTAAATGTAGGTATTTTATATTAAAAAAATACATAGTTTTGTAAAACACTTCATAATGAAATAATTGAGTTACATGAATTATAATTTAAATTTATTATTATTGTTTATGTGTATACTTTATGTTATGTGACTTATATAACGTTACTTCAATGAAAAAAATCGGTGTACCATTTTCGTTGATTCATTGAATATTACATATTTAAATTTTCATATTTTATAATTTAGTATATGAATTAACAAATATTAGTTAATTAGATTTATATGATTTATTTAAATTAAGATTACATAAATTAACTTAAATACATGGCGTTGAATGTAAAACATTTAGAGGTAAATGGATGAAAATAATTGTTTAAACTTTAAAATTTGCGCATCGGAACGTGAAATAATGGAAGAGAATTAGTAAAATAAGTATAAAAAAATAAGTTTAAAGATTATTAAAAATAAAATATCAAAAAAGAGGAATAAGAAGAAGAGAGAAAACCGAACAAGAAATTCTTATTGTCCAACCATTCAATTGAAATATGGATACTAGCTAAAATTAAATAATCTTTTTCGTAATGTCTGAAGTATGAAGTTATAGGGCACATATCTGAAATTGATACATGTCTAGAATAGATAAAATACCCCCACATATCAATTTAACAAGAAGAATCACTAAAACGGCGACCATCCGGTCCAAAGGTGGGCTTCCACTTATAAATATTACTGCTTATTGGATGAAATGAGGTTGAAGTTATTCATCTGTTTGACATGTCTGGCCCATGAGATTAGTGAGACTGTAGATCAAAGTGAGTGAACTAGTTCCATTAAATTCTGAGTGGACAACCAGCAAAACTTGCATTACATATAATGCTGGTCTATTCCCACCAAACATATATGTAATTATTATAACTGCAGCGTGTCATAAATTTCTTTGGGAACTCAAGAGTTAATAATAATATTTGATTGACGAAAAAGCAAGCAAAACGTGAACAACAAAAAGCAAGCGAGCGGAACGTGAAGAATAAATTATGACTCGATTATAATTTGTCCAATAGCGCACACGGTAAACGTCAGGGTCCTACCTGAGCAGTTGCAAAGTCTGCAATTGACTGTGATTTACTTGGATTTGTCTGATGAGGGTAAGAAACCTTTTGTTCTCTTTATATTGTATATACAATAATCAATCATAGTGCAGCCGACGTCGGCTAAATCTAATCTAAAATCCCACCTTTTCTTTTGTGTTATTTACATTAAGCACGTGTAGAATGGTCGTTCAAACATTGCGGCATTTTTCAAATATAAATATGTACATATAAGTAATGGAATAACTTTGTGCCTATCTATTTGAAGGTCAATTCGTTCGCTTTACTGTAAACTTGGATGCATATGCTGCACTTATGTCTAAGAAACGCCACACTCCATCGTGCTATAAATAAACTCTTGTCTTTTGTAATTTTATATCGTGTTTCGAATTATTTAATCCTTTTTTGCACTTCCATATCTGATTCATCATGTTCAGCTTTTACAGTTTGGTTTTATTTTGAGTTTTGTGTTTTCAACTTATACTAAGAAATACCAAGAATAAAAGAAGAAGATTTGTAATTTTTATCCATTGTAATAATCAATGGACAACGAACGAGTTGGATTGTTTTTTGTGCTTTTGTTATCTCTCGGAACATGAAAAACAAAATAAACTAATTTTCTATTTTACATGTTAATTTAATTATTAGTTTTTCAACAATACATACGACAGACGTAATTTTTTATGCACGAAAACATAAAAGTAAAACAACAAACCAAACGGCACCTAAGCTTTTGTTTCAAAAAATTTAGGACGAGAAATAAAGATTGTTTCTAAAAAGATTATATCCGCGTGTTGCATAAAAACGTGTTGATTTTGCAAGCACCATGGTTGTGTTTACTCTATAAAAGCTTAATGAATTTGAACATATTTGTCTCCCGATCAAATTAATGTAATTTGGAGGTAAAAGACTTCCTACAAATCAAAATTGAGTGGAATTCCAGTTTCCCTTGGAGCATCTCCAATGGTTCATATTACGTTCATATTACGTATTTAATATTATGAACTCGCACTCCAGTCGTAAATTAAAAACGTAATATTAAGGGTGTTATTACGTTTGCAATTCAAGATTCGTAATTTTATTTGGACGTCCATTTTATGAACGTCTGAACTCGGACGTCCATTTAATGGACGTATGACCTCAGACGCCCATTAAATGAGCGTCTTATATTTTTTTTTTTAAAAAAAGCTGATTATATGTCTGGCGTTCGTAAAATGAGTGCGTGATCAATGGGTCTTCCTAAGCAATTACACACGTAACATTCAGCCTCTTGGATAATACGTGCGTAATCCACTGAATACACCCTTATTTGCAGTACTTGAAACCATGCAAACACTATTGGCTTAACCGGCCCATGGTTTAGAACATAGTTTGAAAACAGAACAATGAGACGAATCATGATGACTCAAGGTTTAAGCTTTTAAAGATCTGACCATTTAAACCGTTGGAACAATGCATTTTTTTTCTAATTTGACTTATATATTTTAAATAATCACCAGAGGCGGGGTAAAATGAATTGTAATTCATAACAACATTCACCCAACTTCAAAACAATATACAAAAAGTCCAATTATTCATAAAAAAATAAAAAATAAAATTTGATGTCTACGAGTAACGGCGCATGAGGTTTTTTGCCGGCTGCCACTTATGAAGGAGTTTTTTCCTTTTAAATGGAAGGATTATTATCTCGGGTTTTGAATTTTGGGGCAAATAGACTACTGCAGTTTAATTTTCTAAAGGAGGAGGTGGTTCAACACGGTCCGACTTAGGAGTTCGATTCATTGTTACGAGGTCGAACCCCCAGTTGAAGCATGTGCGAGAAAAGCTCCTCTAGACTGCCATGACTCACGATCCAATGTTAACCATTATCCGACCATGATTGGATCCGACCCTCAAAATAATGTTTAGAGTATGAGATTAAACGTGACAAGTACAATGTTCAATATATATATATATATATATATGTATGTATGTATGTATGTATGTATGTATGTATGTATGTATGCCATTTAGAATTTATTTGGATTTTACATTTTTAAATACGCAACCGCATAACGGTTTCCAATTACATAATTCGAAAATAACTATTTAATTTGTTTGTTAATTTTATTTGGAAATTGAAGAGATTTAAGACTATATTTGCCCAGCTTTGAAGAAATTAAAGCAAACATGTTATAGACGTGTCCCGTATTTTTGGCTTCACCCTACGTCAATTCAAAATTTATTATTTACGCAATTTTCGTTAGTTTTAGTTAAACATTAACTAATAATCTGTCCAAAAATATTTAAAACTGGAGAGACTTAAAAGAAACATGTGTGAATATAACAAAATAAATAACATTCGAGAAACATTTAAGAAGACATGTTTGTTAGTTTCACGCTACTGAGTTTTGTAACTCTAAAGTAAACAAACCTCCCTAACAGTCGTTTGAATATAGCATTCAAACATTAATTTTACTAAAGATTTCAAGAAATAAGTTTTATGTTCACATAATTATTTATGTACAGTTTCTATAGTTGAAAAATGTTGCATTTTTTGAAAATGTGCAAAATTCATCCATTTCCCATGCGAAGATTTTGAATTTTAAGTTTAATAGTCAATTTTACAGCTATATAAACTCTGCACTTAGATTTTTTATTTTAATCCACTTTTCGAAAAATACACAGCACATACATTTTATGACCCTACTCGCACTCAATTACGAAACTCGTAGGCTTCAGCTACAATCGACAATGACAGTCATGGAATCATCATCGCCGATGCCTAAAATCCTTCAACGCCTACCGACGTTACCCACCACTTAAGCTACTGGTCCTATCATAAAAGGAAAAAAAAAATGATATGTTTTTAGTCAATTGATTTACTGTAAAATTGCAAATCAATTCATTGTCACTTTGTTAATCACCTTTAACCTTTTCATTTTTAATATATGACGACAACAGTAAATCCTTTTGTTTTGGAAATGAATAATACTGATTACATTCTTTATTTTTTTGAATAAAATAAATCTCTAAAATGGTAAATACTATTCGAGTTCATAATTTGCGGAATTTGAATCAATTATGAACTGAGTAATTGATTTAGTATTGTAGTTTTGTTCCATTAAATTATAATCCAATTAAAATAAATTATGGTCGAGTAAAATTAAACTTCAAATTTATAGTTGAATTTAAATTATATTGAGCTAAATAAAATTGAGTTGAAAAGAAGTACCATGTGTAAAATGCTAGTATTTTTCGTTAATAATGTAGTGCTATATCTCAATTTGAGATAGAATAAGGAAACAAAATCCTTGCCACCAAAATAGGAAGAGAGAAAAATGAAAAAATGATGAAGCAAAATCATTATTAGTCTCATTTCAGATTTATTTCAAGCAAGTCTAAAGAATTTTTAAAATTAAAATTTCAATCAAGTTGAAGAAATTAATTTTGAGCATTATGATATTGGTTATGATACCGAGTTCAATAAGGGTAAGAGCCCACAAATGAGAATGTTGAAGTAGAAATTGAAGGTCAACATGTTATAAAGGCTCAGGAGGAGGAGAATAATGTATAATGTTAACCTTGTTGTCAATGATGAAGATGTAGTTATAATAGAACTTGAAAAGGATCTTCATATCCATCATGATACGAGACTATGGTGAAGACTTACGGACATAAAAGAATTATGCTAACTCACATGACCCCATTAAAATTGTAAAAATAATAATAATATGTTCCTAAGAAACAAGATTGATGGTAGACAGTTTATTTCTAAATATTACATTAAGGGCTACCAACGTAGAGAAGAGTATGAAAGAACATAGCTTGTCTAATCAAACGAATATGATAAAGTTTATTGTTTTTGTTGCAAGCTAATTAAGAATAGTACATGAAAACGTGAGAGGACAAGAGTATGATAATGGTTCAAACACGAAATGTAACAATCGTAATTTTTCTCTCTCTTAAACTTGGCTTTAAACTATTGAAGATAGTATTAAATACTTAATTGAATTTAATGCAGGTAATATCAAGGAGTACAAAAAAGACTACTTGATCTTAACCCTATAGTCTTCTACATTTCATGCGGGTGTCATAGTCTTAATATTGTTTTATGTGATATGGAAAAATCATGTATGTAAGCAGATTTTTTATGTGCAAAATGCTTATACTTTGTTTTCCAGCTCAACTCATCGATGAGAAATATTTCGAAGCATGTGAAATGTGTGATTCCAAAACCATTATCGGCAATTTGTCGGTAAAGTCACATTGATCATGTTAAAGCAATAAGAACTCAACATCAAAACTAAGAGATGTTTTAATTGATATTGCACATAATTATAAAGATAAGGTCGTGACGATAGAAGCCCAGGGATCATGCCAAAATGCTTTGGAGTTTTTTGAATTCTTGATTAGTTTCTCTATTTGGTACACAATTTTAGACAACATTAATCAAGTAAGTAAAATACTTCAAAGTGAGTAAATGCTAATCGAAGATTTAATTACAAATATTAAAGAGATTTTAGCATTTTTTTGAAAACCATACAAAAGATCGATTTGAGTCCATAATAAAGGAAGCTAAAGAAATTGTAAATGAAGTTGGTATTGATGCTATCTTTTTTTGGAAAAAGAGTTGTATGTAGAAAAAACCAATTTGATGAAGATATCATAGAGAATAAGGATACGCAATGTCCAGAAGATAATTTAAGAGTTACTTATTATCTTAATATAATCAAGCTTTAACTTCACTTTTAGACTGGTTTGAGAAATTTAGACATTATGAAGGGACTTTTTTTTTTTTAATTTGAAATCTAAAAATATTTACGACGAGGCATTGAAGAAGCATTACGTGTAATTAGAAGGTTGTTTGGAACATAATGAAGAGCAAGGTATTCGTTGTAGAGAATTATTGTGTGACCACCGAAAGTAACTTAACCAGTTGATATTTTAAAAAAATTCTAGGTTTTATCGGGATGTAAGTGGATTTTTTAAATATTTGGATTGCTTATCAAATTTTATTGACTATCCTAATTATTGTTTTTTGACGGAAAGAAGTTTTTCAAAACTAAAATGGATAAAAACGTAACTTCGGATTACCATGTAGCAAGAAAGTCTGAGTGGACTAGCTATGATTACGATTAAAAATGAGTACATAGATGCGTTAACTATGAAAAGATAATAGATAAGTTTGCTTCAAAGAATGCAAGAAGTAGTTGTTTTTATAATAGTATTGATATGCTATGATATCATGTTGACGTTTAGATTTATGATATGAACCTAAACGAGCTACATATCATTTCTCAAACCCAGAATGAGTCTGATGGTGCTGGCTCTTGTAGAGTCGTTTGTGTTATTGTCATTTGAGTTATCGACCTTGGTTTCACTATTAGTTTGCATGGTATAATTAGTTGAGTACAGTAGGAGTTTGAGAAGAAGAAAAGTGATGAAGTTGGAGAGCTTCTTATGGCAGGCTCTCCATCTCGCGTCAAAATGTTGACTAAATTTTTATCCAATCTCAGAGTTATAAGTTAAAAAAAGATATTATCAAAGATAACTTGCTAATATCATTCTTAATAAATGGAAAATGAATAAATAAATGAATAATGATGCATGTAAAGTTAACAGACCTAAGATTTATAATGGTTCGATCAAGAACGTCCTACGTCCACTATTGGTAGTTGATTTTATTGCTTTTATTTTCCACAAGAGCTTGATTACAAAAGACAATATCATATGCAAGAAACGAAAATCATATCCTTGTATAAGTCTTCGCAAACTCATATTTATATAATTTGAGATCTGGTTTGAATGGTTCATAGTAATGCAACGATTCTGGAGAATTATAACAATCCGGAAATTTTAACGTTTCGAATATTAATATTTAATTTATTTAAATATTCATATTTTATTCAAACTAATAAATAATAAGGAAATTAATTTTTAGTTTAACAACTCGATTTTTAATGTAGTATTTTTAATTTAATTTTATAAAAAAATTCCATAATTTATAAATTTGAAAAATACTTAAATTGTCGTTTGGCCATTTTTCGGCCAACGATGTTTTTTTTGAAATTTTACAGAATAAGATAACCAATGTATATTATTATTGTTTTGGGATTGTATCGTTTTTTGTATGTGATCATATTTTTGTTTTGTCGTATGTGGATCGTACGCGAACGAAATTCTATATAGCGACGCGTTGAATATTGCATAATAAAGCAAATTAAATACTTAACATATAAAATAGATTTCACAACAGATCCATTCCAGTAACTTACAAATTTACAGAAAAAATCCCAATTGAATTTCATAGTTCAAGAGATTTGATTTACAAAAATGTTTCAAAGTTTCAACATTCAATTCTATGGAAACTTCCCAATGTTTCAAAATTTAATTTTGAAAAATAAGGTAATGACGGTTTATTTCTCAAAATCATTTTTATGTTACAAATAGTAAATCTAAACATACTAATTTTTTTCTCATGTAAATATATGAAATTCATGGGTTCTATATCTTTATTCAGTGTTCAAATAATCAATATGAAAAGTTATGTGATTACAATAAACTATAGGGTGGTAACAAGGATATATCAAAACAAATGAATAAATACACATTCAATCACCATAGCAACCATCACAACATACGATCAACATTTAAATCAACCAATTCAACAAATCAACCAATTCAATAACATGTCACATCAATTATTAGTTACTACATATTGAAGTTTAGGTATTCAAATTAAATATCAATTAAAATACCAAACCAACAATCAAAAATTTATCACTAAATGACCTAGCTTAACTTGCAATAAAATTTTAGTATTTCGTGAGTTAGTTTAAACACTCACATTATGGATTTCCTTTTTCTAGTCGGATTTGGATCCGCTACTACTTCCTCCTTTTGATTTGTTTCCTTACTATCTTAATCTTCCATTTTTTGGAAAGTTTTGGAAGAGACAGAAAAGTTTGTATGGATCTGGATTTGAAGAAAAGGATTTGAAAAAAGAAGAATGTTTGGAAAAGAAGAATTTTTTAAAGAAGGTGAAAAATTGAAAAGGAAGCTTTGAAAAAGAAGAAGAAAATTTGAAGAATAAGAATAAGAAAAATAAAGCTTTGAAATAAATAAAAAAGAGAAAAAGGAGATTTGAAGAAGAAAAAAAATGAAGGAGGAAAATGAAGAGAGAAAAAAATAAAAAAATGAGATTGAAGTTTGTTTGGAGAAATGAAGCTACAGCAGATGAGATTTAAAAAATAAAATGAGGCTACTGGAATGAAGATGGAAACAAATGAAAAGCTAACAAAGTACATATAAACAAACTAGAATTGAAATAAAATGAAAATATGAACAGCCTTAAAATGGAAGTTTGAAAGAGGTGAAGAAAAGAAATAAATATAAATGAACAAAGATAAAAATAAATCTTCTGTTTGTTAATATGAAGCTTCGGAAGAAAGAATTGCTAGTAAAGGGAAACTACAATAACTAATAACGCATAAACAAACTAAACTTCAGAAACGGAGAATAGTAACTGCTAATTAGATGACATAAATATTAACTTGGATATTCACATTAAAAATGGAAAAAAAGAAAAGGAAATTTTTTTCAAGTAAAGTACTTGAAAGGAGCAAAATTACAAATGAGAAACAAATGAGAAGAATGGGTAGGAATGGCAATGGGGCGGGTTGGGGCAGGTTTTTAGTGCCGCATACCTGTGCCGGATATTTTAGACCTAGCCCCAGACCCGTCCCGTAGACCCGGTGCGGGTCTGGAATTTTGCCCCGTACGGGTCAGGATAGACCCGACCCGCCCCAAGACCCGATGAGTCTCATGTATTGATTCAAAATTGTGTATCAACTTACATATATTTATTTGTTTATACTCGTTATCACCAGATAATACATGAAATACAAATAACAATGTGTCTAAGGAGAGTTAGTAAAAATGATATGTACAATAACAATTCAGAAAATATATACATATGTTATTGTACAATTATCAATGACGCAACTTAATACTCTAATTTTTTTATATAGATTATTTATTGGTACATTTTAATATCCATGCTAGAATCACTTATATATAAGAAGATTATTAAATCATTATAGCAATAAAGCAGTTTCATGAGATGTTAGTAGTGCGGGTCGGGTTGGGGCGCGTCAACCGAGCCCCGACCCGACCCTTGGCCCGGAGCACTCAAGAACAGATCACGGGTCTACCCGCCCCAATGACCCTATGAGGCAGGTCTGGACGGCCAAAACAGGGGCGGGTGGACCGGGTTTGGACCCTAGACCCGCCCCATTGCCATCCCTAAGAATGGGGCAATTATTAATTAGAAATAAATCAAATGAGCCTATTATTAATTAATAAGAAACGAAAAAATAGTCTAATAATTAAATGGATGCTCAAATGAAACCTACACGAAGAACTTGAAAATGAAAATAAAGGGAATGTGGATGTGATAACAAATGCAATGTAAATGAAAAGACCACTTATATACTATAAACAAATCTTTGGAATCCAAATTTCAAAACTTTCTCCTATTGATTCATTTCAACAAACCCAAATATACACATGTTTATTATTTACTTCTTTATTAAAATATTTATTTTACGTTAATATATGTCCACACTCTATTAACGCAATCAATCAATTAACACTCATTCAATCAATTAATCAACCAATCAATCTATTAATTTATTTATGTTACTCAAACCAATTTTATTAATTAATAAATATATATGTATATGCGCTATAAAATGATTTACTTTACTTTTTTTTAATTACTATAATGGTCACATTAATGCAACAAATTTACAAGTTTAACCATATATGAAATGGAAAAATAAATATATATGTGAAGATGTGAAATTAATATACAATTGTTAATAAAATGTAGTTTTTAATTGATTTAAGAACACTTATACAATCATGAACCCTCTGATATATTTTAAAATTTGAATACTAATAAGTGTGTTTATATATATATTATTCTAAAATCTAATTTTTTTCCAAAACCATACTGATTCAAAATGAAAATATTATTTTTATATGCTCAAAACATGCAATTATATTAATTAAAATTTTCATTCCATATTGACACAAAAGTGCAAGTTCCTATATTAATTCATTCATTGAAATCTAATTTATGCTTCCTTTTAATTGAAACATTTCAATTAATCTAATTCCAATTTACTTCATTACTAATTTCAAACAACTTCTAGTTATAAAACACTGTTTTCTTTTCATTTATACCAATTCAAACATGTTTTATAAAATTTCATGTACAATAAAATTTATACACTATTTACAAAGTAAATGTTTTATCTTATTGAAAATAAACTTCTCCAAGATGCATTGCAAATAACAACTTATGTTCTTCTTTCATTAAAACATTCACTTCATCCTTTATTCAAATTCAACATCTATTATTCCGATTAGAGACAAACATACAATTTATTCTTTTCAAGTCAAGCTTAAATTTCGTTAAAATGTTTATCTAAATTTAATTTAAAATGTTAGTTCTTATGTTGAACTTATTAATTACAATGCACTTGTCTTTTCTTTTCAATTAAAGGATTCCAACAACTCTTATTGTAGTTCATATTTAATATTAGATTTCAAATGAATTCTCATTATACCACAACTGTTTTCTGTTCATTTCATATATTCCAACATTTATTTCATAAATTATTCCATTCTTATATTAACATCTATTATTACAATCAATGGAACTTACATTCAAACAATCATTAAAATAAATTGAAATTACACTAAAATAGTAATCACTTACATTAAATCGCATTATTAAATTACATTCAAATTGTTTTCTTACTAACAAGTCATAAATTTCTAATTTCACACAATAAATCCTAAAATATTATTAAATTCAATATTCTAATCATTGGAAAAATACGGTTCGTTACATTATTTAAAATCAAACTCTTATAAAATATATAACTTCTTCATATGAGGTTCAATCGAGCAAAGATTTCTTGTGTTGTGCTTGCAAAGCACTATCTACACACCAGAACTAGTTTCGTCGAGTTTGAAGCAAATGAAATTTTGAGCTAAAATGAACGCCTTTCGATTTTAGATCAAACCAGAACGCCTAAACATCCACTAGAATTTCAGTGAGTTGAAATCACTTTTTTGGATAATTAGTATAATATATAATAGATAAAAAAATTGCTTTTGTGCTTGGATGATTAATTTGTTTGGTTTTGTTAAATTTCCGCTTTTTGAAAAGAGAATGATATTTAAAATGAAATATAAGGAATTTTGTAGTGAAATCCGAATTTCTCGTCATTGTGACTTTTAATTTCAATTATATGCCTATTAAATTTAATTTCAGTTATAAACTTGTTATATATATCATTAAATGCAAAAATTTGATAGTTTTGGCATATTGGATGTGACACTGACATATGCTAAAAATTGAACCTTTTTGGTGAAAAATATAGTCATAACATTGGTTAACTACTATAGTACCTATTGGCCTCGTTATAGTTTTTTGAAATATTATTAATTGTTGTTTTGATTTGGAAATGGTTTTGATTTGAAAAATGATTTTTAGTCTGACCATTTTGGATTTTCTGTGATATTTTATTTAAAAATAGTTTTTGTACTTTTCTATTTTACTTCAACATCTTTTGTTATTCTTTTCTAAAATATGTTTATTTAAAGATAATTTTTACACTTCTCTATTTAAAAATAGGTTTTGTACTTCTCTATTTAAAAATGTTTGTTTATTTGATAGTTAAATATTGGACTATCAAATGTTGGCTGGTTTTAAAAACTTTCATTGTCGGTTCGGAGAGACTGGGATCGAAAATATTATCCGAAAACTACTTTGAACCGGAATTGAAGACATATTGAAGATGGTGCAATCGAAGACAGAGTTTTTTGAAGTGCAAGGGCTACTTGATATTTCCTAAGGGTGATTCCAAAAAGGATGCTGTAGAAGCAGTTTCTTCGGTTACTTTGTATCTAGAACAACTTGTATGGATGAATGTTGGTATTGTGTTATTGCATGGAGGGCAGTGTTAGCATTCCAAGTGGGATTGCTATATAAAAGATAAATCGTAGCCTTAAGCCTCACAACCGAAAGTGATTAAAACAGGGATATGCTTTAGGGCTATGTGGGTTGCACCCATTAGGGTACTGGTCATCACTTGATCAACATCGATATTTATTGATGGATTATGTATGTTAATGACTCGAGACGGTTGTTTGCCAAAAATCGGGTGGTGACATATTCGGTACTATACAGTAATGGGTAGGCCATTTCTAATTCGGGGGGGGGGGGGGGTCCACTTGAGGCCCTCGGTACATTATTCTAAAGATGTACTATGGTAGGCGGTACCTAGGTAACATTGTCATTGTATGGAATCCATTCTCCAGTAAGTGCCTTTGGACTTAGTTGTATACATATTATGCTAGAATTTAATTAATGTAACATTCGGCTATGATTTAATATTTATTTAAACCCTAGACATTATTAAATGTCAGAAGATTTCCTATGAAATGATTTGGTTACCGTACGGTAAAAACTCATGCGTCTTTATATGTGGCATGGTCTTACGAGATACTTTATTTATTTAAAGATTTATAGCATTAAAATACATATGATGTGTGTTTCTCATGCTGGTTTGCCAGAATAATTCGAGTGTTACTTTCTTATAATGCTCGGGTCAGACTGAGCATATTTCAGATATAATTATGGATGCTTTAGAGCTTCAAAAGAAAAGTTGGGTGCCTCCAAGACGTATTCGCGTATTTTTATTCTCCGTTGCATTGGTAGTTTATATTTATCAACAATTATGAGAACTAGTTGTTATAACTATCCAGACTGATGATAGATAGTGACTTTGATTGATGTACGTATATTACGTTTCAACTTTTGTAAAGATCTGTTGTATATTATATATTACTCATCACCATGTGAGATTCTGTAATTTCCTTTTCATCTTTTTATCCAACAATCTATCTTTTCGGCACTTAGATGCTCGGTACATGAATACCGTGATTGTACTAGTGTCGACTTTTAAGGGTCGAAAAGGTGGGTCGTTACAAGTGGTATCAGAGGTTAGGTGTACGGAGAACAAACGGAAAGTGTTGTCGAAATTTTGTGAATCATTTAAAATGTAATAATTTATAAAATATAATTATTTATTGTGTTTGTAACTTGTCCAATACAGGGACAAATATTATATCGAATAAATATAAATGTCCACTCTGTGATAAAAACGAATATTCGAACAACGATCATATACAATACTTATCAGACGGAGTCAAAAACTCTCTAAGGGATTTATAAAAAGTAAAACATATTATATGACAATTTTTATAATAATTTATTTACATTCTAAGAAATGCACACACTAAATTGTCATTTTCGTTATCTTAAATACGCACACACTAAATCCTGAGCATCGACTCTAATTAATCCAAACAAGCCCTAATGCGCGTAACACACTAATTAATCAACACATATAAGCCAATTAATGCACATGCACACTAAATAAAAAAAATTCTCAACATTTAAACGATAAAGAATTATAGTAACAACCTAATTAGTATTCAATAGGGTATAACAAACAATTAATGAGGATATTATACAACTATAACAACAAATTAACCCTAATTTAACAAATCAAAATGATTAGGGTTTAGAAATAAAACATGATTGGAGATTGATGAAAGGCCTAAGCTTGTCGAGAGTGGGGAATGATGAAGTTGGAGATGATCGGAGAGGCACGGGGGATGGTTGACGATGGAAAGGATGTGGTGGAGGTAAGGATATGGTTAATTTTGAGAGAAATGAAATAATGAAGCTGCTCTTGGCCTGGAGTCTGTATACACGCTTTTTTCCGACGGCTTACGACGGTCTCCGACGGCTAATTTACGTCTGTTTTCGACGGCTTGCAACAACCACTATATTTTATTTACGAAAACGCCATGGAGATTGTCAACTGTCGGTGGCCGTTGATGGCCTTCGGAAGCTTCCATCGCTATTAACTGTTGTTCTAGTAGTGTTTAGATATTGGTAGATGAAAACATGGTTAATTAAAAAAGAGACATAAAAGTAATATTGAAGATCTACAAATATAATAACCGAATTTGTTCAAATTAAATAAATGAACAAGAATCGCATATTTAGACAAGAATATTAGAAAATGATATACAGATGGTATTTGTTAAATTTTTTTATCAAGGATTGCTAGTTCAAGTGACAAATAGTATGGCGTTATGGCTGGGTCTTATAAATTATGGGTTCAAACTTCCAATACATCATAATGAGTACTCTGCTTGAATAGTATAATTCTTACTATAAATTAAAAATGATGTATTTTGTGTGATAATAAGATAAAAGAACTAAATATGAAATGAATTTAGAGTTTTGTACATGAGATAAATCTTATCTTCCCTCACTTTTGTCCAAAGAATCATTCTCTGTTAGGGTGATTTCTTTTATGAATGGGCCTGTAAAGCTAGTTTTATATCAATTATTCCTTATGGCTTTAATATCAAATAATTAATATTTTAGATATAATATGGAATAAAGAAAAATAATTAAATCCATGATTGTGCATTGGCATTATAGAACATGAGACACTATAACTTTAGTCTATAAGTATTTAATTGGAAATTAGGGGTGTGCTTTAGTCAACATTGATAGAGTTAGGTGTATGCCTTAGAGATAGTTCTATAATTTGTTTTAAATTGATTAACTTTGTAATCAATTCTTGTTCGTAATAATAATGTTTTTTCTACTATATATAGTTATAATCTGTTATAAATAATTAAATATTTAATTCAAATTTATTTAATAGAAAAGAATCAATGATGTGTTTGTGATTGTAATTACAAACAGTTGTATTCATGAGCATTGTATCATAATATAATAAATACATCATTTAAAATAATCCTAGTCACGGCGCATCAAGAATTGATATCGATGCATCCGTTAAAACTCGAGTGCGTAATGCTTTTCAAATAAATAAAAATGTGTGCGTATTATGATCATAGTGCTCATGACTTAGATTTTTTTCTATTTCCGAAATTAATATAACATATTATTTATTTTAATTTCTTAAACCTAAGACTAAATTTTAACATCATATAATGTATGTTCTAAATGATAAATTTTTTATTTATGCCAAATAAACTTCCGACGGTAAAATGAAAGGATTTATATATATATATATATATATATATTTGTGTAGATATTATTTAATATTATTTTAAATTGATTTTTAATAAGATATAATCATATATGGCTTAATATATTATAATATGCCATAAAAATATTCCAAAACATTAAAATATAACTTTTTTGTTTGAAATATTTTTTTTATTTTTTAAATGTATTTATCATATTGTCTTTATTTAAAAAATGGATTTAATTAATTAAATTGTTAATAATGAAAATAATTTTTTTATTAAAACCTTTCCTATGCCGAAAACATTATTATAAAAAGTAATTATGTATGTATATACTTTTTTATATACAGTATTATATGCATGTATGTATGTATCATATAATCTCTAAGCCGAATGCATTATCATAAATATTTTTCTTTACATATATACATTTATGTATATTTACAATTATTGATTTATATATTCGTGTGTGTATTTATATATTAAAAAAAACTTTCGGTTTTTACTGCATTTGAAGGACAAACAATTATTTTACAAACTATTAATTATAATAATTTCATATATATATATTTATCTAATTTTTTTATATGTTATTTTATATATGTATATATTTACATATAATTTATAATTTATAAAATTCTTTATATATAAATTATTTAAAGTTGTTTATGTACCTATGTATTTAAATATTTTATAAATAAGTCCCGATGCATATAACTACACATTTATACAATATACTAATATATAAGAGGGACTAATATGTCCGTTTCAATACAAATCTCAACACTTATATACAAGCATGTCAAACCTTACATGGATTGATATGTTACACATGCACATACATATTTTCTTTTGTTGTAAAATTCCTTCTAGGCTCTCGCCTAAGCCGATGCTAGGCTAGCCTTACTGTCTAGCTATTTGCTTAATCTGCCTAGATGAGATTTGTTGCATTGTCTAAGCCAATAAATTAGTTTATAGACACCATCCATGCACCAATTTAAGCTTGATGTCTCTTATAAGCATTAAAATGTTTGTTTCAACCTATTTTATCTTCATGGGTGCTTCCAAACCAATCAAAATCTATGATATCCCATTGTGGATAGTTAATACTAAACAAAATACTAAAATTTTATCCAAAATTCATGGGTTTATCAAAAACGCCTAGCCCAATTAATCCTAGATTAATCTCTAGCCAATGCTTACCACCTAGTATCCGCCCTAGCGATTTTTACAGCGTAAATATAATATTGATTACCTAATATAATCTATATTATAAATTTATATAAAATAATGATTTTATTTAAAAGAAATTTAGAAACATTCTAAATAAATTGGACTTCATGGGCCCAATAATGATCCAAAATGGTAAAAGTTTTGAAAGCCACTTATTTCTTCAGCGGTTTGCTCAGTTCCAACAAATATTTGTTTGCATTTTCGAACGTACTCAACTTTTTAATATAAATGATCTTTTTAGAATTAAAAACCATAAAAGTTTACACCTTTTGATAAAGATTAACTATATTTGAAAATATCTAGCCTTTAAAAGAAATTTTCTTTTTTGCATTAGGTACGGTCGTTCATAATATTTTGAAGCATATACTCATTGATATTAACTTTTACAACGTTATATACATGTAACAAAATGAAAACTGTTTTCATTTTGAAAACTGGGTTCTTAGATGATAGTACATAGTTGTATCACAAGTTTTAAATAGTATATAACATATTATAAGTCAACATATGTTCATTGGTTCGAATCACATGTCATGCATGGTTCGAATATGTGATATCGTAGATAAAAACTAGAGTGCATAACCACTGATAAAGTGGTGCTGGCCAACGAAAAGTACTTTATGATGTTTGAATAATGTAATTATAATTTTAAAAAATGTTTAAAAACATTTAATGAAACTTGTTAAATGTTATTTGAAAATCATTTTTTGATTTAATCGCACATGAACGGCATGCTGCAATAATGTCACAAAGGCCTTGTTAATGAGGGTTATTTACAGCGATTTTATGAAACATTGTAGTGACAAATGGTTTTAACGTTTAAAGAAAATATTATTGTCCCTAAAAAAAAATTCTACCACTTTTTAAACAGTTGCTGTAAATTATCCATACGTTTTACAATAGTTTTATTAACTGTGGTAAATATAGTGTTGTAAAAGATATTTATTCTTATAGTGCGTATTGGATTAGATGTTTATTGATGCACATATTTGGTTTGATTTTTAATAATTCATTATAATGTCAGGGTAAAACAAAATTGTATCGAGCAATAGTGACTAGCGACCTCATAACATTGTGTTGGAAGAGTTAAAGGAGGCGTCACAAGGAGACCGAGTTACAAAATTTTAATTGAAAGTTAGAGATGGCGACAAGATGAAAGCGGTGATTATGCGGTTATGAAGAAGAGAGAGAGTGATTGGATGAAGGAGCAGCCTACTGTGATTAATAGGTTAACATAATGAAAATAATAAATATACAGGAGTTGACTTAAGAAAGAAGAAAAAATTAACGCCGATTAAGTTATTTTCTTTTTTGATATTAATTTAAAATGAAACTTTTGGAAAACACTTTTAACATGATTCAAAAGAGTTAAGATTCTTCTCTTGAAATAAAGCATTATACAATTACCTTTATTTTTTAAAACTCGCATAAATCATCGAAAAGGGTCGCAAGATCAATAAATTAGCAGTAATTTATTCAATTCGTCTATTATGTTCCCATATCTCATTCGAACATTAAAAAAACAAATAAATTTGTGTTTTGTTAATATTGCAGAAATTTTATAAATATACACGTAGAAAAACCTGTGAATGTTTGAAATATTATTTCTACTACTAATAATGAAAATCCGTTGAACTAATTTACTCGGTGTCTTTTTTGAAATTTCAAAAATGTTCTTACTTTCCATTTACATATTTACGCTCAAACAAAATATCAACGTATTTGATAACATAAACAGTCTATACACAAACACGGTCCATTACAAACTATTTAGAAAAGAGCAAAATATCTAGTTAATGTCTACAAATTTTTTTCAAAAGTAATCGCGTTAAACAGTACAAAGGTATAGGTTTTACTTAATAGATTACAAATAAGGTAAAAAAGAAAGAAAAAACAAGAACAGAACACAGATCGTTTGGTCAACATAGATGATAGACTTAAATCAAGATACAAAATAAGAACGCTTGGCCAAATGACACAGCATAAAATTTAATCGTACAATTGTCACAAATTTGCAAAAGTGGCATCTACAAACGAATTTTTGTTCAACGTTTGTGTCTCAGGCTAAATAGGTTCCATCCCTGTAATAATAGTAAATTGTAAAACGGCTACTTTTTGTTGTTTTTGACAGTGGTTGCCTATCTATTTCGTCCTTAAAATTCCCACGTTACGAGGGGCAGCGTTACGTGTACAACTGTGGAGTTTCTCAATTATAAACTACCTTTTAAATTTATCTTTATAGTACTAAATAAAAGCGTGCCATTTACACTGTGCCTTCTAGAAGATCCAATGAATGTGAAGGAGAATACTGGGAAAGGCAAGCCACCGCATGCAACGTATCGGATAAACATCAACTGTTCACTGATTTAACTCTACTCCACTTTTTCATTTGCAAAACGTGGTCTCTTTTCGAATTTTAAAACGAATTGTGTACTGCGATTTCTTTTTTATCATCGGCACGGTAATATATCAGTTTGGTAGAACCGGGTTTAAGCACTATTTTCTTCTAATTTTTTGCCAGGGTAATTTGAAAATTGAACATAAGTAGATTAAAACATTCTTCAATGGGAAAAAGAAAACGTGATCTCCGGTTTCGAACTCAAATTGTGCGTTGACAGATGATATGTCTATAACCAATTTAGGAAGCACTTGTTGTTGCGTTCTACACAAAAGGGACACAAGAAAATTGCATCTAAAAGAGACACGAAAAGTGATTGGTCATCGAAAGAGAAAAACGTTCTTGTGGATGTAAGAGTATTCTGAAATGTACATTTTAGTTGTTTTATTTCAATTAATTATTTTGTGGAGTACAACTTAATTAATTATTAGAAAGTGAAAAAAATACAAATAAAATTTGAAATGTATGAAAACACAACCGGAATTCTGGTAGTAGGTACCGTGTCGGATAGGCGGCTTCCATCTTATACACCTAGTATCTGATTACATATTGCAAACATTCGATCCCTACCCGCAGCCAATTTTAGACTTCGACATCTTTCAAATAACAAAATGCTTACCCGTTCGAATATTCAGTAGTGACGCTGCTTCATTTTAAATTTAGACGATTTAAATATATTCCAAATTTATAAAGTGGAAAATGTTAATTGATTCTCGTAATCAAATAAATATGAGGAAATAAATCAGAAAGATAATCAATTAGTATTAAAATAGAAATTAATTGATTTGAGCAATCAATTAAATAAGAATATATGTAAAATAAACACAAATATACTAAATTTGTGTTGAAATCAAATCAAACAAATTCGGAAACATCTTATCTTTATCTCCAAGGCAGTTTTTCATCTTTGTACTTACAAATATGAAGACATTTGTTCATCTTTTCATCACTACAAACCAATAAGAGTGTTCCCACCTCGATATCCTCAATAAAATCCATATTTCTATAATTTTTAAGATGAGTGAAATTTATTAAGTGATTCATATTCTTCTCATGTTGTACTCTGTTTTGAAGTGAAAAAATAATAAAGGATTATTGGATCTCCGTGAACGTAGGATACTTATATCCAAACCACGTTAAATCTTCTGTGTCTCATTTTCTTTTTCTTCCATTGTTTATTCTTGTGCGATTTTATAGTTGATTTTAAGTTGCATTGGTATTCAAATAGACAATACTAGATTCTAATCAATTACGCTTTCGCTAATTCAAAATTTTCACTACAGTTTGGCATAAGAGCCGACTGTTCGAGGGGCCATTAGACGGTGCGAGAGCGACTGAAGCAAGAACTCCTTGAGGCTTGAAGATATGTAAGTAGCTTGACATTACTGCTAGATATTCATCCTGGGCTACTGCGTTGAGAACCGATGCTCCAAGATGGCTTGAGCGGAAAAGCACTCGCCTTAAGTTGGAGATTTGATACTGCAGCCTTGCCCAACCGCATAAGAAACGAGAAAAAAAAGCTTGCTGATCCCGCTGTAGAACATCTTTAGTATGCTCCAAATGAAAGGTTAGTGGAAATGCTCACCGAGGTGGAGAATTGTTAGGTGTAGCTCGTATTGTGCATGTGTAAATTAAACAATAAAATCCAACATCGTAAAAACTATGGTGTATAACATGTTATATATGTGTGATTGGTGACACGTAACATTAGAAAGCACGTTAATGTATCACATTAATAATGTTATTCATCATTTCCTCATTCTTCATTTGAGTTCTCCTACAATGAACTTTGGGATATGAACCTCTGTTGCGTATTGATGGTAACTGTGGTGATTGTTGTGTGGTGATGTTTCAAGTGAATTATAATATCCATCAATTCTTCTTGTGTTATCGAATGGCGTGTTGGTGGTTTGATATCAAGAAGGAGACTGCAATTACACTTCTGTAGCACCAACTGTTATGCATCCGATCCCGTTGTGATAGACCCTTGATCTGCTGCATTAACTCCAAATAAATTGTCGATTGTTTCTTATACTTTAAAATTGTAGAGTTGAACTTTTGAAAAGCAAAAGAAAATTTTATCACTTACACGTAAACATATAAAAATAGTTCAAATTTACCTTCGTATGATCGGTCCACCATCGTTAGCTTCTATCAACATTTTTCTTTACTGGATCATATCCTACGCCCGTTTTACCGGACCATACAAACTATTGTTCTTTTAGATCATCGTATTTGTAGAGAATTTGATCGTCTTGTACCGGCATTTCATACGGAATAGTCGCTAATGCCTCATTCAGTATTACTGCAAGTTTTATTTGTATGCCTTTTTTGTTAGATTCATATGCTTCTAAAGCATCGACGGTGCAACGCAGGAAGTGGTATGTTCGGACCAGTTTTTTGTACTTCGACGAGAATATTTTTGAACGTTTTCGGACATTCTACAAAAAAGAAAAAACACAAAAAATATATGAAATGTAACTAAAATGAGATTGAAACGAGTATATCGAAAATTAACTTAACACACGCATGCGTTTGTCGGATTATGAACGAAGTTGGGATTGACGACGACGAAGAGGAGGACGAGGAGGAGGAAGGTAGACGGAGGTAATTTTTGAATGAAAATGAATTCACTGTTGGGTTAGCAGTTGGCGTTAGACGTATTTGACGTCGACTGTTGTTTTTTTTTACAGTTGGCCCAAACAATCTATCTGGTGGGTCTTAGTTTGGCATCGAAGCTAAAAAATGACAGGGAAACGCACCTTAGGTATCACAGTTTGTACTGAACCGAGTCTTGAAAAGGTTGGAAACGATTTAATTTAGAAGATCTAATTAATATAATTGTGAAATTCATATCCAAGTTTAATTTAATTGTGTCGTAAAGTTTGTCAACATCTAGGCTTTTAGAAGAAAACCCAGTTCCATGTAATTATTCAGAAACTTCTCCTAAATATACAATGACGCCGTATACCCCTTGGTACACAAATGAAATGATGACTTCTGCATGTGGGAATGGAATCAAAAGCGTATTTAAAAGGTGTTTGAATACACGCCTTTTAATCTTATACTTTACTAAACACGTTTTTTCCTTTGTTCTTCTCTCGATATTTTCAGCAAGTTGCGAATAAAATATTGTTTCCCTGCTCCAACATGGGTGCCAGTCGAGAGACTAAAAGTCCTATTTGATCCGCAAGGGTGCCAGTAACTCACCACTAAGATAGTGTTCTTAGTTCATTGGAATCAATTTTGAACTAAATCGATACAAATAAAAGCCGAAAATATCAAAATTTATAATTTTTAGTCGGGAATTCTTTTAGAATCGATATTGACGAAAATCTAGCATTCCATTTTAATTTTTATTTGCTAAAGTTTATTAATACATTTTCCTCTGAAAAGCAAGTAAACCCATATTTAATTTCGAAATTTAGTTCATAATTCTAAATTATTAATTAATTTTTTTCCTGGTGTCTTGTACTAAGTCACAATGAAATTTACAGCGAAACACCAGTCCATTACAAAAAAATTATTTGCCGACATAAAAGGATATTTTAACATTTTAAGCGTAACTGTTAAATCAGCATATCAACTTCCGATGAACCCATAATACGTCAACGTTTGCAGTGTCTATTTTGGCTTTACCATAAAGTACCGTAGTTTTTGAAAATGTTAGCACAGATTATTTACCATAATACCTTTAGCTACAGATTGATGTTTAACTCAAAAGAAGGTATGTTTTCACTTCAAGAACACGACCTTAATATTTCAATCACAAAAATAAATATTTTTTTAAAAATTATTCATAAGAACAAATATTCTTACAAAATTATTTACAAGGACAAACATTCTTTCAAAACAGCTACTGAAATAAAAATTGATACTTAAAAACTGCCACCGATAATTACAAACTGATACCTAAAATCTGCTATAGAAAGTTGTCATTCAAAGTAAAATACTGAAGATCTGTCATTGATACTAAAATGCTGAATTTTTTTGTTCTTTGGGAATAGTTTCCTGATGTTATATTAGTAAAACTGAAATTGTGAAAATGGATAATCAAAGGTTGATCAACTAACTATATGCTCCACATGTATAGTGACTTTCATGGTTAATTATATCCTCGTAGATCTGTTAATTGCTCCGCCAAGAAGTTAAGCTGGTTGTTTAAAAGTTAAATAAATGTCACTTGGAGAGAACCATCATTTTTTTCCTCACCCGTTGTGATCTAATTTAAAATTTATAGTTACCGTATTAGAAATGAATCGTATAATGTAAACTGGGAGAGAGTAAAAGCTTTATTACTTCATCTTATCAGATATTGGATAGCAGGCATTGGGCCATGTTGCTCAGCCCACCTAGTATAAAATTGCTTATATAAAAGCAATTCGTATACGGTGAAAATGTACCTGTATCAGTCATTATATCAATAAAAACAATTCCCTCGATCTTCTCAATATATCAGAAAATTTATTCTTTTCTTTTCAATACAAGATTGAAATCAGCAATATCAAATTCATCAATTTCTAATATGGTATCAGAGAATCATTCAGCCTAACGGCAGCAACATCAAAACTTGATGTATTCAAGTCAAGATTTCATCAGAGCATTTGCCGTCATATGAAATCTTACCGACCAATCAGGTGAAAACTAATCATTTGGGTTGATTATTGAATTTGCTATTTGAAAAACCGGTGGTCTCGCCAATTATTCATCAGAACACATTCATCCTATAAATCTTGGCTGCAACTGACATGCTCATACCACAATTGAAGCAATCTTGAACAAGCAAGCATCTGAACCATCAAGTTTGAGTATTTTATAGTATCTTGTCATCATAGCTGAAGGAGATAACACTTCAGCAACTTCTAATAATACTGTCAACCCTTAGCAACAGCACACACTGAAGCAACAGAGAACTTGATAAAGACTGTCATCATCCCTCAAGGCCAGCCAATCACCATACATCTTGAAGAATACAATTATCTTCTATGGAAATTAAAAGTTGAAACAGCAATGCAAGGATATGGTCTTGAAGGTTTTATCCTTGGCACCATTCCAATCCCCCCAAGATTCATCACTGTCCACAAACTAAAATGATTAGCAATGAAGAATATACAAAATATTACAGACAAGACAGACTAATAAGTTCTTGGCTACTGTCATCCATTAACACAAATTTATTGTCTCAAGTAATAGGCTGCAAGTCTGCAAATGACATTTGGATTGTTGTAGAAAGGATATTCAATATCTAATTAGCTGCAAAGGTTATGCATTATAAAAGACAATTACATAATATTAATAAAGACAATCAGACTATAATGGTTACTTATCACATGTCAATAATGTATGCAACATGCTGGAAGCTCCAGGGCATAAAGTGACAGAAGCTGAACAGGTATTGAGTATTTTGAATGGACTCAATGAGGAATATAAAGCTACTGCTGCAGTTGTATCATCCCAACCAACTCTGCCACCAATACAATATGTTCATGCAACTTTACTTGCTCATGAAGCTGGAATAGATCAAAAGAAACTGCAAGATACAGATTTATCAGATAACTACACATTCAATTCCAACAATAGAAAGCAAAATCCAAATAAACATGGTCATTCATACCAAAAAGGAGGTTATGCAAATAGATCAACGGGCAGAGGAAGATGGAACAACAGTTGTAACAGACCAAAATGTCAAATATGTGAGAAAATTGGTCACACTGCAATGAAACTATTTCAGATTTAATGCCAATCGAAGAAGTGGCAATATTAGTGTCAACATGGCTCAAACACGATCAGAATCAAGCACTCAGGTAGATGGAAGTGGTTTAATCAATCAGAGTATTATTACAAGACCAGGACATATTCAGGACGAGAGCTAGTACCCAGACTCAGGAGCAAATAATTACTTAACAAGCAATCTTGACAACTTAAATCTTGTTAACAAAGAGTATAGAGGTAAACAGTCAATATGCATGTGGAATGGAGAGTCAATTAATATCATACATACTGGTAATGCATGTCTTAGTGGTACTGGACAATTATTTTTAAACAATCTATTGAGAGTGCCAAAAATAAGAAAATATCTTATGAATGTATCACAGTTTGCAAAAGATAATAATGTATATTTTGAATTTTAACCAAATTATTGCTTAGTTAAAGACATACTAACGAAGGAAATTTTTTTGCTGGGTGAAGCAGTTAAAGGATTGTACGGATTCAATTTCAAAAACAGCGACAAGTCTAAGAGAAAACAAAAATGTTGTAATATGGTTGAATTTGCTCAACCAGAGAGGAATAGAAGTGTGTTTGATTTGTGGCACTATAAACTTGGTCATCCAAATATAAGTGTAGTTAAACAAATGCTTGGAGAAAATAAAACTGTGCTTGATGATATTTCTTTACCATATGTTTGCACTTACTATCAAATGGGAAAAAGTCATAAATTACCATTTGATGACTCGTTAATCAAGTATTCAAAACCTATAGAATTGGTTGCTACTGATCTATGGGGACCTGCCATAATTTATTCAAATTATGAATACAGATATTACATATCTTTTATTGATGCATACTCTAGATATACATGGATATACTTTTTGAAAACTAAATCTGTAACTTACAATGAAGTAATAAATTTCATATCCTAAGCTGAAATGCAGACAGGACATCAAGTCAAAATTATACAGTCCGATGGAGGCACTGAGTATAAAACAGTCACAAATTTTTTAATAAAAGGGGAACAGTTCACAGAACTACTTGACCCTATACAATATAACAAAATGGTTTGATTGAGAGAAAACACAGACATGTTGTAGAGACAGGGTTAACTCTACTTGCAAAAGCATCACTACCACTAAAATTTTGGCTTGATTCCTTTAATACTACAGGATACTTAATCAATAGGCTACCCACAAAGGTACTCAAAGAAATCAGTCAATTAGGAAAATTATATGGAGTCAAACCAGATTATCAAAGTCTAAGAACTTTTGCATGTCTTTGTTTTTCCTACATAAGACCATGCAATACTGATAAATTGAACTTTAGGTTAAAACCCTATACATTTATAGGATATGGGACAAATCAGAAAGACTATAAATGTCTTGACGACAGTGGAAATTTTTCATAAGTAGACATGTTGTATTCGATGAACATATTTATCATTCTAGCAATGCAGGTATAAAAACAACTCAGAAGATTTATAATTCAAGGGTATCAGTACCCACTATACATGTATGCACTAATATCGTGCAACCAAAGGAGGTTGAAAGGACTGCTGGAGTTCATGATCCACAACTCACAATGTCATGTCAACCAGGTCATAAACCACTAAAACCACCCAGCTATCACAGTCAATCCCCTACACATTGAAGAGAGCAAACACAATCAATTGATGAAGGAACTTCAGTCAGTCTACAAGTGCAATTAGAAATAATAATGATCAGATAAGTGCAGAAGCATTACCACATGTTAGAATAGATCATCCTTTGGTTACAAAATCAAAAAGTGGGATCTTTAAACTAAAATCATACATAGCAATGTCTGTCTCAAAAGAACTAGAGACATTTGAACAAGCTGCAAAAGATAGACATTGGAAGGCAGCAAAGGATGATGAGTCTAATGCATTAATAAAGAACAAAACATGGGACTTAGTATGTCTACTAGACAACAAAAATGTTATTGGTTGCAAGTGGACATACAAAGTAAAGAAGAATCCTAACGGAGCACTGGCTAAATATAAAGCAAGACTAGTAGCTAAGAGGTATACTCAACAATATAAGTTTGATTTCAATGAAATATTTTCTCCAGTAGTCAAGCCAACTACAATAAGAATTATTCTAAGATTGCCTTATACAATCAGTGAAATATCAAGCAATTTGATGTCAATAATACATTTCTAAATGGTATATTACAGGAAGAAATATACACAGAACACTCCATAAGGGTACAGGCAGAATCCAAATAATGTGTGCAAATTAAAAAAGGCTATATATGGCCTTAAACAAGCTCCAAGGGTCTGGTTTGACAAATTGAAAGCCACTCTGTCTCATCTAGGCTATCAATCCACCAAATAAGACAATTCATTATTTACTAAATGAACAAAAAATCCAGCATTTACATTCTAATATATTGTAACGACTCGTAAATTTTCGACTATTTAATTTGTTTCAATTATAAGTTTTGGTAATTAAATATGGAAAGAAATAACAGTTTTGTAATTTAATAATGAAATAGATGCTAAAAACAAAATGTAGCAATGGTAATTAAAACTAATTATTGACAATTGAAGTGAAATCCCAATAATAAAATAGTGTAAATTGCCGCACTTGGTAATAAAATTAAATATAAGTAAATAAGGATAAGTGTTGTATAAATAAATGAATTAGTATAATTATGGCAATTGAATGAGTTCAATACTATGTAAGAAATTATGATAATTAGTTGGAAATAATAAACTTGAGTGTAAAATAAAGTTAATGATAACATTTATTGCAAGTTACATTTTATTTAGGCTGTTAAATTTAAAGTAGGAAAACAATTACATTTAATTGTAAGTAAATGTCCATTAATATGAGATAGGACAGTAATTGTAAAGTGTGAATGTAATGAAAGACAAACAAATAATAACTAGGTTTATAGAGTGATAATAGACTTAATAAAAAGAGTAGAATTGAAGTAAGGCAGTTATTAGAAATTAATTGATTGGAATTCAATCTATAACCAATGGATTAATGGTAAGTAAATGAGATTAAATACCATGATTAATTGAAATAAAGATGAAATGGAAAAGTACTAATGTAATAAATACAATCCGATGGTAATTATACCTATAAGATGACAAATTGATTGAACAACAAGATTTAAAATCAAATAAATGAAACTTTGGAGCTCTTATTTTATTTACAGAATCTATTGAAATGAAAATTAAACACTGTGAATTTGTGAAATATTCAGCAATGAATTGATGCAGATATTTATTTAAAGAGATTTATAAGTTACTAAGTAATCCAAAGTGATATAAATTGAAAATAATAATAATTGAATTGAAAAGTGATTTAATTAATTTAATATTAATTTATTTAATTAACTGAAATAAGCCATTTTGGCCATTGACTCGGATTTCGACGAAACTAGTTTCATCAGATCCGTAATGGGGGATTATTGAAGAATTTTGAGTTTCATAACAATCGGGCTTGTCGTTTGATCGTACGGGCTTGAAACACCTAGAAATCAATAAAATAGAAATCAATTGAATCGGTTTGAAATAAAGTGATTTTAACGTAACTTCTTCATACGATGGAATTTGGACTTGAAACCTATTCCATTGATTTTAAATATTTTAAAACATCTATTTTGATATATGGGTTGACCCATTTTCGTTTCGGAGTCGAAATGGGCTTTTCGGGTCGTTATCGTTCATTTTTTTCCAAACCAATCAAGCCCATTTGTTTCTATGATGTTCTGCCTATAAATATCTCATTAAAAACCCTAGCCACTCCTTATTCTCAATTGTTTGTACGCACAATTCTTGCTGTTTCTCCTCTTTCTTGATGGTAGACAAATTCTCAATTCCTAATCCAATTGCAATTCCAAATCAATTCAAAATTTCAAACTTCTCAAACTATATCGAATTATACATCGATTTGAAGCTCTCAAGGAGCGCTTCTTAGATCTGTAATCCGTTTTCTAATTTGAGCCACTATTTGTCCAGAATCTGATGAACTACTCCCGGCCGTTCGTTGATCATCGATGAACTTCGACGGATCGACGAGTTGCGTGTACTGTATTGTGGAGAGAGTTGAGGGAATCACATCCATGTGCGTTTCGTGTTGAGTTAACGGCTGGATTTCCTCGATTAATTCGAACTAGGGTTGTTTTGTGGCGGCAGCGGATGCGCTCATGCGGGAGGCGAGTGTGGTCGCGAGGTCGTGGGGGACGGCTACGATCGACGGCGAAGTCAGGCAAGCCATGGCGAGTGTTGGAGTGGCATTCGTCGGTGGCGTTGGGTGAAGGTCGTGCGCGTTGGGTTTGATTGTGGGAAATGTTGAGTCGCGTGCCTGAGTAGTGGTGATGACGTCTCTATTTGTGGATGGGTAGGGTAACATCATTTTATTTATTTTGAAATTTAAATAGTTTAACTTCTAATACATATAACTTTTGCATACGATGTCCGATTTACGCGTAGTTTCTTTTGTTAGGATCGCTTTCAAATTTCGAACATTTTGACGCTGATTTAGATGGATTCTAAGACTATTTGAATTTTGAATTTAAATTGGAATTAAATTCAATTTAAACTCAAAGGTGAATGTTTTAACCCACTCACAACTTCTAAAGTTTCTTATGTTTGTTAAATTGATTTATGATACGACTAGAAATTTATTTATGACTCTTTAGCATATTTTGAATCATCTCAGTTTATTCGAATTTATTTAGATAAAATAGTTATTTAATTTAGCATTGAGTATAAACTGCCAGTAAATGCCTGTTATTTATTATCTGTTCTATATTGATGTTATTGATTGAATTATATGATGATTGTGATAAATGTTTGATGATTGATATTGGATGAATGGATGCTGTATTTTATATTGTTGTAAATTGCAAGTTGTTATGGTTTTTATTTCATTCGGAATTGCGATTTGAAATGATATATAACCGTATTTATATTTTAAATTACGGATTGAAATGATAAATATCTCTATCACTAGATGATATGATAGAAAATTATATACAGACACCACGGTCTACATATAAAAATATTTTGAAATGATTTTTATGGTTTGTAAAGAAATATATGGGTTTAAATAAATATTGATTTTAGATATTATATAAATGTTATTTTATCCTTGATTTTAAGCTATGTATAATTTATTTTAATATAGAATAAGCTTAATAATAAGTTTGATTTTATTGAAGATAATATGGTTAAGTATTTAAATTATATTTTAATATAGAGTTTATAATGATTTAAATAAAATTAAGGCTGGAAGATAAATTGAGATTTATTTGAAATTGAATATGTATAAGAATTAAACTCAAATAAGCTTGATGTGAAATTTATTAAATTTTAAATTTTAGAAGGTATGATTTTTATAACTTGATTTCGGTTTAAGATGAATTAAATGAATATTTCAATTATAAATAAATTGAAGGAAATATTTAGTTATTTGTAATTTGAGTTTTATTTAAATGATAATGAATTTATTATGTAAAATATTTCAAAACTAAATAATAGAAAATTGAATTGTTGAATCGTAATTACCAATAGTTTGAAATTTTTGAATACTTAAAGTTTGAAATATATTGAATTTGAAATGGTTTATTCCGTGGATCAAATCTGTTTTGAAATCGATAAAATTTGGAATAGTTTATTTGGAAACTGAATCATATTGAAATTTATGATTTTGAATTTGGTTAAATTTATAATTTAGATACTCGAGTTGTTTTGGAATTGATTTGTGAAACTGAAGAAGCTAGTTTATTATATAAAGTATTTTAATATTTAAACCATTTAAGTGGTGGAAGTTACGTTTCAAAGTTACGAGTTTCAAAGTATTATGATTTGAAAGTGTTATAATTTCAAATGTTTGGTTTCGAAGTGTATAACTTTGAAAGTGCTATGATTTTGGAAAAGGAGATATTTGAAATAAAAATGATATCGTATTGATTTAGCTTGAAATGGAAATGATATCATATTTATATGGTTTCGAAATGGCAATGATATTTCAGTTTAAAGTATAAATTATTTTAAAATGACCGCGATGTTATAATAACGGTTGGTTGTTAAAGAGACCGGGATCGGATATGGGCATACACTCTGTCGATACCGAAAACCACTTTAACAACGGTGTATGCGGTGGAGATTCCAGAATGAAGTAGGATGGTGGTGGCATTCCTTTGAGGTATATACGTGGATCCGACTACCGTGAGTTGGTATAAGGTGGCTAAAACAGGAGCGCTAACGGGCCAGTGAGGTAGCCCCTCTTATCGGACACACTCCTTCGATACCATTCTATTACTTTGTGATTGATTGGGGCCCTTTGATTTTTTTGGAGGTGTGGCTCGAGGTGGGCGGTAGCTGCGCGCTATGCGTCACCACCAGTCCGGATGTGTAATTGGTATATCTACCCTGGCATTGCCTCGTTGTGCCGTGTCGCCTACCCTAGCGCGCCTTGTACGAGTTTGATTTTCTCCCGTAGCCCATGGAGTATCCTCTAGTGGCTTCCCGATCAGGAAGGACCGTGATACCGAATGGACTACTGAGACTATTACGTGTTAAGTTGGAAAATGTAAAGCCTTAACGCTATTTAAAAGTAAGTTTATTTTACTATAAACATTATTATAATAGCGTATATTACTACATAGTATATATTTTAACAGATCCTTAGGAGGTGTGAATGCCGAACATCTCTTAAGTTACTGCACACACGTTGGGCACTGTATAGGAAATGCCAAAACCCGTAACATCTCTGATGGCATTCCACTCATATTTATTTCTGTTGATTTAACTCACATAAGATCTTTTAGTTCCGACTCGAGTGTTGTCTTTTCAATTCGCTCGGGTCAGCTTGAGCATTTCAGGATTTGAAGACTTTATTTCTGGAGGACGAAGACGAAGATTTTATTTTTATTATCTATTATATTATTCCACTACGTTCATACTTTTCCGCGGCATTGTTATTTATTAATCTTTGGTATGTGTAACTTTGATTCTATATTGTATTAGTATAATCAAATGTTTTGTAAACAACTTCATAAATTGTTATTCAATTATTATATTTTTTTATTCCGCTGCAAGCTTCTGTTTTGTTTTATTTCTTTCTTCCTTTTTTTTATTCACCCCAACAACAATTTGCCCTTTTGTATGGTTTGAGTCTGATGTGTCTGGTTTATCGTCGATTTAAAACATACAAAAAGGCGGGATAATACATTTTGGTATCAAAGCCACGTTTTGCGATAAACCTTAGCTTTGTGGGGTCGGACTCTTTGTTAATAGGGTAGTAATACCCTATGATGAGTCGCTGAGCGTACATATATGGGAGAGCATATTTGTCAGTGTTATAAAAGGTTTTGATATTGTGTTAATTTGTTCCATTTTGTAGTTATAAATTATGGTTGGTGCATAGGACGCTATGACATTAATAGGGATTTCTAAACACTTAATAGGACAGACCAACACAATATTTTTTTTTGAAATATAAGCAAATGAAATAATTTTGCCTATTATATTTTCTGTATGTAAGGTAATAAATTTTATAAAGGTTATATTTGGTTGTAATATATTGGTTGTTATGTAGGAAAATTTATGAATATAGGTTGGAAATAAGACCTAAAAATAAGATAAATGAAATTTGGAAATTTAGAACTTAAGTTCCAGGGTTTTTGAAAATTTCTTTCGAATAATTTTAGGATATAATAATAATAATATAAGTATTTTTTGATATAAATATTTTAAAATGATTTGAAAGAATTATTTTAAAGAAGTTTTGGAAAGAAATAAGTTCTGTACTCCTCTCTCTGTCGCTGGAATATAATTTCGGTGATGAGTGCGCGCATCATCGACATCCATTTTCGAGTTTCAAAGTGGGAAGGCTGTTATAGTAGTTTAATACTCATTTTCTTCGGTAGATAAATATAAAATTCTATTTTAAATATGATTGACGTATATATAGATATGGTTATATATATATATATATATATATATAATTTTAAACGATTTGAAATGGGACTCGGTATTTAGTTCTTAGATTTATTTTAATTAGAGATTTTAATTAATGAAATGGAATGTAGCTAATTAATAAATGGGAACCTCTAATTAAAATAAGAGAATAAATGCTAGGTTATAAATGAAATTTCAAGAAAGTTGAAATTTGTAACCTATAAAAGCAAAAGATATGATTATTGAACGTTTAATTTATTAAAAGAAATAAGATAAACTTGTATAATTTTCAATTACATTCTTGAAATGCATATATATAACTTACTAAAAGATTTAAAAGTGGAAATGTCTAATAAGAAAATGTAATGGAAAAATTTACAAGTCAAACTTATGTAATAGAGAGGTTCAATGAATTACTTTTATAAATAAGAATTTAATGTTATAGTGGTTACAAACTTAAGTTATGATTGAAATGCTACTAATTTAATGTAATAGAAATGTAAGTATTAAAAATAAATGATAATAAACTTAAGTAAATGGTTGAAGTTATTTATAAATAAAATAAGTAGAAAAGATGAGTACTGTAAATATATGATTATAGACTTAAGTTAATGTATTGATATGATATGTAATTGAATCGCACATGAATACTATAAATAAATGAATAAATGAAATTAAGTAATAAATGGATGAATGGAAATTGAAAATTTGCAAGAAATAAATGTAAATTTAAAAGATAAATCATTATATGAATGAAAAAGAAATCAAACAACAGATATTATGAAATGAAATTATTAAGAATGAACTTGATCTATTGTTTGGAATTGTTGATTGTTTGGTTTATGGTTGTTTGGGCAAGGGTACTTTAAATTTATTTGGATATATGAATAATCTATTTAGTTTCATCTAAGACTGTTGAGTAAATGGTGCACATATAGTTTATTTTCCATTCTGTACAATTTCAAGTTTTTGAACCTGAACAACCATTTGTTTTGTTTGATATGAATGGATAATTGATTTGTGTTGATTTAATATGATGATTGTATATTGGTTGCAATTGATTGTTGTTATATTGATTTGTTTGATGGTGGGCGAAACAACTTTAAAAATATTTCATTTTATACAATTATTAACTCTTTTTGGATTATATAAGTGAAATACAGGTTATGGAAACAATTGCTACTGCTTTTGGTTTCATAATTAAATGTTTTTTGCCCAACAAATAAGTATGTTCCCGGATTACGGTTTTCTAGCGATATTATTTTGTTTTCCCCATTTTGGGATATATTATTTTGGAAATTATATGATATATATTTTTATATTTGATATTATATGAGCCTCTCCGCACAAAGGAGACTTACCGAAATTTTCCTTAAATTTTGAACTTAGAATTTTTTTGAAAAATGTTCTCCAAACTTTATTAATTGGAGTATAAAAAGATTTAATGGTTATAAAGTGGTATATTTTATTCAAAATAATTAATTTTGTAAAATTATTTGTATATAAAGTTAGTAGTTTGAATAAGATGTATTGTTTACTTAATTCTTTCTTTGCCCTTCTTTTTCCTTTTCGGGGACGATTTGAGTGGGGGAGAGTGTAAGGACCCGTAAATTTTCGACTATTTAATTTGTTTAAATTATAAGTTTTGGTAATTTAATATGGAAAGAATTAAAAGTTTTGTAATTTAATAATGAAATGGATGCTAAAATGAAATGTAGCAATGGTAATTAAAAATAATTATCGGCAATTGAAGTGAAATCCCAATAATGAAATAGTGTAAATTGTTGCACTTGGTTATAAAATTGAATATAAGTAAATAAGTTTAAGTGTTGTATAAATAAATGAATTAGTATAATTATGGTAATTGAATGAGTTCAATACTATGTAAGCAATTATGATAATTAGTTGGAAATAATGAACTTTAGTGTAGAATAAAGTTAATGATTACATTTATTGCAAGTTACATTTTATTTAGGCTGTTAAATTTAAAGTAGGAAATCAATTACATTTAAATGTAAGTAAATGTCCATTAATATGATATAGGACAGTAATTGTAAAGTGTGGATGTAATGAAAGATAAACAAATAATAATTAGGTTTATAGAGTGATAATAGACTTGATAAAAAGAGTAGAATTGAAGCAAGGCAGTTATTTGAAATTAATTGATTGGAATTCAATCTATAACCAATGGATTAATGGCAAGTAAATGAAATTAAATACTATGACTAATTGAAATAAAGAAGAAATGGAAAAGCATTAATGTAATAAATACAAACCGATGGTAATTATACCCATAAGACGACAAATTGATTGAACAACAAGATTTAAAATCAATTAAATGAAACTTTGGAGTTCTTATTTTATTTACTGAATCTATTGAAATGAAAATTAAACACTGTGGATTTGTGAAATATTCAGCAATGAATTGATGTAGATATTTATAGAGATTTATAATTTACTAAGTAATCCAAAGTGATATAAATTGGAAATAATAATAATTAAATTGAAAAGTGATTTAATTGATTTAATATTAATTTATTTAATTAACTGAAATATAGCCATTTTGACCACTTACTCGAATTTCGACGAAACCAGTTTCATCGAATCCGTAACGGTGAATTTTTGAAGGATTTCAAATTTCATAACGATCGGGCTTGTCGTTTGATCGTGCGGGCTTGAAATGCCTAGAAATCAATAAAATTGAAATCAATTGAACCAATTTGAAATAAAGTGATTTTAACGTAACTTCTTCATACGATGGGATTTGGACTTGAAACATGTTCCATTGATTTTAAAATATTTTAAAACATCTATTTTGGTATATGGGTTGATCCATTTTTCGTTCCGGAGTCGAAATGGGCTTTTCGGGTCGTTATCGTTTATTTTTTTCCAAACCAATCAATCTCATTTGTTTCAATAGCGTTCTGCTTATAAATATCTCGTTATAAAACTTAGCCACTCCTTATTCTCATTTTTTGTACGTACAATTCTTTTTGTTGCTCCTCTTTCTCAATGCAGACAAATTCTCAATTCTTAATCCAATTGCAATTCCAAATCAAATCAAAATTTCAAACTTCTCAAACTATATCGAATTATATATCGATTTGAAGCTCTCGATGAGCTCACCTCAGGTCTGTAATTTTTTTCCAATTCGATCCACTATTTATCTAGAATTTGATGTGTCGATGAACTTCGACGGATCGACGATTTGCGGGTACCGTATTGTGGAGAGAGCTAAGGGAATCGCATCCACGTGGGTTTCGTGTTGAGATAACGCTGGATTGCCTCGACTAAATTGAATTAGGGTTGTTTTGTGGCGGCGACGACGGCTGCGGTCATGCGGGGGGCGAGTGTGGTCGCTAGTTCGTGGGGACGGCTACGGTCGATGGCGAAGACAGGCATGCCACGACGAGTGTTGGAGTGGCGTTCGTTGATGGCGTTGGGCAAGGTCGTGCGTGCTGGGTTCGATCGTGGAAATTGTTGGGTCGCGTGCCTGAGTAGTGGTGATGACACGTCTGTTCATGGATGGGTAGGGTAACATCATTTTATTTATTTTAAAATTTAAATAGTTTAACTTCTAATACATATAACTTTTGCAAACGATGTTCTATTTATGCGCAGTTTCTTTTGTTACGATCGTTTTTAAATTTCGGACATTTTGACGCTGGTTTGGATGGATTCGGAGGCTGTTTGAATTTTGGATTGAAATTGGACTTAAATTCAATTTAAATTCAAAGGTGAGTGTTCTAACCCACTCACAACTTCTAAAATTTCTTATGTTTGTTAAATTGATTTATGATGTGACTGAAATTTATTTACGACTGTTTGACATATTTTAAACCATCATCTCAGTTTATTTGAATTTATTTGGATAAAATAGTTATTTAATTTAGTATTGAATATAAACTGCCAATAAATACCTGTTATTTATTATCCGTTCTATATTGATGTTATTGGTTGAATTGGATGATGATTGTGATAAATGTTTGATGATTGATACTGGATTAATGGACGTTGTATTTTATATTGTTATAAATTGCAAGATGTTATGGATATATTTCATTCGGGATTGCGGTATGAAAAGATATATAACCGTATTTATATTTTAAATTACGGATTGAAATGATAAATATTCGTATCACGTGACCATAGGATAGAAAATTATATACAGACACTTTGGTCTATATATAAAAATATTTTTAAATGATTTCTATGGTTTGTAAAGAAATATATGGTTTTAGATTAATATTTATTTTCGATATTATATAAATGTTAATTTATCCTTGATTTTAAGCTATGTATAATTTGTTTCAATATAGAATAAGCTTAATATTAAGTTTGATTTTATCGAAGATAATGTGGTTAAGTATTTAAATTATATTTTAATACATAGTTTATAATGATTTAAATAAAATTAAGGTTGTAAGATAAATTGAAATTGAATTTATTTAAGAAGTAAACTCAAATAAGCTTGATGCGAAATTTATTAAATTTGAAATTTTAGAAGGTATGATTTTTATAACTTGATTTTGGTTCAAGGTGAATTAAATGAATATTTCAAGTATAAATAAATTAAAGGAAATGTTTAGTTATTTGTAATTTGAGTTTTATTTAAATGATAATGGATTTATTATGTAAAATATTTCAAAACTAAATAATAGAAAATTGAATTGTTGAATCGTAATTACCAAACTTAGTTTGAAATTATTGAATACTTAAAGTTTGAAATATATTGAATTTGAAATGGTTTATTTTGTGGATCAAATCTGCTTTGAAATCGATAAAATTTGGAATAGTTTATTTGAAAACCGAATTGTATTGAAATTTAAGATTTGGAATTTGGTTAAATTTAAAATTTAGACGTTCGAGTTGTTTTGGAATTGATTTGTTAAATTGAAGAAGCTAGTTTATTATATAAGTATTTTAATATTTAAACCATTTAAATGTGGAAATTATGTTTCAAAGTTACGAGTTTCAAAGTATTGTGATTTGAAAGTGTTATAATTTCAGATGTTTGCTTTTGAAGTTTATAACTTTGAAAGTGCTATGATTTTGGAAAAGTAGATATCTGAAATGAAAATGATATCGTATTGATTTAGTTTGAAATGGAAATGATATCATATTTATATGGATTTGAAATGGCAATGATATTTCGGTTTAAAGTATAAATTATTTTGAAATGACAACGATGTTATGATAACAGTTGGTTGCTAAAGAGACCGGGATCGGATATGGACATACTCTTTGTCGATACCGAAAACCACTTTAACAATCATGTACGCGGTGGAGATTCCAGAACGAAGTAGGATGGCGGCGGCGTTCCTTTGAGGTATATACGTGGAGCCGACTCCCATGAGTTGGCATAAGGTGGCTAAAACGGTAGCGCTAACGGGCCAGTGAGGTATCCCCTCTTATTGGACACACTCTTTCGATACCACTCTATTAATTTGCGATTGATTGGGGCCCTTTTATTTTTTTTGGTGTTGTGGCTTGAGGTGGGCGGTAGCTACGCGCTATACGTCACCACCAGTCCGGATGCGTAATTGGTATATCTACCCTGGCATTGCCTTGTTGTGCCGTGTCGCCTACCCTAGCGCGCCTTGTATGAGTTTGGTTTTCTCCCGTAGCCCATGGAGTATCTCTGGTGGCTTCTCGATCAGGAGGGACCATGATACCGGATGGACTACTGGGAGTATTACGTGTTAAGGTGGAAAATGTAAAGGCTTAAGGCTATTTAAAAGTAAGTTTATTTTACTATAGACATTATTATAATAGCATACATTACTACATAGTATATAGTTTAACGGATCCTTAGGAGGTGTGAATACCGAACATCTCATAAGTTATTGCACACACGTTAGACACTGGATAGGAGATGTCAAAACCCGTAAACATCTCTGACGCCGTTCCACTCATATTTATTTCTCTTGATTTAACTCACATATGATCTTTTAGTTCTTACTCGAGTGTTGTCTTTTCAATTCGCTCGGGTCAGCCTGAGTATTTCAAGATTTGAAGACTTTATTTCTAGAGGACGACGACGAAGACTTTATTTCTATAATCTATTATATTATTCCACTACATTCATACTGTTCTGCTGCATTGTTATTTATTATTTTCTAGTATGTGCAACTCTGATACTGTATTTTATTAGTAAAATCAAATGTTTTGTAAACAGCTTCATGAACTTTTATTCGATTATTATATTTTTTCATTCTGCTACAAGATTCTGTTTTATTTTATTTCTTTCTTCCTTTTTTATTCACCCCAATAAAAATTCGCCCTTTTGTATGGTTTGAGTCTGACGTGTGTGGTTTACAAAAACGCGGGATGTTACATATATGTTGATGATCTTGTTATTATAGAGAATGATGAGGATGAAATCAAATAGCTTGCCTAATATTTAGACAAATAATTCTTAATCAAGGATCTTGGTGAATTGAATTATTTTCTTGGCATAGAAGTCAGGAGAAAGTCAAAATCAGAAATAACTCTCAGTCAAAGAAAAAACATTTTAGAGTTGCTGGCTAAGACTAAGATGGACAATGAAAAGCCACAACCAACTCCAATGATAAGCGATCAACATCTAACTAAAACAGGGGAGAATATATAACAAACACTAAATAATACAGAAGTGTTGTTGGTGCTTTACAATATTTAACAATTATATGACCAAGCATCTCATTTAGTGTTAACAAAATGTGTCAATTCATGCAGGAGCCAAGAGATGATAACTGGAAGGCAATAAAAAGAATATTAAGATACATAAAAGGAATAATAAGTGTGGCTTATCTATGAAGAAGTGCAACAATCTCAATATAACATGTTACACTGATGCTGATTGGGGAACATATACGGATGATAAGAGGTCAACAACTGAATACTATATATATATATATATATATATATATATATATATATATAGGTGATAATCTTGTGTCATGGTGCTCAAAGAAGCAATCGACTATCTCAAGATCCAACAGGGAGGCTGAATACAGGAGCGCGCAAGTGCAACTGCACAGATAATGTGGATACATTCTCTACTTGATGAACTAAACATCAATTTACAAACCAAACCGACATTATGGTCCGATAATCAAAGTACAGTTTATATATCAGCCAACCCGATATTGCATCGAGAACAACACATATCAAAATAGACCTCTACTTTGTTAGAGAGCAAATACAGAAGGGAAATATACAAGTAAACCACTTACCAGCGCGCCGGCGCACTTACCAAAGCTTTATCAAAACCAAATTTCATCAGATTTAGGAGTGACCTAAAACTGCTAGAAACGGCTCAGATAGCGATGGAATTTAGCGACGGTTAAAAAATGTGGCCGTCGCTATACGAAATATACAGATCTGCCTTCCGCGATCAGAACTTTCATTCTTCCCACCAAAATTAAACCCTCCTTCCCCCAATCCGCCATCCCCCGTCACCGCAGCCGCCGCACCGCCTTCCGCCGCCTCCAAATCACCCAAATTCGCCTGGGTGTGCTTCTAATATCTATTTTGAATGTAAATTTGATGTTTTTTAGGTTTAGTTTAAACCCTAATTAAACTAGAATTTGTTGTTAAATTAGGATTTGTTGTTAAATTAGGATTTGTTGTTAAATTAGGTATTAGTAGTGCTGTTAAATTAGGTATTAGTAGTGTTGTATGTTGATTTGGTAGATTAATTAGTTTATTATCATGAAGTTAAATTAGGTATTAGATTAATTAGTTTATCACGAAGTTGAATAAATGGTTGATGTAGATAATTAGTGTTGGCGATTAACACAGTTAGTTGTGTTAGGTGAAAAATTAGTGTATATTGATGATTAACTTGGTTATTGATAAATTTATATGAAAGTATTTCATAGTTTATGAAATTGATAAATTACAAATTTAAGTTGTTAAGTGAATTTAAATTGACAAATTTTTATTTAATAATTAGATTTTTATTGTTTTCTAATTATCTATTTGATAATTAGATTTTGTTGTTTTATAATTATCATCATTGATAAATCTTCTATTTATCTTGTTGATTTAGCAACGGCTAGCGACAGACAAAATGCAAAAGGTTGTATATATTATACGAAAATAAAGTTTATACAAAAAATTAAAAAATGAATATGAGAATATTAAAAATTCTGCAAATATCTATTTAAAAAAAAAAAGGAAATGACTTTAAAAACAACTGATATTGTATTAAAATCGATTTTGTAAAGAAATTAAGAAATGAATATAACAACAACAAATATTCCGCTAAAATCTATGTCGTAAAAAAAATAAAGAAATGATTATTGAACTAAAATTGTTAATTGAATGTTGAACTAAAATTAAAATACACAAATTTATGAAATAAAATTTAAATAGTTGAAACATTGTCAAAATTTGAAAAGAACAAAAATATTTGATATAATTTAAAGAAATTTTTTTATCCCTTAGATTGGCATTGGCCCCGTTTGACAAGTGTTGTATATGATCGTTATATGGATGTTCGTTTTGTAACGGAATGGACATTTATATGCATCTGATACAACATTTGTCGGATTTGTCCCTATATTGGACAAGTTACAAACACAATAAAGTAATTACATATTATAAATCATTTCATTTTAAACGGTTACAAAATTTCGACAGCACTTCCTTTACGTTCCCTGTGTACACACATTTGTGTACGATACAGGGAATAGAAGGGAATTGCTGCCGAAATTTTGTTGAACCGTTTAATCTGAAATGATTTATAAAATGTAATTACATTATTGTATTTGTAATGGAAAGTAGGATGACTGACCACCGAAGTGAAAACCAAATACCAAAAAATAAAAAAATAAAGTGAAGTTTTTATTTTGAATTTTCTGCAACGATGAACTGTTTACAATGGAGAATGGTTGAAAATTAATGATTTAAATTGTCTAACATACATTTTCAAATCAAGAAAAATGTTCAATTATTTTCTCGACCGAACTTGGATGTATGAAGTCAGAACTGGAAAGAAGGGATCAGTAAAGCAACATTTCTACAACGGTGTACGCGAATTTATTATATTTGCTAAATCTAATAACCGAAACAACACATAAATTCGTTGCCCGTGTAGTAAGTGCCAACATTTGAAGCATTGGAAACCAAATATAGTTGAAGTACATTTGTATCAATATGGTTTCGTGCCTGATTATTATTTTTGGGATCGTCATGGAGAACTTGTTGAACGTACACCTAATACTGAAGTATTAGAGGACGCTAATATGACGACGAATCCGATAGAAAATATGGTGGATGATGCGGCACGATCAATGTTTCGTACAGCTGAAGCCGTCGATGAAGACGAAAATGTCGAAGGAGAACCGACCGTGGGAGCTAAAAAATGTACGATTTGTTGGATTCTGCTAAGAGGCCGTTGTGGGACGAATGTAAAAGCGGAACGAACTTTCAGTAACCGCCGAATACATAACTATGAAATCAAAATTCAACCTTACGGAAGCTGTATTTACAGCTGTTGTACAAGCTGCAAAACGACATATGCCACCCAATAATCTGATGTGTGATAGTCACTATAAAGTAAAAAAATTGATGTCCATTTTCGGTCTACCGTACAAGAAGATAGATGCATGTGTGAAAGGTTGCATGTTGTATTGGAAAGACGACGTTGACCTCAGAAAATGTAAAATATGTAACGAAGAAAGATACAAACCAAGAAAGAAGAAAGGGAAAGAAGTTCCGTACAAGAGAATGCATTATTTACCCATCACTCCCAGACTTCAAAGATTATATGCATCTTCTGCTACGGCCTGTCGTATGCAATGGCATAGTGTGAGAACAGCGGAAGAAGGAACTTTGATACATCCATCCGACGGAGAACCATTGAAACATTTCGATAAGACTTATCCCGCATTTTCTGCGGAAAGCCGTAATGTCAGACTTGGTTTATGTACGGATGGATTTTCACCATTTTCACAGTTTAGTAGTAAATATTCATCCTGGCCAATTATCGTTACTCCGTATAATTTACCTCCATGGATGTGTATGAAGACACCATATATGTTTTTCACCACTGCCGTTCCCGGCCCTCATAATCCAACCCAAGGAATTGATGTTTATTAACAACCATTGATCGAAGAGTTGAAGAAATTGTGGAATGAAGGAGTCGAAACTTACGATGTACCAACGAAATTCTTTTTCGGTAATTCGCTTCTTTCTTATGGACTATTAATGATTTTCTGCATACGGGATGCTTTCTGGTTAGAGTACGGCCGATCGTCTAGCTTGCCCTTATTGTATGGAAGAAACACGAGCATTTTCGTTACGATATGGGAAGAAAGTTTCATGGTTTGATTGTCATCGGTGTTTTCTTCATCCCAATCATACTTTTAGAAGAGATAAGAAAAAATTCATAGCTAACAGAGAAGAGAATTTGAAACCACCCAAGGTTTGGTCAGGCGAGGAAATATACGAAATTATAAGGGACTATCCAAAGATACATGAAACCGGAGTCCAGAATGAAATCCCAGGAATGTCAGACATTCATAATTGGTGCAAACAAAGTATATTTTGGGAGTTACCATATTGGAAAGATCTCTTACTCCGACATAATATTGACGTGATGCACAACGAAAAGAACATGTTTGATAATATGTTTAATACAACTTTGAATGTAAAGGGCAAAACCAAGGACGATTTGAATTCAAGGCTGGATATAGCAAAATATTGTAAGCGTCCGGAACTTCATATGAAGCCTAATGACAATAAAAAACCGAAAGCATGCTATGAGCTAGACAATAAGCAAGTAAAATTCGTGCTAAAGTGGGTGGAAGAATTAAGATTTCCCGATGGGATTTCTTCCAATCTTCGTAGTTGTGTTGACTTCAAAAATAGTAATTGAGTGGGATGAAAAGTCATGATTGTCATATCATGATGGAATATTTACTACCAGTGGCTTTCAAAGAACTGTTGCCCGTAAAAGTATGGAACGTTATAACAGAGTTATGTTTGTTTTATAAATAGCTTTGTTCGACAACATTAAAGGTTGATCATATACGTAAAATTGAAGTAGAAACACCCATATTGCTATGCAAACTGGAGGAAATACTTCCGCCTGGTTTTTTTAACGTAATGGAGCATTTACCTATTCATCTTCCATCCGAAGCACTTCTTCGAGGTCCTGTGCAATATGGATGGATGTATCCGTTTGAGAGGTAAATTAACATGTGCAATGTTCATGTCAATTTCAAATTCAAATTTGTATATCTAGATATGTAATAAATATCTTAATCGGTACTTGAATCATCTGAAGAAGAAGATTCGACAAAAAGCCTGAGTTGTGGGTTCGATATGCAAATCGTATCTTGAAGAAGAAGCCTCATTTTCTCTCTCTCACTACTTCAAGGACGATGTGAACTTATCGTTTGTAACTGTTCCTCGAAATGAGAAAGTCATTGAACAAAATTCTTCTCAAACAATGTTATCTGTTTTTAGACAACATGGTAGACCTGGTGGAAAATGTGTGGAAATATGATTGGACGATAGAGACCACCGTGTAGCACACACATATGTTCTTTTAAATTGTGTCGAAGTCGCACCATTTTTCAGGTAATAATTAATTCATTTGTAATTTACTCGTACGTACATAATAATTATAACACATATTACATATATGTAGTATCTACGATTCACAGTATCCATCTGGCGATCTCAGTGAAGAATTTGCCAAATGGTTTTTGAACTATGTTTATGAGCCAAGAAACTGTGTCATTGATGAAGACTTAAGACATCCTGCGATTGGACCGAAAAGAAATGTGAAGACTTATTCAATATTCTTCGTCAATGGGTTTAAGTTCAACACGAAAGATTATGGGGCTGAAAAATTAACATATAACAGCGGGGTATTTGTCAAAGGCAGTGATGATCCAGATGAGCATTTAAAAGATTTTTAAGGCGTCTTAACACAGATTCTAGAGTTGACATATTATGTTGAACCTTTAGAAAAGGTTTTTTTATTTAAGTGCAATTGGTTCAGTAACGTTCCTGATTCCGGATCAACGTGCATAAAGAGTATAAACTTATTGAAATAAGGCATACATCACACTACTATAAGTACGATCCTTTTGTATTATCCAAGCAAGCGTTACAAGTTTATTTTACTCCGTATCCATCTTTGAAAAGTGATAAAGCGGATTGGTCTGCTGTTTTCAAAACAAAACCAAAGTTTACGTTTGATGGAAATAATATTCCAGATGAAGCAGCATATCAAGCCGATCTTGAATCAAATACAGAAATAATAATAACTGATGATATTGATGTAGGGCCTTTGAATGATGAATCGAACGTCTTATTTGATGCATTCGAAAGTACCGAAGAAAATGAGATAGAATACGAGACTGAGTCTGAATCAGAAAACGATGAAGACTGATCGTTATTGATATAATTGTTATGTGATAGTGATTGAAACATGCTATGTAATAGTAAATTTCTGTAATTGTTCTGTGATGATCATTTAGTTAATTTTTATCCATGTTATTTACTAGTAAATTTTTATAATTGTTTAGTGAAAGTGATTGAAACATGCTATGTAGTAGTGAATTTCTATTATTGTTCTATGATGATCATTTATTTAAATTTTATCCATGTTTTGTACTAGTAAATTTTTATAATTGTTTCTGTGAAAGTGATTGAAACATGCTATGTAGTAGTGAATTTCAATAATTGTTTTGTGATGATATTGTTTTTCTACAGTAGATATGTCTAGCAGGAGACGAAGTATGACAGGCACGCCACAACCATCTCCCGGTGCAGGTGGTAGTGGCACTGCACCGGACTTACGTCCTATGGCAGAAGTTGTTCCAAAAAGTGCCGGGTAAGTATCAATTTTATTTAAAGTATAAGTTTTAAAATCCACTAAACATGTATATCATAACTTTTTCAAGGGCTTTGATGTGGAGCCATCAGAATATATTCTACATGTTTCGAGGAAGGCTTTTCAGAGCCGGATGGATGGTTGTTGGCCTCGCTGGGACGACATCCCTCTTCATGTCAAGAACGCAATACAGGCCGATTTACTTGTAAGTAGTAGTTTGAAATTCAGTTGTAAATTAATATAATCTATATAACTTATAATAATTTTAATTTACAGGCTGCAGTCCGCGTTGTCCCTGACGACATGGACGTTTTCTTAAATCACCGGAACAAAAGAATGAGGAAAAATTATAGGGATACATTATCCAAGGCTAAGAATTCAGGCAAAAAGCCGAACTGGATGGGTGACGGTGTATAGGCTGATTTTCTTCGGCTTTGGGACATCCGGCAGCAAAAGTAAGTAATATATGTTTGCGTTGTTATTTAAATCTAATATAAATCTCGCAAGATATATACGTGATAATTTATCTTAATTTGTAGGAATTATCTGCGCGGAACCGGGATAACAGGAATAAAAATCCTGCATTGCACCGTGGTGGCTCCAAATCCTTCCAGGAGCATAAAAGAGTGCTGGTAATTAAATTTATAAACTGCGTTTACATTTTATTAAAATATTTTATAATCAGATTAGCGATAATATTTATATATTTTCAGGCCGCAAGATACAACCGCGAGCCCACTATGACCGAGTTGTTCAAGGTGACGCATGCCGTGGAGAGGACTGAGGAAGAAGGCAATGTTTCGTACGAGTGGACGAATGACAAATCCCAATCCGTAATGGTAAACTTATTTATTGTTAATAACAATATTTTGTCTTATTTTATTTTCAAAAACATGAAATTCATTTTTTATCGTGTTAAACAATTGTTTGTAATCTCAGGAGAGGTACGAAGCTGAGCGGGCTCGAGTGACACAGTCCACTGGTCGGGAAGAGCTTACGCTAGAGGAGGCGAACAATATCTGGGATGCTATTATTGACCCGCCTTCTCGGACCAATGTGCGGTATAGCTATGGAAATCCGGAGGTAAATTTTGACATGTACTAATATATAAATTTACACATGCATATGAATAGTTAAATAATTTTAATAATATTATATATATACTAATATATAAATAATTATGAACTATTTTATAGGCGATGAGATTGCAGAGTGCACATAGGAGGTCCCAGCAAGAAGAGGAGATTGTTCAGTTGAAGCAAACAGTGGATGAAATAAATGAATGGATGAAGAGTTTCTTCGAGCAACAGCTGGATGAGCGGATTGCATGTTATTTGCAACAACATGGAAGGATGCCTAGAGAGGATGGCAGCGATGGTGAAGAGTAGGTATGCTTGTTTGCTCATGTTTCAGTTTGGTATATACACATTTTGGTTGGTTTGGTGTATATATATAATCATTAATTTTCAACCATTCTCCATTGTAAACAGTTCATCATTGCAGAAAATTCAAAATATAAACTTCACTTTATTTTTTTATTTCTTGGTATTTTGGTTTTCACTTTGGTGGTCAGTCATCCTACTTTCCATTACAAACACAATAATGTAATTACATTTTATAAATCATTTCAGATTAAACGGTTCAACAAAATTTTGGCAGCACTTCCCTTATGTTCCCTGTATTGTACACAAATGCGTGTACACAGGGAACGTAAAGGAAGTGCTGTCGAAATTTCGTAAACGTTTAAAATGAAATGATTTATAATATGTAATTACTTTATTGTGTTTGTAACTTGTCCAATACAGGGAAAAATCCGACAAATATTGTATCAGATGAATATAAATGTCCGTTCCGTTACAAAACGAACATCCATAAAATGATCATATACAACACTTGCCAGACGGGGCCAAAGCCAATCCAAGGGATAAATTTTTTTTTAAAATTTTTATCAAATATTGTTGTTCTTTTCAAATTTTGACAGTGTTTCAACTATTAATATTTTATTTCAAAAATTTGTGTATTTAAATTTTAGTTCAACATTCAATTAACAATTTTAGTTCAATATTCATTTCTTTATTTTTTTAGGGCATAGATTTTATATGACTATTTGTTGTTGTTATATTCATTTCTTAATTTCTTTACAAAATCGATTTTAGTACAATATCAATTGTTTTTAAAGTCATTTCGTAATTTTTTTAGATATTTGCAGAATTTTTAATGTTCTCATATTCATTTTTTAATTTTTTTGTACAAACTTTATTTTTTTTCAATATATACAACCTTTTACATTTTGGTCGTCGCTAGCCGTCGCTCGTCATCGCTAAAATTATTAAAATGACCGTCGCTAGCCGTCGCTCAATCAACAGGATAAATAGAAGAATTATCAGTTAATATAATTAGGAAACAACAAATTCTAATTATCAAATAGATAATTAGAAAACAATAAAAATCTAATTATTAAATAAAAATTTGTCAATTTAAATTCACTTAACAACTTAAATTTGTAATTTATCAATTTCATGAACTATGAAATACTTTCATGTAAATTTATCAATAACCAAGTTAATCATTAATATACACTATTTTTTCACCTAACACGACTAACCATGTTAATCGCCAACACTAATTATCTACATCAACCATTTATTCAACTTCATGATAAACTAATTAATGTAATACCTAATTTAAGTTCATGATAATAAACTAATTAATCTACCAAATCAACATACAACACTACTAATACCTAATTTAAAAACACTACAAATCCCAATTTAACAACAAATCCTAATTGAATTAGGGTTTAAACTAAACCTAAAAATATCAAATTTACATTCAAACGAGAGATTAGGAGCATACCTACACGAATTTGGGTGATTTGGAGGCGTTGAAAGGTGGAGCGGCGGCTGCGGTGACAGGGTGCGGCGGATTGGGGGAAGGAGATTGATTTTGGAGGAGGAAGATAGTGAATTTGCTGCTCTCGGCTTGGATCTGTATAATGCGTATAGCGACGGCTAGCGACGACCGCTTTTTTTTAGCCGTCGCCAGCCGTCGCTAGGTTCTGTCGCTATACGAAGCCTTTCTAGCAGTGTCTGGTGATACAAAACACAACCTATTCATGTAGAGAGCTCTTAGCCACGTTAACTCAAAATAAACTTGTTCATTCTGCTCTTTTATCTTCGTCGTGCTGTTCTTGTAGGTTTGAGAATGAATCAAATATCCTCTTGTTTTTCCAATGCCATGTGATTGCTTTCATTTGGAAAGAAGTCCATAAGCTTCGCATGGGTTGTTGTAATGATAATGAAGTTGCAACAGACTAGAATATTATTATTTTTGGCGACGAGATGGCGAGATTATAAAACTAAGGTTTTCCTAATGATTCTAAAAGTCACGATTTATGAAGTTTGGAGGGAGAGGAATATAAGATTGTTTGAGACAGCCGAGAGAACAAACCAAATGCTCATTTTCGACATTTTGAGGATGATAAGAAAAGGAGTTACTGCATGGGGTTCAGCCAATCTTTCAACGGCTTTGGATGTGTCTTTACATGCGAATCTGCTTGCTATTAGGCCTCGACATTCAATTCTTGTTTTTCTTTTTTTCTTTTATTCTATGTCTTTTTCCCCTTGTTTTATTGTTTCTTTCTCTAGTTTTTTTAATCTCTTTTTCCCTTTTGTATTTCCTTCTTTGGTTTAAGTAAAGAGGAGACAAGGGTCCTCCTAAAACGACCCTGCTTGCCTTGCAAAAAAAAGGTTTTGTGATGATAACCACTTGACATGGGATAACTCATTCATGTTGTATACATACATACATGCATACATACATACATACATACACACACACATACACACATACACACACACATACATACATACATACATACATACATACATACATACATACATACATACATACATACATATATATATTCTCGAGTTGGCCTAATTTTGGAAAGTTGCTATGTAAGGTATAGAATGTTGACGTTGCCTCTCGTATTCACATATCGCATGTGTATGAGCTTGGACCGCAAAGCTTAAAGGACCGCAAAGCGTGTTAAGCAATAAACCAATTAACTCATTTTTCAAAAAAAATGTGTATGCACATGCACACATGCATGTGTGTGCAAATTAAAATGCACACTCACAGATATACACACATACATACACGCACGCACACACATGCATATACATACACATATGTATGTATGTATGTACGTGTTAAAATAATTTTTGAAAAATAAAATTTAAAGGTTTTTTATATTTTAAGATGATGGTGAGATATAACATATATGTATATTTAAATAAAATATGTGTATTTTGATCCTACCAGACACCTTGTGTTGTTACGACGCATTGTTGTTAGCAATCTCCTCTTTGAACTCTAATTTCTTTGTCCTTGATGCAAGTTTAAGTCTATCTTCTAGGCTTCATCAATTTTTTTCCTTCTTTCAGCAATGGAGGTTTGGGTTTTCTATTTTTTGTTGTGTATGGAGAAGACTGAAGAGGAGATACAAATAGCCAACCACATACTTATGTATAATTTATATATATCTGTATATATTTATATATAACAGGAAAAAAGACACAAGGAAGAAGTTGTAAATTATTTAGTTTCAAGGGCAACAAGTTTGCTTTTTAGTGTAAACAGAAAATGATAGTTACAACTATCATTCTGTGATTTACACTAGAAAGTGTCATTCTGCCTAAAAAGCAAACTTGTTGTCCCCGTGACAAAAAATTTCTTCAATTTTTTCCTTGAGCCTAAAAACACCTATATATAATTTAAAGTTTATAAAATTCTTTATATATAAATTATTTAAAGTTGTTTATATACATATGTATATAAATATTTTATAAATAAGTCCTGATGCGTATAGCTACACATTTAGACGATATACTTATATATAAGAGGAGCTAACATGTCCGTTACATTGAAAATATCAGTGCTGTTTGCACAAAAAATGGGCAAACACCTCCAAGTCGTGTGATTTAGTTGATTTTATGTGATTCTTAATGATTTAGACGAGTTATGTAAATATGAAAAAGGCAGGGGCTGAAATGTAAAAGACACGCAGATTTATAGTGGTTCGGCCAGAACGTGCCTACGTCCACTTTATATGTTATTATCTTCTTTTTTCAGATTACAAGTACAATGCTTGGTGTACAAGTGTATGAAAGTAGTTTGAAAGTTCCTTCCGTGCTTGAGCTCTCAAACTTGTCTGCCATTGTTGTACCCCTGCCCCTCTATTTATAGAATGAGGTAGGGGGCAGGGGTCTTGGAAGTATATAGCTGCTAGTGGGCCCGAGCTGAAGCAATCTGGACTGGCAATCATTTGGTTCGGCGGAGCTTCGTTCGGCGTTGAGCTTGGATCGGTGGTAGGTATGGACCGGTGGCAGTGAGGTGGTTCGGTGCTTGTTTGGTCCGGTGGTGGCTTTGCTGGGTTGGTTCGGCATGGGCAACCTACCTCTGGTTCGCCAGTAGGGAGAAATGTGTATTCGGCAGATGCTACCATGGGTTGGTTCGGTGGTCGAGTGGAGGATGTGTGGTTCGGTATAGGTTGGTTCGGTGGTTGCTAGTAGGAGTTGGTCCGGTAGGAGCTTGAACGAATGTCGGTTCGGCTATGGAAGTTTTGGTGCCGAGTGGAAGCTTGGGGCCGAATAAGCCTCTTCAGGGAGAATGTTGGATGGACTTCTAGGTCAGCATTGAGCTCCTTGGCTGGCGAACAAAGTGGAGGTTGCGAGCCCGGGCGAAACTACTGTGACTTCTCGGCCTTGAGATCTTCTGGGTGAGAATTCGCCCAACATTTGCCCCCCAAAGTGGGGCACGTGCTTGCATGTGTCGCGCTTTGTTTTCCTGTGGTAGAAAGGCTTGTTTTGTAATGCCATGGGCTGGATGTTCATGTCTTGTTGATGTCCTGCAAAGGAATTTATAGCTTTAGTGTGATTTATCGAGATGAAGTGAACTGTGTCGTTCGGGACGAGAGAGTGAGCCCCGAGGGGGCTTAGCATCATCGATGCCAGGCTCATATCAGAGTTGGCCCCTGGATCATTTGGTTCACCGCCAGCTCAGAGCATGCCTAAGGGTTGCTCTCGACCCCGTACATGTGTAAGCAGCTTGGCCATTTCCTAATTATCAGGATCAAATATCCGTTTAACCTATGAGCTTAAAAATGCATGTCAGAGTGTAAATTCTCACGACGATAGGGTTAATAGCCGTTCAGAGCGTGCCTATGGACCGTTCGTGGTTGCGTACACGTGTAAACGATTAATCCATGTTAGTGAGAGATTTACGACTCATTCATCGTTATCATATTCCCAACTTTATTAGTAGGTTCTAGAATTCGGTACTTATCTGAGTGAGGCGCTCCGCATGCCCCTAGTCCCTGGCTTTTGTTGGTAGAGAGAGAGTTTCATTCGGTTTTTGGTTGGTCCGGTTGTTCCCATTCGGCTTCTGGTTGTTCCGGTATTATGGTCCGGTGGACCGAACCATTTGGTTCGGCGGTGGCCTGTGTTCGCCTATATATAGAGGCTACACCCCCTTAGTTTTTCCTTACCGAACCAAAGAGAGCCGAATCAGTTCTTAGCCGAGTGAACCTTCTGCCGAACCAAGATTATACCGAATCAGGTATATATCCTTTTGCCGAATGGTTTTTTATCACCGGATGAACTTGATTGCCGAATGCACACGAAGGGTTTTGTTTTACCGGACGAGACTGTATGCCGGATGTGCTTTTAGTGCCGGATGTGCTTAAGACCCTATTGCCGAATGAACTTATGTCCCTAGTGCCGAATGAACTTATGACCCTAATGCCGAATGAACTTTGTATTCGGACTTTGGGTGGAACTCTAGACTTATGTATGCTTGCTTGTATTCTTGCTCTAACGACCTGTCTTTTCACTTTTGTGTATGCAGATAAATGTCTCGCAAGGCGGAAACACGATCAGACAGACGGAAATCCAAGGATGGAGGCGAGCCTTCCTCCGTGCCCCCAGCTCAATCGGGGTCCGGGGAGCATGGAGCTGCCTCGAGATCGCTGGTGGAGGGGTATGGACCCCAGGAGCTCCTGGTCTCCTCTCCCGACTGCTTCCCTAGTTCTCTAAAGGAGGAGCAGCTTGATGCTATATCCCGTTCTTTCGGGATAGATAGGGCGCTTATGTTGCTTCCGGGAGTCGGGGTGATGCCATACGACCCTCCCGAAGGGTATTTCGCCTACAGCCGGTACCATTGCATGTGCGGGGCCATTCCCCCTATCAACGCCTGGGTTGTTAGCTTCCTTACATATCTAAAGGTGGCGCCTTTCCAGCTTCAGCCCAACTCGTATACCATCTTGGTGTGCTTGTATTCTATCTTCCAGAAGAGGTAAGGGTGCTCTCCATCCAACCGGGAAATCTGGTATCTATATAATCTGAGGGGCTATAGGAAGGGTCCCCCTACATTAGCTTAGAGTCGGCCGTCTCCTTCAAGCCGGTCCTAGACCTATACTCAAAGTACAGCATGTTCAAGAAGGAGTGGTTCTTTGTGAGGGACGATTCTGTCTCCATTCGTCGCTTCACTTCCGGATGTAAGTTAACTCTTTATTCGTAATTCCTGTCTTGATTGCAATTCCTTTCCTTATGTGTTTCTGTTTTTTGTCAGCGACAGGTGGTTTTGCGGTGGTGGAGAGCGATCGCCTAGTCCATATGGCAGCAGAAGTTAAGGCTATCTCCGAGAGGGACAGGTCAGCCGCTTATCTGATCAGGAATGCTACCCTCCTGGAGTACAATTTGATTCTGCCGCACCAGTCCGTGGTTAAGCAGAGGGACACGGCCGAGGAGAAGGCTGCCAAATCTATGGAGGGGGTCACGGTGAAGAGTGGCAAGAGAAAACCCTTCGCACAGCATCCCGTCGCGGGGGGCAAGAAGCTTAAAGAATCGGAGGGTCCCTCTCCTAGTACTTGCCCGATCATTCCGGAGGAGGAAGGTGTGGAAGAGGGCGAAGGAGGCGATGTGGGAGGAGAGTCAGAAGGCGGAGGAGATGGCGATGGAGATGGTGATGGTGATGCTGGTGCCTTAACCTCTGGGAAAGATTCTGAACTGGATGAGGCCCTCCGTCAGGCCTTCGGGGAATCGGAGGAAGAATCGGAAGTGGGAAAGGGCAAAGGAGGCGGGCAAGGCTGTGGCTGGTGCCGATCCATCCCCTAAAGGCTCCTCAGCTAGGGTAACTTCGGCGGTGCAAGGTGAACTTTTGTCCTCTGTCGATTCCATTTTCGATAAGGACTTAGGAATATTTTATGGTTCACTTCCGTCCTGGAATGAGATTCAGGACTTATTGCAGTACCCCACTCCTCCGCAGGGTTTGTATAATAGACATGCCTTCACACTTTTCTTTCTTTTTACTTAACATGTTTCCTGAATTGGGGACCATCGTACGTTCGTAACACTTGTTCTTTATTTCAGGGGCAGGCCAGGTGGTTACAGCATCAGACGTTCGACACCGCCTCGAACAATTCAAGTTGATGAGAGCTTCTGCGAAGCCTCCCACTGGTCGTACTGGGGACGTGGTCAAATACCGCCCTCTTCTTGGGGTCATCGAAGAGGGCCTTCAGAAAAAGAAGAGGAGTCGTTCTTTATTTGAGTCTTCTCCTGGTCCGCAGCTTCCTGTTCAGCCTCCTCGTGATGCCACGGAGGAGAGCACGGAGTTTATTCCCCCTCCACCTCCTTTCAAGAATCCCACAGTTATCCGTATAAGGCGTCCTGATGTGCCTCGTGACCCCTTTGCCGGTCATCCTGATCTAGACCCAAGTTCTCGGGATATTTCATTTGATGAGGCCACTGGTGAGCACCTCCTTCCCCGCAACCCCTTGGTACGAGTGTTGGACGAGGCTAAGTCTCTAGATCTTGATCTGCTTACCACTCGGGTAGTTACTATGGGAGACGAGGCCAAGGCTAATATTGATCGGGTGGCTGAGGAGACCAAGAAGTTAATGAAGTATCATGCTCAATTGGTCAAGGCCGGGGAGGAGATTGGAAGTGCTAATATTCGGTTGCGGCTGAAGGTTGCTGATCAGGCCGAACAGCTTGTCGGTCAAGCCGTTCAGATTTCTCGGCACGAAGAAGCCTCCAGGCGTCTAAAAGAGACCATGGAAAAGGCTAATAGGGCGGAATTACGGAAGATGGAGGCCGCCTGTAAGGAGCGGATTGACATGGCCATTGCGACAGTGGATGAGGTTCGGAATGCGGATCTCGAGCAGGTAGAGGAGTTGTCTGGAAGGCTTGAGGCCGCGGAGATGGCTCAAGTCAAGTTAAAGGAGAAGATGGAGGAGATGGAGGAGATGAGGAGGTCTCTCCAGGCTGACTGCTCGAGATACCGGTCAGAGAGGGATGTCGCTGTCGCCAAGTTGCAGGCTTCCGAAGCCCGGGTGAGGGAGTTCGAGGAGAATGAGGGGATGATGGACGAGATGCTGCAGGACATGTACTTCCGCACTTAGAAGGAGGGCAGCTTGTCTTGGATGGATGATTATCCCCGGGTCATGGCCAAGATATATCTCCGGGCTTTAGAGGAGGCCCGGGTCGATGCGGGTAAGGAAGGTGGAGCGGCTTTTAGCCTGGATGTGGTCACCGCTCAGTTCTCGAAAGAGGAGCAAGCGGTGGTGAAAGAGGGGATGCGGTTGCTTGCTGCGGAGGAAGCGGGTGTGCAACTGGAGGATGAAGATCAAGCGGCGGACGCTGGTGAATCATTCTTCTCTTTTCCTTTTCTTTCTGGGTTCCCATAACTTGATCGTTTATCGTTTGTTTAATGGATTCCTCCTCTGAATTGGACAGGTGGAACTTCCGATCAACATGCTGGGGGTTCCGGCCCTGCGGCCAAATAGGCTTCGGAAGTTGGTGATGGAGTGTGGACGCAGCTGGTTACTCGTCTGAATTCGGCTGCTTTTTTTTTTTTTTTACTGTTGTTTACGTTAGTCCAAAACATTGATATGACTGTAATAATATTATTTGCAGAGAATAACTTGGTGTGATTTCATAATATAAGCTGATTTTGTTATGTTTATATGTTGTTGTCATTTTGATGTGCTGCGTGAGAAGTATAACCATGTATATGCCTGTGATTTTAGTTGTGTTTGATGTTAAGCCTTTGCTTGAAATATAATTTTATGTTTTGCAATGTTGGTGTGACATACGAATAAGCTATAGTTATGCATCTATGTACGAGAGAAGAGAGTACCGCCCTTCATGTTTTATTTGCAGGCGGTAGTTTTGAGCATCTTGTATAACTGATCATGAATATATCTGAGTACCTTGCCACCCAGTACGCGGGCTTAGATTCTCATGAGTGAACGCTTCCTATTCGGTTTCCTGTACTTTAGAGTTTGTTATACAGGATAGGAGAAAAGTATTTAAATGAAATGGTAATATAGGAAAAAGTAAAACTTCCAGTCACGGAAGGCCGTCGATGTGCTTAAGTTCGTGGCAAACGGGTTTTGTAGTCACTTTCCCTAGCTGTGGGTCTTGGAGACATTTGTCACCCATCTTACGCCTCCGCGGGGAGTTTTCTTTTTTACCACAGCCGCACTTAAGACACATCGGAGCCGAGATCGCGCACGGTAACTACCCGAACCATTATGGTCCGTAATCGTGGGTATTATTCGATTTACCGTGGCCGGCTAGCGTGGGTGCCGTTGGCCGTGAACTACCCCTGGCTGGCCACACCTTATGTTGGGGCTTAAAGTAGGTTCACAGTTACCGACGAGCCGAACGCCGTAATGAGCTGCCATCGGCTTTAATCGGCCTTTATGATGACTTATAATCGGCTCATTACAGTTGGCTTTGAGGGCAGGCGCGAGCAATGAGTTAACCCGCAGCAGAGGGATGCTGGAGCAAAAGAGTCTCATTGGCGAGTGCATAGAATCGTAGTGTACCTGTTAGGCCTTGTCCAGATGAGGCCGTGGTGCGTCTTGAGTGGAGATGCCATAAGATTTTGTTCAACAGAAAAAGATAAAGCTTAACAAGCAGCCAAGATATAAAGGAACAAGTTAAAAAGAGACAAGATTTTTAAAGTGGTTCGGCATGAAAACGCCTACATCCACTGATTCTCTTTGTTAATTCACTTCATATGGGCAGTACAAGTTAAGAAAAGTATCGACGGAGATGTCGGATGTTCCATGCCCTCTGGAACACCTCTCCGTCCACTGTTGACAAAATATAAGCTCCGTTGTGGAGATCTTTATGAATTACATATGGTCCGTCCCTGATGGGGTCCAGTGCCCCGGGGCGCGGAAAGATTCGCCTGAGGACAAGATCTCCTTCTTGTAAAGTGCGATGCTTGACTTTGGAGTTGTATAGCGCTGCTACTTTTTGTTTGTGAGCCGCTGCTTTAAGTGCTGCATCATTTCTCCTTTCCTCAATCAGATCCAAAGACATGAGGAGGAGTTCTTCGTTTTCTTCTGGATTGTAGTGGATCCTACGGTTGGAAGGAACAATAACCTCGACAGGGAGCATTGCCTCCGATCCGTATGCCAAAGAGAAAGGAGTATGTCCCGTTGATGTTCTGAAAGATGTGCGGTAGGCCCAAAGTGCCGTAGGAAGTTCGTCCACCTAAGCGCCTTTTGACTTTTCGAGTTTCTTCTTGATTAGAGTTTTGAGAATTTTGTTGACAGCTTCGACTTGTCCGTTTGCCTGAGGATAAGCTACTGATGAGAAGCTTTTATGAATTCCATGCTCCTGGCACCAGTCGGAGAATTCTTCGCTGTCAAATTGGAGCCCGTTGTCTGATATGATCTTGAGTGGTACTCCGTACCTGCACAGAATATTTTTGATCAAGAAGTTGATAACTTTTGCTGAAGATATTTTATTTAGGGGTTTCGCTTCCACCCATTTGGTGAAATAATCGACTGCCACTATAGCATATTTGGCTCCGCCTCGGCCCGTTGGCAGTTCACCAATTAAATCAATTCCCCATACAGCAAAAGGCCAAGGGCTGGTCATTTGAGTAATCTCATTTGTGGGTAGTCGAGGAATCTTGGCAAATTTCTGACATCTGTCGCATCTCTTGACGAAGTCTAGGGCGTCTTTGTTTAGTGTGGGCCAGTAATATCCATATCGGAGTATCTTCTTCGCCAGAGTCCGCCTTCCAGTGTGATCTCCGCAACTACCTTGATGGATGTTGAATAAGATTTCCTTGGCTTCCCTTCCAGCGACGCATCTGAATAAGGGGCTAGAGAAGCCACGCCGATAGAGGATGCCTTCTTGTATTGTGTAGTGGGGAGCTTTCCTCAAAATTCTCCTGACTTCATCACGTTTGTCTGGTAGTGTGCCGTCCTGTAGATATTTCCGGATAGGAGTCATCCAAGTTGCTTCTTCAATTGCAGTTATCAGATTCACTTGTTCAAAACTTGGGGCTAGCTGCCTTGAGATGGCTAGTGCTCCGGAAATGGTGCTATTCATCATACTAGCTTGCTTTGCTAGTTCATCGGTCTCTTGGTTATCTTCTCGAGGAATGTGTTTGATTAGACAATGGTCCAATTGGTCGAGCAGCAGTTTGGTTTTCTTTAGATATGCTGTGAGTCGTTCTCCTCGTGTCTGGAATTCTCCTAGTACTTGGTTTACGATAAGTTGAGAATCACTATGAAGACATAACGAATTGACTCCAATTTCTAAGGCAAGCTCCAATCCCGCTATTACTGTCTCGTACTCCGCATCATTGTTAGTGGCCGCGAATTCCAACCTTAATGCATAGTGCAGCTTTCTTCCCCTGGGGGTGATTTTCACAATACCTGCCCCCGAGCCTTGTTCGTTTGATGCTCCATCTACAAAGAGGTTCCACTTGATGTTTTTTGCTATTTCAAACTGATCCTTGCCTTCGTTGGTGGTGAATTCGGCAATGAAATCGGCCAGGGCTTGCCCCTTGATAGCAGTGCGAGGACGGTAGGTGACGTCATACTGACTTAGTTCAATGCACCATTTGAGGAGTCGTCCAGAAGTGTCGGGACGATGGAGCACCTGTCTTAGTGGCTGATCGGTTAGAACTCTGATGGAGTGAGATTGGAAGTAGTGTCGTAGTTTTCGTGACGCGATCAATAAACAATATGCCAATTTCTCAAGTTTAGGATATCTGGCTTCTGTCCCTGTAAATCTCTTACTTATAAAGTACACCGGGCGTTGTGTGCGGTCTTCTTCTCTTACCAGGGCAGCGCTTAGAGCATGAGATGATACGGCGAGGTATAGGTATAGCTCTTCGCCTTCGTTTGGAGTCGAGAGTACTGGTGGTTTCTGAAGGTGTTCGATCAGGTTAAGGAAGGCTTTTAGGCATTCATCGGTCCACTCGAACTTTCCTTTGTCTTTCTTGAGAGCTTCGAAAAAAGGGACGCACTTGTCAGTTGCTTTGGAAATGAACCTGCTTAGGGCGGCTACCTTTCCGTTTAAGTTCTGCATTTCTTTTCGGCTGGAAGGTATCCTTATTTCTTTTAGAGCCCGGATTTGTTCAGGGTTTGCTTCAATTCCTCTGGAATGGACAATGAACCCTAAGAATTTTCCCGATGATACTCCGAAGGAGCACTTTAGAGGATTCGGCTTCATTCCATATCGGCGAAGTACCTGAAACATCTCGCTCAGGTGGCTTACATGATCGTCGGCTTTCCTGGACTTTACCAACATGTCATCCACATATACTTCCATAGTTCGTCCTATTAATTCCGCGAACATCTTGTTGACGAGGCGCTGATAGGTGGCTCCGGCATTTTTGAGTCCAAAAGGCATGACTTTGTAACAATATAATCCCCGGTCAGTGATGAAGCTAGTGTGGTCTTGATCGGGAACGTGCATGGGAATCTGGTTGTATCCGGAGTATGCGTCCATAAAAGATAAAAGTTCGTGCCCGGCAGTGCTGTCCACAAGTTGATCAATTCGGGGGAGCGGGAAGCAGTCCTTCGAGCAAGCGTCATTTAAGTTGGAGAAATCAATGCATGTTCGCCACTTCCCATTAGCTTTCTTTACTAGTACCGGGTTAGCTATCCACTCGGGGTAGATGGCTTCTCGTATGAAGTCATTAGCAAGTAGGTTCTTTACTTCCTCGTCGAGGGCTGCTGATCGTTCTGCTCCCATGCTTCTCTTTTTCTGCTTTATCGGTGTCCTGGTGGGATCGATGTTTAACATGTGGCATGTTATGTCTGGGGAGATTCCTGTCATATCGGCATGTGTCCACGCAAATACATCTAAGTTGTGGCGGAGAAAGTCGACGAGTTGATCCTTCAATTCTGTTTTTAGCTGAGATCCTATTTTTAATAGTCTGTTTGAATCATGTTTATCTACAGATACGAATTCCATGGCCTCTGCAGGCTCAGCGGTAGCCTCCTCCTCCTTATCCCTGGGGTCTAGTTCATTGAAAGGATCGCTGGTGTATCGAAGAGGAGAGGCTTTCTTTAGTTGCTATGCTTCCAAGCTTTTCATGCAGAGAGTAGTCTCTGCGCCTTTCCCTTTATTCTTTCTATGGTTATTGCGAAGTTCAGTTACATAGCAATCTCGAGCGGCGTCTAGATCTCCTTCAACTTCTCCTATTCCGTCATCTGTTGGGAATTTCATTTTTAGGCACCACGGGGCTAGGACAATTTGGAAGTCAGACAAGGCTGGTCTTTCCAAGAAGGCGTTGTAGGCCGAGTGGTTTTCTATTAGTACGAACGTTTGTTTTCGTACAACGGAGCGGGGATGACTTCCTATCTCGACGAAGAGGTCAAGTTGCCCGAGGGGCATTTTCGCATCTCCAGTGAAACCGTGCAGGGGTTTGTTGCAGGGAGACACATCCTTCATTGACAGCTTCATTTTGTCGAAAGCATGCTTGAACAGGATATTTATGGAGCTTCCTGTGTCTACTAGAATTCGGAAAACTTTAGCTGGACCGAACCAGGCAGAGATGACCATGGGATCCATAAGCGGATATTGTCTTCCTTCTAAATCACGCTTACTGAACACGATGTCCTCACTCTCTTTCCGTTTCGGGTGGCGTTCTTCCATAATGGAGTTAACATAGCCTTCAGCATTTCTAAGTGACTTGCCGTATCTTTCCATCTCTGCCCAGCTTCTGTCTGCGATGTGTGGTCCTCCCGAGATGGTATGGACCACTATCTTCTCTTGACTAGAGCCACTGGTGTTGCGATTCCCTCCGCTTACTTCTGGGAGGGGTCGCTTTGAGCTCTCATTGACAGGAGTTGGAGTCCTGTTCTGACCTTTCACATAGCGTTCCAGCCTTCTTCTCCTGATGTGTTCTTCGATCAAGTCCCGTAGATGGTGGCATTCATTGGTGTCATGTCCGTGGGATTCGTGGAAGCGGCAGAACTTTCCAGACTTGAGGGCGTTATCAGATTCTTTCTTGTGCGGGGGGCGCTTGTATCCGAGTTCACCCTGAGTGGCTAGATAGATGTTTTCGATGGTTTCATTCAAAGGAGTGTAGGAGTCAAATCTCGGCCCTGGTCGATATTGGCGTTTTTCAACCTTCTTGCCCCCAGCATTGTCTCTAGATTCATTTCTTCGAATGTCCTTGGTTGCAGCGGGAATCTTGTCCGAAGTTGTCTTACCTTGTTGCCCTGACTGCCTCTCAGTGGCGGCGTCTTCAAGTCTCATATACTTTCCATCTTCATGGTAGAAATCAGGTAAAGTAGCTGGTTTTTCCTTAGTTAGTCTTCTTGCGAACTTGGTATCTGGATGTATACCGCTACAGAGGGCCATTAGGGTGAGTTTCTCATCGGCATCTTGGACTGCGGCCGCTGCGGCGTTGAACCGAGTTAGATATTGTTGCAGTGTCTCTCCGGATTTCTGTTTAACATTGGATAGAGAATAAGCATCCTTGGGTTGTTCTACATGGATGCGGAACTGGCTAATGAACCTTTCTTTCAACATCTCCCATGAGCTGATAGATCCTTGGGGTAGATGGCAGAACCAGGAGGTAGCTAGATCTGCTAGGAATAGCGGAAAGCATTTACACAGCACCCCTTATGTTGCTCCGCTCATGAGCATATGCTGGGTGTATCTTTGTAAGTGTACGATGGGGTCGGAAGTTCCCTTGTAAGGTTCCATGGTTGGCATTTTCCATTCCCGGGGGGTGATGGCAGTTTCGATATTGCGGGTAAAGGGGCTGGTGACCCTAGCGCCTATTCCTCGGTCCCTTTGCTCCCGTTGGACGCATTCTCTGAATAGTCGTGCCATTCTTTCATCAGAATTTGGAGCGGATAGAAATGAACTTGGTTCTTCCCTGCGAGATCGGTCTCGTCCAGATGACCTGTAGGGATGGTATAGTCTATCACTTCTGACGTGATCCAGTGGTTGTCTCTGGTTGCTCGGATGCATGCTAGGACCAGCTACAGTTGCCCCCTGCCTTGATCTTCCCCTGCGGGGTTCTGTTTCGAGCACTTCCATGGGGTCAACTTCGGGCTGGGTTCTAGCTCGGCTCCGTTCAACGGGGTTTCTATGATTAGGTGGCATGACTGGCTCAGCCACATCCGACCCTCGCCTGGCGCCTCCCCCACTGGGTTCGGTTCCAAGTGCTTCATCGAGTCGGAGTTCGGGCTGAGTCCGGGCGCGGCCCCTATCATTGTTGTTCCTGTTGATGGCTTCCTCGAAGAGGGAAGACCTTTGCTGTCTCCGAGACCCTCCAGACTGAGATTCATCCCATGATTCAGTGTTGCGGTTGGATTCTTCGACATCCCTCAAGCGTGACATAAGTTGGTTCACCAAAGCTTCTTGTTGGGATGCGAAGCGGTTAGTCACTTCCACCACAACTCTGTTTAGGTCTGCTCTAGTGATTGCTGCCGGTTGTTCCGCGGCAGGGGCTGTTGGAATTGCCTGATCTACATGTGGCACTGCTGCTGTAGTGGGATGGTTCTCTTGATCTGGATCTACTGGATTTGGAGCGCTGCTAGTTGCGGCGTTCTTTCCCTTGTTGGCGTCTTTTCTTGGCCTGGAAGTCATGTTTCCTATGCAATGAAAGGTGCTATTGGGAAAGAAGGTTGAATGAGGGAAGCTGAAGCTTCGAGTTCGAATCTCTCAGTGAAAGCACCAAAAATGTTTGCACAAAAAATGGGCAAACACCTCCAAGTCGTGTGATTTAGTTGATTTTATGTGATTCTTAATGATTTAGATGAGTTATGTAAATATGAAAAAGGCAGGGGCTGAAATGTAAAAGACACGCAGATTTATAGTGGTTCGGTCAGAACGTGCCTACGTCCACTTTATATGTTATTATCTTCTTTTTTCAGATTACAAGTACAATGCTTGGTGTACAAGTGTATGAAAGTAGTTTGAAAGTTCCTTCCGTGCTTGAGCTCTCAAACTTGTCTGCCATTGTTGTACCCCTGCCCCTCTATTTATAGAATGAGGTAGGGGGCAGGGGTCTTGGAAGTATATAGCTGCTAGTGGGCCCGAGCTGAAGCAATCTGGACTGGCAATCATTTGGTTCGGCGGAGCTTCGTTCGGCGTTGAGCTTGGATCGGTGGTAGGTATGGACCGGTGGCAGTGAGGTGGTTCGGTGCTTGTTTGGTCCGGTGGTGGCTTTGCTGGGTTGGTTCGGCATGGGCAACCTACCTCTGGTTCGCCAGTAGGGAGAAATGTGTATTCGGCAGATGCTACCATGGGTTGGTTCGGTGGTCGAGTGGAGGATGTGTGGTTCGGTATAGGTTGGTTCGGTGGTTGCTAGTAGGAGTTGGTCCGGTAGGAGCTTGAACGAATGTCGGTTCGGCTATGGAAGTTTTGGTGCCGAGTGGAAGCTTGGGGCCGAATGAGCCTCTTCAGGGAGAATGTTGGATGGACTTCTAGGTCAGCATTGAGCTCCTTGGCTGGCGAACAAAGTGGAGGTTGCGAGCCCGGGCGAAACTACTGTGACTTCTCGGCCTTGAGATCTTCTGGGTGAGAATTCGCCCAACAAGTGCTTATATACGGATATGCCAAACCTTGCATATATCGCTATGTTACAAATGCGCAATAAAACTATATTATAAATGTAAATAAAATAATGAATTTATTTAGATGAAATTTAGAAATATTCTAAATAAATTAGACTTTATAGACTCAATACAGATCCAAAATAGTAAAATTTAAATTCATTTTTTTCCACTACGGGCTAACCTAGTACCAACAAATAGCTATTTGCATTTTCGAACATTGTCAACTTTTTAACATAAATGACTTTTTTAGAATTGAAAATCCAAAAATTAACACCTACTAATAAAAATCAAACTTATTTGAAAACATCTAGTCTTCAAAAAGAAGTTCCTTTTGCATTAGGCACGATCGTTTATAATATTTTGAAGACATACTTATTGATATTAAATTTTACAACGTTAAATAGATGTTACAAAATAAAAAGTGTTTTTTTTTTTAAATTGGGTACTTAGGTGGTAGTACATAGTTGTACTACAATTTTTAAATAGTATATAATACACTATAAGTCAACATATGTCAAGTGGTTCTAATCGCATGCTACATGAGATTCAAACCTCCGTCCTCATACATCAAAACTAGAGCGTCTAACCACTGATTAAGTGGTGTTGGACGACGAAACGTACTTTATGATATTTGAATAATGTTATTATTATTGAAAAAAATGTTTAAATTATTTAATAACATTTATTAAACATTATTTGAAGGACATTTTTAGATTTAATTGCACATGAACGACATGCTGGGAACGATAATGTAATAAAGGCCTTGTTGATGATGGTTATTTGTAGTGATTTTATGAAACAATGTAGAGACAAATAGTTTTAACCTTTAAGGAAAATATCATTGCCACTCAAAAAAAAATTACAACATTTTTTAAATAGTTGCTGTAAATTATCCATAAGTTTTACAACAGTTTTACCAACTATTGTAAATATAGTGTTGTAAAAGATATTTATTCTTATTGTGCGTATTGAATCAGCTATGGTTTATTGATACACATATTTGGTTTGATTTTTAATTGTTCGCATTTATTTTGAAAAATTATGCCATGACAGCGCAAAACAGAATTGTATTGAGCGATAATGACCAGCGATCTCATAACATTGTGTTGGACAAGCACAAAGTGGGTGTCACAAGGGGACCGAGTTCCAAAACTTTGAAAGTTAGAGATGGTGACAAGACGAAAGTGATGATTATGCGGCTACGAAGAAGAGAGTGGTGATTGGATGAAGGAGCAAGCTACCATGATTAGTATGTTAGTATATATGATGAAAATAAAAAATACACCGTAGTTGACTCAAGAAACAAATGTTTTTTAACATAGATCATGTTGATTTTCTTTTTCATACTAATTTAAAATGAAACTTTTGAAAAACACCCCTTAAAATGATTCAAACTAGTTTAAATTCTTCTCTCAAGATAAAATCTTATAGAATATACCTTTAATCAAACATTAATAAAAAAGCGAAAACAAAAAACAATCAAACCTATGAAACAAATTTCAATCTGGCGCTTTAAAAATGTTGTTGAAATTTTACAAAAATATACCAAAAAACAACAAATGTTCAAAAATCTTATGTAAATATTTACTATTACTAGTACAAAATATTTGGAAAAAGCAAAATACCAATCAATTATTATTTACTATTTTTATTACATACTGCATTAAGCATTGTAAAATTTTAGGGTTTTTAGCATATTCCAAATACGAAAAAAAACAAACAACTAATTGCGACAGGGTAACCGACTAGCCCGGAACGTTTGAGAGGGGATCAATTTGAATTAAGTTACAAAATAAGAATGGCTAGCCAAATGACACAACATAAAAACTTAATCATACAATTGTCACAAATTTGCCAAAGTGGCATCTGAAAACGAATTTTTCTTGGACATTTTGTGTCATAGGCTAAATAGGTTCCATCCCTGTAATAATAGTAAATTGTAAAATGACTACTTTTTGTTGTTTTTATCAGTGGTTACCTACATATGTCATCTTTAAAGAACAAAACAGTTGCATATTCCTTGTTCTGGATTTGGTTAGCTGGATACGTGTTTGTATAAAACCTCCTCCCATGAAATCAAGGTACAACATTACACATTACGCATACAACTCTCTCAATTATAAACTACCTTTTTTAATATACCTTTATAGTACTAAAAGCATGCCGTTTACACTATGCCTTGTAGAAGATCGGATGAATGTGAGAGAGAACACCAGTAAAGGCAAGCACAATAGCTAAGTTTCAATATAAAAGCCGCCACCACATACAATGCATTGGATAAACATTAACTATTCACTAATTTAACTCTACTCGACTTTTTCATTTTCAAAATGTGGACTCCTTTGGAATTTTAAAACAAATTATGAACTCTGCTTTCTTTTTTATCGGCTAGGTAAAACGTCAGTTTGGTAAAACCGGGTTTATGCTTTGTTTTCTTCTAATTTTTTATGCCAGCCTAATTTGTAAATTGAATATAAACAGATTAGCACATTCTTGAATGGAAAACAAAATGATCTCATTGTTAAAAAAAAGCACGGTTGTGAACTCAAATTGTGTGTTAACGGACGATGTGTCCATAACTAATTTTAGGAAGCATTATTGGATGCGCTCTATATGAAAGGGGCACATGAAAATGGAATTTGAAAGCGACATAAAAAAATTGGTTTGCGAAGGGGAAATACATTCTTGGTATGAAAGAGTTATTCTAAAACCAACTTTTTAATTGTTTAATTATCTTTGTAATTTTATTTTGTTTTTATAATTTATTAATTATGTTGTTATATTTGAAATAAACCAAAATACAACTTAATTAATCATCGGAAATTGAAACAAAAACACAAATAAAATTAGAAATATATCAGAATGCAACTGGAACTCTGGTAATAGACACCGTCTGGCATAGGCAGGTTAAAGTTCCATCTTATATTCCTGGCATGTGATGTATTGCGAACGTCAATCTCCAACCATAGCTAATTCCAAGTTTCGTCATCTTCCAAATACCAAAATGCTTTCATGTTCTCTTGAATCTTCAATAGTGACACTGCTTCAGAACAATGAATTTTTTTCAAACTTTCAACACAAGCAATGACATCCTTCAAGTCCATAGTCAGCTTATTTGAAGGTACTCTTGGAAAGTAAGTATAATTGGAGGAGGAACTAGAATTAGGGGGGGGGGGGGGGGGGGGGGTATTAGATTTAGAACAAGATATCTTTATATTTATTTAATATATCATATCAGTAATATCGCTCATCTTTTCCTCATTCTTCATTTGACTTCTCGTACCACGAGCTTTGAAAGATGAACCTCCGTCTCACATTGGTGACAGTTGTGATGATTATTGCGTGGTGATGTTTTCAAGTGCAGTATAAAATCCATCAATTCTCCATGTGTTAAAGTACAGTATGTTGGTGATTCGATCTCGATGAAGAGACTGGACTTGCCTTTCTGTAACGCCGGTATGAATGATCCATTCCGTTGTGACAGACCCTTGATATTTCTATTGTATTAACTCCAAATGAACTATTGTTTGTTTCTTATACTTTAATATTGTAGAATTGGATTCTTGAAAACTAAAAGAAAATTTAGCACTTACACATAAACGTACGAAAAAAGTTCATATCTACCTTCACATGATCGATCCACCATTGGTTGCTTCTTCTAACCATTTCACTTATTGGATCACATCATACACTGGTTTTGTTACACAAACTAGACCATACGGACCATTGTTTCTTTTAACCATTTCATTTAGTGTATCACATCATACATTCGTTTTGTTACACATGCTGAACCATACGGACCATCGTTTCTTCAGAACATCGTATTTGTAGCGAAGTTAAACGCCCGTTACAGACAATCATTCGAAACAGTCCCCAATAACTCATTCAATGTTGCTACAATTTTCTATTGTATGCCCTTTTTGTTCATTCCACGCGCTTTATAGGCGTCAGCAGCACAATGCAGGAACAACACGGTGGCTTGTTCGGACCAATTCTTTGGACTTTGATGAAAACCCTTTTGAACGTTTTTGGACATTACTCGAACACAGCTTGCTTTTGCCAGATTATGAATAAAGTTAGGTTTAATGATGGGGAGGAGGATGATGAGAAGAAAGAAGATAGGGGAAGGTAATTTATATGTGAAAATGGATTAACTGTTGGATTAGTCGTTGAGGTCAAATGCGTCTGATGTCTATGACGTCAATCGTTGCTTTTTTAACGAGTTGTTCAAATGGTTCATTTGATGAGCTCCACGTCAGACACGTAAAAAATAAACGCCAATTTGAACTAACTAAAAATTGACAATGAACGACCTTAGAGATCACACTTTATATTGAAACGAGTCTTGGAAGACGGAAAAGATTTCATTTAGAAGGTCCAATTAATATAATTGTTTCCAAGTTTAATTAATTCTTATTAAAGTTTCTCAACATGTAGGCTTTCAGAAGAAAACTCACCTCCATGCATATGACTAGAGCAACTCTAGCATGACTAAAGGAAGGAAAAATAGGAAAAACCATGAAACTTATCCTAAACATACAATGATAACGTATAACATTGGTACACAAATGAAATGATGACTTTTACATGTGGGAATGGGATCAAAACGTATTTAAAAGGTGTTTGAATACATGCCTTTAATCTATACTTTACTAAACACGTTTTCTTCTTTGTTTTTTTGTCGATATTATTCAGCTTGTTGCGAATAAAATATTGTTTTCCTGCTTCAACGACGATGCTTGCTGCAAGCTCGTGCAGCAAGTTGAGAAACCAAAAGTCCTATTTGACCCCCAGGTAGTATTAACTCACCGCTGAATTAGGTCTTACTTCATTGTCATCAATTTTGAACAAAATCGGTATTCAGATGCAATCGCATGGGAAATTTTTGTACAATTGATATTGTTGATATTTCACCGACTCATTTTCATTTTTGTTTACTTACTTTATTAATACGTTTTCGTATCGCAAGTAAATAAAAGTCATTTGTGAAATGTAGTGAAATCTAAATTGTACTTTTTATTTATGGTGTCTTCTCTAAATCGCCACTTACGCACACAATGATATTTATAGTGAAACGTTCCGTGATATTTGCCATAACAATTTTAGCTATAAATCGACGTTTAATTTATATATAATGTTACTAAAACTGAAATCAGTACAAATTAACGCAGTCCTCATCATGTCAAAACTCATGGAAAACAACACTACAAAAAGTGAGTTAACGGAGAAAGGAAAAAAAAACACAAGTTTATGGTCGGCATTTTAAATTACACAAGGAGGGTAAAGGAAAAGGATAAACAAAGATTGATCAACTAACTAGTTATGAAAAGCAATGTACAAACAAGAAGATTGGTATCATATATATGCTACACACGTATAGTGACCTTCATAGTTAATTATGTCCTGGTAGATCTGTTAATTGCTCCGCCAAGAACTTAAGTTAAGCCGGTTGCTTAAAATTTAAATGTCACTTGCGGAGAACCATCATTTTTTCTTCTCTTCCGTTGTAATCTAATTTTGATTTTATGGTTACCGGTTGGTTTGGACTCTAATAAGAATTAATGGTGCCAACTGCACCATTCGAAACACTCTAATTTACTTTAGGTTTTGACTGGTGGTGTACTGACAGCCGTTTAGCCCAAAGTTTCACCTGCACACTGTCAACTGCACATTTTAAATGTTTAGGATTGCATCCTTGATTGGAAATTGTAACGGCCATTGATAAGAGATCGAAAGATCGGCTCCAAGCTGAAGTCACTTCTATGTTCGAGTACTTTGTGTTAAGCATATCAGTAGTAGCTTCTCATGGCAGAGATTTCTTGTCTACTTTCCGCGTTTTTTGATAAGATTTGCCGATCTTTTGAAATCGGAATGGTTTTACGTCGCAAAATAACTTGAAATGTGATATAAAAACATAAATTAGTAGAGACATAACATCGAAGAATCTATCCATTACGCTAGTGTAATCTAACTCGTATACATGTGTCATGTGCAAGAGTAGGGGGTGAGCGAATGGATCGTTGAAACTCAACCTTAAATTATAGGTAAATCGAATTTATAACGCAGTGCATTTAGCATGAACTTTAGTAAGTCGTCTATTTTGAAGTGGACTAAAATCGTCAAAGACAAAATACATGTTAATTTAAAGCACAACAAATATTATAATTTATAAATATGACAAATTATTCCGAGTGTACGTAAATGAGTACATATGTTAATATATAACCAATGGGGTATATAGCTATCATATTTATCGTAAGTTTGAGATGATAACAATTTGATATGGGATACCTCATTCATGTAATATATGTATGTATATGTGTGTGTACACACACATTCATTTTCGAGTTGGCCTAATTTTGAAAAGTTGTTGCGTAAGGTAGAGAATGTTGTATGAACCGAAACGTTGCCTCCTGTATTCATGTATCACGTGTGTGTGAGCTTGGGCTGCAAAGACTGTTAAGCAATAAACCAGTTAACCTATTTTTCCAAAAATGCGTATGCACATATACACATGCATGTGTGTACAAATTAAAATACACACACAAATACGCACACAGCCATACACGCACACACACACACATATACATACATACATATGTATGTATGTATGTATTAAAATAATTTTTGAAAATTAAAATTTGAAGGTTTTTTAATTTTAAGATGATCAAGGGAGATAACAACATATATGTATATTTAAATAATATATGTGTCTTTTGATCCTACTAGTTGTCGACACCTTGATTGTTAGCAATCTCCTCTTTAAACTCTAAGTTCCTTGTCCTTGAATATATGTTGTAATTCTATTTTCTAGGCTTCGTCGATTTTTTTTCTTTTAGCAACGGAGGCTTCGATTTTCTATTTGTTGTTATGTATGGAGAAGAGAGAAGAAATGCTATAAATAGCCAACCACATAACCAAACATTCCATATCTTTAAGCCATCCATTTAACAAAACCCTAGCACTACTCATACACATGCACGAATGGCTCCTTTTCTATGGGGTTCATGGGCTCCCAACCTAATTAATTTAACAGTTAAATATCTAATTGATTCATTTGAGCATTTTTCATTAAATTAATATATAACAATTATACATTTTTTAAATCAATGTTTCAGGTTTCAAACAATTAATTAAAATGCTTTAAAATAAAAAATATTTGTATTAATTTATTATTAATTTATTATATTTATGAATTGGTTTAAAATTGGCCAAACTTGGAAATTAGCTAATAACATGCTTGTATTGAGTCTCTGATGTGAACTCGGTCTTCAAGCAACGTTTGAGCAATTTAAATACCGAAGCATGTGCAGATTTTGCCGAAGTATGACATCGGACACAAGTTTATTCGCTTATAGGGACGAAATCCATTTTTTATCTATATTAAGTAAGGTATTGTAAGGATATTTTGTGCATGTATTCTTTCGTCTTCCCTGCACCACTTAGACATTTAAACATTGATCAATGGCCAAAAACTCTAAGAATATTCATAGTTAATTGCGTAGACTAAATTAAAGTCCTTGTTCAGTCCAATAACATTTATAGATTAATGATTTACTTTATCTAAGGCTTCCACTTTAAGTTGACTACTAATACCAGCAATATTAACAATCTACAAAGAAGGAGATGAATCCTCCCTTCGGTAGTCTTTCACTTCGAGTGGTTCTATGCATACCTAACAATGGTTGCAACACGATCGCTATGTCATGTGGTTAATCAAAATCAAAGCATAATTTAATTATTTATGATTCACGATATAATATCTCTAAGTCTGAAGTATAATGCGTGTCATTACATGAAATTTTCTATTTTGACTTAGCTATATTTAACATATAGAAAACTCTCAATGAGTCGTTCTGTGATTATTCCAAAAAAATTACATGTACATAACCATTTGGTGCCCCTAACAAATCATGAGTACTTAACCGTCGATCACATGAAGAGCGTTACGTACGTTACTCCTAATGGACATATCGACATCCTTTTCTCGGTACATCTAAAATATGAACATATAAGGATAAGTATTTGTTAAGCATGATTCAATACTCATGGTTACGAACACCTTCACAATTGCAATCGATAAAAACTTTTCCTAAGGATTTTCTACACACGCGCGCGCGCGCACACACACACACATATATATGTATAACGCATATATTATACATTACTTACTTTCAACCTAATAAAATATATAGTAGAAAAATAAAACCAAAGCATACTTCATTTCAAACAAGATTCTCTGTAAGAGTTAAGCTATATAATCAAATTATATATTTGCATCTATGGCAAACCCTTATACATATCAACATCCCAGTTGCACTTGAGGCCAATTATAGAGCCTCATGTCCATATCTTTGACCATTCTACCTAAATTAAACTTGGAAAGGTCCATAATTAATGGACCTGTGATATCATAATTTTGTATTCAATTATGCTTCCCCGTTATTGATAAACTCCTCTATCACGCGTTATTTGCGAAGAATGAATTTTGATCTCTTACCAAGCTATTGGTTCCTATTGCAATCTATATTTCCTTATTGCTACGACAACACATTATTGCCCCAATATTAATTGTTTAATAAAAATTAAATTTATGAAAAAAAATGCTCTAAGACACAAGTGTTGACAATATAAACTATAAACACAAATGTTTAAATACACACACTAATACACACATATATATGTATATGTATAATGCATATATATATATATATATATATATATATATATATATATATAAAGATTAAGCCAAAATGATTTCCAATGATTCGAAAACAAACATCCAATTACATTAAACCTTTCCGATGTAATTGCAAACACACACATGAAAATATGCATATACATACAAACGTATGTATATGTCAGTATGTATGTGTATGTATATAAAGTTCTAACCCAAGAATGATTTTTTTTAAATGACCAAAATATTATAAAACCAAAATTGCATATTTCAAATCAAACAAGATATCAATGATATCTATATTTGTTTTTTTTTTGAAATGGTACTTTATATACAACAAATCATTGTGACAACATATCACATGTCAATAAACGTTCGAATCACGCTAGGCAAGTTTCGAACTTGTGACCTCTCGCACCAAAGCCAAATCACTTAACCACTGGGACAATGGTGCTTAATGATATCTATATTTTACGATTTATACAAAATTCAAGTAGAAATATTTAAACCATTAAATTATATAATGTGTTTTGAATATTATTGCTGTTAATTTTAAAAATAGATTCATAAACTAAAACATTGTTTATGCATATATAAATTTTGGTTTTTAATTTATTAGGTTAAAACAGATCAAATCATTTAACAAGTTACTTAAATTATATTACTAATTCTAAATCAACGAGAGACAATAATATGTACATATAAAATTATGATAACTATATTACATCTTGGAATACAAATTAAATTTGAAATATACATTTTAGATCTAGCTAATAAATGACACTTTGACTTGGAAATATCTCTCAAGATCCTTGAATTAACACCCGCTCTTTGCAAGAGATGGATGAACGACATAGCTTTCATTTTTTTTTGATGTTCTGATTTTTTTTAGAATTGATATCTTTCAAAAATAGAAAAGAATTTTCGGCCATGAAAGAGATGGAGGAAGAAGCCATGGATGATTGAAGAAAGAGGAAAAATTGAACGAACGAAAATAAATGAGAGGAATTTGTTTTAATGAAAGATTAGAAACATTTCACATTCTTTCTTTAAAAATTTCTGCTTTTAATTTCTCATTAATTTTCAGTCAATCCAATCATTCCCTATTTAATCCACCCCCTTTCCTTTGCATGGCTCGCTTATCATTTATCCTTGCATGGACAAAGTTTCCAAAAAGCTCGTTATGCAGTTAACTGTATTTAAATCCCGTTTAAGTACATACCGATATAGTATACCCATATGTGAATATATAACTTTTATGTATACATTCAAATAATTACTAACAACACCGGAACACCAAATAAATTAAGAATTCTTAAATATTAAGCAACTTGTAACGTTTTATAAGCTAATTAAATCGTGTGTTTTTTCGGAGAATTCACAAATGTGGTTGTGATACTAAGAGGTGTGAATTCAGTCAGTGATTAATATTAAGCAATTTAAATATTAATGTTCAGATTATCTATTTGAGTGGCAGTTTGTCTGAATTCATCGCTTATAGATCTCTTCAAAAAATCCAATTTTGCATTTTCTTGTAGGGTACATTTTAGTAAAGATAATTTATGCACGTTCTCCTTATAAAAACTATACCACTTTATGGTATATGGAATTTGGTGTTGGTCAAAACTCCAATATTATCCATATTAAACTTGCTTATTCCCAAAAAAGTCTTCGGTTCAACAATAACATTTATTACTAGCAATACTGCTTTTGCTAGAGATTTTGACTTTGAGTTGACTATAGTTGACCGTGTACTAACCTCATATAACCGAGGAGATGAATTCTTTATTGAATAGTACTTTATGTTAATTGCTTCAACTCAGATCCAACCATAGGTACTTGATGAATTGCCATGCAACTCTTTAACTATAATCAAAGTTGAGTATTCACATTGAAGTTCCTCCCTATTCTCAAGTCGAGGGAACCGTGTAACATCATCACACTAAGATTTCATGTTTGACCTAATTGTTATCAGCTAACATGAAACTCTCGGATAAGTCATTCCATAGTTATCCAATAACTATAAGTATGAAACTAATTGATGCCCTTAATTAGTAGGCATGAGTAATACATTGCTCAATAATTGGAAAGCATTATGCACTCTAGTCTCAGTGGATGAATCGATATCCTTTTCACGAAACATCTAGACCAGAAATATTTAAAATAAAAACTCGTTCTATTTAATGATTAATTACTCATGATTGCAACTATATTCCCATTACATTTATTTAAGAATTTTATTCTTGTATAATTTAAATTAATTATTGAATTAATTATGTGTAATATAAAAAAGTACACAAAACAAAATAAACACTTTTACGACGAACAAGACTGACTATAAAGTTAGACATATGTGACCGAGAGAGTTAGAGGTATGTTCTAGGGGGAGCTATGTAATTTATTACATACATTAAACTTGTGACCAATCTTGTTCATAATAGAGGTGTTTATTTTCTATTATATATTTTTTGTTATATAATGATGTAATTAGTTAAGTAATTGATTTAAAGTATATAAATGAGAAAATCATTAAATAAAATGTTATGTCGTTGTAGTTGCAAATAGTTACAATTGGGTGTAATTGATCATAGTATAAAATAACATTTTATATTAAATATGATAGACTTAAGGATATTCTCAAGGGGCAATCATATAACTTACTATATATATATCTAATTCGATAACCAATTTTCTTTGAAATAGAAGGTGTTTTCTTTCTATTATATACCTAATATAATGTGTTATATTAATTAATTAGTTTAATTAAAAGTATATTTGTCGAAAATCCGTAAATGATATGTTTTGTGATAATAGTTTCAAAGTGTTTAAATGTAAGTAATTTATTACAATGAAAACAAATATAACATTTTAGATATTTCAAGTCAAGATCATCGAGATTGGGTATCAATGTATCTGTTGAGATCGGAGTGCGCTCTGCAAATTTTGAGCAGTGAATTACCATGACCGCTAGGGCATATAGGGATTATGTATCGATAGTTATTGGATAATTGTGGAATGACTCACTCGGTAGTTTTCTACCGATTAATAAGATCAAATAGAAAAGATCGATGTGATTGATTTACATAGTTCTCTCGACTGGAGAATACTATGGATCTTAAATATGAAAGCTTCTATTTCATTATAGTAAATCATGGCATGGGATTCATCAAGGGGTTATAGTTGAATCGAGTGGAAGTATTGAAAGTGAAGCACCGTTCAAGAGAGGATTCACCTCCTCGGTTACACGAGGTTCGTATCACAGTCAACTCAAGTCAACTGAAAGTTAAAGTCTTTGGACAGAGTAGTTCAATTAATAGTAATTTTTATTACCGAACAAAGGAGTTTATGTTCGGACTATAGAGTTGAATATGGACGATATTGGAATTCTGACCATTACCGAGTACCATATGCCCAAAGTGAAATAGTTTTGACGAAGAGAATTGGTGTAAGTAAAGTCATAACCAATGCTTAACAAAGTAAAATGGGACGATACCAAAATCAAGAAAGCGATAAATTTGGTCAAAATATCACACTACCTGCTATGTGATGTGTGAACGTTAAAATTCGAATACTTCGATATTAACCGCCGAGCAAATTTACACCTTACAAGTAACACAACCGAAATTATGAATTCTCTTTTGACCAACTAGTTTAATTAGTTTATAATTGTTATAAATTAATTAATATTTATGAAATATTAATTATAAAGTTTTGAATATGACTTGAAGAATAAATATTTTGAATTTATTCATGATAGTAATAAATATATCGATCGATATACAATATCAATAAGCAACTAAATTAGATTTTATTAAATAATATTTCTTTGGGCTTAAATAGGATATTCGCCCATGATGATGGGTTGGTAATTTCGGCTATAATGAGGGCTGTAGAGGGCAGCTCAAATAGGTTAGAGATGTTAGAATTGGGTGGCTTAGATTTAGTGAGAATTAGTATGTGATGTGATCCATTATTTTCTTTCTTCCATCCACTATCTAAAAATCTCTAACCCTAATGGGAAAAAAAATCTTTATTTCCGTCCATTGCTGGCCAATTTCATCCCGAGGAGATCAAGCAAATCAAACTCAAATCAATTCAAAAGACAAGTGCTACTTGATGGCCAAAGGTCTGCAGTTCAAGTAGCAATCTGCTGAATCAGAAAACATTCAAAGGAGAGAGATTTTGATATTACAAGATATGCCTCAAGGAATTGGTTTTAGGCATGTTTTTACTATATTATATAGCTTAAAATTTCTAGATAACATTTATTATTCACTTATATTATTATTAGTATATTGTTAGTTAGGTGACGATTCATTTATGCATTGATGTCATCACATACTAGATTGGTTATATGTATGTAATCATTTAATTATATTTTACATATAGATCGGATATGCACAGACGAATATTTAATTATAATAATTATTATTTTGTTAATTATTCTGTATATATAACTATATCATTTAATTATACTTACATGGTTTGTATTTGATTATGACATCATTTTATGGTAATAATTGAACATATATGTTTTATTATTATAAGTTTACAACAATTATAATTTTTGATAGTTGTAAAATATTTTGATAATCATTTACTATTATTTAATGTAATTTAAATCAATATACTATCTAAATGATTAATATAAAATAAAACATTTCAAAATTTAAAATTTAAATTTTATAAAATTATTTTTTCATGAAATAAGCATTCTGCCAAGAAATTAGAATTAAAAATCATTTTTTCTATTTTTTAAAATTATCATAATATACGGCCAAAAAATAATAAATTAGTAAAAATAAATTTTGATGAAGAAAAAATATGAAAAAACAATTTCAAGCCTAAAATATCATATTGAATTTCCCAAAAGTTTAAACTTTAAATAAAATGCTTCAAAAATATTTTAATTAATATTTTATTAATTTTCTTTAACAAATCAATTTATTTATATTTGAATATAATAAAATTTTATCGTGCGATGAATATGATCTAGAACTGTTTAAAAATAAAAATTAATTTTTTAATTTATAGATCAGACACATATTTAGATATTATAAGTATGTTTATGGTTAAATATATATATATATATATTACTTCAATAAAATTAACTTATTTATTTATTTATTTATAAACATATATGTAGATTTATAATAATTATATAAACAAGAAGTATAAATACATACATATATTTGTACAACGTACAATACATGTCAGATGAGCTAGCATGTCTAATGAGATGTAAATCCCAACATCTATACATGGATATGTTATATCTTGTATGGAATATTACATTATACATGCACACACATACATATACGTATTTTATACAAGTTTGTATATTTAAATGTATAAAACATAAATCAAACAGAATTGTATATAATATATTGCTTTAAATAAATTAGAGATTCTTTTAAATAAAATTTAGAAATATTCAAAATAAATTAAACTTCATAGGACCAATATAAATCCAATAAGATTTTTTTTGGAAATTCGCCCATAACTTCTACTACAGGCTGGCCCATTTCCAACAAAATATACCTAGTCAAGATGCATGGAATAGCTCTCCAAGGGAAATAGTTATTTGCGTAGTATAGAAAGAAATGGTTGTTTAGGAGAAATAGTCGTTCTTCAGTGATGCATGGAATGATTATTCTAAGGAAATGGATGCTGCTTTAGTAATGTGGAAATCATTGTTCTTATCGACTGCGTGTAGGATTGTATATAGCGCATGATAGAATATAACATAACCTTAATCGAGTAATCAACCATGTTATAGTGTTGATATTGCCCCTTAAGTGCAAGTTGGGTAGGTTAAGGTATGTTTACACAAATGTTAGTAGACACTAATGATGTTTTACCAACATTTTTGTAGTATGTATGAGAAAGACGTGTTTCACTCACTTAGATGTATGCCAGATCCTCTCCATGTTGTTTTTGGATATGTTATCGACAGGTTGATAAAGTATGGACGAGCCGATATAGTTGATGTCGAAGGTGTGAATGGCGTAGTTATTCCCTAATATACATATTATACACACACACACTCCATCTGTCGGTATATTGTGACGATGTGGATTAGGATTGATTGTGCAGATATGACTATTGTGGTTAGACTGGTTTGAATATATGACTTTTTATAAGTGTTGTGAGATCCAAAAGATATAGTTAGAATCTATTTTCTTTCTTGCTCACATAGCTTAATGATCCGTTGTTTTCTTATTTCTTGGTTTGGACGTCGATTCAGACGTTAAATCAGACGATTGATAACGGCTAGTTGTTACACTTATCCTTTTAATTTGAGGCAACAAACTTTGGTAAGGCTAGTGTGAGAAAATATTTTACATGTTTGATTGTCTTGAAGTGATGTTTATGTAATATTTCAATGGTTCATGCATACACTTTAGGAAGAATGACTAAATAATTTTTCAAAGAATGAATACGGTAAATTTGGAGGAAGCATCATGTTTCTATTGAATCATTATACGTACCATTACTTATGACATGAGTAGGCACACTCATACGCCTATCGTGAACATCGAAATTGCTATAGACTAATAGTGTATAATCAAAGAGAAGAAGGCATATTTGTTTTGGACCTAAAATTGTTAAGAAATTATTGCAAAACTCATAGGCTTCGGCCACAGTTAACAATGATAATCACAGAATCATCATCACCGATGCCTGAAAACCTTCAACTCCTACTGCTGTTACCAATCGCTTGAGCTAATGGTTATATCAACAAGAGAAAGATTTTTGATTTTTTTGTTAATAGATTTACTGTAAAATTGTAATAAGAGAGCATGATCGCAAGAGGTGACACACTAGTGACACGATCTATGAGCATGAAAGAAATGAGTATGGAGTGGGTTTTAAAGCAAAGCACAACTATAAGGAATGGGAGTGGTGTCAATTCATTGTTACTTTGTTAGTCACCTTCAACCTTTTCATTTTTTAATATATGACGACAATAGTAAATCCTTCTGTTTTGGAAATGAATAACATTGATTGCATTATTTATATTTTTGAATAAAATAAAACCTTTAAATGGTAAATACGATTCGATTTCATAATTTGCTGAATTTGAATCGAGTATGATTCGAGTAATTGAATTGGTATTGTAGTTGTGTTCCATTGGATTGTAATTGAATTAAAATAAATTATGATTGATAAAAAATTAAATTGTAAATTGTAATTGAGTTTAATTATATTGAGTTAAATAGAATTGAGTTGAATGAGTTATTATATGTAAAATGCTAGTATTTTTTCATTAACAATACAGTCCTATATCTCAATTTGAGGTAGAATTAGGAAATAAAATCCTGGATATCAAAATAGGAAGAGAAAACAACACAAAGATGATGAAGAAAAATGATTATTAGTCTCAATTCCAAACTTATTTCAAGCAAGTCAAAAGAAATCTTGAACTTAAAATTTCAATCAAGTTGAAGAAATAAATTTTGAACATGATGATATTGATTCTGATATCGAGATCAATAACGGTAAGAGCCTACAAATGAGAATGTTGAAGTAGAAATTGAAGATCAACATGTTATAGAAGCTGTAGAGGAGGAGAATAATGTATAATGTTAATGTTGATGTCAATGATGAAGATGTTGAGGATGTAGTTATAATTGATCTTGAAAAAGATCTTGATATCCATCATGATCCGGGACTATGGGAAGAATAGCCAACACCAAATAATTATGCTAACTCACATGACCACATTAAAATTGCAAAAGAAAACAATGTGTTCCTAAGAAACAACATTGATGGTAGATACTTTATTTCTAAATGTTACATTAGGAGCTATCCACGTGGAGAAGTGCATGAAAGAACATAGCTTGTCTATTCGAAAGAATATGATAAAGTATATTGTTTTAGTTATAAGTGGTTAATACCTCAATTATTGATTTTGATGATAACAACCTTGATAATAATATTACATTCATATAAATAATGGGAACTAATATATTGCCAAGTTATATAGTATATAGTGCAGGATATTATACAGGTGTTGAATCGAAAACTGTATAATATAAAGACTCAAATGGACATGGAAACTCATGGATATAAAGATCAAGATATGAAGATCTCAAGACTATGATAAAGTTAATAGAGTCGTGGAATACTGTTAAAGTCTCCGATAGCAATCTTCGATCTCTGTTTCTCATTCTCTAATTCTTATCTTCAAAACAAAAAACATTTTTAAAATATATTTAGAAATATTTATAAAAGTTTTTCAAAGGTTAAAATACATAAAAACTATATTTAAACTATTTTACAAAGTATCAAATTATTTTACATAATATAGGATTTTCAAAACATTTTAAAATTAGCAAGTTTTCAAATTACACTAGCCTATGCCAACATATAGGTAGATGATATGTCGACATACATGCCTCAATTTTAAAATTCAAATTTTGAAATGAAGTGTCTATTTGTCGCAGCTCTTCGCGAATGGACATGTCTGTTTATTCTCTATATATAAGAGGTTTTCAAGCGAATTTTCAACAACTACTTTCTTATTATCTTGTCTTCTCTTACTTTGCCAAAATTTCTAGTGAAAAATATATTCAAGTCTTCTCAAATTCAACCAGAATTAAATCAATCTTCATTGTATTGATTTTCTACTATTTACTTTTTGATTTCAATCATCTCTCCCTCTCAATCAAAGATCAAAGCGTTGTCCAAGAGGTTATACGATTCACCATAACCAAGGATCAAGGAATTGTCTTTGGAAAAACTATCAATCTCTTGTTGTATTTGCTTAGGTGTGACCGTAGCTCGTTCAAATCAATTGGGTGTGCTTGGTAACCCGAAAATCCGGGAGGATGTGCTTGCAGCCCATCCAAATCAAGTTGGTGTAGCCTGAGCTCAGAAAATCAGGAGGGTGTGTCTCATAGCCTCAGAATCAAGATTGTAAATGAGTTTGCCAACTATATGTTTAATGATTGGCATTTGAAAAGAAATATGTACAAGCAATTGTACGGGACTGACTGTAGGGTAAATCTGAACCACTATAATAATTCTGGTGTGATCTCTCTGATTCTTTACTTTTTACTTTACTGTATTTTTAATTATCTGTGTTTGCATCTACATTTGTTGATTCTGCATTGCTTAATAATAGTCTTGAAATAATTTTAAAAAGCTCATAAAAATTAAAAAACACTATTCATTCCCTCGTCTGGTGTTTAATTATCCTTAAGATCCATAATTTTGCCACTACATTTGTTATCAGAGCACTAGGTTTCAAAAACTCATAATTTGATTTTTGAAAAGCTTAAATGGCTAGTGATATTTTGAATAATTTTGCAAAAAAACAATTTTGCGAAACCAATATGTTTTTAGAAATTAATTGTTTGGAAAAGTCATTTGATTTCTTGGAAAGATATGATTTTGAATTGCAGGAACAAGTTTATTATATGGCTGATGGTAAACAGATACTTGAAAATCAAACATCACAAATCAAGAAGGACAAGTGGATACTATATAGTGGATGTTTGAGACACATGACTGAAAATTCAGAGATTTTGAAAGATTTAGTCTATAATGATGTGCATTAGTAAACTGCGAAGACAACTCAAAAGGATATGTGATTGGCATCAATAATGTTGGTAACTCTAAAACTCCTACCATTTCTAATGTTTTTCTAGTCAGGAATCTAAAACATAACTTGTTTAGTATCAATCAATTGTGTGATAAGGGTTTTAAAATTTAGTTTGAAAAATATAACTGCCATATCGGAGATAACGAGTCGAACATTATCATTGAAGGTATTAGAAAATGAAACATCTATCTTTTAAGTACGAAAGCGCCCAATAAAAATTTATGTCTTTTGGATGAATCTAATAACCCTTAGATTTGACACAAAAGATTTGATCATTTGAATTTTAAACACCTTTATGAAGTTTTTAGATACTAACTCGTTAGGGATCTTCCTAAAATAAGTTTTAATGTCAATAATTTATGTGACATCTGTCAATTAGTAATACTTCGTAAAAGCTCTTTTCAATATAGAGATATGAATTTTATTTCTCATCATTTTGAACTTCTTTACTTAGATCTTTTCGAATCTTCACAAATACAATCAATAAATCACAATAGATATATCTTTATAATTGTTGATGATTTTTATAAATTTACATGGACGATTTTCTTGAAACTTAACAGTGCATTTTAAATATTTAAAAATTTTAGTAAAAGTATTCAAAATCAAATGTCAACTAAAATTAACACAATTACGAGCGATAATGGAGGAGAATTTGAACATGATCTTTTTGGAAACTTTTGTAATAAGAAAGGAATAACTCATAATTTTTCTTTTTCAAGAACACCTCAACAAAATGGTGTAGTAGAATGTAAAATAGAACTATACAAAAATGTGCTAAAACAATGTTAAATGATAGAAGTAACAAAAATTTGGGCTGAAGCGGTCGCTACGGCTTGTATTTTAAATAGAATTTTAATATGATATTTAACAAAGAAAACTCCATATGAATTATTTTATAATAAAAAGCCTAAAGTATCATACTTTAGAGTTTTTGGTAGTAGATGTTTTATACTAAATACAAAGGATAATTTGGATATATTTGATGCTAAATCAGATAAAATATTTTTATTAGTCATTCAAATAGAAGTAAAGCTTATAGAGCTTTTAATACCAGAACTAACACCATTGAAGAAAATTATATGTTTCATTTGATGAAAATTTAATAATCTATAATACCAGTTTTGATGAAGAAGAAAATGTTTATAAAACTAGTAAAATTACTAATAATGAAACCGCTAATGATGAAAATAATAATAATTCTAGAAATTATATCCAAACAAAAGAACAAACTATTTGAAAGATCACCCTATAGAAAATGTTCTAGGAAATATAAAACTGTTGTAAAAACAAGAAGCCAATTTAATAAAATGAGTAATGTTTCTTTTGTCTCAAATATTGAACCTAAAAATCCAAAAGAAGCGTCATTAGACGATCTTGGATTCTTGCTATGCAAGAAGAACTGAATCAGTTTACTTGATGTTTGAGAATTAGTCCCTGGACCTGAAGATACGTCTGTAATAGGAGTTAGATGGGTATATAGAAACAAAATGAATGAATAAGGAGAAGTTATCGAAAATAAAGCACGTTTAGTTGCTCAAGATTATAGTAAAAAAAGGTATAGATTTTGATGAAATTTTCACTCTTGTAGCCGGATTGGAGGCTATCAAAATTTTACTTGCTTTTGAATAGTAACTTTAAATTATTTCAAATGGATGTTAAAATTGCCTTTTAAAATGGATTTATTAAAGAAGATGCCGAGTAAGGAATAAATTCGTTAACCTTAAAAGTTTGTAGAAGTAGTGTTAATTCCAAAAGAGGCCTTGTTGTGGCTTGTCGAAGTCATCAAGGAGAAGTACGTGTCCATACCAATTTTGCGTTGGGTCATCAAAGTCAAGTAGGCATCATAGACGATTCAAGTCAATAGGAAAGTTAAGGTACAAGTCAATATGCATGTCGATATTCAAGTCAATATGCTCATCAATTCTCAAGTCTAAATTCAAAGTCAAATGAATATGCAAGTCATAGGTTCAAATCAAGTCAATATTCTATGCAATTGTTCAATATACAAATCCTTATGCGTACAAAGTTCAAGTATTACAATCGGCAAAAATTCCCAAATTGATCTATGGTTTGCAAAGTTGAAAATTCAAGAAGTGGGAAGAGAATGAATTCATTCCTAAAATAGCACCCCCTAGGTTCATATTTATAGAAGAAAAGAGGCATTGCTTTTGACGTCGACAAGCTTCAGCAATAGCTTCAATAATAATGTAGGCAATGGCTTTGGTGACTTCGATGTTGAATAGCATTGGACTTTGTCTTTACTTCTTTCCTGGAGAAATTTGGCAATAATGAACTATAACATTGATGGCATTTATCATGATGGTCAATGTCCCTCATGAACGGGTGATAACACCATCTTGGATCAATGAATGTATGAAGCAAGAACGTAGCGTTGGTAGCTTCATGGACATTGACCGCATTAACTATCAGCGCCGCTTGTATAGACACACGGTGCCCTCCAAATGTTGATGAGATGCATTGTATAAAAGATGAAGTGCAGTGTGATCATTAGTGAAGTCAATAATGGACAATTCAATTTCGATGATGTCTTTAAGAGCTGCGATGTTAGGATAGAAACATTGTTATTAGGGATGTAACAACATTACTTATACACAATGATTACAAGCAGCATCAGTGATTAGTGGAGTCAATAAGAGGTGGCATCGATTAAGCGTGCCATCAACCTTAGCTTTGTTGATATGCGGTAATGCTTGATTGATGACGTCGTGTAGCTTCGATTTTAACCTCATAAGAGGTCTGCGACTTTGATGGGGATCGACACCATCATTCCTTTAATGAAGTTCTCTATTGACTAGTGATGGATGTATTAAACAGCTGTATTAGTGAAGGTCGATGTCAACCACAGGCAGTGTAGATGATGTGCGACATTCTTGGCTCCTTGCGTTGTTTGCCTTCGAGGTCAATGATGGCGATAACACTTTTATAGACATCAGCACTATTGTTTCTGGCACTGCTTATTGTCGTGGTCAATTTGTACTGCAAAATTCTTCAATAACAATTATAGTAGTAACATTGCCCCCCTCCCGGTGTGTAGAAGAGCCATTGACTTTTTAAGTCAATATTGCTGACATCAACCTTCTCGCCTATAGGTCTTCTTATGCCAATCTCATCGTTTATTTAAAATCAATCTAATGGCCATCGTATGCCAGCTTCTTCCCATAAATACACAAGCTTCCACTCCTTTCTACTTTTCTTGCAACTGAGAACTCAAGCACGGAATGAGAAACTGTTAAGAAAATTTTAACTTCTTTAACCGCTAATCAGCCAATTCTCACTCAGGTATGATTTTTTATTTAAATCTACTTAATCGAGAAGCCAAATCAAATGATTGGGCCTTAATATTGCTATTAGAGTTTGATTCGGAAGTCTCGTTAATTTCAATATGGTTATCAATGGGTTAAGGATTGAGATTGTAAAATTGTTATGGCTGGATGTCTTATGTTTCTATTAATCTTTGAGTTAATTAGTTATTCATTGATATTGACATGAACGTTTGGGATTTTTAATTTAATGATGAAGAGGGTTCCTTGTTAAATCCGGATCCACTTCCATCTAAATTCGGATTCACTTTCATTTTAACTTGTTTTGGTTTCGACACGCATGATACCCTTAGAAAATTTAATATCGATTTCAAAATGCATGTGATTTCAAAAGTTTTGTGTGTGTGTAAGCTTTGAATGCGTACAATATCACATGAATGTGATTTCAAGCATATGCAGTTTCAAATATGTTAGGTTTCATGCCTATAAAACCGTGAATATATAAATTTCACATATGTATGCGTTCTCGAACATAAACAGTCTCATATGTATAATTTTGAAAACTGTATCGGGTTTCTTATAAATGCTTTCGAAACATGTAAAATTGATTTCAAGAGCATATGGTTTTAAAAAGTGTAATAAGTTTCATATATCTTTCCAGTTTTGAAAATTTACATATTTCTCATATGAAATGTATCAAGTTTTAAAATGAATATAATTTCGAGTATAAAAATTTCAAACTTTGAATATAAATTGTTTGATATGACATGGCTTTACACACATTGATTTTAGTTCCGTAAATATAGTTTGATATATAAAGTCTACTTACAAATATAAGAGCCCGTTTGGTTTCATTTTGTATTTTGAGTTTTGTGTTTTCAACTTGCACTAGGAAATAACAAGAAATGAGAGAAGAAGATTTATAATTCTTAGCCATTGGGACGACCAACGGACAACGAAGGAGTTAGATTGTTCTTCATATTTTTGTTATCTTTCGAAACGCGAAAAACAAAATAAACTTGTTTACTATTTTATATGCTAATTTCATTTTACAAAATTGTTTGTTTTCAACAATACATACAACAATCGTTTTTTTGTATAGATGAAAACACAAAACTAAAAACAATAAGCCAAACGGGGCCAAAGCTTCAAACGAGTATAAGCACCCAGATTTCATAAGTACATGAAGATTTCAAATAAATATAAATGTCAGATTTTGGAAGTACAAAGTCTTTGAGTAAGTCATGTTCTTGAAAAGGTACAAGTTCTGAGCACATGTAGCTTTGAATATATATAATTCATATAACTTCATATATACGAGTTTCAAAGATATTTGATTTTTAGAATATACAGTTTAACATGTATGAATATCAAAGCATATTTAATTTTAAAGAATTGGTGACTTAAAATAGTTAACTTGCAACATATGTATCAAGCTTTAGTAGTTAAGATCTGAATACACATATGAAATCCATGTCAAAAGATTCCAAACGTGTATATATGTATAAAATTTTGTAAATATACACTAGTTAACGTAAGTATATACAAAGTCTTGGATATACAAGATCTCATATGCATGAGTACCAAGTTTCAAATAAGTACAAGCGTTTTCTTTAAAAAGTACAAGGACTTTAATATATATGATCAGGCTTTAGATGAATACGAATTTCGACGTGTCAAATTTCTGTATGTATATATTTATCTAATTTCCTATATATAAATGCCAGTTTCATATACATCTTGGATCCCAAATATACAAACTTTAAATATACATATAAGTCCGCAAATGTACATATTTCGAAATGAGCGGGCCTTTAAGGCATCATATAAATAGCTTTGAATATGTATAGGCTATTGAGAGTATGAAATTTTAATATTTATCTGGATTTAAACATATACACATTTTATATAACAAATTTGGGTATGTAGGTATATTGATTTCAAATTAGTTTTAACTATATACGATTTCGAAAAAAATATTAATTTTGAGTGTCATTAGTTTTCATGGCATAAAGCTCTATACGTGATTGTGAATATCTCGGGTTTTTAGAAAGAATAACTGATTCAAAGAATGATTTGAAGAATTTACAAATTTTGGAGACAAAGGATGACGAAGTTAATGATTTCCAAAATTTATGCGTCATCATGTTTTGAAACCAATATATATTAGGATGAAATAAAGGCTAATTTACTATGAATGAACATCCACGTAACTATGGACTTCTTACCAAAATTTAACGGGAATCTCCCTTACCAGACAATGCTCCGATCCCTTATGACAGATGAATTTCGGTGATTCTTATGATCGGAGGAAATTTAGGTGTTCTTATTGGCATATAACTTTTTGGTTTTCTGTGTCAGACGACTTTATGACCTTCTCTTAAGAAGATTTCTAGTTCTCTATGGAAGAGGATAGTTTAAATATCCAGGATAAAACGGTATTCTATCTCAAGGACCAGATTTATATAGTAGATTTCTTTATGAGCTTTTGAATCACTATCAATCCTCCATGACAGGCCAATTTATGAAAAAAGATATATATTCAAAATCCTCCCAACAAGGAGTTTTACTAAAAAAGTTTTGCCTAACAAATCTGTGAGGAAAACATTTTAAAATAAAAAATTATTACGAGCTACCTTATGGATCAGGGAAAACATATATTTATCTATTTCAAGGTTGGTTTATAATCGTTTACAAAACATTATGATCCAAAATTTGCTAACATGAGCATTCCCTAAATTTTTAGAAATAACTAAAGAAAAGAAACCTATACGTATTTTGCAAAAAAAGTTTTTAGCGACACTTTGCTAAACGGCCAAACAGCCGAATGGAACTACTCCGTTGAATGGTCAAACAGCCAAACAAAACTACTCTGATGAATAATCAAACAGTTGAACGAACTACTCTATTGAACCGTTGAACAACAGAATAGCTGAACGATTGAACTTAACTACTTTGCTGAACAACTGAATGGATGAATGAAACTAATTTGCTGAAGGCTAAATGGAACTACTTTGCTGAGCGGTTGAATGGATTAACAGAACAATTTTGTTCCAATATAAAACTAAATGTAGCCCGAACAGTTGCAAGGGGCCTAAATCACTAGTAAGGGGTCTAAACCACTAATCAAACTCGTAAGAGAGTAACCTGATCAACGGTAAAGGATCTAAATCACTAGTAAGGGGCCTAAATCACTAGTCAAGTACGAAAGAAAGTAATATAAATCACTAAGAAAGGACTAAGATGTCTAAATAATATTTTTGACATTTTTAGCCTTTTGAGCTTCCGTTTGAGAAACTATTGTTATTAATTGATTTCTTAAAGCAAATGTATAATTTTGATTTATATAGGTAATATGAAAGTATATACCAATATATAGTTCAATTAAATTCAAAGAGGATTGCTTAAAATTAAGGTTGAATTTGAAGTTAACAACGGAAACTGCCATGTTTGACAAGAAAATAGGGCTAGCAAGGAAGTCTCGATAAGGATTGAGCAATGTAAATGAATGATTGGTTTTCCCCTAAAGAGTAAAAATCTTCTTTTATATAAGAAGGGAGGTAAATATTATCTATATAATTTCCAAAGGTACGGGCAAAGGAATCAATGTCGAAGTTAACGATTCATGTCGAAGATTAAGCCTCAAAATGCTAAGGTAGGGGAATAATCAGTATCGAAGCTGTGCCGCTAATAACGTCTATGCCGCATTCAATCAATGCCGCGTATATCTCATGCCACATGTCATCAGAGTTACATTCTATCAACATCGAACATCATCATGCTGTGCTTCATCAATATAAAGTAAGAGAAAGGTCACCGCGCTTCATCCTAATAGAAGCCAGCAATGGCGACGCCCCTCATTGATACCGCCTCTCCTTCATGCCGTATCCCTTCAATGTTGCTTCTCATGTAATATTTCTATTCAGTATCGAACTTCAAGTGATGTCACATTTTATTCTATGCCATGCTGTGTATTATTCGTGTCACACCATGCCGCAGGCCATCTAGTCCACAAAGAACATTGATTGAAAGCATGTCGATGTCGAAAGCCGTGTAACAAAAGGAGGATTAGAGTCATTTACAAGAGAAAAATCTATAGGGTTTGGTGAATTTTTCATCACAAAGCTTCAAAAGTCCTCACATTCCTTCACATGTTCCATGGTACCATAAGTCTCACATTGCCAATTGGAGCAAGCGTACTTCCTTCCAATCACTATAAATAGAGATGCACCCTTAATGGAAAGGGCCATTAACTTCTTTCCCTCTCTAAACACATTTTCATAGGAAAAGGCTAATGAAGTAGAAAGAGATATATTTGTCAATTAGGGCTTAAACAATTAAGAAATTGCATATTTGCACATCTTGCAACATATTCATGATTGAATAAAGGACTAGACTTGCCTATTTACCTATTGACTATAGGACTTGCCTATTTTATCTTTTGAACTTATGGACTATGATTTAAACGAACTTGTAATTCATACTAAAACCAAAGTGTATATTTGAAATTTCTTCGAATAAGCCACTTTTTATAACCCTTTGGGTGTTGACAAAGAAATTCGTTAACAATGTTTTTGTAGAACAACCCCCACTTTTTGTAGATGAAAATCCACCTAATCGAATTTATAAATTAAAGAACTTTATATGATCTAGAACAAGCTCCTAGAGCATGGTATGATAGAGTAAAATCCTATTTATTACAATTTAATTTTGAAATTGGAAAGGTAGATTGCAATCTACTTACTAAAATAATAATAATGATGTATAGCTTATACAAATATAAGAAGATGATATTATTTTTGGATCAACAAATGAGAAACTAAATAAAGAATTTCAAATATAATGGCCAAGTAGTTCGAAATGAGTCATGCGAGAATAAACATTCTTTTTAGGACTATAAATGAGACAACTAAACAATAAAAAATTTATAAGCCAAGAAAAATATGCCAAAGACTTAATTAAGATATTTGATATGTCAAACACTAGTGGTGAGCAAACTCCCATGAAAACTAATGGAAACTAAATAAGGAAGAAAACTCAAAAGATGTAGATCAAAGATTATATAGAGCTATGATAGAATCATTACTCCATATAACTGCCAGTAGAACATATATAATGCATATTTTTTTGTCTATGTGGAAGATATCAGTCTCAACCTAAAGAAACACACCTAAAATTAGTAAAAAGGACATTAAGATGTGCGAACAATTCATTAGACTATGGACCTTTTGTTTTTAAAATGGTACTTTATATACAACATATCACCGAGGCAACATATCACACAGCAATAAACGTCCGAATCACGCTATGCAAGTTTTGACCTTGTGATCTCTCGCACAAAGCCGAATCACTTAACCACTTGGACAATGGTTCTTTTCATGGACCTTTTTTTATCCAAAAGAAGATTATTTCGATTAAATCTCATACAGTGAGGCCGACCATGCTGGTTGCAAATCTAACCGAAAAAGTACCAATGGAATGTGTCACTTTTTAGGACATTCACTTGTTTCCTGCTTTAGCAAAAAGAAAAATTCTACATCTTTGTTCATAACAGATGTAGAATATATTTTAGTCGTCTTAGCTTCTTCATAGGTTAAGTACCAGAAAATGAACTTTTAGTGGCATTAAATAGTAGCACTTGAACATGAAATGCTGCTTTTGCACTTGGTCTAGTATAATTGTAGCGTTTTACTTTTAAAAACATGTTAATATACATGGGCGGGCTGATTTTTTGCATTCCCTCATATTTTCATCTCGTTTTGTTCTCTATCCAAAGACAAAATAAAACACTAAACCAAATTCTCAATTTCCAACTCCACCCGATTTGGCATGTTCTCTTGGAATCTCAATCTCGCCTCGTTTCCTTCATCTCCAGCATAATCAACATTGGATCTCCTAATTTGTAAACATTTTCTTTACTTCTCAACTTATCTGAACCCTAAATCTTCTCAAACTTAATTTTATTTTCATGTCTGGCGTAGTTTTATGCAGAACTAGTCTCCTCTAGAAAGTCATATCATAAGGCCAGTAAGGTTTATTGTTTGTATTAAAAAAGCTGGGATTGTGTGTTGATTGTGGGAAGACTTCAGGGTTTGTTGTTATATAAATTGGTTGATATTGTGTTGTTTTTTAGATCTTAGTGATGAATATTATGTTTTTTTGAAGTTTCATGCACTCAACTGTTGGATTCCACCAAAATGTGCTAGAATTCCTCTTTGTTATGCACTTGGTTTGGGGTTGTGTGTTGGTTTTAGGAATATCCCTCATTAGATTCCACCAAAGTCTTTCAGTCTATAGCACCACACATATTAAAATACTAAAGTCGAGCCACTTTATTTTTGGCATCTTTCTTTGATTGTTTTCTTAAGATTGTCCAGTGATAAGATGGTTAAAAGCATTAATTATGAATATGGATAATGTAGCAACTAACTTGAACAATAAAAGAATGTAGTATGATTAGAAACTTTAAAGAAATTGTTATAACCAAAATTAATAATAATATTTGAGATATATTTTGTATTTTTATGAAAAAATGATTGTAACTAAAGTTGTTCAGAATGTAGAGAATTATATACGGTCATGTAATAATTTCCCTTAAAACTCATAAGCAGACTGGGTCGACACTCTTTTACACAACTTATATTGCTCAATGTTAGCACTATCATTTAGTAACTTATTTTCAAGATAAGAATGAAAAAGGGCTAGAGATACATAAAGGTGTTAAAATTTTACAATAGAATAAACTGATAAAATGCAAGAGATATAATACGATGCCAACGTAAAAAGATCGAACCCAATTGCTTTAGTTGCTCCTAACAAACTTAAATATTAAGCAACGATAAAGAGTATAAAATATTTTGGAATGTTAAAGGAAGGAATTGAATCTGAGTTATTATAACATTAGTTGGATTGGATGTTGGAAAATATTTCTCGCATATATAATATAATATACACTCAGAAATAGATGTTGTGGTGGCATCACTATGAATATCGTTTCGGTACATGTTAATCTGAACTAAGTCCCCATGAATTTCAAGCTGATTTGCTAATTTTTATATGTTAGTTATCCTGTGGTTACTAGTATATTAATGTGACAATAAAGCTTTACCTACATGATGATCAAGTTTATCTCAGTTTTAGAATTTCCTAAAAAGCTTCAACATATTTTTCTCCTCATAAATTGCTTGATGACTCGGTTGATTTGAAACCGAGTAGTACTTCTTCTTTCCCTAGAGTCCCTGGTTCTCAAGGGCAATGAATGCTTGACAGTCGATAATAGAACCAGGGGTATACTTTTCTATATTGGTTATACAACAACTGAACTTCTAATTGGCATTTTGGTTGCTTTCAAAATAAAATTTTATATTTCTAAGGCTGATAATATGTGAGCAGTCTTGGCCTGTAAAATTGGAATTCAATATTGTTTATTAATGCATTTTGGTACAGAAAATCTGCTCGTATGATATGTCGATGCTCTGTATATTAATTTACTAAGATATGTCAATGTAGCATATGAGCACTTTGCTTCAACGAAGTCTGGCATGTTATTTTATGTGTGTGTGTGTGTTCATCTATGAATACCAAAACATGACATGTCAACTCTATTTTTCTTACAAGGATAGTGTTTTCCTTTGTATACAAAAGTGCATGTATATAGATCATTATATGAATTAACTCTACGAATGCTAGAATAGTCAAACTCTCTTAATATTAAAACCGGGCAATCTCATATAAACTCTATGAATATTAGAACAGGACAGTCTAACTCTATGAATATTAGAACTAGAATTCGAACTCTTTAAGTAGTTCAATTTATTTAAATAGTGCCAACATTTTGAGAAATAAAAGTATTAAACTTTATTATGACCTTATTCTTAACACATTCAAGCAGTTCATTGTAAAAGTATGCAAACCAATGAGACTAATTATTTCTGGACATAGAAATGAATATCTACTGCACAATTTCATTCATTAAACTCTGTTATCTTAAGATTGAGTTGTTACCACATCTCAATGGGTCTCTCAACTGTCAATGTTCTCATAACCTTGTTTGCATATACTGGTAAATTTCCTCGAAGGATAATCAATTTTGATTTGATCCATATTCAATTTCTCAAGTAATTAGAAACATTACTACTTGATCCATCTTCACTTTGATGGCTTGGTAGAGGGTTACACATAAGATTATTACCATTGCATACTTTTGGTACCCTAAATCATCTGTGATAGAATATATTTTACATATATTCTAGACGTTAGAATATTTTATGATATTTCCTGCATTTATTCTCTGATATTTCCTGCATTTATTCTCCGATTTGACGATATCTTTATTTGAGAAATATTTATTTAGTTACCTTTCTTTTAGCAAATCAGCTGATTTGACGATATCTTTATTTATGAAATATTTATTTAGTTACCTTTTTTTTGGCAAATCAATTGGCTAATTTGTATCCTATCTTAACTCTTGTAAACCATATATATATGATTTGAAGTGGAATACAATGGCCAAGCAAATTAATTTCTACATAGATTTCTTTCATGGTATCAGAGCTATTCTCCTTACCCTAGCCTCACCTATCTTCTTCTCTGTTCTTCTGCTTCTATATTTAGTTCTTTTCCATGGCACTCGTCCATGAGCAAGCCATGTATCATTCTTGGGCTACTTTGTTTACCAATCTTGTTAGGGTTCATGATCTTTATGATCACTTGGTTCCACTAACGGAGGGAAGGCTATGGATGCCTACGTCCAGGCTAAGTCCGTTGATGCAGCACTTTGGAGGCGTTTGGATGCCGTTGTCTTGCAATGGATTTACAGCACCATTTCTTTCGATCTTCTCCTCGCTATTCTCAGACGTAATGACATGGAAGAGGGGGCATAGAACCGTCTTGAAGCTCTTTTTCAGGACAACAAAGCCTCTCGGGCTACCCATCTCAAGGAGGACTTTACAAATGCTGCTTTTGAGGCTTTCAACTCGATCGACAATTATTGTAATTATCTACAATCTCTGGCGGATAGATTGGCTGATGTTGATGCTCCGGTGACAAATGGTCGTCTGGTTTTACGTCTCACCGGGTCCTTACCAGAAGTGTATAGTGGTAAGGTGGACTATATACAAAATCAAGAACCTTTGCCATCCTTTGAGAGTTGTCGTTCAAGGATGAAAATGGCTGAGCGTACTATCAGGGCTCGTCAAGCTCGTGAAACTGGTGGTTCTGGGAGTCGGTCCAGTGGAGTTGCCATGGTTGCCACTGATTCATCTGCAAGCAATAAGCGCAACAACAATAATAAAGGGAGGAACAATTTAAAAAACAATGGGAAGAAAAAGGTCCACCAAAGCGCTAATGGGTCCAGTCCTAGTCAACTGCCATATCAGCAACACCAGTGGCAGCCACGTCAGCAGTCCCTAATGCAACAATGGCGGCAGCCTGATTAGAGAGGGTGGACTATTCCTCCTTGCCCATTTCCCGCATACTCTTGGCATCCAAGGCCCAATCCAACGGCCCAACGTCCCTCCTCTTCTAGGTCAGGCTTACTTGGGTTCAAACCTCAAACTTTCAATGTAGTTGCTCCTCCTGCTCCTAGCTACATGCCCACCGACATTGAGGCCGCTATGCATGCTCTTTCGTTCTCTCAACCAGATGTGAACTACTACATGGATACTGGTGCTACATCTCACATGACGACGGATGCAGGTATTCTCTCTTCTTATTTCAATTCAAGCAATAAGCATCATAACATTGTTGTTGTTAGTGGTCATTTAATTCCAATTATTTGTCACGGTCGCATTACATTGCCTCTACCTTATCCACTATTTACCCTAAACAATGTGTTACATGCTCCTAGGCTCATTAAAAATCTGGACTTTGTTCGTAAATTTACCACAGATAATATGGTTTCTATCTCTTTTGATCCTTTTGGTTTCTCTGTTAATGACTTACAGACGGGGAACAAACAATGAGATGCGATAGCATTGAGGGCTTATATCCACTTTTCTCCAACTATCAAGCCATTTCTTCCAACAATCATTCTGCTTTTACTGCTTTGCCTACGAATATTTGGCACATTCGTTTAGGTCATCCTGTCGATGTTATTCTTAAGTCTCTTTGTAGTAAAAAGTTTGTTGATTGTAATAAAGTTTGTAAAACATTTTGTTCTTCTTGTCCTCTTGGACAACATTCTAAGCTATCTTTTTATTATTCTGTGTCATATACTTTTCTTCCGTTTGATATTATTCATAGTGATGTTTGGACTTCTCCTATTGTTAGTACTTCCAGCCATTGGTATTGTGTTCTTTTTCTTGATGACTATAGCAAATTTTTGTGTACCTTTCCTATTGCAAAAAAATCTCAGGTCAAACAACTTTTCTTAGCGTTTCATGCTTTAGTCAAGAAACAATTTGAACGCAATATTAAGACTTTTAAGTGTGACAATGGTACATAATACATTAATGGCACTTTTAAGGATTTTTTTGAGCAACATGGCATGCTCTTCTGTCTCTCATGTCCTTATACATCTCCTCAAAACGGGAAGGCCGAAAGACACATAAAATCCATAAATAATATCATCCGGACTATTCTTTCTCATGCATCTATGCCACTCTCCTTTTGGCATCATTCTCTCTCCATACCTACATATCTTCTCAGTATCCTTCCTTCCAAGGTATTGAATTACCTATCTCCCGCTCAAACCCTCTATCAAAGTGATCCGGATTATTCAAGTTTGCTTGTTTTTGGTTGCTTATGTTTCCCATTATCCCCCTCTTCTACTATTCATAAATCACAAGAAAGGTCGACTCCTTGTGCTTATTTAGGTCTGACTCCTAATCATCATGGCTCCAAATGTTATGACATGTCTAGTGGTAAAATCATAATTTGTCATCATGTTCGTTTGTTGAAACAGAATTTCCATTCTCCAAACTCCACAAAACAAAACCTTCGAATTATGATTTTTTTCAATGACAATAATAATCCTCAATTAATATGTCATTTATCTCAAAATACCACACTATAAAATATGCAGCTTGACCCAACAAAGCAGCCCAATGACTCGTCCTCTCTTCCTCAATCTGGGACACAGTCTCACACAGGCCCAGATTCCACACCTTACACTGCTGCCCACACACGATCCTCTATTTCCTCGTCTGGCCCATCCTCTCTTCCCTACAGTCGAACCCCGTCTATGACCTCCCCCACTTTGACCATTCCTCACACCACCCAATGCCTCCCAATCCTATTTCAACCCGCATGAACACTCGTGCATCAAATGGTATTTTTAAACCCAACTCCAAATACTCTTCTAATTACCACACTACCACCACTACAGATATTTCTCCTATTTCGAAAAATACTGTTAGTGCGCTTAGTGACCATAATTGGAAAAGTGCAATGTTGGATGAATTTAATGCTCTAATTGATAATAAGACTTGGGAATTAGTGCCTAGGCCGCCTAATGTTAATGTTATTCGGTCTATGTGGATTTTTCATCATAAATATAATTCTGACGGCTCTTTTGAGCGTTATAAAGCTCATTTTGTAGGTAATGGAAATACACAACAACAGGGTATTGATTATGATGAAACGTTTAGCCCCGTGGTTAAACCGATCACCATTAGAGCGGTTCTCAGCATTGCTCTTTCTAAATCTTGGCCCATTCCTCAAATGGATGTCAAGAATACTTTCTTGCATGGTCATCTCAATGAAGCAGTTTATATGCATCAATGCATGGGTTTTCGTAACAAAAATTATCTGAATCATGTTTTCCTTTTGAAGAAATCTTTGTACCGATTAAAACAGGCACCTCGAGCTTGGCACCAAAGATTTGCTGATTTTGTTGCTACCATTGGGTTCTCTCATAGTATATCTGATCACTCTTTATTCATCTACAAGAATGGTTCTGATATTGCTTATATTCTGTTATATGAGGATGACATTATACTTACAACTTATTCTGATCGTCTTTGTAAGTATATTATGACTCTCTTAGCTTCTGAATTTGCTATGAAGGATCTAGGTCCTTTGAGTTTCTTTTTGGGTATTGCTATCACTTGTCATGCCCATGGTCTTTTCTTATCTCAGACACAGTATGCTGTAAAAATTATTGAACGTGCCGGAATGTCTAACTGCAGTTCATGTCCTACTCCTGTTGACACTAAGTCCAAACTAAGTGCCACCACAGACACTCCTAATGATGATCCGACTAAGTATCGTAGTCTTGTAGGTGCTCTTCAGTATCTTACATTCACTCGGCCAGACATTTCCTATGCCGTGCAGCAGATCTGCCTTCATATGCGTGCCCCGACTAATGAGCATATGAAAGCTCTTAAGCGTATCATACGCTATCTCCAGGGTACCCTTTCTTTTGGTCTCCACTTGTACAAATCCAATATTAATCGTATATCTCATATACAGATGTAGATTGGGGTGGTTGTCCTGACACCCATCATTCTACCTGTGGTTATTGTGTATTCCTTGGAGATAATTTGATTTCTTGGTCTTCAAAACGGCAACCTACTCTTTCCCGTAGTAGTGCTGAGGCGGAGTACCAGGGTGGTGCTAATGTTATTTTTGATTCGTGCTGGATCAGAAATTTGCTTCTAGAGTTGCATTGTCCTATTCAAAAGGCTACTCTAGTTTATTGTGATAATGTGAGTGCTATATACTTATCCGGCAATCCTGTTTAGCATCAACGCACTAAACACATTGAGATGGATATTCATTTCGTCCGTGAGAAATTAGCTCATGGTGAAGCGCGTGTGCTTCATGTACCGTCCCGTTACCAAATTGCTGATATTTTTACAAAAGGGCTTCCACGCGTATTATTTAATGATTTCAGGGACAGTCTAAGCATACGAGAACCTCTGGCTTTGATTGAGGGGGTGTGATAGAATATATTTTACATATATTTTAGGCGTTAGAATATTTCCTGCATTTATTCTTTGATATTTCCTGCATTTATTCTCTGATTTGACGATATCTTTATTTGGAAAATATTTATTTTGTTACCTTTCTTTTGGCAAATCAGTTGATTTGACGATATCTTTATTTGGGAAATATTTATTTAGTTAGCTTTGTTTTGGCAAATTAATTGGCTAATTTGTAGCCTATCTTAACTCTTGTAAATCACACACACACACACACACACACACACACACATATATATATATATATATATATATATATATATATATATATATGATTGGAAGTGTAATACAATGGCCAAGCAAATACAATAACATTACTATTTGATCCATCTTCACTTTGATGGCTTGGTAGAGGGTTACACATAAGATTATTGCCATTGCATACTTTTGGTACCCTAAATCATCCGAGTATAGGATTTGTTGGCCCTGGACTCTACCAAGAAGATTTCCCATAGTTTTTCACTACTACTTCCTTTACCGTTTAGTATTCATTTTGAAGAAAAGTAATATACATTATGTTATAACGTGTGGATTCATGTGCCATTAGAGGATTTAATGGTATATATATACATGCAGACATGTATGTGTATGTGTGTGCACACACATTTTTTATTTGGACCCAATTAAAATTTACAAGGATTATGGGTATTTGAGTAATTTGCTACATCATAACGTGTATGCTTCTCTGATATAGCTTTGTAACTTATAATGCAGGAGTCTTTTTTCATTCAAAAGAAGTATGTGTGATTTTAATTTAAGGGTAGATTCACTAGGAGTCTTAAGTCATGGATATGAATGAGTTATAGGTTGATTTCATCTCGATGGGTTGTTAAATTTTTGCTTCAAAGATCAAATAAATTGGACCCAATATTTCTGTTTAACCTTATTGACTTGATATAGTCATATATATCAAAACATTATATCATATGAAATTAGTTAAATGTGATGTGGTCATGGTTACTTGTTAAAAACTATATGACTTCCTCTTATGAAAAATGAACAAGGACTTTCGGTATATGCACATAAGAATGTTGCTCCACCTATCAACATTGATATAGTGTTGGACATGCTGTTGTGATAAGGTATCACTTGTCCAAGGTGGACATAGTCAACTATCGACCATGTTTTAAGTCTGATAGGAATTCAAATTTCAGATGTTAAGTTTAGAAACCGTATAATCTACATATTATCCACTACTGATTACATCCAGCATTCAAATGATGGGTAGTATTGTAAGAATATAATATATTACAAAAAAAATTCATTTTCAAGGATATTACTAAATTCATTGATAATTAGAGTGTATTAAGTGGTTTTGAATACAATTTTTGTTTACTATCACGCATGTATGCATGGATGCATGGATGCAATCTGAAAAACATAACAAAATGAGACTTTTCTCTTTTTGGTTGTTCTAGACTGTATTCTCTTTCCATGGGTACGTTAGCAATACACGGTTGCTATTGAACTCTCATTGTTTTGGTGATTCTGTATTTTATATGTTGATAGTGCTCCTTTCTTTCGTAGGCTATTGATATTCAACTTTTGTCTTCACTGAGCCGAGAAGATTTGAAGAAGCCATGTGGCGGTAACTGTCTTGGGTGTATTTCGTTACCTACATTTAAACAAGTTAGTTATTTATTTAAAGTTTTGGCATTTACCTTTTTTTTCATTTGCTATGACATTGTATATAAGCGTACTATGCATCATGCTTCTTTTATAGTTCAGATTCAACATTGTATGCTCATTTTTATCTCTATTCTTGTCCAGTATAACTATTATGGCATGCCTTTTTTCCCTAGAATTATGGCTGTGTTGGTGCTGATATTATTTATTATAACATGACTCCGAGTAAAATCCCTTTTTGATGTGCATGTGAAGTGGTTAAACATGAAACTGGGCAAGCGATGGATTTATATTGCTGAAGTAAGTTCAATGTTCATACGATGAACTATGTTTCTGTTTGAACTCGTAAAAGAGCATGGGAGAACACACCCCAATAAGATCATTTTAATGTAATGTGGTCCATATTTTTAAGAAAGGACTTTTATATCAGCTCATTATCCAGTTTTATTAGCTAATACATTTGAGGTTCACTAATATTTTGATTGTTTTTTTCCATACACTATCGGGTTGTTTCTAGTGTTGGCTTGGTTGGTATTTCGTTTATTCATGTTGGAGCTTCCAAGGTATGACCGCTTGAATTTGATGTAAAAACAAAGATTTCTTAACTTTTATGAAAATATAAAACAGATGCACCGCTACTTCTTTTTTAGTTTACATTGTGTACAACGGGTTATATTGTTTCCATACAACAAACCTCTTAGCAATACACTAAAATCGACATGGTATTATGAAGCATATAGAGAAATTTCATGGTATTTTTAGGCATGGTATTAGGAAGAACAAATCAAGGTTCCCTTAGCAACACACTAAAATAGATTGCAACTTTTTTCCCTTAACACTTGTTCCTTTTCATATTATCTTGTTATCTTGAAAAAGCAAATACTCCCAACTTTAAATAATGCTATATACAATGATCCTGGAAATCTTGAATTTGGATTTGACCATTTATGTCATTCATGTGACTAAGCGAGAGTCAGATGAGAATCATATTAAAATTTGCTAATATAGTTCAATTCATGTTTTTTCAATTGAATAGCAGGCAAGTCTTAAGTCCAGTTGAGGTTGTTGGACATGATGTTGTTGTGGATGAATTGGTTACAGTTCAAAATAAATCTTACAAGCGTCCAACAATTTTGGTAGCAAAAAGTGTTAGGGAAATGGAATTATTGCAGTGTTGACACCTGATATGCATGAACTATTGTGCCATGTGTCTGTAAGACCAAGAAATAGCAAGGAATGCCTTATTTTCTAGTTATTTTGGGCATTGTATGCTAAAATTTATGAATTGGAAAACCGATCTCTTGTTGTAGGTTTGTTTTGCCATTTGAATTCCTAACAATTTATTTTGGCCAATTTTTTTAAATATTTAAATGAGCTTTTTAATTTTTGTCATTAGTTTCGCAAAGCAACTCAAATAGGAAAAACAAATCTTGAAAATATAGACATTGATTGTTTGGACGATCCGATGATGTTTTCTTTTCGATTAAAAATAATAATAATAATCTAAATAAATTAACTAAGTATTATAAAATTTAAATACGTTTATAAAAATTAACAAATTTATAAAAATTTACAAGTTTATAACAACAACAACAACAACAATAACAAAAACAATAAATACAACATGTATTGGTCGCTTAGAGACTTGGAAAACTATGGATTTCATATTATAGAAGTTTAGAGTGGTTCCAGTACTGGTGCAAAGTGCTTGTGTTATCGAAAGTAAGTGGACGTGCTTTTGTTTATAAAAGGGAAGGAGATTATGGTAATGTAATTGATGTGTCGAGGGCAGAATATTTGAATTTCTGTCATAAGATATCGGCATTTCAGTACCTAAATGAAAGGGTGGAAATTTGCGAGGATGTTGGGAGCTAGACTTTGCAGCAGTGAATGAACATGATGAGTTAATTTTATAATCGACTGAATATGAATGAGACCAACAATATGTCAAGATTGTTTTTTGGACGTCCTATTAAATACTACTCTTTTTGAGAAATCTGGATATCTAAGGTAAAGACTCCTAAAGATAGTAGCAGCAGCAACATGTAACTAGATACACATGATAATGGACATAATACACCTAGGAAAACTATAGTAGATGACCGGAATTATGACATAGAAAATGATAATTGAAGTCAAGATGCAATGGGACATGACAAAGGACATAGGGAAAACATAGGGATGGAGACAGATAATATTACACAAGTACACAACAGAAATAGAAGCCCACAAAAATCATAAAATCAGATAGGTTTGCAGAATGTTAATTCTAAGAATGTTCACAGTCTCAGTTATCTTACATCATTAAGTCAAAAGCTAGTTTATGTTTGACGATTTATGAAGGGATGATGGTACAGGTAACAGATTTTCGATAATGCATTAACAAAATATATACATGTTAGTTACTTTTGGTTTAAGTTGTTATCTAATTTAACTTAGCTATAAGAGAGCGTGCGACGAGACTAGGAGACTAAGTCGAGAAGTGGCTGTTTAGGAAAGTCGAACAGCGTTGCTGATGGTGCATGAATATTGCAAGATGAGGCTTGTTGTTGCTAACTAAAGAGAATTAAAGGAGCAGTTCATAAGTATACCAATCCAGCAAATTAAATCAAAACAAAGCAAGTACGGATATTATTAATGTAACAACCCTAGATTTTTTATGTATTTTTTAATTTCAAATTTATTTAATTTTGAAATTATTTTAAACTTGTTTTATTTCAAATATTTCATTTTAAATATAAATGTTGATTATTATGGGAATTATAATTTCAAACTAGTATAAATTGGATATTTTACTGAAAAGTGTATTTCCGTTCAAACTGTTCAAACATTGACTTTTAAATTTCAAAATTTAAATATTTAAATTCTTAAATTTTATATTTTATAATGAAAATAGATTTAATAACTTGGATACTGCTTTTCGTTTCGTTGAAAACGGACTTAAATTGTGAAAGTTATGTATATTTCAAAATTGAATGCAATTTGTTTTATTTAGCAATTTTGTTTATTTTAAATTATATAAATTATATTTTCTTTGTCATACTTTATTTTAATATGTGTTAATATGTTATGTTATATATATTTTGTCTTTTAAATATTTTTAAAGTGTTGATAGAATTTTTCCAAAGCTTATTGAATCTATTTTCTAATTTTCAAGCCTAGTTTCCATTTTTCCTTGCTAATTGCTTAATTTAATTATATATAATTAAAATTTATTTATTTATTTTGTGCATTCACTCTTATTTGCTGTGTTTTACTTTATTTTATTCATTTTACATGTATTTAAATTTAAATAAAATTTTCCAAAGTCTATTGAAGTTATTTCTAATGTTTAAAGCTTAGTTTGCAATTTTTAGCCATTTTCTTAATTTAAATTCTATTTAATTAGAATTTATTTTTTTTATTTTTTTTCATATCTGAGTTTTATCTTTATTTATCAGTTTTATATGTATTTATATATTACAAATTTATACAAAAGAAATTCGAAGAGTTTTGTGACTCTTTAGTTGCTTGAGACCTTTTGTTTTCCACCTCTTCGTTTTCCAACCTCTTGCATTCAATTGCTTTGGCCGACCTGATTCTTTCTCTCAGCCACTTATTTTTCTCATAATTCACGAATACAAATCTTTCTCATCTCCAAAATAGCCAGCCATCTCCATTGCTTGCAAAATTTTTGGTAAAAACTTCTTTTCTTTTCATGTTTTCTTTGTTTTCTTTTGTGATTGCACTTGCCTTCTTCATCTTTATTGGATCGGCCTGCCCTCCTCCACCACCTTGGCCGCCTCTAGCACAACCCCCTCTGGTCAACACTTACTCCATCCCATCCCCTTGCCATAGCCGTGCACCATGATGAAGTAGATCCACACAAAAATGAGGAAACTCCACATATATGTCCATAACCGAACTCGCCTTGCTTCCATCACCTCCTCCATCACCTTGGAGGCCACTTGCACCACCATCTCCAGCAAATTCCTGACCTGACACCACTGCCATGTCCTCCTACTAACCACACCAGACCTGGCCGTGACCACTTGCCTTTGGCCGTGGCTTGTTTTGCCTTGAAACCATTTTTTTTTTGGCCTTGTAGTGTAGTGTCATGCTCATACCTTTGCGCATATATCTCTACTCCTTTATATCCATGCAATGGCTGACCTATGAACCCAAAACCAGATCCAAACACACCCCTTAGCCATACATTTCAGATATGGAGTTGAAGCATAGGTGGTAGAAAGCAAGTGCAAACACTCCGGTGATGTTATGTGTATTCATTTCTAGCTTTGTTTAATTGAATTTGCGTTGAAAACTTATGTTATATTTATTTGTTTTGTCTCATGTATCCAAGGAGAATTAATCTTTGGCTCTTCCACTCATCTTTGTGTCGTGTTAACGTGCTTGTTTGGATCTCATTCGTGCATTCATCATTGTGTCTCCAGCTCAAAACAGTGAGTTATTCTCACCAGACAATATGTACATATATAACTAGTAAATTGACCCCTTTTGAATCTGTAAAATGCATTATAATGTTACACCTGCTATATTATGATTATATGATATTCACCCATGATTATACACCTGTTATAAAATCTGTTACTGTTATATTATTTAGTTCTGTTATTTTTATCAGTTTATCACACTGCAAGTTCCCTGTAGATTAGAATCACTATGGGTTGAAATGATACATACCCGAACGGACTTTAGAATAGGAGAAAATCGTTATGGGCTGAAATGATAGGCCTGATGATTTTCAATTATTTTCTTTTACTTGGGATTACGGGTTTGAAATGATCAAACCTGGGTTTTCTTTGTAAATTACGGGTTGAAATGATATATTACCCGTATCACTTTACCTAGGCTAGAAAATGAAATACAAACCCGTTGTTAAAATATGTTTTTCTAAATTTTTCTTACTTTTTTTTAGAAATGTAAATATTATAATATTTTGATTAGATTTGATAAAAATGATTTTTGTAAAGCATTATTGATTTTCTGAAAATTTATAAGTGAAATAAATAAAGGGCAAAGTTAGAAATCTGAAATGTAAGTTATTTTGGAAATTATAATTTGGTGATAAATGGAGTTTAAATTAAATATGAAAATATGATAAACTTATGATATTTTGAATCAAATGAATTTAAAATTATTTTGTAATACATTAATGATTTTTGAATAAAGTTAAATGTGAAATGAATGAATATTTATGTTGAAATTTTGAAATATAACTAAAATTGAAAATTTGTGAATTTGTCTTAAAAGTGAATTTTAAGTTAAGTAAATAAAAATGAAATTAAGTTATATTTGAAAATTTTAAACTTAAGTGTTAAGTTAAATTAAATTTAATGAATTTTAAATTTTATGTTGGAATTTAATAAGTGATATTAAATTTTGATTTTGAATGGAGATTTAACTTTATAAAATCATGAATAAAGGGTATTCGAATGATTGTTTTAAAAGAGAAATTATATGATTTTATAAGCTAAAAATAATTTAAATAGAAATATAATTGTTTGTGAAATTATATTGAATACTTGAAGTTAATTAACTGCATTTCTGAAATGCTATTAATTCTAATGTAAATGATAATACAGCATTTGTAAATGCTGTATTTGATAATAATGAACCAAATGGCTAAGTTTAATTAGAGGCTATCATAGCATTTTTGTAAATTTTATAATTGTTGAATTTAACTAAGTTTTATTTGAAACTAACGTAACCCTATTACAGCATTTTTTTATGCTGTCTTTTGTTAAATTGAACTGTTTTGAATGTAACTTTCTATAGCGATTTCTAGATGCTGCGAAAGTTGAATTTTCATCTGTTTTAATAAATTAAGTGGATAAATGAATTTTGAAAGACAAAAATTTTGTAAATTTAATAATTTAATTATTAAATATAATAACTTCATTTTATGATTTAAAAAGGAAGTAATATGTTTCGAAATATAAACTATTTTGAAATGTGTTTTGTAATGGTATTTAAATTAAATAAGAATGAATGTGGTTTGGAAGATATTATATTTTTGATATCTTGAAATGGATTTTGAATGATATTGAATTTTGAAATGATATTTTATTTTGAAGTATAAAATACCATTTTGAAATTTTAACCACGGGATGTATTTAATCTATAGTTTAACTGATTCTTAAAGGATGGGCGATCTCAAGCATCCTTTAAGTTATTGTGCATTTCTACTATAGTTCACTTGAGTTGGTTTACATTATATAAGTATGTATTGTCCTGACTCGAGTGTTTTGTGTTTTACTTTACGCTCGGGTCAGCCTGAGTATTCACAGCTTTGGATTCTCTTTCTGGAGCTGGTCTTTGCTGGAGTTTCTGCTTATCCACATTTATATCTACTCTCTGTTTCAGCTGTTCTAGTTTATCTCATGTATTAGTGAACTTCTACGTAATTGGGATTTCTATTATGTTGTTTTCAGACTGTATTATGTATTTGGTTTGAGACTTTGCCGTAGTAGCTTCATGAACTGCTATGTATTTTATTTCCGCTGCGAGTTATTCTGATATTTCTGTGTCTGTGATTCTGTGATTGTATTTCATTTGTTCCAAATTTATTTACAACGCGGTATTTGAGCAATTCAAGTCCGACATGTGCGGATGCGAATGGCTGAAAATATCGGGTTGTTACAGTTGGCATCAGAGCTTTGGTTTTAGGCAAATTTTAGCCTGCGGAGCAAAAAATCATTTAAGATAGGGTAGAAATACCCTAAAATGAGTGAAATAAATCTCCGAATCATTTCCTTGTGAGAGAACGTATTTTCGAAGTATAAAATGATTTCCAAATGATTTTAAAAGATTTTCAAAGATTATTTTGGTATAAAAATGTTCTTATTTCGAAATCAAGATTTTCTAAACTTCATCTCTTCGGTATCCACCTTGTTAGAAATCTCTCGGTTAAGATTCTTATCGATTAGGATTTCTTGAACTTTGGAACACTCCGACTTATTCTGGAATCCAGTCTTGTTTTTCCCATTTTTCCTTTTGATTCGGAGCATTCTGTAACTCTACTTTGGAATGACCTCTCTAAAGGGCGGTGATTCTGTAAATTGTTGAATGATTTGTAAATGGGTGAAACTCCTTTACAATTGGTTTTGATTCACTGGAGATTTCTGTATCCTCGGATGTCGATGCTATCTATCTCCTACTCTACCCGGATTCTATCTCTGGCGATCAAAGGTCGATTTGCCTTAGATTTCCGTATTGATTATATCCCTAAAGTCTCGGTTGACCGGTTAAGGTCGCCCGCGATTTATATAGGCTTATCTATCCTCTATTTGGTAATTAAATTATCTGATCTTCGTATGAGTTTATCTTTGAACTAGAATTCTATTTGATTAGAATTCCCCTAATTTTGAATCTTTGTTTGTTTGAAATCCTTCCTTGAATCATCCTTTGGAAATTTGTCTTTGGTTGTATTTTGAAATTGTGCATACATCGAAATTATTAAGGATGACCATATTTTGTATATAAAAAGTGAAATGTTTTCGATAAGGATTATATACCTTTTAAAATGAAAATTTATAGCTTTGAAAGGATTTGAAATTTTGAAATTTATAAGAAACTTGATTTATACAAAAATGATTTATAACTGAAGGGTTTTGAATTTGAATTTCGAGGAATCGAACTCCAGTGTTTTGAAATCGGTTTAATATTTTGGAAAAATATATAATAATAATATGATTTAAAGATATATATATATATATATATATATATATATATATATTTCAAATAAGAAATGTTTCAAATGTATTCGAAAGATTTTCAATGATTTCGAAGGAATTTCAAAGAAGTTTTCAAGAAAATAAAAGTCCAGAACACACTTATGTCGCTGGAAAATAATTTCGGTGATGAATGCATGCATCATCGACATTGATTTTCGAGTTTCTAAGTGGGGAGAGGACACTCTAGTAGCTTTTCTATGCGAGTGATTTTGTGAAACCAATTTTGATTTCAGATTTTGAAATATGGTTTGATATTCGAAAGATATTTGTATATGTATATATATATTTGAAATGATTTAAAGTAAGTCGGTGTTCAGTCCTCGAGATTCAGATTTGTTTTGATATAACCTTATCTATTGGAATTGATTTACTGATATGTTAGTGATTTCCCACTCTTGGATTTGAAATTATGATTTCTTCGACTATTTTGAAGGTTCGAGCACTTCCAAGTCAACTTTAACTTTTCAAAGCTAAGAAATTTTGAAAGGTATAAGGTATTTGATAAAGAATATAAGTTAGTTTGTATGCTTCAAGTATGAAATAATATGATTTGTATAAGTTGAAATTATTTTGTTAAGTAAATAAATAAGACTATTTTGAATTATACTAATACGAAATTTAGTTTGAAATGTTTTGGATAAAAATTAGTCTTCAAATGTTTGAGAAAAATTTGGTTTTAAATGTTTTAACTTAGTAACATCTTTATAAAACTATTTATTTAACAAGTTGGAATAGATACATAAGTTGTACGTATGTTGTTTTATTCGTATAATTAATTTGATCCAAGTTTGAGTACACAAGTTCGAGGTGAATTACACCATTTCGTGTTAGGATTTTTCATTTGATTCTTGATTGGCAATATTTGATATGGATTTTGGGTTTGATTCTAGAATTCTCTATCATAGTATATGGCTATGCAAGGAGACTGATGGCTTCTAGTCGAGAAACCATATCGAAGTTCGCATTAGGGAAGTCGAATGGGCAATACTAGTTCGAAAGCGAACTTGTGTGATCAAGCGAGCGATTGAATGAAATGTTGCGAAATGATGACATATGTAAGTAATAATTAGAAAATTTGAGATATATGAAATTATGAAATTTAGTTTTGAAATATGGTATATTTAAGCCTTGAAACATATTTAAGATTTAATAGTTTATTTTGTAAATCAAATCTGTATTTGAAATTGATAATATTTGAAATGGTTTTGTTGGAAAACTATATTGAAACTGATGGTTTGAATTGAATTAAAATTGGAAATTTTAGATTTTGGTTTAATTGAAAAAAATTGAAATGTAAAGAATTAAGGGCATGTTTTATGATTTCAAATATATGATTTCAAAATGTTATGATTTTCAAAGTGAAATGATTTCAAGTATTTGGTTTCGAAAGATTTATAACTTTGAAAGTATTATGATTTTTAAAGTGAATACATGTTTGAAATGGAAATGAATTTATTTGACCTAAATTTTGTTGATTTGGAAATTTGGGTTATTTTCTAAACCTATTGTTTTAAGAAATTTTGAAACTGAATATGTATAACTTGAAAGAAATGATTTGGTGAAATCATATATGATTTTTAAACTGAAATACTATTGAAATGAATTAAAATTTAGAGCCTGTTTTATTTAATACTTGATTTGGGAGCTATTGAACTTATATAAAAATGATTTGTATAAGTAAACCATTGATTTGAAAACTGTTGATTTGAAAGGGTACTCAATTTTGAAAAATGAAAACTTATATAATCGAAATTTATATAAGTGTGATTTGATATACTATTATTTTGGAAAGTATTTGATTTGAAATGAAATCTTATATATATGAACTTTATATAAGTATGATATTTGAAAGTGATTTTGAAAGGTAGTATATGATACATATTTTCGAAGTAAAGATATGGAAAGTGCCTTCTGCTTGATATCCGCTTTGTGGCCACACTGTGGATTCATTCTATCGATATTATTGTCTCTCTTTGATTTGGGTTTTCCGGATATGATACTCGAATGTCCATCGAATTCCACGGCGATCCCCGTGGTCTTATGATCGCGACTACATAGTGCAACTGCCTTGCTGAGTCTTGCCTAGGGGTACGGATTGTTTCCTGGGGGATCCAGGCGTAACCATTGTGTATCCTGCAATCTGTGTAGGTCGCGAAGAGTAGCGCAAGTGCCTGGCTGAGTCTTGCCTAGGGGTAAGGATTGTTTCCTGGGGGAACCAGGCGTAACCATTGTGTATCCTGCATTCTACTCGTCATCATGGCATAACTCGCAGGGCTGAGAAAGCTTACGGATACGGATTGTTTCCTGAGGGATCCAGGCGTAACCATTGTGTATCTGCGATCCATGGTTAGACAACTGTTTCGGTTTGGTTGATTTGTTTGGATTGTACTTTCCATATCAGTTTTTAAAAGTGTTTTCATTATTTTCACTAGGTGTTGAAACAAGTCTACCAAGTACCTGGAGAATTCTAGCTTTGCGCCTGATCAACGCATAGCCAGAGTCTGCAGGAACGAAAGTAAACTTGTTAAGACATCGAGTTATAAAAGTATTTTCATAAAGTATTATATAAAGAATATTTTGATCAGTTATTTTCCCTTCTAAAAATTTAAAATGTTTTAAATACTGTTTACTTTGAACCATCAGATTTGAATCAAATGACTATTCATCATACTAAAAAAAAAATTTGAAATGTATAATGGTTCAAATAATGGTTCATCCTTGTCTTTCAACCTGCTTTACCGCCTAGCTATCTTTTTTTCCCTACCTTCTTTCGGGGATGTATTCCATCATATTGCTCTTTCTTGTGGTTTCTCTGCTTCCTTCCTTTTCGAGGACGAAAAGATTTGAGTGGGGGAGAGTGTAACAACCCTAGATTTTTATGTATATTTTAATTTCAAATTTATTTCATTTTGAAATTATTTTAAACTTGTTTTATTTAAAATATTTCATTTTTAAATATAAATGTTGATTATTATGGGAATTATAATTTCAAACTAGTATAAATTGGATATTTTACTGAAAAGTGTATTTCCGTTCAAACTGTTCAAACATTGACTTTTAAATTTCAAAATTTAAATATTTAAATTCTTAAATTTTATATTTTATAATGAAAATAGATTTAATAACTTGGATACTGCTTTTCGTTTCGTTGAAAACGGACTTAAATTCTAAAAGTTATGTATATTTCAAAATTGAATGCAATTTGTTTTATTTAGCAATTTTGTTTATTTTAAATTATATAAATTATATTTTCTTTGTCATACTTTATTTTAATATGTGTTAATATGTTATGTTATATATATTTTGTCTTTTAAATATTTTTAAAGTGTTGATAGAATTTTTCCAAAGCTTATTGAATCTATTTTCTAATTTTCAAGCCTAGTTTCCATTTTTCCTTGCTAATTGCTTAATTTAATTATATATAATTAAAATTTATTTATTTATTTTACGCATTCACTCTTATTTGCTGTGTTTTACTTTATTTTATTCATTTTACATGTATTTAAATTTAAATAAAATTTTCCAAAGTCTATTGAAGTTATTTCTAATGTTTAAAGCCTAGTTTGCAATTTTTAGCCATTTTCTTAATTTAAATTCTATTTAATTAGAATTTATTTTTTTTTATTTTTTTTCATATCTGAGTTTTATCTTTATTTATCAGTTTTATATGTATTTATAAATTACAAATTTATACAAAAGAAATTCGAAGAGTTTTGTGACTCTTTAGCTGCTTGAGACCTTTTGTTTTCCACCTCTTCGTTTTCCAACCTCTTGCATTCAATTGCTTTGGCCGACCCGATTCTTTCTCTCAGCCACTTATTTTCACATAATTCACGAATACAAACCTTTCTCATCTCTAAAATAGCCAGCCATCTCCATTGCTTGCAAAATTTTTGGTAAAAACTTCTTTTCATGTTTTCTTTGTTTTCTTTTGTGATTGCACTTGCCTTCTTCATCTTTATTGGATCGGCCTGCCCTCCTCCACCACCTTGGCCACCTCCACCACAACCCCCTCCGGTCAACACTTCCTCCAGCCCATCCCCTTTCCATATCCGTGCACCATGATGAAGTAGATCCACACAAAAATGAGGAAACTCCACATATATGTCCATAACCGAACTCGCCTTGCTTCCATCACCTCCTCCATCACCTTGGCCGCCACTTGCACCACCATCTCCAGCATATTCCTGACCTGACACCACTGCCATGTCCTCCTACTAACCACACCAGACCTGGCCGTGACCACTTGCCTTTGGTCGTGGTTTGTTTTTCCTTGAAACCATTTTTTTTTCCTTGTAGTGTAGTGTCATGCTCATACCTTTGTGCATATATCCCTACTCCTTTATATCCATGCAATGGCTGACCTATGAACCCAAAACCAGATCCAAACACACCCCTTAGCCATACATTTCAGATCTGGAGTTGAAGCATAGGTGGTAGAAAGCAAGTGCAAACACTCCGGTGATGTTATGTGTATTCATTTCTAGCTTTGTTTAATTGAATTTGGGTTGAAAACTTATGTTATATTTATTTGTTTTGTCTCATGTATCCAAGGAGAATTAATCTTTGGCTCTTCCACTCATCTTTGTGTCGTGTTATCGTGCTTGTTTGGATCTCATTCGTGCATTCGTCGTTGTGTCTCCAGCTCAAAACAGTGAGTTATTCTCACCAGACAATATGTACATATATAACTAGTAAATTGACCCCTTTTGAATCTGTAAAATGCATTATCATGTTACACCTGCTATATTATGATTATATGATATTCACCCATGATTATACACCTGTTATAACATCTGTTACTGTTATATTATGTTGTTCTGTTATTTTTATCAGTTTATCACACTGCAAGTTCCCTGTAGATTAGAATCACTATGGGTTGAAATGATACATACCCGAACGGACTTTAGAATAGGAGAAAATCGTTATGGGCTGAAATGATAGGCCTGAATGGTTTTCAATTATTTCCTTATACTTGGGATTACAGGTTTGAAATGATCAAACCCGGGTTTTCTTTGTAAATTACGGGTTGAAATGATATATTACCCGTATCACTTTACCTAGGCTAGAAAATGAAATACAGACCCGTTGTTAAAATATGTTTTTCTAAATTTTTTTTAATTTTTTTTACTAATGTAAATATTATAATATTTTGATTATATTTGATAAAAATGATTTTTGTAAAGCATTATTGATTTTCTGAAAATTTATAAGTAAAATAAATAAAGGGCAAAGTTAGAAATCTGAAATGTAAGTTATTTTGGAAATTATAATTTGGTGATAAATGGAATTTAAATTAAATATGAAAATATGATAAATTTATGATATTTTGAATCAAATGAATTTAAAATGATTTTGTAATACATTAATGATTTTTGAATAAAGTTAAATGTGAAATGAATGAATATTTATGTTGAAATTTTGAAATATAACTAAAATTGGAAATTTGTGAATTTGTCTTAAAAGTGAATTTTAAGTTAAGTAAATAAAAATGAAATTAAGTTATATTTGAAAATTTTAAACTTAAGTGTTAAGTTAAATTTAATTTAATGAATTTTAATTTTTTATGTTGGAATTTAATAAGTGAATTATTATTAAATTTTGATTTTGAATGGAGATTTAACTTTATAAAATCATGAATAAAGGGTATCCGAATGATTGTTTTAAAAGAGAAATTATATGATTTTATAAGCTAAAAATGATTTAAATAGAAATATAATTGTTTGTGAAATTATATTGAATACTTGAAGTTAATTAACTGCATTTCTGAAATGCTATTAATTCTAATGTAAATGATAATACAGCATTTGTAAATGCTGTAGTTGATAATAATGAACCAAATGGCTAAGTTTAATTAAAGGCTATCATAGCATTTTTGTAAATGTTATAATTGTTGAATTTAACTAAGTTTTATTTGAAACTAATGTAACCCTATTACAACATTTTTTTATGCTGTCTTTTGTTAAATTGAACTGTTTTGAATGTAACTTTCTGTAGCGATTTCTAAATGCTGCGAAAGTTGAATTTTCATCTGTTTTAATAAATTAAGTGGATAAATGAATTTTGAAAGACTAAAATTTTGTAAATTTAATAATTTAACTATTAAATATAATAACTTCATTTTATGATTTAAAAAGGAAGTAATATGTTTCGAAATATAAACTATTTTGAAATGTGTTTTGTAATGGTATTTAAATTAAATAAGAATGAATGTGGTTTGGAAGATATTATATTTTTGATATTTTGAAATGGATTTTGAATGATATTGAATTTTGAAATGATATTTTATTTTGATGTATAAAATACCATTTTGAAATTTTAACCACGGGATGTATTTAATCTATAGTTTAACTGATTCTTAAAGGATGGGCGATCCCAAGCATCCTTTAAGTTATTGTGCATTTCTACTACAGTTCACTTGAGTTGGTTTACATTATATAAGTATATATTGTCTTGACTCGAGTGTTTTGTGTTTTACTTTACGCTCGGGTCAGCCTGAGTATTCACAGCTTTGGATTCTCTTTCTGGAGCTGGTCTTTGCTGGAGTTTCTGCTTATCTACATTTATATCTACTCTCTGTTTCAGCTGTTCTAGTTTATCTCATGTATTATGAACTTCTATGTAATTGGGATTTCTATTATGTTGTTTTCAGACTGTATTATGTATTTGGTTTGAGACTCTGCCGTAGTAGCTTCATGAACTACTATGTATTTTATTTCCGCTGTGAGTTATTCTGATATTTCTGTGTCTGTGATTCTGTGATTGTATTTCATTTGTTCCAAATTTATTTACAACGCGGTATTTGAGCAATTCAAGTCCGACATGTGCGGATGCGAATGGCTGAAAATATCGGGTTGTTACAATTAATATCCATGTAGGTCTAGCATATGTACATCAATCCATAAACGCAAGCAACAGAATATGGACATAGCAGCTGAAAATATAAGGGATAGACTTATTATATTCATAAAAGGGACGATGCACTAAATTGTGAACAGCAAAGCATGGTAGCAGTGAGTCCATGTTATTTATAATCTTTAAAAATTTATTTATGGTATTTTATATTTCTTTATGAATAATGGTGGTTTTTATGTTACGATGGTACAGTGTTAAAGCGATATTTATGGCTAGTATTGAATTTTTCTTTTACATTGGCTAATATGAATGTGATATGTATACACACACATATATATGTACACTCATACACACATATAAAACTTTCCATTTTCTAAGACTGAATGGTTGTTACATGAACAAGTATATATTAACTGATTGAATGTATGTATGTAATTCAAAATTTAAGATTATTTAACCACATCTTTTTTTTATAATAATTTCCTTAACGAGTTGCAATAAAATATATCCAATAGATGTGTTAGTTGTTTGTGATAAAAGATCAAAGACTTTATGCAAACTTATAAGTTAACCGAGCTTTATAAAAATTTAACTAACTTAATTAATTTTATAAATAAGTTATAAGTTAACCGAGCTTTATATATTTAAGATTAGTTTTATTAGTACTTAACTAAGTTAATTAAGTTTTATAAAAATTAAATAAGTTTGTTATAAAAATTAATCAAGTTTTCTCAAAATTTAACTTAACAAATTTTATAAAAATTATAATCTAATAAAAGTTTAACTAAGGATGTTTTATGTGCCTTAAATATGTAAAACACTTTCGTAATCATTTGTTGATTGTTGAACTTGTCTACAGGTAATTAGCTTTTTTGGAGTAAAGACTAGTTATAGCAAAGAATTGTGGCTAATCAAGTAATGATCATGGCTCCGATAGTGTTATATATATATATATATATATATATATATATATCATAACATTTTGTTAGTACTAGTTGTGTAAATTTGTTTGTGAATGGTTATGAATTTTATGTGAATTTGCTTATTTCGTTGAAAAACTATTATCGAAGTGGTTATGAATGTCATATTTGATTATGTAACATAACGTTTTTTTTTCAATCGTTTAAATATGATGATTATGTGATTGACTGTTAGTTTGAATGTGACAATTATGTGCTTGACTGTTGGTTTTTATATGACTATTTTGCTAGTGATTGCTGGAAGTGGTACAAGCCATTAACAGGAAACGATAGCGTATAAAGTACGCTGTAAAGTAGTTAATAACTTTTAGTAGTGTTTTTGAAAAGCCACGGAAATAATTGTAAATAGCTCCAATATGACTTTCATTAGCGTTGAAAATCGCTACCAAAACTTTTAGTAGCGTTTCGGTAAACACTACGATACGACATGCTACTAAAAGTCTACAACTTTTTGTGTTTCTAAAATCCTACGATAGGTCAAGTTTTGGTAGTGTTTTCTACAGTGCCTCAAAAAGTGTCAAACTTTTAGTTGCATGTCGTATCGCAGCTTTTAACCAAATGCTACCAAAAGTTTTGGCAGTGTTTATTCAGGTCTATGAAATGCCTTTTCTGGTGTAGTGGTTATTTATATGTAACATGCATTAAAAGATTTTGATTTAAATTTTACTAAGTCGCCAATATACTATGATAATACTAGTGTGATAAATCAATATAAAAATGCAACACATCATGCTAGAACCAAACATATAGATATAAGACATCATTTTCTGAGAGATAACGTAAATAAGGAAATAATTTCACTTGAATTTATAAATACCGAAAATCAAATAGCCGATATTTTAACAAAACCATTAACTCAAATAGCTTTAATAAAGCTTAGAAGCGAGGCAGGATATGTTCTTTTTACGAAATATAAATATAATAAAATTAAAATTACATATTTAAAAGTTACATAAAATTTCAAAATTTAACTACATATCGATATACCCTGTCGACATATAATGGGAACTTTAGAAAATAGATTTCCCTACTAAATTCATAATTCGAACTACAACCATATAACCACCAAATTTGGAAATTAAACCCATTTTTCTATCTTCTATTTTTTTACATTCTAAACAAAAGTAAATTAATGGCTTCCTTGAGTTCCAAATACCCAAGAGGAATAAATGCACCCTTTTCTTTCCAAACTCTCATTATAAGCCATTCTAAACCATCAGCATAGCCAAAGTTACGCAGATTGAAGAAGATATAAAGCATACACTTAATATGCTTTCAGAAGTAGAGGTTGTTCAACTACGCCTCTTAAAAGAACCAAGAGAAGTAAGAGCGGATTCTCCGTAGTCTCTAAAAACACATATTGGATAATCTTACAAATCTAATTATAATCAAAGCGGATAATCATAATCTAGCCATTCATAATCCTATGAATAATAAAGAGGAAGAAGAAGAGGAATAAATGGAAGAATAAGAGGAGGAAGAAGATGATGAGGTTAAATGCGTTGATGAAATATGCTTCGATCGAGATGGAAATCTCGTCGAACAAAAGGGGAACCTTTGTCTTTACTACACTTTATGTATCATCCATAAGTCTCCCATTATCAAAAGAAAACCATTGATTTAAGTACACAATAGCTTGGTTTGTTAGGATTAGATTTACTTTTGTGTGCATTTTAGTTTTCTATTTGAATTTTCGTGTTTTAATTTGGTTTGACTGAGATTTGGATTGGTATATGTATGAATTGGATTGGTTTATGTATAGTTCAAAATTGCACAAATAATATCTACTTTCATTACCATACGTGATCTCGTTTAAATAAAATAGTGCATTATTTATCCTATACTTATCATACATCATTATACATAATCTTATCGGTTTAACTTGGATTATTGATTTTGAATATATATTTTCTAAGCATTTGTATTAGGGAGATTTTTTAATTTTTCAACCATTTTGGTTGATGATAAGGAGGATAAAAATATAAAATATACATATGCATATCACGGGAAGTTATCTAACTCAGGGGAAGGTATATCATATTTTATATATACATGATATTAATGGTTGTCATCATCGAAGGGTGGAGATTGTAAACGCCTCAATTCTTGATTTTGATGACAACAACCTTAATAATAATAACACATTCATATTAAATATGGATACTAATATTTTGCCAAGTTATATCGTATATAGTGCAGGATATTATATAGGTGTTGAATCGAGGACTGTACAACATAAAGACTCAATGAACGGACATGAAGACTCATGAATATAAAGATCAAGGTATGAAGATCTCAAGACTATAGCAAAGTTTATAAAATCATAGAATACCGTTAAATTCCATGGTAGCAATATTTAATCTCTATTTCTCATTCTCTAATTCTTATCTTTAAAGCAAAATATATTTTTAAAATATATTTAAAAATATTTAATAAAAGTTTTTCAAAAGTTAAAATGTTCATAAACTATGTTTAAACTATTTTACAAAGTACCAAATTATTTTACATAATTTAGGATTTTTAAAACATTTTAAAACAAACAAGGTTTCAAATTATGCTAGCCCATGTCCACATATAAGAAGATGATATGTCGACATACATGCCGCAATTTTGAAATTCAAATTTTGAAATGAAGTGTCCATTCGTCGTAACTCTTCGTGAATGGACATATCTGTTTATTCTCTATATATGGTGGTTTTTCAAACGAATTTTCAACCACTACGTTCTTATTATCTTCTCTCTCTTTACTCTACCAAAATTTCTCGTGAAAAATATATTCAAATCTTCTTAAATTCAACCAGAGTCAATTCGATCTTCATTGTATTTATTCTCTACTATTTACTCTCTGATTTTAATCATCTCTCTCTCTCAATCAAAGATCAAAGAGCTGTCCAAGAGGCTATAGGATTCGATTTAACCAAAAATTAAGAAATTGTCTTTGAAAAACCATCAACTATAGTTGTATTTGCTTAGGTGTGATTGTAGCTCGTTCAAATCAATTAGGTGTGCTTGGCAGCCCAAAAATCTGAGTTGGTGTGCTTGTATCCCGTCTAATTAAAGTGGGTGTACCCTGAGCCTGAAAAATCAGGAGGGTATCTTGTAGTCTCGAAATCGAGATTCTAATTGAGTTTTCCTCTAATGGTTTAAATATTGGTATTTGAAAAGAAATCTATACGATTAAGTATATTTTTGGAGAAACCCTAATCTTCCACCGTCGATCCATAATCGTCTCCATAATCGTCTCCCCCACGACCTGCCGTTCCAAGTCCCTCTCTCGCGCCATTGATGTCTTCATCCATGTCGTCGGTACCTCTGTCCAGTCGCCCCCCAGATCCTCCACCTTCTGATATGGACCCGCCTCCTGGTTTCCCGCCGTTAGCATCCATAGATCAGGACTCTACTGACAACGACGGATTCACCAAGGTGATTCGACGTAAATGGAAACGCACTTCTACTATTCCGTCTAATTCAATAACTGGCATTATTGCAAGTAAAATCCCACATCCAAAATCTGTAAACCCATATCGACAATCTACAGTTCCCAGCAATAGTAATCCTAATCAAAGTTCATCCTATAATAATGTTGTCCAATCACCCTAAACTGTAAACAAATCTGATCAGAATAGACGGAAGTTTTCAACCACATCCAATCGGACATGGAACGAAGTAGTTAAAGGCAACAACATTCCTGTCACTATACCCTTGTTTCTATCAACCTCGTGAATTAAATTCCCTTCAATGTGCCAAAATGTCAGAAGAGGTTGTGTTAAAGGCTAAAAAGCAATGGGACAATGCAATTGTGGTATATGTAGTTGGCCCTAAACCATATTATTCATATTTCAAAAACTATATCCTTAGAGTCTGGAAGGCAGAAGATGGTTTCTCAATTTACTCCAAGGAAAATGGGTTCTATTTGATAAAATTCAACAAAAAACAAGATTGTGATAACGTTCTGGAAGGAGGCCCTTACTTCTACAATAAAAAGTTAATGATGATGAAAAGGTGGTCTTTGGTAATGCAACTCAATAAAGAACTTCTCCACTCAATCCCGATTTGGATACGACTCCCTAACCTTCCCCTTGACTATTGGACAGAAGAAGGTATTAGCCGTATAGCCTCGGTTCTTGGTTCTCCAATTAGATTCGATAAGTTTACTGAAGGTATCATCAAAATAGCTTATGCGAGAGTGCTAGTTGAAATAAATAACTCGTTCAAATTTCCTGATAAAATTCCCATAATAACCGAAGACGACAAAATGATATGGCAGGAAGTGAGCTATGAATGGAAGCCACCATTATGCACAAACTGTTCAAGTTTTGGTCATGCTGAAATTAACTGCCAATTCAACAAAGTATGGCACCATAAACAAGTAATGTAACCTCAAATGAGCATAATTCATACATGATGACAGATGTCAACGGAAATATTAATTAATAGTCACGGTATCAATGAAATACAGACTGTCACTAACAAGCTACGTGAGATTTCAGATCTAGAAAACTCAAAAGACAATATTACACTAAATACAGAAATCACAGTCCCATCATAAAATCTTTCTGATCAAGTACAAATAGTCCATCCAAACGCTGCAAGTTCGAATATCATTACAGTTTCAAGCTCAACAGATATGAAAACAGAATTACAGTCAAATGTACAACCTAATCATGTAGACAAAGATATTCATATCTTTGACTTTAGTGACGAGTTCGAAGGCCACTCTGATAAGGATAGAAGATCTAAATTCACGGAGCAAAACACCATCTCTTTTCGAACTGCCAAGACCAATAACACGCGAAAAGTCAGAACAGATGAAACCCCCTTTGAATTCAAAGCCTCAGTAAATCCAGATGTTGTAGACAATCCTGCATGGCATTCCATTGTGAACCAATTAAAAGGAAAGAACAAAAAGTCAAATAAATCAAAGTTACCGGGGAATGCTACTCCCCCAGAAAACAGTAGCAACTCTGAAAGCAAGCAATAGATGGAGTTCCTCTTTTGGAACATCAGGGGTATGAATGCCCCATCCAAACAGTTGGAAATTTTCAGATTATTGAATAGCAACAGATTTTCTTTCATTAGCATTCTAGAAAATAATTCGTTAGCTAATATTGATAGTTTCATGAATAAAATCCAAACTAAATGGAAATTCTCTCATAATATTTTAGATGGTCAGAAAAGTCGTATTCTTGTAATCTGGGATTCAACACAGTGGTCTAATATTATCCTTCACACGAATGACCAATACATTACTGGTATCCTACATAATGCTAGTGGTCTAAGCGTGATTTGTACCACTGTTTATGCTCACAACAAGGAAATGAGGAGAAAAGACCTATGGAATTAAATTATTGAACAATCTTTGAGCGTTAAACTTCCCTGGTTAGTGGCAGGAGATTTTAATGCAATTCTATCACCCACAGAAAGACTAAATAACGGTATTTGTAATGTTATGGGTGATCAGAAATTTATTGATTGTATAAACAAATCAAACCTAATCGAACCAGAAATTTCAGGAAATTTCCATACATGGAGAGGAGGCCTTTAATTCTCTATACATAGTAAAATTGATATAGTTTTTGTAAACTTCTTATGGACTGAAAAATTCAAACAATATGGTATAAATTTTGGAAATCACTCAATTAGTGATCACACTCCTATCCTGATTAAGCTAACTAATCAGAGTATGAGAAGAAAATGCATACCGTTCAAGTATAATAATTTGTGGCATCGTCAAAGAGGATACCAAAGCATCTTACAGTCAGTTTTGGAGCAGGAATTCTCAGGTAATGCTCTCTACAAACTCCTCTATAAATTAAAAACTATGAAGGCTAAACTGAAAATCTAGATTTCAAATAGAAGTAATATATACTCAGTATTAGATAAGTTAAAGGAGGAAACAAATGACATTTATATGCATTTAGTTCGAGATCCTCGAAACAATTTTCTAATCGAAGAATACAGTGTGAAAAATGACCAGATTCATGATATAATGAGGAATATTGCGATAGATAATGAACAAAGAATGAAAATAAACTAGTTAACTAAAGGAGATAGACCCACAGAGTTTTTCTTCTTGAAAATCAATAATATTAAAACATCAAGAGGGAATAATCTCATTCTTAAAGACAATGGTTCTAGGTATTCAGCATCAGAAAAAATTGCTCTATCGGCCACATCATATTTTTCTGATCTTTTTTCATCGCCTAGAGACAAACCACAATTTCCAGACATAATTTGCAAGAAAATCCTATTGGAAAACGCGAAAATAAATCTTTGTAAACCTTTTCTTCTTGAGGAAGTTAAAAATGCAATTTTGCAGATAAATGACAACAGTTCCCCCAGTCCAGATGGAATAAATTCTAAATTTTTCAAAATTAATTGGGAACAAATCAAATATGACATATGGAATGCTATGAACAGTGTTCTACACTCGGGGAAAATTATTCGAGAAATCAATCATACGTTTATTTGCCTCATCCCAAAAAAACCAAATGCACTGGATATGATTGATTTTAGACCAATCTCTTTGTGTGACGTGTCCTATAAAATTCTAGCAAACCTTCTCTGTAACCGAATGAAGTTATATATGAATGATCTTATCTCCTATAACCAGAATTCATTAATCCCTCGTAGAGTTATTTCAGAAAATTCCCTTCTGGCCTATGAAATGATTAGAGGATTCAACATAAAACAATCTGACAATTTATGTCTGAAAATTGATCTGCATAAGGCGTATGACAAAATTAACAGAGATTTTATTCATCATATTCTGATCTCAATGAATTTCCCTCTTAAATTTGTGGATCTTATATATGAATGTATTTCTACTCCCACTTTCTCGGTGTTAGTTGAAGGATCACCATATGGTTTCATCACTAGTTCAAGCGGACTAAGGCAAGGTGACCCCCTTTCACCATATTTGTTTGCCATAGCTATGGAAGCTCTGACTATTAAATTGGATATGGAATTCCACAAAGGTAATTTAAACCCCATTTATCAAACAGAACCTTTGGTTACTCACTTGATTTATGCAGATGACATTCTGATATTAAGCAAAGCAATAATTCAAAATGCCAACTGTATCAAGAATGTTTTTCAAGATCTGAATAACATAACAGGGATGGAATTAAACCCCAAAAAATCTACACTATTTCTTAGCAAAGGGCCACAAATAAAAACCAAATAGCTAGCATTTTTAATGTTAACATTGGCACCCTACCAATAATTTATTTAGGCATCCCTTTATCGAATAATAAATTAAGAGCAAGAGACTTTGGATGGCTGATAGACAAAATAAACAAAAAGTTTAATCATTGGCACAACAAAATGTTAAACATCAGTGGGAGAGCTGAATTAATAAAAACTGTAATTCACCCTATACTGCAGTTCTGGCTTCAATTCACACAAATCCCACTGACAGTTACACAAACAATTAACACTTTGTGTGCAAATTTTTTATGGAAATCTAAAGAACACCAAATGAAATGGGAAGAGGTGTGTAGAATTAAAACTAAAGGTGGCTTTGGTATAAGGAAAATTGAGGAAATATCTAAAGCAGTGGCTACTAAGCTCCTATGGAAATTTATTAATGGTGAATCTCTATGGGCTAAATGGGTTCAAAATAAATACAGTAAAAATGCAAACTTCTGGAATGCTACCATAGACCCCACAGCATCATATACTTGGAAAACCTTACTTCGAGCAAGACAGTGGTGCAAAGGTCTCATTAATAAAAACATTTTCAATGGGCATACCACAAATTTGTGGTTTGATCTTTGGATCAATGGATCCTCATTAATAGACAAAATAGGCTGGAATGCCATGCCTGTGGGAAGAGGATATGACAAAAATGTATCGGTGTTGATATCTAACAATAAATGGGAACAAAACATAAGATATGTTCCTACTCAGTATCATCAAACTATTCATAATATTAACATTCAACCTCGGTTGGAAACGATTACTGGAACTGGATCCCTAGTAACAATGGACAATTTACATTGAAATCAGCATGGAATCATATCAGAAACAAGCAATCCGAACATTTCTGGACAAAGATCGTATGGGATAAGGGGTGCGCTCCTAAAATTTCAATCTGTGCCCTATTGGCCATTCAAAATAAATTGAAGACTAAGGCTCGTGTTAGTAGATGGAACACAAACATTGACCAACAGTGCAATTTATGCTCAAGTCAAATAGAAGACAGAGGCCATCTCTTTTTTAAATGTCCATACTCAAGTAGTTTATTGGAAAATATTATGCAGAAAAGCAACATAGATTTCAATCTCAATTACAATATTAACCATATTCTGGACTGCATAAGTAAAGCAAAGCGGAATCAAACTTTAATAAGCCAAATTACCAACATTGCTTTTACTTCCCTGATTTGGAACATCTGGTGTGAAAGAAACAATAAAATCTTCGAAGGAATTGAAATGCTAGCATCTATCAGAAGCATCCTGATAAATCAAGATGTCAAAACTCTAATGCAGTATATAATTTCGAATCAAGAAATAAGCAAAGAGACGAGACTTATCTTTGAAAAATGGAACATCGCCATGAAGTCTTCGGAACCTCACCATCCCCCCTGATTTTCATCGATTTACCCTCTGGATGCTGCTGGATTCACGTTTTCGAACCACTAATTAATTCCTGTTTGCATCTGAGTTCTTAGATCTACCTTCTCGATAATGGTGTCGCTGCATTTTCTCCCCAGGATATTCTTTTCCACTTGAGAAAGACGCTTCAATGCGTTTGTACGAATGCTCTGGTTTGTCCACGTGAAATATGGCTTTTTGCATTCTTTTTTTATTTTTTATTTTTTATCATTAAGACTTGTTCCTTGTATTAGACCTTATATTTGTCAACTGACCAAGTAGTTGCTACGGATGGTTTTGAGTGCGTTTTATGTTTGTTCAACTCCTCCATCGATTCAACTACTTGGATCTGTAATCACAGTGTTGTATTGTTAATATATGGAGTGATATGTACTCTTTTTCCTTGTAAGGCACCCGTTTAGGTTAGGGGGATTGTAAGGTTTTAATGAGGCATATCATGGAAATATATGCCCTGTCTTGTTAATAAAGTACCTGTTTCTAAAAAGAAAGAAATCTATACATGCAATTGTATGAGACTGGACATAGGGTAATTTCGAACCAATATAAAATTCCTGCTGTGATCTCTCTAATTCTTTACCGTTTACATTAGTGCATTTATACTTATCTGTGTTTGCATCTAAGGTTGTTGATTCTGCATTGGTCAATAATAATCGTAAAAGAATTTTAAAAAGATTTGTAAAAATTAGAAAACATTATTCACTCCCCCTCTAGTGTTTAATTAGCCTTAAAATCCATAATTCCACAACCCACATAAGCTATTTAAGAATTATAATAAAAATGTAGGAGGACAAGGGTATGATATAATTTTAATTAACATTATTTAGGAGATTTAATTAGTTAAATTAAATATAATAATGTGATGATTAAAGTGATAAGGGAATCGAGATTTGAAAATAATTATGGTCGTGCCATAATCAAATAAATTTATAAGCTTGTTTTATAACTTAAATACATATTTGAATAGGAAAAGGGTAAAATAGGAATAGATTGATCTTATAACTCCTAAACCCTTATTTCATTCTATTCATGTTTTCATAAATCAAAACAATCAAAGAGTTCAAGCAAGATCGGGCATTAATGACAATCAAAGTCACAAATTCAAGGAGGAAAGCTAGGAAGATTAAGCAATATTTAAATCTCAATCCATTATCACACCAAGGCGAATAATGATCTATACCATCTCATTTTATTTTGTATTGATTGTTTAATTTGGTTTGGGATTAAAACCGAATGTGTATATATATATGGATGATATATAATGATTGATGTTTGCCATGTTTAAATTTAATTGATAAAGTTATAAGGATTTTACTAAGTGGATTACTTCGGGGGTAAAACCGTAGTTAATGATTTTCAAATATCATGATTTTTGAATATATTGTGTAAAAACTTATTTTGGAGTTGATTTTTAGTTTTCATAATTTTTGGACGCATGGAGAATATATTATGAATTTTTATATAAAGGAAACGGGTAAATTTGGGTTTTAAATTTAATTAGGTAATTAAATATTGATTTTCAAGCTAAAATTTTATATAATGAAGAATCATTATTTTGAAATTTATATGAATTTTATACAATTAATTTAGTTCTTCTTGCATCGCGATAATCCATGATTCGTCGGTTGAAGCTTCTTTATAATTTTTTTGGTTCAGAATTCAAGATAAATGCCACGTGACTCGTTTGATTTAATTAATGCCTTGTAGAAACTCTTGTATTTAAATCACCAACTATATTGTTAATTGGATGGTTTTTCAAAATACGAGGTGATGATCTTAATAAATTATTATTATCAATCATATTTTCATCATTGTTATGTATATTTGAGTTATTTTTAGAAGGTACAAGTAAAAACTAGCTGTCATCATTGTTTTTTGTAATGGAAAATTTTTCGTCAAAAGAAACGTATGGACTTTCTTTAATGGTATTGGTAGGTTTATTTAATATTCTATATGCTCTGCTATGATCTGAGTACCCAATAAAAATACCTTCGTCAACTTATGAGTCAATATTTCCAAGATCATCCTCTATATTTAGTATAAAACATTTTGAGCCAAATATTTGAAAATATGATACTTTAGGTTTTTTACCAGAAAACATTTCATAACAAGTATTTTTAGTTAAAGGACATAATTTACACGATTCAATACATAACAAGCAGTAGCTACAGCTTCTACCTAATTTTTTTTTAGGAAGATTACCACTGTTAAGTAGAGTTCGTGCACATTCTTTTACTGTACGATTTTTCTTTTCCACAATTCCATTTTCTTGAGGTGTTCGTGGAAATGAGAAATTATGTGAAATTTCCTTTTTGTTACAAAAATTTTCAAAATTTTCATTTTTAGATTCACCTCCATGATCGCTTCTTATACTTTTTATTTTAAGATTCATCAGATTTTTAATTCTTTTAGCAAAAAATTTAAACATTTCAAAAGTATCACTTTTATATTTTAGGAATAGTGTCCATGTATAACATGAAAAATCATCTACAATAACATATGCATATTTGTTATGATTTATTGATCTTATTTGAGTAAGTCCAAATAAATCTTGATGTAATAGTTCTAAAGGTTGTTTGGTAGAAATTTCCTTCTTTGATTTAAAAGAACTCGTTTTCAATTTTCCATATTAACATGCATCACATAAATGTTTAACTTTATAACTTATTCTAGGGATACCTCTAACCAAATTGTGTTTAGCTAGTTTGATTAAAGACTTAAAGTTTAGGTGACATAATCTTCTGTGTCATATCCAAGGATCATTAAAATCCGCTGCTGGACATAAATCACTTGTGTTATTAAATTTCATATTTAAAACATAGATGTTTCTTTTCCTTAATCCTTCGTATATCAGATTTTTATTTTGATCAAAAATATTGCATTTATTTTTTTCAAAATCAATTTTAAATCCCTTATCACAAAGTTGACTAATGCTTAAAAGATTATGTTTTAAGTTTTTAACTAAAAGAACATTTGTAATAATAGATTAAGTGGATATACCAACATTGATGACATCTCCAATTCCTATGATAAATCTTTTTGAATTATCTCCAAAAGTTACGGTACCACCATCTTTGTATGTTATACTTTATAATATTTGTGTATTTTCAGTCATATGCTTGGAGCATTCGCTATCGAGTATCCATTTCTTCATGTTATTAAATTTTCTTTTGGGTAACTGCAAGATAAAAACAATTTAATTGGTACTCACTTCTTTTGTTAGGGTCCTAGGTGTTAGACAGAGAAGGTTGCCATACCCGAGAGGGTTTGGGACCTTTAAAAAGATAATTTTTATTATGAATTTTTTTTCGGTAGTTATTGTTGTGTATTTGTCTAATTAGTTTTTTATTCGATTTTGGAATCCATATTTTAATTATTTTGGTGTTAGACATCTATTCTACAGTATCCGACTTCTTGAACTAGTTATATAGTGACCGATAGTTTTTCTGTTTCGAAGATTCTTTAATCCTAGTCCACCGCGATTTCTAGATGGTTTTGAAATTTTGATCAAGTTATCCAATTTTTGTTTTCCTTTATTAAATTCTGAAACCTTGTTAGTAATTTTGTCTAACTTATAAGTAAGATGAGAAATATCGGATTTCAATGCTTCTACATCGTTTTTTAGTATAACGTTTTCTTTTCTAATTTCATCATTTTCTACTTTAACTTTTCTTATGTCACATAATAATGACTCATTTTGGATAGATAAAGTTTTATATTTCTATTGTGAAGTTTCTTATTCTTCTTCTAAAATTGTTTTCTCATCTTTTAATAGTCCTATTTCAAGTTCCAAACGGTTAATTTTGACAACACTCTTTATTTTGCTTTTAATTTCTCTATATTTGTCATCTAATTGCATGCTAACTTCTAAAATTTCATCATAGGTAAGACCAGGACATACCTCTTCAGTGTTTCCCATAAAACAGACATTAGCCTGCTCGGAATCACTATTTTTGTCACTGGTGATGATGAGGACGAATCTGAGTCATCCCAAGTCACTTGAAAAGCCTGTTTTCTTTTCTTAAATTTCTCGAACTTGCCTTTCCTTTTGTCATTATTAAGCTCTGGACATTGTTTCTTCATGTGTCCAAACTTGTCATACCCAAAGCATTTGATTAAATTTTGGCTAGATGAATTTGACTACAAGTCTTAGATAGTATATGGCATATTATAAGTCTACATATGTTCAGTGGTTTGAATCATAGACCGTGCAAGATTCGAATCTATGATCTCGTGGATAAAAACTAGAGCGTCTAACCACTGATAAATTGGTGCTGGACAACTAAAAGTACTTTATGATGTTTGAATAATGTTATTATTATTTAAAAAAAAGTTTAAAACATTTAGTAAAATTTGTTAAATGTTATTTGAAAATCATTTTTAGATTTAATTGCACATGAACGACATGTTGTAAACAATAATGTCATAAAGACCTTGTTAATAATGGTTATTTTCAGTGATTTTATGAAACATTGTAATGACAAATAGTTTTAACATTTAAAGAAAATATTATTCACTCAAAAATTTCTACAACAGTTTTTAAGCAGTTGATGTAAATTATCCATATGTTTTACAACAGTTTTACTTACTGTTGTAGATTTAGTACAATGATTTCATGAAACATTGTACTGACAAATAGTTTTAACATTTAAAGAAAATATTATTGTCACTCAAAAATTTCTACAACATTTTTTAAGCAATTGTCCATATGTTTTACAACGGTTTTACTAACTGTTGTAGATATAGTGTTGTAAAAGATAATTATTGTTATAGTGCGTATCGAATTATCAATGGTTTATTGATACACATATTACATTTGATTTTTAACAAATCACACTTATTTCGAAAAAATATAACATGTCAGCATAAAATAGGTTTGCATCGAGGGATAATGACCAGCAACCTCATAACACCGTGTTGGACGAGTCAAAGAGGGTGTGCCAAGAAGACTGAGTTCCAAAAATTTAATTGGAAGTTAGAGATGGCGACAAGACGAAAGTGATGATTATGCGGCTATGAAGAACAAAGTGGTGATTAGACGAAGGAGCAAGCTATTGTGATTCATAGGTTAATATAATGAAAGTAATAAACATACCAGAATTGACATAAGGAAGAAAAAGAATTTGATGTTGATCAAGTTTATTGTATTTTCAAAGAATTTTTTGAAAGTACCCATAAAATGATTCAAATAATAAAAATTCTTCTTTTAAATAAAACCTTATGTGGTATACCTTTATTTATTTTAAACTCGCACAAATCATGGAAAAAGATTGCAAACTCTATAAATTATCAGTAATAATTCAAATAATTTTTTCTGTTTACATATCTTGTTTAGACATTAAAATAACAAAACAATAACAATTAAATTCATGGAAATATTTCAACCCAGCGCTTTGTAAATATTGTAGACATTTTAAAGTATCAAAACAGTAAATTCTTAATAACCTTGTGTAAATATTTGCAGTTACTTGTGCAAAATATATAAAGAAAAAAAAGCAAAATATTAGCAAATTAATATTTACAATTACTTTTAAATATCTACATTAAACGCTGCGGTAGTCTCGTGCACTGGATTGCATCTTTATTTATATTGAACACTGCAAATTTGAATGTTTTTAGAAAATTCAAAATATCTAAAATAATAAGAAAACAACCTGGCCCGACACGTTAACTTGTAAAGTTTGGTCAGAAGAGCCGATGAATTTGAATCAAGTTACAAAATAAGAATGTCCGGCCAAACGACACGATATAAAAAGTGAAACGTACATTTGTCACAAATTTGCGAAAGTGGCATCCAAGTAAGAACTTTTGTTCGACATTCATGTCTTAGGCTATACAGTTTCCACCCCTTTAATAGTAGTAAATTTTAAAACGATTTCTTTTTGTTCTTTTTATCAGTGGTTACCTATCTATTTCATCCTTAACAGAACAAAACAGTTTGCATATTCCTTGCTCTATATTTGGTTAGCTGGATAGATAGATAGTAAAAAACTTCCTTTATGTTCCCATGATATAAAAGTGCAGCATACGTATGCAGCTCTCTGAATTATAAACCACCTTTTTTTAAATATACCTTTATAGTACAAAAAGCATGTCATTTACGCTGTGTCTTCTAGAAGATGCAATGAATGTGAAAGATAACCCTGGTAAAGGCAAAGCATGATATTTCTGTTTCAACATAAAAGCCGCCACCACATACGACGTATGGAATAAATATTATTGCTTTATTTGATGGAAATGAGGTTGAAGTTATTCCTCCGTTTGACATGTCATCTAATCCTGAACCATTCCCACAAAACATACATACATATACATATAATATACATATGCATATATATATATATATATATATATATATATTTTGATATATGTACAACAGCGGCGTGTCCTAAATTTCTTATGAGAACTCCAAGGGGTAATAATAATATTCGATTGACGAAAAAGCAAGCAAAACGTGTAGAATAAAAAAGCAAAGTAGTGGCACACGGGAAACGTCAGGGTCAGGGTCCTGCTGAGCAGTTGCAAAACTGCAACTGACTGTGATTTATTTGGATTTGTCGGACGAGGGTAAGAAACCTTTTATTTCCGTTATATTTGATCAATCATAGTGCAGCCGACGTCGGCTAAATCTAATCTAAAGTCTCGCCTTTTCTTTTGTATTATTTACATTAAACACGTGAACAACGGTCGGTCAAACTTTGCGCTTCCATATCTGATTTAGCATGTGCAGCTTCCAGGAAGCATAAGCTTTTGTTTCGAAAATATTAAGATGAGAAATAAAGATTGTATTTAAAAGCATTGTATCTGCGTCTTGCGTAGAAACGTGTTGATTTTGCAACCACGATAGCTGTGTTTGCTCTATAAAAGCTCGACGAATTTGAACGTATTTGTCTCCCCGTCAAATTAATCTACTTGGAGGTTAAATACTTCCTTCAAATCAAAATCGAGCTGAAGTCCAGACTTTTTTTCTTGCAATCCTTGATACCATGCCAACAAGGTTGGCTTAATTGATCGATAGTTTAGATCATAGTTTTGAAAATCGAATCATAAGTCGAATAGCAGCGACTTGAGTTTTGTTGGAATTCCTAAATGAGTGAAAACAATATAATCGCACATCGCCAAAATTGCAAAGCTATTCTAATATATTAATAGGTTTGCAATGCAGGAGTTGGGGCCTTGAGAGACCCAAATGTTTACTTCGTTGTGAGGTGAGAGATCATGCATCGCCACCACACACGCGTGCGCTGCCGCCGTCCAACCGAACCGGTCTCAGGTTTGTGTCTAAATGATCCTATTTTTTGCAAAACTGGAGCGGATTTTCTATCAGTTGCTGGCTATACGAACATGTGAGACTTCTGAAGCGAACACGGATTTTTAACAAACACACGGATGCGAGTGCGACCCGTTAGACGCGAACAGATGCGACTTATGGCAGCAGCGGGTGCGAACGCAGAACCAGTAGCGAACAGATACGGCCCATTAACAAACAATAGCAATGAAAGACAACGGGTGCGACCCGTCAGACGGACGCGACTGTTCGAAGGGGTGCGGACGAAATTATTAATAGAAGAGAATGCTGATCACATTCTCATTCAATTCCAATTCTAATTTCTTCTGCTTCTTCTTTTCTACCGCTCTATACAATATATCACAGAGTTGACGTACTCCTTACAATCTCATGCAGATTACGTCTATTGTATCTTGATAGTTTTAAATAAAGTCTTAAGAAAATTGTTACGACAAGCCTCAGACGAAATTTCCTTCTTCAACCGGTTAGGTTTATAGTTGATATATATATATATATATATATATATATATATATATATATATATAATTTTCGTTTGTACGTTGTACTATTTCTTTAAATAGTATAACGTTTGATTTATTACTATAGTTGTTAGTTTGTGCTTGTAATTTAATTAGGACAAACCTGTTGCTTAAATTAGCTATATAGACTTTCAGAGTAGTGGAAATCTAATTGATAAACTTGTGAGACGATTTTATAATTGATTATTCTCTGTTTTGATATATCAGACGTATAACATCTTAGACTTTCCTATTTTAACTAAAACAGAGATGATAACAGTAGAGCTCTCAACAAAGGCTACTACACACAACATGCCTGATCCTTCTAAAGGAGATGGTGACGACTTTCTAACATAGCAGAATCAGATGTTATTTTATATCACCACACTCGGTCAGCAACGGTATCTCGAGGAGGAGGAACCGATTCCTACACCACGCAAGAAATCAGATGATGATATGTGGAAGCATTCCGATTTTCTACGCAGAAACTATATTCTGAATTGTCTCGACAAAGTGCTATACAAAGTATATCAGCCTCTAAAGACAGCAAAAGCACTCTGGAATGCACTTGCTATGAAGTATATGACGCAGAATATCAGTCTTAAGAAATTCGTTGTAGACAAATTCATGGACTACGAGATGGTTGATTTCAAACCGATGACTGCTCAACTGCATGAACTGTAAATCATCATTAATGAACTCGAAGCGGAAGGTTATATGGTTGGAGAATCATTTTTGGTTGAAGCCATCACGGGAAAACTGCCGCCGTCATGGAGAGATTACCGCAACTATCTAAAACATAAGAAGAAGGAAATCTCTTTACAGGATCTCATAGTCCGACTGAAAATTGAGGCAGATAACCGTGAAATTACAAAACCAAGCGAGGAGGCATTTGTGGCTAAAGGTTCAAAGACCAAAAACAAAACGAAGAATTTTCAGAAGAAAAGGAAAGCACCAGACAACAAACCAAACGACAACAAACGAACCAAAAAGTTTAATGGCGAGTGTTGGGTTTGTGGAAAGGTTGGACGCGCCGCTAGAGATTACAGACACAACAAGGAACGCAACTCAGAGGCAAATATAGTAGACAACATGGAAGTAGACGAGTCCAACTTCTCGGCAGTTGTATCTGAATGCGATATGGTTCAGAATCCTAACCAATGGTGGGTAGACATAGGCGCTACTCGTTATGTCTGCTCTGATAAATTGTTTTCTACATACCAGAAATTCGATTACGAAGAAAAACTCTATATGGGTAATTCTGCAGCATCTACGATCGAAGGCAGTGGCACAATAATCCTCAAGTTTACTTCTGGAAAAACTGTCAAGTTGAACAACGTGCTCCACATTCCAGATATACGTAAGAATCTCATCTCTAGTGTAGTACTATCAAAGAAAGGATTCAAAATGGTGTTCGAGTCAGACAAAATGGTTCTGTCCAAAGCTGGAATATATATCAGAAGGGTGAAAGTGCGGTGTGTATACAATTATATGTGCTAATATAGTATACACGGATCGTGTAATATGGATTACAATACAAATGCGGAAATAGATGATAATAGAATTGTAAATAGAAAAATAGAAAAATCACACCAGAGATTTTTATACTGGTTCGGAGCACCGTCCTACGTCAAGTCCCAGACTTCTATCTGGATTTTCACTATTAACTACCTCGCTTCACCCGGAGGAACAGGTTTACAACACCCGAACAACCGAACGGGATTTCACGCCTCTAATATACTGAGGACTTCAATACTTGCCTCTTACAACACAGAGGACTTCAACAAAAGAACAAATACAATTGTTGTTGACAACTTGTGTTCTTGAAAACACGGATTTGTCACTAGCAGTACACCCTTCCTATAATCTTATCCTCAAAGTATGCGATATGATGTTTTGAAAAGATTAAGGAAAGTATATTATTGAATCAAAGGATATGAAATAGTTTCAAAGATTCAATAAATAATTTAGAGCTTTTATAATACAGAATTGAGATCAGAGATTAGATTAAAAGAATATATGAAATCGTTGTACTTAATCAACGAATTGGATTAGTTTATATAGACAAGAATGGTTGTAACTCTTTGCCATTAAGAGATATGATCTTTGGTGAAAGATTAAGAGATGCAACCTTTGGAGAAGAGAAGTGTCTTTTGAAAAAATTGCTTTCTGTTCAAAAACGGTCGACAGGCTAAAAAGTGACCGGTAGACAGGAATTCAAAATATATATACGTTATGTGCATGTGTGCACGTTCACTGTGCAATTTACACAGGAACGGTCGACCGCACCTATATTGACCGGTCGACCGGTGCCTGTTAAATTGCACATTGAATTGTGCAACTGCATGCAACTTATAAATTATTCGTATATATATTGATTCCTTTGATATGCATGATTATTTGAGGATAGATTTTAACAAATTTATTACTATTACAACAACAAATAATCAACTTATAATCTAGAGTACCATATATAGCTCTAATGACCTTGTTTTTGTCGATCGCCTTGTTTGTCAGAAATCAATCGCCTTATTTGTCAGAAATCAAAACTTTCATAAAGCTTGTGACTCAACATTCTCCCCCTTTTTGGTTGATGACAATATATATATCTGCAAATCTGAATCTCCCCCTGAGTATGTGATTTCTTTCCTGCAAGCAATTGTTAGCCCTTTCTCCCCCTTTGTCATCGACAAAAAGGAGTAACAGATTACTAGAATATGATATGCGTAGAATGAATATGATAAGCATAGAAAAATAAATCATTAACACATCAAAGACATAACAGAGTTTACTACAGAACATAATGTTAAATGAAAAGCATAAATAACGACACTATTTAGTACAAGTGTCGAAGAATGTTTTTAAAGAGCTAAAACATAATAGAATCTAGGATGAAGCAGATCGAATCTCCTCTTCATCATCGTCGTCATCATCATCATCATCTTCTTCTTCTTCCACCTCATCATTGTTCCCTCTAGACGATTCGCCCTCGTCAGATGATGTCCATGTGAAAACTGGAGCAGCAGGACGTTTTCCTGGATCTTGTGCTTGAACAGAGGTGGATGAGGAACATGATATAGCGTCCCATAGCATACCGAAGAACGACTTGACCTTATTGAAGCGCTTATCAATTTTAGAGTCCATACGCTTGAGACGAGATTCAAGCAGAAATTGATTACGCGCAATGGTTTCAAGAGATTCTTTTGTTGATGACTTTGATCTTAAAAGTTTCACCTCATCGGGACGAGGTCGAGAGGAAGTTGCTCTTTGTTTTCTCGGTCCTCGTTGTTGCCATTCTTCAAAAGGCATAATCTCAAGATAAGGTGGAGGAAGCTTCATTCTTTTGATGGTTATGGAGTCAATGCATTTTGGTGTTGAAGTTGCAGAATCAGGAGGATTGACCCACAAGCTAACAAAAGTCTCATGATATATTCATTATAGAAGAAATGAGGCCGGGTTGAATTATTTACCTTGAGAATTTCATCAAAAAGCATGTGAACCCAATTGATTTGGATTTCACCATAGATAGCATAGAGTGCCTTGAAGTTTTCTTTGTACACCGCATCATAATTTTCAAGTCTAGGAAAAAGAGAATGCATCAAGACCCGATGAAGTAACCTTGCTGTCGGTCGAAGTCCAATAGACTTAGTGCCATCACTATTGTCTTCTATAAACTGATGACTTGTACTATTTCGAGTGAAAACTTCGCAGAAGGTAGATGAAAATTCTTCGCCTCGATTTGGTATGCCAAGTATAGAGGCAATTCTAGCATGAGTAAGAAAAATTTGTTTTCCACAGACCATAGACCAGATGACGCCGTTTGGATTATCATGTTGATATTCATCAAGATTCATGTTGGCGTAAAATAATTTAATCATTAAATGATTTATCTCCACACTATTTGCCGAAAAATCTATCAATGGAGTAATGTTGGCATTATCGGCTAACCTCCGAACTCCGTAAGCCGTGAAATCATCAAATTTGATGAAAGATCCTGGATGAAACTTATAATTTGTCATTTGATTCCATCGTGTTACAACAATTGGAGTTTGAAGCCATTTTTTGACGGAGATGGTAAGAGATGAAGTTTCAGAGGTTGCTCCTTTCTTTGATTTCTTTTGAGGAGGAGCCATTGTTGGAGGATTTGTGATTTGGGAATTGAAGAATGGGAACTAGGGTTTGTGATTTGGGGATAGAGAATAGTTTGAGTAGAGAGTGAATGAGGGTAGAGGGTAAAGTAACGTATAGGGTTATATATAAAAAACTGAAAAATGCGTAACCGGTCGACCTACAAATTTTGGCCGGTCGACCGTTTTCAACCAGAGAGCAAACGGTCGACCGGCAATATTATGGGCGGTCGACCGGTCCTGGTCTGTTGTGCATATAGGATTCTTTTTCAAGTTTTTTATTATATATCAACCTATATATATATATATATTATATTTTATACATAATACAAAATATAACCATCATTATACAAGAGATAGATAAATACATAACAACTATATATAAATCTAATGAGAAAGTTCGTCATTAGAATTATCGTTGTTTCCTTCAATACGATTCGACCATGGACTCCATTGTTTCTGAGCTCCTTCATTATTTTCATAGTTCCGATCCCATGAGTTAGGACTTTTCGATGTTGATGGCCTAGACGGCATTGGTTCATGCACGTCATGTTTGTTGGAACCGCAGAAAAATGTTGCCAACTTTTCTAAAACAGACAATCGTGCCGATGTCCATTGTTGCTCGTGATAAAGTTGACTTTGCCCGTAATGGAGTTGTCTCTGAAGGTCTATCTGATGTTTTTGGTAGTGGTGTATCTCATCAATTTGAGCTTTGGTTCGAGGAGAATAGAATAGTGTCCTTTTAACTCGTTTTGAATTTGGAGTTTTATCAGACATATAAGAGCATTGATGATGACAGCTTGATTTTTGTTTTGGAGTAGTAGGAGAATAATATTCGTCCGACTCAGAGCTTGTAATAGAAATGTGAGATTCTTGCGCACATTTGTCACAAATATGAGCCATAGTGTAAGTTGAATATAGTATTATGGTTAGATAAGAAGTAAAGATGAACAAAATAAAATTTTTTTGCAAGCTTATATATATAAGTTTCTTATATATACTCTTATGGATGTGAGTTAATGATAACTTTTAACCACGAAAATATAAGCAGAAATTTTATTGTAAATCTAAAAATAGCTTTGTTTTTAAAACTGAATTTATAAAATGAGTAAATGGAATTTAACCATTAAATAAAGCAATGGCTAATATTTAATATAAAAAATAGGTTAAGTAAAAGATACGGTTACTAGGAGAATAAACATTAGTTTAGTTTAAAAAAAAAAAATTATAATTAAAGAGAATAACCAAAAGAGAAGGTGTGCATTAGTAATTGCTTAGTCAAGATTTTTTCTTGAAATTAAACCAAGCTCTCTTCGTAATCTAATAAAATTAGATTCGAGCAGCGGCTTAGTAAAAATGTCCGCTAATTGATTTTCAGTATGGACATATTCAAGACATATATTTCTTTTTTCAATATTATCTCGAAGAAAATGATGACGGATATCAATGTGTTTAGTTCGAGAGTGATTCACTGGATTTTTAGAAAGATTTATAGCACTTGTGTTATCACAGTATATAATAGAATTTGATAAATGAATATCAAAATCTTGAAGTGTTTGTTGCATATATAGTACTTGAGTATAAGCGAGAGCCGCTGATATATATTCAGCTTCACATGTTGATAGTGAAACACAATTCTGTTTCTTACTAAACCAAGAGACAAGTGATTTTCCAATAAAATGGCATGTACCACTTGTACTTTTTCTATCTGTTCGTGAGCCACCGAAATCAGCATCACTATATGATACTAATTCAAATGGACATTCTTTTGGATAGAAAAGACCAAAATCTTTGGTATTATTAAGATAACGAATTATACGTTTCACTGCTCGTAAATGTGATTCCTTTGGATCGGCTTGAAAACGAGCACATAAACAAACACTCATTAATATATCTGGATGACTAGCTGTAAGATAAAGAAGAGAACCAATCATGCTTCGATATAATTTCTGGTCAACATTCTTACCACTTTCATCTTTTTCAAGATGTGTAGTTGTACTCATAGGAGTTGGTTTACCAGATGTATTTTGTAATCCGAAGCGTTTGATAAGATTTTCACAGTATTTTTCTTGATTGATAAAAATACCGTTTGAAAGTTGTTTGATTTGAAGTCCAAGAAAATAAGATAGTTCTCCCATATGAGACATTTCGAATTCTTTGGTCATAATACTTGCAAATTCCTTGCAGAGTTTATCGTTTGTTGAACCAAAGATGATATCGTCTACATATATTTGGATAACCAGAATATCTTTTCGAGAATGTTTAGTAAACAAAGTTTGATCGACTTTGCCTATTTCAAATCCTGAATTAATAAGATAGCTACGTAATCGTTCATACCAAGCACGAGGTGCTTGTTTTAAGCCATACAGAGCTTTCTTAAGTTTGAACACATGGTCAGGATATTTTTCATGTACGAATAAAGGAGGTTGTTCGACATAGACATTCTCTTTGATAAATCCATTGAGAAAAGCACTTTTGACATCCATCTGATAAAGTTTGAAATTATGATGACAAGCAAAAGATAATAGAATTCTAATAGCTTCTAGTCGAGCGACTGGTGCAAAAGTTTCTTCATAATCGATACCTTCTCCCTGATTGTATCCTTGTGCTACTAATCTTGCTTTATTTTTGGTGATATTTCCTTGTTCGTCAGCCTTATTTTTATAGACCCATTTAGTACCAATTACTGACTGATCAGTTGGTCTCGGAACAAGTTCCCAAACGTCATTGCGCTCAAACTGATTTAGTTCTTCCTGCATGGCAATGATCCAGTAATCATCTGTAGCAGCTTCTTTTGGATTCTTGGGTTCGATATTTGAGAGAAAAGCGACATGACCCATTTGATTGAGTTGACTCCTTGTTCTGACATGTGATGTTATTTCACCTATTATATTTTGGGCCGGATGGTCTCTTAATATTCTTGGTGGTGATTGTAATTCACATATTTGAGGAGTATTCTCAATAATTACTTCTGAGTCAGAATCAGTATTTGAGATGATTGGATTATCAATGACTATTGATTCGTCATCGTCTGATATTGTGTGAGGATGCTGATAGATTTCATCAAAAGAGACATGAAATGATTCTTCAATAGTTTTGGTTCGTTTATTAAATATCCGATAGGCCTTACTTCGTTCCGAATAACCGACAAATATTCCTTCATCGGCTTTTGGATCGAATTTTCCAAGCTGGTCTTTCGTATTTAAAATAAAGCACTTGGAACCAAAAACTTTGAAGTATGAGATTTTGGGCTTTCTTTTGTTAAACAATTCATAAGGAGTATTCTTGGTAAGAGGTCTTATGGACACACGATTTAAAACATAACAGGCAGTTGCGACAGCTTCTGCCCAGAAATGTTTTGGTAAGGTGGTTCCATTCAATAATGTTCTTGCACATTCTTGTAAAGTTCGGTTCTTTCGTTCTACTACTCCGTTCTGTTGTGGAGTTCTGGGAAACGAAAAATTATGATATATACCTTTCTTTGTACAAAAATGTTCAAATTCATTATTTTCGAACTCTCCGCCATGATCACTTCTTATATTTTTAACTTTAATCCCTTTTGATTTTTGAATTCTTTTGACGAAAGATTTGAAATGATCGAAAGTATCACTTTTATTTTTTAAGAAAATTGTCCATGTATAACGAGAGAAATCATCAACAATTACAAGCACATATTGACTGTGATTTATTGATTGAACTCTAGTAGGTCCAAATAAATCCATGTGCAGTAACTCAAGTGGTTGTAATGTTGATATGACTTTCTTGGATTTAAAAGATGATTTGGTCAATTTTCCTAATTGACATGCATCACAAATGTTGTTAACTTTAAAACTCATTTTGGGTAGTCCTCTAACTAGATTGTTTTTGGCTACCTTGTCAATAGTTCTGAAGTTTATATGACAGAAACGTTTGTGCCATAGCCATGGATCATTGTCATTAGCCACAAGACACATATCTGAATTATGATTAATATTCATATTTAGAATATATATATTTCTGTCTCTATAACCTTCAAAAACCAAATTATGGTCTTTATCTAAAATACTACACTTATTATTTGAAAAGGAAATTATAAAACCCTTGTCACATAACTGACTAATACTAAGTAAATTGTGTTTTAAATTTCTAACTAGCATGACATTAGTAATAAGAGGTAAGTTAGATGTACCGCAATTGCTCACATCGCCTTTGCCGATGATATAACCTTTTGAATTGTCTCCAAAAGTGACTGAGCCACCATCTGAGTATTTAATATTTGTTAATAAGCTCTTGTCTCCCGTCATATGCTTTGAGCAACCACTGTCCAATATCCACTTTCCTCTTTTCTTCAGTGGGACCTGCAAAAATAGAATTAAGTTCATGGTACCCACTTTTTATAGGGTCCTAAGAGTTAGGTCTTAGGAGTCCAAACCCATTTGGGTCCGGTATCCCCTTTATATATAATTGTTATTAAAATGTACATTATTCATGAATTGCTGAATGTATTTGTTCCTAATCAAATTATTATTTGTTTTAGGAACCCATATTTTGATAGTCTTGACATTTCTCTTTTGAAATTTCACAACTGGTTTTGGTTTGAAATATAATAAACTAAGATTTTTCTTAGCTTCAGTTTTTTGTACTTTCTTCTTCCTTTTATTTCTAAGATGTTTCTTAGTTTCATGTTTGTTATATCCCAAACCTTGTTTATCTGAAATAGATTGTGAACTTTCAATGATTTTAGTCAAATTTTCTCGACCTTTGTTAAAGTTAGAAACATTTTGAGTAATGTCATCAAACTTTGTTTGTAAACTAGCTTTTTCTAGGTCTAGAATTTTGACTTTTGCTTTAAGTTCATGATTTTCAGTAGTGAGAGCATTATTTTTCTCTTTTTGAGCTTCTATTTCTTGACTCAAAAGAGATATTTGAGAGTCAACATTAGATGATGATTCTTGAATATTTTCAAGTTCTTCTTCTAATATTTTCTTCTCATCTTTTAACATATCTCGTTCAAACTCTGCTCTACTTAAATCTGCTTTGACTACTTTTAATTGACGTTTTAAGTCTTTATATTTGACTATCAATTCAGCATTAATATCAAGTAATTCATCAAATGTAGGAATTTGTACCTCATCTTCCGTTGCCATAAAGCAAACATTAGCTTGTTCATTCTCCGAATCACTTTCACTTTCTGATGAAGATGACTCTGAATCATCCCATGTTACTGAGAAGGCTCGTTTCTTTGATTTGTCCTTCTTATATTTGAATTTGTCATTTTCTGACTTTTTCTTTTGTTCTGGACAATCCTTCTGCATGTGTCCCTTTTTATGGCAGTTGAAACATTCTATAGCAGATGAAGATGGTTTATTTGATCCAGGTTTCCTTTTATTGTAGCGACTGGCTTTTCGATATTTTAGGAATTTTTTGAAACCTTTAGCAATGAACGCCAAATCTTCATCTTCAGAATCTGATTCATTTTCATCTTTCTCAACATGAAATGCTACATTTTTCTTTTCTTCTTTCTGTTCTTTTCTAGCCTGCAAATTTGCTTCATAGGACATTAAATTTCCTATCAATTCATCTGGCTTCATGACGGAAAGGTCATTAGCTTCTTCAATTGCTAATACTTTTCCTTCCCATTCATTAGTCAGAGAATGTAGGACTGTTGAAACAACATCAAAATCAGAATACTTTTGTCCTAACCCAATAAGTGCATGGTGAATAGTTTGAAACCGTGAATACATGTCATTGATTGTTTCATTTGGTTTCATTTTGAAATTTTGAAATTGACTTTTCTGCATGGCTATTTTGGCTTGTTTAACCTTGTTAGTACCTTCATGAGTGATTTTTAGCGTTTGCCAAATTTGATATGCAGTAGTGCAAATACTAACACGGTTATATTCATTTTGGTCTAATGCACAGAACAACATATTTATTGCTCTTGCATTTACGGCTGCTGCCGTTTTCTCAGCCACAGTCCATTCTGAATAATCAGTTGTTGGATTCACTATTTCTCTTTGAGTAGCATTCCAAGCATCATAGCTACTTGATTGCATAAAGAATGACATACGTGTTGCCCAATAACTATAGTTAAGACCATTGAAAAATGGAGGTCTTTGTGTCGATTGCCCTTCTGTGTAAGTGGTGTTTTGAGTGCTAGTACTTGCGTTATTTGACATATTACAAGAATATATCAAATAACTGTGTTACGGTTATATGATGACCGTGCTCTGATACCAAATGAAAGTGCGGTGTGTATACAATTATATGTGCTAATATAGTATACACGGATCGTGTAATATGGATTACAATACAAATGCGGAAATAGATGATAATAGCATTGTAAATAGAAAAATAGAAAAATCACACCAGAGATTTTTATACTGGTTCGGAGCACCGTCCTACGTCCAGTCCCAGACTTCTATCTGGATTTTCACTATTAACTACCTCGCTTCACCCGGAGGAACAGGTTTACAACACCCGAACAACCGAACGGGATTTCACGCCTCTAATATACTGAGGACTTCAATACTTGCCTCTTACAACACAGAGGACTTCAACAAAAGAACAAATACAATTGTTGTTGACAGCTTGTGTTCTTGAAAACACGGATTTGTCACTAGCAGTACACCCTTCCTATAATCTTATCCTCAAAGTATGCGATATGATGTTTTGAAAAGATTAAGGAAAGTATATTATTGAATCAAAGGATATGAAATAGTTTCAAAGATTCAATAAATAATTTAGAGCTTTTATAATACAGAATTGAGATCAGAGATTAGATTAAAAGAATATATGAAATCGTTGTACTTAATCAACGAATTGGATTAGTTTATATAGACAAGAATGGTTGTAACTCTTTGCCATTAAGAGATATGATCTTTGGTGAAAGATTAAGAGATGCAACCTTTGGAGAAGAGAAGTGTCTTTTGAAAAAATTGCTTTCTGTTCAAAAACGGTCGACAGGCTAAAAAGTGACCGGTAGACAGGAATTCAAAATATATATACGTTATGTGCATGTGTGCACGTTCACTGTGCAATTTACACAGGAACGGTCGACCGCACCTATATTGACCGGTCGACCGGTGCCTGTTAAATTGCACATTGAATTGTGCAACTGCATGCAACTTATAAATTATTCGTATATATATTGATTCCTTTGATATGCATGATTATTTGAGGATAGATTTTAACAAATTTATTACTATTACAACAACAAATAATCAACCTATAATCTAGAGTACCATATATAGCTCTAATGACCTTGTTTTTGTCGATCGCCTTGTTTGTCAGAAATCAATCGCCTTATTTGTCAGAAATCAAAACTTTCATAAAGCTTGTGACTCAACAAAGGGGATATTTATGTGATGGCCTATTTAAGGCAAATGTAGCCATTATCAGCAATAACACTATGTATTCTGATTGTGCTATTAATAAAATTGAAGTTTCTTACTTACTTGAGCACGAAATTTTACTATGGCATGATAGATTGGGACACACAAATTTTCGAAAAATGAAAATATTATCAAACTTGGGATTAATTATGAAATTCCAAGTAGATAAGAACTACAAATATGAGACATGTGTAGAAGCAAAAATGGTTAAAAAACCATTTCAATCTGTTGATAGAAGCACCGGACCACTAGGTTTGGTTCATACAGATTTATGTGATTTTAAATCATTACCAACAAGAGGTGGGAAAAAGTACTTTATCGCTTTTATTGATGACTATACACGATATTGCTATGTATATCTTTTAAATAGTAAGGATGAAGCAATTACCTCGTTTATGCAGTTCAAAGCTGAGGTAGAAAATAAGTTAAATAAAAAGATCAAGACTGATCGAGGTGGAGAATATGAATCACCATTTGAAAGGTTCTGCGCCGAAAATGGTATAATTCATCAAACAACAGCTTCATATTCACCACAACAAAATGGTGTAGCCGAAAGGAAGAACAGAACTTTAAAAGACATGATTAATGCCAAGCTTTTAACCTCTGATCCACCGACGAACTTGTGGGGGAAAGCCTTAAATATGTCTAATCACATATTAAACAAAGTCCCTTACAATAAAACATGAACAATTCCATATGAGTTATGGAAATGACAAAAAACAAGTTTTAAATACCTCAAAGTGTGGGGGTGTTTGGAAAAAGTTCCAGTTCCGCCTCTCAAGAAAGTCAAACTTGGACAAAAAACAGCAGATTGTTACTATTTAGAGCCAGCCCAAAATGGTAGTGCCTACAGAATTTTGGTGTTCAAGTCTGATATAGCTGATATTCTTGCAAATACAATCATGAAATCTAGATATGCCTCATTCTTTGAAGACGTGATTCCGCACAAAAGGAATGAAGAGAATACTGTCCCTAAAATGACAAGAGAAGAATCAAGTGATTCATATGAAGATGAAACTCATCATGAAACTGAGGAAGTTGAACCAAGAAGAAGCGCAACGGCTAGGACTTCCAAGACATTTGGTTCGGATTTTTTCACATATGTGTTAGAACACGAACCTCAAACGTATAAGGAAGGAATGTCATTTTCTGAATCTTCATGTTGGAAGGAAGCAATCCAAAGTGAAATTGATTCAATTCTAAGTAATAAAACTTGAAAAATTATTGATATTCCACTTGGAGTAAAACCTATTGGCTATAAATGGATTTTCAAGAAGAAAATGAAAGCAAATGGCTCTATCGACAAGTATAAAGCCAGATTAGTAGCCAAAAGAAATCATCAAAAAGAAGGAGTAGACTTTTTTGATACATATTCGCCGCAAACACGAATAACCTCTATAAGAATGCTAATAGCAATTGCATCGATCTATAATATAGAAATTCATCAAATGGATGTAAAGACAACATTCTTAAATGGAGATCTCGATGAGGAGATCTACATGGAGCAACCTGAAGGTTTTGTTTCCAAATGAAATGAAAACAAAGTCTGTAGATCAGTAAAATCATTATACGGACTAAAACAAGCTCTAAAACAATGGCACGAAAAATTTGATAGTGTTATGATGAGAAATGGTTCATATAAATGAATGCGATAAGTGTGTTTATTATAAATAAAATGGACAATCATATGTGATGATTTGTTTATATATAGACGATATGTTAATATTTGGTCCAAATACCCAAGTAATAGAGACCATAAAAAAGATGTTAATTAGCAATTTCGAAATGAAAGACTTAGGAGTTGCAGACGTTATTTTGGAAATCAAAATAATAAGAACACCTAATGGAATTAAATTATTTCAATCACACTATGTTGACAAAGTGATTGAAAATTTTCTAAATTTTAGAATTGAAGGAGTAAGAACACCTTTTAATTCATCAGAAGTACTGCATAGAAACACTAATGAGAGTGTAATGCAATTGGAATACTCTCGTGTAATAGGACGTCTCAGGTATCTCATGAATTGCACAAGACCAGATATAGCTTATGCAGTAAGTAGACTAAGCAGGTATACAAGCAATTCAGGAAATGAACACTAGAAAGCACTAATGAGAATGCTTGGATATTTAAAAAATACCACAAATAATTCCTTACATTATGGTAAATATCATGCCGTCTTAGAAGGATATAGTGATGCAAACTGGATTGCTGATTCAGAGGAATCAAAATCAACGAGTGGTTATATATTTACCTTAGCAGGGGTAGCAGTGTCATCGAAATCTACTAAACAAACAGGCATAGCACGATCCACTATGGAATCAGAGTTCATCGCTTTAGATAAAGCAGGCGAAGAAGCAGAATGTCTTCGTCGCTTTTTAGAAGATATTCCATTTTTGCCTAAACCTGTACCGGCCATATGCATACACTGTGATAACCAAGTTGCACTTAGTAGAGCGCATAACTTTGTGTATAATGGAAAGTCACGACATATTCGTCGACGCTATAACACAGTTTGGCAGCTACTCTCAAATGGAACTATTTCCATATATTATGTGAGAACAAATGATAACCTAGCGGATCCATTTACTAAAGGTTTATCAAGAGAGAAAATTGACTACACATCGAGGGGAATGAGTTTAAAAGCCTAAACCACCAAGAGTTATCTTATATGGAAACCTACCCTAGCAACTGGAGATCCCACAGACTAGGATCAATAGGCAAACCAGTTCTGAGTAACTCAAGGCGTAATGCATTTCCTTGGACATAGTCCAACTCCATTCCTATGAAGCACATGCATGCCTACAGAAGTATTTAAAGGTTAAAACTATGTTTTTTAATGATGACCATATCTTGAATATAACAAGTGGGGTATATGTAGGATACTCTTAATGGTTGCGATCACCTATATTAATGTGAGCTGCGTCGGATATATGAGAATATTAAAGGCTTTTATTCTCTAAAAACACTCGCAGAATCAAAAATTATTCAGGGCCAAAATGAACACAACCAAGAGATTGGATGAGAAGGGAATCAATGCTTCGTAAAGCTTATTGTTTGGATATACAATAAAGGCTGACGGTTCAAGATGAAATATAATTCACCAATTAGCCAAGTAGATCCGAGAAGTTTTAACTAGGGAAATTTCAAAGTGAAATATCTACTTATCCACGATAAAGTATTATGCCATATGTACACTGTGATATTTCGCTTTGTATGGGGGATATGTATATTATCATTCATGTGGGGAATTGTTGAAATTCCTAAATGAATGAAAACATCATAGTCCCACATCGTCAAAATTGCAAAGCTATTCTAGTATATTAATAGCTTTGCAATGAGAGGGTTGGGGCCTTAGGGCACCCAAATATTTGCTTCGTTGTGAGGAGGGAGATCATGCATCACCACCACACACGCGTGTGCACCGCCGCCGCCGCCGTCCGTCCGACCGAACCGAACCGGGCCGGGCTCGAGTTTGGGTTTGGGTCTAAATGATCCTATTTTTACTGCAAAACTGGGTCGGCTTTCTAACAGTTGTAGGCTATACTAACAGGTGCGAATCTGTTTAGAAGCGGACGCGGATCGACTAAGGAGATGCGACTTTTGAAGCGGGCGCGGGATTTTTGGTGAACGGATGCATCCATTAGCAGACGGATGCGGGTGCGATCCGTTAGACGCGAATGGATGCGACTTATGGCAGCAGCGGGTGCGAACGCAGAACCAGTAGAGAACGGGTGCGGCCCATTAACGAAGAACAACAATGAAAGGCAACGGGTGTCACCCGTCTGGCGGACGCGACTGTTCGTAGGGGTGCGGACAAAATTATAAATAGAAGAGAATACTGATCACATTCTCATTCAATTTCAATTCTAATTTCTACTGCTTCTTCTTTTCTACTGCTCTATACAATATATCACAGAGTTGACATACTCCTTACAATCTCGTGCAGATTACGTCTGTTGTATCTTGGGAGACTTTAAATAAAGTCTTAAGGAAATTGTTGCGACAAGCCTCAGACGGAATTTCCTTCTTCAACCGGTTAGGTTTATAATTATGTGTGTATATATATATCTATATGATTTTCGTTTCTATGTTGTACTATTTCTTTAAATAGTATAACGTTTGATTTATTACTATAGTTGTTAGTTTGTGGTTGTAATTTAATCACGACATACCTATTGCTTAAATTAGCTAATACAGACTTCCATAGTAGTGGAAATCTAATTCATAAACTTATGAGACGAGTTTATAATTGATTATTCTCTATTTTGGTATACTAGACATATAACAAGTTTTACTATTTTAAAGACCAAACTGTTGGAACTGACCATTTAAAAAAAATATGATTTATATATTTCTAGTTTGATTTATATATTTTAAATAATCACCGCATGCAGTGTAAAACGAATGTAATTTATAACAACATTTACATATTCATAAAAGCAACGACTTGACTGAAAATAGATGACAAGGACTAACCATGAAGGTACCGGTGTGTCAATTTGTTAACATGGGATTGATTACCTAAATACAATTAATAATTACATTGTGTGTGACGACCCCACCGCTATGCCCAGTTTAGCAAAGAACAATACAAGTAATGTCATCTGCTAATCCGGATAATATGGCTGGTTAAAGGCGATCGAATGTGAATATATTTTTATACTAACACTGACACATCTTGTTTACCTTTTTGAGAATCTAAACTAAAAATTAGACATGTGCAGTATAAATACAAAGTAATAAACACACCGATTAAAAATATTCAAAACAGTATATAATATAGATAAATCAGAGTCACAGATTACAGCGGACTAATATACAACATATTTTGTAATAAGATGTGAGTCTACAAAATGTCAAAATTAGACTCACTCTAACATACATCATATCTTATGTTCTATATCAGGTACAAAATGAATAATGAATAATACACATGACATAACTACTAAATGTCAATATATCGAGCGATGAAGTAAACTAAAACTGTCAAATAAATATACTCCAAAGCTAACTCAAAATCCAAGAGTCAATGAGTCCATGTCCTGTAAACTCTCGGCCTGACCCGAGTTGTTAGGACCCGATTCTTCGACTTCCGAAAATCGACATTAATACGCCCACTGTATTAAATGCCGCCTAATCGAAGGCTGGAAAATCGAACCATGAGGGTTTAAGAAAGAAGAAAGAGGTAGAAGAAGAGAGAAAAAGAGAGAAGAAGAACAGAAAAACAAATACCAGAACAGGAAAGAATAAGAGACAATATCAGAATCTCACAATCGCAGCGGAACAACATATAATAGATAAATGAATAATCATTAAAACAAAAGAACTATACATTTTATACATTACATCACATTACATTCATTATCAGAGTGTACAACAACAAACAGTGGAAAAGAAATACTATATACAATAGATAATATGCTACGCCATCCAGCTCGCCTCCAGATATCTGTAGCAACACCTGAATCCAGAATGACCTGATAACCTAACTCTAGACTGCCCGTGTAGAAATTGGTGGGCACCCAGAGTTTAGGAAGGGAACAATAAACTCCAGGTCAGTCATGTGACTGATGTGAGAACTTAAAACAGTTTATTCTTAAAAAAAACAACCGAAGAAATATTTTTCTTTAAGTAAATTCGAAATGCTTTTGGAAAATGAAACTACCATAAGGCCTCCCGCCACACACACAATGCAAACGCAGACTTGGAGGAGATTTCTCCTTATGATAGTCAAAGATGCTTACTACGCAAAATCAAATCATTTTTGATATTATTATTAGTGCATAGTGTAGAAAACAATTTCGAAAGTAGAGTATAAATCTTAGCCAGCATAGGTACCATTATATTATGCCCGCTATAGCTACCTCCTGAGGAAGCAGGTTATACAACTAAAACTGTACAAGGCTCGTATTGTTTCTTTGGATTTCCAACAAATGGTCAGGCCAAGGAACTTCCCATTGCCACATGGAAACGCCTCTGGAATGACGTCCCGAGAACCTAACCGGATCTCCTCCAACACAAGGCCGGGTTACCCCTAACTGGGTAACAACTGACACGAATATGTCATTCCCCAATCGTAACCGATCTATATCCGAGGATCCCCGATTTCCAACAACCACAAAGTAATAAATTTGCAGTAACCACATAGGTTAAGCATCTGGGCTCCATACCATGATACCACCTCTATCCAGAAAGAATGACATACACTAAAGGGGCGCTACCCCCTTATAACCTTGCTGCATCTTTCCTGTTTTGACCATTTCCAGGGTGTGAGGCTCGATGAAGTCTCGTCCACAAAGCCACGCTTTACAAAAGAAGTGCTTTGGGTCAACAAATGATCAAAGCAATGATCATCAAGATAGACGATCAAACGAATGATCCTATTACAAATGATCAATACAATGATCATTTCACAGCATCACTCAGCATGCCACACTACCAAATTGGGAGTATATCACTAATAACCTTCAACTATATAACCTCTGAGCTCGTACGTCTCAGAGAAGGGTGTTAAGCTAAGAGAATAAATTCTCCGCCACCAACAGAAATATATTTGAAATAAATCAGCTTTATATCTCAATTTGTAATGTCAGACATACAATCCATACAAGTCTGTTCCGGGCTCGAACAGAACCGAAGGCACTTACAAAGAAGTCCTTGCAATCCGGATATTCATTAATCACGTCCGGACTTCCCGTCACTAAGGGTGATAAAACCTCTGTACCGGAGATCAGCCGATGCAGAGTAACTCGACGGTAATCCATCCGTTTTCACAAATATCCGGTCTTCAACACCGGTCTTCAATTGCAATTCATAACGACGTATCACTATTCGGAATGGGTTATACGACCCCATGGTCCTTTCCCGGTTAACCCGAATAGTGAGCGCTTATTTAGAAATAAGTGTGGCATCCAATTCAAACAATCACAACAAATACCTATTTAAAGGTAAATATTGATAGTCGGTTATTTAACTATCAATAAAGATGCGCCACATCACCAGATTCCAAATAATTTCTCAAATTATTTATTTTCCCAAAAATATCTTTACAAGATATAAAATTTTCCACACTTCAAAAATAAACAACGTTTATTTTGGAAACCAATTTTCCCTTTCCACTTATAAATTCCATAGTGAATTTATATTTCAAAATATCTACTGATCTACATTTTCCAATAGATTTCAAATATTCAATTCCAATTTATCTTCAAAAAGATAAATTCTCAAAAACGTTCCATTTCATATTGGAAAAGCAATTCCATACTTATTTAAAAGTAAGTGATTCACAAATATTATTTATTTTCACAATTTGAAAATATTCGGTATACTTAAACCATAGTTAAGTATATTTTTTCATTACTTAAGGAAAAACGTTCTTTTATTCACATTTACTTGGGTCAAAACGAATGTTGCGTAAAACATTGTTACGACAACCCAAAAACACTAGTATAGGGATTCGAAATTAAATTAGATATATAAATCCCAATACTATACAAAACATTTTCTTTCGGAAATCATTTACTATAACAACAGTGTTATAGTCCATCATTTCCTTATTTTCTGGAAAACGTCTATTTCAACAATGAATGTTGAAATCTACGACTTCCTTTCCTTTTATTTCTCGAAAACGTCTATTTCAACAATGAATGTTGAAATCTATGTTTTCGATACTTGATGCATTTTAAAACGCCTTTAATCGTTTTAAATTCCATTTAAAACATTCCTTTCCCCAAAATATATCCATTTTCTTTAATAATATATTTACTGTTCAAAATTGTGAATATATTTTCTTTAATAAATTTCAATATTAAATTTATCAAATTCAATTGATTTCGAATTTATAACCAATGTTTATAAATTCCATTCCTATTTATAAACTTCGATTTATAAATATCTTTTATTTACCCAATTAAATTTGCATAGCTCAATTTTATATTAAAAATCTATATTACAAATTAATTACTTATAATATCATTTATTTACAAAGTCGTTCCTTTTTAAAACTTCACAAATTTTAAATCTTAATCCTTTTAAGATTCCTTTATGTCCTATGACAATTTCAACTTATAGGAATTTCTTCAATTTACAATTTCCATAAATACTCCCTTTTTAATGCCCAAAATCCATTTTATAAGTTTATTACTTATAAATTTTTTTTTCAACGTCTATTCACTTATAATCTTCACAGTTTGTAAATCTATAATTTTTAATGAAATTTATTTTGTATATCTTCTTAACACTTTATAAACTTGTTTCATAATTCCAATAATTTTAATTTATAAATATCAATTTGTAAAACCTTTTATATAAACTGTTTATACTAATTATTCAAAAATCCCAAAATATCTATTTTATAAATCTATTTATTTTAAAATTTTCCTTTTGGTTATATTTCAAAAAAAGGTCATAATTCCTATAACTTTAAAATCAAAATCTTAATTTATTTAAAATGAATCAAGTTCAAAAATTAAATAAAAACATATACTTTGAAAAATTATTTTAAAATCCTTTACAAATTCAAAATCGTTAAAAATACTTTTAAAAATGGATCTGATGATGCAACAGCATCCAATAGTCAATCATGGCACAAATATCATATATCAATATGATAATCAATAATCACACAATATCTATAATCATATAAATATTTGTGAGGAATCCAGTTGGATCCCTCCAACCTGTTTCCCTGCATCCAAAGAGTTAGCACAATATCCATTCCACTTCGAGGTGGAATATCGCGGTATATGGGATTTTATAAAATATTATCCGCTTACTAACGGCGCAATAGGGTCTCATCCGCTATACAACGCGGGAAATCAATCAACTGCAATATATACATATGCCAATATATATATATATATTGCTATATATATAGATATATCCTACTATATCTAATATCACAATCAAATAGCAATCAATAAATCAATCAACAAATTTTAAATATAACTATTTAAAATTTAAATACCCTTTTTGAGTGATAAGTTCTCACCTTACTTTTATTTGCAATCCATTTTCCAATTCCGGCTTGATTCCCTTGATTTATACCTTGTATAAATGTTTTACACGATTTATCAATTTTCGAATTTAAATTGAACACTTAAATTATCGTTCAATTTTATTTACTTAACCAAATTTTTTATTTTAACTAATTTCCCTTTTAAAATTAATTTGGTAACTAAATAATTGAAATAAATTCATTAACCACATAAACTACCTTAATAAATTATCTAACTAATTATTTTCCTCTAATAAATTAAAGTAACTATCAATTTTCACTTTAAGCTAATACTTTTATTTTTAAACAAATTCCTTTTTAATAAAATACCCTTAGGTAACTAAAACAAATAAATAAGTTTTATTAACAAATTATTCTTTCTCTGTAAAATAGAAAATTCTGCATATATGCTCTGCTGTATATTTTTTTTTTCTGTTTATAAATCTTCATCTGCTGTTTAAAATTAAATTCTCAACAAAAGTTTATTAAATTTCAAAATTTAATTGTAAACTAAAAGAATACCTTACTGTAAAATCATCAGGCTCGAACTCGAGCTTCAATCCCATCGCGACATCGTCGCTGCGTGTACCTAAATGCGAGCTCGACCCCAGAATCGAGCTGCTCCCCATCGCCTCCTCTATCGAATCGAAATCGCCACCACCTGCTCGACCGCGTGTGCGCCGCCTCTGCCTGTGCCCTCCCAAGCTAGCGCCGCCGCGAGTTGAAGTCGCTGCCGCCCTTCCAGATGCCCGCGAGCCCGAACCTCCACGCGCCGCCGCGAATTTGATTTAGGGCTTCGGCCATTTTTATTTTTTTTATCTGAGAGGGCTTCGGTTTTATGAACAAGGGGGGGGGGAAACGATTTTGATTTAAAGAAGGGAAAAGGGAAATTTTTTTCTTCTTTCATTCGATTAGATTCTGAGAAGGAGAGGAGCGTCTGCCATTATTTGTTTCATTTGATTTTCTTTTGTAATTGAAGCTGAAGACTGCGTGATTTTCAAAAAAGAGAGGGGAGGAGACAAGGGAACGTGCTGCTTCAGGGAGAACGTGCTTGCCTCCGTGATCAATTGCGTGATTTTAGACATAATAAATGGAAGCTACAGTAATCTGAGTTGATAAAAGGCAGCCGGTATTTGACTAATTTAAAGTAAAATTAAAATTGAATTCGGCTTAAATTTCAATGCGTTTTCTCACCGCGTGTTAACATATCAACTCCGAAAAATACGAAATTTGAAATTTGATAATAATTCGACATTACGGACCCAATGGAACTGGTTTCGTCGAATTCCGAGACTGTATGAAAAATGACTATTTTTAAATATCGATTTAAACGATATAAATTCAAAACTGAACAATTCACTATTAATTTCAAATCTGAAGCTTTTACTATCTTCAATATTATCAATATAAATTTTATAAGCCTTTGAAATATTTTAAATCAGCTTACAATTGAAGATTCAAATTTTTATTCAACTTTCAATAGATTAAATTCTATAATTTAATCGTCAAATTCATAGTTATATTGAAAATTCAATTCAAATCATTATTCAAATACTTAAAATAAATTAAATATTTCATTTTTTAATTGTTCAAAATCCTGGGTCGTTACACGAGTATTAAAAAATAAACAGGTCAGACTATATCTAAATAAAGGTGAGATACTAACATCATAATTTTATGACTTAAAATAATAAGTCATATAAAATATACCGAACTAACAATCATAATAAGAGAAGTCGTGTATCTAATATGTCATTTGCAAATTTACCTACCCAAAGAGGTAAACATAATTTAACTGTATAAAACAAAATAAAATGATATGTTGTAGTATCTATAGACTACGATGCATGTAAAAATCTGTCTTCCGAAAGAGACAGCCGTATTTGCAGCATAACTGAACTCCTGAAAGAGATCTGCCTATCCAAATCTAAAAAAGTTTCGATTCTCAGATCGATGAAAAATGAGTTCTCTTCTCTCGAGGATCTATTAGTCCGAAATCCGAACACCCTAAGATAATACAACTCCCTAAGTGTGAATTACTGCCACTCCATTAATTACAAGAATTTAGCTAACTATCTCATACCAGATAGTAAATTCAAGTGTTACTAAAAGCTAGTATATTTCAATCAAACTCTATTTAACAAAATATGATAATAACCGAAAGAATTGTACGAAAAGTCTCATGTCAATCTGACAAATCAATCGTTTATTAAATTTTTTTATTTCGTAGAAAAGCACGAAATCCAATAGAAATGAAAATCATTAAATTACCAATTTAAATCTAATTAGAATTATTAATCAAATTTTTATTTAAAGAAGGAATTTATAAAAAATTACTTTGATTTAAGATTCTAAAATAATCTCAAAATCCCATTCAAAATACATACATATATATATTATTAACTATTTTGTAAAAAAACTCTTGAATTTATCATAAATCACTTTTTACTATTTATAATTACATAAAATTCATAATTTGCTAATATGTAGAAAATCATTTCTTTTCAAACAAATTTCTGATACACATATCAAATCTTTTCTTTTCAAATATTTTTATCTTAAAGTATTTTCCAACAATAATACTTTACATTAGTTAGTATATATGATTATAAGAAATATTTATGTACTTCACAAAGCGATTTTAAACTTTACGTCTTAAAAAAAATGATTCTCTGAAACAATTCTTCGAAAATGTCTTAATTTAATGTGTGTGTGTATGTAATATTTTATTATTAAAATTTACCCAATTTCATAGAATAGAAATTTTATATGCCTCAAGATTACAAAATCAAGTGCAACAAAGAATCATAAATTCAAAATGCATCATTTAGAGCCACCGTCGCTTTATATTAAAGATTATTCCAAATATGGAATACTTAGCGATCCAAGTTGTTTTCTGACAACTTCGGTCGCACAAACAACATATGCACTTTTATATAAGTTAATAAAATTCAATTTCAATAGGACAGAATTCCATTTGCAAATTGGCTTCTTTCAATCCACGTAACAATCCACATATCACTAATAACAAATTTTCAATATTCCGAATAAACGATTCATTCAAATAATTCAATCATCCACACTCAAATGGTTTCAAGCAAGCAATCATATCAAGGCATCTAAAAATGGATATTCATTTATGTAGATACAGAAGTGTGAGTTAAAATAACTCACCGAATAAAAGAGCGAGAAATTAGCATTCAGCCGGTGCCGCATTAATCCATGTCGCTGCCATAAATACACGCACTCAACTATGCCAGCCTCGTCGATCAACGCCATCCCTAGCTGCCACCATCATCGGCCTGATTAACTCTACATTCCCAGCCATCACATTAACCTATGCTCACGACTAACCAATGTTGCAGCAGCCACTTCATCATAGCATCCCCAACCAGGTGCCTCATCGACCATCATTGCCAGATCGCGTCACTACCTTCTCCTAAGGCGTGCGATAGCCACTTCCTCCCTTACCTCAACTTCAACGAAGACATGCTCGCCTACCAAAAAATTATAAACGCTAGCCGCAACACCACCTCGATCACGACCACCTACAGGCGCGAGCATGCGTTTCCCCTTTTCCATCATCTACGGTGTTGATTCGACCACCATTGGCAAGGATGAACATCTCGAGCGCTTCACGGTTTGAGGATTAGGATACCAGGGTAAGGGATATTGATTTGGGTATTTTTAGAATAACGTATAAGCCTGTGATTATTTTCATAAAGGGGAGAAAATGAAAATGGGCTAAGGCCTTTTAAATTTCTATTTAATACATATTTTTCCATTTCCCTTCTCATCTTTTTTCTTTAAAGTAATTCTTTTATGTATTTAAAATTATACTTTGATTTAATTTAAATTGATCAATACTTCGTTTCACACAATGTACATTAATAGTTTCTCAATTCATTTAAATTCGATACTTGTTTATCTTCGTCAATTTATTGGTTTTATTAAGTATTAAATAAAACCTTTTTTTATCTATTTCAATTATATAAAGTTATTTACACTTTAAAATAATTTATATTTAACGATAACACTTTATCCGGTTTAGTATGATTTCAAAAAAGAATCTATTGATCATTCAAATTGTAACAACAAAAGTCTATTATTTAATAGACTTCAATTAAAAAAATTCAAAATAATAACTACCCAAAATTGAATATGAACCTTTTTATTTTAATCAAATTTGTATAATTTTATGGCTTCGAAAACCAGGTTGTTACAGACCTTCCCCTTATGCAAATTGGGTCCTCGCAATTTCTTATAAGAAGATGTCGTATACACACTTAAACATTTATTTATAATCAAGTTAAAAATCATTCAATTCTCTAAGTAGTTAATAGTAGAAAAAAAATCTTAATGTTTGTTACAACTTTAAATAGACTTAAAGTGTTTTTCGAATTTTTTTAGCAGAGGCTCCTTTATACGGAGAGCCATTTGCAGTTTAACAATTATAATATAAACAATATATACCACACGGTCGTAAACAAAATAAATAACAATATTTTTATCATTTCTATATTTTAGTTTGAAAGCGTACCTTTATTTAAGCGACTTCATTTAATTTATATGCAAATACACGCCATCTTTATCCATATAATCTTTCTGTACCTATGCTTAACTCAAATAAGAAAGTTATAAGATCACATATATATCAATTTATAAGTTTTGCGTTACTTAAATAGACAAAGCATATCATATATTATGAATTTGCAACTTTCTAACCAAGTTTCGAGCGTCAATAGCGAATCTAAATTTTTTTGCGCACCCAATCTCAACTCAATATAGACACTAGTTGCATAAAGAGAAGAAACAGGATAAATATGCAACCATCAATTATAGGAATAACATCACATCTATATACGAGCCTCTTTCAACAAACTTTTACAAGTTGAAAATACCAAATCATGTTATGTTCTCAAAGCTTAAATTGTATCATAATGTTCTAATTTCCCAAAATATTTTTCGAATCACTAGAATATTAAGTATGCAAAGAATTTCGAAAGCTTTTTCTAAAGCCATTAAATTCTGAAATCAAAGCATATGTGCAGGTCTGGCTAATAAAACAGAATTTTAGCCCTGAAAACATCAAAATTTCGCAAAATACTTCAAATAGTAGTTGTAGCATAAGTTTCAAGCTTTTCGGATTGTGCAAAATCATCGAAATCGGATAATAACTTCAAAATTTATGAACAAATCAGTTCAGCATAGTTTTATAACAATTTCCATTCAAATACAGCGACATGTCCTTCTTCTATTTCTCGTTTTAATATTAGTAAACTTCAAAATTTTGGAAAGCGACAAACATAAAAGTTGTTCACTATTAACATATCTTTCAAATAAAAGAAAATTTTTTAAAAACGAACATCAAAATGTAAAGTTATGGTTATATTAGTATTCATTCATAACAATGAAGCTTATGCATTATCCTAAATTCATACCACACGATCCATTTACTAATTAACGTTCTTTCAAATTATCGAATTCAATATTTTACTTGATTATAAACAAATAAATTTACTATTACTTAAAATTAGAAAATATAATTCAATTTTTAATTATTAAATAATATATCAACTATGATTTCAGATTCATCTACTTGAATTTCACCAAAAAAATTGAACCCATTTTCTGTTTCAGGTAACCAATTTATATTTCAGACAACCGGGTTCTATTTCAAATAATCAAATTCCTATCTCAGACTCAACTCAGCAAAGATTACATTTAGGGTCAATCCCAAACCAAATTACAAGGCAACTTAAATAATACAACATGATACAGGCTATTGAAACAATAACACACCATTTAACAACGTGCCCCACAACAAGCAATTCAAATTTCTGAACAACACAACAAAGAAGCCACTGATATCGCATGACTCATGTGCACAGTAAACTAAAAATGACTTTACAGGCTATTTGTAAGGGACACGTACATAGAACAGATTTATAAATTGATCCCGCTATAAAGAAAATGACATAGGATTCATTGTATTATGTGTATGAGGGTTTGGCAATGAATAACAGTCTTAATGATTCATATTAAAAGAATGTGTGCCTGCATTCAAAAATAGTTGCAAGCATCATCTAATATATTTTTTGTGAAACAAGAAAATATTGGCCCAAGGCCCTGAAATAAACAGGTAGGGTAAACGAAACCCTACCCGAATCAAAATCCATACAAACCCACGCTGCAACTTATCTTACATTCAGAATCGAAAAAAGAAACCCTAAATAAAATTTCGATGCTAGATCAAACAATGGCGATTCATGGCGATTTTGAAATAGATCAGGGAAATCATGGAGGCTTCCATGCAAAATTCTTTCCCTTGCTATCTTTATCATTGAAAACGAGTGAATCATGGCTTATTGTTCGCAAAAAAGGCAGAACCGAGGCTCTTTGCTCCGTATGCTTGTTATTATTGACGAGTAACTCAGATGAAAGCCGCTCTCTGTTATTTGGGGGATCTCAAATAAAGTTGTCTTGGATCTCTGTCCTAAGAAGGGCCTTTTGCTTATTGCAGTCGGAAGAGTAAGCAAATGAGCAGCAATCGAAGTGATCGATTGTATCAAGCTTGCTTTTAGAGAAACTCTTTTTGTTTTCACCAGCAGTAAGCTCTTCACTAGAATAATAATGCTTGCTGGATTCACCTTTGTTCCAAACAGATAAGTGATAGATACGATTATTGATGTTACTTATGTGTTAATAAGTCGAAACACTCCAGTTATTCATATCCAGTTGCAAAATTTTGTCTTTATGCAGGAGATGCTCGGAATTTGCCTTGCGCCTAAGTGTACGGTAGCCTCCGCTCCTATCAGGTAAAATAGAAGAAGCATCAGTGTTTAAATTTGTATAATTATGTACTTCATGATTATAATAAAGTGTACTTCTCTTTCCCTTTCTATTGTAGGGTGAATAACTGGTTTGTTGGTAGAGGTGGCCGCCACCAATATGCGCCAGCTCCGATTTGGATCTACCGAGGCTACAAAATTTCTTCATCCAGTGAAAGCCGCTGTGGTGAAGAGGTTTGCCTCCAGGAAAGACAGAATCCAGTTTCTCGTTTTGTAAGAAAGTTTCTAACTCTACCTCATAACTTTCTGCACTTCAGAGATTTTGATTGAGATTTTCTGAGTATTTTTGCCGACTTTCAAATTTTTTGAGGAGAATTTGGCTCTCCATATCAATTGTTTTCCATAATTGAATGCTTCATGTCTCCTTTTGAGTATGGAGCCTTTGATTTCTTTCTTTCCAAATGTGAAAGATAGTTGCTGTGAGTGTAACGCTAGCATTTCTGAACTCCTTTGATTTTTCTTTGAAGTTTTCGTGTATATATTTTATGCTTTCTTTGATGATTTGAACATCCTGATATTGATTTATTTTAAGTTTTGACTTGGCTATGAACCAAATATGCTTTGAAAATACACAATAAAAAATAAGTGATTTATGCTTTTAGCCTCCTGTTTGCAAAGTAAACAAACTATTTCACCATTTTTATTCCATTTCAAGCATCTATCCCTAGTAGGTAATATGTAAATAACAACAAAGAAAGCACAATGGGATATTTTTGGGCAGTTCGATTTATCCCAGATAACATTATGCCAATCTACTGCACTTTCATGACGCCGAATAAATTCCCAAGTTTTTTAAAAAGAAAAATTCCCTTTTTTTGAAAGTCTCCAATCCCATGTGTCATTTTGAAGATTTGGGTTGATAGTAATCTATTTTATGGCTTCATTAAAAATTGAAGTAGGTGGGTGTCTAAATGTATTCCAAGAATTATTTTGAATAATGGTGTTAACTTTATCGAATGTCCCACCAAACCAAAGCAAACTATCCCAACCCAAAAGACTGACCAGAGATTTCCCATGAATCCATGGGTCAAACCATAAGCTACTCTGGTTACCATCCTTAAATTTTCTTTCCAAAAGTTTTAGACCAATATGCTTGCAGCTCAAAATATTTTTCCAAGAGAAAGAGTAACGATTTTCAGATTTTGCAGTCTAAAAATTCCTATTTTTAAGATATTTTGCTTTCATCCATCTAGCCCATAACGAATTCCCATTGTCAAATTTCCAAAAAAGTTATGCTTACAAACTTCTCTCAAATCATTTATATTCCTAAGACCTAGACCACTAGATTTTTGGTTTGCAGACCAAATCCCAAGCAATTTTATGTTGTTTTCCTTTCCAGATGAAATTTGCACAAGCTTTTTCCCGTTTATGAATAGCTTTAACTGGGATAGTTGGGCTTGAATCCAATACATTATGTATGAAATGATGATAGTATGTGTTAATTCTAACCTACCAGCGAAAGACAGAAGCTTACAAGCCCAACCCTCAAATTTATTTTGAATTATATCCAAAAGTCTAGTGCAGTCTGTATCATTGATTTGATTTACACTCAAAGGCAAGCCCAAATATTTTACTGGTAGTTTGCCATCTTTAAATTTAAGGATATTAAGAATTTCAGTTTTTCTGTTACATCCTTTACTGAAATAGATTTTACTTTTAAAATCATTTACTTTCAGACCAGCTTGTTCTTCTAGTTTCATAAAAAAAATTTGAAATAGTTTTAGCACTATTAGAGTTTGCATGTAAAAATAAAAGAAAATCATCTGCATATAACAAATGAGTAACAGATGGTTTGGTTCTATTAATAGGTTTAATATTTCCCTTGATGAACTCAGTTTCCATCAAAATAGAAATATTCCATAGCAATAGTGAATAAGTAGGGAGAAAGTGGATCCCCTTGTCTAATACCTCTATTGCTATGAATAAAACCCTTAGGAGAACCATTAATCAGAATTGAGTAGGATTTGTTGATGCATTCTTGTATAAGAGAACAATTTTTTTCATCAAAACCCATTTGTTGCATCATATAAATAATAAAATGCCTATAAATTTTATCAAAGGCTTTGTGTAAATCAATTTTGACGCACATAAGATTTCTATTTTTATTATTAAAGTTTCTAATTAACTCATGAGCAAGAAGAGAATTATCCACAATAAGTCCGCCAGGGATGAAAGCGCATTGATTTTTAGAAATTAAGAATTTTAAAATATTTTTATTTTGTTGCATAAAATATTAGCAATGATTTTATATATAAAGTTACAACAAGCAATAGGTCTGTAATCTTCCAGACTATTTGGTATTTGAACTTTTGGAATTAAAGTTAAAAAAGTATGATAATTTTTTTTAAAAGCTTTCCAGTTCTAGAAAACTCAGAAATAGAATCAAATAAAAAACATTTTATATCATCCCAATGAGTTTTATAGATTTTTGCACCAAACCGATCAGGGCCAGGGCTTTTATCATTATTAGATTGAAAGATAATGTTTTCAATTTCCTCTAAGCAGATAGGAGCAAGAAGAATATCTTGGCTATTAGAATTTAGTTTGTACTTGGATTCAATAATAGGAAAATTATTAGAGTAGCTATTAGTATTGTAGAGATTAGTAAAATAATAAATAGCTTCTTTCTCAATGCAAGATTCTTCATTGATAACATTACCTTGAACATCAATAATTTTACCAATATCATTTTTGAATTTTCTGCTAGACATCCTAGCATAAAAAAATTTACTAGCTTCATCACCTTGAGTAAGCCAATCTATTTTAGCTTTTTGCCTCAAGTTTATAGACTGCACCTGAAGAGACATGATTAAATTGTTTTGGGCTTCAAAAAAATTGTTGACATTTTCAATGTCTGAGCAATCACAATCCAAGAGATTCTGCCTTATCTTACATTCCTCTCTAAAGTGAGAGACACCATTTTTATTTCTGAGTTTATTCCAATTTTTCAAGTTACCTTTTGCAATTAGAAGGAAATTACTAAATTTGTACTGAGCAGTGCCCTGTACCTTGATGGACAGACTATTTTTGATAATATCTTTATAGTTGTTATCATAAACCCACCCATTAATAAATCTGAAGGAGAAATTTTTCTTTGAATAATTATTTTGAATAAGAAAAATTTGGATTGGGGAGTGGTCGCTAGAGGCTTGAGGAAGAGTGTAACATTTAAAATCTTTGAAACAATTAGTAAACCTAAGGTTAAGAAAGATTCTATCTAGTTTGCAATGAATTTTTCTAAATTTTTTAGATTTCCAACTATATTTGTTTCCAAAAATAAATGGTTCATAAAGACCAGTTTTGAGTAAAAACTTGTTTAAAATATCCAATTTTTTAGAAGGATAAGGGATTCCCCCTCTTTTTTCACGAGCATGCATAATAGTATTAAAATCACCAATAATAATCCATGGGGAATGCATATTAGAATTAATCTAATCAAGATTTTGCCAAAGATTTTGCCTTTCAATCTCACTATTTGATGCATAAAAAAAGGTAATTTCTGTTTGAAAGCCAACTTTATTAATACATTTGCAGTGAATAAATTGAAAATTAACAAAATATTGGGATATATCCCAAATATTAGGATCCCAAATGACCATGATTCTGCCATTCCCTCCCATCTGATTATTATTAACAATGTTCCAATTGTTTAAGCTTTTGATTTGAAAATCATTTATCTTGTAATCATCTAATTTATGTTCAAGCAATCCAACCATACTAGGGTTTTCGGTCTTAAGAAGATAAGGTAGGTCCAATCTTCTTTCAGAAGAATTGAGACCTTTGACATTCCAAGAAATTATAGACATAATGAATAAAAATAAGAATAAAAATAAAAGGATACATGCAACAGCAACAGCTAAGCACTATAACTGCTCTCTTCTACAAAGGTTTCAATCCTTTTCCCTTTCTTCTTGTATGTGGTTTTGCTGATTGCTTTTAACTGATCTTCCCATTTGAGATTTTTGATGATGTATTTCTTTCCGAATTCACTGTATTCTGAATTTTCAGTGTTTCCATTGTCAACTATTTCTTTAATACTTTTCATTTTGCCTTTCTTTTTATCTTTGCTCTATTTTATGTTCTTCCTTGAGACTAAGACAGAATTTGAAATCAGACTGATTGCCTTTTGAATATTGTCTTCTGTATTGGAATTTGAATTTTTGATAACTGGGCAAAGATGAGAGGCAAGATGGATGATATTGGGGTTATTAGATGGTTCTTTATTTAAGATACTATTAATGTAAGAACCATCATCCAAATTCATAACCTCTATAGCAATTGAAATCTCATTTACTTGTAAATTAATGACCTTAGCTTGAGATATTTCAGTGCTTTTCTCTGGACCTTCATAAGCTTCAGAAATGATTTCAGTTTCTTTGCCTTTATTTGACAGATCTTTGATACCTTCTTGTGTATCTGTTTCAATGGGGAAGTTCTGAATGATAAGAGATTCTTCAATATTTATATTATTCCCTGAAGTATCATTCTAAGATTTGGGATTCTTTTTGTTGTAGAGATCTCTTAATGAATTTCCAGCAGTATCATTTCCCCCCGTAGCATTGGTGCTGCAATTAACTTCAGCATTTACTTGACTGCTTTGCTTTACTTTCCAAACCAAATTAGCATCACAGCTTTCTATTGAATGTCCAAAACAAGAACATGTTTTGCATTTGGGGGGAACCCATTCATATTCAATGTTTTGAACTAAATTTTCCCTATCATGCAAAGAAATAGTAACATCATTTGGTAGGTCTGAGTCTGCATTAATTTCAACCAGTATTCTTGCAAAGGAAAGTCTAGATTCTTTTGCTGTGTTTTCATCCAGTTTGAGAGGAGTACCCACCACACTGGCTATTGCACTTAAAATTTCACTGTCCCACAATCTGAGAATTAATCCACGCAGTTTAATCCATATAGGCGTGGTAGAAAGTAAATCCCTGTCAAGATTGAGTTTACTGCTCCATTTCTTCATGATGATAAGCTTTCCATTAATAAAGAATGGACCTCCATTAATTGCTTTGCCACAGTCTGTAGCATTAGAGAATCTGATTAGGAAAAAACCATTATTACGAGTAAAGATGTCGAAATTTCCAGTGGGGTTACATGATCTAACAATAACTGCCTTGAAGTTTTGATAAGCAGGTCTATTGCCGAATACATAGGCAAGAACCGAGAAACTCCATTTACTCTCAGCCCTTCTACAGGCCTCCATGCTCACCACCACTATTTCTTCTCATTAATGGATAAAGGAGCCACATATTTCTGGTCCAAATCAGAATTTGAACTACCTTTTTTGATCATTTCTGCCCATGAAGAGGGTTTGATCAGGTTAGTATTAGACTGGGATGCAGTTCCATTGTTTTGAATGATTCTTGCATTGAGTCTTGAATTTATGAATTGGTTTTCTGAGATTGAAACTTGTTGATTGGTTCTTGTCATATTTCTTGCAAAGTTTCCTCCATAAACTGCATTTCTTGAATTGTAGAATCCATTATTTGCATTTCTGTAATTCTTGTATTAATGAGTGCCAATGTCTATAAATTGCAGAGCAGAGTTTTTTCTCATCTGATTAGATTTTCTACCTTGAACGATCGGAAAACTTTCTAAATCAATAACAGGCGCCTTCTCTGGCTGAGGTGGTTCTTGCGGCAATGGATTCAGTAGAGGCGGAGGAGAGTGAGATGGACAAGTATTAGGAGACCTATCATTCTAATCAAGGCCATAAATAGGATTATTAAGAAGATTTGTATAAGCAGCCATGGTTGCAAAGCTTGGATTTTAACACTTAGAATAATTGATAAATTATAGAAGTGCTATTTATCACGCAAGCAACTATGTAAAGTAAGATTAGTTATATGTAGCAAACTACTAGTAGCAATAGAAGCAAAGGTTCAGCTAATGTTTAATATCAAATCTTTCACAACTAAGCATTAATTATAGCTCAACATCAAATTACTATTTGCTTACATTTCACGTAAACCAATTGCAACTTATTAATTTTCTTTGTATAAAACTTGTACATCATTCACACAACATACACGGCAAGGTATTATGTTTCAGTGTACATAAACACAACTAACAAATTATATTTCAGGCAATTAAAGTATGTTTCAGCAATTATATAGTAGTATATGTTTTAGCAAGCATAACTTTTAGACTTTCAAATATACTATCTTAGCAAGTATATACAACTCGGTTTCATATTTTACTGAACATGTTACATGAAAAAATTCACGTATAAAAAAGCACCATTGTTCCAGTGGTTAAGTGATTCGATTTTGATGCGAGAGGTCACAAGTTCGAAACTTGCGTAGCGTGATTCAAACATTTATTGACACATGATTTGTAATTTGTTGTTCCAGTGACATGTTGTATCTAAGTACCATTTAAAAAAATTCACGTACATGCATAAATCAAGTACATACACGTTTAAAGTCGGCAAGTACATGCTGCTACAGGTATAATATGCTCACTTATAATTTCTTCATTCAGGTTTTCAATAAACAAATTATAAGCTAAAAATATAGTTACATCGCCGAACAAAAGAATAAATCACCAACTGCACCATTGAGCCATTCCTAACAGTGCAATAAGTGCTGATTTAGACCTAAGTGTATTTTAGACAATCTAAAAAAAGTTCTCAAGAATACAAAACTAAGTTCGTAAAAAACTGCTCTAAAATCAACAAACACAATAACCAAATTATGTGATGAATCATATTACTAAAAGATAAAGTTCAACTCGTTAAATATTTTCTAAATAAAGATGTAAAAATAATTTTAAAGAGTTCTTTTGCACAATTTTTATTACATTATGCTCTAAATCATTTTAACTCAAAATCATTTCTTAAAGGATTATTTCTATAAAAAGGATCCAATCATTTCTTTTCTTTAAATTTAATTAAAATCTTATTTTTGAAATTTAATAACTTGGAAAAGCTAACTTCTAGCAAGAAGTTATATATCAAAAAGAATTCTTTGCACAAAATTTCTCTCTTATCTTAGCTTTATTGAAGTGCTTTTGAATCTCATTTATTTTTCAAAGACATACTTGAGAAAATATTTATCCACTAAATTAATGTATCTGACAGTTAGTAACTTATTACAATCATAATTGTACTCTAGTTTCATTTTAAACTTTTACTAAATTGAAAATTCATATAAATAAGAATCCTAGTATTTATTACAACCACAATACAATAATCACAATCATTTAAAAGTGCCATACCCAATTTATTTAACATGTATCTTTATAAATGAATATATATAAGATTTTACAAATGCCAAATTTTATTTAAAATATAAATTCTTCTCTCATTTTAAATACTTTATTTTATTTATCAAAATAACCCAAGGTAACTCCTACAAAAATTAAATTTACACATTTCTATAAAATATTATTTTATCTTTAAAAAATCTTTCCAAACTGTCCACTTTATTATATATAATAGTTAACTTATTTCAAAATTCTATCTTCTTTTCTGAATATTGTATTTTGCTAAATGCTATTTCTAAAATATACTATCACCCAAAACACCATGTTTGAATGTCTCGTGCTAGTATTTAGGAATCCCTATCGATCACGTTGATCATGCGTATCGACCAGAATTCTTAAAGCACACAACGGACAATTTAACATAAAATTTACTTCCATACAATATACATATATTTTCAATACTCTGCCCGTTTCCAAAATATTCGCTTGTTTATAATAAATATAATCAATTTCTACATATATGTATATCCTCTATCAAAAAGATTTAAATTCAATTAGAGGCTTACTTCTTCTTTAAAAAAAATTCGACTAGTTATAATATTGACTTATAAATTAATTCCATGATAACAATTTCATAACACTCTCCTCAATCCATAATATTTCAATTAAATTTCAAAAATAAATTCACCTTAACACTCAATCTATTATATATTAAAACCTCATTTTATACTAATTTAAATTTTCAATATTTTCTTGTGATAACTACATCATCGCCAACACCACGATTTCTTTTTATTATTATTGAGCAAGTTTCAATTCTCAATAATAATTCGTGCTGAATATTATCTTTAAATATTATTTCTAATTTCAAAACATTCACTCATCAAATAATTAAACATATATATTTAAAAGAATGATTAATAAATATGCTTAGCGGAAAAGCAGTTCATTTGTTCCCATTGCACAACTCTGATCAGTATATGGATCATGACATTATAATTCGATATTAAGCCATCTAAAGTCTAATTTGTATTGTCCATTGAATATCACTCTTCAATAAGGGAGTTCCAATATCTATTAAACTTCCATAGAATAAATTTATATAGTATTATTAAAACATTTCAAATACATTCCAATGATTATTCCCAATAATCTTTTATATTTCTATTCCTACTAGTTAATTAAGTTGCTAACTACCATATACCCAAGGGATGGGACCCTAGGTCATCGAGGTTTGGATCTCGACTCCATGTCAATTATTTTCTATAATGTTCTGAAATTGGCCCACCGCTATGTCCAGTTTAGCAAAGAACATACAAAGAATATTGTCTGCTAATCCGGAGAATACGACTGGTTAAGGACGGTCGAATGTGAATATATCCTTATACTAACGCTGACACGACTTATTTTCCTTTTTGAGGATCTGAACTGAAAATTAGACATATGCAGTATTAATACAAAGTAATAAACACACCGAATAAAAATATTCGGAACAGTATATAATATAGATAAATCAGAGTCACAGATTACAACGGACGAGTATACAACATATTTCATAATAAGATGTGAGTCTACAAAATGTCTAAACTAGACTCACTCTAATATACATCATATCTCATATTCTATATCAGGTACAAAATGAATATTGAATAATACACATGACATAACTACTAAATGTCAATATACCGAGTGATGAAGTAAACTAAAACTGTCAAAATAGTCTACTCCAAAGCTAACTCAAAACCAAGAGTCAATGAGTCCATATACTTGTAAAGTCTTGACCTAACCCGAGTATTAAAATAATAAATAGGTCAGACTATATTTAAATAAAAGGTGAGGTGATAGTATCATAGCTTTAGGACTTAAAATAATAAGGCATATAAAATATATCGAACAAACAATCATAATAAGGCATATTAATTAAATCCACAATTTTAAAAACACATAAATGACTTAACTCTAAAACAAGTCATCTCAAAATATGCCTAAAACCCAAAAACCTAAAAAATCATATCAAACCAATAAATACATATTTCACAATTTTAAATTAACAATAACCAAATAAGTCATAAATAAAATATGTCCAAACCAAATATTCAAATAAGGCATATCTAACAAATCGCCATTTTATAAATACATATCAAGTCTCAATAGACTATCATCTCAAAATACGGTGATAACCCATTCGAAATTCCTCTCAGCCATAAAGTATACAAAATATCCATACTAAAAATGTCGAAAGAAATAATCATAAATAATCAAATAATAATGGTAGCCATCTATTACTTTAATACAATGACACACAATCTATCGAAAGAGACCTGCTACATTGAAGGGAAGCCTACCGAAAGAGACTGCAGATTAGTAACATCGCTCAATGAAAAGAGCAGCCGTATACCTAATAGGTCCTTTGAAAATTTACCTATCGAAAGAGGTAAATATAGTCTAACTATATAAATCAAAATAAACTGATAGGTTGTAGTGTCTATAGACTATGATGCATGTGGAAATCTGCCTTCCGAAAGAGACAACCGTATTTACAACATAATAGATCTTCCGAAAGAAATCCGCCTACCCAAATCTAAAATTGTATCGATTCTCAGATTGATGTGAGTTATCTTCTCTTGAGGGTCTATCGGTCTAAAATCCTTACACCCTAAGACAATACAACTTTAAGTGTTAATTACCGTCACTCCAGTACTTACCAGAATTTAGCTAACTGTCCCATACCAGATAGTAAATTCAAGTACTTACTATCTGCTAGTAAATTCCACTCAAACTCTATTTAAAAAATTATAATAACAACCGAAAGATTGTACGAAAAGTCCCATAACAATTCGACTATTCGATCGTTTATTAAAATACTTAATTTCATAGAAAAGCACGAAATCCAATAGAAATGGAAATCATTAAATTACCAATTTAAATCAAATTAGAATTATTAATCAAATTTTAATTTAAAGAAGGATTTTATAAAAAATTACTTTGATTTACAATTCTAAAATAATATGAAAATCACTTTCAAAAAATATAAACATATGTATTATTAATAATTTTATCAAAAACTTTCGAATTTATCTTAAATCCCTTTTTACTGTTTACAAATAGATAAAAATTCATAATTTGCCAATATAAAGAAAATCATTTCTTTTTAACAAATTTCTGATATATATATATATATTAAATCTTTTCTTTTTAAATATTTTTATCTTAAAATATTTTCCAATAATAATACTTTACATCTGTAAGTATGATTATAAGAATAATTTATATACTTTACAAAGTGATTTCAAACTATATATATATCATAAAAAAACGATTCTCTAAAACTATTCTTCGAAAATGCCTTAATTTTATATATACATATAAATAATATATTTTATTATTAAAATTTCCCCAATTTCATAGTATACAAATTCTATATGCCTCAAGATTAAAGAATCAAGGGATACAAAGAATCAAAAATTCAAAATGCATCATTTAGAGCCAACAACGCTTTATATGAAACATTATTCCAAATATGGAATATTTAGCGATACCGAGTTGTTTTCTGATAACTTCGATCACACAAACAATGTATGTACTTTTTTATAAGTTAATAAAAATTCAATTTTGCAATCAGACAGAATTCCATTTGAAAATTGACTCCTTTCAATCCACATAACAACCAATATATCGGCAACAATCAATTTTCAATATTCCAAAAAAACAATTCATTCAAACAATTCAATCATCCGCACTGAAGTGTTTCCATGCAAACAACCATATCAAGGAATCTAAAAATGGATATTCCTTTATGTAGATAGAGAAGTGCGAGTTAAAATAACTCATCGAATAGAAGAGCGAGAAATTAGCATTCAGCCGGTGCCACCTCAATCCATGTCGCTGCCAGGAATACACGCACTCAACTATGCCAGCCTCATCAATCACTGCCAGCCCTAGCTCCCATCTTCATCAACCTGATCAACTCTACATTCCCAGCCATCACCTTAGCCTATGCTCGCGACCAACCAATGTTGCAGCAACCACTTCATCATTGCATCTCCAACCAGGTGCCTCATCGATCATCATTGCTAGATTGCAGCACTACCTTCTCCTAAGGCATGCAACAGCTGCTTCCTCCTTTACCTCAACATCGACGAAGACATGTTCGCCTACCATAAAATTAGCAAAGCTAGCTGTGACTAATCCTCGATCGCGACCACCTACAGGCGTGAGCACGCGCTTCCCCTTTGCTATCATCTACGGCATTGACTCGACCGCCGTTGACAAGGACAAGCTTCCCGAGCGCTTCACAGTTTGAGGATTAGGATATTAGGGTTAGAGATATTGATTTGGGGACTATTAAAATAACGTATAAGCCGGTGATTATTTTCATAAAGGGGAGAAAATTAAAATGGACTAAGGCCTTTTAAACTTTTATTTATTACATATTTCTTCATTTCCCTTCTCATTATTTTTTTCAAAGTAATTCTTTTATGTATTCAAAATTATACTTTGATTTAATTTAAATTGATCAATACTTCATTTAACACAATGTACGTTAATAGTTTCTCAATTCCTTTAAATTCGATACTTGTTTATCTTCGTCGATTTATTGGTTTTATTAAATATTAAATAAAACTTATTTTTATATATTTCAATTATATAAAGTTATTTACACTTTAAAATAATTTATATTTAACTTTAATACTTTATCCACTTTAATATAATTTCAAAAAAATAATCTGTTAATCAATTCAAATTGTTACAACAAAAGTGTATTATTTAATAGACATCAATTAAAAAATTCAAAATAATAACTATCGAAAATTGAATACTAACCTTTTTATTTTAATTAAATTTGCAACTGGGTTGTTACATTATGGTTGTACGATCTTACGATTAATTACAAACCATAGATTAGCGAACCTACGTCACATTCACACAACTTCGAAACAGTACAAAAAAAGTCCAATTATTCATAAAAATATCGAAAAAAATGAAATTCAATATCTACTAGTAATGGCGCATGAGATTTTTTAATGGCTGCCGCTTGCGCATGGATTTTGCTTTTCACTTTGAGGAATTATTATCTACGGTTTTGAATTACGGGATAAATAGGCTATTGCGATGTAATTTTGTCGAGGAGGTGGAGATTCAACGCGGCCCGACTCAAGGATTCAATTCACGGTTAAGAGGTTGAATCTCCGTGTGATGCATGTGCGAGGTTAAAAGCGCGAGGTTAAAAGCTCCTCTAGCCCACCATGACTCACGATCCATTGTTAAGCTAGTCGGGTCCAATCATCAAAACAGCGGTTTAGACTACGAGATTGAAGGTCACAAGTTCGATTCTCGAGAACGGCACTTGTTCGCATTAATAAACCATATTCAAAAAATAATAGTATAATGTCACTTGGAACTAATTTCTACTTTACATTTTCAAATACACAAAAGTATAACGGTTCCTAATTACATAATTTGAAAATAAATATTTAATTTTTTAATTGATTCGAGTTAAACATTGAAGTGATTTAAGAATATATTTGTAACGACCCAGGATTTTTGACATCCCGAGTTGCGGATATTAATTTATAATATTCAATAATATTGTATTTTAATATACAATATTCCCATTAATCAGTACTTAATAATATATCAATTTTCCAAAACCTATATAATTTGAATTTTCAGATCTATATTAAAATACAAATTGATTAAATGGAATTTCTTACATATGTATATTTTAAAGGTAAAATATGTATATATTTTTTTAGATAAAATACGTGTATTTTGTTTTAGAGAAAAAATATGTATATTTGAGAAAAGAATATTTGAGAATTTAAAACCTTATAACACTTTACTTGTTATATATATATATATATATATATTGATCTATAAATTGAAGGAATAGATTATTTATAAACATAATGTATATATGTATATTATTCTCTACCTTATAACCACATTCAATATATATGCTTAAATTATTTTTAGAAAAATGATTTTATAAAAAATTTGGGTAATAGAAATTTAAAGGGGGGATAAATTTTAAAGTGTAAACCTTGATGTACTCTTTAGTCTATAGAAGTCTAACCTTAGAATCTCACCTTTGAGTTTCGGTATTGGTTGTGGAGAACCCGTAGCATCATTCGAGGGGGAGCTTTGGCTAGGGCTAGGTGGGATGTTGATTTTGACCGGGTCAGGAGTATTCGGGCGGATCTTAATGAACGTCGTTATATGAAGAAGAGCCAGAGGAGCCGGTAGAGCCTGTTAAGCAACCTCAGCCTCAGCTTCAGGAAGAAGACCCTATGGATGAATGCGACGGTGAAGAAGAGTTTGAAGTCGAGGGTGAAGATGAGAGTTTGACGACGTGGAAGAGTTTGAAATAGAGGAGGATCTTGAATCAGAAAATGACGACGCAGTCATTTTGGAGATAGGTAAAGTTGTTGAGAAGCCAGTTATTGGTGTAGATTTCCTTCAGAGAGAGCCTAGTCCAGAGATTGTTTGGGTTTTAGACAGTGATGTGGAGTCCAGTGAATTGTCGGGACCCGAAGGGTGGGACTCAGGTAGTAAGAGTCCATCGTTAATGTTGGATTGCTTTCTCTAGGTAGCGTATGCCTTTTTGTATGTGTCTATGACCCCTGGACATCATGGTTGTTAGGTGTTAAATGTTTGGTAGGGTGATATATATATATATATATATATATATGTGTGTGTGTGTGTGTGTGTGTGTGTGTGTGCGCGCGCGCGGATGATGATAGCACTTGTAGGAATATTTTGGCTGGTACTAGATGTAATGTATATTTCGATATACAAGTATGAAATCTATGTATTTACTGGTGTAGTTTGGGTTGTTATTAATCAGTTCTAATGCGTGTAGATAGTTTTACTAACCTAGCTATGGAATTTCGAGGACGAAATTCTTTTAAGGGGGAAGGAATGTAGCGACCCGGGATTTTTGACATCCCGAGTTGTGAATATTAATTTATAATATTCAATAATATTGTATTTTAATATACAATATTCCCATTAATCAGTAATTAATAATATACCAATTTTCCAAAACCAATATAATTTTCACATCTATATTAAAATACAAATTGATTAAATGGAATATCTTATATGTGTATATTTTAAAGGTAAAATTTGTATATTTTGTTTTAGATAAAATATGTATATTTTTTTTAGAGAAAAAATATGTATATTTTATTCTAACGTTAAAATATAACTAAGAATTAAATTAATTGGAAAAATCATATGCATATATTTTTAAGTATAAGGATAACAAAATTTATATGCATATATAAATTTAGATAGAAATTTATAATGAAGTAAAAAGGATGTTTTATTATTTTGGGCATATAAACAATATGATTTATATTAAATAAAAGAGTTTTAAATTGAAAGTTTCTAAAATAATATACATACATCTTAAATAAGAAAATTTTATATATGTGTAAAGATAAGTTCAAAAGGAAAATCTATAATATTTATAAATTGATGAAAATGTTATAAATAAAATAATGTGTATAAGAATCACTTAAGTATAAATTGGGTGAAACTATATATGCACATAAATATCAAATGAACTTGGTTTATTTGGAAATAATATATTTCTTTATTATCATTAAAAGATGTATATATGGATACACATATACATGAAGGCTTAGAAGTTGCTTTAAAAACTACTTTGTAATCCTTGTTTTATAATACATGTATGTGAAGTCTTGTTGACCAAAAAGCGTTTAAAAAGTGTTATTTTATCTCCTTAAAATTTAATTAATAAGTTTCATTTTTTTAAATTGTGTAAAAGTATGAAATGCAAACATTTATTTTATTAAGGCAATAACAACTCTAGGCTATCCAACATCATAAGAATGTATACATATGCATATAGGGTGTTTAACATAGAATGTTATTTTATTTCATTTTGTTTAAATTAATATATATAAAGATATATACCAAGAAGTGTTATTTTAATCCAGTTTCTTATTTTTGTTTTAAAATGTATAAAGTGTGTTGAGATAAAAGCAAACACTAACATATATATAGGATGTCTATCTTCATAAGCGTGCTTACATATACTTTAAAATATCTTATGGTTTATATAAACTATATAATAATAGAAAGATTTCAAGTTACTTACTGTTTAGAGGAAAACAGTTAACATAACCGTTTTAAATTTAGTAAAACTATGGGTAAACAAGTAATGAAATTTAAATTAGCAAACAATACTAACACCTAGCATAAAACAACTGATAAAAATGTTTTAATGATTTTCTTTTTTCTTTTCAAATATTTCTTCAAAAAAGTAACCATCTGCTCAGCCACTAAAATAGTCATCTCAGTCCATCATCTATTGTTGCAAAGTTGTGTGTATATATATAGGTATGGATGGATCTGAGTTGTTGTTTAGAAATATTAAGCCTGTAACTTAAGATGTAGCTTCTATTCAAATTCAAGCAAAAGGAAAAAAAAAGCACTACTCTGTAACTAGTCTGGTGATCTCTATTCTTATCATTCAAGAAAAGATTAAAAAGCAAGTTCAAGAGTTCAGATTAAAGAGTTCAACTTAAAAACTTCAGGAATCAAAATGTTTAAGGTGAGAAACATAAATCTCAAATTTGAAATGAATTGATCTGTTACTTTATTGACAGTAGATATTGTGTTCATCCTAGTTCAAAAATCAATATCTCTTAATCTAATTCAAATTTGTTGATGTTGTAAACTAAGAAAGTGTTAAATTTTGTGTGTAGTTTTAAGTTAAAAATATTTTGTGAATAGATTATACTGTGTAGTTCAATAATGATAAATTTTACAGTAAATATCATACTTTAGTGAAAATTCATATTTTTAAATCAAGGATTCATGCATGCAATTAGGATTCTTGTGTAAAAATATGAATTTTAGTGGTAAAATTATAATTTTTAGCGTTCTATGTCACGAGAAATAGATAGATGGCCCGTTTTCGTTCGAAAATCTTTTTTTGTCGATCTCGTCGTCGAGAGATGACGCAGTCTGGTCTGGAGGAAGAAGGTGGACCTAAGGGAGGTGACTACTGTGGTCGCTTGATGGAATTTGGCTTGGATTGGTAGAGCGAATGGATTTTAGGGTTTTGGGAAGGCTTTAGGAGGCTGACGAACGCGACGAAACTGGGAGCAGGTGAAATTGGGAGTGGTTGGCGCGACTGGGACGCTCTATTTTTGGCTGAGGGGTAGTGTAGCGGAAGGGCTTCCGATTGGTGAAGGAAGCGATGGGATCAAAGGGGTACGTTGAGAGCAGTTCGTCGAAGTCGGGGGCTTTAGGTTTTCGATAGTTTGGCTGAAGGTTATTTTTTCGTTATGGTGAGTTCGAGTCATCGGCGTTGTGGTAATTTGGATCACGGGATAGTATAGGACTGGATGGTGGTGTCTCGGCGACGAGATGGTCGGTGGCGTGGGGGTGTGCATGCACATGTGTCACCGTGCACGAGTGATCTAGGCAAGCTCTGTCATTCGAATGGTTGGTGATGGTGCGATGTAGGGTCGGCGTGGTCTCGAGTGATATTCGAATCGATCGAACTCGGTGTCGGTTTCTTATGTTGTTCACGGATGGGTTGTGATCCGGAAGATAGAATTGGAACTAGAGGAAGAAGAGGGGAAGAATTAGGAGATGGGTAGTATCGGGTTGGCTTCGGCCCGTTAGTGCTGTGATAAGTAATTAGGTTTCGGGTTTTTTTAGTCTCTGGGTTTGTGCTTCGGCCCGTTTGGTCTGGGTTTTACTTAAAAACAGGATCTATTAATAAAATAAAATTTGTTATAAAGTTAAAATAAAATCCATAACCAATTGTCTTTCCAAAGTTTATAACAGGCATGTTGATTTTAAGTAAAACCAATTTTCTTTAAAATTAAATTTTTATTTAAAGTTTTATAGAGACAAAGGTATTTTAGAATAATAAACTTGATTTACTTTGAAATTATTTAAACAAGGTCTTTTAAGTAAATTATTTTGTCATAAATTAGCTAAGCTTTTAAAATCAATTCTTATTATTTATACTTGAGTTTTATTTGAATAATTGGGTATAATTAAAATAATTAAGGGAAAATAAACATTTATACTTTTGAATTAATTCAAGTTCTTAGGTGTCTGTATATATATATAATAATTATTTAATTTCACAGGTGATATAGTGTTATTAAGGCGATGGGTTGTATCGACGGATATTACACCGCACTACAAGAAAATTTGGTTTTTACAGCAATATTGGACAGCGTTTTCCTTATAAATGCTGACAAAGCATTTAATCAAATAAAAATTGGAGACCTAAACGCTGTTTAAGTTAACCCGCTTCATTTTCAGATTCTTTTCATTACGCGGGTAGCTAGCCGCCTTCCTTTCTTCCTTTTAACTTCTCTTCCGCATGAAGTAAGAAAGCAGTAAACTTCCAATCTTTCCCATGATTACTTTAAACCTAATTAAAATCCCAATTATACATGAAATCTCCCATGAAATCTCGTTCCTCCTCTAATTCCGCTAGTAACATTCAGATGTCGATGGCACTAAAGAGAACAAAGATCCTAATGACGTATCTGCAGACGAAAGCTATAATTTAAGCGACAAAATAACTGAAAATGGATCGGAATCTCAGATTATTACCGAAAAGAAGAAAGAACCTGAAATCGATGAAGCTGAACAAGTTGTAAATTATGACGTTGGGAGAGTTATAGCAGAACAGGAAACACATGATTTGTTCTGCCCAAATTGCCATTCTTGTACCACCAAAAGAGTTATTTTATGCAAAAGAAAACGAATGCCAGGACAAAAGCCTACTGATTTTATGCCTCATAAAAAACCGAATGTGCCTTTTGTTGCACCTGAAGTCGAGGATACTCCACCTGAAGCGGGGAATGCTCCAGCTGAAGCCAAGAACACTCACCAAGATGAGGAAGTGTTCAGATGCTTGTCGTGTTTCAGCTTCTCTGTTCCAACTGGTATAAATTTATACGCTACCATATGTTTGTGTATATGAGTTTAAATAGATTGTGTAACTGAATATTGTGTTGAACAGAAGGAGGATTTAATATTTTTCCCGGCTTATGGAAAAGTGAAGTGTACAATAATTTGCCAAGGTCGGATACTGCATCTATTTTAGATGACCATCCTCTTGTATTTACAGAACGCGATTTTTGTTAATCTTAATAAATATGAAAATAAACGTGAATAGCAGGAGGTGTCACCGCTGACATCACGAAGACTGTCACATAGCAATGGGCCTCTGAATGCAGGTTCTCTCTCAGATAGCCCTCCAGTTTCTCCTGATTGTTTGGAAGAATCCAAGGTTGCCAATTTTTCATCTATTTATATTTTTATTAAATTATCATATTTCTGTTACATAATTATGCTTTTATAATGCTTATGCATCAAAGTTTGATGCAATTTACTTATTTCTAGAGCCCAATTTAGTGCCCCTTTGCCAACAACTTAAAAAATTATGTTTAGAAGTAGAACTAGAAACTTTGACAAATATTAGTCTTATAAGTTATAACATACAGAATAAAAATAAACAATTTATGTGAGACAAAGAGACATGTTATACAGCTTTAATGTACAAGATATCTCAATTTTTTAATGGTAAAAATATTATTAAAGAGAGAAGTGATAGAGCTTTGCTACTTTGCCCGAAATAAAGGGCACCTGAAACACCTGAAAGTGGATTGAACGGTGGATTTCAGGGGAGTGCAAACGATTTAATGGCTGAAATGATTTTAGGTATAAAATCGGCTGTTAATTTCGGGTGGAATAGCATTTGCGGAAGTGATATATATGTAAATATTTCGATGCCTTTCACTGTAGTCAACAAGACAGACGCCTGGCAAATGTAAGGTTGAGTGTATTACAAAGCGTGATAGGTAAACTAGTTATGTGCAGTGTTTCAGGCTTCTTTTTTTCTATTCTTAGCCACTCTAAACTTTATTTCCCAATGTAGCCCTGTCATCGCCTGATGCTGGAAAAGTTACCCAAACCGTAACACCGAGAAGGCCGTCTGGTAGGCCTCAGGGGAAGGTGAAGATCAAGGTTTCCATAGAATAAATATGCAGGTAATCAACTATATCCAGTTTAAATTCTTTGGAAACAAAGAAATGATCAAGAAAGTTGTAAATGATACTATGTACAGGTATGATGACTGGTCCTTTAGAGTTAGTGTGTGGGTCTGTTTCTATTGCATCTGATGAATGTTGTTTACTTGTCATGTTTGCTCTTTTTAGTTATTTTACCATCCTCTTATTTTTGAACTCTCGCTCCCTCTATATTGGTGCACTGAAGGGCTGGCATTTTTTTGGGTATGGTTTGAGTTTATGCTATGGCAATGGATGGGTGATATGTGTGTGTAGCTGGACAAAGGCTTGCCAGGTACATTATTTGGTAATATGTAACCATGTATATTTATAGTATCTAGAAGTACTTCAAACTATATAACTCTATTAATGGACCTAATTTTTTCTTGTATTTCTAGTTCTAAGATATTTATGCAATATCCTTTTGAGAAGTTTCCTAGCTAACACCAGAATTCTTGAGTACTTTTAAGGAGTGACTAAACATGATATAAGACGCACTTGTAATATTGGTTATTTATAACTTATGAGTAGTTAGTACCTCAAATGCAAAAGTTTATGGTATCTTTTTAGGATATGTTACAAACTGTGCAAATATTGCAATTGCCAAACTAGAAAATTTCTGGTTATGTTACAAACGCTATAATTTTTGGTTATGCAGCAATTGCCAAACTAGAAAATTTTAAAATAATGCATTTCGTTAGCCTCATCGAATATAGAACATAACTTTTTTTTGTGGGAATGGGTAGTACGAAAAAAATTGTATTTATGCAGCAAGTTCAGGAAGTGGGTGCTGCTGAACAGGTAGGAGAATAAGGCTTGAATGAAAAGGTTGTGAAGCGGCCCAAAAAATGCTTAGGTGTGTACATGCCTATGAGCTTTTGAGTATTTATTAGTTTGAAGATGTTAATTTTCACGCATATCTGTGATCTACAGTAATTCCAGAAGGATTTCAAAATCTGTTCAAATGTGTTATTGTAAATAATCTCAAAGTCAAGTCAAGTAAAGTAGTTCTAAAATGATTTTAAACAAAAATGTACCCATAATGTATAAATAAGCTGGTTCACTTTAAATACACAGACATATTGTCTTTATTTAAAATTGCTACAATACAAAAATAACTACATCTAAATTTGTTATTACTTACTGCATTTTAAGATGCATGTTGTAGACTATATATCATCCATATTCTGGCATATTACAAAATTTTACTATTGATCTTTAGCATGCATGCAACATTGGTTATGTGCGCACTACACAGCAGCGAAGTAATTTAATTTATAAAAAAATATTTGTGATAGTGGTTAATTCAGGCAATTGAATATAATAAAGTATTTGTTTCACTATTCAGTAGTGGATTAGTAGAACTTTACATTTTATAGGCTTAGGTTTAAATAAAATTTGATGTGATTTTTTCAATGTTCATGGGTTGGATGGAAACACTTCAGTTTAAGGTCGTGCTTAGGCACTTTAGGTGTAAACATATTGGAAATATCATTACAATAACAATGAAAATATAGTATTGTTTTTTTCGAGTATGTCTTCATTATATAATAATTTCCTATCTTTCGAGTATGTCTTCATTATATAATAATTTCCTATCTTTGATCAATAACCATATATATAAAGCTCCTATATAATAAAAATCAATGTGATGCATCCATACATATTATTGTATTAATACTGACAAATCAATCTCTACTTCATGTAGGAAAATCTGATGAAGGATATGATTGATAAACTCAAGAAAAGGTAGTCTCAAAATTTAGTTTTAGTTTACCTCAATTCTTTTGTGTTAACTTAAATATTTAAACATCATATGTTTGTAGGAAAATATATTGTGCGGACATCATAAAGTTTAAAATTAACAATATACTAAATGGTATATGTATGTACAATCATATGAGTAAAGAGATAATATAATGTGACATACTATAAATTACACAAAGAAAATAGCCAATATCGAATTTATATATAAATATACGTATATAAATATATACGCAATTGCTTTATGCTAGTTTTGAATGATAGCTTGAACCTTATGAATGAAGGGGCTAATATTATAAACTGAGCTACCTTACACTTCCCCATATATAAACTGTCCAAATATGATGCAATCAAAGCACTTGAAATCTACAAAAGAGCACGCCAGCAGGTATCAGTTACCATTCTTAGCTTCACAGTTTGCATTCTGCAATGTGAAAATAAGCTAGTTATTGAGTTTTATTTTAAATGCTGAATAGGCAGAAAGTTTTGTTTTAAATGCTAGTTATTGTGGCAGATAGAGAAAAGCAAGAAGAATGGCAGAGGATGTTGGTTTCAGCTGATGTTTTGTGGATGAGTAGCAGCAATGGGAAGTAGCATGAAGTTGTAGTTGCGGATGTGGGGGAAGTTGATCAAGTCGTGGCTGTTATTGAGTGGTTGATTGGTATTCTATGTGGCTGTTGCAGGGGTTCAGAGATTGGAATGAAGTTTGAAGAGGCTGGAAGTGTGCACTGTTGAATGATAGTGAAAATGATTGGAACAGTGGGCTTTGTAGTTGCCGAAATGATTGGAACAGTGATGAAGTCAGTGAAGTATGAGGGGGAAGTTTGTGCCTGTAGAGGTTATAGTAGCTGTATTGAAGCAGTAGTATATGATAGTGGCTAGTCAGGTGATGTGCGCGTGTTGATCAGGTGACAGTTTTTTTTTTGTTTCTCTTTTTTTTTTGAATGAGAGTTGAAATGCAAGTGGGGATTGGTATGTGGTAGGGTGGCAAATGACAGTGGTTAACTGTTTGATGTCAATGCAGTTTGAAGTTGGATGAAGGAGCAGTCTTGTTGAGGAAGGATTTGGGGAGCAGTCAGATTTTTGGACAGCAGCTATGTGGATATGTTGATATGATTCAGAGGTCGATATGTATCAGTTTGAAGATGAAGTGACCACTGTTGACAGTGTAGTGCAAGGTGGATATGGAAATGTATTGGTGATGTAGGCTGTTGATGATATTTGGAAGGAAGATGGTGGTGATAGTCTGGAAGGTGTACTGCTGTGATAGTTGTGTCGAAGCAGGGGATTGTGAAATTATGGAGCTAGCAGGGGGGCAATGAAAGGCGATTATGATGGTCTGTATGTCTGGGTAGTTGGGTATGCACAGAGAAGTGCAGGTATGCAGGTATGCACAAAATAAATCTCACCACACTTATATGAATTTATGTCATCTTCTTTATTTGCATTGGACCAGTGGAACAGCTGCTCGGTCTGCTGTCTACTTTTTTCACTTGACATTGGCAGTTTTCATAAATACCACACTTTCTTCCTTTCATTGACATACACGTTTGCAGCATGAGTTTCGCATATTCACGGCACATAGCTCTATGGTTACAGCAACTGTTCAATTTCTAGACTTGCTTCAATAGTTTTAACCTAACAATATTACTTTGATTTGCAACTATCTTTGCCTGGAAAATCTAGATGGATGATATACATCAGAAATGTTGAACAAATTGAAAAGGAGTACACTGTCTACTTTTTTAACTCGGCAGAAGCAACTACCAACATTACCACTCTTTTATTTTTGCAGTGATATACACGGTTGAATTTCAGAAGCATGGTCTGCCACATTTGAAGAAGGATCTTGAAGTTCTCCAGGTATATCATCTAAGTGTTTATATTTTATTTCAATGAAGTATGCAGGTGCAGTAAACAAAGAGATAGAGGATGAGTTTGTTGGTGGTGGGGGTATTGCAGTGTAACATAAGGTTGGGTGTTTGTGGTTTGGTGGTGGATGATGTAGTAATGGCAGCAGAAGGGAATTGACGTGGAAGTTTGCAAAATGCAGAAGGCAGTTTGAATGTGAAGAAGTCTGGTAGATTGTTGAAGGGCAGACTGTGTGCAGTGGTAACAAAGGCTATGGTGGAATATGCAGAACAAGGCACTGTTTTGTGATTCAGTGAGGAGTGTTCGGCAGTGCAATATGGTTGAAGGAGAATGAAGGAACTGTAGAGATTTGATAATGGTTGTAATTGTTTGGTGAGTAGGCTATTTGAATGGTTGTAATTGTTTGGTGAGTAGGCTATTTGAACTGTAGAGATTTGATAATGGTTGTAATTGCAAAATGCAGAAGGCTCATTTATGTAATTATTGTGACCAATAACTGATTTTGATTGAATGGACGTTTTTTTTCCAGATGTGGACTAATCTGATTCAAAAGGCAAAAGATGGTGGTTTGGATGTTATACAAACTTATGTGTTTTGGAATGGGCATGAACCTTCTCCTGGCCAGGTATATATGCAATTTACAGAATTTGAAAATTTGATTTTTATGTAGATTACTTCTGCAATTGATTATTTAATTTTTTTTGGGTTTCTTGTTAGTATTATTTTGGTGGGAGATATGATTTGGTGAGATTTATTAAGCTAGCTAAGCAAGCTGGATTATATGTCCTTCATTGTTTTGCAGATTGACATAGTATTTGGTGTATTTGATGTGAAGTAGGCTGGTTTCAGGTGGGTGAGTGTAGTGGTGTGACGGTAGTGGATGGCAGATTGCAATAGAGTGGTAGATGATTGTCGGTGATGTGGTTATGTGACAGCAGTTGTAATGGGAGATGCAGTATTGTGTGTTGATAGTCAGTGAGGAGAAGGAGTGGTTCGGGGAAGTTTGGTTGGTGCAGTGGAGATATGGATACGTACAGATATTTTGATTACTGCAAATTTTGATTGAAAGCTTATGCAACACTTGATATAAGGTGCCACGGTGTTTGAATAAAGTATCGCAATAGTTAATCGAGCTGCTGTCATGATGGATTAGCTGCCACAATCACTAGTTTGCTTCCGTCGAGGTAACCATAGGAATCGAAATCAACAGTGTCGGCAGGAACTATCTATCTTTTGACATTTATCCAAGTCTTACAAAAATCCTTAAATATTTTCACTTGGTTGCTTGGTTTGATTATTATGGCACCGTTTTATGCATGTTATTTAATTGCTGTGTTAATTCAAAATGACGGACACACACACCCCCCACCAACAACAACAAGTCTTGTTCATTATCGTATTCACTTTATTTTAACAATGAGTTGGATTTCGTGAAGAAGTACAAGTTCAATGGTTCAGTAAATTACCATAATCAAATCAACTATTTTTTTAGCATCTATATTGTTTGTACCTATATGAAAGCTTACAATAATGCATATACTTATGGCTTTATTACTTCTAACATTGAAGGATTATCAGGAAAGACATCCAGAAGTGACCGTCCTTGATCCTCCAGACGCCATACAACATTTACATAATCGCCAGTCAATGCTTCATGATGTAGCTGATATGAACTTATCTGATGCCTTGGGTAATTCACATGAACATTTCAGTTTTGTAAGAGTATTAGTGTGTCTGTTGTATGTACTTATTTCAAGTTATGTGCAGTTGAAGGTGATATGTGTTGTCGGATATGCATTGTCTGATATGCTTATATGCGAACAGTTGAAGGTGATATGTTTGAAGGATTGTTATACTGAATGTATATATTTGTAATTGTAATATATTGAACGTATATATCATGTAAACGTTTATGTATCTAATTAATAGTTATTAGAACATGTTATATATGCTAGTTGCTTCAATATACTCAAAATATAATTCTGGAATATTCAAAAATAGAGTGGAATATTAAAGCTGTTATATAAATAGAAGACAGCGTTTGATTAATGCTGTCAATGAAGAAACAACAGCGTTTAATTCGTGCTGTAATTATCTTGAAATTGTCAATAACAGCGTTTTTTACATGCTGTCGAAAAAGTTGATGATTCAATAACAGCGTTTTAAACATGTTGTCGAAATTGTTGATGATTCAATAACAGCGTTTAGAAAACATAATACAGCACGTTATAAACGCTGTTGAAAAAATTATTGACAGCTCGTAATAAACGCTGTCACAGAGATGTTTCAACAGCGTTTATAGAAACGCTGTTGTAAGTTATGTATATACGACAGCATGTCGTTATACAGCGTTTCTAATAACGCTGTTGTATCATATTACAGCATTTATCAAACGCTGTTAAAAGCCTTTTGTGGTGTAGTGCCGTCATATGATCTGTTGTGCAGTTAAATTAGTGTGATTTATAAGCTTATTCAGATAGAATTAATTACTGTTGGAAATGAATACCGTTGTACAATTTTATATGGCCTATCTGATAAGATGTTCACCAAAATAATGTGTTTATTGTAGATTATTCAAACTGTTTGACATCTGGTCAGCGAAAACTGACACCATTCCGCTAAATAGTTCATTTAACCTCTGTGGGTGGTATAAGCCATCATTTTGGTATTTTCTGCATAATTGTTGTAAATATTTACTAGCAATTATAAATCTCTGATATGCTTTTCATGCATACATCTATTTATTTTCCTGTTAGTTATATTTGAGCACATAACGTGAATCGATCTATAGAAGCTGATTGATATTGAATATCTGTATTGTCATGCTAGACTGAGAATTGTAGCTTGATAAGTACCGTTGAGACTGATAAGCCTTATTCTGTTGGGTTGATTTTGAATCTAGTTTTGATGGAAATGAATATTATTTTCTAATAAGTTTTTTTAAAAGAACTGATAATTATTTTGGAAATGACCAAAAGTAGTTTATTATTTTTAGGAATCTTTATAAAGGTATAATTTTTATAAGTATGTATTATTAAAACTATTTCAAGTATAAAACTATTTTTGTAATAAACATTTAAAAAGTTAATTTTTATTAGAGTAATAAGTATTTGAGTATATTCTTCAAGATAAATCTATTAAATATTAATTGTGTTTTAAATAATATATTATAGCAACATTTATAAGAATATTTATTTTAACACTTGAGAAATGTATTTGAAAATTTTATAAGTATGATTTGGAAAGAAATTGTTTTAAATATATATTTACCCAGTAAAATAAGCTTTCTTAGTAAATTTTAATCTGTTTGGATTTTAATTGTGAACAAGGCTTAATGGATGCAATGGGAAATAATTTGGCTGAATTGATTGATTATTTTGATACTTAAATAACTGACTATCAAATCTGGACAAAACTTAATTTTGGAAATATCTAGAGGAAATTCGGGAATTATATGGTACGGTTACCGTTCAAGGTGCTATACCATTCGTTTAAACTCGTTTGTTCTCTAGGACGAATTATAAGGAAACCCGTCCACTAAATGTTAGGAGGTGAACTCCAATCTTATTTTTCGTCTGTGTATTTTCTAAAGAACCGGGGTTGAGTTTACCATGAAATAGAGACGTTGTTTTGAAGAGACCGAGATCGGCTTTGTAGTCTGAAAACCGCTTCAATCCAACGAGTACGTTTTCATGATGAAGACTAGAGCTGGGAGTCGAAGTTGGAGCAGTGAAGTGGAAAGGCTAATCGCTAATAATCCTGGGGGTTATTCCAAAATGGATATAGTAGGAATAGTGCCTTCGGTTCCGTTCGAACCCGTAATGGACTTGTTTGGATGAATGCTTCCGGAACATCGTCAAGAGGACGATAACCATTCTAAGTGAAATGTTCTAAAAGGTTAACGCTGAGCCTCGAACCTCATCAACAGGAATGACTGAAAATCAGAGGATATGCACCAAGGTTAAGTGGGTAGCACCCAATTAGGGTAAGGTCATCCCTGTGTAGAGATCCCTTTTTAATTCGGCTGTGTGGGCGGTTGCTGATCCCAACCGTGGGGTGATCTTAGTCGAACTATCCAGTAAGGGGTAGCTTCGGTCCTGTGTTGCAGGAGAACGAATGGCTCCTCGGTATACTGATCTAGACCAGGTACCATGATAGGTGGTAGCCAGTGCCTAGTCATTCGTTGAAAATCCATTCTCCCTACATGCCCTTTACGGTTTTTATTGTAAAAACCACTTTATGGCTAGTATTTCTGGAATTTAATAATGTAACAGTTTCGGCTATTTGAATAAGTATTTATATATATATATATACTACTATAATATCATAGGATTTTGTAAGAAATATTTCGGTTATCGTAAGGTAAAAACCCGACATGTTTATATGTGGCGTGGTCTTACGAGGTACCTTTGATTTTAAAGGATTTTTAAACATTAATTAATCAAGTGAGTGAGTTTCTCATGCTGGTTTACCAGATTGACCAGGGCTTGGTGTTTTTCCTATATGCTCGGGTCAGACCGAGCATATTTCCAGGCCTAGCTGGAAGACTGGAAGCTTCAAGAGAGGAGGTGGAATCAGGAGACGTATTCATGTAGATGCTTATATTCAGTTGTATTTGGTTGTGTTGTCAACAAGTTGTTAGGGCAGGAATGTTATAAACTGTCCGAGTAAAATGGATGTAACTCTGATTTAAGTCTATATAAGTTATTAAAGCAACAGTTTTGGTTTCATGTAAAGATTTGTTTATATTATAAATTGTTCGTTCCGCTGTGGGTTCTGTTATTGTTCTCTTTATTCTATCCTCTATCTATCTTCTACCTTCTTTCTTTCACTATCCGTCTTTCCGTGCGATTTAGCTCATAAGTATGGTTAAAAATCAGTTTAAATCCGTATGAAAAAATGGGTTGTGGCAATATTTGTGTGGCATTCAAGAGATTAAAGCAAAATATTATAGACACGCCCCTTATATTTTGTCTTCACCCTACATAATTCAAAATATATTATTTGCGCAATTTTTATTTATTTTAGTTAAACATTAAATAATAACTAGTGTGTAACACGTTCATTGCATATGGTGATATTGTTAACATATAGTATTTATATTTATTTATTGCTAAAAATATATTTTATTATGGAATATATGATAAATATTCCTTGATATATCAATCATAAATTAAAATGGCATACAATGCTCGGATGTAAGGTTGATGATTCAATCCTTGCAAAGTACATATCTCAATAAAATTTAATGCCCCAACTCAAAAAAAATGTAATCTAAAATTGTTAATAATGTATATGTCACTACAAAAAAATGGGTAATTTCTGACAGCTCAAAACCATCGGCTGCCATCGGAACCTGCCGCCGTAAAGAAATCCATCGCTGAATAGAATTTTTGATGGCTTTTGACAACGTCCGTCACCGCATTTCCGACGGCTACAAACGGCTAGCCGACGGCTCCCGACAGCCGTCGGAAGGCACGTTGATGATCATGGTTGATGCCATAAGCCATCTGGAGCCGTCGGAATTTTATCGCACGCCTTCGAAATCCAACGGAAATTTTTAACCTGCAGGCCGTCGGAAAACCTGAAGCTGTTTTTCATTTTTTTCTGCTACATTTTGGGCTTCCATCCATAGTCCATAAGCACAATATATTCCACCCCAAGAGCATATATCCAATTCAGATATTCAATATGAAATCAAATCATATAAACACAATCAAATCACAAAAAGAAATAAATCAAGCATAATTCACATAAAATAAAACCAATCTTCGCTTCCATAATTTAATAAAAATCACATTGTACGATATATGCATCAATTCTTCATCAACTCCTCACCATCAACTCACAAATGTTAAAATTACTACCATTTAATGTATCATCAAATAATATACACAACATTTCAAATCCAACTCCACCAACTCAATGTATCATTAAAACTTACTAAACAATGATGTAAACAAAACAAAAATACCTATCACTCCAGCTAATCACCTCCAGAACCTCCCAAACCAGCCGAGGATGGAAAGCAGCCACCATACAACTGCATGTACTCAGCAATACGCTGATCCAACAGCAGTGTCATCTCAGTGGCCCGGCGATGGTTCTCTCTTCCAGCTGCACCCCCTAGCTCTAACTCTTCAATCTCTTCTAAATCGAACTCAGCTCTTGGTCATTTGTCTGGCTCTCCTCTGTCGGCTGGCATATAATACTTATTTAATTTAGTCTACAATCTTACTATCAAAGCTACAACATAATGTGTTAATTATTATATCTATTAACTTATTACCGAAACTAAAGCAATGTGAGGTTCATTAGAACTGAAAGATTACTAAATTGTAATATCTTAATATATTATTTATTAATACTTGATTGCCAAAGACGTAGCGCCTGTTCCGTGATGGTAGATCCATGATTGACTTAAACATGACGTCATTCTCATCCGTCGTCAGTTACTCTCGACTGGTATCCTACAGGAGTTTCTGACGTTGTTCCATAAATCTTGCATGCATGAATAAATAAAATACAACTAAAATTATTAGAATGATATCTTAATTCATTATATTTTAATAATTAAAACAATTATTAATAGTAAATGAACTAAACTTTGCTTACATGGCTCTTTCTGGATTTATCATCGTGCCATGTATATGAAACTATCCCATCAGGATTTACATGCTCGACGGCATGAGTACGGGTAAATATATCCATATACGACACGGGATCCAAATATAATGTATCGTTATTGTATATTCAAAATTATATAGCATAATAGTTATTTACAATTCACATTTAATAAATTTACCAACTCTTGGCGATATTGCTGGAACGACTTTGACCCTCCTTGAAGAGTGACGGGATTTTTATTCCTATTTGCAGCGTTTCTTTCCGACCACGCCTGTACATTTAAATTTAATACATTATTTACTTACCAAATAATTTTTGATATTTACTTATCAATCAAATAATTACTAAAATTTTAGTACACTTACTTTCACGTCGTCACTATCCCAATGTGCCAGCCACCCTTCCCACACACTCGCCCCTATCCATTTCGGCTTCTGCCCTTTATACTTCACTGTCGATATGGAATCCCTGCAGTTCTTTCTCATCTTCTGCATCCAGTAATGTCGTACCAGCTGCAGGTCATCTGATTATACATCCACTACGGCCTAGATTTCATAATAAACAAGCAGACAAAAATTAAACAACAAAAGGAAAACAATAAATAAGCGAAAAAAATTAAGAATGGATTATAAAAGATTGTACTTACAATGAAATCCTGCTATATAAACTCCAGGATGTGGGGAGGGATATTATTTCACTTCACCAATAAGTCGTCCTACTCTTGTACCAATCTCTCAAAACTGATAGAACTACAGCTGATGGCCGTAGGTTAAACTCTCTATGTTAAATATGATACAGATTAGTATATCGCACATAAAATATTTAAGATGCTAAAAAAAGTTTAATACTTACTCCTCCGCTCTAGGTACTATATACACAGTGGGTAACTATGGCGGTTGCGATGGACCGCTGTCATCGCAACCACAGGAATGGGAAGAACTCCTCCTTTTGGACGACATGATACTTGTCATAGAAACATCATTTTAAAAGAGAACAATAACATAATAATAAAATATATTTTATAATTAAATGCCATAAAGGAGCTAAAGTACATAAAGTGCAAAGTATTCCTGATTCAGATTTGGTCTCATATTCTAAAGATAAGCAGAATACATTGTATATTTAACATAAATTGCTAAATAAATGACAGAAATGGTAATGACATAAATGATGATATGAAGGCTCGGTTTCATAAATAACATAAATTACATAACTAGCAAAATAAATCTCATCAATTGCATAAATTGCATAATATATAAGAATTCAGCATAGTATTTATATCAATCCACTTCATCTTCTGATTCAGATTCGGTCTCATATTCTAAATTATTTTTCCCCCTACTCTCAAATGCTTCTACCAAAATGTTTGATTCGTCTTTCAAAGGTCCAAAATTAGTACGATCGTCTGTTATTACTATTTCATTGTTTGCTCAAAATCTACCTGGTAAGCTTGTTCGTCTACAATATTCTTTCCGTCAAACATAAATTTTGTCTTTGTTTTAAAAACCGTCGACCGATCTGCTTTATCTCTTTTTAGAGACGGATAAGGAGCGTAATAAACTTGCAATGCTTGTTTGACTTGTACAAAAGGATCGTACTTTTTGATAATGCAATGTGTGCTTTATTTCAATAAGCGTATAATCCTTGTGCACATTAATTCCAGAGCTTGGAACATTGCTAAACCAATTGCATCTAAAAATAAACACCTCCTCCGTGGGTCGTAAGAAATATGTCAGTTGCAAATATTAAGTTAAAACACCATAAAAATCATTTATATGATTTTATGGATCATTACTACCTTTAACAAATAGACCTGTATTATTTGTTAATTTTTCTACGCCGTATTCTTTGGTGTTAAATTTATATCCGTTGACAGAATATATTGGATATGTCTTGACATTTTTTTTGCTCCCAACACAAGATGTTTCATCCCTTCATCAACCACATAATTTCTCGGTTTATAAATGTACTTTGAAAACCAATTAGAAAATTCTTTACTGAGATCTCCGTACGGATGTTCACTTTCATAAATACTGCACATATGAATAAAATATTGCATTAAATTCTACACGCGCATGCACTATGGAAATGAATAAATCATAAATTATTATTTCAGATCACCTAACAAATGGTGCAACCACAGCACAATCAAGAAGTTTTCTACATGAAGATCTCTATCGTTTAACCATACTTCTACAAATTTTCCAAAAGGTCGACCATGTTGTCTAAAAATGGATTACATTGTTTGAGAGAGAACTCTTATTCATTGCCTTCATCATTACGAGGTAACGCTTTCAAATGATATGTTCACATGGTCACTGTAATAGTGAGAGAAAAAGAACGAAGCTTCTTTTCGATGTGATATTTACATATCGAACCTTCAACTCGTGCTTTTTGCCTCAACTTTTTCTTCGGATGATTCAAGTATCCGCGCAAAATTAATTTACATAAACTTTCGAATGTAATCAAATTAATACGTAACACATTACATACCTCTCAAATGGATAAATCCATCCATATTGCACAAGACCTCAAGTCGTGCTTCAGATGGAAGATTAATAGGTAGATGTTCCATTACATTAAAAAAACTTGACAGAAATATTTTCTTCAATTTGCAGAGCAATATAGGAATATCTACTTCAAGTTTACGTAAACGTTGCACTTTTAAAGTTGTCGAACAAACCTCTTTATAATACTTACTGAGCTTCGTTATTACCTTCCAAAAATTTAAGGGCAATAGTTCTATGAATAGAACAAACAATAAATTTTCCATCATTATGTGACAGTCATGTACCGATTTTAAATTCAACGCATCTATGAAGATTCGATGAAATACCATCATAAAATCTTAATCCTTCCATCCATTTTAACACAACTTTAACTTGATTATTATCTAACTCGTATCATGCTTTGGGTGTTTTTACTGTCACTTGATTTTATATGAAGTTTAGGACGTTTTCATATTTCTTGCATATTCCGTCTTGATTTCGAATCGTCCTTGGTCTTCAACTTGACATTCAAAATTATGTTAAAAATATTATCAAAGACATTTTTATCGTTGTGCGTCACATTAATATTATGATAAAGCAGAAGACCTTTCCAATAAGGCAACTCCTAAAATATACTTTGTTTGCACCAATTATGAATAGTTGATTTGCCTGCAATTTCTGTTTGTATTCTAGTTTTATATATCTTTGGATAGTCCCTTACAAGTTCGTATATGTCTTCGCTTGACCATATCGTTGGTGTTTATCTGGTTTCTACTCTATTAGCTATAACGTTTTTCCTGTCTCCTCTGAAGTGATGATTTACATGGAGAAAACATCGATGACAGTCAAACTATGAAATTTTCTTACCATTCTGTAAAGAAAAAGCTCGTGTTTCTTCCAAGCTATAAGGATAAGCCAGATGACTAGATGTACTCCCTCTTGAAACCGTTGCATAGGCAGGAAAATCACTTATAGTCCACACCAAAGAAGCAAGCATATGAATTTTTTTTCTTTGAAACTTCATATGTTTCTACTCCTTCGTTCCATGGTGTTTTTAACTTCTCAATCAATGGTCATAAATAAATATCGATTCCTTGCGTTGGATGGTCGAGGTCTGGAACGAAAATAGTAAAAAACATATATTGCGTTTTCATACACATCCACGGATGTAAGTTATAAGGTGTGATGATAATGGGCCAAGATGAATATTTAGCACCAAATTGAGAAAATGGTGAAAAACTATCCGTATATAATCCAAGTCTAACATTACAACTCTCCGCTGCAAAATTGTGATAAGTTTTGTTGAAATGCTTCCATGATTCTCCATCGGCTGGATGTATCAAAGTATCTTCTTCCTCCGTTCTCACACTATGCTATCTCATATGAGATTTAGTTATAGAAGATGTGTATAATCTTTGATGCCTAGGAGTGATGTACAAATAACGCATACGTTTGTATGGAACTACTTTTCCCTTCTTTTTTCTAGGTTTGTACCTTTACTCGTTACATATTCTACACTTTCTAAGGGTGATGTCCTCTTTTCAAAACAACTTGCAGCCATTTAAGCATGTATCTGTTTTCTGATAAGCTAAACCAAAACCGACATAAGTTTTTTAACTTCATGGTGATTTTCACACATTAAATTATTGGATGACATATGTCTTTTTGCAGCTTGTACAATGGTTGTAAATTCGGCTTCGGTAATCTTGTATTTTGACTTCATCACAATGTATTCTACGGAGCTGATAGCTGGGTGCCGCTTTTACAACCATTCCAAAGAGGTTTCTTAGCAGCATCTAGTAAATAATAAATTTTTTGCTTCAATAATTTCGTCGTCGTCGTCAACTTCAACCGTAGGAAACATTGATCTTCAACCACATTTTCTATACAGTTCATCATAACACTTTCATTACCAACAATCGCTACTTTCGAACATGCAGAAGTATGTGCTACAACTTCTCCATGACGATCCCAAACATAATACTCCGATACGAAATCGTTTTCGCACAAATGGACTTTCACAATATGGGGTAACAAGTACTTTAAATGTTTACACCTACTACACGTCAACGAATTTCTACATTGTTTCTTTTATTACATAAAGCAAATTCAACAAATACGTTTATACCATTGTAAAAATCTTCTTTTATTGAGCCTCTCAATCCTCTACTTTGATACATCCATCTCATCTGATCAACAAAATAATCGATCATTTTTCGTATTTGAAAAAATATGTCACAAATTCAAAAATAAATATTGGCCATTTTTGAAAGTCTATGTGGATCATATATGCATGAAGTATATGACAAATATGTGTACGATAATATGGATTGCACAGAGTAATAATGCAAGTAAAATTAAAAGTAATCACACCAGAATTTTTATACTGGTTCGGACCTCCCGTCCTACGTCCAGTCCTGAAGCTTCCCTTTGGAAATACACTAACCAACTATCCTCGCTTCGCTAGGAGGAATAGGCTTTTATACAAGAGTATTTCTTTGACAAATGTGTGTTCTATGCAACACTGATTTTGACTATAAGTACAACTTCTTCCTATAATCTCCTTGAGTAGTATGTAGTTTAAGCTTTTGATATAGGAAAAAAATAAAGTGTATTTTTGTTTTGAGTGCTTTTGGAAATCACAAAAATATTAAAGAATAAAGAAAATTCAGAATAGCAAGTTAATTGTTGCTTTCAATTTTCATGTTTATTTATAGATGGTGAAGAGTCTGTTTGAGAAGTAATGGCTTTTGGTTTACTCTATTTTCGTTCCAAGAGTTTTAATGTTTGAGAAGAAAGAGTTATGACCAAAATAGGAGGATGCAACTCTTCGATTTAAGAAGATGACTTTTGAAGAAAAATTCCCGTTACCCAGGTCAGACATCTGGTCATTTGTGACAGACGTCTAGTTCATTAAAAAACTTAAAAACAGAGCATTCTGCCAGACGTCTGAGCACATACGCCAGACGTCAGGTTTTGTTAAAAGATTCAAAATCAGAACATGTTGCCAGACGTCTAAGCACATAGGCCAGACGTCTGGCACATGTATATTCTGTTATCTTCCTTTTAAGTGATTTGTGTGTGTAAATACTTGTAAAGATTACTCCATGAGATTGTACATATCATCTATTTACGACATTAACAGAATGTACTAATATTTCTCAATATAATAATCCTTGTGTCGGTTTTCAAGTCTTGATCAAGAGGTCTACCTGCATATGGATGATATATATATATATATATATATATATATATATATATATATATATATGTACGTACGTACGTACGTATGTATGTATGTATGTATGTATGTATGTATGTTGAATGCAAGTTATTGTATAGTCGTTGTCATTAAAATCGAGGTTCTAGCATTCTTCCCCTTTTTGATGATGACAACTATACAATTTTATTTTATAAGAAGCTCCCATTTCTTTTGTAATATATGCTTTTCTCCCCCTTTTTGACGATGACAATTATACAATTTTATTTTATAAGAAGCTCCCCCTTTATTTTGTAATATATGCTCTCTCTCTCTCTCTTTGTGATTATCGAAAAAAGAGTTTATGAAATAGTAGAGTAATATCAGAATGTTAATTATTAGAAAACAAATTATCATAGTTCATACAAACAGGAATAAAAATGAATAGCTAACTTATTGAGAAGAAAAATAACCCCAAAGATTAGTCGCGTAGTCATCATGGTCATTATGTTTCCATTGCGACTGACCGTGATATTCTTCATGTTCTTGAATGGAAAGTCCTTGAAATGATGAAAAGTGTTCATGATGTTGGGCTTCTTGTGGATACCAGGAGAAATCTTCACTTTCCTCAGAGTTCATAGTGATGGGGCTTTTCTAGGAGCATGGCTCTGTAGAGGCTCTTCGACTGTTTGAGTCCTGGATTGATGTGAAATAGGTGATGGAGGTGGTGCAAGAGATGGATATGATAAAGATCGTGAAGATGATCGTCCGCGAACATTTTGCAAAACCTTTCCCAACATTGATGACGACTTTTTCTAGAGTTTTTTCGACCTTAGTCGTTCGTGTAGAAAAACAACATTTAAGGTGAGAAAATTTCTTATCCAAGGCTTATTGATTTAGAGATAGAATACGTTGAATTTGAAGTGCTACATCTCTAATACTCTCTCTTTGTCCTGCTACAATTCGAGCCTCTTGTATTTTGGAATCAGAGTGATATTCAGAGGGTCTTGATGCTGAGGCAGGTTATAGAGGAGTAGACTGTTGAGGTTGGGATTGGTGTTGATATTCAACAAATGATGTAATTCTTGGAGGATTTTTGGGAAGATGCATTAAAGATAGGAGGCGAATTCCACTTTCCTTAACAAAAAGTTCTTCGTATTGCGATAGGAAAGAAGGTACGTTGTGTGCTCGAAGAATTCGCATAATAAATGGTGCATAAATTATCATTTGACGAACTAGTGTCCAGAAGCTTTTAATTTGGTCAAAAATATATTGAGACCAATTTACTTTTGTGTGACCAAAAATAGCATATAGCGCTTTATGGCCATGATCATATACTTGCTCATGACTACCTAATCTAGGGAGTATGGTCTTCATAAGCATTCGATTAAGTAGTCTAGCTTGTGGACGAAAATAATATGTGTTAATTTTCTCATGTCAACTTCCCAAATGAGATGTGTAACTGCATCTTGTGGTCGGTACCTCATACCAGGTCTATTCTGTAATCTAATACCTGTATATGAGCACTGTAAAATTTGTCCAAGCATTTCAACGTTGAATTTGATAATTTCTCCACAAAAACTTGTCCAAATCCAATTTTCAAGATCAAAAGGGTTCCAAATATGAAATGAACATAAATTTATGAAGAATGACAAGATAGCAAATTGATCAATTTGACCCTAGTTAGAGTCATAATTAATGAGATTGTGAATCTCAGCCTCACTCACCAAATCATCGATTTCATAATTGAAGAAACTCCTTAGCAGGTAAAATGGACCATAGTGAATTCTTTTCTTCTTTAATTCTTGAAGCTTTTGTCTTCCATCTTGTTCCACCATCCAATCATCAATGATTTCATCCGTTACAAATTGTTGAGAAGGTTGCTGAGAGCTTTGGCCTGTCATTTTGTGTTTTGGAAAATGTTTTTGAGATTTGGGTGCCATGGATTTGAAGTATTTGGAGGAAGAAGGCAGATTAGTTTAGGGCTTAGGGTTTTGGCTGAAGGTTTTTGGTGGAAAAATAGTTAAAGAACGAAAATGATGATTTATAGACGGGCAAAAAAATGACTGCAGAGTACGGTCAGACGTCTGAATTGTCCAACAGACGTCTAGTCGGCTAGGGGATTTCGAGGCAAAGTCTTGGATCAGACGTCTGAATGTATATCAAACGTGTGAGCTAAGTTATCCAAGTTTTCTAGAAATATGATACAGACGTCAGTTTGAAGTTACAAACGTTTGAGATGAATGGGATAATTTTTTAGAAAGTTGTTCCAGACGTCTGACTAAGAAAAAAGACGTCTGAGACTCTGAGCTGAAATGTATTTTTTTAGATAGTTGTTTCAGATGTCTGGCTAAAACAACAGACGTCTGAGCTGAAACGTGGGCCCGTAGTTAGTAGAATGGTGATAATTTAGTTTTTAGAAAAATATATTGTAGATATAGCTTTTTGTTTAAGAACAAGATACAAGTTATATTCTTGAATGGTTTGAATGTTATTACAACTTGGAATATAAATATTATATATACATATATAATACAATTTGTTAAATAACAAAGTTATTTTTTTTCCATGAATTCGGTTTTGCCTTTGTATTTTCTTTTGATGCTCGTATTGCGGACCAAGAAGGAGGTACTGGACTGAATTGGTCTTCAGATGTTCCTTCTCCCCATAGTTTACGTGGAGTTATTTGATGAGCATGTAGAGGAGTTTCTGTTAGACGAGAAGATCGTACATGAACACAATCCTTAGTAGGAGAATTTCCACATATGGCAAGGATACATTTCTCCAGAAAATTTAAATGAGCTCCCCAGCGTCTTTGTTCGTAATACATTTCTCTTTGTACATCCATCATTTCTTTTTGATAATGATGGATTTCGTCACTTTGTCAGAGAGAGAAGATGTATGAAGATTAATTCCATGTTTGGCTTCCTTTCCTTTTGGAGAGTAGCCAGTGTGATATGTAGGTGAGGGAATAATTTGAAGAGATGGAGATGATTTAGGAGTTGTTTTTGCAGGAGATGTGAATGTACTACCATATGATGGAGATGAAAAATCGATGGTAGCGTAAGTGGAGTTGTGATCGGATGACATGTTTTAAAACTTTGGTAATAATGATATATATTAGAAGATGTTTTTACTGTGATTTGGTTTGTATAAAATTTGATATATATATATATATATAAGAGTAGGATTTTCTTTTTTAATCATTCCTTTTGTTTTAGTTGTTAAACTATTTGTTGTTTTAAGAGAAATTTGGCAGAAAAAATTATATAAACTGTGAGCCATATATATTAAGAGGTAGAGAAAAAATAAATTCCAAATTTTTATTCTTGTTTGTTGTAGTTCAGATAAGGAGCATATTCCTTGCTCTCTTCTAAGTTTTATAAATGATTTCTCACATAAAGGTTTTGTAAAGATGCCTGCTATCTGGTGTTCAGTGTTGATGAATTCTAAAGATATTATTCTTTTTCTACATTATCTCTAAGAAAATGATGTATGATATCAATGTGTTTAGTTCGAGAGTGATTTATAGGATTCGTAGATAGATTAATCGCACTAGTATTGTCACAATATATTGGAGAACAAGTTATAGTTTTACCAAAGTCTTGAAAAGTTTGTTGCATATATATTACTTCTGCACAAGCCAGAATAGTAGAAATGTATTCTGCTTCACAGGTTGAAAGAGAAACACATTTTTGCTTTTTGCTAAACCTAGAAACTAAGGATTGACCGATAAAAAGGCAAGTACCACTTGTGCTTTTACTATCCATTTTACAACCTCCAAAATCTGCATTATTAAATGATACAAGTTCGAAAATCGTACCTTTAGGATAGAATAATCCGTAATCTTTGGTGTTGGATAAGTAACCTAAAATTCGTTTGACCGGTCTATGATGTCATTCCTTTGGTTGAGCTTGAAAACGTGCACATAAACAAACACTCACATTATGTCGGGTCGACTAGCTGTTAAATATAATACAGAGCCTATCATACTGCGATAAGTTTTTTGACCAAATTCCTTTCCATTTTCGTCTGTGTTTAAATATAAGGTTGTACTTATAGGAGTTGGTTTACTAGTAGTGTTTTCCATTCCGAAACGGTTAAGTAAATCCTTACAATATTTTTCTTGATTTATAAAAATGCTACTGTTCAATTGTTTTATTTGTAATCCAAGGAAAAAAAATTAATTCACCCATGTATGACATTTCAAACTCATTTTTCATTATTTCAGAAAATTCATTACATAAACTTTCATTAGTTGACCCAAATATGATGTCATCAACATATATTTGTACAACTAGTATATCGTTATTTTTATGTTTTATAAATAATGCAGTGTCTATTTTGCCAATTTGAAAACCAGAATTTTGTAGATGAGTTTTTAGTCGATCGTATCAAGCACGTGGTGCTTGTTTTAAACCATATAAGACCTTTTTTAGTTTAAAAACATGATCTGGATATTTTTTATGAATAAATAATGGTGGTTGTTCTACAAAAACTTTTTCTTTAATAAAACCATTTAAGAAGGCATTCTTAACATCCATTTGAAATAATTTAAAGTTGGAATGACATGCAAAAGCAAGTAGAGTACGAATTGCTTCGAGATGAGCTACATGAGCAAACGTTTTTTCATAATCAGTTCCCTCTTCTTGGTTGTAGGCTTGAGCCACTAATCTTGCTTTGTTACGAATAATATTTCCATTCTCTTCTGCTTAGTTTTTGAAAACCCATTTTGTCCATATTACAGATTGATTTGATAGTCTACGAACAGGTTCCCATACATTATTACGTTCCAATTAGTTTAACTCTTTTTGCAATGCTAAGATCCAAGAATTATATTTAGATGCTTCTTTATAATTTTTAGGTTCTGTATGTGAGATAAATGCAACATGACTCATTTGATTTAAGTTATTTCTAGTGACACGAGAATTTAAGTCTCCAATTACATTATCTAAAGGATGATTTTTTAATGTTTGTATGGGTGATCTTAAAATATTTTCATTATTATCAAAGGATGAATTATTCATATTATTTGTATTTTTAGTTTGATTTTGAGTTAAAATTTCATCTTCTCCTTCTTTATGGTTTGATGGAAATTTTCAACAAAAGATACATGTAAGCTTTCTTCTATAATATTTATTCGTTTATTATAAATTTTATAAGCTTTAATACGTTCTGAATAACTAATGAAAATTCCTTCGTCCGCTTTGGGATCAAATTTTTCGAGATTATCTTTAGTATTTAAAATAAAACTTTTTGACCCAAAAGTTCTGAAATAAGAAACTTTTGGTTTCCTTCCATAAAATATTTCATAACATGTATTTTTAGTCATAGATTGAAGTGTGAAATGATTTAATACATAATAGGCAGTGGCAATAGCTTCAGCCAAGAAATGTTTGGGTAGATTACTATTATTTATTAGAGTTCGTGCATATTCCTATAAAGTTCTATTTTTCCTTTCAACTACACCATTTTGTTGTGGTGCTTGTGGAATTGAAAATTATGACTAATTCTTATTTTGTTACAAAAATTAGTAAAAAATTCATTTTCGAATTCTCCTCCATGATCACTGCGTATATTTTTTATTTTCAAATCCATCAAGTTAGTAATCCGTTTTGCAAAGATTTTAAACATTCCAAAAGTGTCACTTTTATATTTCAAAAATAATGTCCAAGTATATCTTGAAAAATCATCTACAATTACGAAAACATATTTGTTTTGATTTATACTACGTACTTGTGGTGGTCCAAATAAATCTAAATGAAGTAATTCTAATGGATGCTTAGTAGACAATTTATTTTTAGATTTAAAGGAAATTTTCTTTAATTTGCCCATATGACAGGCGTCACATAAATTTTTAATTTTATGGTTAATTTTAGGTAGACCTCAAGCTAGATCATATTTTGCTAGTTTGTTAATATATTTAAAATTTATATGACAAAAACGTTCGTGCCAAATCCAAGGATCATCATGATTTACGGATAGACATAAATCTGAATTATTTTTAATGTTCATATTTAGGATATATATATATTACGATTTTTAAATCCTTCAAAGAGTAAATTTTTACTTTGATCGAAAATTTTATATTCATGTTTTTCAAATTTTATTTCAAACCCTTTGTCACACAGCTGACTTATACTAAGAAGATTATGTTTTAGATTTTCTACTAATAAAACATTAGAAATAATAGGAGTGTTAGAGATATCGATATTGATGACGTCTCCAATGCCAATGACGAATCCTTTTGAATTATCGCCAAAAGTTACAGTGCCACCATCAATGTATTTTATATTTGACAGCATGTGAGCATTTCCAGCCATGTGCTTGGAGCATCCACCCTCTAATACTCATTTCTCTTTATTTTTGTATTTGGATACCTGCAAAAAATAAACATATTTTAATTTGGTACCCTTTTTATTTTTGGGTCCTAAGTGTTAGTTGGTGAGGGTAACCATACCCAGGATGGTTTAGTTCCTTTAGAAATATAATTATTACTGTGAATCACTTCTTTCATATAATTACCTGTATAATTCTGTTTAATCAGGTTGTTATTTGTTTTAGGAACCCATATTTTAATCATTTTTGAATTTATGAATAATTTCTTATTTTTAGAAGAAGGTTTTATACTTAGTATAAATCTCACTATACTTTGTAATTTTTATTTTATTCTCTAACCCTATTCCATTTCGATTTTTGAATGGATTGGAAATTTTAATTAAATATTCCAAGTTTTGTTTTCCTTTGTTAAATTTTGTAACATTATTTGTAATATTATCCAATTTTTTTTTAAGATTAGTAATTTCAGATTTTGAGGTTTCTAGATTATTTTTTAAGATAATTTGCTCGTTACTAATTTCATCATTTTCTAGTTTAGCTTTTATTAATTCCTAAGTGAAAACATCATTTTCAAAACAAAGATCTTTATATATTTCTTGAGTATGTTCTAATTCTTTTTCTACAATAGATTTTTCATCTATTAGTAAACCTATTTCAAGTTCTAATCGATTTATCTTAGCAACATATTCCTTATTTAATTTCTTAGTTTCTCTATATTTGTCATCAAGTTTAATACTTACTTCTAAAATTTCATCATAAGTAAGATCGTGACATACCTCAATAATGCGTGCCATGAAACATATATTTGCTTGCTCCGTATCACTTTCACGGTCACAATCGGATGAAGAGGAAGAGTCAGAGTCATCCCATGTAACTTGGAATGCTTTTCTCTTTTTCTCAAATTTCTCAAACTTATTTTTCTTTTTCTCATTGTTGAGTTTTGGGCTATCCTTTTTCATATGTCCAAACTGATCACATTCAAAACACTTGATCAAAGTTTGATTTGATGAATTTGGTTTTCCACTATTTTGGAATCTTGTCATTTTCTTGAATTTCCTAAATTTGTTGTAGTTCTTGGCAATAAATACAATTTCATCTTCATCCAATTTAGAATCTTCATTGCTTGCTTGAAATGCTTTGTTCTTCTTTTCATGGTTTTGCCCTTTTCTGGCCTGTAAATTAACTTCACAACATTATATTTTCAATCAACTCTTCAACTTTGAGTACAGAAAGATCATTAGCTTCTTCGATAGCCAATACTTTTCTTTCCCACTCAATTGTTAAAGAGTTGAGAATTCGAGACACTAAATCAAAATCAGTAAATTTTACTCCTAGTGCCATAAGATTGTGTTGTATAGTTTGAAATCCTGTGTACATGTTAACAATTGACTCATTTTGTTTCATTTTAAAGGACGAAAATTGATTTTGTAAAGTTGATATTTTTGTTTGTTTGACCTTATTTCTACCTTCGTGTGTAACTTGTAAAGTACATTATATATCATAAGCAGTAGTACATAACATAACACGTGAAATTCATTTTTATTAAGAGAACAAAATAGTACAGTCATAACTTTAGCATTATTGGAAGCAACAGTTCTTTGTGCATCTGCCAATGTAATAATATTTGTTTTAGGTGCTTCATACTTAATTTGAGTTGTTAACCATATTTCCAAACCATTTTCTTCCATAAAAATTCTCGTTCGGGTTGACCAATATGCATAAGTAGATCCGGTGAATAGCGAAGGACGTCGAGTTGATTGACCTTCTTGAAAGATACTTGCCATATTAACAATTTTCAAATACGTGTTACTGTGATTTGAAATGATCTCGCTCTGATACCAATTGAAAGTCTATATGGATCGTATATGTATGAAGTATATGACAAATATGTGTATGATAATATGGATTGCATAGAGTAACAAGGCGGGTAAAATTAAAAGTAATCACACCAAAGTTTTTATACTGGTTCAGACCTCCCATCCTATGTCATGTCCCGAAGCTCCCCTTCGAAAATACACTAACCAACTGCACTAACTTCACCCGAAGGAATAGGCTTTTATATAAGAGTATTTCTTTGACAAATGTTTGTTCTATGCAACGCAGATTTTGACTACAGGTACTACTTCTTCCTATAATCTCCTTGAGTAGTATGTAGTTTAAGCTTTTGATATAGGAAAGAAATAAAGTGTATTTTTGTTTTGAGTGCTTTTGGAAATCATAGAAATACTAGAGAATAAAGAAAATTCAGAATAACAAGTTAATTGTTGCTTTCAATTTTCATGTTTATTTATAGACGATGAAGAGTTTGTTTGAGAAGTAATGACTTTTGGTTTACTCTATTTCATTCCAAGAGTTATAATGTTTGAAAAGAAAAGATTATGACCAAAAAAAGAGGATGCAACTCTTCGATTTTAGAAGATGACTTTTGGAGAAAAATGGTCGTTACCCAGGTCAGACGTCTGGTCATTGTTCCAAACATCTGGTTCGATAAAAAACTTAAAACAGAACATTTTGCTAGACGTCTAAGCACATACGTCAGATGTCTGGTTTTGTTAAAAGATTCAAAATCAGAAGATGTTGCTAGACGTCTGAGTACATAGGCCAGACGTATGACACATGTATATTCTGTTATCTTCCTTTCAAGTGATTTATGTGTGCAAATACTTATAAAGATTACTCAAGGAGATTGTACATATCATCTACTTACGACATTAACAGAATGTACTAATATTTTATGTTGGTCTTCAAGTCTTGATCGAGAAGCCTACCAGCATATGGATTATATATATATATATATATATATATATATATATATACACACACACACACACACACACACACATACATACATACATACATACATACATACTTATGTATATTGAATGCATGTGTTTGTATAGTTGTTGTCATTGAAATCGAGGTTCTATCAATTTTACGAATTAACATTTTATTTTTCAATGTATCGATACAAAAACTTATACACCTCAATTTTACCTCACTTAAGAATACAATATAGAAATATTGGTTTATGGTTATCTTTTTTCCATTCAGACATCCTACTTCCCATTACACACCGTAAACACTTACATTTCGTACATTATTTCATTTTGAACAATTCAACAAAATTTCGGCAGCACTTCTCTTAGTTTCCTGCATTATACACAATGTTGTACACAGGAAACGAAAAAGAAAAGTGGTGATGAAATTTTATGAACTATTTAAAACGAAATAATATACGACATGTAATTGTTTACTATGTTTATAACTTGTACAATACAGGGACAAATCCAACAAGTATTATATCAGATGAATATAAAAGGCCGTTATGTGACAAAAACGAATATATATATATATATATATATATATATATATATATATATATATATATATATATAACTATCGTGTACAACACCCGTCAGACGGGGCCAAAAACTCTCTAAGGGGCTAAAAAAGTAGTTTATAAAAACGAATATTTACTAATTTTATATATTTCAAAAAAATATTAATTTACCAGATATATTCCACGTATTTTATCGAATAAGGCCGCTTCAATATTGTTGTGATTTTTCAGTACAGTCAAATTTTTTGAGACTCGTGCATTCATTATTGTTATACAAGTCAAGATGTTATACAATTCATGTCTTATTCCAATTAACACATACAATGGTAGAAACAATACATATACAATGGTTTATACATACACACATAATCACAAATTATACATATTCTTCAAAATTTCATGATAACATATGAAATGGGTATACCAAGGGGTAGTATAAATCGTCATTAGGCTATTGGAAACAATTATAATCACTAATTAGCCCTAATTTATCAACTTATGCAAATCTAGATTTAGGGTAAAAATTAGATTTTTCGTGAAAATAAGAGATTACACTTGAGATTGGAAGCAATAGTGTGTGATTAGCAGCCGTAGAGGATCCAAAAGCTTGAAATTGGTGATTGGAAGCTTGAAACTGGTATTTGGGGGTTTTATTTCTTTTTTTTCGTGCTGGAGAATAAGGAAGAAGAGGCTTGGCTAGAGCCTATAATTCGTGAATTTCCGCTGGCTTTCGACGGCCACTAATGGCCTATCGGAAGCCTTAGAAAGTTCACCGTCAGAAGTCGTCGCTATGCGCTTTCGGTGTTTTAGCATTTTCTAGTAGTGTGTAAATAATTTATGTTATGTGACATACGTTTTCATAGTGAATAAATTACTTTACATTTTTTTGTTAATATGATTGGTTTCCATATATCGAATGTCATGTTAGGATTTATAAATGGATTAATAAACATTAAATAATTAAATTTATTTAAATAAATTGAATTAATGATCAACGTAATTAACTAAAGATAAAGAGTTGAATGCAAAAAAGTTGGAGAAAATTGAAAAGAGTTCTTTTATGCATGTGTAATTGAGAAGAGCATATTATGGTTAGCTTATCTATGCGAACAGTAGGTTTTATGTTATTGTAGGAGGGTCATGCTTACAACTTTGATAGTTGTAAAATAATATTATGTAGCACTTAGTTTAGTTGTAAGTTAGGTATGGTTTAATAAAAATGTTGAAAGTGAGAATGTTTATATAATCCAATTTTTAATTGGTGCAATATGTTCGTTTGCATTGTAATGTTGTAGATTATAAATTTATCTTTTAAAGCCTGTCAAAAATGAAATTATGTTGTGTAATGTACGATTAGTTTTTTAAGATAAATGGATTAGAAATTAAAAGAGTTATTGTTATTTAAGTATATACATTTTATGTTAATGATTTAAATATCTTTATATCCGAATAAAGAAATAATTTAATTATTTTTCTCATATATGTGAATATTGTATATATTGGTTCCCGTATATTTAAAGTCTATTAAATGGATTAATAATATATATTAGTTATTCGTGTCTATTTAAATAAATTAAAGTTAAAATTACACAATTAGTTAAATATATGGACTTGAATGTAAAATATTAGGAGATAATTAAGATAGGTTTCTAAGTAGATGTAAAAAATAAAAAATTAATGTATTTGAAGTTAATAAATTTTACATTTCTGTGTATATGTTAAATTCATTCAATAAATAAATTATAGAATAAATTTTGTATTTTCATTAATGCATATAATTTATGTTATTTATATATATTTGCATCCAAATGGTTTTTTTTTACCAATTTGTTGATGCACCTATGGTGTACATATCGAAACTCGTAACTTTTAGGGTTTATTAATAAATATTACTTGATCGAGTTTATCAATTAGTCTAAAGTTCGAATTATGTATTTGATTTAAATGTGTGCACTTTAATGCAAAATTTTAAGAGAAAATCGTCAAAGATTTGTAAATAAATTGTAGATTTTTTAAAAAGTACGTATTTGAATGTAAAATGATGTGTGAAGTTTAGTCTAATAATTGTAAAATGGTATAGGGTTTTGAAAATAAAATATTTAGACTTCGAGAGAATTAAGTAGGATAAAGATACTTCTTAGAATTAATGAGAGAACTTCTAATTCTTCTGCTTCACTATTATTTAATAGATATGTCTAAAAACATTTAAAACTGGAGTGACTTAAAAGAAACATCTGTGAATATAACAAAATAAATAACAATAGCGAAACATTTAAAGAGACCTGTTAAATACATTTTGTTAGTTTCACGCAACATGGTTTTGCAAGCCTACAGTAGACAAATCTCCCTAACAGCAGTTAGAATATAGTATTCGATCATTAATCTTACTAAAGATTTCAAGAAGTAAGTTATATGTTCACATAATTATTTATTTACATTTTCTACAGTTGAAAAATGTTTCATTTTCTGAATATGTGCAAAATTCATCCATTTCTCATGCGAAGATTTTGAATTTTAAATTTAGTAGTCAATTATGAAACTATAAAAAACTCTACACTTTAATTTTTTATTTTAATCTACTTTTTATAAAATACATAACGTATTCTCTAAGCCGAGAGCATTAATTATCACTAAATTTTTTTTGCATACATACATATACATATATACATGCATACATATATACATATGTGTGTTTATGTGTGTGTGTAGTTGTACATATTTGTATATTCAAAAAAAACTTTCGGTTTTTACTATATTTAAAAGACAAAAAATTACTTTACAAATTATTAATTAAAATAATTTCATATATATATAGAAGTTAGTATATACATGTACATATTTGCATCTAATTTATAAATTCTTTATATATAAATTATTTAAAGTTGTTTATACACTTATTTATATAAATATTGTATAAATAAATCCTGATGCGTACAACTACACATTTAGATGATATACTTATATAAAAGAGGGACTAGCATGTCCGTTTTGATGTAAACATTAGCACATATGTATAGGCATGTTAAACCTTTCGTGGATTGATGTGTTACACATGTGTGCGTACACACACATGTGTGTGTGATACTCTTTTATATATAATATAATTTTAATTACAGAATATAAAACTATATTATAAATTTAAATAAAATAATAATATTATTTAAAAGAAATTTAGAAATGTTCTATAAAAATTAAACTTCATAGACTAAATAAATATCCAAAGTAGTAAAAGTTTTGAAATTCACTCATTTCTTTCGCTGCAGGTTATCCCAATTCCAATAGATATTTGTTTGCATTTTTTAGCATAGTCAATTTTCATAAGTGACTTTTTTAGAGTTGGAAATCCTACAAATTTATGTCTTTTGATAAAAATTAAACATATTTGAAAACATCTAGTCTTTAAAACGAAGTTTTGTTTGCATTAAGTACGATCGTTTACACTATTTTGAAGCATATACCCATTGTTATTAACTTTTACAGCGTTAAATAAATATTTAAAAAATGTTTGAAACATTTAATAAATTTTGTTAAATATTATTTGAAAATCATTTTTATATTTAAATGAATATGAACGACATGCTGCAAACAATAATGTCATATAGACCTTGTTAATGATGGTTACTTACAGCAATTTTACGAAACACTACAGAGATAAATAGTTTTTAGTATTTAAAGAAAATATTATTGCTACTCAAAATTTTGTACCATTTTTTAAGCAGTTGCTGTAAGTTATTCATACGTTTTACAATAATTCTACTAACTGTTGTAAATATAGTGTTGCTGAAGATATTTATTCTTCTACTGCGCACTGAATCAGCTGCGGTTTATTGATATACATATTTGGTTTAATTTTTAACAGTTCACATTTTGAAAAATTATACTAAGTTAGCGTTTGATAATGATTAGCGATCTCATAACATTGTGTTCGACAAGCTTAAAGGGGGTGTCGCAATGGGACTGAGTTCCAAAACTTAAATTGAAAGTTACAGACGGCGACAAGATGACAGATTATGCGGCTACGAAGAAGAGTGGTGATTGGATAAAGGAGCGAGCTACCGTGGTTAAATAGGTTAATATGATGAAAATAACAGAGGACATAATTTAAAGGAAAAAATTTATGTTAATTTTTAAACGTAGGACGGAACTTTTAAAATTTAGGCTCAAGAACAGTAGTGCGTTCTATTCAATAAACTTCAACTGTTTCCTCCATCGTTTGAAGCCATCAACTGAAGCTTTCCATAACCACTACCGCCATTGTCCTAACCTACCGTAGCCACCGCCGCCCTAGCCCTAACCTGCCGTAGCCGCCGCCGCGCTAGCCGCCGTCATCCAAGCCGCCGCCATCGTCGAAGCTTCCGCCGTCCATTCCAAAATTAATAAAAACCTAATTCGACACTCTAATGCAAACGTAAATTAGATATTTCATGAAAATTGAAGTCGAGTGTCACTAAATCTAGAGGTAAAAACAAACGGAGAAGCAGAACACAGAAGAAGAATAAAGTCAAAACGTTTTAATCACAAGTTGAATGATACTTAGATATAGCATTTATACATTTGAAACACAATAGACTGTGTGTAATATGCTAAATGATAGACTAAAATAACATTTATACTTTTAAAATATAGTACAATTATCTGACTATGCAAAATGATATTTGTATATAGCGTAGGTATATTTCAATTGAATAAGGATGAAAAAAATATGAAAAATGAACTTGAATTTAGCATAAGTATATTTAAAGTGAAGTAGTATGAATAGAATATACAAAATGAAATAAGTATTCCTAAGGAGAACTACCAAATGCAAAATGATAATTGCATATAGCATATGTATTTTTAATGTAACATTTTAATCACAAAGTTCATCACTATGTTTGTGATATGTAAAATGATAGTTTAATATAGCATTTAAGTTATGAAATCCACTATCATGTTAAAATATGCAAAATGATAGTTTGATATGGCATTTTAGTTGTGAAGTCTAATAACAATGTTACAATATGTAAAATGAGATTTAATATATCATTTTAATTACAATATCCACTGTCATATTTAAGTTATACAAAATGATAGTTTAATGTAGCATTTCAATTACAAATTCCACAAGCATGTTTAGGATATGCAAAATGATAGTTTAATGTAGCATTATAGTAATAAAGTTCACTATCATGTGTATGTATGAATGCAATAGATAATCGGATATCAAACCTAATCGGGTACTTATGGATGTAAAAGCTAACTGAATATCAAGTCTAATCAAGTGCGTACAGATGCAAGAGCTAATCGAATGCCAAGCCTAATCGGATACGTATTGATTCAAATGCTAATCAGATGCGAAATCTAATTGGGTACATATTGATTCAAAGGCCAACGAGATGCCAAGCCTATTCGGGTATATATGAAACCAATTTATACCCGAGATATATTGTTTAACCGAGCATACATATGGATGCAAAAGCTAACCGAATGCCAAGTATAATCGGGTATATATGGAACCAATCTATACACGGGACATATTGTTTAACCGAGCATATCATCGGATGTGAAAGCCTAATCGGGTACGTTTGGATGTAGAAGCTAAGCGGATGCCAAACCTAATTTGGTACGTATGGATGTAAAAGCTAACCGGATGTCAACCTAGTCAAGCCTAATCGGGTATGTATGGATGTAAAAGCTAACCGGATGCCAAGCCTAATCGGGTATGTATGAAACCAATCTACACTCGAGATATACTGTTTAACTAAGTGTACCAACGAGTGCAAAAATTAATCGAATGCCTAGCCTAATCGGGTACATATGGATGTAAAAGCTAACGGGATGTCAACCCTAATCGGGTATGTATGGATGCAAAAACTAACTGGATGTCAATCCTAGTCGGATACATATGAAACCAATCTATCATTTATATTTTTAAATTAGTGAATTACAATGTATCAAACTGAATGGCCGAATGATAGTTAAAAAATATCATTTGTATTTTTAAAGTGCATTACAGTATATCAAATGCGCCGAATGATAAGTAAAAATACCATTTCTATTTTTAGAGTGCATTAGAACGTATTGAATGTGACGAATGATAGTTAAAATAGTTTAATGTGGCAATTTAATTATGAATTTCGCTATCATGTTTAAAATATTCAAAATGATATTTTAGTATAGCATTTTAATTAGCAAGTCCATTGTCATCTTTATAATATACAAATCTATAGTTAAATGCAACATTTTAGTTATGAAGTTCGCTATCATATTTATGCTGTTAAAAAATAGTTTAGTGTAGCATTTTAATTACAAGATCCACTAGTATGTTTAGGATATTTAAAATGATAATTTAATATAGCATTTTAGTTATGAAGTACACTAGCATTTTATTTATGATATCTGTAACATTCAAATAAAGCAACTCAATAAACAAGTAAACAAACAACTGATGCATTATGTTTTATACATATTTTATCATCTTGTGAAACATATAAGAAATTTATCTAATCAAAATCACATCTTTTGCAGATTTTAAAAACAAAACTTACCTTAGCTCCTTGATAATTAGGAACATTCAATCATGCTATTATAAATGCATAAACTGTAACAACTGTAGTACAAAATATAACTTTTAGTTATGTATTATACATACAGAATTAGAATGATAATTTCATATAGCATTTTTTTCTTAGTTCATTTCAACACATTTAATCGCCATTGTTACTTTTGGCACCACCAGCAAATTTAACCTCTACTCCACCGCTGCCCATTTGAAATCGGCTATAAAAGTCTTGGCTCAAGTCACTGTCGGCCTTCAAAATAGTCGCCGCCAACTACAGTCCATCGTCTTTGCTTGACGAACGAGCTCCCCCTTCGCGTGACGAACGAGCTCCGCCTTCGTCTAAACGAGCTCCGCCTTCGTATGCGGTTGCGCCGCCGTCATCTGTTCTTGTGATGCTGTGCCGCCTATTCTTGTGATGTCGCCGCCTGTCCTATTAATTTGTGAACAAGATTTGTGAATAGTTTAATTTTTTTGTGAAGAATTTCCTTTAGGCGAAAGAATAAAACTTTCGTTCCTAAAACGTGAAAATAAATGTCACGTCCTTCGTTCCAAAAAAATGCTTAGTTTTTCCTTCAGCCGATATTCCTGAAAATAATAAAAGAAACAAATGTTTTCTAACGTAGATCAAGTTGATTTTCTTTTTTGATATTAATTTAAAATGTAACTTTTGAATAACACCCTTAAAATGATTCAAGATAGTTAAAATTCTTCTCACAAGATAAAACTTTATAGAATATGCTTTTATTTTTGAAAGCTCCCATAAGTCACAGGAAAAGGTTACAAACTCTGTAAATTACCAGTAATTTACTCAGTTCGTTTTTCCGTTCACATATCTCATTCGCGCATTAATAAAACAAAACAAAAACAATCAAATCCATAGAAATATATTACAATTTGGGCTTTGAAAATATTGTACAAATTTTCCAAATATATACAAAAAAAACCGCAAATGTTTGAAAGTCTTATGTAAATATTTGCCGTCGCTTGTGCAAAATATTCGAAAAAAGCAAAATAAAAACCAATTGATATTTACTATTTTTATTACCTAATTGCATTAAACACTGTAAAAATTTAGGTCTTTTAGCATAATCCAAATATGAAAAAACAAATAACCAACGACAACAAAATAACTGTCTAGCGGGAACGTTTGAGAGGATGGATTTGAGTTAAGATACAAAATAAGAATGCTTGGCCAAATGACACAGCATAAAAAAATTAATCGTACAATTGTCACAAATTTGCGAAAGTGTCATCTAAAAAGTATTTTTGTTGAACATTTTGTGTCACAGGCTAAATAGGTTCGGTCCCTGTAATAATAGTAAATTGTAAAATGGCAGCTTTTTGTTGTTTTTATCAGTGGTTACCATCTTTAAAGAACAAAACAGTTGCATATTCCTTGTTCTATATTTGGTTAGCTGGATGCATGTTTGTGAAAAACCTTCAAATTCCCTCGTTATGAGGGGCAGCATTACGTGTGCAACTCTAGAGTTTCTCAATTATAGACAACCGTTTAGATTACTTTTGCGAGATTATGAATGAAGTTGGATTTGATGATGGGGAGGAAGAGGGTGAGAAAGAAAGAAGGTAGAGGAAGGTAATTTATATGTGAAAATAGATTAACCATTGGATTAGACGTTGAGGTTAGATATGTCTTACTTCTATAATATCGACCGTTCCTCTTTTTTTAACGAATTGTTCAAAAGATTAATTAGGTGATCCCCACGTCAAAACGTCAAAATAGATGCCAATTTAAACTAGCTAAAAAGTACGACGAAAGACCTTAAAGATCACGGTTGAGATCACAGTTCATATTGAACCGTGTCTTGAAAGTTGGAAAAGATTTCATTTAGAAGGTCCAATTAATATAATTGTATTCAAGTTTAATTAATTCTTATAAAAATTTCTCAACATGTAAGCGACGACCCATATGCGATATTTAGAAAATTTTATAAATCAAAACCCCCTTTTTTTTTGGAAGGATTCCTTCCTCCCACTTTTAAAAGAAATTCAAGCTCTTAGATTGTTTACACCTTCTGATTTCCTGTGTCCTGCTTGAGATCCTCTCACCAATGAAACTTATTATAAACATACAATGATAACGTATAATATTGATACACAAATGAAATGATGACTTCTACATGTGGGAATGGAATCAAAAGCGTATTTAAAAGGTGTTTGAATACACGACTTTAATCTTATACTTTTGCTGAACACGTTTTCTTCTTTGTTCTTTTATCGATATTTTTCAGCTAGTTGCGAATAAAATATTATTTCCCTGCCCCAAGCATGATGCTCGCTGCAAGCTCGTGCAGTAAGTTGAGAGACTAAAATCCTATTTGAGCCCTAGGTATTATTAACTCACCGCTGAATTAGGTCTTACTTCATTGTCATCAATCTTGAACAAAATGGGTATTCAAATGCAATCGGATGGGAAATTTTTGTGCAATTGATATTGTTGATATTTCACCGATTCATTTTCATTTTTGTTTACTTAATTTATTGCTACGTTTTCGTATTACAAGTACATAAAAGTCATATTCGAAAGAGGATCTTCACTTCAATGCCTTATTTCTTATTTATGCAACATAATAAGTTTTGAGGACAATACTTCTAAAAAATTAGTTTTAAGTATTTATCATTTTTTGGTATTACTTAAAAAGATAAATGAATTTATCATTATGCTGTAAATTATTTTTAAGACTAATTATTTAAAAGTACCGTCTTTAAACCTTATTACTCTACAAATAAAAAGCTTTCAATCTAATTTCCACCATTTAAAATCTGGGGCAATCTAAATTGTACTTTTAATTTATGGTGCCTCCCATTACATCGCTACTCAGGCATGTACTGAAACGTTCCACTGTATGTGTGTGTTCATACACAAAAACATATACACAGGTAAAACGGTAATTTAAATTTCAAGCTATCAACAGTTATGCACATACCAACTTCCGATGAATCCATAATACGTCAATGTTTGTATTGTATGTTTTGCCTTTTTCAATACAAACAGCACTATAGCTTTTATGGTCGGCATTTTAAATTACACAAGGAGGGTAAAGAAAAAGGATAAACAAAGATTGATTAACTAGCCGGTTGTGAAAAGCAATGTACGCAACTTGCTTTGTTCATCACATGGAAATCTGGTCAATAGAATAATAACGTAGAGAAAAAACGTTAGCATCGTATACCCCAAATGTATAATGATTTTTGTGGTTAACTACAGTGAAGATAAGACACAATTTCAGAATCAAACTTAATAAACAAAATATCCTTTAAAAAAAATACATCTATGTTTTCAAATTATACTCTTTTTTTACCCTAAAATATCTCTTTGTTCCATTGTTGACATTGATTTTTCATGTGTGAATGTTATTCTCACATTCATAATTAAATTTTACAACAAATTAATTATCAATCTTTAAAATACAATAATTTTTTATAAAACCGACAAATTAACAAACTATTTTCACCGTTAAATCACAAATTTTATCATCTTTCTAATGAGTGACACTGCGTATATAAATCGATTTTTCAAATTTTCCACAATTATATGATATGATTACAGACAATTCAGTAACCATATGCAATAATTGCAAAAAAGACTGCAATTATATAGTATGATTACAGACAATTCAGCAATTATATGCAATAATTGCAGAAAAATCTACAACTATATGTTATAGAGTGAATTAGGGAAAAAGACAAACTTTGAAAAAAAAATAGGCCGAAGGACATGAAGTTTTATTTTTAGACTGAAGGATAAATGCTAGTTATATTTAGCATTATATTCAACTTTTACACTATACAAAATGCTAGTTGTAACTAGCATTGCATTCGGTTTTACACGATACAAAATGCTAGTTATAACTAGCATCGTCCTTCAGCCCAAAAAAATAAACTTGCTATCCTTCAGCCTAAAAAGTTCATAAATTTGTCCTTGTGCCTATTTTCCAATATGGTATAATTGCGTTTTTCTGTGATTACTTGAAATAATTGCAGAGTTTTCTACAATTATTGATATAATTGCATAAAAGTGTGCACATATATGGAATAATTGTAGAAATATATGCAATTATTCCATATAATTGAATAAAAGTCTGCAATTATATGAAATAATCGCTGATATTTGAAGAAAAAATTGACAATCATTTCATATAATTGCATAAAATGGCAAGAATACTGAATAATTGCAGAAATCGGCAATTATATGGAATAATAGCAGAGAAGTCTGCAATTATTACATATAATTGTATAAAAGTTTGCAATTATATGGAATAATGTTAAATTTTGGTGATACAAAATCACAAATAGACGGAAACAAATATGCAAAAAGAAACATATGTTTATTACGAAAATGCATTAATTATTGGATTGTATTTTCATTAGATGGCAAGGAAATAAATGCATGCTCACGTTATGAAATAAAATATATGCAAAAGGATATGCATATTATTTCTTTCTCAGCAATCACATTGCCTTCGATTATTTTCTACTGTCTTGCTAATTAAAAGAATTGTTGAATTACTTACTATGTTTGCACGATTTGTTACCATTGTAAGTTGCCTTCATTATCTTCTTATCATATCTTGGTAACTTAATCGACGGCTCTTAAGGATTTGCACTGGCTATATATTAAGGGTAAACTTCAATATAAACTCATCCTGACATTCAATCAACGATCTCCAAATGTAGCGTCTCTTCTTGTTAACCATTTAGGGCTTTGGTATATAAACTCTTACCTTGTAATCTTTTGTAACTCTCTCATGTGTAATAAAATTTTTCTTCTTTGGACTGGACGTACACTATCTTGATGATAGTGGAACAAGTATAAATATTGTGCGTTTTTACGTCTTTATAGTTATTTTCTATTTATTTGGAGTAATAGAATAACTGCTGCTGGATTGAGTGATGTTCAAATTAACAAATATAGAACTTGTTTATTGTTTTTCACCATTTATTTATTTTTTGCACAACATAGTAGTATCAAAGTAAGACGATTTGTTTAAATTTGTGCATCAATGGCTTCTAGAAAGAGCGGTAGATCCGGTGATAATTATGCTATCACTCATTTGGAAGGAAAAATGGATTTTGTGCAATACTGAAGATAAAGACAGAGGAGATTATGTTGAGAGAGAAGAGCATTCCAGTCTTGGAACTTTGATGATAAGGAGTTTAGTGTATTAAAGGTACATTTGGATTCGGAAACCTATATCTACTTCATGGCTTACGCTGTTGTAAGAGTCTTATGTTGATTTACATGGAAAATTTGTTGTTTGGCAGATATGGTATGTGGAAGAAGAGAGATTTGATTGATAATTCAAAGGATTTTTTTCACGAGTGGGACATAGTCTGAGCTCGTTAGCAAGGTGTGTTGGGGTGGCCTTGCCGGAACCCATTGGGTAAGTATTCATTTTGGTTTCTATCTCGTTAAAAGATTTTGGTTGATGGTGGAATACATTTTTAAGAGTCTTATATTGAAAAGAGAATTTGAGTCAAGGGGTATTGAAGATTTATGATTTTGCATCAAGGTGGAATGTTAAATTTTGGTGATACAAAATCACAAATAGAAGGAAACAAACATGCAAAAGATACTAATCACATATGTTTATTACGAAAATGCATTGATTATTGAATTGCATTTCTATTAGACGGCAAGAAAATAAATGCATGCTCACGTTCTGAAATACAATATATGCAAAAGGTTATGCATATTATTTCTTTCTCAGTAATCGCATTGCTTCGGAATTATTTACTTCCTTCTTTGCTAATTAAAGAAATGAGTTAATTACATACTATGTTTGCAACATTTGTTACCATTGTAGGTTACTTCCATTATCTTCTTATCATATCTTGATAATTTAATCGACGACTCTCAAGGATTTTCACTGGCCATATATTGAGGATAGACTTCATTGTAAATCCATCCCGGCATTTAGCCAGCGACCTCCAAATGGAGCGTCCTTTCTTGTTAACCCTACTTTAGGGCTTTGATATATAAATTCTTATCTTGTAATCTCTTTTAACTCTCTCATGTGTAATAAAATCTCTCTTCTTTGGACTGGACGTACACTATCTTGATGATAGTTGAACTAGTATAAATATTGTGCATTTTTTTCTTCTTCATAGTTATTTGCTATTTAATTAAAGTAATAGAATAATTGCAGCTGGATTGAGTGATGTTTAAATTGGTAAATCTAGATCTTGTCTATCGTTTTTCCGCATTTGTGCAATTTTTGCACAACAAATAATTTTTGACATTTGAAGAAAAATCGACGTTGTTCAAAAGTTGCAGCTTTCTTTGCAAATATATGGAATGATTGCAGCCTTACTACAAATATGATTTTCTAGTATCAACAATGGATCTTATTTCAAAGATCATGAAATTTATGATTTTTGGTGAAAACGGTATGCCGGTCCGATGTTCTAACAAAAAATTAAACACGTTTGAAATGCTAAACACGTAAAGGATAATTGGGTCTTTTGGCGCATGCGGATTTGAAAATAGGGACTAGAAACATAAGTTTAGTTTAGAGAAGATATTTTCTCTATTTTGAAACTTAACAGGGATGCGAGCCAAACCATCCCTTATTATATCCTGGTAGATGTGTTAATTACTCAGCCAAGAAGTTAACCTGGTTGTTTAAAACTTAAATGTCTCCTATGTAGAACCGTCATTTTTTCCTTGTTTTTAATCTAGTTTATTGCTTAACAGGCTTTGTGGCCCAAGCTCATACACGTGTGGTAAATGAATACAAGAGGCAATGTTTCGATTCATACAACATCCTCTACCTTACACAACAACTTTTCCAAAATTAGTCGAATATATATCAACTCAAGAATAAAAATTTTGTTTTTTCCAAATGATTAAAATATTACAAAACAAAAATTGCAAACATCAAATCATACATGATATCAACGATATCTATATTTAGGACTGATTCAAAATTCAAACAAAAACTTTTGAACCATTAAATTGTATAATATGTTTATAATATTATCACAGTTAATTTTAAAACATGAATTCATAAAATAAAACATTCTATGAATACACAAATTTTGGTTTAAATTTATCAAGTTCAAAAAGTTCAAATCATTTAACAAGTTACTTAAATTTTTATTACTAATTCTAAATCAAGGTGAGACAACAATATGTACAAATAAAATCATGATGATTTTGTTACATCTAGAAAACATTAAATTTAGAATATACCATTTAGATCTAACTAATAAATGATATATAGATTTGGAAATCACACGTTGATTTGAAAATTCCCCTTAAGATCTTTGAATCTACAACTACTCTTTGTAAGAGATGGATGAACAACACAGCCTTTATGTTTATTTTATGTTTTGATTTGTTTTGATAATTGATATCTTTCAGAAAATAGAGAAGGAATTTTTGGCCATGAAAGAGATGGGGGAAGGAGCCATGGAGGATGGAAGATGGTGGGAAAATTGAATGAAGGATTATAAATGATAGGAATTTGTTTTAAGTAAAGAATAAAAATATTTCCTATTCTTTCTTTAAAAACTTCCCCTTTTAATTCCTAATTAATTTTCAATCGATCAAGTCCCCCCATCCAATCCTCCCATTTTCCTTTGCATGGTCGGCCAAGCATTTCTCCTTGCATGTTTCCAAAAAGCTCATGAAGTAATTAACTGAATTCAAATTCCGTTTAAGTACATATCGTTATAATATATTCTTACGTGAATGTATAACTTTAATGTATGCATCCAAATTATTACCAACAACACCAAAATATCAAATAAATTATGGACAAATTTTCAAAAGAGATCGATTTTTAAAGTATTGGCATAAATAGGGTGGTTTGAAAACTATTTGCACTTGTAGGCTAGATTTGGCCAGCTCAGCGATGAGCTGGCCATTTTAAAAAACAATAATACATGGCGCGTTTGTGAAATGCGCCCCTTATAATTTACACGGGTGAATCTGCCTAATGCGCCAGTGTAAATTTTTCACTCTACCACAAACAGAAAGCAGAAGCTACTCATTTGTTTCACAACATATTCGAGCTACAAAATCCTATTTCGTACCTTTCTTCCATTCACCTCAAAAATTCATCAAAATCTCCTCAAAATCTTAAAATATACAAGGATTACTAGTCATATTACTTCTATCAGCCATTTAACATCTATTTGACGGTAAAATTGTAGGTTAAACTCAAACACTAGCTCAATTTTTAGGTATTTTCATATTCCACTTTTCACATATCCACCCTTTCATTTTATGCTTTATTATGTCATTAGTATTTATTTAGCAATTGATTGTTCTAAAATTAATTGTGTTTTTCCTTTTAGAAGTATGTCGGATTTCATCCCAATTATTTGCTAAGTTGATGGAAAATTGACTATTGAAGAAAACAATACATAGGTATATATTGGTGGTGAACAAAAAGGTTCAAAGGTCAAATTTTTTTGCTCTTATCATGAACTAAGAGAAATGGTGTATAGGGTTACAAAAATTATTCACAAGAATATGGTATAAAACTAGTAAGCAAGTGGGTAATGGATTCTGAATCTTCTTCTATCGATGTAAATGATGATGGAGATGTCGATGCTGTGTTTTCCGTTAATATGAAAGTGATTGAATAGTTTGTAATAAAAGAGGAGTTGAGACATTTTGAAGAAGAAATAACTACTAATTTGAACCAACATTCTACTCAAATTCTTGGTACTATTCCGAGTTATCCTTATCAGAGCAATCCAAGTCCAGTATTTCCTACTTGCGTGAATACAAAGTAAGTAATTTGTTAAAGTATTTATATTTGAGTAGTTGAAATTTATAGTGTTTTAGTCTCATACTCTTTTTTTTCATAGCGAATAATTTGTATATGATTCATGTTAGCTTTTGTATCGAAGTGAATGATATGAACACATTTTGTATTTGTATTTCATTTGGATGTTTTTCTTGAATTATTATGCCGTCTGTTAGCTTCTTGTGCCAAGATATCTCGTTTGTATGTTTGAACATATTTACATGTTGTGTGTAGTAGAAAATCGGCATCACCAAATTGTCTCAGGTAGTAGAAAACAGCAGCAGCAGGTCTATGTTAGCAGCAGAATTGCTAGGGCGCATTTAGCAGGTGCACCAATGTAATTTTGTACTGGCGCATTTCTGATATGCGCCCTGTTGTGTATATACAAAGGCAGATAGTCTTACTCACTTCACTCTATTCCATCCTTTCACTCAAAATTTCTAAAACCTCAAATTTTCTAAATTCACAACCACAGCATCAATTGCAATTGTTTCTTCATCAAATCTGCTAAAAAATGGAAGGACTGTCATCATCTTCTCAAGTTAGAGGTATAATCTTCAAATTAGAAGTACACACCTTTGTTTGTATATTGGAATTTTGTTTGTTCAAAATATGCTATTTGTCACAAGAATTTTGTTCAAATTAGAAGTATACACCTTTGTTACACGTAATTTTTCAAATATAAGAATTTAGCTTGAAAATAGACTTGATGAATTGAATTAAAGTCTCAAAAATTGTTCAAATTTAGTTTGTTCATTGACCGCATTTAATTTGTTCAAGTAATTAGTTCATATTTAGTTTGTTCATTGACCACATTTATTTTGTTCAAGTAATTTACTCAAATTTAGTTTGTTCAAATTTAGTTTGTTACAAGTAATTTGTTCAAATTTAGTTTGTTTAAAGTCTCAAAAATTGGAATTTAATTTGTTCAAATTTAGGTTGTTGCAAGTAATTTGTTCAAGTTTGTATTCAATTGCATGACATTCACAATTGAACTTTTTTCCTCATAGAGTTGGTACCCAGTCCCGTGAATGCAAGTGTTTTGTATCTTCAAAATGAACATCGAAGCAATAATAAAAACTTGATGCGGATACTTTTTTAAAACATCTGTGCTTAAATTAGAATGTTTTTATTTGGTTACTAATTTCACCTTTTTTTTGCCTTTTTTCGTTTCTGAATGTGTAGAGTGATGAGCCACTTGAGTGTCATGATCATTCAAGCAAATTAAAATTCATCAATTGTAATACTCCAAGAGTTCAACTTGCATAACAAATAGCGAGATTCAAGGTAGTATCTAGATTGGGCTTTTTCAAAATAGATTGTGCGTTAGTTACTTCATTGGTAGATAGATAGAGACCATCAACCTTCCATTTTCCTACTGGTGAAATTACCATCACATTAGCAGATGTTAGATGTCTTCTAGGCGTTATAGTTGAAGGAAATCCTGTTACTATTAGACAGCTATGTAATTACGTAGTTGTTTGTCAACCGTGTTTAGGTTTTGTTCCACCTCGAGGTGAGAAAAGAGGTGCAACGGTTAAGTTGACCTGGCTTCACGATATGTTTGCAAATGAGCCATCACCGGAGGCTTCATATGTAGGAATTGAATACATGCAAGAGCTGTTATTCTACATTTGATATCTTGTCGTCTATTTTGCCGATCATTCTAAAGGACGACTAAACCTTTTTTGGTTATTGTTTTTGCAAAATTTGGATGAGCGTGCACGATATTCTTAGGGCAATGCTATATAGGCAATATTATATAACGAGTTAACAAATGTTGCACTCATGAATCCAAATCGATAGTTGGTTGTCTCTTGCTTTTACATGTTTAATATGCGTAGATATATTTGTTATAAACTCATATATAATATTTAACTGTAATGTATTCAAATTTTTGATTGATTGTACAGCTTCGGGCATGGACACATCTTCCTATTGGTCGTCCAAATGCGACTTCATCTATGCAGATTGACAGAACATTGCCTTATAGTGCAAGATAGTCAATTTTCAACTACATTTACATGTATGTATTTTTGTACTAGTAAAACTCTAATTGTATAACTATTTATAAAGGTGGTTTGGTACAAGGAGTTGGGTCGAGTCTCCAAAGCAGGTGGCCACTTACTATTGTGACCAGCTCGACATGTTAACAGATGAATCTGTTATATGGAATCCGTACATACAAGATGTGCTAGTCGATCTTCCATAGATATGTCTAAGTGGGATGCATAGTTGGATTTGTAAGACACCTATCATATGCCTGCGAGATGTAGAAATGTATAATCATGATCGAGTGATGCGACAGTTTGGTCTTCATCAACACATACTTAATCCATGCGAACCAAAGCCGGGTTTGGAGTTTGCTGTTGTCCAGTGGAACGATAGACATAACCGTACCATACAATAACAACTTCCTACCATTCCTATTTCGAGATACATGACATGGTACTGGTCAATTATTCGAAGAATCATTTGCAGATCGAACTTCTCACGAACGAGCATACACCACTCGTGCATCTCTTGAGCGAGGTTTAGTAAATCTTCACATTATCGTGATATTTTTAGTTCGTTCACTTGAATTATGTTTTTAATTTTGAATAAATAACTACAACTTGTAGGTCGATGTACTAGAGACGGTAGGAAGAGGGTTGGATAATATCGGACATAGTGGATTACCCAAATGAGAAGCCCAATCACGGTGTCTTGATTTGAAGAAACTTATTGACACACTTCTTTTTAGAAATTGGTTAACACGGCCAAGCTCTTTCTAACAAGCTATGCGAACTAGAGAGCGAAGAACTAACAGAAGGCAGGATACACACCAATCGCAACTCGCTGGACCTTCTCAACCTCCACCTACACAAGACGATCCAACTCAACCATGAGTATTCCTAATTTTAGTCTACTATTAGTTTTCTTTTGTAATCGAAGTATAACTTCTACTTTAATTCGAATGTAATCGAATTTCAGTTATGTTATGCTTGAATTATTTGATGATAGTTTTATCTATTGGCTTTTATGTAGATAAAAGTTTGCTATTATTTAAAATTATGCATTTAGATTTGGATTTTGTGTATTTCGATTTGAATTGTTTGGTGAAGATTGTTGTCCAGGTTTGGACTTGAGATTTACATTGGCTCATTTTACAGATGCGCCAATGTAAATTATAAGGGATGCATTTCACAAATACGCCCCGTATTATTATTTTTTAAAATGGCTAGCTCATCGTTGAGCTAGCCCTATCTAGCCTATAATTGCAAATAGTTTCCAAACCAGCATATTTATCCCAATACTTTTGAAAATTGGTCTCTTTTGAAAATGTGTCCATAAATTAATAATTCTTAAATATTATTCAATTTATAATGTTCTAGAAACTAATTAAATCGTGTGGTTTTTTGGAGAATTCACAAATGTGGTTGTTATACTCAAAGGTGTGAATTCGGTCAGCTTTAATATTTAAATAATTTAAATATTAGTGTTCACCTTAGCTATTTGTATGACAGTTTGTCTAAATTCATCAGTTATAGATCTTTTCGACGAAAACTTAATTTCACATTTAAGAGGTGTCTTTTAGTAATGATAATTCACACCACTACAACAAAAAGTGTCTTTTATAGCGGCATATAGCTGCTATTAATCACAACCATAGCGGTTTTATAAGCGCTGTATATCGACATGTTATAAAAACTGTTGAATATTTATAACACAAAATATGCCGCTATGGTTGAGCTTAGTTTTATAACACAAATTCGCCGCTAAGGTACGTTAATTCAATAGCTCATTATAACCGCTATAATACAGTTAAATTTCAACGGAACTGGAAATCTTTATAACACCATTTTGCCGCTATAAAATATTTATTCAATATCTCATTGTAGCCGCTATAATACAGCTAAATCTCAACGGAATTGGAAATCTTTATAACACTATTTTGCTGCTATAAAATATTTATTCAATAGCGGTCATTTCACGCTATTAAATCAACATGTTATAGTATTGATAAATTCTTTTATGGCTCATATATGCCGCTACAAAAATCGTAGATACACTTTTCAAGAGCTATGCCTATATATTACATTTTAATAATAACAATCAAACTAAATCTTCATAAATGAATAAAGATTATAATCAACAAATATAACACAAGAGCATGCTCAGAAAGAAATGTGATATATTTTTCATTACAGTGTACAAACATTAAAGCAAGTGCATAACCATTGAATAAAACATAAGCCTGCAGTCAAGTTAACTATTATACCAAGAAGAGATGAATATGGTTTTGCTTCATCATGCTGTATCACTACATACATTCAACTGTATCATCTCTACCTCATCCCTGAACTCCAAACAGTCAACTACAAATAAACCTACAAATAAACCACTACAACTGGTACTCCACCAACCAGAATTTAGAGCTAATAACTAAATGTAACAATAAACAAAAAAATGAATGGTAAAAACTTACTCAAAATTCATTCCATTACGACGTGCGTAGCAGGCCAAGCTATAATAGAAGAGAGGGCATATTCCATGTACTGTAATTCAGATGATTGCCTCCATAGCTCTATCGCTGGCTCTTTTATGGTCATTATCCAAACTTTAACTGCATTGTGTCCTAGTGGTTTGAAATGCACCCTTGCATTTGGATCGGTTGACTCCACCCATCCTAAAGCAACTACTTTCCCATTTCCCGATAAATCCATTAACTTGCATTTATTGTTTGTTCTTGAATTTGCAGTCTGCAAGTTGAAAAAAGAAAAAAATAATGAAGTTGCTAATCATTAAAAAATAGAAACACACAATAAAAATCAAGTACCATAAATGTTTTCACCACATCCATAGGCGTAATAGGAGCTGTAGTGTCAACCATCTCAACAACTACTTGCGATTCAGACCATGCAACCTTCTTACCAACAGCATCCGCAATTCGGATCAAACCAGGGGCTGGCCTCCACAAAAAAGCTTCTGGATTTAGTGGATCATCTATCCAAACAATCATAGCTGATGGCCCAAGAAGAACATCATTAACAATTTCCTTTGAGATGCTCGAATGTAATCGTCCTAAAGCCACTAATTGCTTGCTCCCTCCCCAATCAAAAATCTTGCATTTGCATTCTAAGCTGCTATTTCTACTCTATTAGAGGTAAAAATATTTATTTAGTACTTCTTCATGCATGTCTTCGGTCATTGGTAGTACTTCTTGAAAATTCAGAAGAATTTGTAAATAATTATATAAAACTGTGATGAAAATTACAGGTTATTGGTAGTAACTTTTATTATTATATGGATAAAGATTTACATAACTTTATTAAACATCAAATTTTTCTTTGATGGATGAATATAATGTCATGTTGCATGTTGCATTACAACAGCCCACGTTTTGCTTTTTCTTAATTATACAAGTGCACATACACACCACCAAACTGCACACACCTAAACTTGCACAAGACACACAACATCGCACCTACACCTATTCAATAATTTAAATGAATCAATAGGCAAAATGAAGCTTTAATACTCTTTCAACAATTATGGTATTACCCATTTGGCCCAAATATACAGATGTAAATAGAAAAATGCAGATCGAAATTGTGTAGACTCATATTTCAATTGTTTTCATGTCTACAGTCAGTTACTCTTACATATTTACAATACATATAGGCCTAGCTTATGAAATTAAAACTGATGTCAAGTCAGTGATTTTTTTTAAGGAGCTGTTATTGCCCTGTATATCTTAAAATAGGGAAAAAAAATCTAAGTTACCAAAAACTGTATTTCTTAGATGGTATTGTAATAAAAAGAGGGTGACATTATAACACTCAAGACTGCTATTGTATCAACATATATTCCAAAAAAATCATATTTACTCATTATTATTTTTCACCAGAGTTGGATACTATCGTTACAGAGTTTCATTTTGCAAAAGATAATTCAGTTTCCCTATATTTGATAATTTGCAGGTAAAACATACCTGTTCGATATACACCATATCAAATGTGGCTTCATGCACTTATTATACTCATTGTATGTAGTTATTGTTCCATGAGTTATATTGTAATCACTTGCAATTCTATCAAGGTCAACAACTTTGAAATAACCACTCTTCCAATCGTACTTGATCAGATTGTTCTTATCGAAGATGCTAGCAGCAGAATGGATCTGCAATTGCCATACATACAGTAACATCAAAAAGAAATATTAATATAAATAATAAGAAAGACAGAGTAGGAATGCCAAAAATATTCTGCATATTAGTTTTCAAGAAAAGGAAAAAAAATTAGGCACAAACCAAATACCAGTGGTAGCATTCACAAAATATGAATTTCTTAGAAAACTGAACCTACCAATATATGTTAACAAAACCTCAAGCTGGAAAGAATAGTCTACAAAATGTCGATGGGTCGGTATATCAATCGGTCGATCACCATGTTGTGGGTATGTGAAAATGTAGATTTAATCATCCGAACTGCATTATCTCTCCTAGATAAAAGTACAAAAGCTCAAGTGATAAATACTCATTATTGTGAATTCGACTGTAAAAATTCAAAACAATGCCTCGTACCCATGGTTGACAAAATTTCAAGCATTGATTTTACTAAGGAACTTTTAATTTACTTACTCGTTGAATTAAAACTGTCGAATCAAACACATTATAGAATGAACTGGAACTTCTAATTTTACTAAACACCAATACATCAAATTGTTAATAGTATGATAAGAAAACATAACAAAAAATAAACTGTAGCATGTTAACAGTATGCAAGCACTGATAAATGGACAGAGTGTATAAAGAAGGACGTAATATGGAAAACCCCATCATGTAAATGGAAAAAGGATGCGATGTTGACGATTTTACCTTAACTTGGCACATAGTGTTAATTTCAGCTACCTCTTTAAATCTTTCATTCAACTACGTAGTCCTCAAACAATTCTTCACCTGCCAATTTTCCAATTTGTAAGTCTAGATGAGATATGATATTCCATGCTTTTAAATAATTTTCAATTATTCAGTTGCCTCTTAAATCTTTTATTCAAGCTATTATGCAGTAATTTTGGAATGCTTAGAAATTCATATTGGATCATTTAAACCTAAAAGGATCTAATGATCTAGAAGCCGCTGCTACATCAGATGCTCCTAAGCCTACTTCTTAGGAACTAAAGGTTGTTTCAACTTAAACAAAGTGTCTATTTCTTCTCAGTAAATTAATAAGCACATGTAAAGTTGATTGAATTTGGCTAAGTCACTCTTTATTCTGATCAAGGCCATGTGCTTGCTAAAATTCTTTGAATTAATTAGCTAATCTAGAATTTGCTGATGTACTCCGTACCATATACTATTTGAGGTTCATACAGTTTATTACATAGTATTAACAAGAGTAAGATTTGTTGTACGTGCTAAAAAAATTTAGAATAGTATGTTTTACGTGAGAAATAGTAAATATTGTTAAAACTTAGTATAACAAACTAATATACTTAACAAAAAAATACACATTTGTATTAAACATGAATGTAATATTATACATACACTATATCAACTCGCACTTGCCCAACACTTAATTTTGTTGGTAGAATGGGACCATGAATACAGGCAGTCATTTTTTGGCAACTTTAGATTATTATGAAATTATTTGATTGTAGGGATATCATTGCTTTATGCATAATGATATAATTTACAGACATAATAAACCCATTTATAAACATTATATTACCTTTACATTACCATACACTTGATATATTGAGTAGAGATGCAAAATCACGATTAGTACTAGTCTTTGCTAACTTTATGCTTTATGACATCCTTTGATGGTATGCCTATTAACCATTATTTATTTGACTTTACAACTTAAGTTGTCATAGTTAATTACATGTATTATTTTCTCTAAATAACTTTTTCTATCAAAGAGTTGCCATACTTGTATAAAATTCGATTTCATGATTATTCCTTATATAAGAAGTGCCATGATAAATATTTGTAGACACCCATGTGCCCTGAGTGAAATGAACAATAAATTAGATTCATATAATATTTTTTAAACAATTACATGTCAACCTTTTGTTAACTTCCCTTTCCAAAATTCAAAGTAAATGTATTCATTCTCCATTATTACCATAAACTATTATTATCTGCCATATGCTTCAGATGTTTTCATCTCTGCAACAATGAAATATTATCAGCCTAGAAGAGTTCATTATTTCTTTTAATCATTAGCAATACTGGTCAGTAGTTATTCACTTTTTTACACTTGGTGCTAAAATCTTGTACTTAATTAACTATAGAGGGAGACTTGCAAAATTTATGCCCGTAATAAGATAAAGTTGGGAAACCCAAAATGTATTGAGTTATATAATGTTCGTAATTTTGAAAAGCTCACCTTTGTCGTTGTCACAAGGCTAGCTAATGTTCTATAGTCCTAAATAAGGGTTTGTATAATTAATGAAATATAACTTCCAAATAACCAAGGAAACTTATTCCACAAATGATCTGTTTGGCTTAAACTTCAGTAAACAATTTCTAAAAACAATAATAGCCAAGAAATTTAGCAAACTTAGTCACAAATTCGGATATAATTGAATAATCCAAATTAAAAATTGAGTTTGTGTCTCCTCTTTTCTTATTACCTTATATTACGTTCTAGTGCTTATTTTTTCTTATTCCCTTATAATATAGTTCATCTTCTTATTAACGAACCTCTTCTTATCATACAAACTTATTCTTCCTGCTTTCTCAAGTATACATTTCCTGAAACCACTACCAAATCACCACATTTTCACCACCAAATTACCACAAAATTGATCATGGGCCAATACTAGACAACAAACAAGGGAAAAAGGGTCTACCACTGATACAACCATGACTAACTCACTGAAATTAGATTAGAGATTAAATAAAATTATGATAAAAAAATTCCACCTTTGATGCTAATTTGAAATTGTAACCAATAATAATGTTTCCTTAGGAAGACCTGTCATCACTTACGTTAGATGTGTTTTTGGCATACTAACCAACATAAGCTAATAGGTGAAATACTAAAAATATTCTCATAAACATGAGATATCATCATATTAACATATTTCATCCAAAAATAATTGATAGACCTTTAACAAACAAACAAAAGTATTAATAATGAAACTAGTATAAGTACCTTGAATAAAAAAGGAAAAGAAAGCCAACCAATAGATTTAGAGAAAGCTTCTCCTCACTGGTCATTATCTGATAATCCCTTTTCGAAGCACGTGAGATTCAAAAAGAAGATCCAGGAATGAAAAGGATGTCCAATTGGGAGCGGCTCTTCTTATTATAACAGCCTGCGGCGCTTTTCTGAACATTTGCAATTTACTCCCGTTGAGACCAGGTTCTGAACCAAAATCGTCATTATCGGCTCCTATATCAAATTCAATGAGCTCGACGGCTTTCTGATTTGGTTGGTTCAATTGTAACCAAAGACTACTATATCTCAGAGAAGGATATGATAGAGGCTGGGCTGTAGTTTTATGGATAAGGGTTTTAGAGAGGATTCTCGATATTGCTTTTGCGTGCGACCACTAAACAAGGTTGCGACATCTAGAGACAGATGCTTTGACCTAAAGCCATTGCTTTTCCAGTATTGGTAAAGCCCTAAAATGGTGGTTTTCGAAGGAGGGGGAAGTGGGTTTGGGTGATTATAGCTTGACAAAGAATTTGTTTTTGGACTAGATGGGATAATTTGAAGAAGAGGAAACTGGTTAAAAAATTTAGAGAATTGGCGGCCACGAAGATAAAAAACCACCAGAATGTGTTACATCCCTCCAAAATGAAACAAATTAAGATAACTAAAACAAAATAGAACAAAAGATAACGCTATGGGATAAAGCGTTATCTAAAAGCATTATAAAAATCTACTTTTCTTGTAGTGCACACGTTCTCTTTATCAAAACTGTATCACTTTAGGATATATGGAATTTGGTGTCAGTCAAAATTCCAATATAATCACATTCAACCTGGTTATTCCAAAAACAAAGTTCTTGGTTCAATAATAACATTTATTATTAGTTTTACTACTTTGATCAGAGATTTTGACTTTGATTTGACTACAGTTAACCATTATATTAACCTTATATGACTAAGGAGATGAATTCTCAATTGAACAGTGCTTCACTTCAACTGCTTCAACTCAGACCCAAATATAGATGCTCGATGGATCGCCATGTCATTGTTTAACTGTAATCAAAGTGGAGTATTCACATTGAAGTTCCTCTGTATTCTCAAGTCAAGAGAACAGTGTAACATCTTCACACCCAGGTTTCATGTTTGACCTAGTTGTTATCAACTAACATGAAACTCTCGGATGAGTTATTCCATAGTTATCCAATAACTACAAGTGTGTAACCCCTTGGTGGCCCTAATAGGCATGAGTAATACACCGTTCTACACTTGGAGAGCATTATGCATTCCAGTCACAGTGGATGAATCGATATCTTTTTTGCGAAGCATCTGGACCGAGAATATTTAAAATAAAATATCATTTTATTTTGTGATTAATTACTCATTATTGTAATTGTAGTCACATTACATTTATTTAAGAATTTTCTTCTTGTATAATTTAAATTAATTACTTATTTAATTATACATAATACAAAAAATATTAAACAAAACAAACACTTTTACTATGAACAAGATTGACTGGAAAGTTTGATATATGTGACCGAGAGAGTTAGAGGTATGCTTTGGAGGCATTTATGTCATTTATTACATATATCTGATTCCGCGACTAATCTTGTTCATAATAGATATGTTTATTTTCTATTATATATATTTTGTTAGGTAGTGAGATAATTATCTAAATAATTATTTTAAAGTATATTAATGAGAAAATCGTTAAATAAAATGTTATGGAAATGTAGTTGCAAATAGTTACAATCGAGATTAATTGATTACAGTATAAAATAACCTTTTATATTAAATATACCCGGTCAAGATGCAGGAATAGTTCTGTTGAGGAAATAGTTGTTTGCGTAATAATATTATTGGAAATGGTTGTTTTGGAGAAATAGTGTTCTTCAGCGATACAAGAAATGATTATTCTAAGGAAATAGTTGTTCCCTTCATAGTTCGGAATCGTTGTCCATATTAGTTGTGTAAAGGACTATATATAGCGCATGATAGAATATAACAAGACCTTAATCGAGTAATCCACCATGTTATAGTGCTAATATTGCTCCTTCAGTTCAAGTTGGGTAGGATTAGGTATATTTACACATATGTTAGTAGACACTAATGTTTTTGTAGTATTTATGAGATATACTTGTTTCACTCACTTCAATGTATCTTTGATCCCCTCCATATTGTTTTTGTATCTATTATCGATAGGTTGATGAAGTATGGAGTTGAGCCGATATAGGTGATGTTATAGGTGCGAATGATGGAGACATTCTCTAATATATATATATATATATATATATATATATATATATATATATATATATATATATTATACACACACCCCATGTATCGGTATAGTGTGATGATGTGGATTGGGATTGATTATATTGATGTGACCGTGGTAAGATTGGTTTGAATATATTACAATTTTTGTGTTATCTCCCATCGCAGTGAGCTCCAAAAGATACAGATAGAATCTATTTTGTTTCTTGCTAACATTACCTAACGATTCTTTATTTTTGGCTTTCTTGGTTTGAACGTCGATTCAGGCGTTAAACTAGATGATTGAAAATGGCTAATTTTTACACTTATTCTCCTAATTTGAGATAATGAACTTAAATTAGGCTAATGTGAGAAAATATTGGACATATTTGATTGTTTTGGTGTGATGTTTATGTAATCTCTCAATAGTTCATACGTACACTTTACGAAGAATAACTAGATAGTTTTTCGAAGGATGAATATGGTAAAATTGAAAGAAGCATTATATTTCTATTGAATCATTACATATACCATTACTTATGACATGGGCGGATACACTCATAAGCCTATCATGAAACATCAGAGTTGCTAAGAATAATAGTGTGTGATCGAAACAGAAGGCACTAAATGATTTGGGATCACTTCTATTGCAATATGAAAGATTTGGGAGAAACTTTATGGACCAGCTTACTAAATGATTCTCAACGAAATTGGTCCTTGAATCTACTATTGGGACGAGCTTCATGCCAAAGATAGAAGAAAGTATGGCATGATGGTGCTTAGGTGATGCACCCGATGAGTTATTTTGTGGTAACCTTAATATTGAAATTTATGGTCACACTTAATGCATAGTCAATCTTGGTGGTGCCTTAGCGGTGCACTTGATGGATTCTATTGTAGTGTGTTGATCTTTTTGCTTACATTTATCTAATCCATAACCAGTCTTGGTGGTGCTCTTGAGGCACACTTGAACTATTTTACTATTTCATATGAGGTTGAACCTCCTCCTATATAGCCATAACTAGTTTTTGATAGTATTTTTGAGATGCACTTAATGAATATACCGATTTATCTTTCTTTAAGTTCTTCTCCTTATATCGAATCCCTGGCAAACATTGGTAGTGATTTTGAAAAGCTCTTTATGGATTTCACCGAATTATCTAAAATTATACACTGTTGTCCTTATAATCCATATTTAGGATTGTTTTTGCTTTGAAGATGCACTTGATGGGTTTTGTTTATTAGTTTGAGGTTGATCCTTTACTCTTATTGAGTTCATAAGCAAAAATGATGGTACTAGAGTGAAGCACTTGATGTACTCTAATGCTTGACTATAAAGGTGAATCGCCTTCTATTAGAGATTTGAGAAATCTCTTTAAGGAAATTAAAAGATCCAAAGGCATGTGCATTTCCATTAAAAAAACTTATTTATTTTGTATCTTGAAGTTTGTAGAAAATGAGAATGTATTACATGTTGTGGGGGTTCAATTTAAATCTTTGTAGGTCATGAGAAATTCACTGCTTAAGTTAAGTTGTATTATCGCTTCTTTGTGTGTCAATTCAATTTAAAGGTAATGGTACTTGCACATAAAGATTTCCCTTTACCCAGGTTATTTTTCATTCTTTGAAATTTCTTGTAGCTGAAGGGAGATTGTTACATAACCAATTTCCTCGAAATCTAAAACTTGTTTCTTCTTATCTTTCTAATTTCTTGCATTTTGTAATCGGTTTTACAAGATGATGATATATAGATTCGATTAGTTCGAGAGAAAAGATATAAAAAACTAAACTATATTCCAAATACATTCTATGAAATCATCATTCATACTCTTATCAGGAAATTATCCTCTAGAATACTTCTAATGTAAATAGTTTGCAAATGCATCTCAAACTTGTGGGTTATGTGAGATACCTTAGTGATTTTACGGAATGGAATTTAAAGCTATTATAACACTAGAGGCGGTTGATAGTTAATATTTAACTAGTATTTTTCAAGCTTATTAATTCAGAGCCACAATCACTAATATAAATACAGAATAAAAGGCGGTAAGTAAAAAGAGCGACAATGGGAATTTTTATACCGGTTCAGATTCTCAATCCTACTTTCAGTCTTGTATCCCGTACATAATTTTCACTGTAAAAAAACCTCGCAATTCTGTCGGTGGCAAGTGCAGCTATACAAACTTGGCTTTGAATCTAGTAGCGTAGTCCTACCTTGACTTTCCATGAATGACAATACACACTTGGTCTCTTGACTTTTCATGGATTGTCAAGAACACCTATATAGTTTTAACTTCTACGGATGGCGGGATACAACTTTACAATTCAAGTAGTAGAGAATAATTCTACATGAAATCATATCATTCGAATATAAAATCTTGAAGTCTTTAGTACAATGATTCTGTAGACCTCCAATGGTAGTTTTAATTGAAATATTTGAAAAATGGAATGAGATCAAAGATAGAATGATATATAGATAATTCAAGTAAGAACCCTTTTATCTTTTGTAGTTTACAAATTTGTGAAGAATGAGTGTAAAAATGTAATGATCCGCCTTTACGACCATCGAAATCGATACCGAATACATCCACAGTATTCAAATGCTAAACATCCAATCGTCGAAAAGGCGGATTGTTAGGATAAAATAAAAGGAAAAGAACAGTGAACAGGGAAATCAGAATCTCACAGTAGAATTGACAATATATAATATAACAAAGAAAGTAAAACAATTAATCTAAATTATAGAGTACATCAGAGTTAATGATAAACCTTATCAGCTAGACGGTTAAAAAATTCTGACCTTACAATTGCTGATCGGTATACCATATAATACAACATAAAATAAAACGCTACGATATGCGAACGTCCAGCTCTTCTTCTAAACTCCATATCCCCAAAACCAAACTGGGAAAAACTTGGTTTGAACCAAACATTATAATAAAATAACACCCGGGTTAGTCCGGAAAACCAATGTGAGAAAACTCAAGTAATATGATTAACATATAAAAATTCTTTATGACCATGCTACTAAAGGAGAATGGGTTTCTACCTCAAAAGAACAACATCCATAAATGAAGAAATGGAAAACAAATCAGAACAACAATCTAATCAAGAAAGAATAGAAATAAACAACAGAAACAATCCAAAAAAAAGGGTAGGAACTAGTAAGAATAAATGCCATACTGAATGAATAAGCATAAATAATATCAAATTCGAAACTTAAAAGAATGGTCAGTAAAAATTGAATATAGAGAAGAGCACAAGGCAGTTCTCCATGCAATTAAGGAAACAATTCAAAGATTTTAATTAACAATGGAAAAGATAAGTTTTCCAACAATGACTGATGGGTGCGCCCCACTTACCGAAAGTTTACCTCTAGAAATATACTGGAGAACTACGATGGCTCTCGGACCGTCAAAGCCGGACCCTGCCAACGGTTACTTAGTATCTGAGTATTTCACATCTCTATGTGCAAAACCATATCAAATCTAGAGTGGATCTAAAAATACACTAATGGGAGCTACTCCATGTAACTTGGCTTTCACGCGCTCTTTGGGTTTAGTCATTTTCGATAAAGTATAACAAGGCTTAAATAAGCAACAGATTATCATAGAATGACAAAATACAAAGAAGAAAGCATAATCAAAGTCGAAAGTCAATAAATCCACTATCGGGGATGATAAGATGGTTGTTTTCACTTGCGCTTGATTTTCACAACATAATACTTTTAAAGATACTTTAAAAACACACTTTAAAAATTATTCTTTTAAAGGGACAAATTATATTTTTAAGTATGTTAAACCTAAGGTCAAAACAGATGTCAAACATTGTTTATTATAAATCCAAAACAATTTACACTTAGATTTATTTGAAACGATTCTTTTTAAAAGATCTTCTTGTTTATAAACTATTATTTATAAATTTTAAAATAATATTTATTATCCCAAAAGATAACAAATAAATTAAATTACTTTTACAAATTGAAACAAATTTCAGTCTTCCTGAAGGATGGTTTATGACATACTTTTATAACTTCAAAATCACGTTAATTTTACCAAAGAAAATAAATCAAATTTAAAGTCCCTTTTATAAACTTAAACCACATTAACTATCCTTAAGATAACTAATCAAATTTATAATCTTTCATAATTTTAAAAATAATATTAATTATCTCGAAAGAAAATAAATCAAATTTATAGTCTCTTTCAATAAATCGATCAGTTACCTTTATTTAAATAGTTAATTATTTCTTAACACTTTAACTTAATCAGTAAATTAACTTTAAAATACTAAATCATTTAATTCAACACTTTTATTAAATCAATTACTTAGCTGTTAAAACACCATTAATTAAAATTATTAAATAAATTCAAATGTCATTAATTAAAATGATAAATTTAATTCATAAAAATTAAAACGATTAACTAAATTTAAAACATCATAATTAAAATAATTCGTTACACTCAAATATAATTAATTTAAAATGATTAATTACTTTTAAGCATCATTAATTTAAAATGATTTATTAAATATAACGACCCGCAAATTTATCAATTTGATAAATCATATTTATTTTCAAAATATTCAAATATTAGATTTTAAATGTAGATTATGATATTTTTAACAATAAATAATAACGGTAATAAGTATTTTCAAAAATATATGCATTTGACAAATAGCGATAAAATGACCAAACACCATTTTATCAATAAGCAGCTCTGTAATCGTCAAACGTCATACGTACACTTATTTTTATAATTGAACCACAATATAAATAAAATTATTTATTTTATTTTTGAAAATTAAATGTATTTATGATATCATAAGTGATGCTAGTATATTTAATAATTGATTTATTAAATTAAATTGAGATTTAATTATTTAATAATTATTTAAATTATTTAAATATGGGTTTAAATTATTATAATTCATTTCAGTTAGTTATAAAGTGATAATAAATTATTTATAATATTTTTATAAAGATATGTATTTAATTTGAAAATATAAGGAAAATAGATATCGCTTGTTCGGTATAATAGCAATTTTTGTAAATAATTGTTATTATTGATTTACATGGTTTTATAATTGAAATGTGAACATTTTAATTAATAAATAATGATAAGATATTAATTTTCAAATTTTTTTCCGAATATATGTATATTAACTAATAAGTGAAAATGTGACTAGGAACCAGTTTCTCGATTTTCAATGGTTTGACGAATGAAAGTTGTTCGAAAGTTGTTGTAACCTTATTTATATGTCATGTCCACATATATAACATGAAAATGCATCCACTAACATAAACATGAACAAATATATACATAAAAATATACATTTTCACACATATATATACACACATAGGAAATATCTAAGATGTTTCCATTTTCTTACTCCTTAAGCATTCTAAAGTCAATGCACAATATGGCTTGGAAGAGAGTGAAGTAATGGAGCACATGGGAACTTGTGAAATGATGAAAGTAAAGGAAGCACGTGGGTGATGGAAAGGAGGTGAAGTGATGTAGGATATTTGTGTATTTTTGGATATAAAATACCACCCATCTTTCTCTCCTTTCCTCATACTTTCTACTTCTTCTTCATCTTCATTCTAAGCTATTTTAATAGCTTTCTAAGGCATAGCAAAGTAATGCCAAAATATTCTCAAATAGAAATAAAAACATAACTATATTCAAAAGTCATCAAAACCAAAGAAAACCACCTCCTTTCCTCTCCTCAACCCACGACCACCACCATGTTCCCCATTGATCGAGAGCATATACCCTAAACACATCAAGGCCGAGCCTTTAGGAAAAAAGAAAGCTAGTTCGGGGGCACCAGTGTGAAGGAAAAGAGAAGGAAGTGTCGTCGGAATCAATTCGATAAGCTATGGAAAAGATTGGAGGAGTGATACTAATCGTGAGTACTGAATGCTTATAAAATGATAAATAATCTCGATAACTATTTTTAAGTATGATAATATGATCATTTAATCTCTTAATAATTTGTATTAATGTTTGATAATTTGATTGATTATATAGTTGATTATATGGATAATGATATGGTTGATAACTTTGTTTGATAGAAATGGTTAGTAATTAACCATAGTTAATTAAATGTAAATTTAATCTATAACTAATACGTGTATGGAGTTGTTTAGCCTCTTAATGGCTTTAGATATAAAAAAAGTTTGGAAATGAATAATATAATAATATAATATTATGAAATGGTTTAAAAGTGAATATGAGATTTAATATGGAAAATATTTGTTTAAGTGGTTATAAATGGTTTATAAATGCTTTATAAATCATAAATCTCAATTTGGAGAAGTTTTGACGAGTTATGAAAAATAAGTCAAAATAAGGCGCGTTGTGTAACGGTAGTTCGCGAAAAGTCAAATGAATATATAGAATGGAATATAGCTCGGAATTCTTCCAGATAAGAACTTTTTGTGCTATTATAATTATAGCGTTCAAACAAATAAATAAAAGTAAGATTTCGTTTAGTAGATTTTAAAATATAAGCAAATCGGTATTTAAATAAAATCGCGCTTTGGTAGTTCGGAGGCAAAAGTAGTAGATTTTTTAAAACAGATATTTTTGGTTCTTTAAAAAGATGAAATAAATTCTAAAAATAGTTTGAAATGATTTAAAGTGATTTAGTTATAAAATTTAATTTTCAAATGATAGCAAAGTCGTTTGATCAATACATCTTAAAAAGCACCATTGACCGCACTTTTCGCAGCACTTTTGAAATATAGTTCTAAACGCAACAATTTTTTTCCATTTCTTTTGTAACTATTTTTAAATTAATAATACAGTATTTTAAAGGTGATTTAAAGGATTTATAAATTATTTCAAAGTGGTTAATAAATAACTAAGTTGATTAAGTTTGTTAAATGATTTAGAGTCGATCAAATAACTTGACCAACTTATGGGTGAAAGAGAGGTAGTCTCTAGGCTTAGCTTTAGGAGACCCGTTGTCCGTCCTCCCTAGGTACCCGAACTAGCCTGATGGAGGGGATAGTAAATTTGATTTACTCAGATCCAAATTTTCCAAAGTGTAAAAGATATAATTTTCCAAATTTAAACAACTTGGATTGCATAAAAATAATCTTTTTATACTTGGTATTAAATTCAGAAGAGGGAATCTATACTATCCATGAGAATTTAAAAGGCGATCTCACCATTATTCGATAGATAATAAAGGTTGAATAAGGAAATTGATTTTGAGTAAAATTATTATAATTTTCATGATCCTTTTTACTCAACAATGTTTTCCAATATGAGATTTAAATAAATGATTTGGAGTTATTTTAATTCTATACTTAAAATTAATTGTCTTGGTTTTGCTGTAAACTATGTCTTAAATAACTTTTTTTGACCCGTTTTAAAAGTTATGATATGGAAATCTTTATAAAGATTTAAATAAATGATTTGGAACATTTTTATTAATAAAAGGCTAAATGATTTGGAATTATTCCGCAGTTCGCAAGGATTTAATTAACTAAAAGGATTCGATAAATGAGACTTAATAATTCCATATACTATTAAGTAGATAAATGGAATAATTTAAAATAATATGTCTCTCTGAGATATTTATGAATGAATAAAAAGATGAATTAAATTGAAAGTTGATTGATAATCACATATGAGCTTAACATCTTTTCAGTCGATGATTGGTTTGGAGGAACCGGTGTCGGATTTGGGTAATTTCAATCCAAAAACCTCTTCGAACCAATGATACGTTCAGAAATGAAGATAAGTTGAAGATGATGATTTTTGAAGGCCGAAGATCTTGGAATGTAAGGATTGCTGTCACATGTCCTAGGGGTTTACCCTCATATTATATTTATACGGTAGTGGTGTCTGCATTCTGAGATCCTCGTTGTACTAAAGATCGAAGATCTTCATAGTGGAAGGATCGCTTATTGACATTCATTGGCCAGCTCTTAATATAGAGAAATTCATTATAGCGGTGGTCCTGTCGTGTTTCGAAATTTCTGTAATGCTAGGACTACTCGCTACTAATCCTACGATGTGGTAGGAGGAAGCCTTCAGTTTCGTTTGGTCCTAAAAAGAACTTATATGAACTAATGTGTGACAGTGCATTTCTGATCATATTAATTGATCTCTATCAACGTATTATCTGCTTGGTGGCGGAGAAGATAACTTCTCTTAGCTTAACACCATTTCCAGAGACGTATGAGCTCAAGAGTTATACATTTGTAGAAATCAGTTGTATGATTATGAAATGACAATGTGGCATTCAAAGTGGAACCTCTTATGAGAAAGGCAAAATGTGGCTTTATGGAAAGTATGAGTGTAGCCTCTCAAGCCTCACATCCCGATAATGATATGGGAGATTATGTGGTCTATAGGACATATATTTTAGGTTATCGGTAGTATGACTATAGAGGATTCCAATGGAATCTGGATCCTCAAGGCATTCATTGCTCCATTTATTTTAATATAGTAGCTAGCTTGTGAAAAGCGATAAGCTATCAGATATTAGTAGCGTAACAAGTGCAGTAGCTAACTTGAGAAAAGTGATAAGGCTACCGAATACAATGGTTGCTTTGCACGGATCAAAGGAAAAGGCTACTAGTACCCTATTATGTTGAAAATCCAATTCTAATATGAGCTTTTGCGGTTTTGGTTGTGTTCTCAAAATAGCTGTAATGGTTTGCAAACATTTCAACCACCCCTTTTGGTATCATATATTTCGTCCGATATATTTCGTTGACCTAATAGGATATGTTACCATATTCTGTGTATTGATACGTTCTTTTATATATATTTATTTGAAAGTGTTTTCAAACTGATGTCATTAATAATAATATTGAAGTGATTTTCCATTTAACGTGTTTTGGTCATCGTAAGGTAAAAAGCCCGTCCATATTTATAAGCGGCACGCTCTTATGAGAAACTATTATTTTCAAGGTTTTGATTGACATCAGCATGATCTACACATTAAATTTCGAGTTTCTCATGCTAGTTTGTCAAGCCTAATCCGGGTATTTTTAATATATTCGACCCCCTTAGTCACTACGAGCCCGATCAGTGCAATGGGATGTGCCTATTTATCTATCTCTTGACTCGAAATGGGAGCAGGTTTGAAAAAGGATCTTAGAGTGTCTGGGGTTGGGCCATGAGGTCTCTTAACGCCTTCTTTTTTCTTCCCATCGGAGTTATTTCACAAAGACTTGCCATGGTAAGGGAGAAAGGGGAATAAGCACACTTGAAGAGCGTAGTACAACGGAGAGTTGTATGCTGCGTTCGGGAAGGATGAATCGCTCCCGAAAAAGAATCTATTGATTCTCTCCCAATTGGTTGGATCATCGGTGCGATGATTTACTTCACGGGCGAGGTCTTTGGTTCAAGTCCAGGATGGCCCAACTGTGCCAGGGTGTATGTGCGACTCGTTTAGATCATGAGTTCAAAAAAAAAAATGCAATAATTTTTCAAGTACCAATCACCGGATTCAAGGAATAAAGATAGATAGGATGGAAAAACTTACTATCTATAAAGCTAAAGATTCATCATCTACCTATATTTTTGTGTATTAAATTTATGGTTTCCATTGGTTTAAATCCTTCATTTCGGGATTCAAGATGTTCCCTTTTTACACTTATTGCAATTCTATCTTCACGAATACCATAATTGGAATAATCTCTCTATTATTCAGAAGAAATCTATTTATGTTTTTTCGAAAGAAAATAAAAGATTCTTTTGGTTCCTATATAATTCTTATGTATTTGAGTGCGAAATTTTATTAGTGCTTATTCGTAATCAATCCTCTTATTTACGATTAACTTCATTTAGAACTTTTATTGAGTGAATAAATTTCTATGGAAAAATAGAACATCTTCAAATCGAATATTTTTTAGTAGTATGTCGTAACTATTTTCATAGAACTCTATGGTTCTTCAAAGATCCTTTCGTGCATTATGTTTGATATCAAGGAAAAGCAATTCTTGCTTCAAAGGGGACACATTTTTTGATGAAGAAATGGAAATATCATTTTGTCAATTTTTGGCAATATTATTTTAACTTTGGGGCTCAAGTCAGATCTGAGTAGTTTCAAGTTTAGTTAAAAACGCTTGGAGTTTACAGAGAAGAGCTAGAGATCTTCATCTACGTATGGATGTATTCTATTATCCACTGCGTCTATTGCATTTATTTTTAATTTTCAGCATTATAAGGACAAAGGTTTTATAACTATCAGGCCATATCCAGGTTAGTTTCTGATATTGTATTCAAAATTATCCATTGTAAGGATTTTATATTGAAATAATATAAGTTATTCCATTCGTGTGAGATTATGTTTTCTATTCTGTAGTACCTTTATTTTCTTTTTTGCATAACGATCGGTCTTTCCGGCACTTGGACTTGCGGCATGTATATACCAAGTTTGTATTCGTGTCGATTTTCGAGGGTCGAAAATATGGTTCGTTACATTTGGTATTGGAGCTTAGGTTGAGCAAACACCTAGGCTTTGGTGGGGGTAAAACTCACTATAGATAGGGTTAGTAATACCCTACAATGAGTTTGAGAGTATTATATATATGAGCGAGTATTTGTTATTTGATATAAAAATGTTTTATGGTGATTAATTGGTTGAGTGGTTTATAAATTTTGGTCGGTGCATGAAGAGCTCCATGTAATCGATATGCATTCCTAAATACTTAAAAGAGTAAATCAACACACCATTTTAAAAAGAGTATATTTGCTATATACAAAATTTTAAATATTTGTGTGATTTGGAAAATTTATAAGATACATTCCCTTTGGAAAGTTCCATGAATAAGGTCATGATCTATTTGGTGATGATGGAAATAAACTTCTAAGTATCGATCATATGCTGGCTTGGGACAATGGTATCGAACGCTTGGTAAATTATTCTTCTTATCATTGTACAATCAACGCAAGTTCAAATCCGAACAAGTTAAATCAAGTTATTTGGATAAAAGGATTTTAAGTCAAGAAATAAAATGGTACGAAATTTATGATGATGTTTCGGTATATCACTTAGGGCAAGATGACTTCTCATATGACGGGTAATGAGTTTTGGTTGACTCCAAAGTAGGCACGAAGAGTACGTCCACAAAATAAGGCAGAAGAGAAATTAAAATTATGATCTTATGCGGGCATATTCTGCTACAGATGCGATAAGGAAGGGAATTATGCAGTTATGTTTGAAATTAAGAAAAGGTAGAAGAACAATAATTCAAATCGAGATGATATAGTCCATTTCATGTGTAAAGAGAGAGGGCATTTTCTACATAAATGCCCTAGAACAAAGAAAAAACCGAGAATTAAAACAAAGACGACAATGGGTTTTGCAATCGATGCAAGAACCTAAGACATGGACCTAAAGATTGTCCCAAACGAATATATAGAATGGAATATAGCTCATAATTTTTCGAGATAAGAATTTTTCGAACTACTTTATCAATAGCTTTCAAAAAAAGAAAGAAACGTGAGATTTCTTTTAGTATATTTTAAAATATGAGCAAATCAAGTTTTAAATAAAATCGTGCTCTAACAATTCGGAGGCCAAAGTAGTAAATGTTTTAAATAACTACTTTTAATTCTTTAAAAATATGAAATAAACTATAAAAATATTTAAAAAGTGATTTGAGTTATAAAAATAAATTTCTAAATGATAAAAAAGTCGTTTTTATCAATACAGCTTAAAGGCACCATTCGCAGCGCTTTTCTATAACTTTTGAAATATAGTTCTAAATGCAACAATTCTTTTCCAAATCTTTTGTAAATGTTTCTAAATGAATAATAAATAATTTTAAAGACGATTTGAAGGATTTGTAAGTTATCCAAAAGTGGTTAAATAAATAATTAAAAGTTAATTAAGTATGTTAAATGATTTGTAGTCGATCAGACAACTTGACCATATATGAGTGACAGTGATGTGGTCTCTAGGCTTGGGTTTAAGAAACTAGCTGCCTGCCCACCCTATCTACCTGGACTGGCCCTGCGGAGGGGGTTGTAAATTTGGTTTACTCGGATCAAAATTTTCCAAAATATAAAATATATAATTTTTCAAATTTAAACAACTTGGATTGCATAGAAATAATCATCTTATACTTGGTATTAGATTCCGAAGAGGGAATCCATACTATCTGTGAGAATTTAAAAGGCGATCTCATCGTTATTCAACTGATAGTAAAGGTTGAATATGAAAATTTATATTGTGTAGAATCAGCATAATTTCCATGACCCTTTTTACTCGATAATGTTTTTCAATATGAGATTTAAATAAATGATTTAGAATTATTTTAATTCCTATACTTAAAATTAACTGTTTTGGGTTTGCAGTAAACTATATCTTAAATAACATTATTTTTGACATGTTTAAAAGGTTATGATTTGAAAAATCTTTGTAAATATTTAAATAAATGATTTGGAATATTTTTCTTAATAAAAGGCTAAATGATTTGAAATTATTCCTCAATTCAGAAGGATTTAATTAACTAAAATGATTTGATAAATGAGGCTTAAAGGTTTCATATACTATTAATAAAATAAATGGAATAATTTAAACTAATATGTCAATCTGAGATATGTATGAATGAATACAAAGATGAATTAAATTGAATGATCGTTGATAATCACTTATGCACGTAGCATTTTTTAATTGATGATTGGTTCGGAGGAACTGGGGTCGGATTTGGATAATTCTGCATGAAAACCACTTCGAATCAATGTATAGTTCAACAATGAAGACGTATTGAAGATGATGATTTTTGAAGTCCGAGGATCTTTAGAATTTAGGGATTGCTGTTATGAGTCCCAAGGGTTTACTCACATTATGTTTATGATAGTGGTGTCTACATTCTGAAATCCTCGTTGTATTGAAAACCAAAGATCTTCATAGCGGAAGTACTGCTTATTGATATTCTCGGAGCAGCTCACAATATAGAGACATTTATTATAGCAGTGCTACTGTCGTGTTTTGAAATCTCTGTAATGCAAGGACTACTCGCAACTGATTCTAGGATGTAGTAGGAGGAGTGTCTTCGATTTCATTCAGTCCCGAAATGAACTTGTATAGACAAATGTTTGGCAGTGCGTTTCTGATCATATTAATTGATCTCTATCAACGTATTATCTATTTGGTAGCGAAGAAGGCAACTTCTCATGACCAAACACTCTTTTCTGAGACGTACGAGCTCAGGAGTTCTACGTTTGTAGAAATCGGTTGTATAATTATGGAATGGCAATGTGCCACTCAATGTGGAACCTGTTGTGGGAATGGAAAGCGTGGCTTTGTGAAAGGCAAAGTGTGGCTTTGTGGAAAGTATGAGCGTAGCCTCTTAAGCCTCACATCTCGATAATGATACGGGTGATTATGTGGTCTGCAGGGCATATATTTCACGCTATCAGTCGTATGAGTATGGAGGAGTCCAGTGGAATCTGGATCCTCAAGGCATCTACTGACCCATTTATTTTAATATAGTAGATAGCTTGTGAAAAGTGATAAGGCTATCGGATATTGTTAGTGTAGAAAGTTTATTACCTAGCTTGAGAAATGTGATAAGGCTACTGGGTGCGATGGTTGCTATGCATCGATCGAAGGAAGAGGCCACTGGTCACCTATCATGTTAGAAATCCAATTACAATACAAGCTTTACAGTTTTGGTTGCATTTCCAAAATAGCTGTAATGCTTTGCAAATGTTTCAGCTACCCCTTTTGGTATTATATATTTCGTCTGCTATATTACGTTGACCTAGTCCGGATACATTACAATAGCCCGAGTGTTGATATTTTCTTTGTATATATATTTATTTGATGTGCTTTCAAACTGATGTCATTAAATATAATATCAAAGTGATTTTCCATATAAAGTATTCAGTTATCGTAAGGTAAAAAACCCGTCCGTATTTATGAGCGGCGTGGTCTTACGAGAAACTATACTTTTTAAGGGTTTTGATTGGCATCTTCATGATATGTATATAAAATTTCGAGTTTCTCATGTTGGTTTATCATGCCAGATCCAGGTATTTTTAATACTCGAGTCAGATCCTAGTAGTTCTAGGTTTAGTTGAAGACGTTTAGAGTTTCCAGAGGAGAGCTGGAGATCTTCATCTACGTATGGACAAATTCTATTATCCGTTGCATTTACTGCATTTTTTCTACTTTTTAGCATTGTAAGGACAAACAGTTTATAATTGTCCAGGCTGAATCTAGATTAGACTCTGATATTGTATTCAAAATTTTCCCTTGTAAGATTTTATATTGAAATAATATAAGTTATTCAATTCGTGTGAGATTAGGTTTTCTGTTTTATTCTACCTTTATGTTCTTTTCCCTTAATGATCGGTCTTTCCGGCACTTGGTTTTATGACATGTGAATACCAACGATGCATTAGTGTCGATTTTCGAGGGTCGAAAATTAGGTTCGCTACATTAAGCTTAAATATCATTAATTAAAATGATTAATTCATTTAAATATCATTAATCAATCGTCTTTGGTTAAAATGATTTATTAACTTAAATCACCATCACTTAAAATAATTAATTAAATTCAAATATCAGTAATTAAAATGATTAATTAACTTTAAAGAACATTAATTTAAACAATTTATTAAATTCATATAATCTTTAATTAAAATGATTAATTAAATTAAAATGTCATTAATTAAAATGAGTAATGATTTTTAAACATATAATTTTTTTGAAATACAGGCTCAAGACAACTCGTACAAAAGGTTAGGCAATGATATTCAATAATTAATGATATAGCGAAAATTGCTATAACGACTCTTAACAATTTAAATAGAATAGCACGATTAATTACAACTAAATATCAATATAAGCAGCGTAAGGAAATAAATAACATTTTTTAACGAAAAACCCCTTTAGGTCTCTCTGCAAATATTTATTGCAAAACAATGGTTACAGACAATATGTATATATAATCTCACGGATTTACACCAATTAAGTTAATATGCCATCCATTTTCCGAAACGGAATTTTTAACCAAACAATGACCACAATTTCTAAACTATCAACCAAGTATTAAATAATAAATTTATAGCATCATAGATATTATATAGCTAATTTAAAGGTGAGAAAACTCATAGAAATTCTTGTTATTGCCCAAGAGTTACGGTTTGAACTAAAGTCGAATGGGCATTCGATTTTAGCTTGAAATTTTACAAGCTCTAATCGCCTTCAATCTTACTCCATAATATACACATCGATTCCACAAGCACAACGCAACTTACCGCGCTTGAATCTGACCTCGTATGCACAAGTTACGTGTTGATGGACATTTGACGAATTAATTAGCGAATTAAATTAATTAATTAATAATTTAACATTAATTACAATGTTTAACTATAATCCCTCCTCATTCAAAATCAACCCAGACCACGTAATTTCAGAACTTCGCCTTCTGTTCGATTGCTCACCACCACCACCGTAGGCCAACTCCGGCCACCACATCCTTACCAAAGTAAGCCCTCACCACCGCTGACCCAATGCCATAAGTCAGACCTCCTCATGATGCCTAAATATCCAAGACGAACCAAAAAATGTTGACGTTCAAATTGAGATCCCCTTCGCCACGCTATGAGCCATCTTAATCCGACCATCCAACCTCTGCCCCTCATCACGACGAACAATTCTCCTATTGATAATTTCGCCCGATACGACCCCAAGTGGTTCCGATGATCGATGGCCATTGGATGAAGCAATTAAAAATGGCAACCAATTTTTTCCTATGGTTTGGTCAAAAAAATGAAGATAAGCCCCTTATATAAGCATGCCTTGACACTATTCACGCTGTAAAATTTTGAATTCCAATTAAGGCGTGCTCATTGACATTTCTAGCGAAATGCCCTATTCTGAGCTTACTGGAACAAGTTTCGGGACCTAAATCAATCATATACATAAATTATCTTTTTAAATCAGATTATAATATTTTTCTAAAATTAAGCGTTACAAGTTTCGAGCTCGCACGATCACACAGTATGTCCGATCGTCACGAAATTCATCGGTGTACAACAATTTATTATTCCGGTTCCAATGACTAGTTTCGTTAAAATTTAAGACATTCTCCCAGAATGCTATTTTTACACATTTTAAATATTGTTTTATATTTTCGATCCAATTAGCGATATTTATCAAACCTATTTATTTTTATAATTAAATTTATAAATTGAATTCGCCATTATTATTTATTAATTAAAAGAAGTTAAATAAAATTATTAAATCAATTTAATTAATATTTAATTCATAAATTCAAATATTGAAGTAACCCTTATATATGAATATAAGTTATTAAATTTCAAATATCCAATTATTTAAATATTTAAATTAATTAAGTATTAAAAATTCAATGACTAAAATTCTGAGTTATTGTATTTTCTCCCTTAAATAATTTCGTAGTCGAAATTCTCTAGGAAGAAAATGTGGTCATACCCCTAAGGTTTAAAAACTTATTAAGTAATATGAGTTATTAAACTTATTACTTAATTAATTCCCAAATATTATGTAAAAATTTGACAGCATCTCCTTTTAGCAGCTCGATCGGAATAACTGCAAATTGCCGTAACCGGTCCGAAAACAACAGAAGAAGACAAAAGCCAAGTGGTTTTCCATATCTGGGGTATAAAATCATCAACCAATCAAATAACCAAACTTCTAAATCCACTACGTACCTCTTTGCGTTTGATTTATATTTTAACAAGCATTTTTTTTTTCTCGATGCTAACGCAGATGTGCAAGAAGTCAACTATAAATCTCTTGCTTCCCTGTACTTCCATAATCCAAAATAGAGTCATATTGATAAAAGAGAAATATATTAGCTATCTCTATCATAAATTCAAGTAGCAGAAACAATATAACATCCATACACAACAAGACATTATGATGCAACTAACAATAATGAGGCAACCTTACATGCAAAGACTAGCATGGTACAAATCTACATACAACTCTAAACAAAAACAATGGAGCCTCCTGTGGTATTCTGGTACCTCCTAAAAACAATAAAGTAAATACATCCAGTAAGTCCCAAAATGAGGAAAACTTCCAATCATGCTTTTATTTTAGTCATTCCAAAAGTTCTTTTAAAACAATTTCAAAACCATCGGATTTATGTCCTAATAGACAACAATTCAATATTTTTTTTGTAAATTCAAGCTTTATAAACAATGGTATATAAATCACACAATCAATCCAATCAAATCAAATTTCGTATATAGGAATAAACTAACGCCATCAATCTATCTAATTCCATGAAGGAAAAATCTAACACTTAACATTATTTAAATTGTTAAATGACTAACAATAAAATTTAGAATTTTACTTAAGTTCACAAATTTTTCCTAAGTCGCATGCTAAATGCATAACTATACTTAAGTCCATATGATATACATAAATCATCCAAACATTAATATTTGATCTAATCACTTGCTTGGATACATAGACTTCTACTTTCGAACTAGTATTGCTTACTCGACCTCCCTTAGAGCAGACTCCGACTAGGATTTTAGATTAGAAACTTCATTTCTCCTTGCATGGACAAAATCTATGATAGATAACTTCAGTATCATATCGAAAATCCGAATCATGTGTTTGCTGACAAGAATCAAGTGAGAAACCTATTTTCGGACTTGTGTGAATCAACTGAAGTTATATATTCGAACCTTAGGTCAAGAACCGTTCGAATAAAATGATCTATTTATAACTTACGGTCTGGTTTCTTAATTATACCAATCTCTAATTTATTCAATACTAAAATTATTTTATGAATTACTTTATAAATTTTGACCTGAGTTTATAAATATTTTGCAAAGCCAATTCCTTATAAAGTAAAATTATAAGTATCATAACCATGTTTTATATATTTTCCTTCCCATTTGTAATCATCTAATATGTGCTACAATTGTTGCTTGCAATGCATAATTTTAAAAGGAGTTATTGGCCGCCGTCTTGTTTTCTAGTTTTGTTTAGCCGTGGGAAGATGGATGGATAATACTGATTTTATCATTTCAAACTTATTTTCATAATTTCATTGCTAGTAACTAGATTACCGGATAAGGTTTCATTTTAATTTTAACAGTTGGAAATGGGAACGCGAATCCAATTATTGAGAATGCGATCTGTGTTTTCTGCGGATAAGGTATTCTGTTCTTATCTAAATTAAGTTATTGAGGAAAGCAGTGGGAAAGGGAGCAAAAATTTATAGAATTAGTTCGCATACCACTGTTGTTGTAGTGGTTAAAATTATCGGTTGCTTGATGCAATCAATTTTCAAACCTAACCAATTATCAAAATTCTTGAGTTGTAATTTAATTTTAATCTATTATTTTCTAAGGTATATATTTAACGGTTTCAGTTCAATTATAAATGCTATTCGGAAGTTTCAATTTAACCTTTTGTGCCTATCTAATGCTATTTGGAAGTTTCAATTTAACCTTTTGTGCATATCTAATGCTACAAAATTGAAAGGAACTTTTTGAGAAAGGCAGAAACTATGGAAATATATGTTAGCTCATGTTGCTTGATATTCATGCAAACATATTTGTTTATTTGGATAACCAAATTACATACATGTTCTATTAGTGCTTAAGAATTCGTAATAGTAAAATAACTTAAGTTTGATATCCTTTGTAAGATCGACCAAAATTTAAAAGTCTATGTATTATATACTTTGATATCATGTAAAACGAAGCCTGATACAAGATTCAAGTTCATTTTCTTATTATTCCTTGGACTTAAAGGATTAATCTTATTTATGACAAATTTTGGTTTCTTTATAACTTTTCTGTTTTTATTTTTATAATAAAATTTGATTTTTTTTAAGCATTCGATTTTATTTAAAGACATACGATATTTAAGCGAACTACTTTGTATTTTTAAAGGGGAACGGCTATTTGGACACAATGTTAAACACAATTGGATGACTCATGATATCTAAACCGTTTGATCTTTTTGTCCTTACACGGAAGATGGAATTCAGGAGACAATTTAATGATGCAGATACTTTGTATCTACATTTTGTGTCTCAATAGACTTTTCTATTTTTAAAATAACTAGGATGGAACCCGTGCTTTCCACATGGCAATTGATGGTATTGAAACAACTATTGTTATATAGGATGTGCAAGTAGTTGAAGGCTATATTTCATATGATAGCATGTTAATGGTGGCCATATGTGATTTTTTTCTACCAAATATATACTGTTAAACCGATATTCATGTTAACACTGATCTAGTATGTAAAATATGCATTAATACACATGGCTCATGTAGGTCAGTAGGAATTAAGACATATTCTATATAGGTGAAAATGCAAACGAATATATGAACATGTTTGCAGAAGTCATTTTTTCAAGAATAATTAGACTATAGAAGTGGTAAAATTGGAGTAAGCATCACATTGGATGTTCTGGTTATTGCTTACTGCATACCTGTAGGTAATTGATGGATAAAGTAAAATATGATATCATTGAATAAAATGTGTTAGTTATAGCAAGTAACGTTGTAACAGTAGAGAATTTAGAATGTTATATACGGCCTTTGCTTGTGGTTCAGTAGTAGAATGTGTTGTCTAATGGAATTTGACTTTTATCATGACTTACGGAGGCCGCACTTCGATATCCTTTTACTTCTCGTTACAGTAGGTTTCACATACAGAATGTATATAATTCCATCAGTTTATAAGAAACCATTTTCGTATGGTTATCATAGGTAAGAATCATTGATGCTCACACCAGCCATGATAGGAAATGGTATAGTACAAGTTCTGATGTCATATGTTGTGGTAATATGATTGAAATGGACATGTTCATAGTTTTAATTTGTTACCTTTTTGTTTTTTGTGCACTGAACCCATGAGTGTGTTTTACTTCTTTTCTGTTCTCAGTTATGTTAGAAGTAGATTTCTGTTTGGATTGATCGTATTTCTATTGGGTCTGTCAAATGGGTTGGGGTGCGTCAAAATAGATTGGGCCGAGTTTGACCCAATTCATGTATGATCTTTTTTTTTATCTAGTTATGACCCAATCCATTTATAAATCAACCCATTTTATAAACAGATTACCCATTTAACACAATTAAAGATTTAAATTTAATTTGACTAATAAAAAACAAATAAATATAAAATATTTCTAAATCTAATTTTTATGTTTTTGAATTCCGATAAAAATTTAATCAAAATTCAAATATGGAGATGTGGTACCCTGTTATTTTCCAAGTACAACTGTCAGTTCTTTTGGAGAACTACAGTGTGTTTTCAAAATAAAGTATTCGAGTGTTATGTACTGTCCGTAATTTAAGTGGGATTTCATCGGTCGAAGTCTCGTTTGATTCCGAGTCGGTATGAAGAAGTTATTGCAGTCTGAACAAAAAAATTAACAACTTCTACGCTAGGCCAAGTTCAAATATGAGGATGCGGTGGTCTGTTATTTTCCAAGTACAACAGTCAGTTTTCTTGGAAAACTAAAGTGTATGTTTAAAATTCTTATTTTTCAAATTTATATTAAAATTTAAATGTTTTTAATAAATGGGCAAATGGTTCACCCACCCACTTATAACCCTTTTAAAAATAGGTCAACCCTATCCATAATTCATTCAATAAAATTTATAAATGAGTTTAATCAACCGATTTAAAAATATGATAAATGGATTGGGTCATATTTTGACAGGTCTATTTTTACAGTAAAGTCACACTAAAAATAGAAACCAGCAACAGTATTCTACGGTAGCGTGGTATAAATTGTGGACAGAGTGCATAGTCCATAATAAAATGGTTTTTAGTAAAAATGAGTTCTGATTCAAAACGCAGCGCAAAGTCAAACGGTGTACATTTTTATTTTCAATAATCTATGAATAAGTCCTTATTCGCAAAAGTAGTTGTATGTCTAAATGCTGGATGAAATAATATTCGTACTCTGATTTTTTTTCCTTAACCACGTCCCCTCTTAGATTCATGGCAAAAACTACAGAATTTTTCTCTAAAATACGTTTGATCTTTAATTCAATGAATATGTATTTTCTCAGTGAACATATCTACCTAAGCTTTGCATGTACTTTTGAAGACTAAATGCATCATTATATATACCTAGAACAACTTAATGCATCAAACTATCAAATCTTTAAGTTAAAACATATGATTGTTCAAGTTAATCTCTAGGTCGATTGTGAAACCTCAATTTTCCTAACTTACCCGTAACCTTTTTCGAACCCAAAAAAATTAATGGCCATTTCACCATCGTTGTATTTCTTACAAGTCCTTTTGCTTGGAGATCTAAAGTTATAAATAATTAGTATATATCATCATGCATTTATGACATAAACTGTAATAGATAAATAGATAGCGTGAATAAATAAATTAAATATTTTTTTAATCCATCTTAGTAGTCTTCCGATCTTAATTTTAATTAACATATTTTCATATCATATCTAGTATCAAACTGTAATAAATGATTTATATAGATAGTTTATGAAAATATTGAGCTTTCAAATCATACAAAATTGGTTTATATTTAGTTGTAGTTATTACAGTTCTACAACATTTAGTATTTAGTCCGCGGGTGCGGCGCAGTGGAAAAATTGCCTGGGTTATGGTAAAAAGACGCATGTTCGATTTATACCATGTGCTTCCCTATCCTATGTAAATTTAGCCGGAGGTACGAGGACTTGGGTTCTGGTAAAAAGACACAGATTCTCCTGGGTTTTTTTTTTTTAAAAAAAACCACTTGGTATTTACTTCATTCTCAATTATGTTAATACCTTTTAAACAACGGTTGATTTGACTAAGTTAACTTCATAATATGTGTGCTTAAAATCATTTATTTATTACTATGTATTATCCATGCAACTTTTTTCCTTATTGGTTGTTATTTTATCAACTTTAATATAATGAAACAACCGATTCATTATTTTCCATAATTAATCCTATTTTTAATAAGCGAGGATAAGTAGATAGTAAATAGCATTCTCCATTCAAAAATCTCTCCTTCTGTGGATGCGTACTTCTAAAATATAGATGTGCGAATAATTTCCCCTATGGCAGCTACTTCGCTGCCTACTAATAGTTATCCTACTCAATAGAAACCGATGGTTACAATTTTTAGCCAATCTTGTGCTAATTTTGACTCATTCACGATAGAACTTCAAGCCTTAGAACATAGTATTATGTAATAATATCCATTTACTCTTATTTTAAGAAGACAATAATGTCGACACATATCATCCCTATTTTGCAAAAAATGAACTTCATTCATTGTAACGTCCTAATCACTTCCATATTTAGAACAGCTATAAACATCCATATATTTGTGTTAATATACATATATACATACATATATGATACTTAAGTGAACTATTTTGAGTTTTGAAACTAATTTGAATTTATTACGTCCTTGGAATTGTATATTTTTGCGAGAAGAGTTTTCTCTGCCCTTTTTTACTTTTAGATGTCTCATAGAGTAACATGAGAGTTATCGCATGTTTTTAATTTCCTCACCTACAGATCATTGGGTCTTCGTTTTCATTTGACTTCCAAACTATTTAATGAACTGGACTCTGATGTTCAGTGTTATTAAATATCCTTAAGAATATTGTATAATACTAATATTGTTGGTTATTTTTCAGATGGGACTGTCCGGACAGCATTAGTTTTGGTTAGGAGATTTATTCCGAAGGCTATTGAAGAATTAAACGTGCAGGTTTTTTTTCATTTCGACACTTCATCATTTAAAATAATTCAATGCCTGGGTTACTTTGCTCTGGATATATATTTTTATAAAGGAACTTGAACTACAACTATTCTTTATTAGTTTCACTAATATACATGTAGCAAGTTACACTTAGCTATGAGATTGTTGTATCGTCACTACAAGAACGACACCCGATAGCGACCGCTTTTAGCCGTCGTCGGCCGTCGCTAGCCGACGCTAATAGCCGTCGCTATAATGGTCGTTGCCCAATGGTATAACGACGACTTTAGCAACGGCTCCGTCACATAAATAGCGACGGCTCGCGACGACAAATGTGTCACGTGGAAATTTTTTCAACGCCTAAATGTCGTCGTTAGTCGTAGCTCGTCGTCGCTAACCTGAACCATTTAGCCGTCGCTAATCTGAACCAGATAGCCGTCGCTAATCTGGATAAATTTCTGTGCACATACACAGCCCATATACACTTCAGCCAATCTGAACCAAACAACCGCTATACACTATATTCATCAAGTATAACCATCATATATCCATCATATAACATCACTATATATTCAAACAATATAAAATCCAACCAAATCTCATTTTCAAATCCAACCAAATCCATTAACCAGAATATGTACATAGTAAACCGAAATTTCTACATAATATCCCGACATAATATCCAACCAAATCTATCAACTAGAAGTCATCTAAATATGTACATAATATCCTTAAATATATATACACCATACCAACCAAAATGTGTATATACCAAACTATAAGCAAACAAACATACCTACTCCTCGCCATCGCTGCCGTCCTCTTCAGGCATCCTCCCATGCTGTTGCAAATAAGTCGCAATCCGCTCATCTAGCTGTTGCTCAAAGAAACTCTTTCTCCAATCATTTATTTCTTCCACTGTCGCCCTCAACTGAGCAATCTTCGCCTCTTGCTGCGACCTCCTGTATGCACTCTGCATTCTCATCGTCTGTAAAATAATTCATAATTATTTATATATTAGTGTGTGTGTATATATATATATATATATAATATTATTAAATTTATTTAACTATTCATATGCATGAGTAAATTTATATATTAGTACACGTCAAAATTTACCCCCACATTTTCATATCTATACCGTCGACTGGTCCGAGAAGGCGGGTCAATAATAGCATCCCAAATATGGTTCTCCTCCTCCAACGGAAGCTCTTCCCGATCAGTGGACTGTGCTACACGAGCCCGCTAAACAAACAATTGTTTTACACGATAAAAACCGAATTTCAAAATTTTGGAAATAAAATAAGACAAAATATTGTTATTAACAGTAAATTAATTACCATTACGGATTGTGATTTGTCATCCGTCCACTCGTACGAAACATTGCCCTCTTCGTCAGTTCTCTCCACGGCAAGCATGGCCTTGAACAGCTCGGCCATAGTGGACTCGCGGTTGTATCTCGCGGCCTGAAAATATATAAATATTATTGCTAATCTGATTATAAAATATTGTAATAAAATGTAAACACGGTTTATAAATTTAATTACCAGCTCTCTCTTATGCTCCTGAAAGGATTTGGAGCCATCACGGTGCAATGCAGGATTTTTATTCCTGTTTGCTCGGTTCCGCGCAGATAACTCCTACAAATTAAGATAAATTATCACGTATATATCTTGCGAGATTTATATTAGATTTAAATAACAAAGCAAACATATATTACTTACTCTTGCTGCCGGACTGTCCCAAAGCCGAAGAAAATCATTCCATACACCCTCACCCATCCAGTTCGGCTTTTTCCCTGAATTCTTAGCCATGGACAATGTATCCCTGTAATTTTTTCCCATTCGTTTGTTTCAGTGATTTGAAAAAACGTCCAAGCCATCAGGGTCGACGCGGACTGCAGCCTGTAAATTAAAATTATTTTAAGTTATATAGATTATATTAATTTACAACTGAAATTCAAACTACTACTTACAAGTAAATCCGCCTGTATGGCGTTCTTGACATGAGGAGGGATGTCGTCCCAGCGAAGCAACCAACCATCCATCCGGCTCTGAAAAGCTTTCCTCGAAACCTGTAAAATATAATCTGATGGCTCCACCTCAAAGCCACTGCAAAAGTTATGATATACATGTTTAGTGGATTTTAAAACTTATACTTTAAATAAAATTGATACTTACTCAGCACTTCTAGGAACGACTTTTGCAATCGGACGTAAGTCCGGTGCAGTGCCACTACCACCTGCACCGGGAGATGAGGATGGCGTGCCGCCACCACCTACACTCCGTCTCCTGCCAGACATATCTGCTATAGAAAAACAATATCATCAGAGAACAATTATAGAAATTCACTACTACATAGCATGTTTCAGTCACTTTCACAGAAACAATCACCGCAGGGGGAAACATGATTTCCGACGGCTGAAACCGTCGGCGGCCGTCGGAAAAAGCCGTCGGAAATGACGGCGTCGGGGAGCAGTACTTCCGACGGCTACCGACGGGGGCTGCCGTACAGATTACCGACGGCTTCCGACAACTTCCGGCGGTTTCCGACGGCTTCCGTCGCCCGTCGGAAACCGTCGGAAACCGCCGGAAATCTGAAGTTACAGACCGCCGGGAATCGTCGGTAGCCGACGGAAATTTCGACCTGTAAACCGTCGGGAGCCGTCGGAAATCTGCTGTTTTTTTTTTAAATCTGCTGCAAATAGAGCCTTCCAACCACATTTCTCTTCCAAACACTACAATATCAATACTGCACAATCCAATAAATAATAATCCAACCAAATATGCAAACCAATACTCCAAAATATTCAATAAACACAGAAATAAACAAAATTAGAATAAAAATAAAATACAAAATATACATAACATTCCAACATTAACAATAATCCTAACAATAACTGTTCTATCAATCATGCATATCCTGATACAGCTACAGAACCAAGTGTATTATACATAATTATACATATCAACAATTAATTGTTCCATCTACCAAATCATTCTAAGCTAAAACAAAACATACCTGCACGAACGAATCAGAAAGCAATGAATCAATCTGCTCCAGATTCAGAGCCAGCCGATGAAGGGAAGCGGCCACCAAACTGCTGCATGTACTCAAATAACTGTGCCGTCTGCATGGCCTGTTGACGGTTCTGCTCCTCCAACTGCTGAACTCTAGTCTGCAATTCTTCTATACGTGCTAGCTCGCTCTGAGGTCTACTCCGCCGTCCCCTACTCTGACTACTGGACTGCAATAATTGAAAAATAAATAAAATCAAAGTTTATTGTTTTGAAAAGGTAAAAATATCATATTTTAAGTATTTTAAGAAAAAGTAAATTATTTACCGCTAAATTGCCAAATCCGTATCGTCGACCATGCTCTGGTGGACTCATAACGGACTCAAAAATAACGTCCTCTTCATTGGTCGTCAGCTGCTCTCGACCCGTATCAGAAAGGAGTTTCTGTCGCTGCTCTATAAACATATCCTGCATTGACAAATTAATAATATCATATCTTATTTCATAATAATTTGACAACTAAAACAATTACTAATGCTGAATAAAATGAAATATGCTTACATGGCTTTTACTGGATTTATCGTCCTGCCATGTGTACGAAACAGTCCCGTCTGGATTAACATGCTCGACGGCATGCGTACGGGTGAACACGTCCATATAGCTAACAGGACCATGTGCCTCGGCTTCCTGAAGTTGATTGTTACATACAATTATTATACATTAAAAATCATATAGCATAAACTATTTACATTTATTATTCAGTAAATTTACCAAGTCCCGCCGATACTGCTGAAACGACTTCGATCCTCCGCGATGAGTGACGGGATTCTTATTTCTATTTGCAGAGTTTCTATCCGACTCTGCCTGTACATTAAAAATTTGATATATTATTTTCCAATCACGTTAAATTAATAATTCAAAAAAAATAAGTATACTTGCCTTCGCCTCGTCCGTCTCCCAGTAGCTCAACCAAGCTTGCCACACGCTCTCTCCATCCACCGTGGTCTCTTTCCGGATTTCTTAACCTCAGATATCGTGTCCCTGTAGTTCTTTCGCATCTTCCTCATCCAGTATGCTCGTGCCAGCTGCATATCATCTGTCTGGATGTCTATCTCAGCCTGTGTTAAAAAAAGATTACACTTTAAACGATAAACGGTAGAAAAACGACAAAAACGAATTAAAAATGGAAAACATAAAAATTACACATACTAGAATATCCTGCCATATGCACTCTATGATGTGTGGAGGGATGATATCCCACTTCGGCCAGCACGCACTCATCCTACTACGATATGCTGCTCTGGAGACGTCCAGCACTACCTTAGTGGGTAGTAGCTCGAACCCCCTATTTTTAAGTACGATACAGATAAGTACGTACGTATAGTATAGAAAAAATAAGATGATGAATAAAATTTAATTTTTACCCATCTGCTTTGGAGACTAACGATACAACTGGACGCTGTGGCGCTTGCGATGGGCCACTGCCATCGCCTCCTGAAGAACGGGAAGAGCCCCTCCCTCTATGTGACATAATGATAAACCTGTGACGTTTACACATCATTATATAAGAGAATAAAAACATGATAATGAAATATATTTCATATGAAAATGACATCAACGGTATAAATTGCTTAGTTATAATGACTGAAATGGAAATAGAAATGTAAGTTTGTTATACCTGATTCATAATGGGTGTACTCTTCCTACGATAAGTTTTTCTTGTCTCCTCTGAAGGGATGATTTACATGGAGAAAATATCGATGACAGTCAAACGGTGATATTTTTTTACCATGAGGTAAAGAAAACGCTCGTGTTTCATCCATGCAATATGGACATGCTAGACGACCGGCAATACTCCATCCCGAAAGCATTGCATAGGCAGGAAAATCACTTATAGTCCACAACAAAGAAGCAAACATACGAAAATTTTTCTTCTTTGACACATCGTATGTTTCTACTCCTTCGTTCCATAGTATTTTTAACTCCTCAATCAACGGTTGTAAATATACATCGATTCCTTGTGTCGGATCGTCGGGGCCAGGAACGACAACAGTAAGAAACATATATTGCGTTTTCATGCACATCCATGGAGGTAATTATACGGTGTGACGATAATGGGCCAGGATGAATATTTAGAACCAAATTGAGAAAATGGAGAAAAACCGTCTGTACATAATCCTAATCTAACATTTCGACTCTCCGCTGCAAAATTTGGATACGTTTTATCGAAATGCTTCCATGCTTCTCCATCGGCCGGATGTGTCAACGTACCCTCTTCCTCCGTTCTCACGCCATGCCACCTCATATTAGACGCAGTTATAGAAGATGCATATAATCTTTGAAGTCTTAGAGTTATGGGTAAGTAGTGCATACGCTTGTACGGAACTTCCTTACCCTTCTTTTTTCTTGGTTTGTATCTCTCCTGGTTACAAACTTTACAATTTCTAAGGTTTGCGTCTTCTTTCCAAAATAACATGCATCCTTTTAAACATGTATCTACTTTCTGATACGGTAAACCAAAAGCCGACATAAGTTTTTTAACTTCATAGTGATTTTCACACATTAGATTATCGGGCGACATATGTCTTTTTGCAGCTTGTACAACAGCCGTAAACCCAGCTTCAGTGATGTTGTATTTTGACTTCATCGCAATGTATTCTGCGATTACTGACTGCTGCGTGCCGCTTTTACAACCATCCCAAATAGGTTTCTTAACTGCATCTAGTAAATCATAAATTTTCTTAGCTTCAATATTTGGTTCTTCAACATTTCCATCATCGTCGTCAACTTCAACCATAGGAAACATTGATCGTGCTGCATCTTCGACCATATTTTCTATACGGGTCGTTGAAACTATTTCGTTAACGACACTTTCAGACTTTACAGAAGTATTTGCTACAACTTCTCCATGCCGATCCCAAACATAATATTCGGGTGTGAAACCATGTTGGCACAAATGAACTTTCACAATATCTGGTAACAAAAACTTCAAATGTCTACACCTACTACACGGACAACGAATTTCTGGATCGTTTCCGTTATTACTTAAGGCGAATTCAACAAACACGTTTATACCATTATAAAAATCTTCTTTTATTGAGCCCCTCAGTCTTTTTCTTTGGTACATCCATCTCCTTCGATCAACAAAATAATCAATCATTTTTCCTATTTGACAAAATGAGAAGTTCAAAATTTAATATTTATTTTGAAGAATACATATTCGAAAAAGATTATTTTCATGTTCGTATAATATTTTGAATTTAAAGAACAACTTCACAAATTTAAAAATATTTTCAAATAGGGCACATTTCATTTTTTAACGTAACGATTTAAATATATATATAATTTTTTTTTCATTGATCAGGCATCCTACTTCCCATTACAAACACAGTAAGCATTTACATTTCGTATATTACTTCGTCTCAAACGATTCAACAAAATTTCGGCAGCATTTCCCTTTTGTTCCCTGCATTGTACACAAATGCGTGTACGCAGGAAACAAAAAAGAAAAGTTAGGCCGAAATTTTATGAACCGTTTGAGACGAAGTAGTATACAAAATGTAAATTCTTACTGTGTTCATAACTTGTCCAATACAGGGACAAATCCAACAAACATTGTACCGGATGAATATAAATGGTCGTTTTTCGAAAAAAACGACTATTTATACAACGATCATGTACAACACTCGTCAGACGGAACCAAAAGCTCTCTAAGGGTCATTTGTCAGTTACATGCATGCATTTTACGTAAAAATACAGTTTTACTCACTGTTCACATTTACAAAAATATATATTATTTTACACAGTTATTCGACGTATTACGCATCAACTTAAGGCTGCTTTAACATTTTTATCATTTTTCAATACACACAATTGTAATTTAGGGTAATGCATTTTTTTTGTTTCATAAGTAAATATGTGCACAATATAATACTCGTAGTTCATTCAATCATTTTATCTTATTCCAAATAACGTATACAATCGCCAAATCAAGACATACACAACAATTTACATATACATGAACAACCCCAAATTATAGGTGTTTTTCACAATTTCACGATAAAAGATGAAATCGGTATAACATGTGATGCTATAAATCACTATTACGCTATTGGAAACAATTGCAATCGCTAATTCGCCCTAATTTACCAATTCATGCAAATCTAGAAATAGGGTAAAAATTGAATTTTTTACAAAAATAAGAGATTATACCTGAGATGAAAAGTAATGGAGTTTGATTAGGCAGCCGTGGAGGATCCGGAAGCTCGAAATCAAGGATTGGAAGCTTGAAGAGGGAAAATGGGGGATTTTGGAAATAATTTTCGTATGGTTTGGGGAAGAAGAATAGCTCTCGGCCGAAGGTATAATCGCAGTTTTCCGACGGCTTCCGACGGCCGCGGACGGCCCGTCGGAAGCCGTCTGAAAAAGGCCGTCGGTAGCCGTCGGTCTATGCTGTCGGAATTGAAACTTTTTCTAGTAGTGAATTATAAAATTTTACTAGTACAAAATATAGATAAAAATTATATAAATAATCATCACAGAACCATAATAGAAATTCAATACTACATAACATGTTTCAAGCACTTTCACATAACAATTATAAAAATTTACTAGTACAAAACATGGATAAAAATTAACTAAATGATCATCACAGAACAATTACGGAAATTTACTATTACATCGCATGTTTCAATCACTATCACATAACAATTATATCAATAACGATCAGTCTTCATCGTTTTCTGATTCAGATTCAGTCTCGTATTCTATCTCATTTTCTTCGGTACTTTCGAATGCATCAAATAGGACGTTCGATTCATCATTCAAAGGCCCTACATCAATATCATTAGTTATTATTATTTCTGTATTTGATTCAAGATCGGCTTGATATGTTGCTTCATCTGGAATATTATTTCCATCTAACGTAAACCTTGGTTTCGTTTTGAAAACAACTAATCAATCCGCTTTATCTCTTTTCAAAGATGGATACGAAGCAAAATAAAATTCAAAATATGAACTTCACTTTATTTTTTTTAATTTTTGGTTTTCGTTTTGAAAACAGCGGACCAATCCACTTTATCTCTTTAGACAATTTAAATCATTAATTTTCAACCATTCTGCATTGTAAAAAGTTCATCGTTCTAGAAAATTCAAAATATGAACTTCACTTTATTTTTTTAATTTTTGGTATTTTGGTATTCACTTCGGTGGGTCAGTCATCCTACTTTTCATTACAAACACAATAATGTAATTACATTTTATAAATCATTTCAGATTAAACGGTTCAACAAAATTTCGGCAGCACTTTCCTTATGTTCCTTGTATCGTACACAAATGCGTGTACACATGGAACGTAAAGGAAGTGCTGTCGAAATTTTGTAACCGTTTAAAATGAAATGATTTATAATATGTAATTACTTTATTGTGTTTGTAATGAAATATAATATTTAATATAATATTTATAATATGTAATTTAAGTTTATACTATAATCCAAGTAAATGTACATATTTTACATTAAAAAAACATAATTTTGTAAAGCACTTCATAGTGAAATTATTGGGCTAAATGAATTATAGATAAATTTATTGTTATTGTTTATGTGTATACTTCATGTTATGTGACTTATATAACTTTACTTCAATGAAAAATATCAATGTACCATTTTTGTTAATTCGTTGAATATTACACATTTAAATTTTCATATTTTCATAATTTAGCACATGAATTAACAAATATTAGTTAATTAGATTTATCTAATTTATTTAAATCAAGTTTACGTAAATTAACCTAAATACATGATGTTGAATATGAAACATTTGGAGGTAAATGGTTGAAAATAATTGCTAAAAATTTAAAATTTGCGTATCGGAAAGTGAAATGATGGAAGGGAATTAGTAAAATAAGTATAAAAATATAATTCAGAGATTATTGAAAATAAAGTATGAAAAAAGAGGAATAAGAAGAAGAGGGAAAACCGAACAAATTTGTTTATTGTCCAACCATTCAATTGAAATTCAGATACTAACTAAAATTAAATAATCTTTTTTATTATGTTTGAAGTATGAAGTTGTAGGGTCCATGTCTGAAATTGGTACATGTCTAGAATACATAAAATACCCCCGCTTGTCAGATAAAGGTGAGCTTCCACTTACAAATACGACTGCTTATTGGATGGAGACGAGGTTGCGGTTATTCCTCGGTTTGCCATGTCTGGCCCATGAGCGATGTGTAGAACAAAGTGAGTAAACAAGTTCCACTAAACCTTGAGTACGCAGATATGCATTTATTACTATAACAGCAGCGTGCCATAGATTTCTTCTGAGAACTCTTAACAACATTCGATTGAAGAAAAAAGCAAGCAAAACGTGTAGAACAAAAAGCGAGCGAGCGGAACGTGAAGAATAAATTATGACTCGATTATAATTTGTCGAATAGCGCACGCGGTAAACGTCGGGGCCCTACCTGAGCAATTGCAAAGTCTGCAATCGACTGTGATCTAATTGGATTTGTCTGATGAGGTTGCTGCGTTGGAAACCTTTTGTTCTCTTTGTATTATTATAGTCAATCATAGTGCACTGCAGCCGACGTCCGCTATGTCTATTCTAAAATCTCACCTTTTCTTTTTTGTTATTTACATTAAACACGTGAAGAACGGTCGTTCAAACATTGCGGCATTTTTTAAAAGTAAATTTGTGTATATAAATAATAATAACTTTGTGCCTATCTATTTTTTGAAAACTATTTTATGGTCAATTCCTTCGCTTTATGCATACGCTGCGCTTATGTTTAAGAAACGCCACACTCCATCGTGCTATAAATAAACTCTGTCTTTTGTAATTTTATGTCGTGTTTCGAATTATCTAATCCTTTTTTGCGCTTCCATATCTGATTCAGCATGTGCAGCTTCCAGGAGGTGTAAGCTTTTGTTTCAAATTTTGTAAGCTGAGAAATAAAGATTATTTTTTAAAAGCGTTATATCTGCGTGTTACGTAGAAACGTGTTGATTTTGCAACAACGACTGTTGTGTTCGCTCTATAAAAGCTCAACGAATTCGAACGTACTTGTCTCCTGATCGAATTAATCTACCTGAGGTTAAAGACTTTCTTCAAATCAAAATTGAGTTGATGAAGTCCAGTTTCACTTATTTACAATACTATGACAACAAGGTTAACTTAATTGGTCCATAATTTAACCACGGTTTTCTGAAAACCAAATCGTAAGTTGGATTGTTACAATCCACGGTTTAGAGTTTCAAACGTCCAACCGATCGAACGTTGAAACCATGCACATTTTTTTTCCTCTAATTTAATTTATGTATTTTAAATAATCACCACCACATGTTGTGTAAAAAGAAAGTGATTTATAACAACGTTTACGTATTCATAAAAGCAATTAGTTAAATGAAAATACCATGAACATACCACTTATCGCTTTGTTACAAACAATTCCCTTGTATTTTTGGCTTCACCCTACATAATTCAAAATATATTATTTATGTAATTTTCATTAATTTTAGTTAAAAATTAAATAATAATATGTCAAAAAATATTTAAAATTGCAGGGACTTAAAAGAAACATATGTGACTATGATAAAATAAATAACATTAGTTTAACAGTTAAAGAGACGTGTTAAAAACATTTTTGTTGGTTTCATGATGTATGATTTTTTAAACATATACTAGACAATCCTTCATAGCAGTAGTTTGAATATAGGATTCCATCGTTAAATTTACTAAAGATTTCAAGAAGTAAGTTTTATGTTCACATTTTTTTATAGTTGAAAAATGTTGCATTTTTTGGAAATGTACAAGATCCATTCAACTTTCGTGCGGAGATTTTGAATTTTAAATTTAGTAGTCAATTTTACAACTATAAAACTTGGCACTTTAATTTTTTTATTTTAATCTACTTTTCTAAAAATACATAACGTATTCTCTGAGCCGAGAGGGTTATCACAAATTACACAACAATAAAAGTTAACTGTACATTCGTCACAAATTTGCGAAAGTGGAATCCAAAAACGAATTTTTGTTCAACATTCGTGTCTTTGGCTCAACAGTTTCCATCCATTTAATAATAGTAAACCGTAAATGACTTCTTTTTGTTCTTTTTATCAGCGGTTACCTGTCCATCGATTTCATCCTTAAAGAACCAACAGCTGCATATTAACTTCCTGTAGATTTGATTAGCTGGATGCAAGTTAGACAAAAACCTCCATGTCCCCGTGAAATCAAGGTGCAACATTATGTGTACAACTTTCTCAATTATAAACTACCTTTTTGTAAATATACCTTTGTAGTACCAAAGGATGCCATTTACACTGTGCCTTCTAGAAGGTCCAGTGAATGTGAGGGATTGCACCAGTAACGGCCAGCATAATAGTTCAGTTTCAACATAAAAAAAGCAGCCACCACATACATACATTGTATAGGATAAACTTCAACTGTTCCCTGATTTAACTCTACTCCACATTTTCATTTTTAAATCGCGGACTCTTATGGAATTCCAAAAAGAATTACGAGGTTTCTTTTTTATCGGCTTGGTAAATCGTCAGTCCGGTTAAACCGGGTCTAAATTTTATTTTTTCCTAATTTCATGCCAGCCTAATTTGGAAATTGAAATAAATAGATTAATACATTCTCCGTTTACACCCAAGAGTGTTATTCAGACTAAAAAGCAAACTTATTGTTTTCGAGATTAAATTTTTTTACAATTTCTTCTTTGTGCCTATGTTATTTATTAGCAAATCTATAAAATGATTTGCAATATTTACCCAGGCTGCTATATTAACAAATGATACATGGGCTTCATTCAGCCAATAATTGGTCTTGCAACCTTCCGCCCCAAACAAAACAACATGCTTCCCTCCATAAGAATCCACTTCATTCTGCCTCTCTTCCAACCGCCCTTTCCTTATCTACAAAAATGGAGATAGAAACAAATAAAAGAAATTCCGTTTTTTTTCTTTAAAATTCCGGTTAAATCAAACATTTCCTCCTTTATTCCTCCGCATATCTCTTCCCACACTTACTCTTAGCTGCTCAGGTTCTTCCATTTTAAGCAATCACTTACTTTTCTCTCCGAACGCCACAGAAAATAATAAGTTATTATAAATAGTATTATTCAAATAATATTATAAATAGTATTATTACCAAATATACTACACATGCATCGGTACGTACATACGTACGTGCATACCTGCTTCGAGATATTTGAATGCATTACAAAATATGAACTGTCATCACTCGGAAACTATTAAGCATCTTATGTCTGTTAGGTCTCCTGTTCCTAACCATAAAGTACCTCCAGTTTTAGTGATAGTTAAGCAAAGCATAATCCTGTGTAATGCAAATATCGATTGAATCAACCTCTTGATTTTGGAAAAGGAATAAGGCAGCAATTGGATCAAACACCCCAAAGGTTGACCTTTAAAAATGTGAAGAACAGTATATCACATTAGTTATCAACCATGCTGTGCAGAAATAATAATCTGTATTTGAAGTCTCAATATTATTGTTAAGTGATCATCTGGGCTAAAATAAAATAAAATACAACAATCAAACATTTATATTCTTACGTTTTTGCACTTATCTATTCATAAGTGTGTGTGCACGTGGGTATTTTAAGAATTTCCAGAATGCAATCTGTTTACTTCGTACGTATGCTTTATTTTGAATAAAAAACAACAAAATTTATGCTAATACTTGTAATATTGCTTGCATATATTGTTGAAGTAGCATTATGTTTTGAATATTGTGTAGGTATAGGATGTTATTTAAATTAGAAATCTAAGAACTATTAAAATTAGATATCTGTGAAACTCAAAAATTTACTATATTTATGCAGTTCCTACACTACAAGAACGACACCAGATAGCGACGGCTTTTAACCGTCGCTAGCCGACGCTAAAAGCCGTCGCTATATTGGTCATCGTCCAATAGTATAGCGACGGCTTTAACGACTGCTCCGTCACATAAATAGCGACGGCTCGCGACTGCAAATGTACCATGTGAAATTTTTTTCAATGTCTAAATGACGTCGCTAACCGTAACTAGCCGTCGCTAAACTGAACCAATTGGCCATCGCTAAACTGAACCAGATAGCCGTCGCTAACCTGTGTAAATTTCTGTACACCTGCACAGCCCATATACACTTCAATCAATCTGAACCAAACAACCGCTATACACTATATTCATCAACTATAACCATCATATATCCATCATATAACATCACTATACATTCAAACAATATAAAATCCAACCAAATCTCATTTTCAAATCCAACCAAATCCATTAACCAGAATGTGTACATAGTAAACCGAAATTTCTACATAATATCCCGACATATATATACATAATATCCAACCAAATCCATGAACTAGAAGTCATCAAAATATATACATAATATCCTGAAATATATATACACCAAACCAACCAAAATGTGTATATACCAAACTATAAGCAAACAAACATACCTACTCCTCGCCATCGCTGCCGTCCTCTCCAGGCATCCTCCCATGCTGCTGCAAATAAGCCGCAATCCGCTCATCCAGCTGTTGCTCAAAGAAACTCTTCCTCTAATCATTTATTTCTTCCACCGTCGCCCTCAACTGAGCAATCTCCGCCTCTTGCTGCGACCTCCTGTATGCACTCTGCATTCTCATCGCCTGTAAAATAATTCATAATTATTTATATATTAGTGTGTGTATATATATAATATTATTAAAATTATTTAACTATTCATATGCATAAGTAAATTTATATATTAGTACATGTCAAAATTTACCTCCACATTACCATAGCTATACCGTCGACTGGTCCGAGAAGGCGGGTCAATAATAGCATCCCAAATATGGTTCTACTCCTCTAACGTAAGCTCTTCACGACCAGTGGACTGTGCTACACGAGCCCGCTCTGCTTCGTACCTTTCCTGCGATTACAAACAATTGTTTTACACGATAAAAACGAATTTCAAAATTTTGAAAATAAAATAAGACAAAATATTGTTATTAACAGTATATTAATTTATCATTACGGATTGTGATTTGTCATCCATCCACTCGTACGAAACATTGCCCTCTTCGTCAGTCCTCTCCACAGCATGCGTGGCCTTGAACAGCTCGACCATAGTGGGCTCGCGGTTATATCTCGCGGCCTGAAAATATATAAATATTATTGCTAATCTGATTATAAAATATTGTAATAAAATGTAAACACGGTTTATAAATTTAATTAACATCTCTCTCTTGTGCTCCTGAAAGGATTTGGAGCCACTACGGTGCAATGCAGGATTTTTATTCCTGTTTGCCCGGTTCCGCGTAGATAACTCCTACAAATTAAGATAAATTATCACGTATATATCTTGCGAGATTTATATTAGACTTAAATAACAAAGAAAACATATTTTACTTACTTTTACCGCCGGACTGTTCCAAAGCTGAAGAAATTCATTCCATACACCCTCACCCATCCAGTTCGGCTTTTTCCCTGCATTCTTAGCCTTGGACAATGTATCCCTGTAATTTTTCCTCATTCGTTTGTTCCAGTGATTTAAAAAAATGTCCAAGTCATCAGGGTCAACGCGGACTGCAACCTATAAATTAAAATTATTTTAAGTTATATAGATTATATTAATTTACAACTGAAATTCAAACTACTTTTTACAAGTAAATCCGCCTGTATAGCGTTCTTGACATGAGGGGGGATGTCGTCCCAGCGAGGCCAACAACCATCCATCCGGCTCTGAAATGCCTTTCTCGAAACCTGTAAAACATAATTTGATGGTTCCACCTCAAAGCCACTGCAAAAGTTATACTGTAACGACCCGCCTTTTTGGACAGTTTAAACCGACGATCAAATACACATGTCGATTCCAAACTATTCAAAAGGGCAGATAGTTATTGGGGTAAATAAGAAAAGAAAAGAAAGAGGAATAAAGGAAATGAAATAACACAGAATCTCCCAGCGGAACGATAAAATATAATAGTCAAATAAACAGTTCATGAAGCTGTTTACTATACTTTGACAATTATTTACACAACATTTATCAGAGTTATACATATACAACAGAACAAATAAAATAATGCAGCAGATAGCATGATGCAAGGGTAATAATAGTAATAGTATACCAAATCTTCGTCTTCATCTTGCAGAATAGATCTTCAAAAATCTGAAAAACTCAGGACTGACCCGAGCATAATGAAAAGACAAAACACTCGAGTCAGGACTAAAATATCCTTATGAAAGTTAAATCGATCGTAAATAAATATGAGTGTAACGGCGTCAGATATGTTTACGGGGTTTGACATCTCATATCCAGTGTCAACGTGCCTGCAATAACTCAAGAGATGTTACGGGATTTTCCATCTCTTAAGGACCCGTTAAACTATCTACTATGTAGTAATGTACGCTAAGCAGATAATGCCTATCAGTAATATAAAGTATCAAAATAGCGTTAAGGCGTTACCATAATCCCCCTTAACACGTTTTATAATGCCATAGTCTATACAGCACCGTAAGCCCCACCGTAAACCGTAAACCAAATTGAGAAAATGGAGAAAAACCGTCCGTACATAATCATAATCTAACATTTCGACTCTCCGCTGCAAAATTTGGATACGTTTATCAAAATGCTTCAATGCTTCTCCATCGGCCGGATGTGTCAACGTACCCTCTTTCTCCGTTCTCACGCTATGTCACCTCATATTAGACGCAGTTACAGAAGATGCATATAATCTTTGAAGTCTTGGAGTTATGAGTAAGTAGTGCATACGTTTGTACGGAACTTCCTTACCCTTCTTTTTTCTTGGTTTGTATCTCTCCTGGTTACAAACTAGTAAGTAGTGCATACGTTTGCGTCTTCTTTCCAAAACAACATGCATCCTTTTAAACATGTATTTACTTTCTGATACGGTAAACCAAAAGCCGACATAAGTTTTTTTAACTTCGTAGTGATTTTCACACATTAGATTATCGGGCGGCATATGTCTTTTTGCAGCTTGTACAACAGCCGTAAACTCAGCTTCAGTGATGTTGTATTTTGACTTTATCGCAATGTATTCTGCGATTACTGACAGCTGCGTACCGCTTTTACAACCATCCCAAATAGGTTTCTTAACTGCATCTAGTAAATCATAAATTTTCTTAGCTTCAATATTTGGTTCTTCAACATTTCCATCATCGTCGTCAACTTCAACCATAGGAAACATTGATCGTGCTGCATCTTCGACCATATTTTCTATACGGGTCGTTGAAACTATTTCGTTAACGACACTTTCAGACTTTACAGAAGTATTTGCTACAACTTTTACATGCCGATCCCAAACATAATATTCGGGTGTGAAACCGTGTTGGCACAAATGAACTTTCACAATATCTGGTAACAAAAACTTCAAATGTCTACACCTACTACACGGACAACGAATTTCTGGATCGTTTCCGTTATTACTTAAGGCGAATTCAACAAACACGTTTATACCATTATAAAAATCTTCTTTTATTGAGCCTCTCAGTCTTTTTCTTTGGTACATCCATCTCTTTCGATCAACAAAATAATCAATCATTTTTTCTATTTGACAAAATGAGAAGTTCAAAATTTAATATTTATTTTGGAGAATACATATTCGAAAAAGATTATTTTCATGTTCGTATAATATTTTGAATTTAAAGAACAACTTCACAAATTTAAAAATATTTTCAAATAGGGCACATTTTATTTTTTAACGTAACGATTTAAATATATATATAATTTTTTTTTCATTGGTCAGGCATCCTACTTCCCATTACAAACACAGTAAGCATTTACATTTCGTATATTACTTCGTCTCAAACGATTCAACAAAATTTCGGCAGTATTTCCCTTTTGTTCCCTGCATTGTACACAAATGCGTGTACGCAGGAAACAAAAAAGAAAAGTTAGGCCGAAATTTTATGAACCGTTTGAGACGAAGTAGTATACAAAATGTAAATTCTTACTGTGTTCATAACTTGTCCAATACAGGGACAAATCCAACAAACATTGTACCAGATGAATATAAATGGTCGTTTTTCGAAAAAAACGACGATTTATACAACGATCATGTACAACACTCGTCAGACGGAGCCAAAAGCTCTCTAAGGGTCATTTGTCAGTTACATGCATGCATTTTACGAAAAAATACAGTTTTACTCACTGTTCACATTCAGAAAAATATATATTATTTAACACAGTTATTCGACGTATTACGCATCAACTTAAGGCTGTTTTAACATTTTTATCATTTTTCAATACACACAATTGTAATTTAGAGTAATGCATTTTTTTTGTTTCATAAGTAAATATGTGCACAATATAATACTCCTAGTTCATTCAATCATTTTATCTTATTCCAAATAACGTATACAATCGCCGAATCAAGACATACACAACAATTTACATATACACGAACAACCCCAAATTATTGGTGTTTTTCACAATTTCACGATAAAAGATGAAATCGGTATAACATGTGATGCTATAAACCACTATTACGCTATTGGAAACAATTGCAATCGCTAATTCGCCCTAATTTACCAATTCATGCAAATCTAGAAATAGGGTAAAAACTGAATTTTTTACAAAAATAAGAGATTATACCTGAGATAAAGAGTAATGAGTTTGATTAGGCAGCCGTGGAGGATCCGGAAGCTCGAAATCAAGGATTGGAAGCTTGAAGAGGGAAAATGGGGGATTTTGGAAATAATTTTCGTATGGTTTGGGGAAGAAGAATAGCTCTCGGCTGAAGGTATAATCGCAGTTTTCCGACGGCTTCCGACGGCCGCCGACGGCCCGTCGGAAGCCGTCGGAAAAAGACCGTCGGTAGCCGTCGGTCTATGCTGTCGGAATTGAAGCCTTTTCTAGTAGTGAATTATAAAATTTTACTAGTACAAAACATAGATAAAAATTATATAAATAATCATCACAGAACCATAATAGAAATTCAATACTACATAGCATGTTTCAATCACTTTCACATAACAATTATAAAAATTTACTAGTATAAAACATGGATAAAAATTAAATAAATGATCATCACTGAACAATTACGGAAATTTACTATTACATCGCATGTTTCAATCACTATCACATAACAATTATATCAATAACGATCAGTCTTCATCGTTTTCTGATTCAGATTCAGTCTCGTATTCTATCTCATTTTCTTCGGTACTTTCGAATGCATCAAATAGGACGTTCGATTCATCATTCAAAGGCCCTACATCAATATCATTAGTTATTATTATTTCTGTATTTGATTCAAGATCGGCTTGATATGTTGCTTCATCTGGAATATTATTTCCATCTAACGTAAACCTTGGTTTCGTTTTGAAAACAACTAATCAATCCGCTTTTTCTCTTTTCAAAGATGGATACGAAGCAAAATAAAATTCAAAATATGAACTTCACTTTATTTTTTTTAATTTTTGGTTTTCGTTTTGAAAACAGCGGACCAATCCACTTTATCTCTTTAGACAATTTAAATCATTAATTTTCAACCATTCTGCATTGTAAAAAGTTCATCGTTCTAGAAAATTCAAAATATGAACTTCACTTTATTTTTTTAATTTTTGGTATTTTGGTATTCACTTCGGTGGGTCAGTCATCCTACTTTTCATTACAAACACAATAATGTAATTACATTTTATAAATCATTTCAGATTAAACGGTTCAACAAAATTTCGGCAGCACTTTCCTTATGTTCCTTGTATCGTACACAAATGCGTGTACACATGGAACGTAAAGGAAGTGCTGTCGAAATTTTGTAACCGTTTAAAATGAAATGATTTATAATATGTAATTACTTTATTGTGTTTGTAATGAAATATAATATTTAATATAATATTTATAATATGTAATTTAAGTTTATACTATAATCCAAGTAAATGTACATATTTTACATTAAAAAAACATAATTTTGTAAAGCACTTCATAGTGAAATTATTGGGCTAAATGAATTATAGATAAATTTATTGCTATTGTTTATGTGTATACTTCATGTTATGTGACTTATATAACTTTACTTCAATGAAAAATATCAATGTACCATTTTTGTTAATTCGTTGAATATTACACATTTAAATTTTCATATTTTCATAATTTAGCACATGAATTAACAAATATTAGTTAATTAGATTTATCTAATTTATTTAAATCAAGTTTACGTAAATTAACCTAAATACATGATGTTGAATATGAAACATTTGGAGGTAAATGGTTGAAAATAATTGCTAAAAATTTAAAATTTGCGTATCGGAAAGTGAAATGATGGAAGGGAATTAGTAAAATAAGTATAAAAATATAATTCAGAGATTATTGAAAATAAAGTATGAAAAAAGAGGAATAAGAAGAAGAGGGAAAACCGAACAAATTTGTTTATTGTCCAACCATTCAATTGAAATTCAGATACTAACTAAAATTAAATAATCTTTTTTATTATGTTTGAAGTATGAAGTTGTAGGGTCCATGTCTGAAATTGGTACATGTCTAGAATACATAAAATACCCCCGCTTGTCAGATAAAGGTGAGCTTCCACTTACAAATACGACTGCTTATTGGATGGAGACGAGGTTGCGGTTATTCCTCGGTTTGCCATGTCTGGCCCATGAGCGATGTGTAGAACAAAGTGAGTAAACAAGTTCCACTAAACCTTGAGTACGCAGATATGCATTTATTACTATAACAGCAGCGTGCCATAGATTTCTTCTGAGAACTCTTAACAACATTCGATTGAAGAAAAAAGCAAGCAAAACGTGTAGAACAAAAAGCGAGCGAGCGGAACGTGAAGAATAAATTATGACTCGATTATAATTTGTCGAATAGCGCACGCGGTAAACGTCGGGGCCCTACCTGAGCAATTGCAAAGTCTGCAATCGACTGTGATCTAATTGGATTTGTCTGATGAGGTTGCTGCGTTGGAAACCTTTTGTTCTCTTTGTATTATTATAGTCAATCATAGTGCACTGCAGCCGACGTCCGCTATGTCTATTCTAAAATCTCACCTTTTCTTTTTTGTTATTTACATTAAACACGTGAAGAACGGTCGTTCAAACATTGCGGCATTTTTTAAAAGTAAATTTGTGTACATAAATAATAATAACTTTGTGCCTATCTATTTTTTGAAAACTATTTTATGGTCAATTCCTTCGCTTTATGCATATGCTGCGCTTATGTTTAAGAAACGCCACACTCCATCGTGCTATAAATAAACTCTGTCTTTTGTAATTTTATGTCGTGTTTCGAATTATCTAATCCTTTTTTGCGCTTCCATATCTGATTCAGCATGTGCAGCTTCCAGGAGGTGTAAGCTTTTGTTTCAAATTTTGTAAGCTGAGAAATAAAGATTATTTTTTAAAAGCGTTATATCTGCGTGTTACGTAGAAACGTGTTGATTTTGCAACAACGACAGTTGTGTTTGCTCTATAAAAGCTCAACGAATTCGAACGTACTTGTCTCCTGATCGAATTAATCTACCTGAGGTTAAAGACTTTCTTCAAATCAAATTGAGTTGATGAAGTCCAGTTTCAATACTATGACAACAAGGTTGACTTAAATGGTCCATAATTTAACCACGGTTTTCTGAAAACCAAATCGTAAGTTGGATTGTTACGATCCACGGTTTAAAGTTTCAAACGTCCAACTGATCGAACGTTGAAACCATACACATTTTTTTTCCTCTAATTTAATTTATGTATTTTAAATAACCACCACATGTTGTGTAAAAAGAAAGTGATTTATAACAACGTTTACGTATTAATAAAAGCAATTAGTTAAATGAAAATACCATGAACATACCACTTATCGCTTTGTTACAAACAATTCTCTTGTATTTTTGGCTTCACCCTACATAATTCAAAATATATTATTTATGCAATTTTCATTAATTTTAGTTAAAAATTAAATAATAATATGTCAAAAAATATTTAAAATTGCAGGGACTTAAAAGAAACATATGTGAATATGATAAAATAAATAACATTAGTTTAACGGTTAAAGAGACGTGTTAAAAACATTTTTGTTGGTTTCGTGATGTATGATTTTTTAAACATATACTAGACAATCCTTCATAGCAGTGGTTTGAATATAGGATTCCATAGTTAAATTTACTAAAGATTTCAAGAAGTAAGTTTTATGTTCACATTTTTTTATAGTTGAAAAATGTTGCAATTTTTGGAAATGTGCAAGATCCATTCATCTTCCATGCGGAGATTTTGAATTTTAAATTTAGTAGTCAATTTTACAACTATAAAAACTTTGCACTTTAATTTTTTTATTTTAATCCACTTTTCTAAAAATACATAACGTATTCTCTGAGCCGAGAACGTTATCACAAATTACACAACAATAAAAGTTAATCGTACGTTCGTCACAAATTTGCGAAAGTGGAATCCAAAAACGAATTTTTGTTCAACATTCGTGTCTTTGGCTAAACAGTTTTCATCCATTTAATAATAGTAAACTGTAAAATGATCACTTTTTGTTCTTTTTATCAGCGGTTACCTGTCTATGGATTTCATCCTTAAGAGAATCAACAGCTGCATATAACTTCCTGTAGATTTGGTTAGCTGGATGCAAGTTAGACAAAAACCTCCGTGTCCCCGTGAAATCAAGGTGCAACATTATGTGTACAACTCTCTCAATTATAAACTACCTTTTCGTAAATAGAGAGAACATCATATAAAATACTATTTTATATGATGTTCTCTATACCTTTGTAGTACTAAAGGATGCCATTTACACTGTGCTTTCTAGAAGGTCCAGTGAACGTGAGGGATTGCACCAGTAAAGGCAAGAATGATAGTTCAGTTTCAACATAAAAAAAAGCAGCCACCACATACATTGTATCAGATAAGCTTCAACTGTTCTCTGATTTAACTTTACTTCACATTTTCATTATTAAAACGCGGACCCTTATGGAATTCCAAAAAGAATTACGAGGTTTCATTTTTATCGGCTTGGTAAAACGTCAGTCTGGTTAAACCGGGTTTAAATTTTATTTTTTCCTAATTTCATGCCTGCCTAATTTGGAAATTGAATATAAATAGATTAACACATTCTTAAATGGAATAGGACTGACCTAATCCTATACAACTCGGCCACAAGGGATCCATGGATTATAGTCTAAATGTCATTTCAGGATTAAGCTCTCGTAATTTTGTTGGATCTAGATTGGTTGGCAATGACTAAAAGAGTAAATTTTAAAAAAGAAATTCTCATTTGGAATTTAATCGACTTATAAAATCTACTTGTTAACATTAGATTTAATATATTTATTAAATATAATCATATTTTATTATTAAATATTTTATATTTTATTCACTTGATCACATTAGTTAGATATATTAAATGTACATTTATGAATATATCTAATATATTCAAATATAGAAATAATAACAAACAAATGTGAAGTATGAGCACAAAATAATAATATAGCAGATGTAAGCATAGTTTAATACATAAAGTGTATATGTAAGCATGGTGTAATATATAACTTGTGTCATTGTATGTTACATGGATGTAAAATTTGATTGGCTTTCATTTCTTTTTATTTGTAAAAATATAATTGTATTTGTTATAGAAGTTGTCAATCGAAACTACGGGTTATGTAAAAAATTTGAAAACCTTGTATGAGTATAAAATAGATATAAACGTATATTTTTAGTGTGTACCCATCGATGCACGTTTATTAGGATTGACGTAAGTTTGAAAGTTCAATGTAAGATTTTTTCTTTGATTATCAACGGTACTCGTTCAAAATTGCGACTTTTAAATGTTGATTTTTCTAAAATTGTGACTTCTAAATGTTAATTTTTCGCGATGAATTGATTTCATTTGTAATATCATTTCAATATTTGAGAAATTATAGAATTCTTTAAGCTGAGAATTTGTTTTAACATTTCGAATTATCCAACACTATTGCAATTTAAATTAATTTTAATATGTATTTTTAATTTTTAACTGAAGTAAGGATAATATAATGTTTGCAAATAATATTTATAACCTTCTTATCTACTTCCACATACTTTCAGATATACAGTGATAACATAGCAAAAATGTATCAAGAGCAACATGATCAATATTTTTCTATATTAACCAAAATCCCTATATGCTTATCATTTCTTGGTTTGATTGAAGCTTTTTGTACCTAATAGGGACTATGGTAATTCTTGATAAGGGTAATCACTGCAACAAAGTACTCATTTCGCAACTGACAACTGACAGTTTTAATATGCGAGTTGTAATACGATGATTACATTTTACAATTGTTTATGACAGTTGCAAGTGATTGTTGCAGTAAAAACATTTTACATTGGTTAAAAACAGTTGTAATGGGTTCTTCACAAAAATACGATATTACAACTATTAAAGGCAGTTTCTCAAAATAAACATCAACACCCACAAGTATGTTTCATGTCCAGTTCAACAAAATTCAATGTATCACAACTATAAATTACATAACAACTTCATATGCATAAGAAACATCACAACATGAGAACTTCAACATACATAACTTCAGCTTGTTAAATATTTGATTATTTTACAAATTTTATCAACCATCATAAACAAAATTGTGAGATTTAACCCAGTGCATGATTCCTATTTCAGATTTGTTTCCGATGATAGTATGGATTTTAGATGCCTTTATTACGAACTGTTTGGTGATTTCTTAGTTCTTGATTTTGATGGTTCGTATGCGAGTACGAATTTTGTTATGCTTGCTGATACTACTTGAGATCGTTCTTTCATATACTCTTCTGATGCTATGGGTTACGATCCTTGTCTTACTATCCGTTGCCGCCCCTTTACTGGTCTTTGCGGTAAAGTTCCTTTGGATTCTTCCCAGGTGTCTGCGGAAGATGATGATTCTTCCTCTTTGGAGGAAACTTAGTCTTGAAGATTTACTTAGCTACCGTGGCATGTCTGTCGCATACATGTGCTGTATTTTCCTTTTTTCTTAGTAGTTAAGGTGCTATTTCAATTTTATTAAGTTCGTAATAAAAGTGGACGGTCCACTGCAAAATCACTGTAAAATCGGTTGGTCTTGTAAAAAAAAAGCATGGGCATGCATGAATTCCAGGACATTTCGTCTTTTCTCCGGTGCAATAAAATTCAAATTAGAGACGTGAACCTGAAAACTTATCGTGAATGCCATATGCATGTGCTGATTATTTATCAGGGTCAGATCATTAAATGTAAGTTGCTTTATTATGTGAATAGTAACTACCTGCACTAAATAAAACCAAAACTAATACAAAGCTTTCCGAATGGTGCTTTGTAAGGATTATATAATTAAGCTAGCAACCATCTGCATGTGTCGACATGGCTGCACAAAGAAACAAAAGCGTATTTAATTATTTTTGACATGTAAAACGAACAGGAAATTGTGTATTGGATAACATAGAATATATAAAAATATCGATATTGAAATACATTTGAAGTATCATTGTAGGCTTATAGCCTGGAAGACCAACAATCTCCGTTGCCTTATGCTATTTGAAAAAAAATTTGCAATCATGATAACCACATCGGCTTTCTCCTTCAAAAATTAGACGCTAACATTTGTTATATAACCATTAGGAATAGACAGATTATAAATAATAACAACCTTGATCAGGCCCGGCCCAAAGTCAAGGCAGCGGAGATATTCGTCTAGAGCAACACCATCGGAGGCGACGAATATGACAACAAAAGGTACCAGATGCTTTGAAAAATATTTATCTATTAAAGCAGTAGGACAATTAGTGAAAGAAGAATCGTGTAGTTCAATAGTTTAACGCCTAACTTGTAACCCTGTCAGCTAGGATTCAATTACTAGAAGTGCCATTTCTTTGAATATTGTTTTTTAAATTTTGGCCAGGGCAACAAATGGAGTAGGCTGCCAGTGAGCTTGATCATTGTGGGTACTATATTGATTTGTTATCTTTGTTCATGCTTATGCTCTCTTAGATGCTATATACACAAGTCCAATACTGAAAACGATGATTTTGAAAGGGAAAAAAAAAAAACATAATAGTTATGTATACATATATGAGATTTTAGGTTCAAGGAAGAAGTTGCAAAAAAAGTTGGTCTCAGAGATAAGAAGTTTGCTTTTAGACCGAATAACACTTTTTTAGTGTAAATCACAGAATGATAGTTGCAAATATCATTTTCAGTTTACACTAAAAAGTGTACTTCAGATTAAAAAGCAAACTTGTTGTTCTCGAAACTAAATGTTTTTTTTAAAACTAGTACTTTATATAGAACTAATCATTTGGACAACATATCTCATGTGACATATTACACCAAAACCGAATCAATTAACCACTTGGACAAACGTATTTGTCGAAACTAAATGTTTTTGCAACTATTTATCTGTAAGTATTATTTATTAGCAACCCTATAAAATTATTTGCAATATTTACCCAGGCCGCTATATTAACAAATGATACATGGGCTTCATTCAGCCAATAGTTGGTTTTGCACCTTTCTGCCCCCAAACAAAACAACATGCTTCCCTCCATAAGAATCCACTTCATTCTGCCTCTCTTCCAACCCCCCCTTCCTTATCTACAAAAATGGAGATAGAAACAAATAAAAGAAATTCCGTCTTTCCTTTGAAATTCCGGTTAAATCCAACATTTCCTCCTTTATCCTCCGCGAATCTCTTCCCACACTTACTCTTAGCTGCACAGGTTCTTCCATTTTAAGCAACCACTTACTTTTCTCTCCGAACGCCACTGAAAATAATTAGTTATTATAAATAGTATTATTGAAATAATATTATAAATAGTATTATTACCAAATATACTACGCATGCATGGGTACGTACATACGTACGTGCATACTTGCTTCGAGATGTTTGAATGCATTACAAAATATGAACTGTCATCACTCGGAAACTATTAAGCATCTTATGTCTGTTAGGTCTCCTGTTCCTAACATAAAGTACCTCCAGTTTTAGTGATAGTTAAGCAAAGCATAATCCTTTGTAATGCAAATATCGATTGAATCAACCTCTTGATTTTGGAAAAGGAATAAGGCAGCAATTGGATCAAACACCCCAAAGGTTGACCTTTAAAAATGTGAAGAACAGTATATCACATTAGTTATCAACCATGCTGTGCAGAAATAATAATCTGTATTTGAAGTCTCAATATTATTGTTAAGTGATCATCTGAGCTAAAATTAAAAAAAATACAACAATCAAACATTTATATTCTTACGTTTTCGCACTTATCTATTCATAAGTGTGTGTGCACGTGGGTATTTTAAGAATGTCCAGAATGCAATCTGTTTACTTCGTACGTATGCTTTATTTTGAATAAAAAACAACAAAATTTATGCTAATACTTGTAATATTGCTTGCATATATTGTTGAAGTACCATTATGTTTTGAATATTGTATAGGTATAGGATGTTATTTAAATTAGAAATCTAAGAACTATTAAAATTAGATATCTGTGAAACTCAAAAATTTACTATATTTATGCAGTTCCTACACTACAAGAACGACACCAGATAGTGACGGCTTTTAATCGTCGTCGGCTGTCGCTAGCCGACGCTAAAAGCCATCGCTATATTGGTCATCGCCCAATAGTATAGCGACGGCTTTAGCGACTGCTCCGTCACATAAATAGCGACGGCTCGCGACTGCAAATGTGCCATGTGGAATTTTTTTCAATGTCTAAATGACGTCGCTAACCGTAACTAGCCGTCGCTAAACTGAACCAATTGGCCGTCGCTAAACTGAACCAGATAGCCGTCGCTAACATGGGTAAATTTCTGTGCACCTGCACAGCCCATATACACTTCAACCAATCTAAACCAAACAACCGCTATACACTATATTCATCAACTATAATCATCATATATCCATCATATAACATCACTATACATTCAAACAATATAAAATCCAACCAAATCTCATTTTCAAATCCAACCAAATCCATTAACCAGAATGTGTACATAGTAAACCGAAATTTCTACATAATATCCCGACATATATATACATAATATCCAACCAAATCCATGAACTAGAAGTCATCAAAATATATACATAATATCCTGAAATATATATCCACGAAACCAACCAAAATGTGTATATACCAAACTATAAGCAAACAAACATACCTACTCCTCGCCATCGCTGCCGTCCTCTCCAGGCATCCTCCCATGCTGCTGCAAATAAGCCGCAATCTGCTCATCCAGCTGTTGCTCAAAGAAACTCTTCCTCCAATCATTTATTTCTTCCACTGTCGCTCTCAACTGAGCAATCTCCGCCTCTTGCTGCGACCTCCTGTATGCACTCTGCATTCTCATCGCCTGTAAAATAATTCATAATTATTTATATATTAGTGTGTATATATATATAATATTATTAAAATTATTTAACTATTCATATGCATAAGTAAATTTATATATAAGTACATGTCAAAATTTACCTCCACATTTCCATAGCTATACCGTCGACTGGTCCGAGAAGGCGGGTCAATAATAGCATCCCAAATATGGTTCTCCTCCTCTAACGTAAGCTCTTCACGACCAGTGGACTGTGCTACACGAGCCCGCTCTGCTTCGTACCTTTCCTGCGATTACAAACAATTGTTTTACACGATAAAAACCGAATTTCAAAATTTTGAAAATAAAATAAGACAAAATATTGTTATTAACAGTAAATTAATTTACCATTACGGATTGTGATTTGTCATCCATCCACTCGTACGAAACATTGCCCTCTTCGTCAGTCCTCTCCACAGCATGCGTGGCCTTGAACAGCTCGACCATAGTGGGCTCGCGGTTATATCTCGCGGCCTGAAAATATATAAATATTATTGCTAATCTGATTATAAAATATTGTAATAAAATGTAAACACGGTTTATAAATTTAATTAACAGCTCTCTCTTGTGCTCCTGAAAGGATTTGGAGCCATCACGGTGCAATGCAGGATTTTTATTCCTGTTTGCCCGGTTCCGCGTAGATAACTCCTACAAATTAAGATAAATTATCACGTATATATCTTGCGAGATTTATATTAGACTTAAATAACAAAGAAAACATATTTTACTTACTTTTACCGCCGGACTGTTTCAAAGCTGAAGAAATTCATTTCATACACCCTCACCCATCCAGTTCGGCTTTTTCCATGCATTCTTAGCCTTGGACAATGTATCCATGTAATTTTTCCTCATTCGTTTGTTCCAGTGATTTAAAAAAAATGTCCAAGTCATCAGGGTCAACGCGGACTGCAACCTATAAATTAAAATTATTTTAAGTTATATAGATTATATTAATTTACAACTGAAATTCAAACTACTACTTACAAGTAAATCCGCCTGTATAGCGTTCTTGACATGAGGGGGGATGTCGTCCCAGCGAGGCCAACAACCATCCATCCGGCTCTGAAATGCCTTTCTCGAAACCTGTAAAATATAATTTGATGGTTCCACCTCAAAGCCACTGCAAAAGTTATACTGTAACGACCCGCCTTTTTGGACAGTTTAAACCGACGATCAAATACACATGTCGATTCCAAACCATTCAAAAGGGCAGATAGTTATTGGGGTAAATAAGAAAAGAAAAGAAAGAGGAATAAAGGAAATGAAACAACACATAATCTCGCAGCGGAACGATAAAATATAATAGTCAAATAAACAGTTCATGAAGCTGTTTACTATACTTTGACAATTATTTACACAACATTTATCAGAGTTATACATATACAACAGAACAAATAAAATAATGCAGCAGATAACATGATGCAAGGGTAATAATAGTAATAGTATACCAAATCTTCGTCTTCATCCTGCAGAATAGATCTTCAAAAATCTGAAAAACTCAGGACTGACCCGAGCGTAATGAAAAGACAAAACACTCGAGTCAGGACTAAAATATCCTTATGAAAGTTAAATCAATCGTAAATAAATATGAGTGTAACGGCGTCAGAGATGTTTACGGGGTTTGACATCTAATATCCAGTGTCAACGTGTCTGCAACAACTCAAGAGATGTTACGGGATTTTCCATCTCTTAAGGATCCGTTAAACTATCTACTATGTAGTAATGTACGCTAAGCAGATAATGCCTATCAGTAATATAAAGTATCAAAATAGCGTTAAGGCGTTACCATAATCCCCCTTAACACATTTTATAATGCCATAGTCTATACAGCACCGTAAGCCCCACCGTAAACTGGTGGTTATCAGAGGGTACCCCATAGGTATAACACAAAACATAACGTAGTGGTCTCGAATAGGATAATCAGTATGACAAGGTACATGAGGCGATACCAACTAGGATACTAGTAGCTGCGTGATCCAGACTGATGTTGAGCATAGCCAGCAGCTACCCCAACACCGCGAAACAACACTCCCAAATCAAGAGGTGCACCCAAATCGAATCACAAATGTAATAGATATGGTATCGAAGAAGTGTGTCCGCTAGAGGTGGCGAACCTCAATGGCCTGGCGCAGCTCCTGTTTTAGTCATGTCAGGGGTAATCCAATATCGTTCTCTTTCTTCAGTCAACGCGTTCACCAAACCATCCACTTCGTTCTGCATCAACACTCCGCGTATAATAGTTATTAAAATGGTGTTCGGTATCGACAGAGAGCATGTCCATATCCGATCCCGGTCTCTTTAATAACTACGTATTATTACACCGTTGGCTCTTTTACATTTCAGATCGATTCATAATTGATATCAAAATATCATATTCGCTTCAAAAAGCAAATCCATTTCAAATATCATCGTATCTATTCAAATGTAAGATTTCGTTTCAAAAATCATTTTCCGCATCAATATCTCATTTCGATTTCAAAATCATTGCGAATTTCAGTTTAGGTTGCAACTTCATTTAGTCCAATTCGTATTCAAATTCAAGATTTAAATATAAACATTTCACCTTATTAACCAGCTTGAAATTTTTAGAAAATAGTTTAAGTAGTTTAAAAGTAGTTTTAAATAATTAAAAATAGTAAAAGATACTTAAAATCTAAAATGGATTTAAAATAGATAAATTAGTTTAAAACAATTTAAATTGGGTTAAGTAGATTTAAAATAGATTAAAAAATTTAAGTATTCAAAAATGGTTTATATAACCGAGTAATTTGGAAAAACAAATAAAACAGCTTCAAAACCGAACCATTTCAATTATAACTTCCCAATTTAAAACAATTTCAATTTCCCTTCTACCGATTCAATTTCGATTTCGATTCAATCAATGTCAACTTTGACTTCAAATTTATTAAATTTTATATTCACTTTCAATTAATTCAATTTCAATTTATATCGATTTGGAGCTTGATTTTCAAAATATCCATTTATAACACTTAACAAAATTTTCCATCAATATTCAAGTTTAAATCCGAATTTCAAATATGATTTAATTCCAAGCTCGATTTCAAAATATCATTTTTATATCACTTCTACTTAGTAATATTCAAAGCTCGAATTAAGGTTAAATCTTTAAACAAATCAATTTTCGAAATTCAATCATATCCCGATTTAAAATTCCAAAGTCTCCACTTTAAATTTTTAACAATTTCTTTTAACCAAAATTCATTTCAACATTCCAAACTCAATTTTTCGATAAATTCGATTTCTATAAATTGATTTCTATTTATAACTTTTAAATCAAAACATTTAAACAAATTTCACATCGATGATTTTAAAAATTATTAGCCAATCCGGTGTCCGTATATAATTTTCTATCCTATGGCCAAGTGATCAGTTATTTCAATTAAATGTCAGGGATGAATATATATCACTTAAATCAAATCACAGTGTCATATGTATGCATACCAGGAAATATATAAGCAAATAAACATTCAAACATTTAAATATCAACCACTAGCATCCATCGAAATACATCATCCAATAGACAATACAATTCATGGCAATTTCATAGTTATCCATGCCAGGTAATTTAATCGCAATTCAATTTCAATTTTAACTGTCAATTTAATTTTCAATGGTTAATTCAAATGACAATCTATATGAAAATTAAATTCTATCAAACAACGACAAATAAAATTCATCACTTCATAATATCAATTTAACTAGCATAAAGATATTCAGTACGTTGTGAGCGTTATAAAACACTCACCTTGATTTCAATGCAGTTCCTGCGACTTATTTCGAATAAAATTAAACGAGCGTTTAATTTTATCCGAAATTTCCACTAGCTCCAAACGAATCCAATCCAGTTCCATAGCGTAGTATTCGACGATACGAACGCAACACAATTCGTTTCGTTCGATTCCGACATCGCACGAAAGAGAAACATCATTTTAAACATTTACAAATCAATTTACATTTTAATTTTAATTTCAAAACCCTATAGGCTAATCTGGACCGTTGCTATCCCTTTGCAAAATCATGCCGCACGCAGTGTCTGCCCCTTCGTTCGCACCTGGTAATCATGCAAGCAAGAAACAAACCCAAGCCGCCCCAAAAACCCTAATACACGCGCCATCAATACAAGTACCTCCACCTTGATCAGGAAGCACCACCACGAAGAGCATCTTCCACTCCACCACCGCCCCGAGTAGATTGAAGCTCGGTTCACCCTCCTCCTCAGAAAACGCGCACGCACGTGCGAACTTCCAGCCCCAATTGCCACCAATCCATCGCTTGTTTCTTGATCATAGCCGTTGGATTTAAGGATCTCAGTGTGTTCTACATTTTTCTAGTTGGAAGTTTTTCGATTCGATTAGCGGATTTGAAGAAATCGAGGGGGAAAGAAGAGTGTTTTCTGGCCATTGATAGATAGGAACGGCGGCTCTGAATTGAAACCCTAGCCAGGTTAAATTTTGTGAAGAATGAATGTGCTATGGTCCATTTATATAAAATTTTCGAAACACTTATTCATTTCGGATTTCCAAACTCCGATTTACGCACGGTGATCGAAGTTTCTAGGGTTTACCCCGCGTTCCGAACACAATGGAACAGGTTTCGGAAGCTAATTCGATCGTCTGTGCGAGTTACAGCAATAAACGATCAATTTTAAATTAAACAGATTAAACGATTTTCTAGGCGTTTTGGCTTGCCCCGGACAAACGATAAATCCAATTGACATGAAATTTTAAATCATACAATAATATCACATTACGGATCCGATGAAACTAGTTTCGTCGAAATCCGAGACCGTTTGAAAAATGACTATTTTAACTCGCCAAATTAATATTAAAACAATTTCGATGCGTTTCGAGCTGTCACGGTCAAACGAAAACTCCGATTGCTACGAAAATTAAAATCCGATAATAACAAACTATTACGGATCCATTGGAACTAGTTTCGTTAAATTCTGAGACTGTTCGAAAATTGGCTATTTTTCAGTCGATAATTAAATATTAAAATATTCAATTTTCCCAAATTTACTTTTAATTCAATTTTAAAAGTTCTACAACATCATTCTAACTTTAATATGATAAAATAAAATTTTACAAATCATTTTTAATCATATTAAACCCGTTATTCAATTATCCAATAAATTCCAATTTTAAAATCTTATTAACTCCATTATAATCCCGATAGAACTTACATTCGCTTTGGAAACCAATTTGAATCATATTAAGTCAAATTTCAATTATTCCCTTTATTTTCATATATTAAATTTCAATATCAAATTAATCATATCAAATTCGGAATTTAATTATTCAAACATTTGTAATATTAAATTTAGTTAAATTTGATTATTCTTAAATCACTATCTTTTGAAATATTCAAAACGAACTTATAAAATTTAACGAACTCAAATTATAGAACAACCATTTTCATTAAAACAGTTATTCAATTCCCATTATTAAATTATTCAATAAATTCCAAATATTAAATTTAAACAATTTCGCTTATCCAATAATTCATTATCTTTTGACATATTGGAATTGAACTTATAAGATTCAACTTTTAAAACCAATTCACAAATTTAGAACACTATTTTTATTTTACAGTTATTCACTTTCTCAATAAGTTTTAAATATTTAATTTAAACAATTTACCTGTTCAATATTTGATATTTGATTTTAAATAAATTTTACTTATCAATCAATTACTCTATTATACCCAATGAATTCAACATTTATTATCCTATTCAACTATTGATTGCAAAGGCATTCACTAAGTAGCATTTATTTTTCATTACTTGGATAATTATTGTTGCAATTCATTCCAGTTATTATTATTCCAAACGAATTACAAATTTTTTTTCTAACATTAAATCACGAAATCTTATTAAATTAGCTATTTTAAATTATCGAAAATTTACGGGTCGTTACACTCTCCCCCACTCAAAACTTTTCGTCCTTGAAAAAGAAAATGAAAGGAAAAGGAACTAAGTATAGAATTCAACATTAGATATATTTTATTCAAAGTTACCAACTTATAAACAATGAAATTCCATTTATAAAGTCATTACTACACTTTTACTAAGTCATTCCAAACGGCTTTCTAACTTTAAAAGTTAGTTATCAAAACAAGTTTAAAAAATTTTAAACTTGAAAAATTTTCTAACACCCGGATTTTACGGAAAATTTCGGCAGAGTCTCCTTTGCGCGGCTCGATCGGTACAGCTACAAAACGCCTCTATGGGCACCAAACCAACAAAAGAAAATCAAAAGCCAAATGGCTCATCAAAAATCACCAAATCCAATGACAAAATAAACATGTACCTTATATTTTATTAGCGAGCATATACGACTAATATAGCGCGAAAGCGAGCTCCAAATGCGAAGCAAGCGCAATCCGCACCTACTAAACACTCAACAAACCATGAGAAACATGCATATATGAAAATAATATCAATATACATCATATAGAAACATAACAACTACATGTGCCAACATAGGAAATGCAACAAACAACAAATGCATCCAACAAATCAATTATCATCCAACTATCATCCAACAAATCCATAATCAATCAATATAAATTCACTTCTCATTAATATTTATTCACTTGGTTTTAAATTTTAATCACAGTTGATTCATTAACGTTGGATTTTACTAACATTCATTCTCAATTCAATTAGTTAACATTCACTAATTTATATTTACATTAATTCACTTCCAGTTTGAATCAAATTAAATTCTACTTAAATTCATTTAACTTCAAATTTGATTTCAATGATTTATAGCTTTTAATTTCATTAACACTTAATGAATTATATACTATCAACTAACAATCATGTAACAACCAAATCATACCCAACATAACCAAATTAAATTTTACATTCAATTTGGTTTATCTCTTTTATATATATATATATCTTGTTATATAATTTTAAAAGAATCATTTTATATTTGGCATCTTAAATTTCCAATATTAACTTTAATTAAGTCCGTAAGCCGTACATATATCATCCGTGAGAAATATCAATCTAATCGCTTATTCGATCACACAATTTCATTTCCAACTAGTATCGTTCACCCGACTCTTTAGTGCAGACTCAGATTTGGTTCCTTGATTGGAACTGTTACTCTCCTTGCATAGCCATATACTATGATAGTGAATTCTAGAATCAAACCAAAAATTCATATCCAGGGTTCGCCGTTGAAAATCGAGTGAAAAATCCTAACTTGGATCGATCTAAATCATCTCGAAATTTTGTGATCGAATTTGGATCAAATCGTTATGCGAATAAAATAATATACGTACAATCTCACGTATTACCTTCCAATGGATTTCTATCAAATTTATCTATACTAAATTATTTTATTGACTTTTTTTTCTTTTTTTCACTTAATTACTCACAATCCATTATTCAGTTAGTATATTCATTTCTTTACGTAGCATATTCTTTAACATTATCTTTTTATAACATCATATCAAAGAATTTGCTTACTCAAGTTCATTTTAAACATTCTATATAATTTAATTAAATTCAATTTCATTTTCCACTTGATTCTAAGCTATACCAAATTCTTTTGTTTACATTTACTTCAATTTCATAATTTTAGTTAATAACAAATTTATTTATGGAACATTTTATTAACCAGCACTTTAGTTTATTGATCATCCTATAAAAGTCTAACTTCTCATACATAACTTTTCTTATTTTACGGTTATCTCAAAGTTACAAATTCAAAACTTTTCTCTATGCAATTTATATTTATTTTCTATAACTAATTTACAAAAGATATTATACAATTCATTTGTCTACTTTCTTAAGTTCACTTACTTGTTCCATTTATCCATTCATCATTTCATGTTATATTTAAGTTTTTATAATTTTTATCACAACCAAATTTTCCATTTATATACATTTTAATTCCTTTTGAGTTTTCCTTACTTGTATATTTCAATTACTTTCAGGTTCTGTTTATTTGTACAATATTTCATTACATATCCAAAACATTATTTCAACTTCTTAATATTTGGTAAGTCATATTATATGTTATTAGAATGCAAATTCGGTATTATACAAATTTATAGAATTTCATTTTTTACTTAATTAGAATGTTCACAAATTTATTTTCTTTAAATCCTCTTTACCTTTCAACTTTAAAGTTTTCCCAAAACAATAAGCTTAGATATCTTAATCTTCTTATTTTATAAATTCTGATTTTTCACATTTCATTCAAATAATTTGAAAATTACTAATTAACATAACTTAGAAATTTAAATGCCCGGTTCCTTTCAAATCGTTTGAAATAAATATATTCACTTATATCTTTTTTAATATATCAAATCATACCTTTGGAATTTAAACCAAAACCCATTTACCCAAAATGATTTCGAAGAAAAGCAAAGCTTCTTAGGAGTCTCCCCCACTTTGAGACTCGAAAATGAACGTCGATGATGCTGTGCAGTCATCACCGAAATTATTTTCCAGCGACAGAAGAGAGGAGTACTGGATTCATTCCTTCTTAAAATCCTTTCAAAATATTTCCTATAAATATTTTCCAACTAATATCATAATATATTTTCTTCAAAGCTTTGAAAACCATTTTTCAAAATCTCCGGGTCTTAAATTCAATATTTTCCAATTTAAATCTGTTTTTAATTTATAAGTCACCTTTATAAAATATTCTTATAGGATTTTCTTTCTTAAAACATTCCACAAGTGTTTTATCATTGTTCATTTTGTAATTCACCTTATTTATTAAATTACAATATCCAGTTAATGATAATAACCAATATATCATTTCTAACAACCAAATAAGCTAGATAGATCACAAATTTTTTTGAAATTTTCTTTATATATAAAATATAATTAGAGCAAAATTATTGCATTTACCCAATTTCAAAACAATACTATGTCGAATTGTTCTGTTCGAGTGTTTAGAGATCCCTATCAATGACGTTAATTACTTGTATTGACCGGAATCCATAAGCCACTCAACAAATCAAACGACATAATATAAAACATTTTATATCACTAACAAATATGCTCTCTCATATGCATACACTCAGCGACTCATCATAGGGTATTACTACCCTATTTATAAAGAGTCAGACCCCACAAAGCTAAGGTTATTGTTAAACCAAAGCTCTGATACCAACTGTAACGACCCGCCTTTTTGGACAGTTTAAACCGACAATCAAATACACATGTCGATTCCAAACCATTCAAAAGGGCAAATAGTTATTGGGGTAAATAAGAAAAGAAAAGAAAGAGGAATAAAGGAAATGAAACAACACAGAATCTCGCAGCGGAACGATAAAATATAATAGTCAAATAAACAGTTCATGAAGCTGTTTACTATACTTTGACAATTATTTACACAACATTTATCAGAGTTATACATATACAATAGAACAAATAAAATAATGCAGCAGATAGCATGATGCAAGGATAATAATAGTAATAGTATACCAAATCTTCGTCTTCATCCAACAGAATAGATCTTCAAAAATCTGAAAAACTCAGGACTGACCCGAGCGTAATGAAAAGACAAAACACTCGAGTCAGGACTAAAATATCCTTATGAAAGTTAAATCGATCGTAAATAAATATGAGTGTAACGGCGTCAGAGATGTTTACGGGGTTTGACATCTCATATCCAGTGTCAACGTGCCTGCAATAACTCAATAGATGTTACGAGATTTTCCATCTCTTAAGGATCCGTTAAACTATCTACTATGTAGTAATGTACGCTAAGCAGATAATGCCTATCAGTAATATAAAGTATCAAAATAGCGTTAAGGCGTTACCATAATCCCCCTTAACACATTTTATAATGCCATAGTCTATACAGCACCGTAAGCCCCACCGTAAACTGATGGTTATCAGAGGGTACCCCATTGGTATAACACAAAACATAACGTAGTGGTCGCGAATAGGATAATCAGTATGACAAGGTACATGAGGCGATATCAACTAGGATACTAGTAGTTGCGTGATCCAGACTGATGTTGAGCATAGCCAGCAGCTACCCCAACACCGCGAAACAACACTCCCAAATCAAGGGGTGCACCCAAATCGAATCACAAATGTAATAGATATGGTATCGAAGAAGTGTGTCCGCTAGAGGTGGCGAACCTCAATGGCCCGACGCGGCTCCTGTTTTAGTCATGTCAGGGGATAATCCAATATCGTTCTCTTTCTTCAGTCAACGCGTTCACCAAACCATCCACTTCATTCTGGATCAACACTCCGCGTATAATAGTTATTAAAGTGGTGTTCGGTATCGACAGAGAGTATGTCCATATCCGATCCCGGTCTCTTTAATAACTACGTATTATTACACCGTTGGCTCTTTTACATTTCAGATCGATTCATAATTGATATCAAAATATCATATTCGCTTCAAAAATCAAATCCATTTCAAATATCATCGTATCTATTCAAATGTAAGATTTTGTTTCAAAAATCATTTTTCGCATCAATATCTCATTTCGATTTCAAAATCATTTCGAATTTCAATTTAGGTTGCAACTTCATTTAGTCCAATTCGTATTCAAATTCAAGATTTAAACATAAACATTTCACCTTATTAACCAGCTTGAAATTTTTAGAAAATAGTTTAAGTAGTTTAAAAGTAGTTTTAAATAATTAAAAATAGTAAAAGATACTTAAAATCTAAAATGGATTTAAAATAAATAAATTAGTTTAAAATAATTTAAATTGGGTTAAGTAGATTTAAAATAGATTAAAAAATTTAAGTATTCAAAAATGGTTTATATAACTGAGTAATTTGGAAAAACAAATAAAACAGCTTCAAAACCGAACCATTTCAATTATAACTTCCCAATTTAAAACAATTTCAATTTCCCTTCTACCGATTCAATTTCGATTTCGATTCAATCAATGTCAACTTTGACTTCAAATTTATTAAATTTTATATTCACTTTCAATTAATTCAATTTCAATTTATATCGATTTGGAGCTTGATTTTCAAAATATCCATTTATAACACTTAACAAAATTTTCCATCAATATTCAAGTTTAAATCCAAATTTCAAATATGATTTAATTTCAAGCTCGATTTCAAAATATCATTTTTATATCACTTCTACTTAGTAATATTCAAAGCTCGAATTAAGGTTAAATCTTTAAACAAATCAATTTTCGAAATTCAATCATATCCCGATTTAAAATTCCAAAGTCTCCACTTTAAATTTTTAACAATTTCTTTTAACCAAAATTCATTTCAACATTCCAAACTCAATTTTTCGATAAATTCTATAAATTGATTTCTATTTATAACTTTTAAATCAAAACATTTAAATAAATTTCACATCGACGATTTTAAAAATTATTAATTTAGCCAATCCGGTGTCCGTATATAATTTTCTATCTTATGGCCAAGTGATCAGTTATTTCAATTAAATGTCAGGAATGAATATATATCACTTAAATCAAATCATAGTGTCATATGTATGCATAACAGGAAATATATAAGCAAATAAACATTCAAACATTTAAATATCAACCAATAGCATCCATCGAAATACATCATCCAATAGACAATTCAATTCATGGCAATTTCATAGTTATCCATGCCAGGTAATTTAATCGCAATTCAATTTCAATTTCAATTTTAACTGTCAATTTAATTTTCAACGGTTAATTCAAATGACAATCTATATGAAAATTAAATTCTATCAAACAACGACAAATAAAATTCATCACTTCATAATATCAATTTAACTAGCATAAAGATATTCAGTACGTTGTGACCGTTATAAAACACTCACCTTGATTTCAATGCAGTTCCTGCGATTTATTTCGAATAAAACTAAACGAGCGTTTAATTTTATCCAAAATTTCGACTAGCTCCAAACGAATCCAATCCAGTTCCATAGCGTAGTATTCGATGATACGAATGCAACGCAATTTGTTTCGTTCGATTCCGACCTCGCACGAAAGAGAAACATCATTTTAAACACTTACAAATAAATTTACATTTTAATTTTAATTTCAAAACCCTACAGGCTAATCTGGACCGTTGCTATCCCTTTGCAAAATCGTGCCGCACGTAGTGTTTTCCCCTTCGTTCGCACCTGGTAATCACGCAAGCAAGAAACAAACTCAAACCGCCCCAAAAACCCTAATACACGCGCCATCAATACAAGTACCTCCACCTCGATCAGGAAGCACCACCACGAAGAGCATCTTCCACTACACCACCGCCCCGAGTAGCGTGAAGCTCGGTTCACCCTCCTCCTCAGAAAACGCACACGAACGTGCGAACTTCCAGCCCCAATTGCCACCAATCCATCGCTTGTTTCTTGATCATAGCCGTTGGATTTAAGGATCTCAGTGTGTTCTACAATTTTCTAGTTGGAAGTTTTTCGATTCGATTAGCGGATTTGAAGAAATCGAGGGGGAAAGAAGAGTGTTTTCTGGCCATTGATGGATAGGAACGGCGGCTCTGAATTGAAACCCTAGCCAGGTTAAATTTTGTGAAGAATGAATGTGCTATGGTCCTTTTATATAAAATTTTCGAAACACTTATTCATTTCGGATTTTTCGAACTTCGATTTACGTGCGGTGACCGGCATTTCTAGGGTTTACCCTGCGTTCCGGACACAATGGAACAGGTTTCGAAAGCTAATTCGATCGTCTGTGCGAGTTACAGCAATAAACGATCAATTTTAAATTAAACCGATTAAACGATTTTCTAGGCGTTTTGGCTTGCCTCGGACAAACGATAAATCCAATTGAAACGAAATTTGAAATATTTCAATAATATCACATTACGGATCCGATGAAACTGGTTTCGTCGAAATCCGAGACCGTTTGAAAAATGACAATTTTAACTCACCAAATTAATATTAAAACAATTTCGATGCGTTTCGAGCTGCCACGGTCAAACGAAAACTCCGATTGCTACGAAAATTGAAATCCGATAATAACAAACTATCACGGATCAATGGAACTAGTTTCGTCCAATTCTGAGACTGTTCGAAAATTGGCTATTTTTCAGTTGATAATTAAATATTAAAATATTCAATTTTCACAAATTTACTTTTAATTCAATTTTAAAAGTTCTACAACATCATTCTAACTTTAATATGATAAAATAAAATTTTACAAATCATTTTTAATCATATTAAACCCGTTATTTAATTATCCAATAAATTCCAATTTTAAAATCTTATTAACTCCATTATAATCCGATATAACTTACATTCGCTTTGGAAACCAATTTGAATCATATTAAGTCAAATTTCAATTATTTCCTCTATTTTCATATATTAAATTTCAATATCAAATTAATCATATCAAATTCGGAATTTAATTATTCATGCATTTGTAATATTAAATTTAGTTAAATTTGATTATTCTTAAATCACTATCTTTTGAAATATTCAAAACGAACTTATAAAATTTAACAAATTCAAATTATAGAACAACCATTTTCATTAAAACAGTTATTCAATTCCCATTATCAAATTATTCAATAAATGCAAATATTAAATTTAAACAATTTCGCTTATCCAATAATTCATTATCTTTTGAAATATTGGAATTGAACTTATAAGATTCAACTTTTAAAACCAATTCACAAATTTAGAACACTATTTTTATTTTACAGTTATTCACTTTCTCAATAAGTTTTAAATATTTAATTTAAACAATTTACCTGTTCAATATTTGATATTTGATTTTAAATAAATTTTACTTATCAATCAATTACTATATTATACCCAATGAATTCAACATTTATTATCCTATTCAACTATTGATTGCAAAGGCATTCACTAAGCAGCATTTATTTTTCATACTTGGATAATTATTGTTGCAATTCATTCCAGTTATTATTATTCCAAACGAATTACAAAATTTTTTTCTAACATTAAATCACGAAATCTTATTAAATTAGCTATTTTAAATTATCGAAAATTTATGGGTCGTTATAGTTATGATATACATGTTTAGTGGATTTTAAAATTTATAATTTGAATAAAATTGATACTTACCCAGCACTTCTAGGAACAACTTCTGCAATCGGACGTAAGTCCGGTGCAGTGCCACTACCACTTGCACCGGGAGATGGGGATGGCGTGCCACCACCACCTACACTCCGTCTCCTGCCAGACATATCTGCTATAAAAAAACAATATCATCAGAGAACAATTATAAAAATTCACTACTACATCGTATGTTTCAATCACTTTCACAGAAACAATTATAAAAATTTGCTAGTACAAAACATGGATAAAAATTATATAAATAATCATCACAGAACCATAATAGAAATTCACTACTACATAGCATGTTTCAATCACTTTCACAGAACAATTATAAAAATTTACTAGTACAAAACATGGATAAAAATTATATAGATAATCATCATAGAACCATAATAGAAATTCACTACTACATAGCATGTTTCAATCACTTTCACAGAACAATTATAAAAATTTACTAGTACAAACATGGATAAAAATTATATAAATAATCATCACAGAACCATAATAGAAATTCACTACTACATAGCATGTTTCAATCACTTTCACAAAACAATCATAAAAATTTACTAGTACAAAATATGGATAAAAATTAACTAAATGATCATCACAGAACAATTACAGAAACTTACTATTACATCGCATGTTTCAATCACTATCACATAACAATTATATCAATGACAATCAGTCTTCATCGTTTTCTGATTCAGATTCAGTCTCGTATTCTATCTCATTTTCTTCGGTACTTTCGAATGCATCAAATAGGACGTTCGATTCATCATTCGAAGGCCCTACATCAATATCATCAGTTATTATTATTTCTGTATTTGATTCAAGATCGGCTTGATATGCTGGTGCATCTGGAATATTATTTCCATCAAACGTAAACCTTGGTTTCGTTTTGAAAACAGCGGGCCAATCCGCTTTATCTCTTTTCAAAGATGGGTATGGAGCAAAATAAACTTGTAATGCTTGCTTGGCTAATACAAAAGGATCGTACTTATAGTAGTATGATGTATGCCTTATTTCAATAAGTTTGTACTCTTTATGCACGTTGATTCCGGAACCAGGAACGTTACCGAACCAATTGCACTTAAATAAAAAAACCTTTTCTAAAGGTTCAACATAATATTCCAATTCTAGAATCTGTGTTAAGACGCCATAAAAATCTTTTAAATGCTCATCTGGATCATCACAGCCTTTGACAAATACCCTGTTGTTATATGTTAATTTTTCAGCACCATAATCTTTTGTGTTGAACTTAAACCCATTGACGAAGAATATTGGATAAGTCTTCACATATCTTTTTAGTCCAGTCGCAAGATGTCTTAAGCCTTCATCAACGACACAGTTTCTTGGCTCATAAACATAGTTCAAAAACCATTTGAAAAATTCTTTGTTGAGATCGCCAGATGGATACTGTGATTCGTAGATACTGCATATATGTAATATGTGTTATTATTATTATGTACGTACAAGTAAATTACAAGTGAATTAATTATTACCTAACAAATGGTGCGACTTCGGCACAATTTAAAAGAATATGCGTGTGTGCTACATGGTGGTCTCTATCGTCGAACCATATTTCCACACATTTTCCACCAGGTCTACCATGTTGTCTAAAAACAGATAACATTGTTTGAGAGGAATTTTGTTCAACGACTTTCTCATTTCGAGGAACAGTTACAAACGACAAGTTCACATCGTCCTTAAAGTAGTGAGAGAAAAATAATGAGGCTTCTTCTTCAAGATACGATTTGCATATCGAACCCTCAACTCGGGCTTTTTGTCGAATCTTCTTCTTCAGATGATTCAAGTACCTATTAAGATATTTATTACATATTTAGATATACAAATTTGAATTTGAAATTGACATGAACATTGCACATGTTAATTTACCTCTCAAATGGATACATCCATTCATATTGCACAGGACCTCGAAGAAGTGCTTCGGATGGAAGATGAATAGGTAAATGCTCCATTACATTAAAGAAACCAGACGGAAGTATTTTTTCCAGTTTGCATAGCAATATGGGTATTTCTACTTCAAGTTTACGTATACAATCCACCTTTAATGTTGTCGAACAAAGCTGTTTATAAAACAAACATAACTCTGTTATGACGTTCCATACTTTTACAGGCAACAGTTCTTTGAAAGCCACGGGGAGTAAATATTCCATCATGATATGACAATCATGACTTTTCATCCCACTCAGTTTACTATCAACACGTCTACGAAGATTGGAAGAAATCCCATCGAAAAATATTAATTCTTCCACCCACTTTAGCACGAGTTTTACTTGCTTATTGTCTAGCTTATAGCATGCTTTCGGTTTTTTATTGTCAGTAGGCTTCATATGAAGTTCCGGGCGCTTACAATAGTTTGCTATATGAAGCCTCGAATTCAAATCGTCCTTGGTTTTGCCCTTTACATTCAAAATTGTATTAAACTGATTATCAAACACGTTCTTTTCGTTGTGCATCACGTCAATATTATGTCGGAGTAAGAGATCTTTCCAATATGGTAACTCCCAAAATATACTTTGTTGCACCAATTATGAATGTCTGACTTTCCTGAGATTTCAGTCTAGACTCCAGTTTCATGTATCTTTGGATAGTCTCTTACAATTTTGTATATTTCCTCGCCTGACCAAACCTTGAATGGTTTCAGATTCTCTTCTCCATTAGCTATGAAATTTTTATTATCTCTTCTAAAAGTATGATTGGGATGAAGAAAACACCGATGACAATCAAACCACGAAACTTTCTTTCCATATCGTAACGAAAATGCTCGTATTTCTTCCATACAATAAGGGCATGCTAGACGACCAACCGTACTCCAACCAGAAAGCATCCCGTATGCAGGAAAATCATTAATCGTCCATAACAAAGAAGCGAATAACCAATTTTTTTTCGTTGATACATCGTAAGTTTCGACTCCTTCATTCCACAGTTTGTTCAACTCTTCGATCAATGGTTGTAAATAAACATCAATTCCTTGGGTTGGATCATGAGGTCCGGGAATGACAGTGGTGAGAATCATATATGGTGTCTTCATACACATCCATGGAGGTAAATTATACGGAGTAACGATAATTGGCCAGGATGAATATTTACTACCAAACTATGAAAATGGTGAAAATCCATCCGTACATAAACCAAGTCTGACATTACGGCTTTCCGCAGCAAATGCGGGATAAGTCTTATCGAAATGTTTTCATGCTTCACCGTCGGATGGATGTATCAAAGTCCCTTCTTCCGCTGTTCTCACACTATGCCATCGCATATGACATGCCGTAGTAGAAGATGCATATAATCTTTGAAGTCTGGGAGTGATGGGTAAATAATGCATTCTCTTGTACGAGACTTCTTTCCCTTTCTTATTTCTTGGTTTGTTTCTTTCTTCGTTACATATTTTGCATTTTCTGAGGTCAACGTCATCTTTCCAATACAACATGCAACCTTTCACACATGCATCTATCTTCTCGTACGGTAGACCGAAAACGGACATCAATTTTTTTACTTTATAATGACTATCGCACATCTGATTATTGGGTGGCATGTGTCGTTTTGCAGCTTGTACAACTGCTATAAATGCAGCTTCCATAAGGTTGAATTTTGATTTCATAGTTATGTATTCGGTGGTTACTGAAAGTTCGGTTCCGCTTTTACATCCGTCCCACAACGGCCTCTTAGCAGAATCCAACAAATCGTATATTTTTTTAGCTCCCGCAGTCGGTTCTTCTTCGACATTGTCGTCTTCATCGACAGCTTCAGTTGAAGGAAACATTGATCGCGCTGCATCATCCACCATATTTTCTATCGGATTCGTCATCATATTACCGCCCTCTAACACTTCAGTATTAGGTGGAGATTCAACAAGTTCTCCATGATGATCCCAAAAATAATAATCAGGCACGAAACCATATTGATACAAATGTACTTCAACTATATCCGATTTCTAATGCTTCAAATGTTGGCACTTACTACACGGGCAACGTATTTCTATATTGTTTCGGTTATTAGATTTAGCAAATCTAATAAATTCGCGTACACCGTTGTAGAAATGTTGCGTTATTGATCCCTTCTTTCCTGTTCTGACTTCATATATCCAAGTACGGTCGAGAAAATAATTGAACATTTTTCCTAATTTGAAAATGCATGTTAGACAATTTAAATCATTAATTTTCAACCATTCTCCATTGTAAACAGTTCATCGTTGCAGAAAATTCAAAATATAAACTTCACTTTATTTTTTTATTTTTTGGTATTTTGGTTTTCGGTGGTCAATCATCCTACTTTCCATTACAAACACAATAATGTAATTACATTTTATAAATCATTTTAGATTAAACGGTTCAACAAAATTTCGGCAGCACTTCCCTTATGTTCCCTGTATCGTACACAAATGCATGTACACAGGGAACGTAAAGGAAGTGCCATCGAAATTTTGTAAACGTTTAAAATGAAAATATTTATAATATGTAATTACTTTATTGTGTTTGTAACTTGTCCAATATAGAGACAAATCTGACAAATATTGTATCAGATGAATATAAATGTCTGTTCCGTTACAAAACGAACATCCATATAACGATCATATGCAACACTTGCCAGACGGGGCCAAAGCCTATCTAAGGGATACAAAAATTTCTTTAAATTTTATCAAATATTGTTGTTCTTTTCAAATTTGACAATGTTTCAACTATTTATATTTATTTCAAAAATTTGTGTATTTAAATTTTAGTTCAACATTTGACTAACAATTTTAGTTCAATATCCATTTCTTTATTTTTTTTTACGACATAGATTTTATAATGTGACTATTAGTTGTTGTTATATTCATTTCTTAATTTCTTTACAAAATCGAATTTAGTACAATATCAGTTGTTTTTAAAGTCATTTCCTAATTTTTAAAAAAAAAATAGATATTTGCAGAATTTTTAATGTTTTCGTATTCATTTTTTAATTTTTTGTACAAACTTTATTTTTTACAATATATACAACCTTTTGTATTTTGGCCGTCGCTAGCCGTCGTTAGTCATCGCTAAAATTATTAAAATGGCCGTCGCTAGCCGTTGCTCAATCAACATGATAAATAGAAGAATTATCAATGAATATAATTAGAAAACAACAAATTCTAATTATCAAATAGATAATTAGAAAACAATAAAAATCTAATTATTAAATAAAAATTTGTCAATTTAAATTCACTTAACAACTTAAATTTGTAATTTATCAATTTCATAAACTATGAAATACTTTCATGTAAATTTATCAATAACCATTATCAATAACCAAGTTAATCATTAATATACCCTATTTTTTCACCTAACACAACTAACCATGTTAATCGCCAACACTAATTATCTACATCAACCATTTATTCAACTTCATGATAAACTAATTAATGTAATACCTAATTCAAGTTCATGATAATAAACTAATTAATATACCAAATCAACATACAACACTACTAATACCTAATTTAACAACACTACTAATACCTAATTTAACAACAAATCCCAATTTAACAACAAATCCTAATTGAATTAGGGTTTAAACTGAACCTAAAAACATCAAATTTACATTCAAACGAGAGATTATGAGCATACCTACATGAATTTGGGTGATTTTGAGGTGTTGAAAGGTGGAGTGGCGGCTGCGGTGACGGGAGGCGGAGGATTAGGGGAAGGAGGTTGATTTTGGGGGAGGAAGGTAATGGATTTGCTGCTCTCGGCTTGGATGTGTATATTGCGTATAGCGACGGCTAGCGACGGCCGCTTTTTTTAGCCGTCGCTAGGCTCCGTCGCTATACGAAGCCTTTCTAGCAGTGCTAGTTTGATCGTTGTTTTTATAAATGCCGAACTAATATATATTTTTGTATGACTTAAATTATTTAAATGTGCCATGCTAAAGTTAAAATGAAGAGTGATGCATTCGGCAGACTACATAATATATCTTTGATGAATCCTAAAAAAACACAATGCTCCAGTGTGAATAACCAGTGAAAAAGCAATAACGAATCAAACAAAATAGAAGATAATGTTATATTCTATTTTATATGCAATAGCTCATCCATATTAAATCAGCACCAAATATACATAATCAAGATTGCAGAATTTAAACACATACCATATTGCAGAAGTAGACTTCCTGATAAGGCTGAGCATGTTAAGAATTTTTCGGAATCACTATACAATTAGATTTAGAAGAAAAAGTAGTGAAGAAAGCAAACAAAAATAATTCCTCAAAAAAAAAAATTATTTTATTGATTGAACCAAGAAAATACAAAAGAGACTTAAAATTGAGAAGAAATCTCAATTCCAAACGCCCAACAAAATACACTTTTTCCCACACATCTATTATCAACCCCAGACATGTTTATTTATTATTTTCTTTAAGAAGCTATTGAATACTTCCGTTAATCTTTCCCATGTAGATAATTTGTTGCCTTCTCTAATGCAATAAAAGAGACAACTGATAACTCTGCCAAATATACAAAATCTTTAAAAAGTGCAATTAATCACACTCCAAATTCTATCAAATCTATAAAATAGGCAACGAATTTGAGTCATAATTCCACATAAACTCAAATATCTCCAAGATCTAATTAAATATGGAATATTATATCACTAAAATCTAACAATCTCCACTTTGATATAATATTTCATAAATGACATCCAAGATCCTTCTCGAACCTCAACTCCAAACAATATATCCAAGGAAACATATGTCTTCACCAAAAGCTAAACCTCCCTCCAAACTATGCATGCCCGCCAATAGAACATGCACATCATCAACAGATCAGAATTGCTTGTAATATCATAAAGACCTCCAATTAGGCTTTGTGGCTTTCCGTTGTTGGCTCCACCTTGATTTAGATAGATTTGTCTTTCCAACTTCACTTGTATAAGAATTTGCGATCTTTAAGGTTTTTCCAAGCAATGAATAAATATTATTATTTTTCCTCTTCGCGTGCAGCACCTCCCTATTACCCTTCCAAACCCTAGTTACTCCATCTCGAATCGAGAAATTACAACATTTCCCTTTCAGCTGTCCAACAGAGATAAGATTCCTTTTAATTTCTAGGATATGCCTAACCCCTGTAAGCATCACCAACCTTGCAGTATCCATCTTCAACATGACAGAACCTGTGCCTTGAACTTGTAGATCTCCACCATTAGCGGACTCCACCTTGCATGCTTCCTCCTTATAATCAGTGAATGCTTCCCTTTGATTGCAAATGTGGAAACATGCACCAGAATCTAGCACCCATTCTCCTTCCATACTCATATCAACATAAAGAACATCATCGCTAATGCCAAAGTTTACCTTCTCATCACCGTCTACCTCCAGCTTATTTGTGCTTCCTTCTTGAGTTTTCATCCTCTCTATCCTCTCTTAATTTATTGCAAAATTTCAGCTGATGGCCTGGTTTTTCACAGTAATAGCAAATGAAATCTCGATCCGTATTTGGCTTGAATGAGCGTCTTTCTCTCTTTGCAAAGTGGACCTCTGCCAATGGATTTGTAGTTTCCTTTTCTTCAATGGCCTTTCCTTCTGATGAATTTATCCTCCGCATCTCCTCATTAAGAACGCTGCTAACAACAGTCTCCAAGGAAATAATACCACTAGAATTTTAATTGTTCAATGCGACTATAAGAGTTTCCCAACTTTCAGGCAATGAGCTCATTAATATTAAAGCTTGAGTTTCGTCATCAACTTTGAAGCTTATCTCCGCCAATTGGTTCACAATTGCTTGAAAGCTGTTGAGATGTTCACTAATCGATTCGCCTTCCTTTAGTTTTAGACTGGCCAACTTTCTCATCAGGAATGCCTTATTCATCACAGAATTTTTTGCATAAATTCCTTCCATATGCCAAAAGCAGAAGTTTCACAAGCGACGATATGAAACACAGAATTCTCCATAAAACACCAAATTGCTGCAGCTGCCTTCCTATCCAAAATTTCTCACTTTGCCTCAGTTATTCCATTTGGCTTTTCCCTTTGTTTTTCAAGGTTGGTGAAGATCATTAAGATAGAGATAATCTTTCATCTTTGCCTTCTATAACCCCCAGTTGCTTCCACTAAGCTTTTCAACACTTATCTTCTCCATAGCCAAAGACTCTTCCAAAAAATTTGTGTAGTTTGCTCTGATACCAAATGTTAAGAATTTTCCGGGATCACTACACAATTAGATTTAGAAGAGAAAGTAGTGAAGAATGCAAACAAAAATAATTCCCCCAAAAATAAATTTTTTTATTGATTCAACCAAGAAAATACAAAAGAGACTTAAAATTGAGAAGAAATCTCAATCCCAAACACCCAACAAAATACACTTTTTTCCACACCTCTCTTATCAACCCTAGACATGTCTATTTACAGTAGACTTAACAAATATCTTCTTTAAGAAGCTATTGAATATTTCCGTTAATATTTCCCTTGTAGATAAGTTGTTGCCTTCTCTAATGCAATAAAAGAGGCAACTGATAACTCTGCCAAATACACAAAATCTTTAAAAAGTGCAATTAATCACACTTTAGATTCTATCAAATCTGTAAAATAGGCAATGAATTTGAGTCATATTCCACATATACTCAAATATCTCCAAAATCTAATTAAATATGGAATATTATATCACTAAAATCTAACAGAGCATACTAGTTTCATTTTCAAGTATAGAAAATACACGTTCATTTCTTCCATATAGCTGCTAGACTAACTTCATTTTCATCTGAAACTTTTGTTAATCCATATGTTGGGCAAAAATTATAAAACATTTTATTAAGAAAGATAATAATTGCAAATTACTTTAGACATAGAAGTAGCATGAAGAGAAAACGTTGTCTTCAAAAATTAGCAAAATTTCTACTTCTTCTTCAAACCTGTAATGGTAGGGGCAATATATATATATATATATATATATATATATATATATATATATATATATATATATATATATAGACACACACACACACACATACATACATACATACATACATACATACATACATACATACATATATATATAGTTGGATCATTGTTTCAGACATTCCATGTGCAAAGAAATACGATGAAAACGGAAAAAGTAACCAAACCATGAACATCAAAGCATACAATCTCAGTACATGTTAGATTTTTATTTCAAACACTTTATGTACATATTTGTATCAAGAGATAACGTACCAAAGCACGAACATCAGGTCATACAAACTCCTTTAAAAATGTTGACCTTAAAATTGGATTGGAACTCACTATTCTCAAATCACACGGTCATTTATCAATGTCTGGGCAACAGTTAATCAAAAATATCAATTTAAGAGAGAAGGAGAATTGAAGAAAGTGAAATTCCATCAAATTTGGAATTATTACTCGATAGTATGAGATAGACGGAACCATAAATAGAGGGCAGTGGCTTGAATCTAATAATTTTGAGAAAATTATGGATGCGTGGAGCATCGTGGAGGAATTTCAGAAAAACGAATTAGATTTGGTTTAAACGGTGGTTTGGCAGAGTTATAATATGTGAATTTATTTGACCATGGATAAACTATAACCATCTAATAAGTGAAGTCTTTTTGAACTCCCCATAATGCCCACTGATCGTACAAAGAAATAATTAATGCAGTACACTTTTGTCTTTCTCCAACCGCATCTCACATTTTCTACCATGACAATTCCCACGTTTGCTTACCTACCTCTCTTTCTCCCCTTCTTCTTTGCATCCTCTTTTCCCATCTCCTTCCACTTTCACCTCTACCGCAAAAAATTGGCAACTCCCCACCTTCGCTTCCCCAACCGCCTGCCTTTGCGTTCTCTTTTCTCCTCTCCTTCCACTTTCACCTCTACCGTGAATAATTGTCAACTCTCCACGTCCGCTTCCCCAACCGCCTTCCGTAACAGCCACTGCCAACGACAGTAAAATCCTTCGTCCCGGTCCTCCATCAGCGGAGCACTCCCTTACTTCAGCCGCCGTACGTAACCACAATCTCCGTGACCAATAACTGCTCAAAGCTTGCACCGCCGGCCGACTTTCCTTCTCCAGGTAAGATCTCGCCCTTTCTCCCGCCTTTGATTTTTTGATTTCCTTCGATTTTACGCCCCTTCCCTAAATCTACTTCAGTCTGCCCCAAAATCCATTTTCGCCTTTCCTTGCTTCGCGTCCTTTACCTGACTTCGTCCTCTTCCCTTCCACTATTTCCATGTTAAGAACAAAATATATCCAGTTTCCCTAATTTTACAATAATTTCCAGCTGCTTCGTATTTCTGTTACTGTTTTAGATGTTCTGTGCGCTTTGTTTAATTACTCGTTAAAAAAAGCGGCTTTACACATAAAAATCGGAGCAACTTTTACTAAATCTCATTGCGGACTGCTCTTCTTCCCTCAACAGGTTTATGCCCATTAAACTCACCTTTTTAGCCCGAAAATAAGAGTTCTAACTCCTTCCATCTCTACCACCTCCACCTGTGCCAGTTGCATAACGGTGTACTCCACCAGTCCATATATATATGCAGGGCCGGCCCAAGGGCATTCAATGCCCTAGTCGAAAAACCATTTTTATTTGTTTTGTTGCCCCTTAACTCAATAAAAAAAATGCATATAACAAAATGTAAAAATGCACAAAACAAATTGTAAATTCTTTATAAAATTTAACATTCATCACAAAATATTGATCATACAAATCATTTTGATTACATGCCAAAAATCAAAATGTAAACATAATATCATGACACATTAATACATATTAACGAAAACAACTTCTTCTTGCATTTTTTGAAGCAAACTCCTCTATTACATCTTCATAGGTAAGTTTGTCTAAATACTCATTTTCAATTGAAATCATTGCTAGTCCACTTAGTCTCTTTTGCGACATAGTAGTCCGGAGATATGTTTTAATCAATTTCAATTTTGAAAAACTTCTTTCCGCCGAAGCAACCGTAACCGGAATAGTCAATAGAATTCGATAAGCAACCCAAACATTTAGAAATCCACTTACATCCCTATAAGATCTCAAGAAATTTAGTATATCAATTGATGAAATTACTTTTGATGATAAAATTCCTTTTAGTTGTCGAAGTTCAAAAAATAACTCTTTACCACAAATATCTTGCTCTTCATTGTGCTTCAAAAAACCTTCTAGATTCATGCACTTATCCTTCAATTCATCATTGTCAATATTTTTAAATCTTAGATTCAACAAAAATCCAAAAGTTTCTTCATAAAGTTTAAATTGGTCAAATCGATCTCTAAGTGAAGTTAAAGCTTGATCAACTATTAGAAGAAAATAAGTAACTTTAAAAGTATTCTCTGGAGATCGCTTATCATTATCCTCTACAATTTCTTCGTCAAACTGTTTTTTTCTTCGTACAACTCTCTTTTCAATAAATTTTGGATCAATACCAACATCATTTGCAAGCATTTTAGCCTCCTCCATCATGTTTTCAAATCCATCTTCTCTGAATTTTTCAAAAAATGCGACAAGGTCTTTAATTTTTGTAATTGCATCTTCGATATCCATATCCTCCCGTTGAAATATTTTACTTACTCGATTAATATTATCTAGTATTGTGTACCAAATACACAAACTAATTAAGAACTCAAAATTTTCCAAAGCATTTTGACATAATCCTTTGGCCTCCATCATCACAACATCATCTTTAGAATTATTTGCAATATCAATCAAAGCATCTCTTAATTCCGATGTTTGAGTTCTTATTGCTTTAACACTTTCAATGTGACCTTCCCACCGAGTTGCCGATAATGGTTTTGGAGTCAAACCCTTCACATAACTTCGAAGTATTTCCCATCGATGAGTTGAGCCAGAAAATAAAGTATAAATTTTTTGCACAAATGCAAAAAAATTTCTAGCTTTCATACATGATTTTGCCATATCACATAAAGCAAGGTTTAAACTATGACATCCACATGAAATGTAGAAAGCTCTAGGATTTACATTAAGTAGCCTTTTTTGTACACCTTGGTGTTTACCTTTCATGTTTGAACCATTATCATATCCTTGTCCTCTCACATCATTGATATCAAGTTTAAGATCGATTAAAATATTTTCAAGCTCCTTAAAAAGACCAAGCCCGGATGTATCATCAACCGTTATGAATCCAAGGAAATACTCTTCTACTTTTATATCACTTGCATCATGAACATTCAAACATCTTATTATAATGGACATTTGCTCCTTGTGACTCAAATCCGGAGTACAATCTAGAATAATTGAGAAGTACTTTGCTTTCTTTATTTGTGTAAGCATTGTAATTTTGATCTTATTAGCCAACAAACCTATCAACTCATTTTGAATTTTATGGCTAAGATAATGATTATTGATTTCATTATTTACAGCACGTCTTAGATGGTCTTCCATAATTGGATCAAACTCGGCAACAAATTCAATAATTTGACAAAAAAGTCCATTATTTTTTTCATATATCTTCTCATTTGATCCACGAAATGGTAGATTATTCCGCGCAAGTATCTTGACAACACCAATTATACGCGCAAGTATTTTTTTCCAACGTTGTTTCTCTTGGCCAATTTGAGATTCCATTGCTTTATCAATTGTTGCCTTTTGTTGAAGTCCTATATGCAAATCAACCCATTTAATAACATTTGCGTTGTGTAATGGATTACTTTCGTGTTCTCTTAGCTTCCTAGGTAAATTATAGCAATCGTTGATTCCTTCTCCGGCCAATTGGGATGGTCTTTGGCTATGGTTAAATAACTTACAACAAAAACAAAAAACTTTATCACGTTCATTTGAATAAACAAGCCATTTTCTTTCATGTTCTTCTCCACGTGGATAACCACCAATATAATGTCTAGAAGAAAAGTGTCTACCGTCAATCTTATTTTTTGGAAACGCATCATTATCGTTCAATATTTTTATTGGACCGCGGTGCACTAACATTATTCTTTTGGTACTAGTAATTTTTCCCCACAATCCCGGATCATAATTAACATCAACATCCTTTTCAAGATCAATAGTAGTTACATTGCCAACATCTTCATCATGTCCCTCTATGACTTCTACATGGTCATCAATTTCTACTTCAACAATTTCATTTATAGGCTCCTCATGAATATCAATGATAGGACCAATATTTTCTTCCCTATCCGTTTCATCAATTTGACTTGAATTTGAACTTTGAGATTTTTTATTTCTCGCTTGAAATAAATTTGAAATTGAGCCAATCATTGATTTTGCTTCGTCACATCTACGTTGCTTTTTCATTCTATTTTGATATCCCGAGTTCTGTTTCCGGTTCCTACCTCAATTTAAGATATAACGTAAAATTAATGTTCATTAATAAATACTATGCTATTTTATACATGAAGAATCTAAAAAACAGAAATCTTTAGACTAATTAGAGGTTGAAGAAAAGTTAGTTGCAAGTTACAGTTATCTTTTATAAGTTAACTCTAATTGGTGACACCTTTTATAAGAAATCTTTACATCTTCAAAAACGATGACACCTTTTTCACCCAATACTTTTGCAAGTTCCCTGGGAATCGAAAAAAATACTGTAAATCATACATTTAATTACTTAAGCTACACTTTTGACTTAACATATAACACTGTAACCTCATTGCTAACTATTCAAACAATGCCCTTTTTCCAAATATTATAACACTACCAGGTATTCTTCTCTTATGCACAACACAATTACTACATGAAGCAGCACAATTATAAAGTACTCAAACAGAAACAGCCGATTAATACTCAATAGAGTGAATACTCACATTGTTTGAGACTTTGAGCGAGACAAGGGTTCTCAATTTGAGCAGCCATGCGATTGCGAAGCGATTGAGAGGGATGAGAATCGAGATGATTGAAATCGCAGGTGGCTGCGAGCTGCGACTTGGGATTGGGAGCGTGGACGGTGGTGGCCTTCCCTGTTTCGCAGCAGCAAATTGATCGGAGGCGGAGGAAATCGCGTTTTCGAAATCGCGTTTTCTTTTTCTTTTTTCTTTTTTCTGATTTTTTTGTTGCCCTGGGAGCGTGCGTTGCCCTAGTCTTGGGTCTCTCCGGACTCCGTTGTGGGCCGGGCCTGTATATATGCACTTGCCACCACCATCTCTATCCACTTTCCACCTTTACCCCATACTCTTTTCATTTTACGTTTTACATCCATATTTCTCAACTATTGCAAACGTGTACTGCTCTGTTCATATTTTTTCAAACTAACCGAATTGCGCACCACTTTATGGAGCAACAACAGAGGGAACGACGACGAGTTACTCAACGTGCAAGGCGTCACCAAGCTAGGCAATCAGCCCTTGCAAGTAGGAGGACATGCATGGCTGGATACCACTGTCCTGAAAATTCATCTGGTATATTTCTCCTCCTCTTATCGTTTGATTTTACATGTGTGCCAGTTTCAGATACATGTTTTATTTTAAAACTGTAAAATTCACATATGCACCCGACTTTTGGATATAAAGTTCAAACGTATTTTACAAAGTTGGGCTGTTCACTGTAAACGTAAATATACATTGGTTTATTGCCTGTCGTAAGTGGACATTCCCTGCGCATGAATATGTTTAGTATTGGTAATGGAGCATTAGAAGCTAATAGGCTTCAAACGTAGTGGTTTTCTCCCATGTCTGCTAATATGCTCCTATACCCATCTGTCAACTTAAACTACTTCACCTCTACATAGTGTCAAACATACACGGTCTGTATGCACAAATGCCGCGTTTAGATTCTTGCTATTTTAGTTATCTGAACCTTTAATTATGTAGTCGCTACATATATACAACCCGCACACATGAATACGCTGGATTCGAATTCTTTAGAAATACCTAACTGCAGTTTAATAGCAGTACCCACTATGTATATACATACCTAGACATTAAGGGACGATCATATCTACATTCATAAAAGCATATAACATTTGTTTTATGTTTAGTTATGTGCATACGTACGCTTTTAAATGTCTGACAGTTTCATATAAATGTTTATTTTCAAATCAGTAAAATTCGCAAACACACATCAGTTTTGAATTTAGAGCTTTTAAGCATTTTTATATAGTTTGCTGTTTGAGAAAAATAAATTTTGGCATTGCGACTACCAGCTTGAAATGCAAAAGTGTTGCCTCCTTGTTCAACGTGACTAAAATTTTTATGCCATTGTCAATACAGTAATAATATTTACAAAAGTATACCATGCATCTGTTAAGTAATGACGATTTTACAGTTTAAATGATTTATTTAATCACTTTTATTATTCTTTGTAAAATATTGTTTACAAATAAATTGGCTCTAAGGCTGACTAGGTGAGGGAAATAATACGGACAACTATGTTTTTTTTCCTACAACTACATACTTTTTCTCTTCTACTTCCCTGTTCAAGCATGCCTCTGCTACCTAATCCTGCATTTTTGTTATTTTATTATTTCGCTTAATACGACTACATAATTTTTTAAGTTCAGTGCTCAGTTTTACTTACCATTTCCAATTTCTGATATTTTGTTTTTCCGTTTACGGTTCCCTTTTTCATGCAGATGAAAAAATATCGGATTTTATATATTTTAAATTTCAAATCAGTACAATAATTTTGAATTTAAAGCTGCTAATCTACTCCTATACCCATCTGTCAACTTAAAATGCATCAGCTCTACATAGTTTCAAACATACATGGTCTGTATGCACGAATGCCACGTTCGGATTCTTGCTATTTGAGTTATCTGAACATTTAATTATGTAGTCGCTACATATATACAACCCGCACACATGAGTACGCTGGATTCGAATTCTTTAGTAATACCTAACTGCAATTTAACAGCAGTATCAAGTACGTATATACATACCTGGACATAAAGGGACGATCATATCTACATTCGAAAAAGCATATAACATTTGTTAAATGTTTAATTGTGTGCATACATACGCTTTTAAATGTCTGACAGTTTCATATAAATGTTTGTTTTCAAATCAGTAAAATTCGCACATATACATCAGTTTTGAATTTAAAGGTTTTAAGCATTTTTACACAGTTTGCTGTTTGAAAAAAATAAATTTTGTCGTTGCAACTACTAGTTTGAAATGCAAAAGTGTTGCCTCATTGTTCAACGTGAATAAAAAATTTGGGCCATTGTCGATACAATAATGATATTTATAGACAGCATACCATGCATCTGTGAACTAATGACGATTTTACAATTTAAATGATTTACTTAATCACTTTTATTATTCTTTGTAAAATATTGTTTACAAACAAATTGGCTCTAGCGCTGACTAGGTGAGGGAAATAATAGGATTTTTTTTTCCTACAACTACATACCTTTTCTCTCTACTTCCATGTACCAGCATGCCTCTGCTACCTAATCCTGCATTTTTGTTATTTTTTTGTTTCACATAATACGACTACATCATTTTTGAAGTTCAGTACTCAGTTTTACTTACCATTTCCCATTTTCGATATTTTGTTCTACTTTTTGCGGTTCCCCTTTTCATGCGGATGAAAAAAATATCTGATTTTATATATTTTTAATTTCAAATCAGTACAACATTTTTGAATTTAAAGCTGTTATTCGTAACTACACAAAAGTGTCACGAATCTTGTAGTTACTTCAATAATATTACTAAACTGGTCGCCTAGTCCATAAAATATCTATTTCCTTGAAACAATGTTGCCCCCTCTTTATATGCACAGGAGGACACGGGCTATTTGTCTCCCAGGATGAAGCGGACTGGCCCCGATATGCTGTGCGTGCAGACGGAGCGATGAAGAACGGAAGGAATTGTAGAATTGAGAATAGAGTCCTAGGAAGAGGAAAAGAATGAAGAAGAAGTATTTCTAACTAAGTAATCTCGTTTTGCAGACCCCTATATATAGGCTGGAGGAAGTGCCTATTTGGAGCGGTTTTGACCGTTGGAATGGTTGCGACCCTTTAACCGACATACGTGTGCGTACAGGCGCAACATTCTAATTTTGAAGTTCAAAACTAGCCGTTTCAACGCAGCAGGCCCAAGTGGCAGACGGAGGCCCATCTAATCATGAGACCTCAAGAGCCTCAAGGCCCAATACCCAATCTTTGACATTTTAATATTAATATGAAGGCCCAAAGCCCACATCTCAAGTCTTCAAGTCTCCTTCTTTTTTCTTTTGATTTAGTATATTAGGATGTAGTATATATGGTAGTATTGTAACAAATATTCCACCATGTGAGACTTTGTTTCAACACACACAATACTTTCTTCCCTAACCACTTCATCATTCATTTTTTTCTAACAATCCCCCACGTGAATGAGTAGTTGTTCATAGTTTCTCGAGACATTTATCGGATCAGTTTAAAGTAGCACGTGTGCCTTGAAATTTCCTAGTGGTTACCTATTTGAATTACGGGCGAATCAATAGACTTAGAATGTCCTTAAACTGTAAGCCTTTTGTTTTATTCTAAAATAGATATCACATGATAAATGTTTCTTGTAATCCTTCATTCTTTGTTTGTGTTCATTTCTGCCTTAAACACCTGCCTCACTACACTAAAAAGCTGTTTTTGTCACTCCTTCATCCGCTAAATTGGATACGGCTTATAGCCGTATCAAATTAGAAACGGCTAATAGCCGCATCTAATAAATTTGACACAGTTATAAGCCGTAGCAAATTTGATACGACTATAAGTCGTATCTAATTTCATGCCTATTTCTGGCGCAAATTTTTTCACTTAATGCGCACGTTTTCCCTTCAAATCATTCACTTTTCCCCTATTTAGATACGGTTCTTAGCCGTATCAAAATTGATACGTGTTTTAGCCGTATCAAATTCATCCTAATTTTTGGTGCGAACTTTTTTCTATCAAAACGCCCAGATCTGTACTTTCGTTTCTTTTTTCCCCAAAACTATTTCGTTCCAACGTAATTTGATTTTCTTTCCAAATCTTGATTTCTTTCTTCACAAACAAACGTCGGCAACTCCAGCGCCGTTCGACAACACAGGCTTCAACGCTTTGCTCGTTCAGTTCAGTGATATGTTTTCATTTTTAAGTCTTCATTTTGTAAATGTGGATAAGTTGCTTTGCCTGAGAAGAGGATTATCAGTGCGGAAGATATCCAAGCCATGGATCATTGAAATCACCGTGAATATCCTCGGTAATTTTCAGATTCACATAATATTTTTGTCAAAATATTTAATGATTTTTGCATATAGATTTTGCTGTGGACTAATTTTCATAATTATGAGTATTCGGATGTTGCCATGGACTAATTTTCAAAATACTTAATCATTGAAATCACCGTGAATGCGGATGTTGCTGTGGACTAATTTTCATAATTATGAGCATTCATTATCATCACAAAAGAAGTGTATAGTCATCTTAGATTTTACAGATAGATTAAGACTAAATTAAGAGGAAAGACTGCAAGTGTAATGACCCGCCGCTCTGACCGCCTCTAGTCGGTAATTAAACCAACTAGAAACGTTCAAAATGATGGATTGTTATTTAGTTTATAACATTTAAACAGAATCAGTCACAGAATCACAGAATAATAATCATATTTCTCATAAATGAACTTTTCTTTTATATACAAATATCAGAGTTATACAATGAATTACATTTAATACAGCGGAACAATTTTTTTTTTTAAGTACAAGCAAAAAAATTTCCTGAAAAGCTTTAGTGAAGTGCTTTCCCCTCTCTCTCTAACTTCGCTGCGAGAAAATCTCCAAGCTGTAAAAATACTCGGTCTGACCCGAACGTTTATTGCAAAACACAAAAACACTCGAGTCAGGATTAATCTTAATTCAAGTAAATAAATTTGCAATGAATTGAAATAAAATGGTAACAACCCAAAATACAGTGTGTAAAATATGCAACAGAGATGATGAATCACATGAATCAATTTAAATCTATTATGGATTTTCAGGTTAACAACTTCAATTTTTAAAATCTGTCAATCCTGTGTGGCTGTAGTACACACGTATATTTATACACATGTGCACTGCCTCGCCAACTCGTGTGCACCAAACAAAAGCACAGCTATCAGATCAAAACAAGGTCAAACCCAAGTTTCAAAACTAGGTTCAAATCAAGGCCAATGCACAGATAAAAGAGTCAAGAAGGCATCAGACAAAGCAATACAAACAGCAAATGTTGAAACAGGCTATCAAGGGCAGAGGCTCAGAAATGCCAAAGACATGAAGCAACGAAAGATTCACAAATACAACTCAAAGTTTATAGAGTGCAGACCAAAATGAGCACAACTCATTAAGCTCATAACAACAAAGAAATAGACCATAAGAAATGCATCAGTGAATCAACATATATGAGCAAGTGAACTAGTCAACATGCATATATCTCAAAAACAAAGGGGCTGCACTGTTTCAAATGAGACAACAATTTCAAACTCAAGTGAACAGTATAGCAAAACACATGTTCAACAAAGATCAGGCTACAAAAGCATATGGTGGTGCAGACTACAAATGAGTGCTAACAAAATAAACTAATTGCAACAGGGTTAGACCAACATAGTGCAACAGTGAAACACTGAATAGTATGCAGACCAGAAACACCAAGTCAAATGCAACGGAATGGAATGCAACTACAAGTGCAACAGTCAGGTCCAAATGCATCAATGAGGAAACTGCAGTGGACATGTATACAACAGAGGAAGCAAAATACACAAATGCAAAACCCAAGTGCGACAGTACAACTCCAAATGTATCAGTGCATGAACACAGCAGCTCGAAGACACAATACAACAATGCACAAATAAATTTTAAAACAACCTATAAATTTTATGGTTACTTACTCAAAAAGAAAAGAACAATGTAGTTTTCAAATAACACTGTTTTGATTTTCTTATTTGAAAGACATTTGAAATTAAACTTTTAAATGAAACAAACAAGTTAAATTTATAACTTAAGTTTTAAACAGAGATTAACTCTATATTTTCTCTCATTTCAAAACAAAGATTCAAACTTCTTAAATTTATGTATGATAGCAAGTAAACAAGAATCAGAAACATGCAAGTCAAACTATACTTTCCTACATCATTCAACTTCAATAGCAATAGAAAAAGGTTTTAAATTTAGTATGGTTTACACCGTAAACCAAAGTGTTACAGGAAATAGAAAACTGGAAACAACATTTCCAAGCAAATATAAACACAAGCATAGCCATTCATTCACATGCAAAAGCTATTCACAATTATACAAGCATTCAAACCCAAAGAACTGAATAAAGCATAGGTTTACTCACAAACATCATAAAATAAATTGAAGGTTGAAAGGTTTTCTCACTGTGTTTATCACAAAAAGTTTTCTAAAGAACCTCAAATTTGTGTTTTTAAGGTAATTACTGAAACTGGGTCAATTTCAAACTTTTTTTAACTAATTCATGATTTTCCAGAACCTACATTTATACTAACAAACATATTTTGTTTACACATAAAATTACTAACTGTAACAGTACAGATGATAAAGATTTCTATTTAAGAATATCTTAGTTTACAAGCTAGCCAGATCTGCAACTACAGGAAATCAACACATATACATATTCATAAATATGCACACTGAACATTCATGAATAAGTAATCATCACAACATAATCAAACAACATGCTTTCTTTTATCAGGTCACAGATTTTGTGCAGATGTGTTTACCCATTCCATTTTAACAAACAGAACAGTTTTGTTTTAAATCATTTGATTTCTGTAAATAAACATAAGCTCTGTAGTTTATGTTTGATTTTGATTTTTAAAGAAAAACTGTTTTTTTTAAAGATAAGAAGCTTACTCACATTTAATTGAAGCAGAGAATACCCAGATGCACGCATTTTCATTCAAACTCAAGCAAACATTATATGCTTCATGCAACAGATAATTTGAAACTCTTTTTAAATTGTGAAGTCACTCACTAAACAAAATGGGGACAGAGCAATTTATATATATATTTTTAATGACAGTTTTGATTTGAACTTGAGTTCTAATACTTGCATGTGCATTTATTTCAAAAGAATTGGTGTTTGGAATTAGCTTGCAACTGAGAACAAGAATAGGGGGTTTTACAGACACATGCATACATCACATATGAACTGAAGTTCAAACAAGCACATGCAAACAAATTTTTCCTCATCTAGATTCAAAGATCCATCACATGCAACAAAAACCAAAACAAGTCAAGTTTTAATAGCATCTGTTCTCATCAGATTTTTAAAACAAATTTTAAATAGCATCTGTTCTTATTAGTTTAAAAGCATCTGTTCTTATCAATTTAAATTCAAGCAATCGAGCAAATGATAGCAAATAGCACCCAACAAACAACATGCAGAGTTTTATTTGTTATTATTAGTTTAAATTCAAATAACCGAGCAGATGATAACAATTAACACCCCAAATCATAGCATGCAACCAAACACCCAATCCAATCAAATCTAAAAACTTGAATAAAAATTAATCGTGAGAAAAAAACTCACCTTTTTTCTAAGCGAATACGAAAACCCAAAGAAATTTCCAAAGAGGATGAACGAGAACGAAACAGCAGTGAGCGACGAAGAATTGATCGAGCAAGGCAACGCGCAAATTCCTATCGGTCAAGCAAATAGCGCAGCTTTGGAAGCCCTAGTTTGAAGACGAGCGAAAATTGGAGAGGCCGCCATTTTTTTTTTCTTTGATTTCTAGGGTTACGAATGAAATAGAGAGGGGATCGAGTCTGCCTAATCACAGCATCAATATCAAAAGTGGGCTGGTATTATTTTCAAAGCCCACTTAACCCCTAAAAAAAAATTGAAAGGAATTTAAATCAATTTACAAACTCCTAGCTCAAATTTTAAATTCAAATATGTCCTTCATATTAAACTTGAAAAATTCAAATAACTCCACAGTTTCAAATCAAAATTTAATTCAATCATTAAATTTATATAAGTAATAATCCTTGAATCCAAATTATTTTTCTTAAGTCATTAGTTTGAATTCCAATCACAAATTTAATATTCAATTTCAACTCCAATAGATTAAATTTAAATTTTTATTCAACTCTTTATAGATTAAATTTTAAAATTTAATTGCCAAATTCACAGTTATATTGGGAATTCAATTTAAATTATCATTCAAATATTTAAAATTAATTAAATATTTCCAATTTAAATTGTTAAAATTTCAGGGTCGTCACAATCTTCCCTCCTTAAAAGAATTTCGTCCTGAAATTACAAGTAAGGAAAAATGATTGTTAAAATTTCACTGATATTTATATTTTACACAATTTTTATCAAGTTTGAAACTTATTAAAAATAAATAAATAAGTATAGGATTCATTCTATTTGTTTTGTCTCATTAGCTTTGTTAATTAACTCATTTGCTCAACATTTTCTACAATCAAGCCGCAAAAGTCTTTTACTAAAGTTTTCAACTTACAAAACCCAAATTTTTAAATTTGAAATTCTTCATTTAAGAAATTTACATAGTATAACTTTTCCAAAGCTGTGGACTTTCAAAACATTTCAAAAATCCTCTTCCTTAGTTCATTGGGTTGGAATTTATGTTACTTTAATTTCAGATTATTGATTTTCTATTTAAAGTTTGAAAATACTTGCTAACTCGAAATTTAACAAGTCCATTGTCGTTCTTAAAGACATTAGGCATACGCTGGCCAGGCGCAAGTCTAAAAATCTCCAAGTACTAAATATACTTGCTTCAATTTCCAGCGAAAATACTTTAAAAAAAATCTTTTTAAAAATGGACATGGAAAGCACATTCCCCCATGGATCACAGTTTACCCGGCGGTTTCGCTACTATCCCAGTAGAATCGCTTGTAAACTATAGATTTCTCATCTATTGAATTTCGCCATGGTTGTTGCCATAGATCGCGGTCCACACGGCGGTTACGCTACTATCCCAGTAGAATCGCTTGTGACCGTAGGCATCTCGCCCCTTGAATTTCGCTTTGGCTTCTAGATTGCAGTTTACACGGCGGTTGCGCCACTATCCCAGTGGAATCGCTTGTAACTGTCGGCATCACGCCCCTCAAATTACGCTAGTCACTCCAACTAATGGAAAACAAACGGCCAATCCAACTAATGGAAAACAAATGGCCAATCCAACTAATGGAAAACAAATGGTCAATCCAACTAATGAAATTCTACGTAGCTACGATCTTCAAATGGACACTCATCTCGAGTTCCAACAACCATCACAAATTTTAAATGGAAGGTACTTTTCCATATCCTCAATTTGGAAAACATAATATCATACATACATATATAATATTTCATTTCACACTTAGTACATATCATACTCATGTACTTGCATAAGTTTTCCACAACAATTACTTTTCCAAACTAAATGGTTTTCGAATTTATCGTATTCTCATATATACATTATGAAAACCACAACATTTCATATCCATAACAAATAGAGGATTCACAAATTTTCCATTTCATTATCCATTTAAAATTTTCCTCTAAGTCGATTTGGAAATTTAAGGTTATCCCAAACCTAATTCACATTCATAATCCAATTTATTATCGACTTCACACTCGATTTGGATTTCATGTTACATCGTCAATTCTCAACATATAATTGATGTCTATCGATATATAACCTCTGAGCTCGTACGTCTCAGAGAAGGGTGTTAAGCTAAGAGAATAAATTCTCCGCCACCAACAGATATATATTTAATAGAGATCAATTTCTATGTCGTTAATTCACAATGTTAGACATACAATCCAAATCAACCATTCAAAATTCAACTTATATTGTTTTTGGGTGTCAAATTTAAACTCAATTTAACTCAAAATTCAATCCTTTGAAAATTTCCAAGTTGAACTAATTGTTCATATTTCCCAAAAATATCTACACAAGATATATATAATTTTCCACACTTAACCATTTGAAAACAAACTTCAAATCATTTTTCACCTTTCAATATTTGAAAACAAATTTTCAAATCAATTTCCTTTAAACAGAAACATTTCCAAATATTTATCCATTTTAAACTTAAAATGGTTCACTTAAATCAATCAAATAAATCCTTACCGATTTATTTTAAATTTACGTTCCAAATCCGTAAATTTATTTCCACATTTCAAAAATAAATCAATATTTATTTTTAACAAATTTTCCTTTCTTTTATAAATTCCATAATGAATTTACATTTCCAAAATATCTATGAATATACGATTTTCAAATCGATTTCACATATTCATTTTCAATTTATCTTTAAAAGATAAAATTTCAAACCTTCCATTTCATATTGGAAAACATTTCCATACTTATTTAGATAATAAGTAATTCACAAATCCATTTATTTCCAACACTTGGAAAATATTCAATATACTTAAATCATAATCAAGTATATATTTCATTCTTAAAGGAAACCATTCTTTTAAACACATTTGTTTGAGTCAAACGAATGTCGCGTAAAACATCGTTATAACAACTCAAAATCACTAGTATAGGGATTCGAAATTTAAGATAGATATATAAATCCCAATACTATATAAAAACATTTCCTTTCGAAAACCATTTACTATAACAATAGTGTTATAGTCCACCATTTCCTTTTATTTCTCGAAAACGTCTATTTCAACAATGAATGTTGAAATCTATGTATTCGATACTTAACACATTTCAAAACAACTTCAAATGGATTTACTTCATTTCCTACACGTTCAAATTCAAATTCATCACTGAATCAATTAAATCTACTATGGATTTTCATGTTGACAAACATCAAATTTGAAATCTAAATCTCATTTGAACTTTGCATTTGCTTTCTATTTCAAAAATAATCAACTAATTCTTTTGTAAATTACTCATCGACTTGGTCCCATTAGATTTATATCTCCATATTAACTATTTTAGGCATTAGTCTAAACTTGGAATATAAGCTTTACATCAAAACTAGTTTGATTCATACAGTTAAGTTGACAAATAGATTTCCTTCCCAAAAACATTCCTTTTATATCTTATTCACTGTTCAAATCATAGATATAACTCCATAAATAAGCTATAACAATTTACTTATCAAAATAAGTCGTTTGCGGAATTTATAAACATCTTTAGAAATTCCATTTCTATTTATAAAACTTCGATTTATAATCTCCTTTTATCACTTCAATTCAATTTATATAACTCAGTTATATACCAAAAGTCCATATTATAAGTTAAATACTTATAATCCATTTATTTACTAAATCCTTCTTCACAACATTAGAAATCAATTTTCAAAAGAATTCAGAATCAAATTCCCAAGTTATAGTTCAACAATTCTCTTGGTTATAACTAAAATTACATGTCATTTTATTTTCCAATTATTACTTTGGGGATATTCAAAATATTTGGTTTAAACCAATTCATCAAGTCACTTAACTCATATTTCATTTTCCCTAAATCTCAATAATACGATAATGAGTTTCCGAACGAACGAAACTCAAATCTAAGGAGACCTCACCGAAAAGAAACTATCGCAAATCTAAATTTAGAGAGGGGAATTTTCGAAAATGATTCTAATTTTCAAGATATCTTTTATTTTAAAGAAAACAATTTTAAACTTCTTTAGATTTGGAAACACTTTCTTTAAAGTGATTCTAGTAACTATTCATATTAAACGCCATAAACTAAGCTTTGTGTAAACCAAAGCTCTGATACCACTTTTGTAATGACCCGCCGCTCTGACCGCCTCTAGTCGGTAATTAAACCAACTAGAAACGTTCAAAATGACGGATTGTTATTTAGTTTATAACATTTAAACAAAATCAGTCACAGAATCACAGAATAATAATCATATTTCTCATAAATGAACTTTTCTTTTATATACAAATATCAGAGTTATACAATGAATTACATTTAATACAGCGGAACAAATTTTTTTTTTAAGTACAAGCAAAAAATTTTCCTGAAAAGCTTTAGTGAAGTGCTTTCCCCTCTCTCTCTAACTTCGCTGCGAGAAAATCTCCAAGCTGTAAAAATACTCGGTCTGACCCGAGCGTTTATTGCAAAACACAAAAACACTCGAGTCAAGATTAATCTTAATTCAAGTAAATAAATTTGCAATGAATTGAAATAAAATGGTAACAGCCCAAAATACAGTGTGTAAAATATGCAACAGAGATGATGAATCACATGAATCAATTTAAATCTATTATGGATTTTCAGGTTAACAACTTCAATTTTTAAAATCTGTCAATCCTGTGTGGCTGCAGTACACACGTATATTTATACACATGTGCACTGCCTCGCCAACTCGTGTGCACCAAACAAAAGCACAACTATCAGATCAAAACAAGGTCAAACCCAAGTTTCAAAACTAGGTTCAACTCAAGGCCAATGCACAGATAAAAGAATCAAGAAGGCATCAGACAAAGCAATACAAACAGCAAATGTTGAAACAGGCTATCAAAGGCAGAGGCTCAGAAATGCCAAAGACATGAAGCCACGAAAGATTCACAAATACAACTCAAAGTTTACAGAGTGCAGACCAAAATGAGCACAACTCATTAAGCTCATAACAACAAAGAAATAGACCATAAGAAATGCATCAGTGAATCAACATATATGAGCAAGTGAACTAGTCAACATGCATATATCTCAAAAACAAAGGGACTGCACTGTTTCAAATGAGACAACAATTTGAAACTCAAGTGAACAGTATAGCAAAACACATGTTCAACAAAGATCAGGCTACAAAAGCATATGGTGGTGCAGACTACAAATGAGTGCTAACAAAATAAACTAATTGCAACAGGGTTAGACCAACATAGTGCAACAGTGAAACACTGAATAGTATGCAGACCAGAAACACCAAGTCAAATGCAACGGAATGGAATGCAACTACAAGTGCAACAGTCAGGTCCAAATGCATCAATGAGGAAACTGCAGTGGACATGTATACAACAGAGGAAGCAAAATACACAAATGCAAAACCCAAGTGCAACAGTACAACTCCAAATGTATCAGTGCATGAACACAGCAGCTCGAAGACACAATACAACAATGCACAAATAAATTTTAAAACAACCTATAAATTTTATGGTTACTTACTCAAAAAGAAAAGAACAATGTAGTTTTCAAATATCACTGCTTTGATTTTCTTATTTGAAAGACATTTGAAATTAAACTTTTAAATGAAACAAACAAGTTAAATTTATAACTTAAGTTTTAAACAGAGATTAACTCTATACTTTCTCTCATTTCAAAACAGAGATTCAAACTTCTTAAATTTATGTATGATAGCAAGTAAACAAGAATCAGAAACATGCAAGTCAAACTATACTTTCCTACATCATTCAACTTCAATAGCAATAGAAAAAGGTTTTAAATTTAGTATGGTTTACACTGTAAACCAAAGTGTTACAGGAAACAGAAAACTGGAAACAACATTTCCAAGCAAATATAAACACAAGCATAGCCATTCATTCACATGCAAAAGCTATTCACAATTATACAAGCATTCAAACCCAAAGAACTGAATAAAGCATAGGTTTACTCACAAACATCATAGAATAAATTGAAGGTTGAAAGGTTTTCTCACTGTGTTTATCACAAACAGTTTTCTAAAGAACCTCAAATTTGTGTTTTTAAGGTAGTTACTGAAACTGGGTCAATTTCAAACTTTTTTTTAACTAATTCATGATTTTCCAGAACCTACATTTATACTAACAAACATATTTTGTTTACACATAAAATTACTAACTGTAACAGTAAAGATGATAAAGATTTCTATTTAAGAATATCTTAGTTTACAAGCTAGCCAGATCTGCAACTACAGGAAATCAACACATATACATATTCATAAATATGCACACTGAACATTCATGAATAAGCAATCATCACAACATAATCAAACAATATGCTTTCTTTTATCAGGTCACAGATTTTGTGCAGGTGTGTTTACCCATTCATTTTAACAAACAGAACAGTTTTGTTTTAAATCATTTGATTTCTGTAAATAAACATAAGCTCTGTAGTTTATGTTTGATTTTGTTTTTTAAAGAAAAACTGTTTTTTTTAAAGATAAGAAGCTTACTCACATTTAATTGAAGCAGAGAATACCCAGATGCACGCATTTTCATTCAAACTCAAGCAAACATTATATGCTTCATGCAACAGATAATTTGAAACTCTTTTTAAATTGTGAAGTCACTCACTAAACAAAATGGGGACAGAGCAATTTATATATATATATATTTAATGACAGTTTTGTTTTGAACTTGAGTTCTAATACTTGCATGTGCATTTATTTCAAAAGAATTGGGGTTTGGAATTAGCTTGCAACTGAGAACAAGAATAGGGGGTTTTACAGACACATGCATACATCACATATGAACTGAAGTTCAAACAAGCACATGCAAACAAATTTTTCCTCATCTAGATTCAAAGATCCATCACATGCAGCAAAAACCAAAACAAGTCAAGTTTTAATAGCATCTGTTCTCATCAGATTTTTAAAACAAATTTTAAATAGCATCTGTTCTTATTAGTTTAAAAGCATTTGTTCTTATCAATTTAAATTCAAGCAATCGAGCAAATGATAGCAAATAACACCCAACAAACAACATGCAGAGTTTTATCTGTTATTATTAGTTTAAATTCAAATAACCGAGCAGATGATAACAATTAACACCCCAAATCATAGCATGCAACCAAGCACCCAATCCAATCAAATCTAAAAACTTGAATAAAAATTAATCGTGAGAAAAAAACTCACCTTTTTTCGAAGCGAATACGAGAACCCAAAGAAATTTCCAAAGAGGATGAACGAGAACGAAACAGCAGTTAGCGACGAAGAATTGATCGAGCAAGGCAACGCGCAAATTCCTATCGGTCAAGCAAATAGCGCAGCTTTGGAAGCCCTAGTTTGAAGACGAGCGAAAATTGGAGAGGCCGCCATTTTTTTTCCTTTGATTTCTAGGGTTACGAATGAAATAGAGAGGGGATCGAGTCTGCCTAATCACAGCATCAATATCAAAAGTGGGCTGGTATTATTTTCAAAGCCCACTTAACCCCTAAAAAAAAATTGAAAGGAATTTAAATCAATTTACAAACTCCTAGCTCAAATTTTAAATTCAAATATATCCTTCATATTAAACTTGAAAAATTCAAATAACTCCACAGTTTCAAATCAAAATTTAATTCAATCATTAAATTTATATAAGTAATAATCCTTGAATCCAAATTATTTTTCTTAAGTCATTAGCTTGAATTCCAATCACAAATTTAATATTCAATTTCAACTCCAATAGATTAAATTTAAATTTTTATTCAACTCTTTATAGATTAAATTTTAAAATTTAATCGCCAAATTCACAGTTATATTGGGAATTCAATTTAAATTATCATTCAAATATTTAAAATTAATTAAATATTTCCAATTTAAATTGTTAAAATTTCAGGGTCGTCACAGCAAGTAGAAAACTATGTTAAAGTTCAGAAAGGTATCAAGATAACGATTTAACTTAGTGTCTTGCATAAATCAAAATCCTTATAATTTAATCTTAATCTCTCCAAAAATGATATGCTACTACTCTTAACAGCATTCTTTAATATAACATTTCGTGGATTATTTTAATCGTACACGGTCTTTATTCATCTAATGCTCTTGTTAACCTTAGTTGCATTCATTTTTTATGAATTTTTGACACGAAGTGCACACTCCATGTAATATTTATGTAATATTCATACAATAAAGAGTTCTATCAAATATCATGCATTAAAGACTCTTATGACTTTATCATGTGATTCTAAGGTAAGTTTGATAACTACTGTTATATTGTTTTATCACGTTCTTTTAATCTGGAATTTTTTTCCTCCTATTATCAGAACTTCTATTAACTGTTGCCATTTCCCATTGGACTGAGAAGTTTTGCCTTTAATAATTTAACTAGGACGCCAACGCATGTCATTTCAAAACTTAAATAGATTGATCAAAGGGGCATAAGTATGTTCAAGTTTCCGATTCCATCATGAGGTTTGGTAGACTTGACATGTTACCGCCATACAACTATTTTTGACTTTGTTCCAGTATTTGGGTTTTAGACTTCCATTTTACTTTCTCATCAAATTGCTGATGATGGTGATATGTAATTATAAGGTTATTTTTAAGAAAAACTAGGATGAAACTCGTGCTTCGCACACAGATAATGATTGGCATACATGTTTATGATAATCGAGTATTGGTCATATTTCTAATGAAAATACATGAAGTTAAAGTTAGTGTAAGTCCTTTAGAGTTATGTAAAATACTAAAGTTGGTTGAGATAGTGGTAACACATAAGTTCTTAGTCAATGTAACAAAAAAATGTAAATTGGTGTTAAAAAATGATGTAATCTGACATAGAAATGCAATATCTATGTTGATAGAAAAATATTAAAGAAGTTACATGTTTCAAATTGCGATATCAGGATAAGCCGGTATACCAATATATTCGTATCCTGATATTTTAGACTATTAAAGAAAACTTTCATTCTAACTCGATAAGCTAGTCGCGAGCAGAGGGTTTGAGGCGATGTCGGTTGGCGATTCGATGTTGGAAGTAAAAAAATAATGACATCACGAAATTCAAAATCGTGATTAAAACCAAAATCGAGAGTTTTTAGGTTTGATGATAGTTCTGGTACAGGCTTGTGGCTGTTAAATATTATGAGTAGTCGTAGGTGATTTGATTTGGATATGAGTTTGGGTATGAGTTAGCTTCGATCGAGAGTTGTTTACGAGGTCTCGTAGAGGTTGACATTGTCACAGCGACTGGGTGAAGCGATGTTCAAGTTCGAGGCGATTGGATGAGGCTATTCTTTTGGTTGCAGTGACTTAAATGTTTTGGTTTGAGGTAGGAGTATGAATCAGAGGAAGCATGTATGCTAGAAGCTTGTATGTATTAGTGGTAGGAGTTATTTGACAGATGTGTTGAAGTCTGGGTTTGTTTTTTTTGGTCGAGGATGGTATATTGTTTTGAAATTTATGAAGTATGCAAGTATGGTTGTGGAAAGGAAGATGGATGGTTTGTTTAAGTGGTTGTACGAGTATGTGAAGTCCGATGATGGCTATTTTGCATTTGAATGGGATGACAACAAGGAAGGTGAATAATGCACTTGCACATATGGATGGTGGGGTGACAGTGAAGTAAGGTTTGGGAAGTTGAAGGAGAATAGTGTATGAACTATGGGTGGTTAGCTATTGGTGGTGACGACAACAGTGAGATTGTTTTGTGTGGAAAGACAAGACAGGGGACTATGTCTGTTGAAGTTGTAGAGCAGGGATAGTGGTGAAGTTATAGGACAGTATGGTGAAGTCGATGAACAATGCGTGAGGTATGAATTTCTGGCACAGTGATGATGGAAGCGGTTGAATCAAGTAATGTTGTGAGAAGCACGGTGTATAGTGGTGGAGCAGCAACAATTTTGGCGGTTAGTTGAATGTAAAAGTGGGATGTTTGTACATTATGAAGGAGGCGATATGTTTGAGTGTATTGGAGGCAATTATGTTTTTGGTTAGAAAGAATGAAATGGTAACAAGGATGGTTTCGGTGAGAAGTTTCTAGACTGTGAGGGTTGGATGTGTGTTGGTTGGCCATGATGCGCTGATATTTGTTGTTTGAGGATGTTTGAGGCAGAGGAAGTAAGAAATGGGCAGTGAAGTATTGGTAGCTGTTGATCAAGGCAGTGGGGTTGCTGGGAATGGTTGTAGAGGAAGCTGGGAATGGTTGTTAATCAAGTTAGAATGAAAACTATTCATATTTTTTACTTCCAATATCAGGATACGAATATGACTTGTATAACAATGCAAGTATGCGACTAAAGACTATTGGATAAGAAAGTATGAAAATATGTCAAAATTTAATTAAAAACAACACTAATTAACTGAGGTACCAAAATTACTTAATATCTATACTACTTGCATAGTAAGAAGTTCAATCTTTTAACATATAAAAGTTCAGAAATTAAATGGGTAGTTAGAAGTAGTTTTTATATATAATAGCTTCAGAGATAGGCAAATATCCACAACTCTTGATTCCTGATAATGTAAAATAGAGACTTAATGTGCTACATACTTTTTTACAAAATAAATGATGTGTAAGTCAGATAGTGAAAGGGTAATGATGCATTAAGCCAAGTTAGAGTATGCTAAGTAATCAAATTTTTGGTGGAAAATAGGGATATGCTAATTACATTACACATACACCATGATTTGGTAAAATAAGAAAAAAAAAAGTGTGTACCATAACTATAAAGATTATCCTTACACTTAAGTAGACAAATCACCGTGAATACTTGAACAACAGTATACAGCTAATTTTAATACAGTGAATGTTGACATTAGTGTTTGCAAATGCTTATGTGCACTCCTGTACTATCATATTTTCCAGGTAAAAAAACAGACGAGTATGTATATGCGCTTTTGTTAGATACACCTAGTAGTAGATACACAGATATGTGCAACTTAGGAATTCATTTATTTTATAGTCTACAAATACACATATAGATGCAATTTAGGTATACACTTAACCATATAGTTTCTGCGCAATTTCAAATTTACACACATATTTAGTAAATATGAAAATATTTTGGTTTTGAGTGGTAGAAATATTCTGGGTTTTTTGTTCATAAAACAACGCCTATACTTTATGCTAATAGTATATCTAAGGCTAATAGTATTTTCTGGGTTTGACTAAGAGAAAAATATATTATTCATTTATACCAAGGTAAAATTTTGCTCACGTCTCATGTTCTGTTATATATTATATAGGAGGGCAGTATGTCTTTTAGCATAGACAAACAATGGATAAATGAATCAGATCTAAGATTTACATGCTATATAGACGGGGTGCAGAAGTTCATTAGTTTTTTTGAAGAAAACGGTGGTAAGCAAGGAGTCTATTTATGCCCTTGCACCCGGTGCAAAAACATGAAGACGATCAAATTAGATTACATTCATTTTCATTTGCTTAGATGGGGTATTATCCAATCATATACAGTGCGGTATTTTCATGGGGAAAAAAGGGCGGAGATGGAAAAACAACTACCAGTTAGTCATGCCACAACTACTGATGAGTCTGAACATATTAGGATGGAAGATTTGGTCAATGATGCAGATAGATTTCATCATTTTCAACCTAATAATCCGTTGCCTGATCATGCTAATGTTGGAGAGCAGTCTACTGATTATCCAGATTGGCAGGTCAATGAAAGTAAGAAGTATAAATCACTTTTTGGTAGCGTAAAAGAGCCACTGTATCCTTCAAGTTCAAAAGGGATTACGAAGCTGTATGCCATTGTGAAACCGAATAGCTTGAAGACCCAATATGGCTTTTCAGATAATGGTGTGACCGCACTCCTTGAACTAATAAAGGAGTTACTCCCCGAAGGTAACACGCTGCCGACAACGTACTACGACGTGAAGAAGGTCATTAAGCAAGTTGGGGTGAATTACAAAACTTATGATGCATGCATTAATGATTGCATATTGTACTGGAAAGATGATGCGAACAAAGTTTCTTGTACAAATTGCAATGAACCAAGATATATGACATCATTCAACGAAGAGAGAAAAGGCACCAAAGTACCTCGAAAGGCATTAAGACATTTCCTTTTAATTTCTAGATTGAAGAGACTGTATACTGTACCATGGATAGCAGATGCGATGACCTGGCATGGTTGTGCCAAGTCTAATCCAACCGTAATGCGTCATCCATGCGACACTTCTCAATGGAAAGCCGTAGATTCTTTTGACCAAGCTTTTGCCGCCGAGCCACGAAATGTCACACTTGGAATAGCGACAGATGGTTTCTGTCCACATGCTTCTCTCTCTAACCCTTACAGTTGTTGGCCAGTAATTGTAGTACCATATAATCTTCCTCCATCTATGTGCATGAAAAGGGAGTTCACAATGTTAACATTGTTGATTTCTGAGCCAAAACAACCAGGGAAGGATATTGATGTTTATTTACAGCTGTTGATAGACGAGTTAAAGAAGTCATGGGAAGGAGTCGTTACATTTGACTCGTTAAATAAATCTGAGTTCACAATGAGAGCTAGGGTACTGTGGGCAATCCATGATCACCCTGCTTTTGGGACTTTATCGGGATGTATAACTCACGGTTATTTTGCATGTCTTGTTTGTGGGGAAAACACATGTTCTTATCATCTTCCTGAAAGTAATAAGATGTGTTACATGGGACATCGAATGTTTCTTCCTAACAAACACAAGTTTCGATACGATAAGATAAATTTCAACAACGAACAAGAACTTTGTCATCCTAAATGGCCATTGACTGGTTTTCAAGTTGAAAAGAAAGTAGAAAATATCTAAATGAAAGTTGGTAAACAAAAGAAGAAATTAGTCGAAAACGGAAAAAGTCAACCAATGAAGAAGTTGACAATGTTTCTGGATGGTATAGAAGGTCTATCTTTTTTGATTTACCATATTGGAAAACAAATTTGATCCGACATAATATTGATGTTATACATACGGAGAAGAATGTCACGGAGCATCTCATCAGCACCACTATGGACCATAAAGATAAGTCAAAAGATGGCATCAATGCACGCAAGGATTTAAAAATCATGGGTATAAAACAAAAGTTGTGGGTGATGGAAGATCCTGAAACAAATAAAATAATCATACCAAAGGCAACTTTTACTTTGAGCAAAGAAGAAAAGTTACGGTTTTGCACCGTTTTGAAAAATCTGAAAGTGCCTAACAAATTCTCTTCTAACTTCCACAACAATGTGAGCATCAATCATCTGGAACTAAGAAATATGAAGTCACATGATTACCACGTCATAATGCAACATTTGCTTCCAGTATTGCTTCAACATTCTTATCCACAACATAAGGATCTACGAAATGTTGTTCATCTTATTAGTCTATTCTTTAACATTTTGTGTTCAAAGGTGATCAATAGGGAACATCTTTTAAAAGCAAAGGCTATCTTAGTAGAAGCAATTTGTGTTTTTGAAAAATATTTTCCACCTGCATTTTTTGATATCAGTGTCCACCTTTTGGTTCATTTAGCCGATGAAGCATTGATTTGTGGCCCTGTCAGATATAGATGGATGTATCCCTTTGAACGGTAAATTTCTAATTTCAGTTATGTACATCAATATTCATTATAAATAGCTACCATCTACTATATATATTGATCACTTTCATAGGTTGATGAAAACACATAAAGGATATGTGCGCAACAAAAGATACATCGAAGGGTGTATTGCAGAAGGATATATCGTACAAGAAGCTAGTCTTTAATGCATGAAATATATGCCAAATGGAGGTGATGGCAATCATAAACATACCCGCGAAGCATTTTTAGACGAGGATGATGAGTTTGCTGGTGAGATACCTCTAGATAATGGTAAAGACGTAACATTAACCCAAGTGCAGTTTGAACAAGTGCGTAGATAGGTCCTTAATAAGTACGATGGATTGGATGAATGGAAGAAGTAAGTTCACGAACTTGTGCCGAATTTTCAATTTTTTAATTCAATATATATATATATATATGTTTTGATATGTGTTTTCCGTAGGAGGTATAACTCCAATGTGAAAAGTACTAGATTTCAACCTCGAGGCAGGGCTACGACTATGGAAGCCGTTCAAAGTTTTACTCTATTGTTACGTAATGAGGTATTACATCGTCTTAAGTATTTCACGTGCTTATAAGTGGGCAATACACCTTTGGGACCATGCTTTTTGACTTATTTTATTTTACGTAGTTGTTAAAGACCATCGATGTTGATCCAACTCAGTGGCGGCTAGTGCACGGGCCGAAGTTCATGGCGCGTAGTTATATGAAGTATCAAGTGAATGGATTTCCATTTTCCACTAAAAAGTATGAAGACCGTATGGTAACACAAAATAGCGGCGTATGCATGAGAGCAATTACAAAATTTAGAGCGAGTGGTAAGGATAAAAATTATAAGGAAGCAGAAATAACGTATTACGGAGTCATTCAACAAATACTTGAGTTGTATTGCAATGAATTCAAACAAACAGTTTTTTATTATGATTGGGTAAAGGTCGAGGATAAGGTCAATGGTTACAAAGTAGATCCCATTTCAAACCTGATCATGGTAAATTTAGGGAAATTGAAGAACAAAAATAACGTGAATGATAAGCCATTTATTCTTGCATCAGAAGTGAGTCAAGTGTTTTACTCAAAAGATTTAAAAAATAACGGATGGTCTGTGGTTTTGCATACACCAAAACGGTTGACTACAAATGTGGATGACATTGAGTTCCCTACCGTCTATCAATCAGCTTTTGAAGACAATGAAAAATTAGAAGACTTTACCAAATCTATATGTTAACTTATTAGTATTCGTACATCACATGATTGTGTGTCTGTATATTTTTAATTGCACGATTGTGTGTGTATGTTTTTAATATATGCTAATTTTTACAAGATGAATATATTTAGGCCCTTTTTGATTTTTTGATTGCTATTTTGAATTGTTCAATTTAACTGATACATTAATGTTTGATTGAAACCATACTTGTTTGTTCGACTGCTTACTTTGTAACATCTCGACTAAACCTCCCAAACAGGATTATATATATTGTATACTTGTTTGTTCGATATCAGGATAAGCTGGTATACTTGTCTGTATATATATTGTGAATAAGTTTATGTGTATAGTCTCCTTATTTAGTTGCTTTGAGCCTTTGTATAACACAATCTGTATATCCATCTTTAGTGCATCAAATGTTAATGCATTTGAATGGTAAATTTTTGTTAGAATTCACACTGTCCATGAAGCTGATGATAATTGGTGTATGGCCAATTAAGGTAGTTGGAATGGCAACAACTATAAAGTCGGGTAGAATGTGTGTGAACTCTTGGTTCACTAGAACTTTATCAATATTGTTGGCCATGCCTCTTTTTCTCCATGTATATTTACACCCTTGTACACTGCGGTCAATAAGACCACATTGTAAATGACAAGTTTTAAAACCATTAAGATAAAACAAAGGTATAAGAAATCATCCCTTCTAATATTTAAGGTTCAAAGCATTATTAAAATCCTCGAATGCTATCCAGGACATGTGAATAGAATTAGCAATGAGAATAAGTAAGTCCCACGGCTACTCCCTTTCGGAATAACTATTACTAGCATATATGAATGAGATAATGCATTGAAATCCCCCTGAATTGCAATGTTGAAGTTATATGCTGATAATTCATATCCAAGATATGTGCAGGCCACACTGTGCTATCGATGAGGATAAAAATTCTTCCATTAGTTCCCATACTATTGTTATGCACACAAGCCCAGTGAGGATGTAATTTCAGCATGAGTTGAGAAATACCGCCCGTCAGTAAGTTTAGTTTCTTATAAGGCCATCAAAGACTGCCTAGGGGGGTGGAGGAAGTTAAGTACATATAACATTTTTTTGTCTACACTTAATCCTCTCACATGCTATGAGCATGCATTCATTTGGTCTTCATCGAGCCCCTTGTTGTTCTTTTAGGAGGAGCTATGAGAGTAGTGGTCTTTTTCTCATGTTTGTTCTTATATTTCACATTTTGTTCCAAATAAGGGAGGCATTCATCTTTGATTTTCCAAGTTTTCCAGTTTCTTCAATTTGGTTTGCTATTTCATAAATAAAGTCTTGTTCATCATCTAGTATATCTAGAGATAAAATAAAATCCTCTGACATATCTGATGTATTTTGATCAGTTACAGTCTCAATGGAATTGGTCTGTTCATGTGTAGGAGAAGGTGCAGCATATGTAATCAGGGTATGGACTTTCTATCTTTCCTTTGTAACAAAAGTATTATCAGTTGAGTCAGGTGTCTTATTTCCATGTGTTTGTCGAGTGTCATTTTGATCAATTGATGTAGTAATCTATTTTGGTTGCCAAGCTTTTCATGTAGACAAGTTAAAATTTCTTGTATTATGACTAAACATTCTACAATTATCACATTGTTTGGACCTATATTCCTATGCAACATGAATACCAATTTCTTCTCCATTAGAATTCATCCCTTAAATCATATAAGGATAAGTAAGCACAACATTAATTTCAATCAAGATACAGGCATAGTTCAAATGCATTTCTTTTACCGTATCAGTGTCCATACAAAATGGTCTGCCTAGTGTAGATGCAATTCAACTAATTACTTCTTTATTTCACATTTCCAAATCCAAATCGAGGAGTTTTACCACTACTAAAATTGCAGAATATGTATAGCAGTTTGGCAGTTGTATTATAGAATCCATTTCTATATCTTTCCAAATATGCTTAGGATTTGTAGAGGCTGTAATAAACTGGGTATGTTAATATTTTTAGATTTAGTTCTTTGACAAGTATCACAGCTGAAACAAAGTACTACACATCCTTCTTAGGTACTTTCCATTAAAAACTTGTTTGACTCTATGTAAAGTTCATTTGATACCTGAATGGCCTGCTAATGGTGAAGAGTGAAATTCTCCAAGTAATTGATTTTTTATATCAATACCTGAATGGCCTGCTAATGGTGAAGAGTGAAATCCTTTTACGGTATATACTCAAAGTTTGTAATTTACCGGCACTGTCATGTGCCTAAAAACATTTTGAGTGGATCATAAAAAGTAATATTAGCATGCGCTGTTGGTTGAGGCAGTGCACATTATATTTTGCAGTGTAAATTATTGATAGAGCTATTTAAACAGATTCATACAATATAATATTATATTTTGTAGGAAACCATGTCAGAAAATCCAACATCTTCACATTCATCATGTTCTGAAATCAAGAAAATGGATCAAAACTTACTTGGTATTCCGGTCTTAGATAATGCTGGAAAAATCGCTACTATGCTTGGTAAATTAGTAAGAGCTCATGTGCCTATATCATATATAAGTTGGGGCAAAGTACCCGGAATATACAAGGACAACGTTTGGAACGAATTGGTGGTAAGTATATATTTTTACATATATTCATTACTATTATTATCCTCAGGATTTGATATCTTGAATTGGTTTTTCGTGTTTTGTCTTTTTGCAGAAATTTTATGAGCTCAATCCGCTTTCAAAGGATTGTTTTTAAAGAGAATGTCGGAGGCTTTTAGGAGACACAAGAAACACTTAAGAACAACTTATTATGACACTTTCAACAATGACGAAGAACGGATGAAAAATTATCCACCTACAATTGCTCAAGAAGATTGGGAAGAGTTCTTAAAAAATGAAGCAACGCCTGAAGCGAGCGGAAGAAGAGAGTCAGGCAAAAAGAATAGATCATTGCTCAGTTATGCTCACCATGCAGGACGTAAAAGTCACGCTAAAGTTGAACAAGAAATGGTAATTTATATTCATTTTCTTTCAAAAATGATAAAAATCACTACTAACATATTTTATATATTGCAGATCGCTGCTAATCCATCAACAAATTTCAATCGTCGTCAAGTGTGGGAGAAGACACACACGAAAAAAGATGGTAACATATCAGATGCCACTTCTTCGTACTCCGTAAGTCAAAACAAATACTAACTTGCATATTCTTTTCATTAAACATTTTTTTAGTGTTATATATGTGAAGGGAAACACAACTGTGATTGTTTGCACTAATTGCTGTTATTTTATAAATATTTCAGGATCAAATTGCGAAAGAAAAGGAAAAAATCATTGATAGTGATGAAGAAAATTGACAGTGGATGAAGACATCTTATCACAAGTGCTTGGTAAGGATGCAAGGGGTAGGAGCCGTGGTGTTGGGACCGTTGTACCAAAGACTAAAGTTAAGGCTTGTGCCATTGCACAGAAACGACTCAGAATGTTCGTGGAGACCACGATGAGTTGAAAATGAGGGTGGGAAGTTTGGAGTGTATAGTGGGAAATTTGTCTGGGCAGCTGGAGGTTCTGATCAACATGGTGGTAAACATCGAACATGGAATTTGCGCACTGGGCAATTCTTCTGATGGAGGACGCGCCGTACAATTCAATGCTCCTGAATTCGTTGCTTCTCATTTCCAGAATTCGACTGCTGTAGCGAACAATCAAAGATGTGAAATCCTCAACTCTGATTTAGACATAATAGCAACATGTATTTATTACAAGCTTTCTATTTTTAGTTTCTTTCGAGCGAGCAGATATTTTGTTGGATGGATCTAGACATCTTTATTGCAACAGGTACTGTATGCCGAGATACTACATCATCTAAAATCCATGGGAAATCTGGCCACCTACACATGAAAAAGTGGTGTTGGACAACATACTGCTACCAGATGAGAGAACCAACAAAATAAATCATCAATTTACAGAGACCTTTGCTGAAGTTGGAGTGGGGGGGGGGTATGTGTGCCATCTGAAGGGTCTTATTCACTATCTTTAGACGTTGGAGCAGGTATATTTTCTATTTATGTTAATATTTTACTATGTAATGTTTTTTTGAAACCTCTTCCACTATATACATGACATGTCACATGTAATTTAATTTCCTGTAATCTTGTTCTTTCTGCCTGGCCTTGATGTGTACGCTTGCTACCTTGACCTTTGTTCCAGTTCACACATCAGTTTGTAGCACATTCGTTCACTGCATGCATGCTTCAGTCACACGACCAATTATAGGAGACATTAGATTTATGATGTAATAGCTTTATTACATTTAAATTAATTAAATATTAAACGTTAATTGTTCACAACTTATGAGTAGGACAACAGTTATAAATAAATATTTACAATGGTTAAAGTTAATTAGTTGTTATAGATCTGTATTACAACTGGTTAAAACAAACAATTGTTAAATATACGTTTGTTACATTTGGTAGGAAAACTCAGTTGTTTAACATACATTTATTACAACCGATAGAAAACTCGGTTGTTAAATGTATATTACAATTGTTAGAAAAAACTAGTTGTTAAAAATCATTTATTACAACCGTCAGTAAATACCGGTTGTTAAAATCTCTTTATTACAACTGTCATCTGGCGCCAGTTGTAAATAACTATTTATAATAGGGTCATTTTCTTGTAGTGATTTACACAAAATTTGAAATCCCTAACCAAATTAATTTAAATTCAACATGAGCTTTAATTTTTGGAAATAATATCATGTTCTTTATTATTTTTTTGTATAATCTAAATCAACTTTAAATTTTAGAAAAAAAAATTCAAATACTTTTAAATTAGAGCAGTTTATTTGTGAAAGTTATCATAATCGATAATCTATGTTTCTTTAAATTTATCAAAAAGTATAGATATAATCAAATATAATTAAATTCGATGTTTTAATTTGATGTGTTATAATATAAGGACTAAAAAATGCAACTAAGAAGGTTTATTTAATCATATATTTTCTTGGAAAAATAATATTGCATGCTAGTTGATTTCTGGTGTGAATATACTTTGTTTGAATTGTATGCATCTCCCTTTTTTTATTAAGTTTCAATTAAAGTAGATATATCAATCTTTTGTAATACAGAAAATTGGTATTACAAAATTATTAATAAAAAATTTGTTCTACAAAGTGGATAAATACATACCATCACGTCGATATGAAAATCATTATAAATCTATCTTATTTACTTTCAGTTTGTTTCAAATTGGTATGCATTTGGTTGTGAATGTACGGGAGCTACAAATTATATTTGTAATTGGTACTTAACTTCGATATACGATAGGCTATAATGAGTGATATTCAACTGGTTAGTTGTTCAAAAATATATATTAGTGGCATATAATATGCTAATTTGCTTAGAAAATAAACTGTTATGTTCCTTGAAAGTTGAAAGTGGAATTGAAAGTTGAAACATGTGTAAGCGAACAGAGCTAACAGTGAGCAATCATAGTCATATTCTTAATTATTATTTTCCTATTATCTGTCAATTATCTCAATATATATCAAAGTAAGATATACGAGGTATAGTATTATTTAATGTTTGAGTTTGGTGCAACATCAGGTTACTTTGATAGAGAATACGGTCCCGTACAGTAAAAACATATCACCAGAGCATACTTTCTTAACAATTTTGTATTCTAACGCAACCCACCATAACAAAAAGGTACTTATAGTGCTAGAACCTACTAAGCTTACTTTATCATATTGGTGCTATATTTATCCTTTTTCGTCTTTCTTTGTATTTTGTTTGCTGCCATCACCATGCAGTTTGATATCGTCTTGTTGGGTTCTTTTCACCTGAAACCTGGAGTTCTGAAAACTATTGTGTTTAAACTTTAAACTTTACCATGATATCATGCATATGTTAACCATGTTTATAGTATAAATGTACACTATGTTTTTGTTATAGATGATGGAGATGAAAATGGACTTAGTGCCCACTTAAGCTTAATGCTCTTTTATATCTTGTTAAAAAGCTGTAATAGTTAAAGTATTTCTACTTCAAAATCTATAGAAACTTAGTAGAACTGAACTGTCGAATATTCAATACATTGAGTAATCAAGTCCTTTTCCAGTCGTCTTCTTCATATGTTTATTTAATACTTTTTTTTGTATGTTGATTGGTTTGACATTTTGGTTTTTGTTTCATGCATTCGCATCTTCTATCTAGTATTTGATGCCAATATGAAAGTATGTCAAGGACAACAGGGATATCATCATTTAGAACTTTATTTTTTTTCCATTAATTTTGCATAAAATTACTTGGGTATGAGGTGCAAAATGGTTTATTAATTTGGTTTTTTTTGTTTCAGGTACTTATTGGCGTGGCTTATTGGCGTGGCGTGTAACTATGGATTAAGGCTTATTTGGAATTTCAGATTTGGATAATGTGTTTTTAATCCTTAGACATTAGTTGTATTGTCATAAGTAGTTGTATTGTCATAAGGCAGATTTGGAATTTCAGTTTGGTTTATTGTCATAAGTAGATATGGGACTTTAGTGATTGTTTGCCAGCAAATCCTTAGACCTTAGTTGTTTTGGTTCCTGCAGTAAAACATTGTAAATTCATATTATGCTTTTATAGTATCCGTATTATGTAATGATATTGTTAAGTTATTACGCATTGCAATGCGAATTATTGAATCATTTGAATCTCTGTCTATAATATTACTTGTTTTGATGTCTTGGAATGGTTATATATGTGGTATTGAATATGAACCCATGATCTTATAAATTGATGGAATATGTGTAGTACCAAATAAAACAGGTAGGAGCAGGTCATTAGGTACGGCTAAAAGCCGTATCTAACTAACAAGTTAGACACGGCCACCAGCCGTATCTAAATGACCTATAGTTTTCTGTTTCGAGGTTCAATTAGATACGTTTTAATCCGTATCTAATTAATCACTTAGATAAGGCCTTAGGCCGTACCTAATTTGGCTATAAGATATGGTTTGAATCTGTATCTAATGCTCCTATCAGATATGGCTTAAAACCATATCTAATGCGCCTATTAGATACGGTTTTAATCCGTATCTAATGCGCCTATTAGATACAGCTTAAAGCCGCATCTAATAGGACAAGTAGATATGGCTTGGAACTATAGCTAAACAATAATGATGCCATTTTTTGATGAGACTTATCACCGTATTTAATATGGTTAGATACGGTTATTAGCCATTTCTAAATACCATTTATGGTGTAGTGCCTGGTCTCATAAGTGCTTAGAGAATTTGGTCTTATAATTCTCTTTGAAGGACGCCTTCGTACTTACGTACGTGATTCTATAAGGGGTCTTCATAATTCCTCAAGTACAGACATCATTAAAAGTATCAATACTTATCCTATTTTCCATCAAATAATGCAATGACTTTATCATAGGAATGCTTTGTGTGTAACAGTGCCGTCAAGTTTCTCTTAAATTTAGTTGTCCCTTTGAACCTAGATCTTGAGATCTCCAGACAATTAGATGGGGTTTCCATTAATTTTTTTTTATTCTATGGGCCTTAAGCCCATTTCCATCGATAATGTTTGAACTTTCTCTCTTGGCAAGCCTTTTGTTAGTGGATCCGCTATGTTATCTTTAGACCTTATGTAGGCTATAGAGATAACTCCATTAAAGAGAAGTTGTCTTATTGTTTTATGTCTACGACGAATATGCCTAGATTTACCATTGTATAGTGTACTATTAGCTCTTCCAATTGCTGATTGACTGTCACAATGTATACATTTTGGAGGCACAGGTTTGCTCCAATTTGGAATGTCTTCCAAGAAACTTCGAAGCCAGTCTGCTTCTTCTGCGGTCTTATCTAGTGCAATAAACTCTGATTCCATCGTAGATCTAGCTATACAAGTATGTTTGGATGATTTCCATGATATTGCTCCATTTCCTAATGTGAACACATATCCACTTGTACGCTTTGTATCTTGTGAACCAGTTATCCAATTGGCATCATTGTATCCTTCCAATGTTGAAGGATAATTTGTATAGTATAGACCATAGTTCTGCGTAAATTTAGGTATGCTAAAACTCTGATTAATGCTTACCAATGATGTTTACCAGGATTGCTGGTAAATCTACTCAGCTTACTTACCAGCAATCGATAAGCGGCACTGTTTTGTGCATATCCAATGAATACACAATCGATTGTTTTTGGTCCAATTTTGATCTTCTTTGATTTAGGTATCTCTACTTTGGCAAGACACCCCCACACTTTTAATATTTGTAGGACTCCGGTCTACTTTTCTAAAGTTCGTGAGGAGACTTGGATGTTTTCTTTTGTGGTATTTTATTTAAAATATGGTTTGCCGAAAGAATAGCTTCTCCCCAAAAGTTATCTGGCAAGTCAGAACTAATTAATAAAGCATTCATTATTTCTTTAAGAGTTCTATTTTTTTACATTCGGCTATACCGTTGGATTGAGGTGAATATGGTGCTGTAGTTTGGTGTATAATGCCGTGATCAACGCAGAATTCCTCAAAAGGAAATTCATATTCTTCTCCTCTATCACTTCTTAAAGCTTTATTTTTCCTGTTGAGTTGATTCTCAACTTCTGCTTTATACTATTTAAACATGTCGAATGCTTCATCCTTGCTTCTAAGGAGATACACATAGCAGTACCTAGTACAATCATCAATGAACGTAATGAAATACCTTTTTTCACCTCTAGTTTGACACATTTGCAAATCACATACATCAGTGTGTATAAGGTCTAGAGTTTCAGTTTCTCGTTCAACATAATGAAACGAGGTTTTCATCAATTTTTCTTCTGCACAAATTTGACATTTATAGTTGGAGTCTATATTACATTTTGGTATACATTCTAGATTAATCATTTTTCATAGTGTATCAAAATTCACATGCCCTAATCTAGAACGCCATATGTTGGAAGAGTCAACAATATAAGCAGAAGATTCACTTTTATTTATATCAATGTTTGGTACAACAGTTGTTACATTTGCTTTGAATAAACCATCACATACATATCCTCTTCCTACGTACACTCCATTCTTTGATAATACAAACTTATCGGCTACAAAGGTTAATTTGAAACCATGCTTGCTAAGCAAGGAATCTGATATCAAATTCTTGCGGATTTTTGAAACATGAAAAACATCACTTAGAGTAAGCTCTTTTCCAGATGTTAGTTTCAGCACAACTTTTCCCTTGCCTTCGACCTTTGACGTAGATGAATTTCCCATGAAAAGTTGTTCATCATCAGTTGCAGTTTTATAAGTTGTAAATATCCACTTATTTGCACATATGTGTCGAGTGACACCTATGTCTACAAACCATTCCTTTGATTAACAAACAAGGTTGCATTCTGATATTACTGCACATAAATCCATATCAGAAATGTCATTTGTAACTTCAGCCGTATTTGCTTTCGATTTCTTCTTTTTGGGAGCGTGACATTCGGCTGCTTTATGCCCCTTCTTTCCACGGTTATGGCAAGAACCCTGAAATTTCTTCTTTGACTTCTGAGACGCATTCTCACGTTTTCTCCTGTTAGGTTTATCTAACTCAACAACATTTGCTTTGGCAGCCATATTCTGAGAGATCTTTTTCTCAAAATTTCTATTATCTTCCTCAATTCACAGACGAACTATGAGTTCTTCCATTGTAATTTCCTTACGCTTATGCTTAAGATAATTTTTGAAGCCCTACCATGATGGAGGAAGTTTCTCAATGGTTGCGGCAACCTGGATAGATTCGCTAAGCATCATCCCTTCATCTTGCCATTGACGGATGATCAATTGTAGTTCTTGAGTCTGGTTGATCACAGTTTTTAAATCTACCATTTTGAAGTCGAGAAATTTGCCAGCGATGAATTGCTTCAAGCCTGCGTCTTCAGTTTTGAACTTTTTGTCCAAGACCGTCCATAGTTCCTTGGATGTTGCAATAGTACAATAGACGTTGTATAGGCTATTATCCAGACCATTCAGAATATAGTTTTTACACATAAAGTCCGAATATTTCAAGACATTTGCGGCCTCCACTTTGATTGCATCGGGTTCGAGTTATCCAATGATGTTTACCAGGATCCCAGAGATTGAACCTGGGAAACTTTGGATAGTTTTAGGAAAGCTTATCTGGATTTGTGTTCGGATAGCTAGTGATGTTTGTTAGGATAGATTGTTTGGTTGTTTTCTAATGTATGAATGATATGTATGTTTGAATGGTTGATAAGACAGCTTTTAAATTATCTTTGTTTTAATTTTCGAGGACGAAATTCTTTTAAGGGGGAGGAATGTAACGACCCTGAATTTTGGCCCTGTTATTATAATAAATATTTAATCTAATTAAATAAAAAGTGAACTGATCATTTTAAAATGAAAAAATCTTTTAGAAATAATTGCCATTTGTTTATATAAATTTGAATTTTGAAAGGGGAAAATTGATTTGGAACATTTAAATTAAATCTCTTAGTAATATGTACAATAAAAATTTATCTTATATAATTAAATTAAAATGCTTACCTTGTTAACATCTGATATATATATATATATATATATATATATATATATAAATGTTTGAGATGAAATCAAATTCTATAAATATAAAATATAAATATAAGTAAGTAAACTTATGAAATATAATTTAAATGTTGATGGTTAAAATACAAAATAAAAATGAAAATAAAAGCTAAATGGATAAGTTTGTAAACAAAGTATAAAAATAAGCACTAAGTAGAAAATGAAATCAGACACAAACATATGCATATTGTGTAGCAAGAAAAAGACAAAATAAAATAATCTTCATTCACAAGACTAAATCTATAAAGTAAAACCTAAGACAAATATGTACACGAGTTCAAGCTAGAAAATAACAATACAGAATATCTTCATTTACAAGCCAAACATCTTTAAAATAAAATATCTTCGTCTACAAGACTCAAGTCTACCTAAAAATGAATATTTGCATACAAAATATCTACATACAGCAAAAACATAATTATAATATGTAAACATATTTGGAAACAAGGCAATAAATGCGATCATCTCAGCCTAACATTTTGTCAATTCAAAATATTTATAAAATCTGGTCAAAATAAAACAAAGCTAAGAAAACAACTTAACCAGTTACAACCTTACTTTATACACCTATTTTCTCTTATATATGTATGCACCTTTCATTTTAGTTCGTTCAACAAAAATATAAGAAAACCAGAGATAAGAATAAACATCTTCATTTTTCAAAGCAAACTCAAATTTAAATTCAAACAAAAACAGACAGATTCAAGAGGCAGTTTCAACTGCAGTTTTCAAGAAAACAGGAGTGTTCTTTGTTCAAAAGAAGTTGCAGGTGAGTAAACATCAATTTTAAAGTTTTAAGTTAATTAAAAGCGGTTCAAACTTCATTGATAATATGGCTTGTGTATGCTTCAGTTTGCATAAGATTTTGTGATGCTCTATGCTTCCCTGCAATTGAAATATAGTGCATATTTGTTTTCAAACTCAAATCAAATTATTCTCATTAAACATTGTTAATCTGTAAGTTTTCAACTAAAAAAATTTGTTTAAACTAAATTTAGTTTTTTTCTAAAAGTTGATTAAACCATCTTTATAAAGTATATCACTGTAATATTGCTATGCAGGTAATCAAGTGATAGTTGATAAAATTCGATTGTTGTAAAATATCAATTCAAGTTTATATCTTGAAGCATTACTGCAATTTATGATTTTTAAAACAAAAACGAAGATTTTTAATTCAGTATTTTGAGAGCAATTTATATTTGAATAAAGATTATATTTTTACTAATTTCTGGTTATCGATCCAATTTAAAATGTTGAAACTTGAATTGAAGCTAGTATTAACATCATGGATCTTGAGAAAATTATCAAAGAATTTTTCCATTGTATAAATTAAAGGAACGAATTCATTTTAGGGTTTTAGTTGGAGTTTTTGGTCTTGTCTGTAACAAGGGGTGTTCGTCGCCTACACGTGATCAAGTGTCACGAGGTTCTGGAAGGTGGAAGCTTGTCGCGTTGTTGTGGTTTGGCCGAATAGTGGGCGTCTCTGGTGGTCGGAGTGATGGAGGCGAGGCGATCATGTTGATTGGGGTAAGCTTCAGGTTCGAGCAAGAAGGATTTATTTCGATTCGAAATTTTTGAGGGCGATTCAAACTTGGAATTCGAGTATTTGTGTGAATTCTGACTTGCCGATGATCTTGGGAGTTCACCGGTGTTTCGTGCGTCGCCGTGCACGTGTACGGTGTGGAGGAGATGGTGTTAGTGTTGTTAAGGGTTTGCATTTCGAGTCGTGCTCGAGCAACTGGGGTGATTTATTTGGGTTAGTATTCGAGTTTGAGTGCGTAAGTATGTTTCCTGATGCTTTAATTTATATCTAAGTTTAAACTAAACTTACTGGAAATTGAAAAAAAGGGAAGGAGAAGATGCGTGGGTGAGTGTCTCGGAGAAAAGCTGGAACAAGTCGAAGTGTAACTCGAGTTAAATCCAGGTGAGTGCTCGGGTTTTCAAACTACAGTTTTGTATTTTAAAAATAAAGTAAGCCGATTGTTTTTTTCAAACAAGTTTAAGCATTGTAAACTTACTAAAGGTTTAACAATTAGAGTTAAGTCCTTAATACAAGTTTTAAGTATTTAGTTAATAACAATGTTTTAACACTTAATTATTATTTTGATTAAGTAATTAATTTATGTTAAGTATAAAATTAATTAACATTAAAGTTTTGAGTTAAAAATAAATTAATTTTCAAAATTTAAGAGCAAATCTTTTTAAATGTTACTTAAGATGAGTAATTAATATCAATTAATTATTTTTAGAAAGTAATTACATTATAATTGTAATTAGAGATTGGTAATTGATAATTAAGTAATAAATAAATTGTAATTAACTAATTTAAGTTAACCAATGTATGATTAGTAGTTAATTAATTAAGTAATTTAATTAAGAATTAATAATTGATTAGTTAAGTAATTAGTGGTTAATAAATGAATAAATAAGTTTTATTAATTAATAATTAAGATTATTAATTAATGATTAAGGGTAACTAATTAAATAATTAAGACTTAATAATTGATTAAGAAATGATTTATTAATTAAATAATTTGAAATGGAATAAGTAATTAATTGATAACTAATGATGAATTAAACAGGGTTAAGAGATTCTCAAGTAATTGATGAAATTTGAATTAATTACAATAAGAGTTCAAGATGATTGCTTATGAATGCTGTATAAGTAGAATATCTGATTTGTGATATTTATTTGATGATATTCTGTGATGCTCTATGATATGCTTTGATATATCTACGATGATTGTGTATGATTAATCTGTGATAAATGTTAAGTGCATTCAAGTGTTGAATTAAACTGATTAAATCTGTAAAACAACTTGACCTCTAAAATGGTGTTTGGATTTCGATGAGACCGGGATCGGGTGTCCTTTATGATTATCCGAAAACCACATCGATCCAAATTAAACATTTGGTTATGAATTCTCAAGTGAAGATCGAGATGTGTTTCAGAATGCAAGGGTTATTGTCGTTAAATCTGAGGGTGATTCTAAAATTAGTGTAACGAGATAATGCCTTCGGTTTCGTTCGAACCCGGAACGAACTTGTATGGATTGAATGCTTTCAGCACATCGTTAGGCGGACGATGAGCATTCTAAGAGATATATTCTATAAAGGTAATCGCAGACTCAAGCCTCATCAACCGGGAATGGCTAAAATAGGGGATGTGCAGCAAGGTTAGGTGGGTCATGCCCAAGCAGGACGAGATATACCCCTGTCTAGATGTCCCTTTTTGTTTCGGCTGTGTGGGGCAGTTGATTGCAACAACTGCCGAGGTTATCTTGTTCGGGACTGTTCAGTAAGGAATGGTTCCGGCCTTGTGTTGCAGGGGAGTTAGGGTGGCTCCTCGGTACGATGATCTAGGCCACGTACTATGATGGGCGGTACCCCAGTAGCACTGCCATTGATGGAAACCCATTTTCCCTACGAGACCCTACGGTTTTGATTTGTATTACCCACTTTTATGGCTAGTAGATGGAATTTAATAGATGCAATAATTTTGACTATTTTCTATTTACTTGAAAACCCTAGACACTATTATAATATCACTAGATTTCCTATAAAATGTTTTGGTTAGCGTAAGGTAAAAACTACCCGTATTTATGTGTGGGGAGTCTTACGTGATACCTTTATTTTCAAATGTTTTTCAAAGTTAAAAAACTTTAAACTGTTTACTCATACCAGACCCATGTCTGACCCGGAGTTTATATTTTGCTTTTCATAAACTCTTGGGTACTCAAATTTTTATGAGTAGCCAAGTGATAGGTTTTGGCTTGTTGATTTCTGGAGGAGCTTGGAGCAGAAGTTCCAGAAGTATGTATCTATCAATCTAGTTCCGCTGTGTTAGTTGATGTATGCTGTATCTCTGATGTATATAGTGACAGATGTATATATGACTGTCATGTGTATGATTGTATAACTCTGATATATGTAAAACTATGTAATAGTTATGTGATGTATTATATTTTGTTCCAGTCCACTGTGAGTTTTTGATGTGGTTATTTCTTTCTTTCTATCTTTTCTATTTCTATCCCTTTCTTTCTTAATGATGATACGTCTTTCTGGGAGTAGAAAGGTGGGATGTCACAGTTGGTATCAGAGCGCTAGGTTGAGCGAATACCTAGGCTTTTGAGTGATTTCTTTCTTGAGAGAGCGTATTGGTAATTTTGATATATATATATATATATATATTTCTACCTATTTGTTGGGTTACCTGTTTTGGTTTTCCAATATAAGTTATAAAGGTAGATAGGGCAGTGGTGTGTGTAACACGACTACCAATGGTTGAAGTTTGAATGATTGAGGTTGGAAGTGTATCTGTCGAGACTGTAGACCTATTACCGTCTCGAGTGAGCTTTGGGTGGTGTAAGAATTTCATCAATCTCTTAAGGAAACCTGTTAAGGTTCAGAATTCATCTTTGAAGTGTAAGTTTGGATGAGCTAGGGTTTGGATCTGTCGGGTGGACAGAAGCAAGTCATGATATCTTGATACCTCAGGATGTAGTAGCTGTGTGATGAGACCCAGTGACTATGGATGTCTCCGAAGATGTTTCTTTGGAACAAGTTAAGGAAGTATGTTTGCTTCGGTGTTGTGGCTAAGTTCAGTAGGATGTTTTTGTTTGGTTTGAGGTCTGAGTTTCTCAAAGAGCTTTGGATAGGAAGTCTTTGGCATCTGAGTCAGCAGTGCAGCTCGAAGTGTTCGGTGTGCCATCAAGGAGATCTTCTGGCTTAGCAGTTTTTCTTGAGGTAATTTCAAGAGCAGCAGAGTGGATCCATTTCTTCGATGGATTGGCTCGATAAGTATAAGGCTGTTCTGGATTGTGATAAGAGAACAGTTTCGTTGGAAACTGATTTGGGTAGAATTGCCAGAGTGTAGTGGGATAATTATGGAATTCACTTGACTAGTCTTTTACATGGAGTTGAGATGTGGTCCAAGATTTCCCTGATGTATTCGAGGAAGTTAAGTGTTTGCCTCCACATCGAGAGATAGAGTTTTGCATTGATTTGATTCCAGGAGTAGTGCCGGTGATTAAGCCTAGTAGGAGGATGGCTCCTAGAGATAGAGGAGTTAGTTAAGTAAACTCAGGATTCTTTTGGAGAAGGGGTTGATTAGGCCCAGTTTTTCTTGTCGGGGATTCTGTGGCAGTGTTGTCACTAAATTGGATGGATCGCTAAGGTTCTTCGTTGACCTGATGAACCGAGTCTTTCGGGATGTATTAAATAAGTTTGTTCTGGTATTCATTGATGATAGCCTGGTCTATTCTAAGTCGGAAGAGGAGCACAAACAGCATTTGAGGATAGTGTTGGAGACTCTGAGGAGACATGTTTTGAAGACGAAGTTCTCTGAATGCCATTTTGGAAATCGGAAGAAAAAATTTTACGCACATGATTTCTGGTGGAAGGTATCTCCGTAGATCCAGCGAAGGTCTAGACTATTCTGGATTGGAAGCAACCGAAAGCACCGACTGAAATTCGCAATTTTCTGGGGTTAGCTGGTTACTACTACAGGAAGTTTATCAAGTATTATCCAAGATTTCTTCACATCTGACCAAGTTGGTAAGGAAAGGAGCTAAATTCAAGTGGACACCCCAGTGTGAAGAAGCTTTTCAGGAATTGAAGACGAGGCTAATCAGTGCACCAGTGCTAGCTATTCCGGATGGGAAAAGCAAATTTGAAGTTTATACATATGCTTATATAGTAGGATTGGGAGCAGTTTTGATGCAGAATGGAAGCGTAATTGCGTATCCGAGTCGGCAATTAAAGCCACATGAGAGAAACTACGCTACGCACGATCTTGAGTTATCAGCCTTTGTTTTTGCTTTGAATATTTGGAGATATTATCTCTTGGGAGAGAAGTTTGGGTTATTCATCGATCATGAAGCGTTGAAATATCTTTTCTCTCAAAAGGATCTTAATCTGAGGGAGCAGCGATGGGTCGAGTTTCCGGTATCCTATGATTTGGATATTCTGTATACCTCGGGAAAGGCGAATGTAGTGGCTGATGCTCTTAGTAGGAATGCAGTTTTGTCTCTTTTGGGAAGTTGTACCATCTCTCCAGGAAAGAATTATATGTAAGCAAATGGATGATAGATCTTTGAGGAACTGATTCTTGGAACTAAGGTTGGTCGATATTCAGATTTCAAGGTGGACGATCAAGGTGTTTTGAGGATTAATGGTCGTTCGTGTGTGCCTAATATAGATGGATTGAGGCAAGAAGTCTTAGCTGAGTGTCATCGCTCCAAACTGAATAGTCACCTAGGAATCTCTAAGATGTATAAAGATATGAGAAGAATTTATTGGTGGCCGAACATGAAGAGGGATGTAGCTGCTTTTGTCAATAGTTGTGCTGTCTGTCAGTAAGTTTAAGGAGATCAACAGAAGGCAGACGGTTTGTTGCAGCCTTTGGAAGTTCCAGATTGGAAGTGGGAGCTGATTTCGATGGATTTCATCGACGGTTTGCCAAGAACCAAGAAAGGAAACGACGGAATATGGATTATTGTGGATCGTTTAACTAAGAGTGCCCATTGTATACCGGTTAAGGCAACTCGTACTGCAGTTTCTCTAGCAGCAATTTTCTTGAGGGAGATAGTAAGATTGTATGGTGTTCCTGTCAACATAGTAAGTGATCGCGATCCTATCTTTACCAGCAAATTTTGGGAGGCTCTGAAATCAGCTATGGAAACGAGTTTGAGATTAAGTACAGCATATCATCCTCAGACAGACGGACAGACGGAGAGGCTGAATCGTATTCCAGAAGATATGCTGCGAGCTTGTGTTTTGGATTTTGGGTGGATTTTGGGAAGACCATCTTCTTTTGGTAGAATTCTCCTATAATAACAGTTACCAAGTGAGTATTAAGGTGGCTCTTTATGAAGCTGTTTATGGAAGACAGTGTAGAATCCCCATCTTGTTGGATAGAGTCGAAAGATCGTCTTGTGCTTGGGCCAGATTTGATTCAAGAAGCTTCTGCTAAAGTTGAGCTTATCAGAAAAAGATGAGAGCTGCTCAGGACCGTCAGTAGAAGTACACAAATAAGAGAAGGATACAATTGGAATTTGAGATTGGTGATTTAGTTTTTGTCAAGGTTTCCCCGATTAAAAGGAGCTATTAGATTCGAAAAGACGGGAAAACTTGCCTCGAGATATATAGGACCATTTTGGGTATTGGAAGGATTGGTGCTGTAGCTTGTAGAGTTGAATTGCCAGAACGGATGTTTGGAATTCATAATGTATTCCATGTATCCAATCTAAGGAAATTTGTTCATGATCCATCATTAGTTGTAGAACCAGTAGTCCAGAAAGATTTGGAGGTTGAGCCGAATTTGACTGTGGTCAGGAATCCAGTTCGGATTGTTGATCAAGACGAGAGACAACTCAGGAGTAAGGTAGTGAAGCTCGTCAAAGTGCAGTGGAGTGAGGATCCCAGAGATTGCACCTGGGAAACTCTGGATAGTTTTAGGAAAGCATATCCGGATTTGTGTTCGGATAGCTAGTGATGTTTGTTAGGATAGATTGTTTGGTTGTTTGCTAATGTATGAATGACATGTATGTTTGAATGGTTGATATGACAACTTTATCTTTGTTTTAAATTTCGGGGACGAAATTCTTTTAAGGGGGGAGGAATGTAACAACCCTGGATTTTGGCCCTATTATTTTAATAAATATTTAATCTAATTAAGTAAAAAGTTAACCGATCATTTTAAAATGAATAAATCTTTTAGAAATAATTGCCATTTGTTTATATAAATTTGTATTTTGAAAGGGGAAAATTGATTTGGAACATTTAAATTACATCTCTTAATAATATGTACAATAAAAATTTATCTTATATAATTAAATTAAAATGCTTACCTTATTAACATCTGATAAATAAATAAATATAGATAATAATGTTTGAAATGAAATCAAATTCTATCAATATAAAATATAAATATAAGTAAGTAAACTTATGAAATATAATTTAAATTTTGATGGCTAAAATACAAAATAAAAATGAAAATAAAAGACAAATGAATAAGTTTGTAAACTAAGTATAAAAATAAGAACTAAGTAGAAAATGAAATCAGACACAGACATATGTATATTGTGTAGCAAGAAAAAGGAAAAATAAATAATCTTCATTCACAAAACTAAATCTATAAAGTAAAACCTGAGACAAATATGTACATGAGTTCAAGCTAGAAAATAACAATACACAATATCTTCATTTACAAGCCAAACATCTTTAAAATAAAATATCTTCATCTACAAGACTCAAGTCTACCGAAAATGAATATTTGCATACAAAATATCTACACACAGCAAAAACATAATTATAATGTGTAAACATATTTGGAAACAAGGCAATAATTTCCATCATCTCAGCCTAACATTTTGTCAATTCAAAATATTTATAAAATCTGGTCAAAATAAAACAAAGCTAAGAAAACAACTTAACCAGTTACAACCTTCCTTTATACACCTGTTTTCTCTTATATATCTATGCACCTTTCATTTTAGTTCGTTCAACAAAAATATAAGAAAACCAGAGACAAGAATAAACATCTTCATTTTTCAAAGCAAACTCAAATTTAAATTCAAACAAAAATAGACAGATTCAAGAGGCAGTTTCAACTGCAGTTTTCAAGAAAACAGGAGTGTTCTTTGTTCAAAAGAAGTTGCAGGTGAGTAAACATCAATTTTAAAGTTTTAAGTTAATTAAAATCAGTTCAAAATTCATTGATAATATGGTTTGTATATGCTTCAGTTTGCATATGATTTTGTGATGCTCTGTGCTTCCCTGTAGTTGAGATATAGTGCATATTTGTTTTCGAACTCAAATTATTTTCATCAAACATTGTTAATCTGTAAGTTTTCAACTAAAGCAATATGTTTAAAATAAATTTAGTTTTTTTTTTAAAAAGTTGATTAAACCATCTTTATAAAGTATATCACTGTAATATTGCTATGCAGGTAATCAAGTGATAGTTGATAAAATTCGATTGTTGTAAAATATCAATTCAAGTTTATATCTTGAAGTATTACTGCAATTTATGATTTTTAAAACAAAAACGAAGATTTTTAATTCAGTATTTTGAGAGCAGTTTATATTTGAACAAAGATTACATTTTTACAAATTTCTGGTTATCGATCCAATTTAAAATGTTGAAACTTGAATTGAAGCTAGTATTAACATCATGGATCTTGAGAAAATTATCAGAGAATTTTTCCATTGCATAAATTAAAGGAATGAATTCATTTTAGGGTTTTAGTTGGATTTTTTGGTCCTGTCTATAACAAGGGGTGTTCGTCGCCTACACGTGATCGAGTGTCACGAGATTCTGGAGGGTGGAAGCTTGTCGCGTTGTTATGGTATGGCCGAAGCGTGGGCGTCTCTGGTGGTCGGAGTGATGGAGGCGAGGCGGTTATGTCGATTAGGGTAAGCTTCAGGTTCGAGCAAGAAGGATTTATTTCGATTCGAAATTTTTGTGGGCGATTCGAACTTGGATTTCGAGTACTCGTGCGAATTGTAACTTGCGGATGATCTTGGGAGTTCACCGGAGTTTCGCGCGTCGCCGTGCATGTGTAAGATGTGGAGGAGATGGTGTCAGTGTCATTAAGGGTTTGCGTTTCGAGTCGTGCTCGAGCAACTGGGGTGATTTCTTCGGGTTAGTATTCGAGTTTGAGTGCGTAAGTATGTTTCCTGATGCTTTAATTTATATCTAAGTTTAAACTAAACTTACTGGAAAATGAAAAAAAAGGGAAGAAGAAGAAGATGCATGGGTGAGTATCTCCGGGAAAAGCTGGAACTCGAAGTGAAACTCGAGTTAAATCCAGGTGAGTGCTCGGGTTTTCAAATTACAGTTTTGTATTTTAAAAATAAAGTAAGCCGATTGTTTTTTTTCAAACAAGTTTAAGCATTGTAAACTTACTAAAGGTTTAACAATTAGAGTTAAGTCCTTAATAGATGTTTTAAGTATTTAGTTAATAACAATGTTTTAACACTTAATTATTATTTTAATTAAGTAATAAATTTATGTTAAGTATAGATTAATTAACATTAAAGTTTTAAAGTTAAAAATAAATTGATTTTCAAAATTTAAAGGCAATTCTTTTTAAATGTTAATTAAGATGAGTAATTAATATCAATTAATTATTTTTAGAAAGTAATTACATTATAATTGTAATTAGAGATTGGTAATTAATAATTGATAATTAAGTGATAAATAAATTGTAATTAACTAATTTAAGTTAATCAGTGTATGATTAGTAGTTAATTAATTAAGTAATTTAATTAAGAATTAATAATTGATTAATTAAGTAATTAGTGGTTAATAAATGAATAAATAAGTTTTATTAATTAATAATTAAGGGTAACTAAATGAATAATTAAGACTTAATAATTGATTAAGAAATGATTTATTAATTAAATAATTTGAAATGGAATAAGTAACTAATTGATAACTAATGATTAATTAAGATGACACATGCTTTTCATTGTCACGTGCAGAGCACGTGCATGCAAACTCATGGGGATTTGTCTGTAATAACGAACTGAGGAGAAAGTTTCGTGTGGTTTTTTGCAGTGTGAAAATGGAGAGAGTGGTTACAAAATGTCTAAATTGACCTTCATCCAGTTTTAATAACTACAACATGCAAATTGAGTATTTTGAAAAAGGCTTCGCTTTGACCTAATTGACCAAGTATTTGCTTTATATATAAGATATATATATATATATATATATATATATATATATATATTAGTTTCCCTATTGAATTATTTAATATTAATATATATGAACTATTATACTTTCGAAATTAATGTTAATAAACTATTTGGATCTGACTTTGTAAAATATATTACGTAATTCGACTAAGTCTAAGCTTTAAGCTTAAATTAATTTAAATAGCATAATTTGACTAATCAAATAAATTCAAATTATTTTTTTCAAACGTGGTTCATCAAAGCTAACAAGTGTCAATCTAGAGTATAACTATTGACCATTAATCTCGTAGTCTAATTTACTAACTAAACGAGCCAAACTAGTTGCTTATTGAAATTTAAATTTTGGATCTAAGTCAATATGAAAATTCAAATTTTAAAACATCTTTATATTGACCAAGTATTAATTATATATATATGTGTGTGCGTGCGCGTGTTATATATATTTATGTATGTATATATGTATATATGTAGGTAGATATATGTATGCATGTATAGCCGAAGCTGTATATACATTTATATATTTATTAATTTTAAAATAGATATACACATTCAAAATGTAGATATTATTATAATATATATATATATATATTAAAATCTTTCGACCAACTTTTTTAAATCAAAGTGACCGAGAATAACAGTTGTTAATATACATACATACGTACATACATACATACATACATACATACATATATATCCGTGTGTGTGTATCTGTGTGTGTGCGCACGCGCGCATGTGTATGTATATATGTTTATGTATATGTATGTGTTAATTCTAAATTTGAACTAATGTGTTTTATCATTATATAAAAAATACACACACACACACACACATATATATATATATATATTTGGGCTAATTTTTTTCTTATTAAAAAATTGGTTAAGAATAATATATATATATATATATATATATATATATATATTCTAATTTAAATTTAATTTATTTTACGATTTAAAATAATTAATTAGATTATTTAAAAATATATTTTATTCGCAAAAACATATTTTACATAATAAAATTATGCTTGGCCAAAACTTAGTTTTTTTTAATCATTTTATAATTTAAAATATCACATTTTATTGAATTAAAATAATTAATTAACTATTAAATTGTTAAAATTAATTTTAAATTATAACACGGCAGCAATATGCATAGCACATATATATGGTGATAATGAGAAAATAACAATTTTAGATAAATTATAATGATACTTGGAGGAAGATGAAGCATGTTAGATGCATTACGATCTATTATTCTCCTACGTCTCCGGAATCACTACCCGAAGCTGCAACCTTCAACTAACCACCTTAATGGAGTATATTTGTATTTGGGATGAGGGACTTAAGGGGCTTGACTAAGGGTGCAAGAGTTGGAAGCTTGGGTTATAGGAGAGAGTAATCAAAAATTGAATGATAGTGTAAGCTTTTCATAGGGATAGATAAAGACATTTGAATAAATATCTTCCCACTTATCTCTTGGCTACAAATGCCTATTCATACTTCACTCTCCAACATGCATGGCAGATCTATATTGATGAAGTAGAACCACATTATTTTGTAATTACTTATTTTATATTTAACTAATTAAATATAAACTGATGTGATATGTCGATGCATGCACACATCATTATTATATATTCATATAAATGATTACTAACAGCACCTACAATATTTCCAAGAGCTAACCTGCTTAACAAAAGCACCATGAACACTAAATATACTCATAAGTAATATTTCTCTAAATATTAATCAATTTAATCAATTTATAACCATTTCAAACTAATTAAATTAAGTGGTATTTTAGAATATGAATGGATTCAATTGCACGACTCATAAGTGTGAATTCAATCAACGATTAGCATTAAATAATTCAAATATTAATGTTCATACATAACCTTAGCTAGTGGTGTGAAAATTTATCTGAATTCATCGCAAACAGATCTTACCAGTAAAAATATAATTTTACAATTTCTTAAGCATAGAAAGCGTAAGTTTACTTGCGCTTTATCTGAACCGTTCGGGGGTGTTGTTAGGAATTTATCAAGTGCGTATATAAAAATTATATATATGTGTACCGATATATGATACCAATAAGAATTTAAATTGGATTTAAATTAAACAATTACTAAATGGGTTTTTTGTGGATTTGGTCCGTATTGGACACTTTCTAGGCTAGCCAAGAAATGGGGAAGGACGTGCTCTTGGATTTGATTTGATAAAGAGGAATATGGAGATTCTTTCTCTAAACCTCCTTATAAATTTGAACATAAATCTCCATTTTTTTTTACTTTTTCTTCCTTTCTCTATCATGGCCGAAAGGTTCTACCTCATAACCCCATCATTTCCAAATCCATTAACATCTATGTAATGACGTACATCTAGATCCAGTTTTAGCATGCTATCTATTTGCAACAATGGGCGCAGATATGAGATATCAAGGAGACTGGCTAGATCAATGGGTGAAACTATGACATCATTTCTTGGTAATAATTCCTTCACACCTTACAACGATTATTATATGTGATGTTTGTGTTATCACCTTACAAATATATGTTGACGCATGTTTTATATATTTGCATTATAATTAATGTTTAATATTATATCATCTTAATATGGTAATACGTCATTGATTTTTTTATACAAATATATATATATGTATAATTGAGTTAACAATAAAGTTTTAAAATGTAAAAGGTTAAAGTATATAATTTAAACATAATTTATTAATCAAAGCTTTGTGTATAATCAAAATACAATACAAATAATATATATGTAAATTTTATTATTTGTAAAATTATGTCCAAATTTTTTTTGCTTAATATTGGAATAAAAAACTACTTTTGTTTTGCAATAATAAATATTTACAAGCATGTATACATATTTTATTATTAGTTTATTTAAATAAAATACAAGTCCTTGGCCGAAATTATTAAAATAATAAAAATAATTTATTTTGTCAATATATATATATATATATATATATTTGTTGATTTGTAACAATATTTATATCCTTAATAATATATATATATATATATTTGCATATATATTAAAATAATTTTTTACTTTCGACTATAATCTTTTAAACAAGATATATACATCATTTTCAAATATAATTTAGTAAAATTATTTAATTTTAAAATTTGAATTTAGATCTCAGATGCTGCTTTGAATTTGCTTTTTGTTTACTAAGTCGAACTAGATGTTTTGAATTTCAAATTTGAAAATAAAGACTTAATTAAAATTATATTAATATTTCTAAATTACATTTACACATATCTACCACTTAAAATTTGGATATTTTGTTTTTATTGTAAAACTATTTAATATAGGCAATAAACGTATATGCAAGAGTTATATATAGTAGATATAAATATCAATATCTTCTTACATATAAATTTGACCAAGTACACTTTTATTATGTTTCATGTGCACGTTAGTATATAATGATATAACCACTGACAATATAGTTTAATTTATTAAATTCATAATTAAATCAATCGAAAAATCGGATAAACTTAATCTGATTTAAATAAACTAGATTGGATCTGATAAAACCAATTAGATTTCATAATCCCACAATAGTCCAACACAGAAAAAAAGATTTGAAATCTACCTATTTTACCTGCTACAAACCAACCAGGTTCCACCTTAGTTGAAAAGCTTTAGGTTGTAAATGTTCCATACAAGAGGTTTTGGCTAATTTAACTAATAGGCTATGTACATCGCCTTGAATAAGCACACCAATAAAAGTTATGTACATGTGCACACAAACATATAAATGCACAAATTTACGAGGGAGCTAAAGGTGATTCTAAATGTTGAGAATCTCATAACACTATTATATGATAACGATGTTGTGATACATATCACGAAAGAACCTAGAGCTAACTAGAAATTGAGAAATATACTCCAAAAAGTTCCATTTTATAAGACAATTCATTGGCATTGGTAATAGTTGATTAATAGAGTAGAAAATTAAAACAATGTAACATACCCATTAATTGAGGAACTAACTTGATTAGCTTAGAAAAACCCGAGCGAAATGATGGGAATAAGATTCCATAATTAAGCCAAGTGCATGTGGGAGATTAAGAGGGTTAGAGGTATGCTCTAGTGGTAATAACATATTTTGTTACATTTATGTAACGACCCGTAAATTTCGTTAATTAAATTTGTCATTTTAATAAGATATTGGAATTTAATTTAGGAAGAAATGAAAATATTTATAATTAATATTGAAGCGAATGTTGAAATGGAATGAACCTATGGAAATTTAAGATAAGTATTAACAGTTGAAATAAAAATTACGAATAAATTGAAGTGATGTAAATTCTTATACTAGGCTAAGAATTGAATATAAGAAAACAATGGTAAATAGTGAATTTATTTAATGAATTAATAATATTAAATAGTAAATAGAATTAAATCAATGTTCGGTAGTAATTGAAATATTGTTTGGAAATGAAAACTTACATAGATTAACAAATGTAAGTATTGAATTAATATATGTTATTTATTTAGGATATTGAATAAATTTGGTAATCCTATTGCAAATTAATGGTAATAATGTTGATATAAGCTAATAAATTAAATTTCAATGCAATACCCATTAACAGATGGAATGAAATGAGATTTTTGTAAATGTATACTAGGTTTACATCAAATGGAAGTTATTTGCAATAAATGGATGTAAATATTGAATCAATTTATGAAATAAAATGAATTGAATATAACATAAACTTAAGTGTAAATTTTAAGGGTATGATAAAAAGTATTATAAATTACCTAATTAAGTGGTCAATGAATTTATTGGGAATAAAATTCATTTAAAAGTTAAGTAATTATAATTGATAATAAACATTACTTTAATGATTTTTAATATAGCAACGGAAGTGTGAATATAAATTAATAGAAGCACAAATTTATTTTAAGAAGTAATTGGTGGATTGGGAAATAAGTTCAAATTATGTAAATTGGGTAACTGATACATAAAGTATGTAAAGTAATTAACAAAATGTAAATTTAATGTTGTAAATCTAATAGAATGTAAAGTATTTAAAAACCGTAATTTATATGTTCAAATTGATAAGAAGTACACATTTAAAAATATAATATTCGTTCAAATTAAAATGTAAATAGGCATATATTAATGTAATGAAAAAAATTAGCGTTGGATATGGAATTATAAATCTGGTTTGATAGGTAACGAACTTATAAATGCAACTAATATAGGTTGTTTGTTTAATTAATGTATCAAATAAAATTTTGGTAATCGATTACAATAAATCTTAATTTAACATTTGGTTAATGTAAATTAAAGTAACAATTGATGTAATAAATAATGGAGCCCAGGTAAATTAATTATTGGATTTAAAAATCTAGATTTATGGGTGGAATTGACAAATTTCAATAGGATCGAATTTTGCAGTTATTACACAGTTAGTGGAAATAAAATAGTTAATACGAATAAAGGTGAAACGGAAAGTATCAGGGTAACGTAACGTAACCAAATGTTAAATATGCTTATAGGATAATGATGTTGTTTGAATAATAAGAACGGTAATCAAGATTTGTTTATTTATTTGAATAAATTAAGGTAATTGGGTTTATTGCAATTAATTAAAACTAAATGTATAAATATTTCGTTAATTTAAAAGTTAAGTTAAATTTTGAGAATATTAATGTAATAGCTTTGAACCCAATGTTAATTTCATCAACCATAATAGATTGAATAATAAGAATGAATGTGAATTCAATGGAATTATTGAAAATATAATTTATAATTGATGAATGTAATGAAATTTGAATTTACGCTGAAACTTAGGATTGAATCAACATTTAATTTGACATCCAAATTTGCTTAAAATCATTATAAATGATTAAGAAATTTAAATAACAAGAATTGTCAAATTTTAGAATTTAAATGTGAAATTTGATTTAATTCATTTATTTAACTAATAGAAAAATAGCCATTTTGGCCACTGATTCGGATTTCGACGAAATCAGTTTCATCGGATCCGTATCGGTGAATTATTGTAGGGTTTCAAGTTTAGTAACGATCGGACTTGTCGTTTGATCGTACGAACGCAAAACGCTTTGAAATCGATTTAATTGAAATCATTTGAAACCAATTTGAAAAATATTGATTTGAGCATAACTTCTTCATACGATGCAATTTGAACCTGAAATCTTTTTCATTGCATTCAAAATATTTTAAAACATCTATTTTGATATACGGGTCAACTTAATTTCGTTCCGGAGTCGAAACGGTCTTTACGGGCCATATATCATCCAGCCCGTACATCTATTTGATCCGATCCATTCTTTTCCAACCTTCTCTATAAATATCCGGTTACAAACCCTAGCCCTCTATATTCTCATTTGTCTGTACATACATCTCAACTCTCTCTTCCTCAATGGCAGACAAACAATTTCCAGATCCAATTTCAAATCAATCCAAAGCATAAATTTCAAAGCCCTTAGAAAAATTTGAAAAAATATATATGTTGAAGCTCTCGACTAGCGTAATTCACTGGTGGTGTTCGTTTTTCGTTTTATATTGTCGTTTGATCAGTAAAAATTGAGGAAGTTTCGACCATTCGTGGTTAGGCATTGGATTGTACGATGGATCGCTAGCGATGGCTCGATCGGGGTATGCTGCTGTGTAGAGGGCGACTAAGGCTTTCAATCTATACGGCTACTCCATGTCAGAGGTGCTTGGATTTGATGGAATTGGCGAAGTAGGGCACGACGGCGGCCGGCCTTGAGAGGCGTTTTAGGCTCGCGCGTGGGGCCGAGGTGGGCGGCTGCACTAGGGGATGAGTTCGACGTTGCCAGATCGTAGCGTAGGCGAGGCTTGGAGGAGCGATGAGGGACGTTTCATCAGCGGCTGGAGGTGTTCGAATGCGAATGGAGGTAGGGTTTCGGTTTCTGGAACATGGTTGCGTGCGTGTCCTCTACTGACGTGGCTAGTAATTTAGGTCAGTTTTGTTATGTTTTAATTTAAATTTTGTTTTTAAACGATTTAACTCGATTAACTTTAGCATACGTTATCCGTTTTACGTGCAATTTTTTTGTTATGATCGTATCGAAATTTCTGACGTTTTGGCGCTGGTTTGGATGGATTTGGAGACTGTGCAAATTTTGGGTTTAAATTGGATTTAAATTCAATTTAAATTCAAAAGGTGAGTGTTTTAACGCACTCATAATTTCTAAGATTTCTTATATTTGTTAAATTCATTTATGATGTGATTTGAAATTTATTTATAACTGTTTGACATATATTTCGTCATTATCTCAGTTAATTTGCATTTATTTAATTAACTTGTTATTTAATTCATTATTGCATATTTACTACCAGTTAAATTGTTATTTATTTTATTGCATATAAACTGCCAGTTAAACAGTTATTTACATTATTATTGAATTTAACTACTATTTAACACATGTTGTTTAATTTCCGTTATATATTGATGATACTGCTTTATTTGGATGATGATGTGATAAATGGTTGATGATTGATATTGGATGAATGGATGCTGTATTTTATATTGAATAAACTGTAAGTTATCATGTATTTCATTACATTCGGGATTGCGATTTGAAATGATATACAACCGCATTTTTATTTTTAAATTGCGGATTGAAATGATAAATATCCGTATCACTTGACCACATGATAGAAAATTATATACAGGCACTGTGGTATATATACAAAATTATTTTTGAAATAATTTTCTATGGTTTTGTAAAGATATATATATATATATATATATATATATATATATATATATATTGGTTTCAGATATTTGATGAAGGTTATTTTATGTAGTTAAATTTTTGGTTTTAAGCTATGTATAAAATTGGTTTGAGGTATAAAATAATGTTGATTTATTGAATATAATAAGGATAAGTATTTACTTAAATTATATTTAATATGGAGTTTATATTGATTTTATAAATCAAGGTTGGGAAGGTAGTGAAATTGATTGGGATTTTATTTAATTAATAATTATATTTAATAAGAGTTCATTAGGAACTTATTGAAATTTAGATTTTAAAAGAATATTGTTTTATAACAAAACTTGGGGTTAAGGTGATTTAAGTGAATATATCAAGTCTAAATAAATTAAGGAATATTAAATAGCTGAAATTTGAAGTTTGTTTAAAAGATTCCGGATTAGTTAAATTAAATTATTTCAAAACTAAATGATAGTAAAGTAAATTTGATATATGTGAATTATAGAATTTAGTTTCGAAACATTTAATATTAAAGCTTTGAAATATATAAAATCTAAAATGGTTTATTTGAGGATTTAAATCCGTATTAGAATTGATTGCGAAATTTAAAGAAGCTAATTTATTCTATTAAGTAATTTAATATTTGAACCATTTAAGTGGTGTAGTTATATTTCAAAGTTATGAAATTCAAAGTTTTATGTTTTGGAAGGCTATATTTCAAGTAATTGGTTTCAAAATATTATAACTTTGAAATGAGTTTTAGAAAAGGATATATTGAAATGATATCATATTTATTTAGTTTTTAAAGAAGAAGTGATATCGTATTTAAATGGTTTTTGTAATGGATATTTTATCCTGGTTTAGAGTATAAATTATTTTAAAATAACCGCGGTGTTATAATGACGTTTGGTTGTTGAAGAGACCGGGATCGGAAGTTGTCATACTCTCTGCCAACCCCGAAAACCACTTTAACAACCGTGTACGCGGTGGAGATTCCAGAATGAAGTAGGATGGTGGCGGCGTTTCCTTTGAGGTAAATACGTGGACCCAACTCCCGTGAGTTGGCATAAGGTGGCTAAAACAGGAGCGATTTTTGGGCCAATTGAGATAGCACCTTTGATCGGACATATCCCTTCGATTTTATACTTTGACTTTTGGATTGATTCGGTGGCCGATTTTGATTTTCTTTTTGGGGCTGTGGCTCGAGGTGGGCGGTAGCTGGGGCTATGCGTTACCACCAGCACGGATGCGTAACTGGTATATCTACCTTGGCATTGCCTAGTTGTGCCGTGTCACCTACCCTATCGCGCCTTGTACGAGTTTGGTTTTCTCCCGTAGCCCATGGAGTATTTAGGGTAGTCTCCCGATCTGGAGATGCGCTGATACTGGATGGACTACTGGGACTATTACGTTTTAAGGGCTATATGGGTAACCCCTTAATGCTAAGAAAAAAGTAAGTTTATTTTACAATTAGGCACTATTATAATAGCGAAATATACTACATAGTAAATAGTTTAGCGGATCCTTAAGAGATGTAAATCCCGAGCATCTCTTGATTTACTGCACTCATATTTATTCCTGTTGATTTAACTTACATAAGATCTTTTAGTTCTGACTCGAGTGTTTTGTCTTTTCAATTCGCTCGGGTCGGTCCAAGCGTTTCAGGATTTGAAGACTTTATTTCTGGAGGAAGAAGATGAAGATTTCATTTTTATTAGTATTATATACTATATGGTTCCACTACACACCGTATTCCACTGCATTGATATTTATTGGTATGTGAACTCTAATATTTATTGTATAAAGAAGAATCAAATGTTTTATAATCAGTTTTTGAATTGTATATTGATTACTATATTTTATCCTTCCGCTGGGAGATTCTGTTTTGTTTTTCTTCTTCTTTGCTTTTCTTGTTTACGCCATAACAATCCACCCTTCCATATGCTTTGAATCTGCACGTGTGTCGATTTGAAGCGTAGAAAAGGTGGGATGTTACAATTTATCTAACTCTATATACAATCTTATTTGCAATATAGATATTCGGTTTCTGTTATATACTTAATTTTATAATGATAATATTGATTAAGTAATTAATTTAAAGTATATTAAATAGAAAACACCTAAATGGCATGTCATGTGATAATAACTATAAGGAGTTGTAATCAAGAGAAAATTACCACGATATAAAATAACAAATTATTTTAAATATTCCTAGCCAATGTGTTTTGAGAAAGGACATCGATACATCTGTTGAGGCCAAAGTATGTAACGCTCTCCAAATTTTAGGCAATGTACTACTCATGGATGTTGGGGGCACCAAGGATTTATGTATCCATAGTTATTAAATAAGTATGAAATGACTTGTCCAAGAGCTTCTTGTTGTTAATAACAACAAGATCAAATAGGATACCTTGAAGTGACGACATTATACCATTCCCTTGACTTGAGAATACCGTCGAGCTTCAATGTAGTGCTCCACTTTGATTATAGTTAAATTATGGCATGGCGACCATCAAACAACTAAAATTGCATCTAAATTGAAGCATTGGATGTGAAACACTATTTATTAGATATTTGTCTCCTTGGTTTTATGGGGTTAGTACCACAGTTAACCGTAGTCAACTCAAAGTCAAAATCTCTAGCAAGGGTAGCATGACTAAAAATAAATGCTATTTTTGAACCAATAACTTTGTATATGGATTAACCAAGTTCAATATGGATGATATTAGAATTTTGACCAAAACCAAATTCCATAAGTCCTAATGTGATACTGTCTTGACAAAATAATATTTACTAAAAGGTACCGTTTAAATTTGTAAAATTGGATTTTACCAATGAGATTTGGAAGTGACGAATTAAGTCAAACATTACACCACTAGTTAAGACGAAATGTACACTTTAATATTTAAAATTTTCAAACACTAATTGCTGGCTAAATTCACAGCCAAAACCAAATCTATTTAGTCCCTAAAACACCACTTGATTTAATTCAATAACAATTATAAATTTATTAAATAATTAACATTTATGAAATATTAATTACTATTATAGTTAATATATGGGTGTGTTTAGTAAAATGGAGTGAACTCTCGGATTTTTTGGGGGTGTTGTTAGTAATTATCAGGTGTGTATATAAAAATTATATATATGCCTATGAATATATGATATCGATAAGATTTTAAATAGGATTTAAGTTAATTACTAAATGATTTTATTGGGATTTTGTCTATATTGGACTCCACATTTCTTTTTATCTCTTAACCTACATATAAATATTAATTCATGCCTCTACATTCCTTTTTTATTTATGCTCCCCTCTTTTCTAGTCATGGTCGTAAGCATTTACTCCCTAACACTACCTTTTCCAACTCAATTCACATCCATTCAATCCAATACATCTTGATTTGGTGTTGGCACATTGTAACAATCCTCACTTCAGTGGGCCCGAATTTTTACTAAGTCAAAAACCTAAATCCATTAAAGTACGGATCATTGGCGTTGGTATCCCATAAATAAATAAAAGGATATCAAAGCATTAGCGATAAAACTCACAGCGGAATAGTAAAGTATAATAAACATGTAATAACTGACCAACGTTAATACCTCTGGTGTCTAGTACCCTTATCAGTGCTGGGCATGCATAAAAAATCTGTCCCTCCACTATTTCTGCTTTATACCAGTACCCATCCCTCTAAGTCTATCATGTAGGTTGTACGAGGAAGAGGTCAAAACAATGTTCTGGTGATTGGTAAATTACATACTTTATACATAATACCAGTTTATGCCGATTACTCTCCATTACATTTTATGTCTACTTTCTAAATCTAGTCATGCCGACTTCATATACGTGTACGATACGTCCTACCTATTCGAGGTATACAATAAATACATACATACATACATGTATGTATATAAGTATCATAGTCCCCATTTGGATCAAGATACTTTCCCCGATAGTATCCGTAACTCTGCACCTACACCATGTATCCACTACCTATTTCTAGACCGAATTGTCTGCATACACCAAGGATCTTCCCGTTAGTGATAATAATGGCATTACAACTATTTAGCCATATTCTATCACATCTAGAAGACTTATCTAGCCACTTCGAATTAAGGTCTCCATTCCTCGAAATAATCATGGAATCAGCTCCATGAACTATTAAGGACTCAACTCCCAGGTTATCCTACGAGCTTGAAAGACCTCAACTAAGGGTTATTTAGCCTTGCATCCTAATAACGGACAAACAAAAAACTATGAGGTGGTGCGTGTCCCAAACATAATCTACGATAGTATGAGGTATATTCTGTTTAGGTGTAACCATTGTCTTTCTACTGACCATCGCAGGACTGATGATGCTCTTGACCTATGTGTACAGTGCTAGTCCTCACATATATTATACCAACCTTGCTGACATAGTGCTAAGCCTATGCTCATTGTCCCCCTTAGATTGTCGAATGCAATCAAGGAAATGCCCAGTTGGTTACTTAACACATACCTCTTAAGTATTGAAGTAGACCCGACTTGGCTCATTGACATTTCAATCGAGGCGAACCCCTACATTGGTATATTCCCTTCACATATACACGAACGTACGATCTCAAAGGTCCTACAGTCAGATATATCCTACATCAGTATAATGTATACACAGCTTCTGGTATCCTCTTGTGATTGGCAGATTTCTACTATGTAACAGTACTGACCTCGCATTCTAACCTATAGTAGTGACAACATAATTTTTAGTTAATCTAAGTTACTGACTAGATTCAATAATTCACACAGACCATAAATATGTACTTAGGCTATATATATTTATTTACTACGCCTCTTATGTTCAACTATTAATATTCGTTTATTTTTACATAACTTACTTCTTACTTCTAATGCCATTTAGTATCAATTACCGATTACTTCTAATTTTAATAGATTAAATATATTTTACTGCTTAACTTCCATTTAACATGATTAAATATAGCTTACTGTCCCTTTTCGAATATTAACTACCTTTCTCTGATTATTATATCCACTTAATTCCCTATCGCTATATTTATATTTCTTCCCTTATTGTTTATTTTCTAAATAGTCTTCAAGAATATATTAGATTCATAATTAAATTATTATTATTATCACTACTTACATTACCTTGGTTTACACTTAAGGATTCCTACATTTTAATGCATTGGAATTACATCTTTCCAAAATGAAACATTAACATTATAGTTCTCCATAAATTATCTAAAGAGAACTTGTGTTATATTTGGAATTACAAAGAATAATCTTTTCTATTATTATTGATATAGACATTACAAAATACATTAAACATCTCTTTTTTGTACATCTATTTCTTTTGGCGTATTCCTTGTTATTTCAAACAGTACACTTTTATTCGTATTTATAGAAATGGATAATTTATAGAAATTTACATTACAAAACACTTCATTCCAATGAATTAAAATATCACTTAACCCCAATCTAAATTATAATAACTTCCAATTCATGTTTACTAACATATATCATTTAACCAACAAACCTAGAATTATTATACAATATTGTAAATTTAGGGACTACTTTCACCCTTACTTTCCAAATTCAAGTATATGAAATTTTTAATCGAAGTTAGAAATTCATGGAATATGTAGGCATGGTCTCAAATTCATTATATGTATATATTTAAGCCTACAACTCCATAATTACTTTCAGACATACAAGGAACATATTTACAATGATATAAATCCGATATTATATAAAAATATATAATTTTCCACACACCTCTAAGCTTCCACATCTTCAGATCTAAATCCATTCTCCTTATTTAATTCATTTTTCTTCTACCAAAATATGTATTAAAACATAAGCACATTTATTAGAATTATAGATCTGAGAAAAAAGTTTGAATTATTGTAGTTATAACGTTAGATTTACCTCTTCTTCGTGAAAATGATTTGCCTTTATTCTTCTTCTCTTTTATTTTCCGTTGTTCTCTACACACACAAACACACACACACCTATAGATATATATAGATATATATAATATCCTATATTATAATTTCTATATTTTCTTGAATTTGGGAAGAAAAGGAAATGGCAGGTCTTCGCTCTTTGATTCAAAAAATATGATAACAAAAATGATGGGTTAGGCCTTTATTTATAGGCGTATTGTTAATCGAAGGAAATTCTATGGAATTAGAAAACCGTCAGAAAATTTCAAATTAAATTTACCGCAAGCGCATGGTGTACGAATGTAGCACATATGTAAGTACGGGTCGATCCGTAGGGAATTGTTGATTTTAAAATTCTCTTCAATCAAATTAATCCAAAGTTTGAGAATATTTAAGCTAAAAAATTAGCTAACTAATTAAAAGAAAAGAGATACAAATATAAGAGTTAAATGACAATTTAGAGAATAAATCCACTCTCTAGATCATGTAGTTCAACATATATGAAATCATGATCTCTCTTTTATGGTCATTAGTGCTTTTGAAACGACCTGATATTTTGGACCATTCAAATCAACAATAATCCACACATGTCGGGGTTGAATTACTCAAAAGATCAGATTGTTAATTTAAAATTTGGCAAAGCTCAACATATACAGTAAATAAATCCATTATAGAATCATAGAAATAGAGTACTATAATGCAGCGAAATAGATATATAGTAGTTCATGAAGCGACTATACAAACATCAAAGTTAGAAATAAAATACAACAGGATAACTCAAATTCACTGAAGTCTCGAATACAAACAGATGATACCTTTGAACTAATCAACTGGAAAAATTGAAAGCTGAATCGATAGTTTATCTCCAAATGAGCACAAACTCCAAAATAGAGTCTCAAATGCTGTATCACTCAGTCTGACCCGAGCGTAAAACAAAACACAAAACACTCGAGTCAGGATTAACATTCTTATATCAACAAATCCAACTCAAGTGAAATATCAACTGAAATACAATTAACTTAAAGGATGTTTGGGTTAACCATCCTCTAAGGATCCGTGGAACTATCTACAATGCAGAAAATATACACTATAACACCGTGGTCATTTCAATAAATTTATGCTTCAAAACCAAATTTTCATTTCCGTTAAATATATATACATATATATTTCCTCAATTTCGCAAATAGATTCCAATCAGTTGGAGTTCCAAATTCACATTTAATTCAGTTTAGATTTATCCATTTTAATTCAATTCAGTTTCTATATAATAAATTCAAATTTTATTGATTTCAAGTACAGATCTGGATCACAAATAAACCATTTAAAATTCCAGCATTTCAAAGCTTTAGTATTCAATATTTTCAAAGTTCAATTTAACGGTTCCATATAGATCTCGATTTAACTCATTATTATTTAGTCTAGAAATATTCACTTAATAAATTCAGCATTATTTAAATAACCTTAATTTACCCTTAACTAAATGTTCCTTTCGATTTATTTAAACTTGAAATATCCATTTAGTCACTTTAAATCGAAAATCAAATTATAAAATCAAACTTAAACTTCAACTTCAATAGTTCAAATCGATTAAATTTAGTAGAATTCTTAATTAAATACAATCTCAATTAATTCAGCTTTATCTTCTCAACCTTAACTTATTCAAATTATTACAACAATCTATTTTGATATATAGATTTAAATAAGTACTTAATCATATTATATGTGTTAAATCAATCTTAATAATAATATTATTAACTCGTTATATAAAATTGCTATATATATGTATATTATTTTAAGAACCAATATTTATTACAAACCATATATTTCTTTTCAAACCATAGAAATTATTTTCAAACATTTGTATATGGATCAACGGTATCTGTATATATTTTCCTATCCTATGGTCAAATGATAAGTATTTTTATCATTTCAATCCGTAATATATGTGGGCAGATATCATTTCGACCCGCAATCCCAAATTCAATTCAATGAAAATCACTTGGGTTTATCATTTCAACCCATAACAATTTTCTCCTATTCTAAAGTCCGTTCGGGTATGTATCATTTCAACCCATAGTGAATTCTATACTAACAAATAACTTGTAGAGTGATAATAGATAATATAAATATAACAACATGCATATACCATCAATAATAATATAATATAAACAATAGGATATGGTGCATATCCCATATGTGAACGGTTACAGATAATAGCATATATAACAATTTAAATAACTACAACAGCATATTTCAATTGTCGTATCAATCGAAATCTAATTTAATAATAAAAGAATGTTAATCATGAATGATTGCTCACCTTTTGAGGCTAGAGAGATAGACAATGAAGTTGAGTTATGAAATCTAGGCACGAATCCAAAACAACAAATTCAGCATTAATTCGACGGACAACTGAAAAATAGAAATTGACGAGAACAAATCAGAATCAACTTGATATATACAGAAAATATATATTTGTTTCAAAATCAATTTCAATACATATATAAATAGAATTTCTATATACATATATTCAAAACCAACGTGTTAACAAAATTATTATATAATATATAATAAAACACATACAAATTCTTCAATAAATATTATTACAAACCTCTATACATATATACTTTGAAATCAACCATATGCTTATACTATAAGCTTATTAAATAAATAAATATATATATATATATATATATATATAAACCAATATGCAGAGGTCTAAACATATGAAGTGCAGTAAAAGCTTATACTTTAAAGCACGCAAGCGTATATATAAAACTTACAACGTTTCAAAATCTAATATATATACTTATCAATCATTATATACAGCGGTATAAACAACACTTTAATATAACATGTCCAAACTTTATACATATAACAACAGACTTTTCTCTTTCCAAAACAACAAACTGTATATATAACACCAATAGAACACAACCTACGTCTTAAAGCATGATATATATATTGGTATAATGTTTCTTTTATAAATTAATATATACTTTCTTCCAAAATATATATTATAAATCAACGTTTGCTACGAAATAATACAACTGCAAAACTATGAATACTTATATATACATATATATGATTAATGTGCCAACTACAGACATATGCAAACCTTTATACTTTTTTTAACACCGGTGCTTATATCACATTATACTACTGTAATGAGGATATTTATAACAAATATTGTAACTTACAGGTTATGTAAACTCTTCGAAATATAAACACATATATATAACTGTATAATATAAATAGAATATATAACTTATATATATTTATTTAACCTATATATAACAGTTTATATTATAAACTAACATACTATATATATATATAAATAATAAAATATATATATGTATGTGTGTGTATAATTTCATAAACTGAAGTTATATACGACTGTAAATTTTATATACACGTAAATAAACTAATACACATACTTACTGACATATATATACACTTTTGCAACTTTGTAAACTGTATAGTATATACCAAAAAATATAATATAAATAATATAACATACCCATATATAAAAGAGGAGATGATGGCGGTGGTTGGAAAAGGTGGTGGTGGTTGAGGCCGAGCTAAACAAGAGGAAGCAAGGCAAAACAAATGGAAAAAAAAGAAGAAAAGTAGAAAGGAAGAAGCTATTACTTATAGATTTTTTTGTGGCCATGAGAAATGAAAGATGAGAAGTAAATTTTCACGTGAAAATGAGTTGGAGGCGGCTAGGGTTAAGGATACACGGCTAAAATTTTGGAGAAGTTATGGTAGGAAATCAAATGGGTGGAAAATATAAAGGCAAGAAATCAAATGAAACGTATACATATAATTAAAACAAGTAACGTATCTTAATTGATTCGTTTCTATAAATTAAAGAAAGATGTATACAAAAGAAGCCTTCACAAAACAAATAAATACAAGAACATTTACTAAATAAATTTTAAAAGATATGACTTTAAGTCAATAACATATATCTATTTGAAATTTCTTTCCAAGAAATAAATAAGGGATCTAAACACATAACTATTCAATTAATAAATGAATGTCTAAATAAATAAAATAGAAAGCTAAGGTAGAGATAGATTTATGAAAAATAAGTAAATAATTTTAGGAAAAATAGAAACTAAATAAATAACATACTCTATTTAGTTGAAACTAGAATTAAAATTTGTAAACAAAATACAACTAACATTGGAAAATTTCAACTACACTTATAAAATGTTTTAACAATAAAATATATATACATAACATGTCATGTTACACATGTAAATATAAATTAGAACATGACATGACAAACAAAAATATTATTTATATAAATTAAAATAATCAATTTTGTTAAATAAAACAATTTACATACAATAGTTTAAAAGCATAACTTTCACAATATTATTCAGATTTCAACGAAACAAAAAGCAGTATACTTAGAATTTTATTCACTTTCATAAAATAAAGATAATTTCAAAAGTTAAAATTTTAAATTTTAAATTTTTTTAAATTAGAAGTCAAAGTTTGACAACATTGACAAAAGTTCACATTTCTGGAAAATATTCTATTTATTCTTGTTTGAAATTATTGTTCACATACAAATCAAAATGTATATTTAAAGATAATAAAAATATCCATTTTAATAAATAAAATAAAGTTTTTAAATCGGTAAATTCAGTTTAAAATAATTAAAATGTATAATTAAAACAATCACAAAAATACCGGGTTGTTACACCCTCCCCTACTCAAAAATTTTCATCCTCGAAAAGGAAAAAAAATCAGAGAAACAACTAGAAAGAACAATAGGTTGAAAAACATCCCTGAACTAGAAAAAGAGGAGGTAGGAGAATAGGAATAGCTAGAAGGGAAAATAGAAGAATAGGAATATCTAGGAAAGAAAATAGGTTGGAATACAAGGATGAACCATTACTTAAAACTATATAGATTTCAATTAGAATTTTAATATTTATAACATTTTAAACACTTTATAATACGATGAATAATCATTTTCAAATTTGTTAGTTTGAAGTAGCCAATATAATACTTTATGAAAATACTTTTATGACTCGATGTCTTAACAAGTTTATCCTTGTTCCTGTAGGCTCTGGCTATGCGCTGATCAGACACAAAGCTAGAATTCTCCAGGTACTTAGTAGACTTGTTTCAACATCCAGTGAAAATACTGGAAAAACTTTTAAAAACAGATATGGAAAGTACAATCCAAACAAATCAACCAAATCATTATCTAACCATGGATCGCAGATACACAATGGTTACTCATGGATCCTCTAGGAAACATCTGTATCCGTAAGCTTTCTCAGCCCTACGAATTACACCATGATGACTAGTAGACCGCAGATACACAATGGTTACGCCTGGATCCCCCAGGAAACATCCGTATTCGTAAGCTTTCTCAGCCTTGCGGATTTTGCTACTAAAAACGACCTACGTAGATCGCAGATACACAATGGTTGCTCCTGGATCCCCCAGGAAACATCTGTACCCGTTGGCCATCTCATCCAGGCGAATTACGCTATGCAGTCACGCTCGTAAGTCCATGGGTTACGCCATGGTAGGACACTCGAGTAGCACATCCGAAAATCCAAAATCAGAGAGAATAATATCGATAGAATGAATCCACAATGTGGCCACAGAGTGGTTATCAAGCAGAAGGCACTTCCCATATCTTTACTTTGAAAATATGTATCATATAGTACCTTTCAAATCAATTTCAAATATCGTGCTTATATAAAGTCCATTATATACAAGATTTCATTTTCAAATCGAGTATTTTTCAAAATCAATATATCAAATCACTTTATACTTATACAAATCACCTTAATATAAGTTCGATAACTTCCAAATCAAGTATTTAATAAAACAAGGTTCTTAATTTCAATTCCTTTCAATATCAGTACAGTTTTCAAAAGGAAAAACATATACGATTTTACCAAATCAATTATCTTCAGTTTCAAGTTTCCAAAATAATAAGTTCAGAAAATAATCCAAATCAACACAATTTATGTTAAACAAATCCGTTTCCCAAAAATCATCATAGATATACTGGGTTTTAAAATTTCAATCTATTTTCGAAACCAAATCTTTTCCTCAAGAATCACTTATCCTCAAAACGATTACAATTGTATACCTTTGAAAATTAATAATAATAATATTATTATTATATAGTTTTACAAAAGATGTTACTAAGTTAAAACATTTAAACTAAATTTTATTCAAAATATTTTGAAAACTAAATTTTTCTTCAAAACGTTTCAGAACTAAATTTCATATTAGTATAATTAAAAATAGTTTTATTCATTAACTTATCAAAACAGTTTCAAACTTATTTAAATCATATTAAAACATACAAAACTAAACTATATACTTTATCAAATACTTTGTACTTTTCAAAATTACTTAGCTTTGAAAAGTTAACCTTGATTTGGAAGTGCTCGAACCTTCAAAATAGTCGAAGAAATCATACTTTCAATCGAAGAGTTGGAAATCACCAACAAATCAGTAAATCAATTCCAAAAGATAGGCTTATATCAATCAAATTTGAAACTCAAGAATGAACACCGTCTCATTTCAAAACTGTGTCATATATATATATATGCATATCTTTTCGAAAATCAAATTATACTTCTGTATTTGAAATCAAAATTGGTTTCACAAATCAATCGCATGAAAAAGATACCGAAGTTGCCTCTCCCCCACTCATAAATTCGAAAATCAATGTCGATGATGCATGCATTCATCACCGAAATTATTTTCCAGCGACATAAGTGGTTCTGGACTTCTATTTTCTCGAAGACTTCTTTTGAAATTTATTCGAAATCATTGGAATTCATTTGAAACATTTCTTATTCAGAAAATAGTTTTAAATTGTATTGTTATATATTTTCCAAAATCTTAAAACCAATTTCAAAACACCGGAATTCAATCTCTCGAATTTCAAATTAAAACCCTTCTATTATAATAATTTTTTATATAAATCCATTTCTTATATAAAATCTTCAAAATTTCAAGTCCTTTCAAAATTTCAAATTCTCGTTTTTAAAAGGTATGTAATCCTTGTCGAAAACATTTTCACTTTCATATATAGAATAAAATCATACTTATCAAAATAATATTTCGATATATAAAAAAATTTCTAAAATACAAACAAACTCGATTTTCAAAGGATGATTCAAGAATGGATTTCCAAAACAAAGATAGGATCATCTAAACCGAGGTTATAGAATTCTCCGGTGAATCAATTCCAATTGTAAAGGAGTTTCACCACTTTACAAAACATTCAAAGATTGGCGGGATTGCCTATTCTTATAGAGATCATTCAAAGTGGGGTTATAGGATACTCCAGAATCAAGAAACACGAATAAGGGGAGAAGATAATGGATTGTGGAACTATAGGTCACGTTCCAAAGTCTAAAAGAAAAAAAACCAAATCAAGAGGAAGAAATTCAAGCTCGAACGAAAGTGATTCTGCAAATAAATTTACTATATATGCTAAGCTTGCCTAGAGCCAAAGCTTTGATACCAACTATAACGAACTGATATCTTGGATCATTCAAATCGACAATAATCCACACATGTCAGACTTGAATTGCTCAAAATATCAGATTGTTAATTTAAAATTTGGCAAAGCTCACCATATACAGTAAATAAATCCATCACAGAATCACAGAAACAGAGTGATATAATGCAGCGGAATAGATAAATAGTAGTTCATGAAGCTAGCATATAAACATCAGAGTTAGAAATAAAATACAGCAGGATAACTCAAATATACTGAAATCTCGAATACAAACAGATGACATCTTTGAAGCAGTCAACTGGAAAAACTGAAAGCTGAATCGATAGTTGGATCTCCAAATGAGCTCCAAACTCCAAAGGTGAGTCTTAAATGTTGTATCACTCAGTCTGACCCAAGCGTAAAACCAAATACAAAACACTCGAGTCAGGATTAACATTCTTATATCAATAAATCCAACTCATGTGAAATGTCAACTAAAATACAATTAACTTAAAGGATGTTTGGGATAACCATCCTCTAAGGATCCGTGGAACTATCTATAATGCAGAAAATATGCACTATAACACCGTGGTCATTTCAATAAATTTATACGTCAAAACCAAATTGTCATTTCCATTATATGTATATATATTTCCTCAATTTCACAAATAGATTCCAATCAATTCGAGTTCCAAATTCACATTTAGTTTAATTTAGATTTATCCATTTTAATTCAATTTAGTTTCTAAATAACAAATTCAAATTTTATTGATTTCAAATACAGATCTGGATCATAAATAGACCATTTAAATTCCAACATTTCAAAGCTTTAGTATTCAATATTTTCAAAGTTCAATTTAACAGTTTCATATAGATCTCGATTTAACTCATTATTATTTAGTCTAGAAATATTCACTTAATAAATTCAGTATTATTTAAATAACCTTAATTTACCCTTAAACTAAATGTTCCTTTCGATTTGTTTAAACTTGAAATATCCATTTAGTCACTCTAAATCAAAAATCAAATTATAAAATCAATCTTAAACTTCAACTTCAATAGTTCAAATCGATTAAATTTAGTAGAATTCTTAATTAAATACAATCTCAATTAATTCAGCTTTATCTTCTCAACCTTAACTTATTCAAATTATTACAACAATCTATTTTGATATATAGATTTAAATAAATACTTAATCATATTATATGTATTAAATTAATCTTAATAATATTATCATTAACTCTTTATATAAAATTACCATATATATATATATAATATTTTAAGAACCAATATTTATTAAAAACCATATATTTCTTTTTAAAACCATGGAAATTATTTTCAAACATTTATATATAAACCAACGGCGTCTGTATATATTTTCCTATCCTCTGGTCAAGTGATACGGATATTTAACATTTCAATCAATAATATATACGGGTAGATATCATTTCGACCCACAATCCCAAATTCAATTCAATGAAAATCGCTTGGGTTTATCATTTCAACCCATAATGATTTTTTCTATTCTAAAGTCCGTTTGGGTATGTATCATTTCAACCCATAGGGTATTCTATACTAACAAAGAACTTGCGGAGATAACAAGTAATATGAATATAACAACATGCATATTTCATCAATAACAATATAATATAAACAACATGATATGGTGTCATATCCCACATGTGAATGGTTACAGATAATAGCATATATAACAATTTAAATAACTACAGCAGCATATTTCAATTGTCGTTTCAATTGAAATCAAATTTAATAATAAAATAACGTTAATCGTGAGTGATTGCTCACCTTTTGAGGCTAGAGTGATAGACAATGAAGTTGAGTTACGAAATCCATGCACGAATCCAAAACAACAAATTCAACACGGATTCGACGGACAACTGATAAATAGAAATTGACGAGAACAAATCAGAATCAACTTGATATATACAGAAAATATATATTTGTTTCAAAATCAATTTCAATACATATATAAATAGAATTTCTATATTCATATATTCAAAACCTATATATTCATTCTATAGTACACATATATTCAAAACCTGTATATAAATAGAATTTCTATATACATATATAAATATATTCATTCTATAATATATAATAAAACACACACAAATTCTAAAATAAATATAATTACAAACCTCTATACATATATATTTTGAAATCAACCATATGCTTATACTATAAGCTTATTAAATATATATATATATATATATATATATATATATATATATATAAACCAATATGCAGAGGTCTAAACATATATATAAAGTACAGTAAAAGTTTATACTTTAAAGCACGCAAGCATATATATAAAACTTACATCATTTCAAAATCTAATATATATACTTTACAATCATTATATACAGCGGTATAAACAACACTTTAATATATCTTGTCCAAACTTTATACATATAACAACTGACTTTTCGCTTTCCAAAATAACAAACTGTATATATAACAGCTAATAGAACACAGCCTACGTCTTAAAGTATGATATATATTGGTATAATATTTCTTTTGTAAATTAATATATACTTTCTTCTAGAATATATATTATAAATCAACATTTGCTATGAAATAATACAACTACAAAACTATGAATACTTATGCAGGATACAAATGAAGGATACTACTCGCAAAATCAAAATGCAGAATGAAAATATTTATAAAATGCAAGATTTATTTAAAAAGAGATGAATGCGAGTTTTTGAAATATTTACAAATTAAGGATTTATTTTGAAGTTGACACAAATAAGTTAAATATAGGTTTTGGTCATTATCATGAAAATTTAAGTCATTTACTCATCAACATTTCAAACAAAAATTAAGTTATCATAACAAATAGACTATAGTTTAACTTGTTGTTTCGGCTGATAACAAAGTGTAATTATAAAATGGATCCTTAGTTGATTATCAAAGTTTATCAAATTGGTTTATCATATCTTTTCAATAACAAGTCAAATCAAATAAGTTAAAAATAGTGCTAGGATTTCAATTGCTTTCTCTTCCATTATTTGCAAGAAAAATTACACACCTAGCTTAGGTAAACTGAGGCCAGATATACCATCCATGCACTGCCTTTCAGGCTTATGTGAGGGGAGTATAGAGCACGGCAAGTGCACATACTTTCGTGTATACACCTATCGACCGTAGGTGGTTTTTATTAAGTCTATTCTTCTTCTTTTTTACATGTGTTCCATACATGCATAACCGTGAGAACTTTTAAATGAGTATGAAAGCACATAATCAAAGATTCCAAGTAATTCACCCATACATAATCAAAGATTCCAAGTAATTCACCCATACTTTTAAGAGAGGGAGTTTTGCAAAATTATCTTAGCACCATTTAACTTAGATGACAAAAATATATTATATCATTTACTTTAAATTTACCACTTTTAAAATAAAGATTTTCAATTAGGATGTATTTCATAATTGACACTTATGAATCTTCCTATATACTAGTTAAACCATTGTTATTTGTGATAAAACTTTATTTTAATTTTTGTTAAGACAAATATATTTTCAAACATTTTAATTTAGTAAACCAAAACCATATATTTATCCTGTAGTGTTTCTTTAAAAATAAATCAAAGGAAAATTTTGTTTTTGGGAATTTTTTGAGATTTTAAAAGAAAAAGAAAAAAAACATGAAAATTAAAATTAAAATGAAGATGGGTCTCCCCCATACTTGATTTTGACTGTGTCCCCACTAGTAAACCCAAGTGGAAGGAGAAAAAATAAAAATAAAAACGTGACCTTTATTTAAATGACAATTAATGGTATTTACATAAGATCAGAAAGTATATCGTCCAAAAGTAAATGAAACGGTCTTCCAAAGACCGATTCATTTGTCTTGCCAAGTATGTGAGACATAGCTTAAGCGCAGAAAACCAAATCGTAAAAGATTTTGGAATCGAATGTGGATTTGGAAAAACGAATGTCGTTTTATTAAAAATTGTACGAGCTGTCTTATTTTCGATGATTTTTGGGGTAGATATAACAATTGATTGAAATTCAAGTTTATTTTCACCAAATTGAAAGTTAAGCTCATCATCAAGATAATTTTCAAAATTATTGATTCCAAAATTAAAATGGTGATTCAAATCTTCCCCTTTAGAATTTAACAACTCATTTTCCAAAAGTCCAAACAATTTGTGTTCATTAAATTCGTCTTCCTTTGTTAGATTATCAACAACTTCATTGCGTATCCCAAGTTCAAAATCCAAAGTTGTTGTATTCAAATTTTCCAAATCGAGAAAAGGAAGATCGAATTTTAAATTTGGTTCCACACCCTCAAAAGAATTGAAATCCAACTCAATTACCAAATTTTCAACAACTTCATTAAGATCATTATTTTCAGTTTCAATAATTGTTTGAAAATCGTTGATTTGGATAAAAAATGGATTATCATTTGACTCGTCACATGTTAGGATTTAGTTTTGTCTCTCACGTTGTTTCATATATGTTTTGAACAACAAATCCATGTGATCATTGTAGATTTCATCCATTTTCTTAACAAATTCCGATTTATAGTTTTTAACTTGAGAATTTTCGATTTGGATTTGTTGAGAACAAAATTTTTCACTCGTATCGTAATTAAGATAATTCCCATTGCCAAAATTATTTGAAAAGTGGATCACATTTTCATTTTGATTTTGAAATTCCTTTTGGTGTTCAAAATTGAATTGGCATGGACTATGCTCAAAGTCATTTGAATTTTGAAGTGAATTCAAATCTTGATTATTCCGAAAATTTTGACTTGAGTTATCACACAAATAAGAATTACACAAATTGTTTGTCATTTGATTTTGTTGTGTAGAGATTTCAAGTAGAGACGAAACACTATTTTCGAGACTCGAGGGTTGTTCGTCATTTTGAAAACTTTTTTGTTCGAAATTTGAACCGTTTAAACAATAGTTGGTGTTAAAATATCCGCACGAATTTGGAGTGAAATCGTATGGATGATATTGATTTTCACAACTATTGTAAAATTCGCGTAAGTGGGGAAATTCGGACATTTTCAAGAATTTTTTTATAAAGGAAAAATATTTACAAATTTATTTTTCAAAATGGAAAATTGTTTTTTTTGTTTTTTTGAGATTTTTTTTTTGGATTTTTGATTTGAAAATTTTCAAAGGAAAAGGGAAAAAAAACTAAACTAAGGAATATATAAAAAAAATTTAGTTTTGGATTTTGATTTTTTTTAAATATGCATGAACTAATGCAACTAAATGAATGCAATGGTTAATTACAAATGGTTTATCCTAAGTTAACCCAAAATTGTATGATCACACATTGTCTTAGATAAACAAGATAGTTCTCAGTCAAGTAACGGACAGGATTAACCGGTACACCACGAATCACTGTAGCAACGCAGCCAAAGGTTTAAGTACCTTCAGAGGAACAACCACTATAATATTTACAAATCACCATAATATTTATAAATGGTTATTACTCTGCCGTAGCCTAGACATCAAGAAATTAAATTATTCAAAGTAGACAAATTGTCAATATACAATTAAGTGTTATCGATGTCTAACCATTATTATTAACAAATTCTAAGATGAAACGCAAAGCAGAAATTAAACATGTATTAACGATGCAACTACGAATGGATTTTTGGTTTGTTTTTGAAATTTCTTTTTTGAAAAAATGCAAGCTATCAACAATGCAAGGCAACTAAAACACAAATTTTTTATAAAGAAGCAAGCAGTTATTTTTTTTGGCAAACTAAGTAAAGCAATTTTTGGCGGTCTCCTTTTGAAATTCTGCTTTAGCAACCTGAAATAAAATAAAGAGATACATACAGTTTTTTTCTCTTTTTTTTAGACGAAGAAAGAAAACAAAGAAAAATAAAATAAAACAAAACAAAAGAAAACAAACTAAAAACAAAACAAATTAAAGTACAAACAACTTGTTTTTTTAAACAAAACAAAAATAAACAAATTTAATTTTTTTAGAGTCAAAACAAAACAATTTTTTTAGAGACTTAAACAAACTAACAACAAACAATTTAAAACTAGAGGATGATTAAAAAAAACTAAAACTGAAAAATTTCTGTTTTGAAAAAAAACTAAAAGAAAACAGAAGAATTCAAGCATGCAACACGACCCACCAACAATAAATTACAACATACTTCCCTTTTTTTATACGAAAATTATCTACTTCCACGTCATATACTTCACTATTCTTGACTAAAATAAATCAACACGCAAATTGAAATCGCCGATTCAATTCTCAATTCATAAATCACGTTCCAATTCGAATTCACAAAAGACTCAAGTCGAGATCTCGCTGATGAATATGGTTTTTGGTTAGCGATTTGCATTGGTATTCTTAGTGATTGAGGATTTTTGAGAGGAGGTTGGCAGTTGCCGATGGTGATTGAAGAGGTGAAATTTCAGTTGGGCGAGGCAGTGGCCAGATAGGGATGGCGATGTCTTGGAGTCTCTTCGGTTTTCAGGCGATTGACTATGATGGTCGAGGAATTAGTGATCCGCTTTGTGTTGCTTCGGTGATTGGCAGTAGATGTGAACTTGAAGGTGCAGTCCAATGGAGATTCAAGTGAAGATGGGTGTGCGACTTTGTGGTTCAGGGGATGGTGAATGGCAAGTTTTGTGATGATGTTGAAATGGTATCAGAGGGATGCAGGTGGTTGTTCATGCTGAACAATGGCGTGTAAGCTGATGTTGTACCACGGTTTTGAAGTGCAGAAAGACGCAAGGCAGTGCTGCAGCTGTTGTGTTGAGGCAAGAGGTCAGGGATTTGCAGAGGGTTGGTTTGGGAATTGTTATGATGCTGATGTTCACAGTGAGTAAGTATTTGTATAGAGTTGTCAACTGAGTAGAATGGTCTGGTATGGTGAGAATGTTAGTTGCACTGTGAAGGGTTGTTGTAGTGATGGCTTTGGACTATAGTGTAGGGTAGCAGTGGTTACAGGGAAGTGATAGTTGGGAAGTTGAAGAAGTTTGTGGTATTGCAGGCAATGTTGTGAGTAAGTCAGAGGAGTTGTTGCAGTGATGTGTTGTCAGTGGTTATGTGAAGGCAGTAGATGATGCAGTGGGAGGAGTTAGGAAATGGACCGTAGTTTGGAGGAGGGAATGTTGCAGTGTTGACAGAGGGAGGCTGATGGTTTGAATATGGAGGAGTGAAAGCAGTGATGTGATTTGTGGTTGTTGTGAAATGGTGTTTGTTTGTACCATAATTGGGCACAACACTTTTTAAAAGTTTTTAAAGAGATAACAGTGAAGAATATAAATTTAAAATGAAGATTATCTAACAAAAACTCCAAACAATAGGAATGTAAATGCACAGACAAGCGATTTAGAGTGGTTCGGCGTGTTGCCTACGTCCACTATGAAGTTTTTGTGGCTTTATTGATTCTCTTTCAACGATTACAAGTGATTACAGCAAACAACAACAAAGTACAACTTGGAATTCGAATTCAACAGCAAAAGTATGATGTAAGTCTTGATCTGGCAGAGTCTGGGCGCTTGAGAATCAAAAGATCCTTCTTCTGTAGGCTCTGGGGCTCTATTTATAGGCGTAGGAGGCTGAGACTTCGCTCAAACTTCGGGAGACTCGCTCTGGCATGTGAGGGGGCCCAGACGACCAATTCTAGAGAGTTTCGACTTGATCTGTGATCGATACGAAATCATTTTGTATCGATCAAGATCATGTCTGATGGAGCTGAAATTTGGTAGGAACGTCCCTTGGCTCGTACGTAATCTTCTGTGAAAATTTCATGGCATTTGGATCAGTTGATTCTGAGTTATGGTCGATATGAACTTGAGCTGCTCGGTGGCTGTTTGGTTCGAATCCATTGATTCGAATCGATTACTTCGACTCGATGATAACGCGCGTGAGCAAGTTGACGTGGCGCGCACTCTTCGTGTCGATCCGTTTTTCACTCCGGTTTGATCGAGTCATTCCAAGTATTTCACCGCGTTCACATCCATAACTAATGCGTCATCTCTGGCCTGTTTGACTTGATAGATACGAACAAGTAACTATTCATGGATTCGAACAGGGGTCTCTAAGTATAATACATAACCTTCTGATGGATACGAATATCGGGTATCTGATGGATACGAAGAGCCATAACTCGATGGATTCGAACAAAAGCAATCATTGATCGATACGAACAGATGGTGACCGATGGTTACGAACTAGACATTAGTTGTCCAATACGAAGCATACTGCTCATCGATCGATACGAAACCGATCGATTCGAAGTATGGCATAACGATGGATGTCAAGTGAGATAACATGATGGATGCGAACAGCAGTTGCCAGATGAATTCAAATAACCACTTATCGATGGTTGCGAACTAGATGGATATGAAGTAGGACCTGTCCGATCGATACGAAACGTACGCTCTGTTGATGGATACGAATGAGATCGATACGACCCGGGGTTCCTTGATGGATACGAAGATGCTGCTGCTCTGATGGATACGAAGGTGATGGATTCGAACCGGAGCTCGGTGGTGGATACGAAAATGGGGTTATCACCTTCAATTTTCATCGATCATAACTTGAGCATGCGAACTTGGATTGACTTGAAATTTGGAAAGCGGGCTTCCATGGCTTAGTTTGTCATGTCTTGTCAGTTATAGCCTGATTCGGATTCAGATAAAATTCGTCGATATCCATAGCGAACCTGTGCGTACTTGATATTCAGGACGATTAATCTTAAGCTTGTAATCCGTTCTTTGATATCTCGGCCTTGCCAAAAGGCGGGATAACATTTGCCCCCCAAAGCACGTCTTGTGGAAACATAATGTGCTTTGAAAAGCTGCAGTCTTCACTCTGAACAGCTATTGCTTTTTTTTCGAAGGTTGTAACCTTGCATTGCTATAACTGATTGCTGTATGATAGTGCTTAGCTATTTGTTGCCGTAATCGTTACTAAATGAATATCCAATTCCTGTTAGTGCTGAAAATGGGATATTGTTTTGACATATATGTATATATGTTGATCTAACTCTCGTTAACATTGCATGCTCACGAGTCGTCAGTTTTCTTGCATCGAATTTCGTATCGATCCCTTCCTAAAACGATGTAGAAGTTCAAAAAGTTATTCTCGCATTGATATGTTTGGCATTTATGGATACGAATCTCCATTTCATATCGATGGAATTCGATTGTTGTGGATGGAGTACTGACAGATATGAATAAGTAGTTTCGAATCGATGGAGTTCAATGCCTTTTGGACTGTCTTCATCACGTGTTTCGTATCGATGAACTCTGTTGTTTGATATGAATAGGCGATCCATAATTCGTATCGATGAAAATTGACTTCTAAATGCTGTGGACCGATGGATTCGAACGGCACAGTTTGCATCAGCGCCTTGTGGGTGGAGTCGAACCAATCGAAATGAACTGCAACTTCGAACCGATAAGTCCTGGTGGTAATTTCGCCTCGACGAAGGCAAGGGCCGATGGATTCGAATGGATCATTCGAATCGACCCGTTGGTTGACCGGTTGCGGCCGGTCACGTTGACTGGGAGGTGAATCGACCCGGTTTTTCCCTGGGCTCCATATAAATACTTGAGATTTAGCCATTTTCACTTTTTTACTTTTTACTGCTGCACCCCTTATTTTTTACTTTCACATCGGTCTACGCTCTAACTGCATAGCACTTTCGAATCGATCAGATTTATTCTTCCAATCCTTCGAGTTTTAACTTTAATTTAGGTAATGAATCAGTTGCAACTAAATCCAAACGACGAGGTTATCTCAGATCCACTCCATCTTCATCAATCATCACTACAACAAAAAGACCCTACGATAGTGCCCGAAAAACGCTATTAAAGGATATTATAGCGGTTCGATAAACGCTGTATAACGACATGTGATTAAAAACCACCAACATTAGATAGCGCAAAAAACAGCGCTATAAAAATTGTTAATTTCATAGCGCAAATATTGCGCTATTTTATTTATTTTTATAGCGGTAAAATTGGCGTTATTGATTAATATCACCGCGCTGTTAGCCCGCAATGAAATTCGTTATTAGCCAGAAAATACTTTTTGTTTTTTCTAAGATAACACTGTATTGCGCTATAGAAAGTGGTGATAGCGGATTATTAGCGCTGTATTTAAACAGGTTATTGTAGACGGTGACTTGTCACAACTCCAATATGCCGCTATAAAAAGTCAGTTACAATAGCGCTTGTACTCTGCTATAATATCTAATTTTATAGCGCTTATCTGACCTATCATTCATCATTATTTATAGCGCTTTTTGTAATACCATAGCGCTTTTTATGGTCCGCATCTTTAATACTAGCAGATTTGATAGCGGCCATTAGGCGCTATTAAATAGTATAGCAGTTTTGAAGTGCTATAATTTAATTTCACAATTCCATAAATTTTCTACATCCTACTTATAAACTGCAGTATTAAATACCAATATCAAAAAACACAATAATAATCATAAAAGATAATAAATATAGAGATGTAACACATTACTTAAAACATACCAAATATTTATACACATCAAAACGTAGTAGCAAAATATTTTAAGCACACCCCAAAAAATAGTAGCATAGTTTAACAAAAAAAACAAGTACATATTTGATTGTTTGCATTAAAATGAAGATCACAACTTTAGCATCTTCTGCTTTCACACACCTGCAAACACCTGCAAATAAGATAAATAATTACATTAAGAACGATACATAATTAATGATAGATGTTTTTACATGTCACAAAAAACTAAATTATTCAAATGTTAAACCTAAATACACCTGCTAATAAGTTAAACCTAAAGGTTGATACACCTAAATTGTTCAAATGTTAAATCTAAATTGTTGCCTGAAACTCTCATTTCAACAAGTAACCACCTAACCATTCAATCACCACTTCTGCTCCTCCAGCATACATCAGTGCTTTCACACTTTATACAACATCACCAGACCACAACTCCCCCCTCTTCTGTCAGCAGTTCAAACCTCACTGCACTTCAAGTTCTTCCCTTCAACTTCACACAGTTAACATATACTTCAACTATCTTGCACCACTTCAACTTCCCTGCCTACAGCCTGGAACCATAGTGTTATTCATATCAAATAAAACTACCGCCAACCCATTCAAACTATCTTCAACACAACCCAAACTGTCAATATCTCTGCTAATATCAAATATTAAAATTCATTGTGATTTAGGTTTGGGGTTTATGATGCAACTCGTAGGTGTTAAAATTCATTGGAGCATGAAGCTGGATTTGAGCCTGCCTGATTGAATCATACTGGTTCTGACAAGGTCTTAGACTATCTTGAACTACTGGTTAATGTTTTTTTTCGTGATAATTTAGGTTAGCTATACAATTAAATATTTATAATTTATTTAATATATAATTACATGGGTTAATTTGAGTTTCCATGATTTAATTTTTTTAATAATATAAGTGACAATAGGGGCACTTGTTAGTACCTCTGCAGGTTTTCTGTACGGTAGAGGCAAAATTATTGTACAATTTGCCCCTAGCTTTGCTTATAGAGGCAAATACTAATTTGCCTCTCATTCTTTTAGGGGCAGAATAGCTAATTTTATTGCCTCTAGTTTAACTAATAGTGGCAAACGTATTTGTCATTAATATTTTAAAATTTAGTAGTGTGCCTTTATGCTTGATTTAACAACAATATTCCTAAAATCTTAAACACATTGATAATACCATTAAATTAAATAAGCAGACTATTAGTAACTAGTTAGTTATGCAACTAAAGTTTTACACAATTATGTAAGGAGATAACATTAACTATTACTCGATCTTGCAAAAATCTTTTAAATAAATTAGTCAAAAAAAGAATATATAAATAAACTTGAAATGCTCAAAAATAATAAATTCTTTTAATTCGACTTACATGGAAATTAAAAAGAACCACTTTATCGTAAAGTTTCTGTTGGCATATTAGGCGTTCCATTCAAAGTAGTTCATTTGAATTATTTGAAGTTCCAATAGCATTACCCATATCTAGTACTCTTTTTTTCTCTTTCCTATTTCTAACCATGATCATTGATTTTATACTTGCATTCATTTAAGATATTCCAATTTAGATTCTTTACTTTCTTGTCTTAAATTTTAGAGTCTGTGATCTTGCAAATTCTAGATTTTTATTAACACAAACATGTAGAAATTTTACAATGCTAACTAAATCACCGTCTTCTGCTAGTTCTACACACAATTATTTTTCAACTGCAAAATTAAAAAAATAGCACTCTAACTAAATAAAAATTAGGAAATCTTCAATATATGTAATGATTTGCTATTTACTAGGTAGCAAAGAGCATCAATGAGGTTTGAACTTTGAAGCTATATAAGTCTGTAGGTTAGCTAGCTGACTCTAGTTTCAGTTACTGATGAATCAAGGGAAGATCATGAATTTATACATAAATCATTTTTTGACATCATCTGCAATTTTTCTAAACCTAAACTACTTCACCATATCATAAAACAAACCAGTGGCCAATTTTAGAGTATGGGAAATTTTATTTAAATGACAGAACAAAGTAGATTATACTTACTGAAAATTCATGTCATTACAACGTGTGCAGCATGCCAAGCTATTATAGAACCAATGGCGTCTTCCATGTATTGTAATTCAGATGTTTGTCTCCATAGCACAGCAGTTGGCTCTTTGACAACCTCTATCCAAACTTTGACTGCATTTGGTCCCAGTGGTTTAAAATGGACCAGTGCTTTTGGATCACTCGACTCTACACGTCCTACAGCAACTATTTTTTCCTTTTTGGATAAATCCATCAGTTTGCATCTATTGTTCGTTCTTGAATTTGCCGTCTGTAAATTAACAAAAAGGATATGTTTTAGTAGGTTTATGTTGATAAAATATATCGATTAATCATTATAAAAACATAATTTAAAAGACATGACAGTGCATAAAAATCAAGTACCATAAATGTTTGCACTATGGTCTGAGGCGTAATAGGTGCTGATACATTAACCATCTCAACAACTACTTGGGACTCAGGCCATGCTACCTTCCTACCAACAGCTTCTTCAACATGTATCATTGCAGGGGCCGGCCTCCACAAAAAAGCATCTTTTTTTATTGGTTTATCTATCCAAACAATCACGGCGCATGGTCCAAGAGGAATATCATTAATAATTTCATTTGAGTCACTCGAGTAATCGCCCTTCAGCCACTAATTCTTTACTCCCTCCCCAATCATAAATTTTGCATTCGCATTCTAAGGTGCTACTTTTACTCTATTAGAGAAAAATGATTTACTCGGTAAAAGTTGTATATTTTAAAATTATATATCAAATCCTAAAGAAAATTGTTTACCACTTCCTCTTCTTCTTCAAGGTGATCACTTGGATGTAAAACAACTCTATTCGCTGGCCATGCCACTAAATCATCCTTTGCTTCCCCCAATAAGTGTGAACATAGATGTAGGTCTCCATAAAAAAACATCTTCCTTTTTTGGTAAGTCTATTAGAATTACCATAGCATCCGGTCCTAAAGGAATGTTATTAACAAGGTTGTTTGGATCCTTCGACATGACTCTTCCTTCGGCAACAATATCTTCATTCCCTCGCCAATCCAATAAATCACATTTCTGGAGTTTTTTATCATACTTGCACTGTAATTAATCAAAAAGAATAAGATATTAATTACTGAAAAAATTAAATAAAAATGATGTGAGATCAATAATACAACATACAGAAGGTGCGTTTACTTCTGTCCAGCTGTCTCTACCCTGCAATATCATTGAAGGAATCATAGCGTTAAGTTTTTAATGCAGGTTTAATTTGGAATGCAATATAATGTAAAAACTGCAACCCAAAATGCATAACTGCACACAAAAATCTAAATCTGCACCGTGAAAAGGAAATTTTGCATAATAAAATTGACTAACTGCACGTGAAATGCAAAAAACTACAAATAAAATGCAAAATACTGCAAATAAATGCAAAAAAGGGGGATTACATATGCAAAAACCAGAGCATAAGAATAAAAGTTTGAAAGATGACCCAAAGGATAGTCAAACTAGCATATTACAATATGAAATATGATTAGGAAAGCTGTTGAAGTAAAACTCGTTCGTACTATGTTTTTAAATGAAATAGGCCAGGTAACATATATTGGAAAACAAACTGTAGTTCATCTACATATATTTTATACAAATCGATCCATTGAAAATAGTACAAAAAACTATTAGAAAATAAAATACATTTAAATGAGGACCGAGCTTCAATTTGTAGCACAATTTCCTGTAATTTTTTATGGACTGTTATGTTTGTTAAAAGTTTTTGTGTTATAAGGAAGAGTAGTAGAAAGATAAGATCAGCAACCAAGTAAACATTTTTTTTTGGTCGCATATGTATCTCGGCAAAATCCTATTTGAGTGCAAATAATTGAAGTGATGAGGAATAAGATTGGCGAGATGGTTCTTCGCACGGAAGATGATTATCATGTGAATCCTGGAGTTAATTGAGATCAGTCTTTTTTTGATGATATATTTTAGAGCCATGTTTTAATATTTTCTTTTTATCTTGGTTTGGGTTTGATATCTACTGTTAGTAACTCATTTTTAAGTTATTTTCAAACACTGTTCTAAACAATGATTAAGCAGGACGTGAACTTTAGCATTTGTTTGCAATTCCTTAATATCTTCTTCTAAGTATGTCCATTTTATCATAAATTTCAATCATCATCTTAATAATGCTACATTCATGATACAGTTTTATGACCAACACCTTCAGCCTAACCATATGTACATGATATTTCAAGTTAGTAAAATTTCTCATTCCATCTAGTGTCTCCTTCGCATTCTTTTAAACAAATCAAGTCTGAACAATATTTTAACTTTGCAACTGATAATTACTTTATAAGACTGTCGATCAGATTTTTAAAGCGACTCACATGCTGGGTAAGGCATTGGGAGGGCAAGAAGAGGCAGTTGTTTGTTGAATCACGGAAGGCAAGTGGACAGTTCGGCAAAGGGAGAAGACGAGATAGATAAGTGCAGCCAGAACAGGATAGCAAAAGCAGAATGTAATGCATGGACAGGTTCGTGGACAGAGCAGTTGTGAATCTACAAGCAGCAAGCAGACCAGATGTTGGAGCTAGTGATGGAGCTACATGGGGAGAATTGGTGTGAGCAAGGGCAAGACCAATGATGTGATGAGGAGTGCAGTATTTGTGCTGGAGCTACAGGTCAAGCTACCAAGGTGTTGATGCTTGAATTGCTAGGGCGTGTGTTGGTTGAGCAAGGCAAAGAGTTAGGTATTGAGTGATTGAAGTGGAAGGACTGGGCTATAGGGTGCTGAACATGACATGCTTTGGTCAAGATAGCATGTTGACTGAGGATGAGGAGGCGAGGATAGTTTCAGGTGGTGGGTATATGTTTTTCCATTGTATTGGTAGGTATATACAGATAAAATAGGTATATACTTTTAAAATGTGGAGAAATTAAAAGTATAAAATTTAATTGTCCAATTGCACTTGTATATAACCTTAGTGAGGACGAAGTAAAGTGTAGATCATGAATTTAAAAGTTCACATCATGTTTGGTACAGTTTAAACAAGTATTAGCTAAGCAGCATCTATGTTTTTGATGACTTGGTGTGATTTTTGCTGTAAAAATGGAAGGCATGCCATGGTCTTCACAAATTAAACGTATAAATTTTTGAACTTGAACAATAAGTTTAAACAAGTGAGAACAAACCTGATTTTTCACCATCCCGAGAAATCTCTGCTCTAACTCCAAAAATTTTCTTTCGAGTTGCATTGTATGCTTATCCTTAACCTGTGCTAAAGTTGCCCTACTGATGGTCATATTTCTTCCCATTGCTCTTAATCGACCCGGTCTATCTTGTCCCAATACTTGAGAAAGTGCATCTTCTTTGTAATTGATTACCGAGCTCGATTGTGGAACAGTTTCAACTTGTTTAATCTTTTTCTACAAAAGTTAACGCACATAGTTATAAATATTGTGTATGGAAAATCCCATAAGTATGTCCTACATTTAAGTAACATAAAGAAAATATCATTTAAAATAAAGAAAATATCATTTAATTGTGTATGGAAAATCACAATATCATTTGTACTATCTGTTTTCTTTAACCATTTTCATTTGTACATAGTGCAGCTGTACATAGCAGCATATGAGGAAAAGAAGCACTGAACTCGATTAAGAGCATGTACGCTATGGGCAAAGTGAGGATGATGAACTCGATACAATATTATTGACTGCATATAGAAAATTATAGACTTGTATGGAAATTGCTCTATGTAAAACTATACTTCAGATTTATACATGCAAACTAGTCACATAGGAGACTCCACACTTTTAAAATAAAGATATTTGAAACTGAATGCTTTTAAATACATTTAAATATATGCTATAAACACAAGTTTTTATCAACTTACTATAGTATCTGCAACAGTCATATTCATTGGCTCACCGGTTTTCCATGTGCGAGATTTGATCCAAACTTGACTTCTCGTGACGGAAGAGCAATCGCCACTCTGCTCTTTCTGCATTCAAAAGAACATCAAATAACAAACGTATTAACTAAGAAGTTCGCAAATATTACAATAAATAAAATTACTCTTTTTTTACCATATCTTCAGCAAGTCGAGCCATTCCTTTACGATTGCATGTATGTGGCAACTGTTTGCCTCTAATAGCTCTGTTCTTCATGTTTAATGCCTGAAATAAGAGATTTAAATACATTATCAACATCGTTTATGTTCTTAAACTGTTACAAAAAATAATAGATAACAGTAATAAAAAATACCTGAAATTCCGCACTTGTTTTTGACTTTACAAATTTCTTCCATTCAGTCATACTTTTGATGTTACTTGGTTTCAACTGAAGTTTTTCCTCCATGGACTTTGCTTTTACTATTTGGCGAACTAGTCTACATTTTGACGCCCTCCAAATACCTCCCAGTTGCTTAAACATCAATGTTTTTTGCCAATCTGCATCCAGTTTAAACCTCGCCTGCAACAATATAACATATTTGTTTGTACGTCTATTATAAATGGTATATATCTGATATCTGTTATGTATTCTAAAAGCTTGCACTATTGGAAGAATAAAGCATCAAGACTTCAAAGGAAAGGTTGAAATTCTTAATGCATTATGCAACACTTCAACGATGTTCATTAAATTTTTTGATTAACTTTATCTTTTGTTTGAATATTGGTTGATTACTGTTAATGGAATTCGATCCCGTGTACCATTGTTCCATGGGGACATCTTGTTCAGTGACTTGATCAAATTCTGTTGGACTATGACATTCTGATTTTCTTACCTTATGACTTGAATTAATGGAATATCAGCATTTCTGTTTATTTTTATTTTTTGCACAGAAGTTCGTCAGATTACGGCAAATTAGCAAATATCAGTATTTAACCATCAACTAGTGTTTATAGGTTGAAACATCCAACGTCTACTTAAAAGCATAGTATAGAGCTCAACCGAAAATTTTCCCTCTTTGTTAAATTTCATACATGAGATTGAGGGTATTTGAAGTTAAAGAATGAGTATGAGTTGGCTTCAACTACAACAGCAGTGAGAGCATTGTGGAAAAATAATGTTGTGACGACATTGAGTTTGAAGTGTATAAACTAAGTTAAGTTCTTTGGCAACTACTCATTCATAATACATTACACGAGAAAATAGCACTTAAATGAACTTCTAAAAATTCATTATTAATTCAATGGGATATTGCAACTTACAACTTAGGATGAACTTAGCTGAGCTTGAAGGGTATGCTCAAACAATATATAGTTAGCTATTTATTGTCTTAGCCATAACCTTTGCTACCTGCAAAATACTTGTGTGGTAGTCCGGCCAGTCTGGAATTTTTACTTCTGAGTTCATATTGTCCATCGGTAAGTAATAAATGTGGTCAGCTAATGTCAATTAACAAATATGGTCCAATGGTACTTTTGCTGAAATTGTGAACTAGATAAATATGATCACATGGGTCATAGACGCTTGGGTTTACTGTATTTTTTAGCAAAAGTGCTTATAAAATAATATCTATATTATTCACAAACTATGTTCAGGACTAAAATTGATGTAGAATCAATTGTACTACTTCTCATTTACTTGCGAAACCATGATAAATCAGGTTCTATTTAAAGTTTTAAACAGCAACACTGCAAACAAGTTCTCAACTATATACTGCCAATGCTACTTATTCAATATTTGCACAAGCACTCATTTATTCAATACTAATCACAATACTATCTAAATAACAAGGAAACTGCATCATGAATATGACATATCAATGCCATGACCAGAATGGACAGCTTGACTCAAACTGGTATTAAAACATATTTTCAGGTAAAACATTTATTAGTTAAATAAGCTGTAGATAAAAATATATGTGTCACCTGAATGCTTTCCCATAGAACATCTTTCAAATCATCACCAAGCTGCCTCCAATCAGTTAATGTAACCGGAACCACTTCTCGTACAAGCGGTCCTAGAAAGGAAGACAACTTGATTGACCCATCTCCTATTGCTTCACCTGCACCATTAAATTCAACTTCGATTGCCTCCTGAGAGCTAAATGGAAGCCTTCTAACTTTAGTTGGTCCTCTACTCTTTTTTCCCCCATTTAGGCATGCATCGCGACCTTGCATATGTCTCTCATCATTCACTGCACCTTTAATATTTTCTTCCGGCTGAATTGTATTGTCTTCGACTATTTGTGGGCTGTCATGTAGTAGAGCATTGTTGTTTTGTTCGTTTTGCAACTGATCGTTTTCCAATTCCTGTTTGCAGTCTTCATTATGAATCTCATTATCCCTTGCAATGCGTTTGTTTGGTGTAGATCTGGGGTCTTTGACTTCTTTTTGCTTGTCAGTGCGCTTTCTCTTTTTCATAGTCCTGCCCATTTCCTATTATACAAATTGATCATGTTAAGATTCATGAATTCTAGTCATATATTTAACAATGTTTATTATGTCAAATGAAAGAGTGATGCAATTTCGAAATAGAACCAGTGCTGGAGCTGCATAGATTTAATCCAGGTCACATTACGGCACGACAGCAATAAAATGCAGCATATAAAATTCTGTAATCCTAGCAAGCAAGCATATAAAATTATGCTCAAAATGTCATCAAATTTAAAATGGAACGTACAATCAATATTACATGTAAATCAATGAGCTAAACTGGAAGAAATCCAAAACAATTGAAATAAAAATACAAAAGGCAACAGCTGTCAATTACTCAAAAAAAATGCCTAACAAAGCTAACTTAACTATGTCTTCACAATCTCATGGAATCAATATGATTCATATTTCGAAATTACAGACAGACTTCATGAAAACCTCTGTCAATTACAGACAGACTTCATGAAATCCAAAACAATTGAAATAAAAATACAAAAGGCAACAGCTAACAAACATGATTCATACTTCGAAATTACAGACAGACTTCATGAAAACCTCTGTCAATTATAGACAGACTTCATGAAATCCAAAACAATTGAAATAAAAATACAAAAGGCAACAGCTAACAAACATGATTCATACTTCGAAATTACAGACAGACTTCAACAAAGCTAACAAAGCTAAATTACAGACAGACTAACAAACATGATTTTAAACAAAAGATTCATACTTCGAAATTTACTCAAATATGCCTTCACAATCTTCTCTAACATAACTAATATTTTCCATGGAATCAATATCATAATCAGTTTCTTCGCAATCTTCCCTAACAAAGCTAACTTCCGTGACATGATCATCTGTCTCTAGTTCATGAAAACCTCTTGGTGGTGACTTCATTACAACATACCAATTAGAATTATCATTCTCTCTTGAATAAAAAACTTGTTTCGCTTGAGATGCAAGAATATATGGATCTCTTACAAATGAAGCTTGACTTTGATGTAAATTGACAAGAGTAAATCCGTCTTCAACATTCACCCCGTTTCCTATATTTGCCCAATGACACTTAAATACGGGAATATAAAAAACATGATAGTTTAACAAGATTATATCAGTCACTTTCCCATAATAAGTGACCACATCGACTCTTTGAGAAATATCTTTTGCACTTGCCCTACACATGGTAGTCGCATCATAAGTCACCCCATAATTTTAAGTTTCTCTCTCGATGTCTTCTATGTGAAAACGTTGTCCGTTAATTACATACCCTTTATAGGACAATGCATTACTACTTGGACCAAAGGCAATCCATTTTAATATTTCATCGCTCGTTGAGTGAAAAGGTATCTACAAAAAATTCATTAAATATAAATTTTGAAAAAAATGTTTTCTTGATAATGAAATGATAAATTAAAATTAAACTAACCTTTTTTTTAATCCAATCGGAGAAATTATCTGTATGTTTTTTCTAAAGCAATGTAGCATTTTTTTCTAAACGCTTATCCAAATTTTGTAACTCCTCCAAATGCATACTGATGTTGAAAAAAATTTGTTTTAAGTAATATTTAACGATATAATTTCATAAAAAAATAGAATCAAAATATAATATGTACTTACTCTAAATATGGTTCCACCGCAGTCATATTCATTAACACAGCCAAATGAGCAATATCTTTTTCATTAGATGGCAATTCTATTGTCTTCGATTTCAAAAGTGGACGTCCTTCGAGTATCACATTGTTCTCGTAATCTTCATTTCGAACTTCCCTCTCCTCCATTTGTACTTTCTTTTTTAGAAATTCACCAAAAAATCTCATTGACTCTTCTGCAAGATAAGATTCTGCAATACAGCCTTCAGGTCGAGCATAATTCCTCACATAATCTTCAAGTATTTTCATGTATCTTTCAAATGGGTACATCCAACGAAAATGAACTGGACCACACAATTGCGCTTCTCTTACAAGATGAATTGTTAAATGTATCATTATAACAAAAAAAGAGGGTGGAAAATATCTTTCAAGCTCGCACAAAATTCCAGCAATCTCATCATCAAGATGTCGTAACTTCTCTTGTTCAAGAACACGTTGACATATTTTATTGAAAAAAGAACATAGACGGATTATTGTTGTTCTGACTTTCTTTGGAAGTAATCCTCTAATTGCAATGGATAGCAATTGTTGCATTAGAACATGATAATCATGTGACTTCAAACCACTAACTTTGCAGTCTTCTAATGAAACAAATCTTTTGAAATTTGAGAAATAACCATCAGGACCCTTAAAATCATATAATCTTTTACAAAATAATTTTTTTTCAGCCAAAGACAATGTATATGGAGCTGGTGGAAGATATGTTCTATTCCCACGAGGTTGTACATAAAGACTTTGTCGAATACCCCAATCCTCCAAATCCTTTCCAGAATTAGTTCCATCTTTCGATTTACTATCATGCAATATTGTGCCTAATAGGATTTCAGCAACATTTTTCTCAACATGCATTACATCTAAATTATGCCGCAAGGGAAGTTCCCATAAATATCAATAATATAACACTTCAATGAGATAAAAAAATTATTGTTAGGCTAATGAGAAAAAGGTATAATTTAAATACTAACCTCCCAATATGGCAAATCAAAGAAGATTGATCTTTTTTTCCACCTTAATAGCTCATCTTGCTCATCATCTTTTCTATTGTGCTTACTCTTCCTCTTTTTACTTATTATCTTCTTATTCAACTTCATATTTAACTTCTTCTTGGTCTCCCGCTTTTTGGTTTCTCTATTCTTATCTTTTCCAAAAACATTTGGAAAGCCTTTTAAAATTACAGAAATGTTTCTTCCCGTGAGAATTCTAGGCTTGCTCCCTTTCTCTACGGTGTTATCAAACCAAGTTTTTTGTTTCCTCCATGGATGTGAAGGATCTAGAAATCTTCTATGTCCCATATAAACAATCTTTCGACTATGTTTTAACCATCGATGATGCGTATTGACACCACATAATGGACAACCTTTTTCACCTTTCACACAACATCCTGCAAGATTTCCATAGGTCGGAAAGTCATTTATTGTCCATAGTAAAATTGCTCTTAAATTGAAAACGGTTCTACTAAACGCATCATAAATATCAATTCCATTATTCCATAAATGATTCAAGTCTTCTATCAATGGTGCCAAATATACATCTATATCATTTCCGGGTTGCTTTGGACCAGGAATTAGTAATGTTAGCATAATATTTTCCTTCTTCATACACAACATAGGTGAGAGATTATATGTCACAAGCATGACTGGCCAGCAACTATATTTGGAGCTCATCGAACCAAATGGATTAACACCATCTGTGGCAAGACCAAGTCTAAGATTGCGTGGGTCGGATGAAAATGATTTAAACCTCTCATCCACTACATTCCATGTTACAGAATCTACAGGGTGACGCATTTTTTCATCATTACTTTTATTATTGAAATGCCACCTTAGGTCTTCTGCCATTTTTTGAGATTTATACATTCTCCTAAATCTTGGAATGATTGAAAAGTATCTCAACACTTTAGCTGGAACTCCTAGCATAATCTCCTTTGAGTCATCATTTATCTTCCATCTTGAAGAGTTGCATTTTGGACAACTATCTAAATCTTGTTACTCATTTCTGAAAAGGCAACAATCATTCGTAGAGGCATGAATCTTTTCGAATCCCATGTCAAATACTTTGAGGAATTTCTTTACATCATATATAGTCTTAGGAAGTACATTATTCTTTGGTAACAACAACTGTAACAAGGCCAAAAGCTTATCAAACCCATTATCGGATAATCCGGTCTCGCATTTAAGATTGTACAAAGCAGTTATGGCAGATAGTTTAGTTTGATCTATGCAATCAGGATATAAAGGGGTTTCTGCATCTTCCAAATTTTTAACTAAATCATCCTCTCGTTTCTTCACATCCTCCTTTTCTTTATCATCGGAAAAAAAAGTAGTATTCAAAAAATCTTCATCTTCATACTGAATGGCTTTAAGTAAGTCATATGTATTATCCAACTTGATTTCGTTGCCTACATTGACTTGTTCGCCATGATTATACCACCTACCGCTCTTGTACTTAAGATCCATCCCTCTTATAATCAAATGTTCAACGATAATGTCATCATGATGTCGACTAAGATTCCGACAATCCACACAAGGGCATAAAAGTTTCTCCACATTTCTTAACTTTCTCTTTTGCAACATCAACAAAACACCTAGCCCCTTGCTCGTACTCCTTAGTTGCTCTTCAATGAAAAATATAAAGACATAAATATTAATATTTAATATCAAATATTTTTTTTTTGAAATTAAACATCATTTAAAATATTGTATTATCTATTTACCTGTGTAAATGAACCCAATCTTTTTCCATCAGCGTATATAATGTGGAAACAAGCAAGTTTCTACTATATGAAGCATATACATTAATAATCTAATATGTTGTGAAATGTTGTGTTATATAAAGATGAATGATAGGAGATTGGAGTTTCTATATGATGATGTGAAATATGTTTGTATTTCTTACAAGGAAAGCAGAAAAGCAGGAAATAGACATATCGTCATGAATATTTATTTTAAAAGAAGATTGCAAATAGTATTACAGAGTCTATGCGTTGCAACTTTCAAAAATATTTTTTTTTAAGGAAGGTCCTTTCAGGTTTGTGTAAGTCACATGCCCTACAAGTTGTTACATGCACTAAACTAATGAAAAATAAAAATGGAATTATAGAGTGATGCAATTTGCAAATGAAAAACAGGAGTGACTTCAACCTGGCTAGAAATTTGTATCCACATATTGTCGACTTTGTAATACAAGTTATGCAAAAAATATCGAGCGATTGATTTTGTACACAGTATCATCTCCTACCTTTTATAATCAAATAGAGACGGTAACACAGGAATAAACCCTAACAGCAACTCGGAAATAGAAGTAATGACGTGCATGTAAGCTGAGAACAAATCCACAAACAGTACTGGGGAAAATGACACGAAACAATAAGACTGTAGTTGATATTTCAGTTATATTAACTAAACAACAAATACATGCTTATGTGGCTGGCATTGAGACGAGTCGACCCCTAGCTAGGGATTTTATGCTCTGTACATGTCAATATTGGCCTACATGCATGTTGAAAATAAACATAACTGCTGCAGCAAGGTATATTAGTGTATATGTTCTAATGGATTATACAGGATTAATGTATAAAATACACATTTGTTCCAAACATTAAATGCGTAAAAGAATTATACAAGGATTCATTTATTGTAGAACTACGACTATTGTACATGTACATTACTACGTTCTTGATGTCTAATGTTTTTAAAGATGACCTACCTTCTGACCTACAAATATAAATTTCAAATGGCAACATTTTCTTAACTCTAACCGGAGAATCGCTTTTGTAGGTGCATTTTTATTTGCACTAGAGTGTTAAAAACTCTTAAAAGTTTTACTTACACTAGACTGTTAAAATCTCTTAAAAGTTTTACTTACACTAGACTGTTAAAAACAAATGATTATAATTAGGCCATTTTTACTTGCACCAGAGTGTTAAAACCTCTTAAAAGTTCTACTTGAACTAGACTGTTAAAAACAAATGATTATAACTATATCGTTTTTACTTACATCATAATACAAAAAACTCTTAAATTTTTTACTTACGTAGAGTGTTATAAACAGATAATTTTACTAGATCATTTTTACTTACATTTACTTCAGAATATATGCATAGCAGAAAAAAAACACAGAAAAATTCATCAGCACGTAAAATCAATAAGCATAGAAAAATTAACACTGGAGCTGAATATAAAGTTATAAACACATAGTACTACCAATGTCGGGAATATAAAGTTATAAACATAGAGTGATATCATGTTGCTGATTAATGAAATATAGCAAAAATGAAAGAAATTATATGGAAAAGATGAACATAGAATTTAGACACAGGATCTAAAATTTGCACTTATGAACTAGAAAACACAAGGAACTATAACAAGTTTTAACTAGTAATAAAATCACAGTGCAAGAATCAAGAACATGCTTTCCAACTACTGGAAAAGAAAAAAAAACAAGAACTTAAAAAATGTATGTATGCAGGAATTTAACAAATAGAGAATTGAAATAGGAAGAAGAACAATATGAACTAATAATTGGAATAGAGTTTGTAACTAACAAATTAAGTGAACTAGCTAATGAGATTTATAAGGGAAGATATCGACTTAAAGAAATTGCAACAGAACTGAAAAAAATGAAGAACTAAAAGATTGAAGAAAAAGATAATTTTTCAAATTTTCCACGCAACCAAAACTACAATATCAGTTCACCACTATACACTCACACACTCAATCACTTTCAAAACATTTTTACTACCTAATACAACCAGACTACATGACTGCAACATTACTTTGTATCAGCATCTTGCCACATAAAGACTAAACACTAGATTTGATATTCAATAGCTATGATCATATATAACTTTAGGAATGAATGATTATTTCAGTGTTGGAAGTGAATACTCATAACGTGATTAACATAAATGAAATTTGCAGTTAAAAACAGAAGCTACCCAGGCTTCAACCTAGAACCAAACTCAGAAATACCTTAATATAAACAATGCGTAGACATGACCAATCTAGACCAAAGTACTAGTAGATAATGAACATTACTGCTGGCCAACTGAAAAAAGAAAACCTACTGATAGTGCAATCCAACAAACCAGCAAAAAGAAATCCCCTAATCAGGTAAAACGCGCTTGATGTTGCCAACTCGTTAGATATTAAACATAAAAGGCAATTGAAATTAAAGAACATCACAACTTTTATGTCTTGGTCCAATTGGTGATATCAATAAGAGCAATTACGTACAAACATTAATGATTTGTTCGGCTTGAAGTGTTCTATTCTTTGTGCAAACTAATAACTGGAAGAGAACTAAACAAATCGATGGCATAGTTTTCATTACGCAACTAGAAAAATAAAATCGAGCGCTCACCTCCTCGCGACGCTTCTTGAATACGGGAACACGGCTAGTTGAATACAGTGGAACGCGGTCGCCTCTGGCCGTGAGAGGAGAGATCGAACAGCATGGAGATGGAGGAAAATCAGCCGTAAGAGGAGAGATCGAATTTAGGGTTGGAAATTTGGAAATAAATCGATTAAAACAACGTCTGGGAGGGAAATGAAGCGTGATGGAGGGAAATGTATATTTGGGGGCAGGCTCTCTTTTGCAGAGCGTTACTTAGGTTTTGGGTGAGCAAATTGATTAAGTCATTAGAGAGTTGGATGAGAGTTAACCACATTAATAGCGCTTTACCATATCGAGCTATCTATTGGCGTAATAAATAGTGAATTTTGTTGTAGTGCATCCATTTTGGCAACCTTTAAGGTTGGATTTGGGTCAAAGCTTGGTCGAAAATGGCCATGGCGATGTCTCTGTTGATTGAAGAGGAAAGAATGAAAAAACAAATCGATCTGTGTTTCATGTCGGTCTGGGGACCTATGTTCGAGTCGATGAAGACAATGAGGTTTTTCCTTGGATTTCGCATCGATCCCTGGAATTCTTATGGAGACGTTGTAGCTCGTATCGGTGGTAACGATACATGCGAGACTTAAACAAGCAATCGTTTCGAAATCCTCGGCTTCAGATCAATATGAATTTTATTCGCTTGATCGATACGACAAGCATCGATTCGAACGTGATCGATGTGAAGCCACCATGGGTTTCCTGACCGACACGAATCTAACTACCAGGGATCGATTCGAAGATATCTTTCCTGATCGATACGAACTCGAATCCTGATAATCGATTCGAAGTATGCCCCCAGTGATCGATACGAAATTCATATCTTGACGGTTACAAACAAACTCCCCATGATCGATTCGAATCCATCCCATGATGGATACGAAATTTTGAACACTCCTTCGCATGATTCCGATGAGCTTCATTCTCGCATATCTGGACTTGATAGTTAAACTGCACACTTGACTACCTTTCTAAGCTCGTCCTTTCCGAAGCTCGTCGATGGAACCATAACAACTTTAATCCGGACGACTGCTACATCTAGGTGATTCGGTGATGACGGTCAGCGATGACGGTCATTCCAACTGGAATCTGATTATCTTCGTCGTTTGCCAATTTTTCTCTAACTCTACAAAATTTACCCAAGTAATGCACAACACTGCACAACACACACTTTACACAAGGGAAACACGGGCTCTTTAGCATCTAACGATGATTTCTCGTGAGTTAGCTAGTTATGGAAACTCCAAGCTCGCAGCCACAGGAAACTCAGAGTTCAATCCCTCCTGTGCTTGAAATACCGGAGATTGAGGTTGTAGTTATTGATCCAGCCCCGAGGCACCCGACGCACCCGACGCATCCCTTATCGATAATCCACCAGACTCTGTTCCGTCCAACATTTCGAAAGATGTGCTAGGGAGAATATGCCCAAGGCACGGTTTGTCGATGAATGACGTGCTATTGCCGGGACCAAATGATAGACCGCACAACCCATCGGAAAGGTATACCGCATTCAATCGACATGCATGCACAGCCGGGAGGCTCCCCCCATTCAATCAATATATAAGAGAAGTGTTGTCTTTTCTGGGGATCGCCCCTTCTCAGCTACACTCGAATGGATATGCCTCGATCAATAGCTTGTTCATTGCATTTGTGGGACATCTCTGTCGACCACCGCTCCCGATTGAGATCGGATACTTATTCAACTTCAAAAGTCGAACATATAGCCCATCCTTCACATTCCTAGAGGCAGTAAGAAACTGTCAGGTAGTCACGGGGTCTTGGACTAGACTGAGCTACTTCAATATGGAGTGGTCCTATGTTCGACGTCCTCTAGGATTTGCCAGGCGATGGCTATTTAGACATGAGTGTTGTCATCCTCTGGGGTAATTGATAAGACAGCCATAAACGAAGTCGAGCTTACTTCTCTTTTTTCTTTCTTTACAGCAATAATTCAGTGATACAAAGGTGAATATTTCAAGGAGATAATTTGGGTTCTCCAAGAAATCCCAAGCGAATAGAGGAATATAGATTTGCTCTTGACGGATAGGAATCTTAGGATTCTTGGGCTGATTGGACGTAAGTAGAGTATAAGGCTCGACGGTGCATTAAAATCTGTCTGAAAGGAGTGAGTTAAACGAAAAAAGCCTAGAGTTGTCATAATCGAAGAGGCTGATTCTGAAAGAACCCACACCGATGATGAACCGTTGGGTGGTCCTGTGGATGCAGCCCAGGATTCTGAAGAAAAGAGAAAAGGCAAGGCAGCCGTTTTCAAGTCACCCAAAATGGGGAGATGGAAATCTGTTGTCATGTCCCGGCTCGTCTCCGGAATTAGAATTTTAGAGATGTCTCCCCCGAGAACAGAAAAGCTTTATGAAGGGCTCGCCGATCTTCCAATTTCGAACGATGTGTTCACGCAGCATGATGCCGGATTGGGTGAACTCCAACAAGCCCTAGTTTTAAGCAAATCTCTGCCCACTAGCGTGGTTGACACATCCGGTTGGTCGAGGGGTTGCACATACATACACACTTCACGGCACTACACAAGTTCTGATCGTAAGCTGCCTTTTTCTGAAGATTATTAACTTCATTTCTGTTTTGCTTTGCAGACACCATGTCCGGTCGAGGCTCAATGCTCGGCAGCCTACGTAGCAAACGTAAATCTTCATCTTATTATGAGTCACACATGAGGGAAGGTGATAGGGATCGCGATTAAGGCTATTCCAGCCAGGAGCGGTCTGATAGGGATAGAGGATATGTGCGCCGATCCTGATCTCGCACACCCTCTCCCAGACTCCTGCACCCCCGCCAGTTCAGCTTTCATGACCTTCGGAAGCTCCACGACATAAACCATCTGCCCAATCTTCTAGGTCTGAGTCTCAACGTAGAACTGAGATTACAGACCCTTCCTCTACTGCACAGGCCCTTGCTGAACCCACTGGCGAAGGAGCGATAAGGCTCGCTCAGCTGAAAACGGATTTTCCTGATATATGTTTTGATGGGTTCGTCTTTCCCCCACGCTTGAAAAGGATTCCAGCGTCGGCCGAACATACTGTGCATGATTACGTCATGGATATATTCTTTCAGTATCAGTAATGGTCGAAAGCCGCGAAAAAAGAATCAAAGGTGGCCTTCTATCGAGCTGTTATGATTGAGAAGCTAGAGAAAGAGCTCGGTCAAAAAGATCGAATTATTCAAGCGCTCAGAAGTGAGGCCGAGTCTTCTCGCAAATCTGTGATCGAGGCTCTTAAGAAAGCCGACGAGGCCCAGGCGGCAAGGGATAGGATGAAGTGGGAGCATTATGCCACAGTGGAGGGCATGGGCCATAGGAACACCAATGTTACCACTGAACGGGACGTAGCCCTTAAAGAATTTAACGAGCTTAAGTCCTAATTTTCTGAAATCATAAAGGAAAAGGATGCTGCTAATGTTGTCGCACGGGAAGCGTGCGATCAGGCGGTGGTGCTCCGGAGGGAAAGAGATGCGACCATGGAAAAGGTCCGCGAGGTGGAGGCCGAAGTTGATGAGAAGGTTCGGCTGACAGAAAGCAGGCTTGAGGCGGACATAGAGGAGCTTCTCGTCACTTACAACGCCAACATGCTGAGACACAGGAACTTGGCATGGCTCGACGATTACTCCACACATCTATACAACGCCTGGAATTTGCTGGTCGAAGAAGAGAAGGCGGTGCTATTGGGTGGTGCTCTCGATGAATTTGAGCTAGAGAACCGCATATTAAGCGAAGAGGAAAAGAAGGTTCTCCATGATTCTATGATCTCACATGCAAGAGAGAGACTAGGCACCCAACACTTAGAAATTGGGGAAGGTTCCGGAGTCGAGCACTCCGCTACAAGTTCTGAGATTATAACTTTATCTCAATCTGACCCACCCCAGTGACCAAGCCCCAGCCCGTCCCGACCTGTGACCCTGAACAACCATGCCAATCTTCTATTAAAGAGCATTCATCCGAAGCTGTTCAGCCAACCGCAAGCCGAACTGAGGAAGGTACTCTGAACAAATTCTATGTGTATTTGAAATGAAGGGCTTGTTTTTGAAGCGTCTTCTAACAACTTCTTTTATTTCTTGTCCAGTGAGCGAAGTTACATTGACAGCGCCTCCTGCAATCCAAGAGTCACATCAAGTGCAGGAGGCCATCATTATTGAGGCGATCATCATGACTACGGTTGCGCCGATTGAGATGACACAGGAGAGCTCAATTTCTTTTGACGAGCAGATGATGAATGAGCTCCTGTGCCGACACAGCGACCCTTTTGCGGACATGTCGTTCATTCTTAGTGGATTTCCATAGGCCTCTTGTGCTTCGACACAAACCACCGCTACCCACAGTGAAGCCCGTGCCGCTCGTGAAGCAGAGATATTGGCCGAAATTAATGCTGAGATGGATGCAGCGGCTCACGGCGGTGATTCTGAGGGTGGAATGACGGCACCGGGTCCAACTCCACTTAGGATGATATCACCCAGGGGGACATTGGTTGATACTAGAGTGTCTACTCCACCCCCTGTTGCAGATCCAGTTCCTCCGACTCCTCCTGAAGAGAGCATCCCCGTAGACTTGAGTTCGGAGGAAGAGATCGACATCATGCCTTTGTTCGGAGATTCCTCGCCTGAAGGGAAAAGTTCAAAACGAAAGATCGTTAGCGGTGCCGGCGGCTCCACATTGAAGAAAAAGCCAAAGAAGAAGAAGTAATAAATAGATTCCTTAGGCACACTTTTTTTAGTAGATAGGTGTTTACTTTTGCTTTAGTAGGTCGTGTATAGACGCAGATTCGGCCCCCGCTAGGAGGCATTTTTTTTGGAAGAACTTGCACATAAATTCTCGTCAGTCAGTTGAAATAAAACTTTATTTTCTTTGCTTCAACTGTTTTTTCCGTCTTTTATGCTTAAGTGTTGCAATGTTCGAATCATAGCTTAGTATGCTTGCGGAGTATCGATTCTAGAGCTGAATCTATTTCATACACAAGTCTTAAAATCATGGATTCAAGCCGCGACACAAGACTAAGCTGGATACTCGATGTTGTATTGTTTCAGTCAATGTTTCACACTTAAGCACTGCCCTCAGTTTGGGAATCCAGTTGTAATGATTGGCTAACGATTGCAATTCTATCTCTGCCTTCCAAGCTTAACATCGTCAAGTCAATGTTGAAGCAAGTGAAGGGTGAGCGGTTTCAGTTGCGCGCGTTCGTTCATAATAATCGCATGCACATTCTGTGGATCAGTATTTATATTTCGGTGGTCAATCGCACCTATCACAAATCTCGAGCACATGTCCACACTCTGGGGACTTAGGATAATCTGTGATCGATAATCTGTTTCGCACTCTGGGAATTCGAGAGTCATCGATGTTTGTAACACAGTTCGCACTCCAGGAACTTTGACTTAGTATTTGTACTCTAATTCACACTCTGGGAATTTGGAGTCAGCATTTATATTTCGGTTCGCACTCCGGGAACTTGGAATTGATGTTGGTACTCCAATTCACGCTCTGGGAATTTGGATTTGATCGACAGATGGTCAATCACCTCAGTTTAGGCCTTTTAGGAATTCGTTCACACTCTAGGAACGACGGATTTATCGGGATCGTGTATGATCGGATCACATCCACCCCGAGTTAACAAGCGAGGTCGTTAGACAGATGGGTCCATCCTCCTCGAACTTGGTTAGGATACGGCGAAGTCGTTAGGCGGACGGGACTACCCTCTCCGGAACTGCATTTATATGTTTATACTCCAACTCGCACTTTGGGAGTTTGGAGTTAGTCGACAGGTGGTCAGTCACATATGTTTGGACTTTTTAGGAGGTCGTTCACACTATAGGAACGATAGATTTATCAGGATCGTGGACGGTCGGATCACATCCACCCTAAATTAACAAGGTAGGTCGTTAAATGGACGGGTCCTTCCTCCTCTAACTTGGTTAGGACACGGATGAAGTCGTTAGGCAGACGGGTCTACCCTCTTCAAAGCCGTTCTTAGAATTTTCACACTCCTACTCGCGCTTTGGGAGTTTGGAGTGGTTTTAAGGATTGTCGTGTATCAATCCTTTTAGATATTAGCGTAGTGGCTTGCCCCCGAGCTCATGTATCATTTACTGAGTGACCGGTCATATCACAGTCACTCGCTATTTGAATAAATTCCACCGTTCGATGGAACTTAGCTCTCCGTGCATCATGATGTTATACGTCATATTCAATAAATCACAGCCCTGGCTTGAAGAGATGGCATTTTATTGCTGAAATGAGAAAACATGGCAAAGTCAGTTGCTTTATTACAAATTCAAATTTTGAAATGCGAAAATAAATTGCAAATAAAGGAATAAATCGGATAAATGAAGCCTGTCATATGTAGTATCGACGGAGGCTTTCACTATTCCAAGCTCTTGGCAAAGTAAGACCGTCAACGGTCGATAACTTGAATGTGCCATCCTCGAGCTTTTGAGTGATCACATATGGCCCTTTCCAATTTGGCTTCATGTGTGAAGGAACCGGATAGATTCTTTTCAGAACGAGATCTCCAAGTTCGAAGGTCCGTGGTCGGACCTTGGCATTGTATAATCGAGCGACTCGATTTCGATATGCGGCTGCCCTCAGATCAGCCTCTTCACGCTTCTCATCCAGTAGGTCCTAAAATTCAGCGAGTAATATGGCGTTAGTTTTCGGATCATAATAAGTCACACGATGAGAAGGTACTTCCATTTCGACTGGGATAACGACTTCTGAGCCGTAAGATAGAGAGAAGGGAGTGTGTCCGGTCACGGATTTGTGGGTCATTCGATAAGCCCATAAAGCCATAGGTAGTTCATGAACCCACCTGCCCCCGACCTTTTCCAGTCGTTTCTTCAAAATAGATTTGATAACCTTATTAACAGCTCCAACTTGGCCATTCGCCTAAGGGTGTGCAACCGCAAAGAATTTCTTGTGGATGTGGAATCGTTGGCAGAAATTCTTGAATTCAACACTGTCGAATTGAGCCCCGCTATCAGTGATGATGGTATGCGGGAGGCCAAATCGACAAATGATATTGCAAACTACAAAGTTGATACTTTTTTCGTTGTGATTGTTGCAAGAGGTTCATCTTCGGCCCATTTAGTAAAGTAATCAACTGCGACGACGGCATATTTCGCTCCTTCTTTGGCAAGAGGTAGAGTGCTAATGATATCGATCCCCAATACTGCAAACGGTCAGGTACTGACCATTTGAGTTATCTCAGTAGGTGGGGCTCTCGGAATTCGAGCATGTCTCTGGCATTTATCACATTTCCTTGCATAGTCTGATGCGTCACGGTTCACGGTTGGTCAGAGGTATCCGTATCGAAGTAATTTCTTAGCGAGGGCTTGCCTCCCGGTGTGATCGCTACATTCTTCCTCATGCACATCATGTAGCACTCTTTTGACTTCATCGTGTACGATACATCGGAGGAGAGGAACATAATATCCTCTTCTATGCATGACTCCATCCTAAATGGTGAACCACGAGGCTTTTCGTAGAACCCGTCTCCTTTCACTCCTACGCTCGGGCAGTGTTCCGTGCTCAATATAGTTTCGATATGGGGTCATCCACGACTCTTTTTCGGGAGCAATTTCAAATATAAAATCGGTTTCCATCTGATCAATGCTGGGAAAAGATAAAGTTTCAACGGGAACGAGTCCCATCTGTTGTGCTTTGCCCGTACTTGCTAGCTTCGCTAATGAATCAGCCTTCTGGTTGTGCTCGCGGGGTATGTAGAAAATGGCGTAGTGATCGAATTGATCAAGTACTTCTTTGACCCGATCTAAATAGGCTGCTAGTCTTCGATCCTTGGCCTGGTATTCACTCCGAACTTGGCATACGACTAGCTGAGAGTCGTAGTAAATTTCCACAGCAGTAATTCTTAGATCGTGGGCTAGCTTCAACCCAGCGACTAAAGCTTCATACTCAGCTTCATTGTTGGTCACACTTAACTCGAATTTCACAGCATAGCATATGGATCGGCCCTCGGGGGTTTCAAGTACTCCCCCAACACCTGAGCACCGATCATTGGACGCGCCATCGGTATGCAGCTTCCAGATGTATTTGGGAGGTTTACTGGTCTCAGGCAAGTCCTCTGGGACAATGAACTCGACTATAAAATCTGCTAAGACTTGACCGTGAATGGCTTTTCTTAGGGTATAAGTGATATCGAACCGACTCAGTTCGATATTCCACTAAGCATCCTACCCGATGTCTCAGGCCGCGTTAGGACCTGTCGTAACGGCCGATCGGTGTACACAGTGACAGGATCGGCCCGAAAATATGGACGGAGCTTCCTCGAGGCAATGACTAGGCAATAGGACAACTTCTCTAGCTTTGGGTAGTTTCTCTCAACTCCAGTTAGTCGCTTGCTAACATAATAGACTGGTTTTTGCACTCGGTCCTCCTCCCGAACCAAGGCAGCACTGATCGCATTCTCTGGTACCACCAGGTAAATATACAACTATTCGTGGTCGATAGGCTTTGATAAAATTGGCAGTGCGGAAATATGTTGAACCAGTGCTTGGAATGCGCCTTCACACTCCTCAGTCCATTCAAAGTTTCGCTTTCCTTTTCGGATCAGATCAAAGAAAGGGATGCATTTGTCGGTAGACTACGATATGAACCCGCTCAATGCCGCTACCTTCCCGTTGAGACTCTGAACTTTCTTTATTGTTCTTGGAGTCTGCAAGTTTTTGATTTCTCAAATATTTTCTGGATTGGCTTCTATTCCTCGAGCATTGACAATGAACCCAAGGAACTTTCCGGATGCGACTCTAAAGTGGCACTTTAATGGATTAAGCTTCATTCCGTACTTTCGAAGGATGTTAAACATTGACTCCAAATCTTTGATGTGATCCATGGAGAACCGTGATTTTACCAGCATGTCGTCTACATAACCTTCCATGGTCTTCCCAATCTGATTGGCGAACATCCGGTTGACTAGACACTGGTAAGTCGCTCCGGCGTTCTTTAGTCCAAACAACATGACTTTATAGCAGTAGAGTCCCAGATCGGTTATGAAGCTGGTATGTTCTTGGTCAGGTACATGCATGGGTATTTGATTGTAGCCGGAATAAGCGTCCATGAAAGATAATAATTCGTGTCCAGCTGTTGAATCTACAAGCTGATCATCATGGAAAGTGGAAAACTGTCTTTTGGGCAAGCTTTATTTAGATCAGAATAACCAACACATGTCCTCCATTTCCCATTTGGCTTTCGGAAAAGTACGAGACTGGATACCCACTTCGGGTATAAAGCATCTCGAAGAAACCCATTTGACTTGAGCTTATCGACCTCTTCTCTAAGGGCGGCAGATCTCTCTGGATCCATACCACGCCTTTTCTGTTTGACCGGGATACATCTCGGGTTAATATTCAGGGTGTGGCTCGCGATGTCCGACGAGATCCCACACATGTCAGAATGTGTCCAGGCGAACACGTCGAGATTTGTCTGGAGAAATTCAACCAATTCCTGCTGTGTCTCTTGGTTCAACCGAGACCCAATTTTTAACATTCTCGAATCATCATCATCATCACCATCGATTGGGACATCAAACGTCAGTTCAGCCGAGGAAGCTTGACTTTCTATGGATTCCACCTTGTTTGCATTGTCTCTAGGGTCAAGATCCCTTTGGAATTGGTTGTGGTGCCCGGGCCGAGGCCGAAGCACCAATTGCCAATTATTCGCAAAGCGGACGTAGAGAGATTCCTCTACGCCCTTTCCTTTCTCTATTCGCTGCGCCTCTCGCAGCCCAGCAACATAACAGGCTCTCCCAGCAATGATCTCCCTGAATGACTCCAATCCCATGATCAGTGGGGAATTTTAAAGTTAAACACCATGAGGCAATTGCTGCATTGAGTTCAGCGAGGGCCGGTCGGCCTAAAAATGCGTTGTAGGGGGATTGAATGTCTAACACAACAAATTGCAATATCCGGACTCTCCGGCACTCTCCAACTCCCAGCTCCACTAAAACTCCACTACTCTAGTGTGTATATTGGCACTTCCATCGAAGAAATGAATTCAAGACTGGCAAGGTTTCAAATCCTTGGCTTCCATTTTCATAAGATCGTAAGCTCTCTTGAACAAAATATTTACTGAACTCTCACTGTCAACTAGGATCCTCTTTATCCAAGCAGGACCAGCCTGGGCAGATATGACCAGTGGGTCAATGGTGGGGGCCTCGACCCTGTCAGCATCCTGACTTCTGAACACGACGTCATCAGTCATTGTTTTCTGTTGTTTGGTCGGATCCCCTTCATCAAAATTACTGCAACACTCAAAGTCCGCATGCCTGATAGAACTGGCATACGACTCCACATCCCTCCAGCTTCGGTCTGTTGGATGGGGACCACTACTAACTGTATTTATCACCAATCTTCCGCCCGTACGAGCGGGTTCCTCTCATCTTTCTTGATTCTGAATACGATCTTGGTTTGACGGGCCTGCACCACTAGATTGCGGCGCCCGCACGAACTGATCTAACTTTCTCTCCCTGATCAACTTCTCAATGAGATCTTGCAAATATCTACACTCATTGGTATTGTGTCCATAACTTTCATGGAATCTACAGAATTTTCCCGTCTGAATCTGCCTCTCCGACGACGGCTTTGGAGCAGGCTTCTTATATTTCATAGCATTGCAAGTTTGTAGATATATGTTCTCTAGCGACGTATTCAGTGGTGTATAGTTATCAAACGTTTGAGCCCTACGTCGTGGGCCACGATTTTGATACCTTTTTTTTATTCAGATTATCATTGTTTCTCGGATGAGACTGCTTGTTCTGTATATTCAACTGTACTTTCCCAGAACTCTCACCCGACTGTTTAACTGCCACATTACTCTGAATCCCTTCACTACTGGGTCTCATGTCGTCCTGCTTCCTAGACTGTTTCGCATCCTCACGCCTTAAGAATTGAGCGGCTTTGGAGTAGAAACGATCCAACAACCCGGGAGGCTTTCCAGCTAACCAATTCCCAAACTCAGAGTCAGGGTCAATTCCCATTGTTAGTGCCATTAGAATTGAATTGTCGTTGGGATTACTGATCTCTGCACATGCTGCATGGAACCTTTCTAAATAGCGTCTAAGTGTTTCCACTAGGGCCTGGGTGACGCTGGATAAAGTGTTAACATCTTTAGGTCTAGCAACATGCATACGAAACTGCTCAACAAACTTTGTAGCCAATTGGTCAAACGAAGAAATAGATCGTCGTGGTAACATTGTAAACCACATTGTTGCAATGCCCCCTAGAGAGATGGGAAAGCTACGGCACTTCACAGCGTCATCATCCCTTGCCGCACTCATTGACCACTCATATTTCAAAATATGCTGATTGGGGTCCGAATTTCCTTCATACATTGGTAATGTCGGCATCCTGAATCGTCGAGGAGGTTCAGCATAAAGAATCTCGTCCATGAAAGGGGTATGACTCTGGAAGATTCCCCAGCCATCGTTGGTAAGACCCTAGCTTTTACGGATTATTTGCCTAATCATGGCTGGAAGGTCTGGCATTGCAACGTTCTATGCACGTTGGGCCAAAGTGTGGTCGGGTTCCACATTGCAAGGTTGGACCGGGCGCTGTCGACGGTCCACGTCTCGCCTCCTTGGCTCAACGCCTTCTAGGACGTAAGGTTCATCAGTACGTCTGTGTTGATTTTTGGCATCAACCCCTATGTCAACCGCAGTAGCGGTGGCATGGTTACCTGTGGTATACTGAGGGACAGTTCCTCTTAAGGAGGAGGGTCCAGTATGAAAGCTGGCCGAAGGACCAACCCTTAGCTGTCCGACAGTCAAGGTGGACCGATGTCCGATGACCTGTGCGTGACCTTCGTCTGGTCGAGGACGAACGGATCTTTGGTTATAGCCAGATGAGGCAAAACTTTCTATGGAGGAGCGAGAGACTTGATCTCTTCTATGCCTTCTTTGCTTTTGGCTGTTTAGCTGGTTGGTCAACTCAGCATTTGCACGCAGTTGTTCTGTCAAATGCCGCCGACTCTGTGTTAGTTCCTGTAGCAACCACTGGAACTCTTGCCTGGTAACAGGGTCTGGTGAGCCTGAGGGCCCAGTTGCATTCTGGTTGGTTGGTGGAAACTGCGTGGGATTTTGCCTATCCCGGCCTTCCTGGTCGCCAACGTTGGAGGTGGTTCTTGTGCTAACCATCTTGAGGGTTGAATTCCTTTCTTAGACTTTATGAAAATCTTGATAGAATGGAAGGAACTCGAATTAATGGACTAGATCTCTCTCTTAGATTTACGCAATTCGGTATTGACGATAGATCCAACGAGTAGGAGAAAATCTGGGTTCTCTCATTGAAAGCACCAAAGTGTTTGTACCAAAATTAGGTACAACACTCTTCGAAAGTTTTTGAAGAGATAACAGTGAAGAATATAAATTTAAAATGAAGATTATCTAACAAAAACTCCAAACAACAGGAATGTAAATGCACAGAAAAGCGATTTATAGTAGTTCAGCGTGTTGCCTACGTCCACTATGAAGTTTTTGCGACTTTATTGGTTCTCTTTGAACGATTACAAGTGATTACAGCAAACAACAGCAAAGTATAACTTGGAATTCGAATTCAACAGCAAGAGTATGATGTAAGTCTTGATCCGGCAGAGTCTGGGCGCTTGAGAAGCAAAAGATCATTCTTCTGTAGGCTCTGGGGCTTTATTTATAGGCATAGAAGGCCGAGACTTCGCTCAAACTTTTGGAGACTCGCTCTGGCATGCGAGGGGGGCCACACGACCAATTCCAAAGAGTTTCGACTCGATCTATGATCGATACAAAATCATTTCGTATCAATCAAGATCATGTCCGATGGAGCTGAAATTTTGTGGGAATGTCCCTTGGCTCGTACGTAATCCTCTATGAAAATTTCATGGCATTTGGATCGGTGGATTCTGAGTTATGGTCGATATGAACCTGGGCTGCTCGGTGGCTGTTTGGTTCGAATCCATTGATTCGAATCGATCACTTCGACTCGATGATAACGCGTGATAGCAAGTTGGTGTGGCGCACGCTCTTTGTGTCGATCCGCTTTTCACTCCGGTTTGATCGAGTCATTCCGAGAATTTTGCCGCATTCGCATCCATAACTAACGCGTCATCTCTGCCCTGTTTGACTCGATAGAAACGAACAAGTGACTATTCATGGATTCGAACAGGGGTCTCTAAGTATAATACGTAACCATCTGATGGATATGAATATCGGGTATCTGATGGATACGAAGAGACATAACTCGATGGATTCGAACAGCAGCAATCATTGATCGATACGAACTGACGACGACCGATGGTTACGAACTAGACATTAGTTGTCCAATACGAAGCTTACTACTCATCGATCGATATGAAACCGATTGATTCGAAGTATGGCATAACGATGGATGTGAAGTGAGATAACCTGATGGATGCGAACAGCAGTTGCCAGATGTAACATTCTTGGATTTTAGCCCAGTCTAATTTGATAAATGAACTAATTTTTGAAATTAATTTGTGAATTTAATAGAGTTTTTCAAAATAAATATTAGTTGTTTATAGATGTTAATTTTTAAATATAATTTGAAAATGTGAATTTGAAGTTCAAATGTTAATATATTGGAATCTAATTAATTTGAAAATTTGAATGAATAAATATATCAAGAGATTGTAAATAAAATTTATTGATTTGAAATCAAATGGAATATAAAGATATATTTATAAAAAAGTATTTGATTATTTATTCATTCGTAAGTACAAATTGATTTTATATTAAATTTTGAATTTGAATTAAAAATGTAAAATTAGATTTGAATATAAAATTAGATTTGATAAAAAGATTTAAAACATTGGAACATATAAAAAAAATAGTTGTATATTCATGAATGTAAAATGTAAAAGAACATCTACATAATTACGATTGAGTAAAGATATAAATTCATAATTTAAGTTAAAACATGATTTTTAAATAAAATAAAAATAAAATAAAGCTTAAATGAAAATTCATGAATTAATTTAAAATAAGGTTTAAATTTTAATTTGTACAAGTATAAATAATACATAAGAAGGTATTAAGTAATTGTTTCAACGTTTGTATACTATTAATAAAGGGATTTAAACATAAATTTAAATATGTAAACAAAGTTGTAAATTTAAAATAAAACAAGGTTAGAAACATAAAAATACATATGTTTACAAGTGTAGACATTATACATAAGTGGATTTACAAGTGTAAGGGCATGGAGTATGAAATCATACAAATGGCAATACAACTATTTTCTTTTGGTTAAGAATTTTTAAAGGAAAGAAAAAGAAAAAAAATCATCATTTCTAGTTTTCTTAACCTTAAACAAAAAATCAAAATCTGGAAACTTTCTGCAAAGCAAAATCTATACAAACCTGAAAGTAAAATTAGGAAAAAAGGAAGAGATACATCTTCAAACCAAAATTTAAAAACCCCTTCTCTCCAATAAAAATTCTAAGCAAAAAAATTCAATCTGGAAGCCTGCATGCAACTGCAGTTCCTAAATCAAAGAAAATCTGGAATTCAAACCTGAAAATCAAGCATGTAGGTTCAAAAGCAGGTAAAATCTGGAAGGTTTAGTGTTGAAACAAGTCTTCAACCTGGAATTAAAGCCTGTAAACAAGAAAAACAGAAGAACAATGACTGTGCACGTCGTTTACAAGTATATACATGACAATGACTGTGCACGTCGTTGTTTTGATCCTCTGTTTGAATAACATGCATGATCATCTAAAACAAATTCATCTCTTCTCTATTTATTTCTCATAGACTTAGGATTTTGAACATATTATGCTTGATTAAATTTAAAATCATAAGCCTGAAATTTGTTTGAAGCTGAACAGGGTAGCATGTACTCTGCATATAAATTTCACAGTAAAAAGGAAATTTTTATGTTAAATTCGAATGTTTGATTTTGTTGATTTGATTTTATATTTGGAACAAACATTCAAAAATAAGATTTTTGAAACAAATATGATGATTTTTAGTCGCGTATATAAGGTGCAGTTTTGAGTTGAACCAAAAACGCTTTTTTATCAATTTCTGATGAATAAACAAATCTTGGATGTTGAAATTTGTTTGGAAGAAAGCTTGATGATCTACGGAAATGGGAAAAATGTTAAAAGGATTTTCTATTGCGTAAATTAAGGGGACGAGTTTAATTTAGGGTTTTATCCCTGTGTTTTTGCCGAACGCTTCTCGAAGCAGTGGTGTCGTCTATGTCGCACCGGACCAGATATGGATGGTTGGTGGCGGTACGTGGTCGGTAGGGGGAGATCGTGCCGAAAGCGCGAGGGTTCTGGAGGCGTATAGCGGCGAAACGGAGCAAATTTTGGCGATCAAATGGGTTCAGGAAAAAAATAAATGACCTTGAATTCGCTCGATTTTGATATAGCGATGATTTCGCAATTTGGATTGCTCGAATCGATTAGGATGGTCGTCGATGACCTTGGAGCAATCGTGAGGTTGGTCGGAGGTGACCGGGCTGCCTGTACACGTGTACGCGTACGCGTAAGGGTTGGAGGGTTCGCTGTTGAGGAGGATGTGGTTTCGCGGGAGAGACTCGAAGCATTCGAGTGAAACCTCGGGTCGAATGATGAAGAAACTCGAAGCAGGTAGATGGATTGCTCGGAGTAAAATTTGTTGGACTCGAAGTAAAAGATTTGCCTGGGTAAATTCAAAAACTGCAGTCTTCTATTTTTCAAATCGAAATGTGTTTTCAGGTTTTAAGCTTCTACTAGGCATTAAGTTGAGTGTTTAAATAACTAATTTATTAACTATTACCTTTAAACAATCAATGCTAATTTAAGTTGTAATTTATTAAAGGATTGAACGTGAAATGATTTTTGAATTCAAAGATATCTTAATAAGCACAACCTATAATTTAAGGGTTTATTTTAAATAAACTAAGTAAAGATGATTAAGGAGTGGATTAAGAAGAAATAAATCGACTTAAAGGTTTAAAAGAAATTGGTCAATGGTAATTAACTCTAAATTGTTTTCAAGAATTTAATAATGTTAAGCGATTAAGACAAGTGGGATATCTTATGTTCATTAAAGTTTTAGGCAATTAAAAGTTAATTAATTATGTTAAATGAATGATAATTGTTTAATTTGATGTCAATAAGGATAAAAAATGAATGATTTAAAACTTGATTTATCAAGTGTTAAAGGTTAATTTATTTAAAGGGTAATTACTTATTTATTTAAGGATAATCAATTAAATAGAATTGATTAAGGATTAATTAATTAAATAATTAAATAATTAAGGTTACATAATTATAATTAATTAATTAATTAAGATAAATTAATTTCTAATTTGAAATTAATTAAGCAATTAATTGAGATTAATTAATTGTAAATTAAGAGTTAATTAGTAATAAATTAAGGAATAATTAAATTTTTATTTAATCAAGTTTTAATAATGAATACTTAAAGATTACAAATTAATTGTCAAAGAATAATTAATTAATTTAAATAAAGATTAATAATTGATAATGAAGTCAATTAAGAAGTGATTAATTAATTAATAATTGTGATTAATTAATTAATGATCGGTTAAGCAAAGTAAAGTGATTAATTCTTAAGTAATTGATTTAATTTGAATTAATTAAATTAATAAAAAAATTTGAATTAGAGATATTTTGCTTATGAATGATTGTATTGCCTTGTAAGGATTGATATCTCTGATTTGTAACTGTAATGCTATAAGATATGAATTGCTTTGTACTAAATTGTAGTATTTGTGATTGTTTCTGTGTGGATATGAAAACCCCTTGGCCGTAAACCGGCATTTGAAATTCAATGTGACAGGGAGTCGGATTCTAGTCAGTTATTCGAAACCCACATCGAATTGTAATGATGAATCTTTGCGATTTATAAATTTATTTTATCTATGAATCGGTGAATGTAGATAAGCGTTATAGCTTATACCGCTTATCGATATTACTACACTTTAACTCTGTGATGTGATGATTATTGTTGCACTATTGTGTGTAAATCCTGGACCATACCTATACACACACAAATATGGACTGCACGTGGAAACCGGTTAAGTCCACTAGGGCCAGCGTCTAAGTGTTTCCACTAGGGCCTGGGTGACGCTGGATAAAGTGTTAACATCTTTAGGTCTAGCAACATGCATACGAAACTGCTCAACAAACTTTGTAGCCAATTGGTCAAACGAAGAAATAGATCGTCGTGGTAACATTGTAAACCACATTGTTGCAATGCCCCCTAGAGAGATGGGAAAGCTACGGCACTTCACAGCGTCATCATCCCTTGCCGCGCTCATTGACCACTCATATTTCAAAATATGCTGATTGGGGTCCGAATTTCCTTCATACATTGGTAATGTCGGCATCCTGAATCGTCGAGGAGGTTCAGCATAAAGAATCTCGTCCATGAAAGGGGTATGACTCTGGAAGATTCCCCAGCCATCGTTGGTAAGACCCTAGCTTTTACGGATTATTTGCCTAATCATGGCTGGAAGGTCTGGCATTGCAACGTTCTATGCACGTTGGGCCAAAGTGTGGTCGGGTTCCACATTGCAAGGTTGGACCGGGCGCTGTCGACGGTCCACGTCTCGCCTCCTTGGCTCAACGCCTTCTAGGACGTAAGGTTCATCAGTACGTCTGTGTTGATTTTTGGCATCAACCCCTTTGTCAACCGCAGTAGCGGTGGCATGGTTACCTGTGGTATACTGAGGGACAGTTCCTCTTAAGGAGGAGGGTCCAGTATGAAAGCTGGCCGAAGGACCAACCCTTAGCTGTCCGACAGTCAAGGTGGACCGATGTCCGATGACCTGTGCGTGACCTTCGTCTGGTCGAGGACGAACGGATCTTTGGTTATAGCCAGATGAGGCAAAACTTTCTATGGAGGAGCGAGAGACTTGATCTCTTCTATGCCTTCTTTGCTTTTGGCTGTTTAGCTGGTTGGTCAACTCAGCATTTGCACGCAGTTGTTCTGTCAAATGCCGCCGACTCTGTGTTAGTTCCTGTAGCAACCACTGGAACTCTTGCCTGGTAACAGGGTCTGGTGAGCCTGAGGGCCCAGTTGCATTCTGGTTGGTTGGTGGAAACTGCGTGGGATTTTGCCTATCCCGGCCTTCCTGGTCGCCAACGTTGGAGGTGGTTCTTGTGCTAACCATCTTGAGGGTTGAATTCCTTTCTTAGACTTTATGAAAATCTTGATAGAATGGAAGGAACTCGAATTAATGGACTAGATCTCTCTCTTAGATTTACGCAATTCGGTATTGACGATAGATCCAACGAGTAGGAGAAAATCTGGGTTCTCTCATTGAAAGCACCAAAGTGTTTGTACCAAAATTAGGTACAACACTCTTCGAAAGTTTTTGAAGAGATAACAGTGAAGAATATAAATTTAAAATGAAGATTATCTAACAAAAACTCCAAACAACAGGAATGTAAATGCACAGAAAAGCGATTTATAGTAGTTCAGCGTGTTGCCTACGTCCACTATGAAGTTTTTGCGACTTTATTGGTTCTCTTTGAACGATTACAAGTGATTACAGCAAACAACAGCAAAGTATAACTTGGAATTCGAATTCAACAGCAAGAGTATGATGTAAGTCTTGATCCGGCAGAGTCTGGGCGCTTGAGAAGCAAAAGATCATTCTTCTGTAGGCTCTGGGGCTTTATTTATAGGCATAGAAGGCCGAGACTTCGCTCAAACTTTTGGAGACTCGCTCTGGCATGCGAGGGGGGCCACACGACCAATTCCAAAGAGTTTCGACTCGATCTATGATCGATACAAAATCATTTCGTATCAATCAAGATCATGTCCGATGGAGCTGAAATTTTGTGGGAATGTCCCTTGGCTCGTACGTAATCCTCTATGAAAATTTCATGGCATTTGGATCGGTGGATTCTGAGTTATGGTCGATATGAACCTGGGCTGCTCGGTGGCTGTTTGGTTCGAATCCATTGATTCGAATCGATCACTTCGACTCGATGATAACGCGTGATAGCAAGTTGGTGTGGCGCACGCTCTTTGTGTCGATCCGCTTTTCACTCCGTTTGATCGAGTCATTCCGAGAATTTTGCCGCATTCGCATCCATAACTAACGCGTCATCTCTGCCCTGTTTGACTCGATAGAAACGAACAAGTGACTATTCATGGATTCGAACAGGGGTCTCTAAGTATAATACGTAACCATCTGATGGATATGAATATCGGGTATCTGATGGATACGAAGAGACATAACTCGATGGATTCGAACAGCAGCAATCATTGATCGATACGAACTGACGACGACCGATGGTTACGAACTAGACATTAGTTGTCCAATACGAAGCTTACTACTCATCGATCGATATGAAACCGATTGATTCGAAGTATGGCATAACGATGGATGTGAAGTGAGATAACCTGATGGATGCGAACAGCAGTTGCCAGATGTAACATTCTTGGATTTTAGCCCAGTCTAATTTGATAAATGAACTAATTTTTGAAATTAATTTGTGAATTTAATAGAGTTTTTCAAAATAAATATTAGTTGTTTATAGATGTTAATTTTTAAATATAATTTGAAAATGTGAATTTGAAGTTCAAATGTTAATATATTGGAATCTAATTAATTTGAAAATTTGAATGAATAAATATATCAAGAGATTGTAAATAAAATTTATTGATTTGAAATCAAATGGAATATAAAGATATATTTATAAAAAAGTATTTGATTATTTATTCATTCGTAAGTACAAATTGATTTTATATTAAATTTTGAATTTGAATTAAAAATGTAAAATTAGATTTGAATATAAAATTAGATTTGATAAAAAGATTTAAAACATTGGAACATATAAAAAAAATAGTTGTATATTCATGAATGTAAAATGTAAAAGAACATCTACATAATTACGATTGAGTAAAGATATAAATTCATAATTTAAGTTAAAACATGATTTTTAAATAAAATAAAAATAAAATAAAGCTTAAATGAAAATTCATGAATTAATTTAAAATAAGGTTTAAATTTTAATTTGTACAAGTATAAATAATACATAAGAAGGTATTAAGTAATTGTTTCAACGTTTGTATACTATTAATAAAGGGATTTAAACATAAATTTAAATATGTAAACAAAGTTGTAAATTTAAAATAAAACAAGGTTAGAAACATAAAAATACATATGTTTACAAGTGTAGACATTATACATAAGTGGATTTACAAGTGTAAGGGCATGGAGTATGAAATCATACAAATGGCAATACAACTATTTTCTTTTGGTTAAGAATTTTTAAAGGAAAGAAAAAGAAAAAAAATCATCATTTCTAGTTTTCTTAACCTTAAACAAAAAATCAAAATCTGGAAACTTTCTGCAAAGCAAAATCTATACAAACCTGAAAGTAAAATTAGGAAAAAAGGAAGAGATACATCTTCAAACCAAAATTTAAAAACCCCTTCTCTCCAATAAAAATTCTAAGCAAAAAAATTCAATCTGGAAGCCTGCATGCAACTGCAGTTCCTAAATCAAAGAAAATCTGGAATTCAAACCTGAAAATCAAGCATGTAGGTTCAAAAGCAGGTAAAATCTGGAAGGTTTAGTGTTGAAACAAGTCTTCAACCTGGAATTAAAGCCTGTAAACAAGAAAAACAGAAGAACAATGACTGTGCACGTCGTTTACAAGTATATACATGACAATGACTGTGCACGTCGTTGTTTTGATCCTCTGTTTGAATAACATGCATGATCATCTAAAACAAATTCATCTCTTCTCTATTTATTTCTCATAGACTTAGGATTTTGAACATATTATGCTTGATTAAATTTAAAATCATAAGCCTGAAATTTGTTTGAAGCTGAACAGGGTAGCATGTACTCTGCATATAAATTTCACAGTAAAAAGGAAATTTTTATGTTAAATTCGAATGTTTGATTTTGTTGATTTGATTTTATATTTGGAACAAACATTCAAAAATAAGATTTTTGAAACAAATATGATGATTTTTAGTCGCGTATATAAGGTGCAGTTTTGAGTTGAACCAAAAACGCTTTTTTATCAATTTCTGATGAATAAACAAATCTTGGATGTTGAAATTTGTTTGGAAGAAAGCTTGATGATCTACGGAAATGGGAAAAATGTTAAAAGGATTTTCTATTGCGTAAATTAAGGGGACGAGTTTAATTTAGGGTTTTATCCCTGTGTTTTTGCCGAACGCTTCTCGAAGCAGTGGTGTCGTCTATGTCGCACCGGACCAGATATGGATGGTTGGTGGCGGTACGTGGTCGGTAGGGGGAGATCGTGCCGAAAGCGCGAGGGTTCTGGAGGCGTATAGCGGCGAAACGGAGCAAATTTTGGCGATCAAATGGGTTCAGGAAAAAAATAAATGACCTTGAATTCGCTCGATTTTGATATAGCGATGATTTCGCAATTTGGATTGCTCGAATCGATTAGGATGGTCGTCGATGACCTTGGAGCAATCGTGAGGTTGGTCGGAGGTGACCGGGCTGCCTGTACACGTGTACGCGTACGCGTAAGGGTTGGAGGGTTCGCTGTTGAGGAGGATGTGGTTTCACGGGAGAGACTCGAAGCATTCGAGTGAAACCTCGGGTCGAATGATGAAGAAACTCGAAGCAGGTAGATGGATTGCTCGGAGTAAAATTTGTTGGACTCGAAGTAAAAGATTTGCCTGGGTAAATTCAAAAACTGCAGTCTTCTATTTTTCAAATCGAAATGTGTTTTCAGGTTTTAAGCTTCTACTAGGCATTAAGTTGAGTGTTTAAATAACTAATTTATTAACTATTACCTTTAAACAATCAATGCTAATTTAAGTTGTAATTTATTAAAGGATTGAACGTGAAATGATTTTTGAATTCAAAGATATCTTAATAAGCACAACCTATAATTTAAGGGTTTATTTTAAATAAACTAAGTAAAGATGATTAAGGAGTGGATTAAGAAGAAATAAATCGACTTAAAGGTTTAAAAGAAATTGGTCAATGGTAATTAACTCTAAATTGTTTTCAAGAATTTAATAATGTTAAGCGATTAAGACAAGTGGGATATCTTATGTTCATTAAAGTTTTAGGCAATTAAAAGTTAATTAATTATGTTAAATGAATGATAATTGTTTAATTTGATGTCAATAAGGATAAAAAATGAATGATTTAAAACTTGATTTATCAAGTGTTAAAGGTTAATTTATTTAAAGGGTAATTACTTATTTATTTAAGGATAATCAATTAAATAGAATTGATTAAGGATTAATTAATTAAATAATTAAATAATTAAGGTTACATAATTATAATTAATTAATTAATTAAGATAAATTAATTTCTAATTTGAAATTAATTAAGCAATTAATTGAGATTAATTAATTGTAAATTAAGAGTTAATTAGTAATAAATTAAGGAATAATTAAATTTTTATTTAATCAAGTTTTAATAATGAATACTTAAAGATTACAAATTAATTGTCAAAGAATAATTAATTAATTTAAATAAAGATTAATAATTGATAATGAAGTCAATTAAGAAGTGATTAATTAATTAATAATTGTGATTAATTAATTAATGATCGGTTAAGCAAAGTAAAGTGATTAATTCTTAAGTAATTGATTTAATTTGAATTAATTAAATTAATAAAAAAATTTGAATTAGAGATATTTTGCTTATGAATGATTGTATTGCCTTGTAAGGATTGATATCTCTGATTTGTAACTGTAATGCTATAAGATATGAATTGCTTTGTACTAAATTGTAGTATTTGTGATTGTTTCTGTGTGGATATGAAAACCCCTTGGCCGTAAACCGGCATTTGAAATTCAATGTGACAGGGAGTCGGATTCTAGTCAGTTATTCGAAACCCACATCGAATTGTAATGATGAATCTTTGCGATTTATAAATTTATTTTATCTATGAATCGGTGAATGTAGATAAGCGTTATAGCTTATACCGCTTATCGATATTACTACACTTTAACTCTGTGATGTGATGATTATTGTTGCACTATTGTGTGTAAATCCTGGACCATACCTATACACACACAAATATGGACTGCACGTGGAAACCGGTTAAGTCATAAATTTAAAAAAAAATATAGTTTTGAATTTGAATTTTTAATTCAAATGGTTTTGAAAATTGTAACAGCCCAAAGTTTAGCAATATTTTAATTTTTATTTATAACTCTGGGGTTTTATTTTTCGAAAATTTTATTGTCTAAATTTAATTATAAATAATCACCCAAGATTTTTTTTAGTGTGAAAATTCTAAAATTCTTATTTTGGTTAAAACTTAACATTTTTTTTGAAGTTATAAAACTTTAAATTTTTAATTTTTAATCTTTTGGTTTAATTTAATATATTCGTAACAACGTTTATTTTTCCTTTTGTTTGTAAAAAAAATTGATTTTATACTTTTAAAAATTTAATATTTTATATTTTACTTATATACATTTTTGAAATAAATTTCTTAGTAAATGTGTGAACAAATCATATTTTTATATAAGTAATAAATTTCCAAAACTTTGTCTATAAATAAACTGTTTAATTTCGCGTTTAAAAGGCTCGTTATTTGATGGAATAAATAATGTATATATACATACAAGAAAAAGTATAAAATTTAAATCCGTTATTTTCATTTTTTTTGGACAAAAATCATTGCGTCTTTTATACGCATTCTAATTTTATTCACTTTCCTTTTACTCTCCTGATTTAATAGGAACGTTATTTACAAAATTTATAACCCTTAACATTTTTAATTTCTTCCCATTGTTCCCATCAACGCGAGCTTTAAATTTTAAACGCATTTGTTTAAAAATCTTATTCCAAAATCTAATCTTAGCTGACCGTTTCTTCTGTTTTAATTTCGAAACCCATTTGCTTAAAAATTGTTAAAAATCTAGTAATCATGTATAACAAGAAAAATCAGTGCTCAATCAAAATAATGGCCTTTTTTTTAAATCAATATCTTATTTCTTGCCTATAACTGCTCATTAAAAATCAAAGCTAGTTTAATTTCCTTTCCATTTCAAAGCAAGTTGATTTATTGCCGTTCTTTCTTCTCCTTAAATCACGCTACCTCTTTGATCAAACCTATATAACTCACGCAAATATTCATTTCTCAACAAATTTTTTTTCCTAACCTTTCCTTTCCTACGCTCCCTGTTTCCACTTCTTTCTTTATGACCATTCATTATATATATATACACTGCAGCTGGAAAGTTATAAACGTATAAACTTAGAAACGTTTTGTATTGACTAAAAATTTAAAGCTTACCTTTAATTGTGACTTTTCTCTTTCCTTCCGTTCAAATTTAAACATGCATCAATCAATTGCTTTAATAAATATTGTAGAATCAATGCACAGACGTTATCAATTTCATTTTATGGTGGTACGTTTTTTTACGTTTCCTACCGTTTAAATTTTAAATAATTGCTTTTGTGGGTCAGCTGAATAAAAGCAACGTGACCGTTGCTATTTATTTCTTTTATTAATTGCTACAATTATTTTCACCAAATCGAGGGTTGACCATTACAATCACTTTTATTTATTTATTCACTTAAAATTTGGTTGCCTATTCATTTTCTTCCGTTATATTTGCCTGAAAACATGCGGTTCATCCCTATTTATTTTCGCTTTCACTTCTCTTTTCTCTAGATCTGTTCGTTCCCCTCCCTACTTTTCTTTGAAAAAAAAGAAAACTGAAGCATGCGGCTGTCACCATTATTTGCATCCGCCACTTCACCTTTCTTCCAAACCTCCTCATCAAATGAAACCCATCACCTCGCCTTCCGGTTGTTTCTGTTTGATCAGTGAGGTATGGGTGTGTAAGCACATATATGTTTTGATTTATACTCGTAATTATATGTTTTTTTTTGTTTTTTTTTGTTTTGTTAGTTGTGATATACATACTATTTATATAAGTATTGAATACTATTTTTTTCAAAAGTTTATTTTCATAACATGACAGTGTATATTTATATATAGTTTCTATTTGATCTTCCTCACAGCTTATAAGTCATGTTAATATTTTGAATTATGTGTGCGACATTTGAAAGGGAACATACTATAAAATAAGTGTCTTTCATTTTTAATAAGAATATATATATATATTTTGTGTTTTATATTTTAATATGGGTCAGCTTCTATTTGTTGATATCAGGTTTCCTATAATATGGTTATTCTCTTATGTAAGTCATATATTTGTTTTGTTACAGTCTATATAAAATACTTTAATATATGTATATTATGCGGTTTGTTACCATATGGGTTTCTATGTGGTACTGACTTATTTAGTTGATTATTGTATATATTTTGTTACAGTATTATATTTATACTATTTTGGATTTAAGATGATTTTATAAATACTCCACTTTATAAATTATTTTAATACACATATATAATTTGGAAATTTATATAGGTTGAATATAATATGTTATTGAATGTAAAAGTATGGATGGATTTAAATTATATATATATAACATTTAATATATATAGAAATAGTTATATATAAAAAAGTTTTCTTTTAGGTATTGATATTTAAACATTTATTTTATCTGTTTGAGAATATATATATACTAGCTATATAAGTTTAGTATAAAGGTGTTAGTGTGTATATATATATTATTTTAAGTGTATGTTGATTTTTAAAAAATTAAAGCTTGATTGATTTATTTATTTATATGTTTGAAAAACATGTAAATTAAATTTGTGATGTTTGAACTTAGAATATAAATTTCATATGTGTATATATAGTTATAGGTGGTTATAAAAGTTCGCTTATACCATTTATCTTCATCGTTCCAGTTCTGATCTGATCCGTTTCATCAATTCGATCCAATCAGCTTTGATCGTTGAATTCGTGCCGATTTTGCTTTGCTTGGATTTGAAATTTAATTTCAGTGTCTGTATTAGTGTGCGTATGCAGGTCTCCTTCTATATTCTCTAGCCTCGAAAGGTGAGAAATCACTCACGATTAACGTTTTTTATTTATTAAATTTGATTTCAATTGAAACGAAAATTGAAATATACTACTGTAGTTAGTAAATCTGTTATGTATGTTGTTATCTGTAACTGTTCACCTATGTGATATGACACCATGTCCTATTGTTTATATTTTATTTAATTACTAATGATATATGCTTGCTGTTATATTATTATCATATCTGTTCTCACTCTGCAAGTTCCCTGCTAGTATAGAATTCACTATGGGTTGAAATGATACCTACCCGAACGGACTTTAGAATAGGAGAAAATCGTTATGGGTTGAAATGATAAACCCAAGCGATTTTCATTTGAATTGAATTTGGGATTTCGGGTTGAAATGATACCCACCCGTATATATTTAGTGTACGGATTGAAATGATAAATATCCATAGCACTTGAAAATATATACCAACACCGTTGGTCCATATATAAATATTTTGAAAATAATTTCTATGATTTTGGGAAGAAATATATGGTCTTAATAAATGTTGATTCTTAAATTATTATATATAAAGGGTAATGATATATATAAATTTAATAATATTTAATTTAATTAAGATTGATATAATACATAAATTATGTTAAATGTTTATGTAAATTATATTTCAAATAGATTTTTGCAATAATTGGGATAAATCGAGGTGGGGAGATAAAATTTGGATTTAGCTGAAATGGTATTAAATTAAGAATTTTATTTAGTTAAATCGATTTGAAATTATTGAATAGGAAATTTAAAGGTACGATATTTATAACTGGATTTTTACTCAAAATAAATTAAATGAATATTTCTAGTATAAATAAATTGAAGGAAATAATTATTTCTTAGAAATTTGAGTTTTATTTTATGGATTTATTTGGTGAATATTTTAAAACTAAATAATAGGACAATAAATTGTTGAACATAAATTCCAAACTTAGTTTTGAAATTATTAAATACTCAAGGTTTGAAATATATTGAATATAAAGGGGTAATTTGTGATTACAAATCCGAATTTGAGATCGATAAAGTTTAAGTGGTTATTTTAGGAATTGAGTTGAATTTAAATTGATAAAATTGAGATTGAATTTAATTTGAATGGGAAGGTCGGGTTGATTTTGAAAACGATTTGTTAAGTTGAGGAAACTACAAATATTCTACTCTATAAATATTTATGTATATTTTGGAAAATATATATATATATGAAATGAAAAGATATTTTTGTTGTGAAGTATAAATTAATATGAAATGACCTCGGTGTTATAGTGTATATTTCTACCTTATAGATAGTTCCATGGACCCTTAGAGGATGGTTATTCCAAACGTCCTTTAAGTTAATTATATTTCGGTTGATATTTCACTTGAGTTAGATTTATAGATATAAGAATGTTAATTCTGACTCGAGTGTTTTGTGTTTTGCTTTACGCTCGGGTCAGACTGAGTGATACAACATTTGAGACTCACCTTCGAAGTTGGAGCTTTGCTTGAAGATCCAGCTATCTATACTTTCAGTCATCTAGTTGATTGGTTCAAAGAAGTCATCTGCTCGTACTGGAGACTTCACTGCATTTGGGATATTCTGATGTATTTTATTTCTAACTCTGATGTATATAGTAGCTTCATGAACTACTATTCCTTATCTATTCCGCTGTATTTTATTACTCTATGTCTGTGATCTGTTACTGATTTATTTACTGTATATGTTACGTTTGTCAAATTTAAATTAACAATTCGGTATTTTGAATTATTCAAGTCAGACATGTATGGTTTTATTGTCGATTTGAATGGTCCAAAATAGCGGGCTATTACAGTTGGTATCAGAGCTTTGGCTCTAGGCAAAACTTAGCATATATGGTAAATTTATTTACCGAATCACTTTCGCTCGAGTTGAATCTCTTCCTTTTGACTCGATTTCCTTTGAATTTTGGAATGTCCCTCGGTTTCGAAATTCATTCTGTTTCTCCCTATTTATATTAGTTTGATTCTGGAGTATCCCATAACTCCACTGAATGATTTGTAAAGGGGGTGAAAACCACTTTTCAATTGGCATTAACTCACCGAAGATTACTGTATCCTCGGTTTACAATGCTGCTATATCTTGTTATGCCGAATTCTATATCTTTGGCGATCGAATGTCAAATTGCCTCAGAATTCTACATCGATCTAATTTTGGAATCATGGTTGACCATTAAAGGTCGTCTGCGATTTATAGAAGTATATCCATCATCTATTTTGTAATTTAATTATCTCATCTTCGATCGAGTCTATCTTCGAATCTGAATTCTACTGATTTGAGTTCCTCTAATTCAAATCTCTATCCTTGTTTTAAAATCCATTCTTAAAATTATCCTTTGAAAATCGGGTATGTTTGCATTTTTGAAATTGTTTTATATATCGAAATTATTATTCTGATAACAAAGATTTTATTCTATATATAAAAGTGAAAATGTTTTCGATAAGGATTATATACCTATATAAATAACAAATAAGAAATGTTATTCTATATAAAAGGGTTTTGAAAGGATTTGAAATTTTGAAATTTTTTAAGAATTTGATTTATATAAAAATGATTTATAACTGAAGGGTTAAATTTGAAATTCGAGAATTGAATTCCGGTATTTTGAAATTGGTTTTAAGATTTTGGAAAATATATAATAATAATACGATTTAAAAGTATTCTCCAAATAAGAAATGTTTCAAATGAGTTCAAAAGAATTCCAATAATTTTGAAGAAATTTCAAAGAAGTTTTCAAGAAAATAGTAGTCCAGAACTCATTTATGTCGTTGAAAAATAATTTCGGTAATGAGCGCACGCATCATCGACATTGATTTTCGAGTTTCAAAGTGGGGGAGAGGCCACTTTAATAGCTTCGCTATGCGAGTGATTTTGTAAAACCATTTTTGATTTCAAATTCCGAAGTATAATTTGATATTTTCGAAAGACATATGTATATATTTGAAACAATATAAAGTGAGACCGGTATTCAGTCCTTGAGTTTCGGATTTGATTTAGTATAATCCTATCTATTGAAATTGATTATTTGATTTATGTTGATTTTCAACTCTTGAATTTGGAAATTTGATTTGCCTAACTATTTTAAATGTCCGAACGCTTCCAAATCGAGATAAATTTTCAAAGCTAAGAAATTTCGAAGAGTATAAAATGTTTGATAAAGAATATAAATTTAGTTCTGAAATGTTTTGAAAAAAAATAGTTTTGAATAATGGTTTTAAGAAAGGTAAATTGGATATTTCAAATAGAAATAGATAGTTTAAAAGTTTTAAAGGGATAATTATAAATTTGGAAACCATTTTGAGTATAATTGATTTTGAGAAAATATTTGGTTTTGAAACTAAATTGAAATTAAAAACCAGTACTTATATGGTGATTTTGGAAATGAATTTGTTTGACTTGAATTATTTTAATTTGGAAACTGGGATAATTTTCTAAACCTATTATTTTGGGAACTTTGAAATTTAGATATTTAATTTGGGGGAAAATTTGGTGAAACCATATATGATTTTGAAACTGAATTGATATTGAAATGATTTGAAAATTTAGAACCTTATATTATTAAGTACTTGATTTGGGAGTAGTCGAACTTATATAAAATGGATTGTATAAGTATGAAGTTGATTTGAAATCTATTGATTTGAAAGGTACTCAATTTGGAAAGAGATTTTATATAATCGAAGTCTATATAAGTATGATTTGATCTACTATTGATTTGGAAAGTATTCGATTTGGGAAAAATGGAATCCTATATATATGGACTTTATATAAGTACGATATTTGAAAGTGATTTGAAAAGATACTATATGATATATATTTTCGAAGTAAAGATATGGAAAGTGCCTTCTGCTTAATATCCGCTTTGTGGCCACATCGTGGATTCATTCTATCGATATTATTCTCTCTGATTTTTGGTTTTTCGGATGTAATACTCGAGCGTTCCCACCGTGGCGTAACCCATGGTTTTTTTCTCTCGCGACTGCATAGCGCAATTGCCTGGCTGAGTCTGGCCTAGGGGTACGGATTGTTTCTTGGGAGATCCAGGCGTAACCATCGTGTATCCTGCAATCTGTGTAGGTCGCGAATAGTAGCGAAACTGCCTGGCTGAGACAACCTAGGGGTACGAATTGTTCCCTGGGGGACCCAGGCGTAACCATTGTGTATCCTGCACTCTACTAGTCATCATGGCGTATCTCGCAGGGTAGAGAAAGCTTACGGATACAGATTGTTTCTTGGGGGATCCAGGCGTAACCATTGTGTATCTGCGAACCATGGTCGGACAAAGGTTTTGGTTTGGTTGTTTTGTTTGGATTGTACTTTCCATATCTGTTTTAAAGGGTTTTCAAGTATTTTCACTGGGTGTTGAAACAAGTCTACTAAGTACTTGAAGAATTCTAGCTTTGCGCCTGATCAACGCATGGCCAGAGTCTGCAAGAACGAGGATAAACTTGTTGAAACATTGAGTTATAAAAGTATTTTCAAAAGGAAATTTTATTTCGATATAATAGTATTTTATTATAAAAGTATTATTATAGAGGTATTTATTATAAAAGTATTTTTCCCAACAAAGAAATTTTGAATTAATATTTGAAAATTTAAATTCTTATGGTTCTAGATTAATTATTCGTGTCCGATACTATTCCTTGCATCTACCTAATCTGCTCAGTTTAGTTATTCACCTTGATTCTGTTTTCCAAATCTACCTTCCTTCCTTATTGGATATATCCTTTTTAAATATTGCTTATTTGTATACTATATTGTTTAATAGAAAATTTTAGTGTTATAAATATTTTGAAGTTATTAATTTAATAAAACATGTTTAAATAAAATGATTATTGATGTATCTGTAATGTTGAAAGTATCTTAAGATAAAGTAGTAAAAAAAAGTATTAAAGAAAATTGATTTCCAAGTGAAGTTTTCAAATGAATATTTCAAGTAAAATTTATAAAATTTTAAAATTTATTGTTTATCTTGTCTTTTAATCTATTTTCTTTCTGGTTGTTTTAATTCTCCTACCTCCTTCCTTTTCGGGGACGAAAAGTTTTGAGTGGGGGAGAGTGTAACAGCCCAAATTTTAGCAATATTTTATTTTTTATTTATAACTCTGGGGTTTTATTTTTCGAAAATTTGATTGTCTAAATTTAATTATAAATAATCACCCAAGATTTTTATTAGTGCGAAAATTCTAAAATTCTTATTTTGGTTAAAACTTAACATTTTTTTTGAAGTTATAAATCTTTAAATTTTAAATTTTTAATTTTTAATCTTTTGGTTTAATTTAATATATTCGTAACAACGTTTATTTCGCCTTTTGTTCTTTAAAAAAATTGATTTTATACTTTTAAATATTTAATATTTAATATTTTACTTATATACATTTTTGAAATAAATTTCTTAGTAAATGTGTAAACAAATCATATTTTTATATAAGTAATAAATTTCCAAAACTTAGTGCATAAATAAACTGTTTAATTTCGCGTTTAAAAGGCGCGTTATTTGATGGAATAAATAATGTATATATACATACAAGTAAACGTATAAAATTTAAATCCGTTATTTTCATTTTTTTTGACAAAAATCACTGCGTCTGTTGTACGCATTCTAATTTTATTCACTTTCCTTTTACTCTCCTGATTTAATAGGAACGTTATTTACAAATTTTATAACCATTCACCTTTTTAATTTCTTCCCATTGTTCCCATCAACGCGAGCTTTAAATTTTAAACGCATTCAGTATTGTTTAAAAATCTTATTCCAAAATCTAATCTTAGCTGACCGTTTCTTCTTCTTTAATTTCGAAACCCATTTTCTTAAAAATTGTTAAAAATCTAGTAACCGTGTATAACAAGAAAAATCAGTGCTCAATCAAAATCGTGGCCTTTTTTTTAAAATCAATATCTTATTTCTTGCCTATAACTGCTCATTGAAAATCGACGCTAGTTTAATTTCCTTTCCATTTCAAAGCAAGTTGATTTATTGCCGTTCTTTCTTCTCCTTAAATCACGCTACCTCTCTGATCAAACCTATATAACTCACGCAAATATTCATTTCTCAACAAAATTTTATTTTTCTAATCTTTCATTTCCTACGCTCCCTGTTTCCACTTCTTTCTTTATGACCATTCATTATATATATACACTACAGCTGGAAAGTTATAAACGTATAAACATAGAAACGTTTTGTATTTATTAAAAATTTAAAGCTTACCTTTAATTGTGACTTTTCTCTTTCCTTCCGTTCAAATTTAAACGCGCATCAATCAATTGCTTTAATAAATATTGCAGAATCAATGCACATACGTTATCAATTTCATTTTATGGTGGTACGTATTTTTACGTTTCCTACCATTTAAATTTTAAATAATTTGCTTTTTTGGGTTAGCTGAATCAAAGCAACGTGACCGTTGCTATTTATTTCTTTTATTAATTGCTACAATTATTTTCACCAAATCAAGGGTTGACCGTTACAATCACTTTTATTTATTTATTCACTTAAAATTTGGTTGCCTATTCATTTTCTTCTGTTATATTTGCCTGAAAACATGCGGTTCATCCCTATTTATTTTCGCTTTCACTTCTCTTTTCTCTTGATCTGTTCGTTCCCCTCCCTACTTTTCTTTGGAAAAAAAAGCAAACTGAAGCATGCGGCTGTCACCATTATTTGCATCCACCACTTCACCTTTCTTCCAAACCTCCTCATAAAATGAAACCCATCACCTCGCCTTCCGGTTGCTTCTATTTGATCAGTGAGGTATGGGCGTGTAAGCACATATATGTTTTGATTTATACTCGTAATTATATGTTTTTTTTGTTTTTTTTGTTTTGTTAGTTGTGATATACATATTATTTATATAAGTATTGAACACTATTTTTTTCAAAAGTTTATTTTCATAACATGACAGTGTATATTTATATATAGTTTCTATTTGATCTTCCTCACAGCTTATAAGTCATGTTAATATTTTGAATTATGTGTGCGACATTTGAAAGGGAACATACTATAAAATAAGTATCTTTAATTTTTAATAAGAATATATATATATATATATATATATATTGTGTTTTATATTTTAATATGGATCAGCTTCTATTTGTTGATATCAGGTTTCCTATAATATGGTTATTCGCTTATGTAAGTCATATACTTGTTTTGTTACAGTCTATATAAAATAATTTAATATATGTATATTGTGCGGTTTGTTACGATATGGGTTTCTATGTGGTACTGTCTTATTTAGTAGATGATTGTATATATTTTGTTACAGTATTATATTTGTACTATTTTGGATTTAAGATGATTTTATAAATACTCTACTTTATAAATTATTTTAATACACATATATAATTTGGAAATTTATATAGGTTGAATATAATATGTTATTGAATGTAAAAGTATGGATGGATTTAAATTATATATATATAACATTTAATATATATAGAAATAGTTATATATAAAAAAGTTTTCTTTTAGGTATTCATATTTAAACATTTATTTTATCCGTTTGAGAATATATATATACTAGTTATATAAGTTTAGTATAAAGGTGTTAGTATATATATATTATTTTAAGTGTATGTTGATTTTTAAAAAAATGTAAGCTTGATTTATTTATACGTTTGAAAAACATGTAAATTAAATTTGTGATGTTTGAACTTAGAATATAAATTTCATATGTGTATATATAGCTATAGGTGGTTATAAAAGTTCGCTTATACCATTTATCTTCATCGTTCCAGTTCTGATCTGATCCGTTTCATCAATTCGAGCCAATCAGCTTTGATCGTTGAATTCGTGCCGATTTTGCTTTGCTTGGATTTGAAATTTAATTTCAGTGTCTGTATCAGTGTGCGTATCCGTGTCTCCTTCTATATTCTCTAGCTTTGAAAGGTGAGCAATCACTCACGATTAACGTTTTTTATTTATTAAATTTGATTTCAATTGAAACGACAATTGAAATATACTACTGTAGTTAGCAAATCTTTATATATGCTATTATCTGTAACTGTTCACCTATGTGATATGACACCATATCCTATTGTTTATATTTTATCTAATTACTAATGATATATGCTTGCTGTTATATTATTATCATATCTGTTCTCACTCTGCAAGTTCCCTGTTAGTATAGAATTCACTATGGGTTGAAATGATACATACCCGAACGAACTTTAGAATAGGAGAAAATCGTTATGGGTTGAAATGATAAACCCAAGCGATTTTCATTTGAGTTGAATTTGGGAATTCGGGTTGAAATGATATCCACCCGTATATATTTAGTGTACGGATTGAAATGATAAATATCCGTAGCACTTGAAAATGTATACCAACACCGTTGGCCCATATATGAATATTTTGAAAATAATTTCTTTGATTTTGGGAAGAAATATATGGTCTTAATAAATGTTGATTCTTAAATATTAATATATAAAGGGTAATGATATATATAAATTTAATAATATTTAATTTAATTAAGATTGATATAATACATAAATTATGTTAAATATTTATGTAAATTATATTTCAAATAGATTTTTGCAATAATTGGTCTAAATTGAGGTGGGGAGATAAAATTTGGATTTAGCTGAAATGGTATTAAATTAAGGATTTTATTTAGTTAAATAGATTTGAAATTATTGAATGGGAAATTTAAAGGTACGATATTTATAACTGGATTTTTACTCAAAATAAATTAAATGAATATTTCTTATATAAATAAATTGAAGAAAATGTTTATTTGTCAGAAATTTGAGTTTTATTTTATGGATTTATTTGGTGAATATTTTAAAACTAAATAATAGGACAATAAATTGTTGAATATAAATTCCAACCTTAGTTTTGAAATTATTAAATACTCAAGGCTTGAAATATATTGAATATAAAGGGGTAATTTGTGATTACAAATCCGAATTTGAGATCGATAAAGTTTAAGTGGTTATTTTAGGAATTGAGTTGAATTTAAATTGATAAAATTGAGATTGAATTTAATTTGAATGGGAAGGTCGGGTTGATTTTGAAAACGATTTGTTAAGTTGAGGAAACTACAAATATTCTACTCTATAAATATTTATGTATATTTTCGAAAATATATATATGAAATGAAAAGATATTTTTGTTGTGAAGTATAAATTAATATGAAATGACCTCGGTGTTATAGTGTATATTTCTACCTTATAGATAGTTCCATGGACCCTTAGAGGATGGTTATCCCAAACGTCCTTTAAGTTAATTATATTTCAGTTGATATTTCACTTGAGTTAGATTTATAGATATATGAATGTTAATCCTGAGTCGAGTGTTTTGTGTTTTGCTTTACGCTCGGTCAGACTGAGTGATACAACATTTGAGACTCACCTTCGAAGTTGGAGCTTTGCTTGAAGATCCAGCTATCTATACTTTCAGTCATCTAGTTGATTGGTTCAAAGAAGTCATCTGCTCGTACTGGAGACTTCACTGCATCTGGGATATTCTGATGTATTTTATTTCTAACTCTGATGTTTATAGTAGCTTCATGAACTACTATTCCTTATCTATTCGATGGATTTTATCACTCTGTGTCTGTGATTTGTGACTGATTTATTTACTGTATATGTTACGTTTTCCAAATTTAAATTAACAATTCGGTATTTTGAATTATTCAAGTCAGACATGTATGGTTTTATTGTCGATTTGAATGGTCCAAAATAGCGGGCTGTTACAAAAATGAATTGGGTTTAAAGTGAGAAACTTTTGAAATGGTGTTTTAAAAAAAATGAAAGTTATTTTGAATAATTTAATGAAGATTTGAAATCTGAGTAATTTGATTTAAATTGGAATTCAATATCTGATATTAAATTCTATATGTGGTATTTATGAGGTAAAAAATGTTATACGAAGTTATAAATGAGTTTATATGGATTTAAAACCATTTTAAAAGTATGGTTTTGAGAATTTGAATTTAACTCAAGTTATATTTGAAAGGCCTTAACTCATGCAAATTATAATCGGGTTTTTCCGAAATGGAAACGAGTGATTTCAAATAATAATATCTTTTATATAAGAAAAGAATTTCCAAAATTATGATGAAAGGATTTCAAATTTGAAATTTAATGGTTCTGAAAAGCTATAATTGAATTTTGTAAAAGATACTTGAACCCCAATTTGAAAATGAAGAAGATTTTGAATGGTGTATCTTATATATGAAGGATTGGAAACGGGAACTATTATGAAAGCTATGAAATGAGTCTTTAACTAAAAGACCGGATGAGTTAATCTAATTTGAAATGGAGTCGTTTGAAAAGCTATGAATGAATCTTTGTTCAAAAGATTGGCGAACCTTGTTTAATTTGAAAGGGGTCTTAAAAATGAATCTTTTGTTTAAAAGATTTAAATGTGGAAATTGTTTAAACCATTGAAAGGTTTTTGAAATGAATCTTTTTGGTTAAAAAAATTTATAAATGGTAATGTGTTTAACCATTTGAAAGAAAAGTTTTGGGTTTTGAAGTTATGACTTAGCTGAATTCCATTTCCCATATGTTTTTAAATATTGCGCTCACTATTCGGATTAGCCGGGAGAGGACCTTTGTGTCATATAACCCATTTCGAATAGTGATACGACGTTATGGATAGCAATTGAAGACCGGTGGTGAAGACCGGATACTTTCGAAAACGAAAGGGTTTCTTGTCGAATGTCTCTGCATCGGCTGATCCCCGGTATAGAGATTCGAGCACCCATTGTGATGGGAAGTCCGTACGTGATTAGAAATTATCCGAATTTGCAAGGGCTTCTTCGGAAGTGCCTTCGGTTCTGTTCGAACCCGGAACAGACTTGTATGGATTGTGTGTCTGACGTTACACCTTGAGATGTAAAACCGGTTTCTATCAAATACATTTTTGTTTGGTGGCGGAGATTTATTCTCTTAGCTTAACACCCTTCTCTGAGACGTATGAGCTAAGAGGTTATGTAGTTGATGGTTACCAGTGATACATTCCCAATTTGGTAAAGTGGAATACGAAGTGCTACTGATCATTTGTTGATCAAAGCATGGCTTTTGTGGAAAGCGTAGCTTTGTGGACGAGACTTCGTCGAACTTCACAACCCCGAATGGTCGAAACAGGAAGAATGCAGCAAGGTTATTTAGGGGTAGCGCCCCCCTGAGGGTATGTTCATTTCCTTCTGGATAGAGGTGGTATCATGGTATGGAGCCCGGATACTTAACCTATGTGGTAGCTGCAAATTTATTACTTTGTGGTTGTTGGTGAATCCCGGTATAAAGGTTGGTTACGACCGGGGAATGGCATACTCGTGTCAGTAGTTACCTAGTTATAGAGGTAACCCGGCCTTGTGTTGGCAGAGATCCGGTTAGGTTCTCGGGGCGTCACTCCAGAGGCGTACCCTTGTGGCCCAGGAAGTTCCTTAGCCTGACCATTTGTTGGAAATCCAAAGAAACAATACGCGCCCTGTACGGTTTTAGTTGTAGAACCTGCCATTTAAAATGGTAGCTATAGCAGGCATAATATAATGGTACCTATGCTGGCTAAGATTAATATTGTATTTTCGAAATGATTTTCTACACCATGCACTTATAATAATAATATCAAATGGTTTCCTCGTATCAAGCATTTTTGACTATCATAGGGAGAAATCTCCCCCATGTCTGCGTTTGCGTTGTGTGTGTGGCGGGAGACCTTATGGTAGTTTCATTTTCTTAAAAGCATTGCGGATTTCAAACTTTAACTTCTTTGTTTGTTTTTAAAAGACCAAATGTTTTCGTTTGCTCATACCAGTCCCATGACTAACCCGGAGTTTATTATTCCTTTCCTAAACTCTGGGTTCCCACTATTTTCCACACGGGCAGTCTAGAGTTAGGTTTTTCAGATAGTAGATATAGATATCGATCCAGTAGCACTTAGCTTTCTCTTTGTATTCTTTGGAGATCTTGGATATTAAAGTCTTTGGATTCAGTGGACTAGACTTACTTGTCTTAGTGAAATATGATGGTGGTTCGAGCTATTTCTGGATTGGTACTTTGGAGTTAGAGTTGTTGTTGCTGTTTGAAGTTTCGGTTCCGCTACTAGTTCATTTGTTATTCCGCTGTAGCATTATCTTGTATCTCTGATATTGATTCTTATTGTATCATTGTTATATCATTGGATATTATACTCATTTGGAATTGTATATGATATTCATTTCTTTTCTTCCACTGTGTTGTTATACTTATTGTGTTATAAGCTCCGGCGAACCAGATTCGACATTTGGATCTGCGGCATTTGAATACGAGTGTTGTATTCGGTGCCGATTTTCGAAGGTCGAGTCAGGGCCGTCACACCAGATGAATTCAAACAACCACTTATCGATGGTTGCGAACTAGATGGATATGAAGTAGGACCTGGTTGATCGATACGAAACATACGCTCTGTTGATGGATACGAATGAGATCGATACGACCCGAGGTTCCTTGATGGATACGAAGATGCTGCCGCTCTGATGGATACAAAGGTGATGGATTCGAGTCAGAGCTCGGTGATGGATACAAAAATGGAGTTATCACCTTCAATTTGCATCGATCATAACTTGAGCATACGAGCTTGGATTGACTTGAAATTTGGAATGTGGGTTTCCATGGCTTGGTTTGTCATGTTTGTCAGTTGTGCCTGATTCGGACTCGGACAATATTCATCGATATCCATAGCGAAACTGTGCATACTTGATATCCAGGACGATTAATCTTGAGCTTGTAATCAGTTCTTTGATATCTCGGCCTTACCAAAAGGCAGGATAATAGTGGTTATGGCGGAGCAGTGGAGGTGGTGATGTCGAGGAGCTTGTATGTTTGGTGGATGTATATGATGAAGTGGGAGGATGGAAAATTTTAATTGTGACTGGGTATATAGATACGGTGTGCAGAAATGATGTGCACAGAGAGGACTGTGATGTTAAAATCTGATGTGTAGAATGGTTTGAGATGGTTGAGGGGGTGGTCAGGAATGAAGTGATGAGGATGATAGGGGTATGTGATGAGTTAGTGAACTGTCGTAGCAGCTTTGATGGTCAGTGGTTAATGACAGTTCACAGAGAACCGCAGTTTGAAGATGCACAGGGGTGCACAGTTACAGTAAACAATGGTGCACAGAAGTGTAAATGTAAAGCAGTGAACCTTTTTTTTGGTGAAACAATGAAGACAGTGTAAATGCAAATGCAAGGAATAAAATAGTTTTGTTTTGAAATTGTGTATGATTTTTTAATAGGAAATGCAATGCAAATGGAAAACTAGAAAAACAACAACCACACAAACAAAAATCAAAAAACTAACACAACACAATTTTTTTTAAAGAAATTAACACACAAAACACACAGAAAAGAAAATCAAACAAAAAATAATTCGAAGAATAGAAAATAAAAATCAAAGCAATTCCCCGGCAACGGCGCCAAAAACTCGTTAATCGACGGAAATTCTATGGAATTAGAAAACCATCGAAAAATTTCAAATTAAATTTATCACAAGCGCACAGTGTACGAATGTAGCACGTATGCGAGTACGGGTCGATCCGCAGGGAATTGTAGATTTTAAAATTCGATTCAATCAAATTAGCCCAAAGTTTGAGAATATTTAAGCTAGAAAATAAGAAAATTAACTAACTAACTAAAAGAAAAGAGATGCAAATATAAGAGTTAAATGACAATTTAGAGAATAAATCCACTCTGTAGACCATGTAGTTCAACATATACGAAGTCATGATCTCTCTTTTATGGTCATTAGTGCTTTAATTAATGTGCTTATCATAAGTATGGCATATTTGTGCTATTGATTAGCCAACATAAGCCATCAAACTATAATACATCTCTTAAAGCATTTGCTAACTTTCATGAAACTTGACAAAGTAAATGAAAATGAAATTTATTTTAAGTATGGCCTATTAGCTATTGATTAGAAATATAGACCATCAGATTTGAATTTCAAATCACTTTCTTATGCCATAATCATATTTTGGTGAAGAGGCATTTGTGTTAGTGATTATTTAAGCATAGCCTATTTGGTATTAACAATATAGGCTATCAAATTCAAAGCAAGAACAACAAATAAAATACTTCATGGATCATCATTAAGCACAAAAAGAAAGCATTAATTAACAAATAGTTGAAGCTACGTAATTAGAGGGCTTCGTTACCCCTAAATTGAAGGGGTTTAGCCTTTCATATTTGTCATTTGATTAACAAAAGTCGCTAGCGACATGAAAGCTGAAAAGAAAAGAACATGAAAGTTAATGGAAAAGAGAACTACTATTCTACTTGCATAAAATAAAAGAGATCTACACTACAACATGAAAGAAATAAATAAGAAATTAAAAGGAAACACTAATTAGCATTGCATAAAAAAAGAAAAAATACATGAAGTAAAAATGACTAAGTAGTCATGAAAAGAGAAAGAGAGCTTTCTTTTTTATTTTGAGCCTAAACTAAACTAAGAGAGACTAATGAAGAGAGGAGGGTTACATGAAACATAAGGGGTATAAATACATGTGTTAAACCCTAATTCATATTTTTGGGAAATTCCCAAAATACCCTTGAGAAACTGTGGAGGCCAAGTAATCATTAGCTTCTACTAATCGTCATTTAAGTGTACATGAAGCCATTAATTCCATAAGCATGTGCATTAGCCTCTAATTTGTACATTAAGATGGTGGGTAGGTGGGGTCCTCCATGTTCTTCACTTTGAATTATTTCCATCTTAATTCTTTTGTATTCTTTTTTTGCATGCATATCTTCTTCATGAAACAACTTGTAATTGAAATCAAATTCCTACAAAATAGTAAAGAAATTTCCAATTAAATTTTCTCAATTTAATATGTGCACAAAAATGACTATTTTGCCCTTGGATGAAGATGAATATGTGACAATTTCAAATAATTTGAATTTTGGTTTTATACAAGTTAAAATACCCAATATGATCATTTATTCAATTTAAATAGATTAGATATGGTCGTAAAAATATGCACATTTACGTGCACATCACGTATGAATCAATTCCATCCTTTAGATTTTAATTTATTAAATTTGGGTCATTTGGTCTTGGTTAAATGCACAGCCACCGGTCGATAATCGGTCGACCGCTTATGTATAGGCAGTTGATAGCTTAGGTCAATCAAGCGCAACAAGCATGTCAACTGGTCACTGTTTATATAATTAAATTATTTATATTGGTTTATTTCCTTCTGTGATCGATCTAACTTCATTTGATTTGATTTAATGATGATATTCTTTGATTACTTCGTTTTAATCTCTAATTTGATAAGATTTAATGTAGCCAATTGCTCAAATGGTAAGATTTACATCTAGTGTTTAAATTAACGTTTACTGATTCTTATTTCCTTCCGCGCTCAATTTATTTACTTACACGCTTTCTTAATTAGATTTAAATTGATTGAGCATACTTAATAAAATTTTATATTTAACGTCTATTTTAACGCAAAGTTATTAACATATATCTCCTTAATTGCTTCTGAATTATGTCCGATCCGAAAACTATAAACATTAATAACTTTTTTTTGAACTTCGATCGTAAAACTTTATATATGAAAATCGTTCAGAAAATTGCCACAAATACAATGGTGCAAGTTTCATAACCAAATTCTAATGTTTTCAAAAATTCTATTTTTGAGCTTTAATAAATATTTTTCATTTCTCTTTAATTAATTATCATTAAATTTACGGGATGTTACACACGCTATCTATTTGCGGTAGTGAGTGCAGATCTAAGAGGTTTAGGAGATCATCTAGATCATTGTGTGAATATTCAACATCGTCTCTAGGTAATAACTCATTTACATCATACAATGATTATTACATGTGATGTTTATGTTATCATCTTACATATATAGATATGTATGTGCATATATATATATGTTGATGTTGATGATATTTATATATATTATAATTATTATTTAATTTTACATTGTCTTAATGTTGTAATATGTCCTTGGTAAAGAAATATTGTAATATGTCCTTAGTAAAGAAATACTCCACAATAAAAAAATGTAAAATGTTAAAGTAAATAATTAAACATGGTTTATTATTCCAAACATTATGTATAATCCAAACATATTTAAATAAATATATTTGAATTTTAGTTGTTATAAATTTATATCAAAATAAAAATTTGCTTATGACCAAAAAAGAAATTGTTTTTGTTTTACGATAATAAATACAAACATATACATATATGTATTTGATAATTAAATTTATTTAAATAAAATTGTCTTTCCACTAACATTATAAAAAAACTGAAAAATGATTTTATTTCAATGTTGAAATATATATATATGTATATATATATCAAAAATAAATACACACACATGTATATATTAAAGTAAAATTTTATATTCGGCTATTATGTTTTTAAGAATTTAGTTGTATCACTGAATGAAATACATACATATATTCAATATGTATGTTTGTATGTTTATGTGTGTGTATACACACACACAGACATACATACATAATTTTAGAGTATTACTGAATAAAATTATGTAATTTATAAATTTGAATTTGGATCCTACGTGTTGTTTTGAATTTGAGTTTTGTTTACTATGTTAAATTAGATATTTTGAACTTCAAATTTAAGACTAATGATTTGGTCAAAATTTTATGTAATATTTTCAAAATTACATTCATATATATTTTCTACGTAAATATCTGAAAATTTTATTTTTATTATAAAACTATTTAATAAAGGCAATACATGTACATATATATATATGTATATATATATATACATATATATATGTGTGTGTGTGTGTGTAAGAGCTAAGTATCGATAGAAATCTATTTAGAAATCGATTTGCTTGCCCATTGTATTCAACTTCCAATAATACATATGGCTACAAGAGTCAGGATAGGCTATAAATTAGCCAACTGATTTGCTAAAACAAAGGTAACTAAATAAATACTTCCCAAATAAAGATATCATCAAATCAACCGATTTGCTAAAACAAAGATAACTAAATAAATATTTCCCAAATAAAGATATCGTCAAATCAGAGAATAAATGCAGGAAATATCAGGAAATATTCTAACGCCTAGAATATATGTAAAATATATTCTATCGTACCCCCTCAATCGAAGCAGGAGGTTCTCGTATGCTTAGACTGTCCCTGAAACCATTAAATAATACGTGCGGTATCCCTTTTGTAAAAATATCAGCAATTGGGTAACGGGACGGTACATGAAGCGCGCACACTTCGCCATGAGCTACTTTCTCACGAACGAAATGAATATCCATCTCAATGTATTTAGTGCGTTGATGCTGAACAAGATTGCCGGATATGTATATAGCACTCACATTATCACAATAAATTAGAGTAGCCTTTTAATAGGACAATGCAACTCTAGAGGCAAATTTTTGATCCAGCACGAATCAGAAACAACATAAGCAACACCTCTATACTCCGCCTTAGCACTACTACGGGAAAGAGTGGGTTGTCGTTTTGAAGACCAAGAAATCAAATTATCTCCAAGGAATACACAATAACCAGAGGTAGAACGACAGGTGTTAGGACAACCACCCCAATCTGCATCTGTATATGAGATAATACGATTAATATTGGATTTGTACAAGTGGAGACCAAAAGAAAGGGTGCCCTGAAGATAGCGTATGATACGCTTAAGAGCTTTCATATTCTCATTAGTCGGGGCATGCATATGAAGGCAGATCTTCTGCATGGCATAGGAAATGTCTGGCCGAGTGAATTTAAGATCCTGAAGAGCACTTGCAAGACTACGATACTTCGACGGATCATCATAACGAGTGTCTGTAGTGGCACTTAGTCTGGACTTAGTGTCAACCGAAATGGGACATGAACTACAATTAGACATTCCGGCATGTTCAATAATTTTTGCAGCATACTGTGTCTGAGATAAGAAAAGACCATGGGCATGACAAGTGACAGCAATATCCAAAAAGAAACTCAAAGGACCTAGATACTTCATAGCAAATTCAGAAGCTAAGAGAGTCATAATATACTTACGAAGACGATCAAAAGAAGCTATAAGTATAATGTCATCCACATGTAACAGAATATAAGCAATATCAGAACCATTCTTGTAGATGAATAAATAGTGATCTGACGTACTATGGTAGAACCCAATGGTAGCAACAAAATCAGCAAACCTTTGCTACCAAGCTCGAGGAGCCTGTTTTAATCCGCACAAAGATTTCTTTAAAAGGAAAACATGATTCGGATAATTTTTGTTATGAAAACCCATGGGTTGATGCATATAAACTGCTTCATTGAGATGACCATGCAAGAAAGAATTCTTGTCATCCATTTGATGAATGGACCAAGATTTGGAAAGAGCAATGCTGAGAACCACTCTAATGATGACCGGTTTAACCATAGGGCTAAACGTTCCATCACAATAAACGCCTTGTTGCAGCTTATTTCCATCACCTACAAGACGAGCTTTATAATGCTCAAAAGAGCCGTCGGATTTATTTTTATGATGAAAAATCCACATAGACCGAATAACATTAACATTAGGCGGCCTAGGCACTAATTCCCAAGTCTCATTGTTAATGAAAGTATTAAATTAATCCAACATTGCACTTTTTCAATTATGGTCACTAAGCGCACTAACAGGATTTTTCGGAATAGGAGGCATATCTGTAGTGGTGATAGTGTGGTAACTAGAAGAGTATTTAGGGTTGGGTTTAAAAATGCCATTTGATGCACGAGTGGTCATGCAGGTTGAAATGGGGTTGGGAGGCATAGGGGTGGTGTGCGGAATGGTCAAAGTTGGGGAGCTCATAGACGGAGTGGGACTGTGGGGAAGAGAGGATGGGTCAGAGGAGGAAATAGAGGACGGAGTGTGGGCAACAGTGGGAGGTGTGGAATCTGGGCCTGTGTAAGACTGTGGCCCAGATTGAGGAAGATAGGACGAGTCGTTGGGCTGCGTTGTTGGGTCAAGCTGCATATTTTGTGGTGTAGTATTTTGAGATAAATGATGTATTAATTGATGATTAATATTGCCACTCAAAAAATCATAATTTGAAGGTTTTGTTTTTTGGAGTTTGGAGAACGAAAATTCTGTTTCAACAAAACGAACATGAAGTCAAATTATGATTTTACCACTAGACATGTTATAGCATTTGGAGCCACGATGATTAGGAGCTGGAACCAAATAAGCACAAGGAGTCGACCTTTCTTGTAATTTATGAATAGTACAAGAGGGGAATAATGGGAAACATAAGCAACCGAAAACACGCAAACCCGAATAATCTGGATCACTTTGATTGTGGATTTGAGCGGGAGATTGGTAATTCAATACCTTGGAAGGAAGGATATTGAGAAGATATGTAGCCATGGACAGAGCATGATTGTGATAACCCAGATTTTTAATATCTATTAATTGGATAATTAGCCGATTTTAAATCATTGAGATACTGATTCCATTTGGTTAAATAAATAAAATTTGATAAATAAAAATATCTGAATATATATATAAGTGAATTTGAAACTATAATAATTTTTTAAATTAACATGATGAATCTTACAGTAATTTAATATAAATAAATAGTGATATGCAAACTATATAAATATTGAAAAAAATTAAAGTAAGCTCATATAAAAGTGTATAAGTATATATATGTTTTGTGAATTGATAATATTTATTTAAATTCAATACATTAAATTTTTAAAGGAGATTTAAAGATAGAATTCTATATTTATAAATACTTGAGATAAATACTTATTAGATTCGAATATGGTGGCTCAAGTTTAAAATAAGATTAATAAAGGATCATTTTTTTTCTAAATATATGTATGTTGTATATATATAAGGTGTAAAAAAAGAGAAGGTTTAAAATACAATTTTTGAATTATTTAGGGTAAAAGACTTTAACATAAGAGATATTAGATATGAATTTAAACACTTGTAAACATCTCATTATTGCATACAAACACTTGTAATAAAATGAAATGATTATATGTATTGACAAATGTAAGCTTAGTTTTACAAATGACATTCTCCTTTAATTTAAAATTAAGTAAAAATGTAAAAAAAGGAAGCCAGACTATTTTCTTCAAGCCTGAAACCATAGAAAGGAAAAAAAAGGGTTCAACCTGAAGTAAAATTGAAGCAGATCTAAGGCATGTTTAAAATCAAAAGATTTCCAGTTTTAAATCAAGTGGCTATTCCAAAAGTGCAAATCAGATTCATTTCAACTCAGCAATACAAAGGTTCAGATTTAGTTTAAATGTAAAACAGAGAGTCAACTAGAAATCAAAGCAACTCAACAACTCAAAATCAAATCCAGGTTTCAGAAAACAAAAGCATGATATTCAGATCAGAATCTAACACAAGTTTTAGGAACAAAGGCATTTCTAGATCATCATCAAAGTTAGAGATCAGGGAGCCTGTTCTCTGTTTTGCAAGACAGGTGAGTAAACTGTTTTTAAAAAAAACTTAAGTTTGTGATTATCATAATGCATGTCATAGATTATGGATGAAGTGATGTGGAAACAACTTTGCATGGATGAATCAAGATATTTATATGTATATCAAATTGAGATAAGATGGGCATGACAGAATATATTCTGTTCTGTTGATTTTTAACAAATAAAATCCCGATTCAAAGAAATCCAACCCTCCTTCTTTTATACGTTTCAGGCTATAGTTCCTAAATAAAGTGTATTAGTATGAATGACTCGTTTTAGATTTTTGGGCCGTTCGAGGATTGAGGCTGTTGGAATCGAATGAGTGGGGCATTGTCGATCTACAGGTGTTGTTGCGGAGGTGAGATGGTCATGGGTGAGGCTGTACAGGTGCACAGCGTATACGTGGAAGTTCTTGGCCGGTGGAACGAGCGAGGCGAAGGGTTTTGAGTTGCGTCACGTTCGAAGTAGGAATTGTTCGCGTGAGTTTCAAGGTTGATCGAAGATTTCTCTCCAGTTCGTGATGATCTTCGTCAACGCTGTTTTGGGTGACTGCCTGGTAGGTTCGTCCCGATGTGTTTTGTTTTGGGCTTCGGTCCAGTGTTTTCATGGGCTGTGCAAATCTTGAAATTTGGGGATGGTATGAGTCTAGGCCAAGGGATTTTGCATGCTGACTAATTTAAGACGTTTGAAAATTAAAGGGATTTGGATTGTAAATAAAATAAAATCCAAAGTAAATTTACTTTCCAAAGTTTTTAACAAAAAGGTTCAGTTTTTTTGTGTTTTAAATATTTTAATTCTCAGAATTTTTAAGTTTAAATTTAATTATCTTCGAACCATTTTGAGTGATAATTGATTTATTTATGTTTGATAATTAAAGTTGAGAAATTTATTTTAAAATTAATCCTTATTTGTTTTAATTTAATTAAGAAATGTAATTAAGACTAATTGATTGATTAAGATAGGATAATTAGTAAGTATAACTGATTTATTATTAAGCAATTAAGGATTAATTAAGAATTTTAATTTAAGGATTTGTTGACTAATTAAGAATGGTTAATTATTTAATGGCGAATGACCTGTAATTAACCAATGTTAATTAAGTTGAGCTGAATAACTAATTCATAATAAAGTAATTAAGGAAGAATTACTCGGTGTAATTAGTTAAATTATTAATTAAAGTTAGTAATTATAGGGTAGTTAATGCTGAATGCGATTAATTTAAAGTGTAATTTATGAAAGTAATTGGAAAACCATTAATTAATTACTAAGAGTAATTAAAGAGAATGGTTAAGAAATAATTAACTGATGTAATTAATTTAGGGCTAGTTATTTATGTAATTTGAGAATGATTAATAAAGGATGATAAATGGTGAAAAATAATTTAATGTGGTTAATTAATTGGTTTTAGATTAATTAATGTTAAGTAAATAGGATTAAAGGTAATTTAAGTAATCAAGTTGGTAATTAAATTAAGATTGAACATCTAATTTAACTTGCTTATGAATGATTGAATTAAGATCTGGTCCGATAACTTATGTACTATTATATGAGATGTGAGATTGTACTATGATATTTGGATATCTATCGATAGTGAATTGCTGTGTAAAGTGTGATATCTTGTGTTTAATTTGAAATTGTAAGCAGTGTAGATTTGAAGTGACTTAGAATTCGAAGAAACCGAGGTCAGATAGCTGGAAATATCCGAACCCACTTCGATTAGTAATCTAAGTTCTATATAATTGGATGTTTGGAATTAAACAGGCTGGAATGGAATAAAATTAAGTAACATTGACGTTTAACTCATGAATTGTTGTGTGATAAATGATTGACTATTTTAAGTAAGGACTCATTAAGGTACGAGTTACCCCGGTAATCCACTTAAGTTTTATAGTTTTGTATTTCAAATTGTATGGGTTTAGTCATGCTGGTTTCTAGCCTGACCTGGGTGTTGCTTTGATGTAATGCTCGGGTCAGACCTAGTATTACAATTTTCAGGTAAGGATGTTCTGGTGCTTAGGAGGCGAGCTGGATGGCAGGAACGTATGGAGAGTTTCCGCTGTGATATATTATAGTATTTGAGACATGATTGTATCTGTTCAGTGTTTGTGTTTATATGTAACTCTGGTATAAATAAATGTAAATTGAAAGATACAGTTTTCTTTTGTGTAACTGTTATTATTTGATGTTATATTTTGATCCGCGGTGTATGTGTGATTCTGTGTCTTGTTTCTTTTTCTTCTTCTATCTCTTTCCTTTTTTCCTAACTATCTGGATTTTTCGGGATCGAAAATTCCGGGTCGTTACATTTGGTATCAGAGCGAGGTTAAGCGAGAACCTTGGTTTTGGTGAGATTACTCATTAAGGATAGGGTTAACGGTACCCTAGGATGGGTTGAGTGTGTGTGTGTATATATATATATATATATATATATATGAGGGCGTACTTGTTATTTTCTTATATAAGGATTTTAAATGATTTTATATAAGAATATATTTTGATATATAAAGCAATATATCTTTGTGATAAATATTAAGGTAATTTGTTGTTAAATTATTGGAATTAAATTAAGTGGTACAACCAAACTGAAATTTGAATAAATATAAGTTTGAAATGGATTCAAACTAAAACTAAAATCTTGAATTCAAAGAAGAATATTTAGAATAAGATAATAGGAATTGGTTTCCATTTGTAATAACCTTGGTTATTTTCCTAAAATGATGAAATGTTTGTTAAGGATTTAGCAAAAATAAAATGTTTAAGGAAGTAAACATTTAAGTGAGTATGACTTATGGATTGAAATTGAAAAATGGTTTTAATGGTGAAGTATTAAACCTAAGTCCAGAAAATTTGGGAATTTGTTCCAATTGTTTGAAAGAAATAATAAATAATATTATTGAATGAAGGAGATTGATTCAAACAAGAGTTGTTTGAAAATTTATAGGAATTTGTTTTGAATTTAAAACCAAAGGTGGTTTAAAATTTAAAGTAACTTAGTGTGTAAAGGAAATAAATATGTATATTTGAAATAAACTTTAAGGTTGAGTTTTGAATTTTCCTTGGAATTTGATCTGAAAACCCCAAAGTGATTAGTTTTTGAACTTATAAATGGGATTGGATATTAATATGAAGTTTAAAATTTGAAATAAGAATTCAAATTGGGTAAAGTTGACAGGATTAAATTGAAGTGAATTTAACTTAGGAAAAGTTAAATAAGTTTAAGACAAACAACTTGAATTGAAAATTTCAAGAAATTTAACGTGGGAAGTTAAAGGGTTGATTTAAATGGTAGTTATGAGTGATCTCAAAATGGGTTTGAGATCTGGAAATTGAAAATGGATGCTGTGAATTGGTGCTTGGATAAATTTGGATGTTTATTTATCCTTATATCATTCTATTATTATAAATAATCTATGAAACTGAGAATTGATTTTAAAGTTCAAATTTAGTAATGAATTGGATTCTGAAGATAAATTTGTTTTGAACTCTTATTTGAATTTTGAAATAAGTTAAGTAAAGGAAATTTAAAATGGAATTTTGAAATGTGGACTCAGAATTAAACTGTTTAAAGATTTTGATTGCTGATTTAAAAATAAAGGACTAATTTGATTTAAGGGATTAAATCAACATTTAAAATTTAACTTGAATTTATATAATTTTGGATGGTTTAAATTTGAATTGAATTAGTTCAAATTGAATTTGATTTGAATTAATTGGAATTGCGATTGAAGATGGATAAGTTTAAAAATTCAAATGAAAATTTTGAGTTGGATTAATTTGAAATGAAATTGAAGTCGAATGAGTTCAAATTCAAATTGGAATCAGGATTAATTCAAACTGAAATTGATATGAATTGAAATGGTTCAATTTGAATTTTATTTGAACTAGTTGAAATTGTGATTAAGGTTGAATAGGTTTAAAATTCAAATGGAATTTGATTTGAATTTGTAAAAAAATTGAGGATTAATTCCACTTGAATTGGGAATAAATCAATTTCAATGGAAATTGAAGTTATTTAAATTGGAATTGAGTCAATTTAAATGGAAATAAAAATTTAAATTGAATTGATTGGAAATGGAGGTTGCGAATTGAACAGTTTGACTCTGAACTATTTTCAAAATAAATTGTTTTAATATAAATCTACTTTTCCAAGCTATTTATTATATATACAACCTTTCTTATTAAACCCAAAGCTATCTTTTACTTATTTTATGACTACTTTTGGAATTATTTAACTATTTTGCAACTATTTTATAAACTAATTACTATTTTTCTGCTATTTTACAAATTAATTATTATTTTACAACTATTTTGCAATTATTTAAGTTTTTTATAATTATTTGACTATTTTACAGCTATTTTACAAACTAATAATTATTTTTCAACTACTTGCCTATTTTTTTTAATTTTTCAGGCTATTTTCTAAATTTAAGCTGGACAGAGTTCAAACTGTTTGTGATTAAACATCCATTTGAGATAAGCATTGAGGTGATAATCCAAATGAGGATTTAAGTAATTGTGAATAAGCGGATAGAAATTAAAGTGACCGTGAATAGAAAAGGAGATTTATTTGGCCAACAATCAATGAAGGTAAATACGTAAGATGTACGTATATTATTCTATTCGCATAGTGATTTGATCGAGATTCGGGCACAGAATTTCGAGATAGTTATATCGATCTGAACTGGGATTTTTCACTCGATTTTCGACGACGAACCTGGATGCGGGATGTTGATTGGTTTTGGATATTCTCTATCATAGTTATGTCTATGCAAGGAGAATGACAGTTTCTGATCAATAAACCAGATCTGAGTCCGTACTAGGGAGTCGGGTGGACGATACTAGTTCAGAAGTGAAATTGTGTGATCAAGTGAGCGATCAGATTGGTATAGCGTACGGATGATATATGTACATCGTACGGGTTTGAATGAAACAAATACTGGGAATTTGTGGATAAGAAATGTGAAATGGTTTTTGAAATGAAAGTTATATTTTGTGAAATATATCATGAAGTAAAGTGGAAATTGGATATTTCTATGTTAATTTTTTTTTTTACTTTTTTGGAAGTAAGTAAACTAGTAAGTGACTTTGTAGAGTAATCAAATTTGAATATTTGATTTGGAATAAACAAATTTATATATCTTTGATTTATAAGATAAATCTCCCCTGTTGAATCTAAAGCCAGAAGAAAGGGTTTTGAAAGATATTTGAAGTATAAAAAAGGTTTTATACAAGTTTGAAATGATCCTAAGATTTTTCAAGGTTATATATATATATATATATATATATATATATATATAAAGGATCTTGTGAGAATGATTTTGAAAAAGGTTGTTGAAACCTTTGGATTTGGAAAGGTTTTTGATTTTTGGGTAAAATCAACATTGGATTTTGAAAAGCCTAACTTGAGAATTATCGATTCTGGGATAATCGATTTTGAGAAAGGAGATTTATATGAGATTCATACTAGATGTATGATTTGGAAGATACTATATGTGTATAGTATAAAATGTTTTGAAATGGCTTTGGAGAAAATGACGCTCCCTTGAAATGAACTTCTCAGGAGTGGCACAGGGTAGTACTGCCTTGAACCCTAAGGGGGGTTCTAAAGTTGATCATGTGAGGAGTCAGGACAAAACTAGTTCCTGGGGATCTTGTGTAGCGTGTAGCAAAAGTCGAAGGCGCTGATGCCTACAAAGGCATTTGAGTTATGCCGTGACGACAGTTTAACTCCATGTCACTGCGATCTACTGCAGACCATAGCGAAAGTTGTGTGTGTTGTTGAGAGCCAACAGTCTACGTTTGATTTTATATCCGTAGACCTGGTAACATAGCGAAAGTCGTGCGTGCCGCTGAGAGCCAATAGTCTGTGATTTTACATCGGTAGACTGCGACCTACGTGGGAGTGGTGAAGTTTCATTTTTGGCAGCGAAAATCGAGGGCGCTGATGCCTACAATTACCTGGACTTTTCCTGTGACGGCAACGTAACCCTGGAATGTAACTGCGATTTGTTGTGGGTTCCATGGCGTACTCGAGGAGCGCAGAATGCCTACAGTTACATGGACTTTTGCTGTGATGGCAACGTAACCCAGGATGTAACAGCGACCATGGATGGGGGTGATGATTTCCAGTGCATTCTCACCAAAGATATTTCCTCTATTTTCAAAAAAAATGCTTTCTATATATTTTCAGTAAAATTATTTTCCAAGTATTTTCACTGGGTGTTGAAAACGGGTCAGCTAAGTACTTATAGATTTTCAATCTTACGCCTGACCAACGTATGACCGAATTTCTATGAGAACGAAGATGGACTTGTGGAAACATCGAGTTATAAAAAAAAGTATTTTTATAAAAGCTATTTTATAATATTATGTAGATTTTAAAAGTGTTTTAAAATGATCAAAGGAAGTTTTATCTAATTTAAAGCATTTTAATAAATTCTGGCTTCGTTCCTTTTCGAGGACGAAAAGATTCTAAGGAGGGAGGAATGTGATAACCCAGATTTTTATTATCTATTACTTGGATAATTAACTGATTTTAAATAATTGAGATACTGATTCCATTTGGTTAAATAAATAAAATTTGATAAATAAAAATATCTGAACATATATATATATATATATATATATATATATAAGTGAATTTAAAATTATAATAATTTTTTAAATTAACATGATGAACCTTACAGTAATTTAATATAAATAAATAGTGATGTGCAAACTATATAAATATTGAAAAAATTTAAAGTGAGCTCATATAAAAGTGTATAAGTATATATATGTTTTGTGAATTGAGAATATTTATTTAAATTCAATACACTAAATTTTTAAAGGAGAATAAAAGATAGAATTCTATATTTATAAATACTTGAGATAAATACTTAATAGATTTGAATATGGTGGCTCAAGTTTAAAATAAGATTAATAAAGGAACATTTTTTTTCTAAATATATGTATGTTGTGTATATATATAAGGTGTAAAAAAAGAGAAGGTTTAAAATACAAATTTTGAATTAATTAAGATAAAAGACTTTAACATAAGAGATATTAGATATGAATTTAAACACTTGTAAACATCTCATTATTTCATACTAACACTTGTAAAAAAAATGAAATGATTATATGTATTGACAAATGCAAGCTTAGTTTTACAAATGGCATTCTCCTTTAATTTAAAATTAAATAAAAATGTAAAAAAAGGAAGCCAGACTATTTTCTTCAAACCCTGAAACTATAGAAAGAGAAAAAAACAAAGGTTTCAACCTGAAGTAAAATTAAAGCAAATCTAAGGCAAGTTTAAAATCAAACATTTCCAGTTTTAAATCAAATGGCTATTCCAAAAGCACAAGAATCAGATTCATTTCCACTCAGCAATACAAAGGTTCAAGTTCAGTTTAAATGTAAAACAGAGAGTCAACTAGAAATCAAAGAAACTCAAAAACTCAAAATCAAATCCAGGATTTAGAAAACAAAAGAAAGATTTTCAGATCAGAATCCAACACAAGTTTCAGAAACAAAGGCATTTCTAGATCATCATGAAAGTTAGAGATCAGGGAGCCTGTTCTCTGCTTTTGCAAGACATGTGAGTAAACTATTTTTTTTTTAAGAAAAAAAAACTTAAGTTTGTGATTATCATAATGCATGTCACAGATTATGGATGAAGTGATGTGGAAACAACTTTGCATGGATGAATCAATATATTTATATGCATATCAAATTGAGATAACCTGGGCATGACAGAATATATTCAGTTCTGTTGATTTTTAACAAATAAAATCCTGATTCGAAGAAATCCAACCCTCCTTCTTTTATATATTTCAGGCTATAATTCCTAAATAAAGGGTCTTAGTATGAATGAAAACAATGCTTGCACGCATTTAAATATACATTTGTTTAAAATTTGCAGGTCTGAGCATTTATGCAACTCCGTTTTGTGTGTATTCCCAGACAAAGCATAATTTTAAATCAAAATCTCTTTCCTTATATTTTTTTTGAAATATGACGTATAAAGGAATTATGTTTGTATTTTCTAGATTTTAATTTTCAAATATTTTAAGTAAAATTAGAAGATAAATTTTTACAGGAAGAAGAAGAAGAAGAAGAAATTCCAAAGCATGTCAAAAAAATTCGAATGATATAGTTTCAGTTTTCACCTATATACTCTAATTCCTTTACGAAAACAATGATTCTTTAAAATAAAATGTGGATTTTTAAGATGATATTTTGGGAGGAATTGAAGGATGAGCAGAATTGAGTCTTTGTTCGAATTCAGGCGATCAGAAAACTCGTAGAGATCCGGGTTCGAGCTGAAGGTGGATTGAGGGTCGAAGGTGGAAAGAAAAATGGTAGAGATGAATATTTTCGCCATAGTAGCGGCAAACCAAAGATGTAGGGTTTAGTGACACTGATAGTTTTCATTGGAGTTGGGTCATTAGCATGGCTTTGGACGATCAAGAGATGATCAGCCTTGGGGAGAAAGCAGCATATGTCAGCGACGAAGCTGAGGGTTTGGTGGCGAGGATGATGGTGGTCAGTGTTGTCGATGGCAAGGCGAGTTGGTCGATGGTTTTTGATCCAGTTTTGGGTTTGATGACTCGTTTTTGATTTTGGGCCGTTCGAGGATCGAGGTAGTTGGAATCGAGTGAGTGGAGCGTTGTCGATCTACTGGCGTTGTTGCGGCGGTGAGATGGTCATGGGTGCGGCTGTACACGTGCACAGGGTACACGTGGAAGTTCTTGGCTGGTGGAACGAGCGAGGCGAAGGGTTCTAAGTTGCGTCACGTTCTAAGCAGGAATTGTTCGCGTGAGTTTCAAGGTTGATCGGAGATTTCTCTCCAGTTCGTGATGATCATCGTCAATGCTGTTATGGGTGACTCCCTAGTAGTGAAAGAGTTTGGGAAGGAGTAGTTTTGGTGGGGACTTCGGGTTCGTCCTGATATGTTTTTTTAGGCTTCGGTCCAATGTTTTCATGGGCTGTGCAAATCTTGGAATTTGGGGACGGTATGAGTATAGGCCAAGGGATTTTGTGTTGACTAATTTAAGAAGTTTGAAAATAAAAGGGATTTGGATTTTAAATAAAACAAAATCCAAAGTAAATTTATTTTCCAAAGTTTTTAACAAAAAGGTTCAGTTTTTTGAGTTTTAAATATTTTAATTCTCTGAGTTTTTAAGTTTAATAAGTTTAAATTTAATTATCTTTAAACAATTTTGAGTGATAATTGATTTATTTATGTTTGATAATTAAAGTTGAAAATTTTATTTTGAAATTAATCCTTATTTGTTTTAATTTAATTAAGCAATGTAATTAAGACTAATTGATTGGTTAAGATAGGTCAATTAGTAAGTATAACCGATTTATTATTAAACAATTAAGGATTAATTATGAATTTTAATTTAAGGATTTGTTTGCTAATTAAGAATGGTTAATTAATTTAATGGCAAATGACTTGTAATTAACTAATGTTAATTAAGTTGAGCTGAATAACTAATTCATAGTAAAGTAGTTAAGGAAGAATTACTCGGTATAATTAGTTAAATTATTAATTAAAGTAAGTAATTAAAGGGTAGTTAATGCTGAATGCGATTAATTTAAAGTGTAATTTATGAAAGTAATTGGAAAATCATTAATTAATTACTAAGAGTAATTAAAGAGAATGGTTAAGAAATAAATAATTGATGTAATTAATTTAGGGCTAGTTATTCATGTAATTTGAGAATGATTAATCAGGGATGATAAATGGTGAAAAATAATTTAATGTGGTTAATTAATTGATTTTAGATTAATTAATGTTAACTGAATAGGATTAAAGGTAATTTAAGTAATCAAGTTGGTAATTAAATTAAGATTGAACATCTAATTTAACTTGCTTATGAATGATTTAATTAAGATCTGGTCTGATAACTTATGTACCGTGATATGAGATGTGAGATTGTACTATGATATTTGGATAACTATCAATAGTGAATTGCTATGTAAAGTGTGATACCTTGTGTTTAATTTGAAATTGTAAGCAGTGTAGATTTGGAGTGACTTAGAATTCGAAGGAACAGAGGTCGGATAGCTGGAACTATCTGAACCCACTTCGATTAGCAATCTAAGTTCTATATAATTGGATGTGTGGAGTTAAACAGACTGGAATAAATTAAGTAACTTTGACATTTAACCCATGAAATGTTGTGTGATAAATGATTGACTATTTTAAGTAAGAACTCATTAAGGTACGAGTTACCCTGGTAATCCAGTTATAGTTTTGTGTTTCAAATTGTATGGGTTTACTCACGCTGGTTTCCAGCCTGACCCGGGTGTTACTTTGATGTAATGCTCTAGTCGGACCGAGTATTACAGTCTTCAGGTAAGGATGTTCTGGTGCTTAGGAGGCAAGCTGGATGGCAGGAACGTATGGAGAGTTCCCGCTGTGATATATTATAGTATCTGAGACATGATTGTATCTGTTCAGTGCTTGTGTTTATGTGTAACTCTAGTATAAATAAATGTAAATTGAAAGATATTGTTTTCTTTTGTACAACTGTTATTATTTGATATTATATTTTGATCCGCTGCGTATGTGAGATTCTGTGTCTTGTTTCTTTTTCTTCTACTATCTCTTCCTTCTTTTCCTAACTATCTGGAGTTTTCGGGATCGAAAATTCTGGGTCGTTACAATGATGCCAAAAGGAGAGTGGCTTAGATGCATGAGCAAGAATAGTCCGGATGATATTATTTATGAATTTTATGTCTTTCGGCCTTTCTGTTTTAAGGAGATGTATGAGGCATGAAAGACAGAAAAGCATGCCATGTTGCTTAAAAAAAATTCCATAAAAGTGCCATTAATGTATTTCGTACCATTATCACACTGGAAAATCTTAATATTATGTTCAAATTGGGTTTTGACTAATGCATGAAACGCTAAGAAAAGTTGTTTGACCTGAGATTTTTTTGCAATAGGAAAGGTCCACAAAAAATTTCTATAGTCATCAAGAAAAAGAACATAATAATAATGGTCGAAAGTACTAACAATAGGAGAAGTCCAAAGATCACTATGAATAGTATTAAATAGAAGAAAAGTATATGACACTGAATCATAAAAGGGTAGCTTAGAATGTTTCCCAAGAGGACAAGAAGAACAAATTTTTTTTACAAGCCTTATTACAATCAACAAACTTTTTACTACAAAGAGACTTAAGAATATCATCGCCGGGATGATCTAAACGATTGTGCCAAATATTCGAAGGCAAAGTAGCAAAAGCAGATGATTGTTGGAAGAAATGGCTTGAGAGTCGGAGAAAAGTGGATATAAGCCCTCAGTGCTATCACATCTCATTAGTCTGTTCCCCGTCTGTAAGTCATTAACAAAGAAACTAAAAGGGTCAAAAGAGATAGAAACCATATTATCTATGGTAAATTTACGAACAGAGACTGGATTTTTAATGAGCCTGGGAGCATTTAACACATTATTTAGGGTAAATGGTGGATAAGGCGGAGGCAATATAGTGCGACTGTGACCAATAATTGGAACTAAATGACCACTACCAACAACAATGTTATGATGCTTATTGCTTGAATTGAAATAAGAAGAGAGAATATCTGCATCCGCTGTCACGTGAGATGTAGCACCAGTATCCATGTAGTAGTTCCCATCTGGTTAAGTGAACGAAAGAGCATGCATAGCGGCCTCAATGCCGGTGGGCATGTAGCTAGGAGCAGGAGGAGCAACATTATTGAAAGCTTGAGGTCTGGACCCATGTAAGCCTGACCCAGAAGAGGAGGGACGTTGGGCCATTGGATTGGGCCTTGGCTGCCAAGAGTATGCGAGAAATGGGCAAGGAAGAATAGTCCACCCCCCAACCAGGCTGCTGCCACTGTGGCGGTGGGGCATGCTGACGTGGCTACCACTGGTGCTGCTGATATGGCGGCAGATTAGGACTAGACCCATTAGTACTTTGGTGGACCTTTTTCTTCCCATTGTTTTTCAAATTGTACCTCCCTTTATTATTTGTTTTGTGCCTGTTGCTTGCAGATGAATCAGTGGCAACCATGGCAACACCATTGGATCGATTCCCAGAACCACCAGTTTCATGAGCTTGACGAGCCTTGATAGTACGCTCAACCATTTTCACCCTTGAACGACAAATCTAAAAGGATGGAAAAGGCTCTTGATTTTGTATACAGTCCACCGTGCCAATATACGCTTCTGGTAAGGACTCGATGAGACGTAAAACCAGACGACCATTTGTTACTGGAGCATCAACATTAGCCAACCTATCCGGCAGAGATTGTAGTTAATTACAACAATTGTCGATCGAGTTGAAAGCCTAAAATGCAACATTTGTATAGTCCTCCTCGAGATGGGTAGCCCAAGAGGCTTTGTTGTCCTGAAAAAGAGCTTCAAGACGGTTCCATGCCCCCTCTGCCGTGTCATTACGTTTGAGGATAGCGAGGAGAAGATCGGAAGAAACGGTGCTATAAATCCATTGCAAGATAACGACATCCGAATGCCTTCAAAGTCCTAGATCAATGGACTTAGCCTGGACATAGGTAGCCATAGCCTTCTCCTCCGTTCGTTGAACCAAGTGATCGTGAAGATCATAAACCCTAGCAAGATTGGTAAACAGAGTAGCGCATGAATGATACATGGCTTGCTCATTGTCTAATGTTATGGGAATAAGAGATTTAACATTAGTGATGGTGAGTGCGGTTGAAACTTGGACGAGTCTGCCATCGAAAAGAATTAAAGATAGAAGAAGAACGGAGAAGAAGATAGGTGTGGCTAGGGTAAGGAGAATAGCTCTGATACCATGATAGAAATCTATTTAGAAATCAATTTTCTTGCCCATTGTATTCATCTTCCAATAATATATACGGTTACAAGAGTCAAAGTAGGCTATAAATTAGCCAACTGATTTGCTAAAACAAAGGTAACTAAATAAATACTTCTCAAATAAAGATATCGTCAAATCAACTGATTTGCTAGAACAAAGGTAATTAAATAAATATTTCCTAAATAAAGATATCATCAAATCAGAAATTAAATGCAGGAAATATCAGAAAATATTCTAACGCCTAGATTATATGTAAAATATATTCTATCAAGTATATACATAGTAGATTTAAATCTCAATATCTGTTTACGTATAAATTTGATCATATACATTTTTATTACGTTGTACCTGCACGTTATATGCATATGTGTATATAATGGTATACTAATTAGCTATATAATTTAATTTATTAAATTCATTAATTAAATAAATCATAAATCAAATAAAATTGGACTTTATTTAAATAAAATTAATTAGATCTAGTACAGTACATTGAACTTCATAGGCCTACTATGTCCAAAATAGGATTTTTTTTTTAAATCTAACTGTTTCACCCATTGCAGACCAGCCAAGTTCCATCAATTACATATATTACGAATGCGACCATTCGCCATTCAACTTTTGTAAGTTATTGAATAAAGATCAAATATCCATATTTTTGTATTGTTTTAGAGTTTACAACTCATATAAGATAAATGTGTAGTCTCGAGAAAAGTTTACACTTAAACGATCAAGGTGCGAATATTTTAATGATTATATAATTTTGGCTCTTACGTGGGTGATCGATGATTTCTGATATGAATGGAAACCGCGATTTATTTTATCACAAATGCACGGTGTTAGTTGTGATACTTTTACGAATACTAGTCAAATCTACATAGAGATTATTAAACATTAATATTATTTAAATTCTAGATGTGTTAGCCAAAAAGGGGTAATAGAATGGAAATTAGATCTTTCGAAACTTATATCGACTTATTTTTTTAGTGAAAAGTGGATCTATATTATTTAATATGAAATAATTTGTTTTCTAAGTAATACAAACAAATAAAATACTAACACGAATCAAATATTAAATAAGCACTGACCAAAAATTTGACCAATGATTTTTGGGGTGAATAAAAATTTCAATTTATTATACCACAAGCATACGACATTATTTGTAATATTTATGCGAACATGGGTTGAACTCATAGGGAGTTTATTAATTATTAATGTTTATTTATATTCCAGGCAAGTTAGACATAATTGGGAGATTAAGATTTGATTAATTTAAAGGTTATTACTAAAATGGCAGAAAAATGAAATTGCGAGAAAGAATTAATTGATTCAAAAAAAATAAAATGCTGTAAGTAAATAATTAAAAAGTTCTATCGACCACTTGACAATCCAATATATCTCAGATGCAAGTACTACATATTAGAAAGAAATAAAACTAAAATAGAAATGCAATAGAAAATGATAATAAAGACTAAAAGTGAAATTACTAAACTAAGAAATGAAAATAGAAATAAATTAAAAGTGATCATTGTTGCTAAATAAAAGAGCTATAAAAGAGAAAGAAAAATTCGAAACCCCAATTTATTCTAAACGGAAGAAAAAATCCTAAAAGAAACTAAACTAAACTTTGCCAAGATGTCTTTAAATGTGACTAGGTGGAGGTATTTATAGAGCTCTTTGCATCCACATCTAAACACTTCCAGAATTATTAGACGTAGTGTTGCTCCGGACTCTTTTTGGATATGCTACATTCAGGTAAAGTTAAATATAGAAAAGGTCTAGAAAGGTATTTCTCCAGTATATTCTAGAAACTTTATGAATTTCTTTGTTTATTGTATTTTAGAAATTCCTTCGCTAATACATTCCAGAAGCTTTTTGATCTTCTAGAAGTGTAACACACCGTAATTTTGCATTAGTTATTTAATTAGCTAGTTAGTTAATTAGTTTGGCTCCAAAAATGAAATTTGTGCAAATGATGGAATTTGATCACGAAACTTGCACCATTATGTTCGTGGCGAAATTCTGAGCAAATTTTATGTTTGGTGTTTTACAATCGGAGTCAAAAAGAAGTTTCAGACGAAAAATAAATTCGAAATGGGAATAATTGGTTTAAGAAATTAACGCTTTTAATTAATTGAATAGGATCCATAGGTCGACCTGCTTAGTGTCGTGTTCGACTTCGGGCAGTCGACCCTATGATGGGGTGGTCAACCACTTTTAATTCGACGGTTAGGATTTCCTGGCCAAATGGCCCGGATCTATAATATTTTGTTTAATAGTTCTGGTTGAGTCTAGCGCCTATAAATACAGGCCTAACCCTTCCTTCCCTTCTCATATTTTTCTGAATAGTGCAATGAGGCTCTGCATTTCTTCTTTTCCACTTTCTTACTAAATTATAAAAACAAGATATTTATATTCATATAAATTGGAGAAGAATAGAAATCTAATAAAAAGGAGCAGTGAAGAGAATCAACTATACACGTATTTGAGGTATTTATATATTCGTATATATTTTCTCTCCCAATCTCAAGTATCTTCTCAGATCTGTAATCCTAATGTATGCATATACCATTTTTATACATATTTCTTGAATTAAAAAGGATTTAGAGATGAATTTAAGATTTTACTTCAGATTTGGAAATTTGAATCGCTTTTACAAGGTGAGCGAGAATTTTTTTTATTATTTTAAATCAATTCCATTAGCATATGCTAATTTTTATGCCTAAATCAATTTTATTTTGAGTCGTAGGCTCAAATTAGTGTAGAAAACTATTGTCTATATATTATCATCTTTGATTTGTCTTAGAAATATGTTTACACCTAGATCTAAAAATCTATCGTAATGATTTTAGAATTAGAATGTTGTATATTTTGATTCTAGATCTATACTTGGGTGTATAAAGGATTTTGGATTATTGCCTAATTTGTGTTATACTGTAGATTTTCCATAGTTTAATTTATCGAAAGATTATCCGTTTGATTTTTATAAATTTGTTTGCTTTTTCCACTTTTCATTCAAAAGAAGGATGCTTAATTAAACAGGTAATAAGAAATTATCCATTCCTTGTAATTGCTGGAACTGGACTAGCCCGCAGCGGAAATTATGAGTGAATTTCAAAAAATTTACCGTAGTGGATCATTTACTAGGCCTATGAAGTCTAACTGAATTAGAACATTTCTAAATTTCACATAAATAAAATCATACCGTGACGACCCGATTTTTCGACGCTTGAGAAACCAAACAATTAGGGTAAAAGAAGTAGTAGATAGAAGAAGAGAAAACAAAAAAAAACAATAGAATCTTACCATTGCAGCAGAATAAAATATAATAGATAATAACAGATCTTTACACAAAAGAAAACTATATCAGTTTTATTCATACATCATCAGAATACATATCAGAGTACAACAACATCAACAACTTACAACTGGACAGTCATATAAACTTGCCCATAAAACTGAATACACAGCGGAATAATAATCAAGTACGGAAGTATGTATCGCCATCCAGCTCGTCTCTTGAGCTCCACAGCATCATATCCTGTATTCTATAATACTCGATCTGACCCGAGCATTATAGCTAGATAACACCCGAGTCAATCTGGAAAACCAGGGTGAGATCACGCTTAAATTGATTTTTAAATTTCCAAAAATCCTTTGAAAATCAAAAGCATCTCGTAAGACCATGCCACCAATAGACATGTCAGGTTTTTACCTTACGATAGCTAAAACATTTATTATAAAATCCTCTGATATTATAATAGTGTCTATATACAAGTACTTATTTAAATAGCCGAAATTGTTACATTAATTAAATTCCAGCTACTAGCCACAGTCGTGGGTAATACAAACAAAACCGTAAAAGGCACGTAGGGAGAATGGATTTCCAACTAATGACTAGGCACTGGGGTACCGCCTATGACAGTATGTGGCCTAGATCACCGTACCGAGGATTACTCCCAATCCCCTGCAACACAAGACCGGGACTACCTCTTACTGGATAATCCCGAGTAAGATCACCCCGCGTCGGGATCAGCAACCGCCCACTAAGCCGAAATAAAAAGGGACATCTAGACAGGGATGACCTCACCCTAATGGATGCTACCCACTTAGCCTTGTTGCACAACCCCTGATTTTTAGTCATTCTCGATTGATGAGGCTCGAGGCTAAGTGTTACCTTTTCAGAACATATCACTTAGAATGCTCATCGCCCACCCGACGATGTTCTGAAAGCATTCATCCATACAAGTCTGTCCCGGGTTCGAACGTAACCGAATGCACTACTCCTACTACATCCATTTTGGAATCATCCTCAGGATTAGTAGCGACTAGTCCTTGCACTTCACCGCTCCATCTTCGAATCCAACTCTTGTTTTCCATACGAAAACGTTCAAACGGATCGAAGTGGTTTCAGGAAATAAATCCCGATCCCGGTCTCTTCGAAGCGATCAGCGTCTTGGCCAATATTCATAGTCGAGTATTTAGCTATCAATTATCATTCACAAACAACCATCCAATATAAACAATTTCACCAAATTATTTATTAATCTCAAATATCTTCACAAGATATATTTCCACTTTTCAACCCTTTTGAAAACAGTTTCAAACCATCTTCCTTTTACGAAATAAATTCCCCAAATATTTTCTATTTCCACTAAAAACACCAAGTACAAATACTTTAGATTTTTAAAATAATTTAAAAACACTTTATTACAAAATACACTTTAAACATTTAAATTTAAAAAAACTACTTTAATACTTCATTCAAAAATATATACTTTTAAATTTTTTTAAAATAAAACTATTTTATAAAATATAAAACTAAATTTTTATCTTTTTAAAACATAATACCAAGTCACCTTTAAACAAGTACTACGATAATAAAATTGAAAAAAAAACTTATTTAAAATTTAAACATTTAAAAATAATAAATTTTCTAAAACATACTTTTAAAACAACTTTTAACTTTTAACTTATACTTAAAAATTTGTCTTGAAAATGTACTTGGCTATTCAGGGAAATGCACTTCTTTTTCACATCCTTTAAAAATAAATCACTATCTATTTTTAAACAAATTTACCCATTCTTTTAAATAATTCCCACCGTGAATTTACTCTTTCAAATATCCCTTGATATCCGTTTCACTTTAGAAACCCAGTTTATAAATTCCACAATCTCAACCTCCTTTTAAAATCTCGGTTTCAAACACTTAATCAATTTACAAATTGATTTCCAAATTACTTCATTTTGGAATAAATTCTTTTACTTACTCGTTTATTTCAAAGCCCATTAACTTCAGATTTTATTCCTTAATTATGATTTATAATCTTTTAACTGAAAACACAAATTTCAGATTTTCCAAATTCCTTCTTTATCCTTCCAAATAAATTTAAACCTTGAATTTTAAAGTAAATTCTTTATTCCTTTAAATAATATCACTTGGATTTTATATTTCATTATTTTCCCTTTTTCTTCAAAATCTTCTTCCCATACTCGGAATTTATTTATTAGAATTTTAAAATCACCTTTTATTCTTTTCCAGTTCAATCTTAAATTTATTCAAATTCTCTATAATTATTTTATTTAAAAATTGACTCTTTTATTTTCTTTAAAAAATCCAATTCTATATATTTTGATAACTCAGTGTACTGAAATATATATTCAAACAAACCACGGCATTCAATATTCCAATTATCAATATAATTCACCACAGAATATCAAATATTCATAACATAAAATATTAAACAATCTAAATAATTTTAAGGAATCCAATTGGATCCCTCCAACCTGTTTCCCTACATCCACAGATAATAGCACAACATAAAATACCAATTCCACTTCAGGGTGGAATATCGCGGTATATGGGTTTTAAATATAATATCATCCGCTATTATGCGGCGCATACGGTCTCATCCGCTATATAATGCGGGAAATAAATCACTCCAATATATACCATACATAATATAGCACATCAAATCAATTCAATCATCCAACCAATTGTTTAAATTTAACCATTTAAATTTAAATAGAACCCAGATGAGTGAGATTAACTCACCTTTTCCCTTATATTGTGACGCAGCGGATTAATCAAAATAAACTTCAATCGGTGAAAGTAGCAATCGGTGGATTGATGAATACCAAAATGCCCAAATTCATTGATCCGAAGATAACGAATTCTAGCTATCTCAAACACGTTGATAGCGCACTATACCGTGTTCAAAGATCTACGATTCTTCGTACGTTGATCTAGCGCACTAGATACCGTGAATCGGCTTCTACGATCGTTGAATCGAGCGCACTCGATTAACCGAAAGAGGAGATAGGAGATCACACTCAACTACCAATTTAAGATGAAAGCACACAGCAATCAACAAGAAATTTTATTCAAAAAATCAACCCCTTGAAATGTACAACTCACTCCCTATTTATAGTGTTTCTCAACCTGAGCCTTAAGTCGTTGCCGACTCATCACCCTACGACTCACGACTCAAGCATTCAGCGACTCACGACTCATATTACAACACAACATACCAGCGAACAACACGTTACAGCAAGATATCAACGACACACGACTCAACGCAGGCCGACTTACTTATTACAACGACCTAAAATGGTACAACACAAGTCCATCACGACACACGGCTCAAGGAAGCACGCGACATATGACTCAACACATATTTACAGCACATATGCGACCTTACACGACTCAACTTAGGTCGTTGACGACCTAAGACATACGGTTTAAAGACAAACAAAATAGTGCACGACATAAAATGATACGACTCAATGATCTGAACAAGTTACATGTGACTCACGGTTTAACTCCTCAACGACTTAACTAGGTCGCGCCTTCCTACGACTCAAGTCTTTAGTAGCTGGAACATTCCCCTGCTTCAAGATAAGTCGTGGACGACTTATAGATGAGTCGTTGAGTCGTGTACGACTCATCCATCCCAAACGACTTAAGCCCCTGTTAAGTCGTAACTTCCTTTCATCTTCTTTGTTAGGTCGTAGCTCCTTCTCTTTAAGTCGTAACTCGTTATCCTTCCCCCGTTAAGTCGCGAACGACTTAAGATCTTATTATTAGGTCGTGAATACCCTTTGTAAAGTCGTGAGCGACTTATAACCTCCGAACGACTCAAGAACGAGGCCAACTGCAAACGACTTAAAGGCCTTGAACAATTTAAACATATCGATTCCGTAGTTCGTACTGCATCATCCTCCCCCGGTTGACAGAAATTCGTCCTCGAATTTTCACTTTCTCTTTCCACAATAATTTCATTTCCATGATATGGAATCAAATGTTTAATATTCAACACGTCAGAAGTGTATACGTCTTCCGGTAGCTTCAACTTATAAGCGTTTTCATTGATCCGTTTCACAACTTCTACAGGACCAATTTTTCTGGCTTTCAACTTGTTATAAGTGCCCACTGGAAAACGATCCTTTGTCAACACAGCATACACCAAATCACCTTCATTAAATTCAACATTTCGTCTCTTCAAATTTGCAATTCGCTTATACTTCTCATTCGACTTCTTCAATCGTTCCTGAACGATCTTATGACATTCGGTTAACCCATCAACAAAATCAGCTGCTCGTTTAACCGTCCCCTTTGGTTGTGGTACTACTGCCAAATCCAACGGTCCCCTGGGTAAATTTGAATATACAATCTGAAATGGACTGAATCCCGTACTACGATTCACTGCATGATTATGAGCAAACTCTGCCTGGCATAACTTCATGTCCCAACTCTTCAGATTGTCCTTCACAAGACATCGCAATAAATTTCCCAACGATCTGTTAACAACTTCTGTCTGTCCATCTGTTTGTGGATGATAAGCGCCACTAAATTTCAACTTCATTCCCACCATCTTCCACAAACTAAGCCAAAAATGACTCAAAAATCTGGTATCCCTGTCCGAAACGATAGACTCTGGCAACCCATGTAAACGATAGATTTCTTTAAAGAACAACTTATCAACACGAACTGCATCCGCTGTCTTTTTGCAAGCAATAAAATGTGACATTTTCGAAAATCTATCCACCACAACAAATATAGAATCATTTCCCATTTGAGTTCTCGGCAAACCCTAAACGAAATCCATACTGATATCAACCCACGGTTTAGATGGTACAGGTAACGGCATATACAATCCCGCATTTGTCGCTGTTCCCTTCGAAACTTGACATATATGACATCTCTCCACAAACTTTTCAACCTCTTTCCTCATCGATGGCCAAAAATAAGATTGAGTAATTAACTGCAAAGTACGATCTCTACCCACATGGCCTTCTTCGTGCAATTATTTGATAATCTTCAATCTCAAATTGCTCTCTGGAATACATAATCGATTTCCTTTAAACAAGAATCCATCAACCAACATAAATTCATCAGTATCTCCATCCTTAACTTTCTCAACAAACTTTGCAAAGTAAGGATCCTCCTCAAACAATTCTGGCAATACTTCGAATCCCGTTACTTCAATCTTCAATGTTGTCAACAAATGACTTATCCTACTCAAAGCATCAGCTACACGATTTGTTACCCCAGATTTGTGCTTAACAACAAAGGTAAATTGCTGTAAATATGCAATCCACGATGCATGTCTCACTGAAATCTTATCCTGCCCCTGTAAATGCTTCAAAGCTTCATGATCAGTGTAAAGAACAAACTCTTTCTGAAATAGATAATGCCTCCAATGTTTAACAGCTTGCACAACAGCATAAAACTCAACATCGTATGTACTATATCTCATCTTTGCTCCTGATAACTTCTCACTGAAATATGCAATAGGTCTTCCACTCTGACTCAACACTCCTCCAATCCCAACCTTTGATGCATCAGTGTGTAGCTCAAACAACAACTGAAAATCTGGTATACAAGAATTGGCGCTGTCGTCAAAAGTTCCTTGATCTTCTCAAAAGCAATCCCAGCTTCCTCTGTCCAAGAAAATTGTTTCCCCTTCATGCAATCAGTAACTGGTGCCATCACGCTACTGAAGTGTGGAATGAATCTTCGGTAGAATGATGCCAATCCATGAAAACTTCTAACTTCAGTGATAGTTCTCGGCTGTGGCCAATTTCTAATAGCTTCAACTTTACTCTGGTCCACCTGGATTCCCTTCTCAGATACAATGTATCCCAAAAATAATACACTTCGAGTCATGAACACACATTTCTTCGTAGCTGCATAAAATTGTTCCTCACGAAGAATAACTAACACCTTTCTCAAATGTTGAACATGCTCCTCCGTACTCCTGCTATATATCAGAATATCATCGAAATAAACCACCACGAACTTCCCAATCAATGGTCTAAAAATTTGATTCATCACCCTCATAAATGTACTTGGTGCATTCGATAGACCAAACGGCATAACCAGCCATTCATATAAACCTTCCCTCGTCTTGAATGCGGTCTTCCATTCGTCTCCCGGTCTAATTCGAATCTGATGATAACCACTTTTCAAATCAATCTTCGAAAAGATAGTAGCCCCACTCAACTGATCTAGCAAGTCATCCAACCTCGGCATAGGAAATCTGTAGCGAACAGTAATCTTGTTTAAAGCTCTACTATCGGTACACATTCTCCATGTTCCATCCTTCTTCGGCACCAACAATGCTGGTACTACACAAGGACTCAAGCTTTCCTGAACACGTCCCTGTTCTAACAACTCTTCCACTTGCCTTCGTAACTCCTCATGTTCCTTCGGACTCATTCGGTAATGTGGTCGATGTGGTAAAACGGCTCCCGGAACAAGATCAATTTGATGTTGAATGTCTCTCAGTGGCGGTAACTCCTTAGGCAACTCTTCTGGAAATACGTCTTCAAATTCTTTCAAAACCGGCTTCGCTTCTTCGGGAATTTCAACCTCTTCATGACTCTCTCGTCCAATCAAAAAATAGACTTCAGGCTCATCTTCAACTTCCTTAACAAACTCCTTCAAAGATAGCAAAGTTTTCAGTTCTTCTATCTCCTCTAGCTTGCTCTCCTTCTGTTGCTGTTTCTTGGGAAGTAAAGTGATTTTAGTACCTTCGAACATGAAACTGTAACTATTAGCACGACCATCATGTTGCACTGCCCTATCAAACTGCCACGGTCTGCCCAACAACAGATGACACACATCCATGTCTACAATGTCACACCAAATTTCGTCTTTGTACTTCTTCCCAATAGAAAAATTAACACAAGCCCTTCGACACACCTTCACTTCACCACCCTTCCTTAACCATGCTAACTTGTACGGTTTAGGATGCTTCTCAGTTTTCAAGTTCAACTTCCTTACTGCTTCTGTAGAGATAATATTGTCACAGCTTCCAGCATCAATAACGAACTTGCAAACTTTCCCTAGAATAGTGCATGTCGACTTAAAAATATTGCTTCTTAACCAACTAGAATCCTTTTCTTGCCTTGGTGTAAGACATGACCTCCTCATCATAAGTTTACAACCTTCATCTCCAGATAATTCTTCTTCCTCCTCAACATAAGGTGCATTTGAACATTCTGCCTCCTCACCATCATCCTCAATCTCAGCAACCATTGCTCTCTTCTTCGGCTTCGGACATTCATTGCTTTTATGACCCAACTCCTGGCAATTGTAACATTTTAAACCACTGCTAACCTTTGCCTTCTCAGCCTCCTTCACCACTGGCTTACTGACAGGTTTAGGAACATTAGAACTCCCACTAACACCCTTCACTTGATTATTGGAATTAGTAAACACACCACCTCCACGCCTTCCTTGCTTCTCCCAAGCCAACGCTTTCTGATGTGCTTCTGCAACAGATCTCGGATCGAACATATTAACCATATCCTGGATCTGCATTCTCAATCCCCCAAAGAATCTAGCAGTTAGCTGTTCTTCCGTTTCCATAATATCACTCCTAGCAATGAGTTGGTAAAATTCATCAGCATAATCACTAACAGACTTCGTCCCTTGCCTCAGATTCTGCAACCTCTGGTACATAAGTGATTGGTAGTTGTAAGGTAAGAAAGTAGCTCTCATCAACTTCTTCATCTTTTCCCAAGACTCAATCTTTGACTTTCCCATTCTCTCCCTTGTAAGTTTAGTTTGCTGCCACCATGCCAAAGCTCTCCCCCTCAACCTTGTAGCAACTAACTTCACCCTTCGATTCTCCGGAACCTCCTTGAAATCAAAGATTTCCTCCACATTTGACAACCAATCAAGAAATTCTTCAGCTACCATTCCACATTTAAATTCAGGAATTTCCATCTTCATACCCAACTCCCATCGACGATCTTCATCCACATCTCGATATGAATTTCGAACTTGGTCTCGATCTCGATAATGAATGCTAGATCTATCACCCTCTTCATTAAAATCAAATGCATGTCTATATCGATCTCGACCATCAACATCCTTTCGTTCATGCATGCTTCTTCGACTTTGTCTCTCTTCATCTCTATGTGGCTCGTTTTCAAACTCTCGTGGAGTTCTCCTCTCTTCATGTCCATAGTCATGCTGATCTCTCCTTGATGAAATTGATGTTTCTCTTCTCTCTCTAAAAGATTGCGGTGATACCCTCCTCGCTTCCGTAACCGATGGCAAAACTCGGTTTCCTCCATGGTTCGAGTTTGGTGATCTCCTCCTTTGAGTTTGATTCAAATCATTCATCAACTTCTCTAACTTTCCAATGCCTTCATCAAATTTCTCATTAATACGTTGTTCCATAAACTCGGCTTCTTCTCTTCTATACAACGCTTCAACATTTTGATGACGATTAGCTCTCCTTGGCGGCATGATTGAAAACTCTTCACAAACACTTCAAAACTTCTCAAATACTTCAACACAAGACCAACAAGTCACGGCCTCAACCTTGACTCGGCAATAGCTCTACTTCAACAAATGTACTTCAACACAAACTATGCTCGGCTTTCAAACACTTCACGGCTTAACTTGGCTCGGCTCACTTGCAACTTGACTTGGCCTCACTACTTCAAACACTTTTCAACTCTAGATCCAAAATGAAATGGATCAAAATCTTCAAACTCGTTGCAACTTCAAGATGAACACGATGAACTCCAACTTCAAATTCCTTGGCTCCAAGACTCGCCTTAGCTATGATTGGCTAAGTCAAGCTCTGATACCAAACTGACTCAGCGGATTAATCAAAATAAACTTCAATTGGTGAAAGTAGCAATCAGTGGATTGATGAATACCAAAATGCCCAAATTCGTTGATCCGAAGATAACGAATTCTAGCTATCTCAAACACGTTGATAGCGCACTATACCGTGTTCAAAGATCTACGATTCATCGTACGTTGATCTAGCGCACTAGATACCGTGAATCGGCTTCTACGATCGTTGAATCGAGCGCACTCGATTAACCGAAAGAGGAGATAGGAGATCACACTCAACTACCAATTTAAGATGAAAGTACACAGCAATCAACAAGAAATTTTATTCAAAAAATCAACCCCTTGAAATGTACAACTCACTCCCTATTTATAGTGTTTCTCAACCTGAGCCTTAAGTCGTTGCCGACTCATCACCCTACGACTCACGACTCAAGCATTCAGCGACTCATGACTCATATTACAACACAACATACCAGCGAACAACACGTTACAACAAGATATCAACGACACACGACTCAACGCAGGCCGACTTACTTATTACAACGACCTAAAATAGTACAACACAAGTCCATCACGACACACGACTCAAGGAAGCACGCGACATACGACTCAACACATATTTACAGCACATTTGCGACCTTACACGACTCAACTTAGGTCGTTGACGACCTAAGACATACGGTTTAAAGTCAAAAAAAAACAGTGCACGACTTAAAATGATACGACTCAATGATCTGAACAAGTTACATGCGACTCACGGTTTAACTCCTCAACGACTTAACTAGGTCGCGCCTTCCTACGACTCAAGTCTTTAATAGCTGGAACATTCCCCTGCTTCAAGATAAGTCATGGACGACTTATAGATGAGTCGTTGAGTCGTGTACGACTCATCCATCCCAAACGACTTAAGCCCCTGTTAAGTCGTAACTTCCTTTCATCTTCTTTGTTAGGTCGTAGCTCCTTCTCTTTAAGTCGTAACTCGTTATCCTTCCCCCTGTTAAGTCGCGAACGACTTAAGATCTTATTATTAGGTCGTGAATACCCTTTGTAAAGTCGTGAGCGACTTATAACCTCCGAACGACTTAAGAACGAGGCCAACTCCAAACGACTTAAAGGCCTTGAACAATTTAAACATATCGATTCCGTAGTTCGTACTGCATCATATTGCAATCCGCTTCAACCTCGATTTGATTCACCATGATTTTAGACATTGAATACACATTTTAAATGAATCGAAAAATAAATTATCTTCTTTAATAAATTCAATTAACTAGGAATTTTTAATTAGATAAATTTCCTCTTATTTAAAATCCTTTAGTGACTAAAATAAATTAAATAAGTTAATTTAACAATTAAATCACCAAATCTGTTTTTTTTAATAAACTAGTAAATTAAATATGAGTATATGTATGTTTAATTTATTTCCGACTTGAAAATACATATATATACTTATATAGACTTCATACAATCTAATCTATATAAATTTTTCCAACTTTTAAAATCTCTATATTTATATACTTTTAAAATCCTTTTTACGAATATATTCTCTATATGTGTATATATATATGAATTAAAACAAAGTTCTCTTTTTTTGTACTAAGCAACATGAAAATTTGAATTTTACTTTTATTGTAACACACTTTTCATCTCTTTTTTTTTAAAATAAAATTTTTAAACCAAAGGAAGAAAGAAAAAAAACGAAAATACCTCAGCTAGCAACATTCTCGGCACGACCACCCCTTCCTTGCGAACGAAACCCTAATCCACGTTCGCCCTCGAACTATTTTCCCTAGGGTCGAATCAAAGACGATGACGAAGATTTCTATCACCACCGCAGCTCGAGCACTTATCCCATCACAACTTCCCTCGCCAAGCTCCCTTGTTCGATTCTAGGCACGCAAGAAATCACCTTCCTCAAAGCGCCACCAGATAGGACGTAACCCATCGCGAGCTTCCAATCGACATCGAACGCCAATTATGCTTCGAGACCCTAGCTCAACCCAGAAGATGAGACGGTTTGAAGCTCCAACTCGTACTAGAGACGACGAGATCGACCTCGAGAATGAATTGAGCGGAAATAGAAAGGATTCGATCGAAGAAATTTTAGTGAAACCATTATTTATTTTTTCGAATTTGATTTTCATCTTTAGTGAATGATTCGGCTGCGCTATTTTAAAAAGGTGAAAGAAAAAGGGGAAAAGAAGTTAGCGTGTACAAGAGCGTTTGCGTGTTTGATAGAAAAAGGGATAGGATTGGAAGGCTAGGCTTGCATAGGTATAGGATAGGATTGCTGATGGGAAAGAATTTCAGCTAAATGTTGGCTAGTTATGCGAATATATACATATAATTTAAATTCAAATTCAAATCATCTCGATTTACACGCTCCAAAATTCTGAACCCCTATCGAGGCGTTCCACTAGACGTTTATAATGTTATATCCCAGTTATTATATTAAATTTTCGATATAAATTTCAGCGCGTTTATATATTGTACGCTCATACAACAAATCTAAACATTACGAAAATTGAAATCCGATAATAATACAATGTTATTGATCCAATGGAACTGGTTTCGTCGAATTCCGAGACTGTGCCTCGGAAGGCTATTTTTAAATTCAATTTAAACGATATATTTTCAAAACTGAACAAAACACTTCCAAGTTCAATTTTAACACTTTTACTATCTTCAGTACTATCAATATAAATTTTACAAGCCCTCTTAAAATATTTTTAACAAGCTTGAAACTCAAGATTAAATATTTTACTCAATCTTCCATCATTGAATTGGATAATTATATTATTCAACAAATTGTTGTATCTACATTCTGAATAGATAAATCAAAGCTTTCCATATTCAAAACCAATTTATAATTCAGTTTCTATATTTAAAACTACTTAAATATTCGAGATTCAACGCTGAAAAATCCGAGTCGTCACATTCCTTTCCCCTTAAAAGAATTTCGTCCCCGAAATTGCTGGTTAGGAAGAATGGTCTAATACCCATTTACTTTTCCCAAAACCAATAATTCAACATCCTACCAACCATCTTTTTATAAAAGACCCATTATCATTCTCACTAACTTTCCAAACTCTCCCATAGTTTTCAAATAATACCATTTGCTCAATTATTCAAATTTCAATTTAAAACCAAATTTTGAATTATCAAAATTTCCTCAAAAATTTTCTAACTCCCTAAATTTCCAAAATTTTTTTCCAGCGTCTCCTTTGCGCGGCTAGCTCGGAACAACTACAAAATGCCTCTACGGGCTCCCAAATCCCAAAAGAAAACAAAAGGCCAAGTGGCTAGACCAAAAACCCAATCAAATTTCATACAGAAATTTAAACATATACCTTTTTGTCGAGCAATTCAAATTTATCTTCTGGAGTCAAAACCAATTTTCCTTTTCCTTTATAATACCTGTATATCCTACTTAGCAATAATATCCAATCACAACATTCAAATTCATTTTATTGAACTCCCTTACAAAATTTTGATATTTATTCATCCAAGCCCGTACGATATACATATATCATCCGTACGCAATATCAAATTCGATCACTCGCTCGATCATACAATTTCACTTCCGTACTTGTATCATCCACCCGACTTCCTAAGAGGACTCAGATCTGGTTTCTTGATCAGAAACCGTCATTCTCCTTGCATAGTCATAACTATGATAGAGAATTTCCAAAATCAATCCAAATCCATATCCAGGGTTCGCTGTCGAAAATCGAGTGAAAAGTCGTAACTCGGATTGATATGACTATCTCGAAATTCTGTGCTCGAATCTGGATCAAATTACTATGCGAATAAAAATAATATACGTACATCTTACGTATTTATATCCATTCTCTTTTATTCACATTCATTTTGATATCTATCCACTTATCAATGCTTATCATTTCACATATTTTTATTAAATCTTCGCTCAAATGCTTATTCAATATATTTTCCCGACACCCGTATTACTTAAGAATTCTATCATTTTTTCTTAAGTTAAATATAAGTATTTTATACGCTTCTTATATTATTTTCACTTCACCACTTTGGTTAATATCTACTTCTATTCAAATTGGTTCTCCCATTTCCATATGAATTCAATTTATCTTCAACTCTGTATATTGAATTTTATCTTCCATTTATAACTGATTCATATCATTATTTTAAATTAGTTTCATGTAATAATTTATTTCAATTTCCAATTTAAAATCGTTTTGTCGCTAACAAAAACTTTTTCAAAATTTTTTCTAACTCCCAAAATTTTCGGAAAATTTTGGCAGTGTCTCCTTTGTACGGAGTAGCTTTTGCAATTTGACAAGCGATATAAATATATATACATCGACCCACCCGGTCGGAAAAACAAAAAAACAAACGATAGTTCATATTTCCTAACTTTTATTACGTAGGCGTACCTCTAATTAGCATTTTTAAGCAAGCGGCTTATTAGTACTTTGCGTGATCAAATCCAGCCAAACGGCTTACCGGTAACTGTTCTTATTCAATTCAAACATGTAAGTACTAAATATATGAAATTTATTAACATTTCACTTACTTTCAATAGCTAAACACATGCATTTCATAAGCAACATACACCGAACACTTTCCATAAGCAATTTTTATGATTTCAAAAATAATTCAATTGCTTTCAACCAATTCATATGCCATTTCATTCAATTTGAATGGTTTACAATTCAATTTCTTACATCCAATTTATTTTTAATCCAAATAAGCTCATATTCAATTCAATTGATTTCAAAATCAATTTATTTAACTTCTCTCAACTCAAAGAATTTTAATTAATTTCGTTTACGTCAAATGACAATTTATTCTATGTAAATTCGGCGATATTTATGTGAATAAACCATTACTTAAGCTTATAATCATTTTAAATTGATTCCAATACAATTTATATTAATTTTTATTCCATTCTAACTTATTTACAAACCATTCACTTACATTTCATTCATTCCCGCGTTGGTTTCATTTAAACCCATTCCATTAAGCTTGACAACATTCCATGCTAATATTAATAACCATTTCTCAAATTATTTTAACCCAAACTTTTATTTAATGGGCTTTCACCTTTACTCGAAGCCAAGCTTCTATTATTTTTAAACTTAAGTTAATTTGCTTTCTTCAAACTTTTTCAACTTCATAACTTAAGTTCACTTCTATTTACTTTGATTTTTACCTTCGAAAAATCACTTCATTTAATTTCTTGAGTTCCGCCTATTTTATAATTCAAGTTTCTGGATTTTTCTATTCATTTCTCAAAATACAAACAATTATTTTGGCTTATTTATTCCACTTCTAAGTTTTATAAGTCGCAATTTATTTATATCCATACTTTCATCCATTTACCATCAATCCCGTTCACCTTTTACTTTTTAACTCGGGATTATACATTTTATTTAGCCAAGTATATATTTTTATTCAGTGGGTTTTCAATTCTTTTATAAGCCATCGAAATCTATTTATCCCCATTCAATCTTATTTAATTAAACTCCAGTTAAATCTAACCTCATACTATTCTTTTCACTTCACAATCCATTTAAATTTTATCAATTAAGAACTTAATTTCATTTAATGTGTCCACCATGTGATACAGTTTCCTTTCAATTATATTTCAATTTTAATCAAAATCCAACCACAATATTATTTAGCTTAAGTTATTTAATTCGACTTACTCTTCTAACTTATTAACTTTTTACAAGTTAATTCCATTCCAAGAAGTTTTCAAACTTTATAAATTTCCGAATCTTTTATAATCCATAAACATTGTTAGTTAAACCTCTAGAGCTTAAGCCAATACTTAGACACTCAAAACATTTAAACCAATTCCAGAATCTTTAATAATCACTTAAGTATTTCAAAAATCATTTGAAATCAATTATATACAAAATTCTTTGGTAAATTGAATTATCTCTTTGGATTTCGAAATCAAACCCAGTTTTGCAAACAATTCCAATTTAAAACATTCAAGTAGCAATTCCTCCTTTGGAAACTCGAAAATGAACATCGATGATGCTGCAATCATCACCAAAATTATTTTCCAGCGACCGAAAGAGGTCAATGCTTTACCTCTTTTAAAAACATTATCAAATATTTTAAATTCCAAACTCTCTTAATTTCAAATTCAATTCAAAAATATTTTTGAATAATATCCTTATTATCCCGTTAAAATCATTGAAAATCATTTCCAAACTCCAAAGGAATTAAATTTCCAAATTTTCAAACTTCAAAACTTTCCAATCTATATTCAAAGATTACTCTGGAATTTTATCTCATCTTCAATTATGGATCACATTTATAATTCACATTTATAAATTTTATTTTATAAATGAATTTATTTCTTAACCTTTGGTTATATTTCCAATTTCTAGTTAAATTTCCACACAACAATGACAATTATTTAATATTATCTTTTCTAACATCCGAGCAACCATATATTAGCTAAAATAGTGGACAAAAACTTTTATTTTATATATAAAAATAATTTGGGTAAAATAATTTCATTTACCCTACTTTTAAAACCATACTGCATCGGTTTATCTTGTTTAAGAATTTAGAAACCCCTATCGATTACATGGCGTCCCACACATCGACCAAAATCCATAAACACTCAACCGATAAGTCAACACAATATAAAATAATTTTTATATACACTAACAAATATGCGCTCATATCTATTAATACACTCGAACTCATTCTAGAGTTTACGGACTCTATTTAATGAGTAATCCCTACTAGAGCCAAGGTTCTCGCTTAACCTTCTGCTTTGATACCAACTGTGACGACTTGATTTTTTGACGCTCGAAAAACCAAACCATTAAGGTAAAAGAAGAAGCAGATAGAAGAAGAGACCCTGATGTTATCAATATAATTCATCACAGAATATCAAATATTCATAAAACAGAATATTAAACCATCTAAATAATTTTGAGGAATCCAGTTGGATCCCTCCAACCTGTTTTCCTGCATCCATCGATATTAGCATAACATAAAATACCAAATCCACTTCGGGGTGGAATACCGAGGTATATGGGTTTTAAATATAATATCATCCGCTATTATGCGGCGCATAGGGTCTCATCCGCTATATAATGCGGGAAATAAATTACTCCAATATATACTATATATAATATAGCACATCAAATCGATTCAATCATTCAACCAATTATTTAAATTTAACCATTTAAAATTAAATAGAACCCAGATGAGTGAGATTAACTCACCTTTGCCCTATATTGCAATCCGCTTCAACCTCGATTTGATTCACCATGATTTTAGATCTTGAATACACATTTTAAATGAATCGAAAAATCAATTATCTTCTTTAATAAATTCAATTAACTAAGAATTTTTAACTAGATATATTTCCTCTTATTTAAAATCTTTTAGTGACTAAAATAAATTAAATAAATTAATTTAACAATTAAATCACAAAATCAATTTTTTTATAAACTAGTAAATTAAATATGAGTATATGTATGTTTAATTTATTTCCAACTTGAAAATACAAATATATACTTATATAGACTTCATACAATCAAATTTATATAAAATTTTCCAACTTTTAAAATCTCTATATTTTATATACTTTTAAAATCCTTTTTACGAATATATTCTCTGTATGTATGTATATATATATATATATATATATATATATATATATATATAAATTAAAACACAGTTCTCTTTTTTTTCTACAAAGCAGCATGAAAATTTGAATTTTACTTTTACTGTAACACACTTTTCTTCTCTTTTTTTTAAAGTATATGTTTTTAAACCAAAGGAAGAAAGAAAAAACAAAAATACCTCAGGTCGTAACATTCTTGGCACGACCATCCCTTCCTTGCGAACGAAACCCTAAATCCACGTTCGCCCTCGAACTGTTTTCCCTAGGGTCGAAATCGAAGACGATGACGGAGCTTTCTATCACCATCGTAGCTCGAGCACTTATCCCATCACAACTTCAATCGCCAAGCGCACTTGTTCGATTCTAGGCATGCAAGCACTCACCTTCCTTAAAGCGCCACCAGATAGCACGTAACCCATAGCGAGCTTCCAATCGACATCGAATGCCAATTATGCTTCGAGACCCTAGCTTAACCCATAAGATGGGACGGTTCGAAGCTCCAACTCGTACTAGAGACGATGAGATCGACCTCAAGAATGAATTGAGAGGAAATGGAAAGGATTCGATCGAAGAAATTTTAGTGAAACCATTATTTATTTTTTCGAATTCGATTTTCCTCTTTAGTAAATGATTCGGCTGCGCTATTTTAAAAAGGTGGAAGAAAAAGGGGAAAAGAAGTTAGCGCGTACAAGAGCCTTTGCGTGTTTGATAGAAAAAGGGATAGGATTGGATGGCTAGGCTTGCATAGGTATAGGATAGGATGGCTGATGGGAAGGAATTTCAGCTAAATGTTGGCTAGTTTATGCGAATATATACATTCAATTTAAATTCAAATTCAAATCATCTCGATTTACACGCTCCAAAATTTTGAACCCCTATCGAGGCGTGCCACCAGACGTTTATAATGTTATACCCTTCCAAACGCAATGGAAAAGGTTTCGAGTCCTAAATCGATCGTATGGAGAAGATAGCTTTTTGGACCCTGTTATTATATTAAATTTTCGATATACAATTCAGCACGTTTATATATCGTACACTCACAGAACAACTCCAAACATTACGAAAATTGAAATCTGATAACAATACAATATTATGGATCCAATGAAACTGGTTTCGTCGAATTCTGAGACTGTGCCTCGGAAGGCTATTTTTAAATTCAACTTAAACGATATATTTTCAACACTGAACAAAACACTTCCAAATTCAATTTTAACACTTTTACTATCTTCAGTACTATCAATATAAATTTTACAAGCCCTTTTAAAATATTTTTAACAAGCTTGAAACTCAAGATTAAATATTTTACTCAATCTCCCATCAGTGAATTGGATAATTATATTATTCAACAAATTGCTGTATCTACATTCTGAATAGATAAATTCAAGTTTTCCATATTCAAAACCAATTTATAATTCAGTTTCTATATTTAATAGTACTTAAATATTCCAGATTCAACGCTAAAAAATCCGGGTCGTCACACATTTATTTTAAATTCAAATATATTAAGATATGAAATTAATTTTATTTGATTTAGTTTATACATAAATGTATCATACACATATATGTGTGAATGCATGTATTACGTAATAATCCATGAAAGGTATAATATGCCCATATGTAGATGTTGAGATTTATACCGCAACAGACATACTAGCTTATTTTGGATGTCATATATAATGTCCAAATATGTGCATGTATATGTGTTACAACACACACACATACACACACTCATATGTATGTATAAATATATTATATATAATATATGAACATAAAACATTTATATATAGATAAATATATATATATATATATATATAAAGAGAGAGAACTAATTTTAAAAATTATTTATTATTGAAAATTAACTTAGTTTTCCAAACATAATAATTTTAGTATTTTAATATGTATATATTATGAGTAAAATCATGTTTGCATCCATAAATAATTAACATAAAATAATCTATTGATGAAAATTCAAAATTTTCAATTTTCAAAAATTAAGGATCATAAAATAGAGCCGAAAAAAATCAAAAGATTTTTCGAAGTTGAATTATTATTTTTAAAAATATATAAATTGATTTCGAAAACAATTATTTAATATAAAATATTATATTAGTAAAAATTCAAATTTTAAAATTTTAGAAATTTTAGGTCCATGATTGAAAGGTTATGAAAATTTTTGAAGAAATTTTCAATTAAGTTATTATTTTTAATAAATCATAAACATTTTTTCCAAAATAATCTTAATTATTAAAAATAATAAACATTATTGAAAAATTCCTAAATTTTTTTCTATATGTATCTAAACTGATTTAATATATTTAAAAAATATATAATTGAATTATAATGTAATAATTATTTTATATATAATAAAAAATTCAATAAATGTTAATTTTAAAATATGAATATATGTATGATAATAATTTTCAAATTTGTAAATTCATATTATATATAAATAAGTGTACTACATTTTTTAAATCATATGTATATCTTATATGTGCATATATGCTATTATGAGTGAGAAATATACACTAATATATATATATGCGTGTGTATATATATATGAATTTATTAATAAATATATATAAAAAATTATTAACGAAAGAAACTGATTTTGTATAGTAAACAATATTTGTCTATACATAAATCATATGGTAGTATAAACAAATTATGCACATAACCAAACTGATTTGTGACAACCACATCTACTTACAAAATCTCACTCAACTAAACATATAGTTGCAATATATTTAAACAGATATGAAATTGCTCATTATAGGATCATAGGAAATAATTTAATTACTGTAATATGAATTAAAATTACCAATTTAATGATGCATTTGAATCCACGTAGAGGCAATGACTTCCCTTCCTTTTAATGTTCTTGATTCGTCAAATAGAAAGTCCGGAATCACTGATCTCTAACTATCGAATAGTATTATTTTATTTTGAAATATATTTTAGAATTTTGGAGTGGATTGAGAGCTATGTTTTAACCAACAATGTAGAAGGTAATGGCGCCCAAAAAGGTTAGTCATTGTTTTTAAAGATACATACATACATAGGTTAGTCATTGTTTTTAGAGATACATACATAGATACACACACACATATATATGTGTGTTAGTGTGTGTGTGTAGGGTTGTATTAGAGAGAAATTAGAAAAACCTTTTTACCCATTCTCATTTTATCTCAACCCATTATCTCCAAGCCAATTCCCTATATTTTAGCCATTCCATTAAGCTTGACAACATTCCATGCTAATATTAATAACCATTTCTCAAATTATTTTACCCAAACTTTTATTTAATGGGCTTTCACCCTTACTCGAAGCTAAGCTTCTATTATTTTTAAACTTAAGTTAATTTGCTTTCTTCAAACTTTTTAAACTTCATAACTTAAGTTGACTTCTATTTACTTTGATTTTTACCTTCGAAAAATCACTTCACTTAATTTCTTGAGTTCCGCCTATTTTATAATTCAAGTTTCTGGATTTTTCTATTAATTTCACAAAATACAAACAATTTTATTTTGGCTTATTTATTCCACTTCTAAGTTTTATAAGTCGCAATTTATTTATATCCATACTTTCATCCATTTACCATCAATCCCGTTCACCTTTTACTTTTTAACTCGGGATTATACATTTTATTTAGCCAAGTATATATTTTTATTCAGTGGGTTTTCAATTCTTTTATAAGCCATCGAAATCTATTTATCCCCATTCAATCTTATTTAACTAAACTCCAATTAAATCTAACCTCATACTATTCTTTTGACTTCACAATCCATTTAAATTTTATCAACTAAGAACTTAATTTCATTTAATGTGTCCACCATGTGATACAGTTTCCTTTCAATTATATTTCAATTTTAATCCAAATCCAACCACAATATTATTTAGCTTAAGTTATTTAATTCGACTTACTCTTCTAACTTATTAACTTTTTACAAGTTAATTCCATTCCAAGAAGATTTCAAACTTTATAAATTTTTGAATCTTTTATAATCCCTAAACAATGTTAGTTAAATCTCTAGAGCTTAAGCCATTACTTAGACACTCAAAACATTTAAACCAATTCCAGAGTCTTCAATAATCACTTAAGTATTTCAAAAATCATTTGAAATCAATTATATACAAAATTCTTTGGTAAATTGAATTATCTCTTTGGATTTCAAAATCAAACCCAGTTTTGCAAACAATTCCAATTTAAAACATTCAAGTAGCAATTCCTCCTTTGGAAACTCGAAAATGAACATCGATGATGCTGCAATCATCACCAAAATTATTTTCCAGCGACCGAAAGAGGTCAATGCTTTACCTCTTTTAAAAACATTATCAAATATTTTAAATTCCAAATCTCTCTAGATTTCAAATTCAATTCAAAAATATTTTTGAATAATATCCTTATTATCCCCTTAAAATCTTTGAACATCATTTCCAAATTCCAAAGGAATTAAATTTCCAACTTTTCAAACTTCAAAACTTTCCAATCTATATTCAAAGATTAGTCTGGAATTTTATCTCATCTTCAATTATGGATCACATTTATAATTCACATTTATAAATTTTATTTTATAAATGAATTTATTTCTTAACCTTTGGTTATATTTCCAATTTCTAGTTAAATTTCCATACAACAATGACAATTATTTAATATTATCTTTTCTAACATCCGAGCAACCATATATTAGCTAAAATAGTGGACAAAAACTTTTATTTTATATATAAAAATAATTTGGGTAAAATAATTTCATTTACCCTACTTTTAGAACCATACTGCATCGGTTTATCTTGTTTAAGAATTTAGAAACCCCTATCGATTACATGACGTCCCACACATCGACCAGAATCCATAAACACTCAACCGACAAGTCAACACAATATAAAACAATTTTTATATACACTAACAAATATGCGCTCATATCTATTAATACACTCGAACTCATTCTAGAGTTTACGGACTCTATTTACTGAGTAATCCCTACCAGAGCCAAGGTTCTCGCTTAACCTTCTGCTTTGATACCAACTGTGACGACTTGATTTTTTGACGCTCGAAAAACCAAACCATTAAGGTAAAAGAAGAAGTAGATAGAAGAAGAGACCCTGATGTTATCAATATAATTCATCACAGAATATCAAATACTCATAACACAGAATGTTAAACAATCTAAATAATTTTGAGGAATCCAGTTGGATCCCTCCAACCTGTTTCCCTGCATCCACCGATATTAGCATAACATAAAATACCAAATCCACTTCGGGGTGGAATACCGAGGTATATGGGTTTTAAATATAATATCATCCGCTATTATGCGGCGCATAGGGTCTCATCCGCTATATAATGCGAGAAATAAATTACTCCAATATATACTATATATAATATAGCACATCAAATCGATTCAATCATTCAACCAATTATTTAAATTTAACCATTTAACTTTAAATAGAACCCAGATGAGTGAGATTAACTCACCTTTGCCCTTATATTGCAGTCCGCTTCAACCTCGATTTAATTCACCATGATTTTAGACCTTGAATACACATTTTAAATGAATCAAAAAATCAATTATCTTCTTTAATAAATTCAATTAGCTAAGAATTTTTAACTAGATAAATTTCCTCTTATTTAAAATCCTTTAGTGACTAAAATAAATTAAATAAGTTAATTTAACAATTAAATCACAAAATCTATTTTTTTTATAAACTAGTAAATTAAATATGAGTATATGTATGTTTAATTTATTTCCAACTTGAAAATACATATATATACTTATATAGACTTCATACAATCTAATTTACATAAATTTTTCCAACTTTTAAAATCTCTATATTTATATACTTTTAAAATGCTTTTTATGAATATATTCTCTGTATTTATGTATATATATATATATATATATGAATTAAAACACAGTTCTCTTTTTTTTCTACTAAGCAGCATGAAAATTTGAATTTTAATTTTACTGTAACACACTTTTCTTCTCTTTTTTTAAAGTATAAGTTTTTAAACCGAAGGAAGAAAGAAAAAACAAAAATACCTCAGGTCGTAACATTCTTGGCACGGCCATCCCTTCCTTGCGAACGAAACCCTAAATCCACGTTCGTCCTCGAACTGTTTTCCCTAGGGTCGAAATCGAAGACGATGACGGAGCTTTGTATCACCATCGTAGCTCGAGCACTTATCCCATCACAACTTCAATCGCCAAGCGCCCTTGTTCGATTCTAGGCACGCAAGCAATCACCTTCCTTAAAGCGCCACCAGATAGCACATAACCCATAGCGAGCTTCCAATCGACATCGAATGCCAATTATGCTTCGAGACCCTAGCTTAACCCACAAGATGGGACGGTTCGAAGGTCCAACTCGTACTAGAGACGACGAGATCGACCTCATGAATGAATTGAGAGGAAATGGAAAGGATTCGATCGAAGAAATTTTAGTGAAACCATTATTTATTTTTTCAAATTCGATTTTCCTCTTTAGTAAATGATTCGGCTGCGCTATTTTAAAAAGGTGGAAGAAAAAGGGGAAAAGAAGTTAGCGCGTACAAGAGCCTTTGCGTGTTTGATAGAAAAAGGGATAGGATTGGATGGCTAGGCTTGCATAGGTATAGGATAGGATAGCCGATGGGGAGGAATATCAGCTAAATGTTGGCTAGTTTATGCGAATATATACATTCAATTTAAATTCAAATTCAAATCATCTCGATTTACACGCTCCAAAATTCTGAACCCCTATCGAGGCGTGCCACTAGACGTTTATAATGTTATACCCTTCCAAACGCAATGGAAAAGGTTTCGAGTCCTAAATCGATCGTATGGAGAAGATAGCTTTTTGGACCCTGTTATTATATTAAATTTTCGATATACAATTCAGCACGTTTATATATCGTACACTCACAGAACAACTCCAAACATTACGGAAATTGAAATCCGATAATAATACAATATTACGGATCTAATGAAAATGGTTTCATCGAATTCCGAGACTGTGCCTCGGAAGGCTATTTTTAAATTCAACTTAAACGATATATTTTCAACACTGAACAAAACACTTCCAAATTCAATTTTAACACGTTTACTATCTTCAGTACTATCAATATAAATTTTATAATCCCTTTTAAAATATTTTTAACAAGCTTGAAACTCAAGATTAAATATTTTACTCAATCTTCCATCATTGAATTGGATAATTATATTATTCAACAAATTGCTGTATCTACATTCTGAATAGATAAATTCAAGTTTTCCATATTCAAAACCAATTTATAATTCAGTTTCTATATTTAATAGTACTTAAATATTCCAGATTCAAACTAAAAAATCCGGGTCGTCACACATTTATTTTAAATTCAAATATATTAAGATATGAAATTAATTTTATTTGATTTAGTTTATACATAAATGTATCATACACATATATGTGTGAATGCATGTGTTACGTAATAATCCATGAAAGGTATAATATGCCCATGTGTAGATGTTGAGATTTATACCGCAACAGACATACTAGCTTATTCTGTATGTCATATATATTATCCAAATTTGTGCATGTATATGTGTTACAACACACACACATACACACACTCATATGTACGTATAAATATATTATATATAATATATGAACATAAAACATTTATATATGGATAAATATATATATATATAAAGAGAGAGAACTAATTTTAAAAATTATTTATAATTGAAAATTAACTTAGTTTTCCAAACATAATAATTTTAGTATTTTAATATGTATATATTATGAGTAAAATCATGTTTGCATCCATAAGTAATTAACATAAAATAATCTATTGATGAAAATTCAAAATTTTCAATTTTCAAAAATTAAGTATCATAAAATAGAGCCGAAAAAAATCAAAAGATTTTTCGAAGTTGAATTATTATTTTTAAAAATATGTAAATTGATTTCGAAAACAATTATTTAATATAAAATATTATATTATTAAAAATTCAAAATTCAAAATTTTAGAAATTTTAGGTCCACGATTGAAAGGTTATGAAAAATTTTGAAGAAATTTTCAATTAAATTATTATTTTTAATAAATCATAAACATTTTTTCCAAAATAATATTAATTATTAAAAATAATAAACATTATTGAAAAATTCCTAAATTTTTTCTATATGTATCTAAACTGATTTAATATTTTTAAAAAATATATAATTGAATTATAATGTAATAATTATTTTATATATAATAAAAAATTCAATAAATGTTAATTTTAAAATATGAATATATGTATGATAATAATTTTCAAATTTGTAAATTCATATTATATATAAATAAGTGTACTACATTTTTTAAATCATATGTATATCATATATGTGCATATATGCTATTATGAGTGAGAAATATACACTAATATATATATATGTGTGTGTGTATATATATGAATTTATTAATAAATATATATAAAAAATTATTAACGAAAGAAACTGATTTTGTATAGTAAACAATATTTGTCTATACATAAATCATACGGTAGTATAAACAAATTATGCACATAACCAAACTGATTTGTGACAACCACATCTACTTACAAAATCTCACTCAACTAAACATATAGTTGCAATATATTTAAACAGATATGAAATTGCTCATTATAGGATCACAGGAAATAATTTAATTACTGTAATATGAATTAAAATTACCAATTTAATGATGCATTTGAATCCACGTAGAAGCAATGACTTCCCTTCCTTTTAATGTTCTTGATTCGTCAAATAGAAAGTCCGGAATCACTGACCTCTAACTATCGAATAGTATTATTTTATTTTGAAATATATTTTAGAATTTTGGAGTGGATTAAGAGCTATGTTTTAACCAACAATGTAGAATGTAATGGCGCCCAAAAAGGTTAGTCATTGTTTTTAAAGATACATACATACATAGGTTAGTCATTGTTTTTAGAGATACATGCATAGATACACACACACATATATATGTGTGTTAGTGTGTGTGTGTGTAGGGTTGTATTAGAGAGAAATTAGAAAAACCTTTTTACCCATTCTCATTTTATCTCAACCCATTATCTCCAAGCCAATTCCCTATATTTTAGCCATCCCTAGACCTTCGTAAAACTAAAATTTTGCAGCCTAACGATGGGCCTTAAACCCATCTAAGCCCAAGCCAAAATACTATGCAATTAGATCTAATTTAATCGCTTGTCGATATTGATATCGATCGTTATATTTATAACTGTTATAAATATATATGACATTATTTACTTATCAAATCATATTCAAATTTTGTTATTAATATTTCATAAATATTAATTAGTTTAATTAATTTATAACAATTCGTTTAGTCTTAAGGGAATTCATCATTTCAGTTGTGTAATTTTTAGGTGTAAATTTGGTCAGCGATTAACATCGAACTATTCTAACTTCAACATTTATACGTCATTTAGAGGTGGTGTGACATTATGGCTAAATTATCGCTTACTCATTTTTAGTAAATTCCAATTTTGGTTTAATAAACGTTACCCAGTTGTGACATTTGTTTACACAAATTCTCTTTGTCAAAACTATGTCACTTTGGAATTATGGAATTTAGTAATGGTCAAAATCCCAACCTCATCCACATTCAACTTTATAGTCTAAATACAAAGTCCTTGGTTCAATAATAACAATCATTATTAATCGAAATGCTTTGGACAAAGACTTTGACTTTGAGTTGACTGTGATACTAACCGCGTATAACCGAGGAGATGAATCCTCTCTTAATAGTGCTTCCTTCCAATACTTCCACTCGTTCCAACTATAGTCACTCGATGGACGCCATGCCATGATCTGGCTATAATCAAAACGGAGCTTTCATATTGAAGATCTACAGTATTCTCAAGTCAAGAGAACTGTGTAAATCAGTCACATCTATATTTTCTGTTTTACCTTAGTTATATTAATCAATAGAAAACTATCGAGTGAGTTGTTCCATATTTATCTAATAACTATTAGTACGTAACCCCTAGGTGCCCGTAGCAGTCATGAGTAAGACACTGTCCAACATGTGGAGAGCATTACGTACTCCAGTCTCAACGGATACATTGATATCTAGTCTCGATACATCTTGACTAGGAACATTTAAAATGGTATATTTGTTTCGTTGTGATAAATTACTCGCGGTTACAGCACTTTGTAACTATTATCATAAAATATACCATTTATGGATTTTTTTAATAAATATACTTTTAATTAAGTTAATTAATTAATATAATCACATTATATCACGTATATAATAGGAAGAAAATACCTTTTATTTCGAACAAGATTGGTCAACAAGTCAGATATAAGTAACAAATTACATAAATACCCATAGGGCATACCCCTTACTCTATCAGTAATTTCAAACGAAGTCAATCTTTCCTCTTTGTGCGAAACCAATTTAAGGAAATCATAGGGGAAAATCTTTTTAAAGTATCAAATTCTAGCAAATTAAATATAGAAAGCATATTCTATCTACATATTTATGATTAGAATATATTTGGTTATAAATAGGTTGTTTTATTAGGTAGTTTATACATATTTATTGCATTAATAAAAAATAGAGTTTATTCGTGCATTGCTTATGCGTAACGTTCGTTAGTTATTATTATATTTAGGGAAGCGAATAGTCAGAAATAGAAAAGGTAGTAATTCATATTAATGGGAAATGAATTAGAAATTCCTACTAATTAATTAATAGGAAATGAAAGATTGTAATTTAAATTAATGGGTAATTAATGAGAGATAATGGATAATATTAAATTAAGGATTACAGTTAATAGAGACAAATAGATTAATGAGAATGATAAATATGGAATAGATATAAATATTTTACTAATGTGAAATTAGTAATCATACATAAATGTCTTAGGAAATGTCCATTAGGATTTTATGGACAAATTAACGTTTATGAGCATTAAAAAGAAATTTATGGGTAGATAAGTATTTAAATTAAATCTTATTCCCTTAAATAAAAAGGGAATTAGTAAGCTAAGTCCAAAGTCAACCTAAGATAGTTTAAGTAAAGTTTAGGATGATTAATTGGACTTAGTGGGTTAATGATGCGAGGTCAGTAGAGTCATCCGATAAAAGACTACCCTTCACTTTGAGGTTGCCAACGGTCGAGTGCACTTACTACTGATGTGAGATATCACTAATCCTAGGACCTATTATAGCATGAAAGATTGAACCTACTTTCTTAATTGAAAAGTATTAAATGGTCCAAATTTGGAATTAGGAGCAATGAGGGATATCTCTAAAAATGTTCACTTTAGTATTGAGGTATTAAGTGGCTATCTTAGGACCCATCTTCCTACCGAAAGTGATCTAACGAGGTTCCATATTTATAACAATGATGCTAGAAATCTCGGGAGAGGTTCGCTTAAGGTTTGAGGTATTAAGCGGCTGTATGGTCTGCCTCTTTCTAATAAAATAAGTATTAAGTTGCCCAATGAGATTTTCAAGCAATGTTTGCTAGATAATACCAGTAGGAGTTCGACTTGGGGTTAGGCATTAAGTGGCAAAGGCCTTCCTATAAATAGTTGGTAAATGGTCAGAGGCACGCCCAGTCCTTATTAATAAGGTCTTAAGTGACTTGGGTGCAATCTCTCACTTTACTAAGACTTTAATAACAATGGATGTGCTAGTGGTATGACTATTATACATTATAAGGCCATATATAGTGGTCAAAGATTTCTATAGTTAGGACCAACGGACTAGTAATAATGATGCTAGAAGTCGACCTTAGGAATAGGTCTTAAATGATGGAGTCTACCTTGATTGATATCTTAAATTGCAAAGTCTGCCTATTTCTCTTTTAAAATTATTATATGGTGATAGTATAAGCTTGCTTTATATTAAGAAGTGTCATGTGGCAAATGGGTATGGAAGTGTTGGGTGGTTGATAAAGCTTCGTCGGTATTTTGTATCTTGGAAATGAGTAGGTAACTAATCATGTTTGCAATGCAAGGTTAGATTGGAACTGCTAATCTTAATAGACATAACTATTAAATGGAAACCTATTGGTATAAATTTATGTTATAGACGGTTTATAAATTTTCCAATCATCGTAACGTTATTCTGACCCCTTCCTCATTACAACTCACATGATAGATTTAGAGGAATAGGTCAATAGAGGTGGATATGTTTAGTTGTTGGAGAAGTCTCATTTTCTCTCATGCTCGATGCTGATGTGACAATCTACTATCCAAGGAGTACGTTAATTCCAAGGTAGTAGTCGTAATCAATATTCCTATCCTATTACTATTTCTGCTATGAGTTTGGATTTCTATCAATCTTTGATAATACCCATGCTTATTTGGAGGTACCAAATCTGGCGATCTGTGCTTTGATGGACTTGGGTTTCATTTTTTGTCAAAATTTAGGCCCATTTAGGTATGGGTTGTTACATTTGGTATCAAAGCCTAGGTTAGTAGATCAGAGGAATTAGGATAAACTGAGAGAACATACTCATACTTTTCTATCTAGTATTATTATATTTTGTTGCTAAATTCTAAGAATTCCAACCATAGAAGTAGCTGTAGTTCCTGCAAAGGAATGGGCAAAGCGAATATGGGTTGGAAATATCTTTGACCTAAGATTTTCATGCCGACTCCAAAGTACCCTATAGATTTCTGGCGATACATAAGGCAATGATGGTGAAGAGCACGAGTACGACATAGGGCAGAATCCCTAAGAATGGAAGTGCTCGACGTGATAGTTGAGATTCTAGCTACCTTCTTATTTTGGAGTTTGATGATGAGTTCTAGTCGTAGACATATATTTATTCCAGACGGGTGGGAAATTAGAGTATACATGTCACAAATATCTGAAAGCAAGTTTTGCTAGGGTGCATTCATTGATCACCTCTCGATGACAAATTGGATTTTTATTTGAATAATTGAAGTCAAGTCCTTAGTCTAAAACCTGTGGCATAATTTTTGTAAATTATTTTTTGAAAATGCCATAGATTTTGAAAAAAGAGTTTTCAAAGGATTTCCTTTCCTAAGAATTTATTTTTGAAATTATATTTTGGAAAAGTTTCGAAATTTAATTTTCAAAGAAACACGATACCACTTAGTTGGTCGTGTTAAGAAATTTTTAGCTTATAAAGGATTAATTCTTGAAATCCTTAAATATTTATATGTATATATCGGTAAAGGCTTGATTTTGATTTTTTGTAAGAAAATATTTTTTCAATTTGGGAAATTTGTGTTTTAAAAAGGTTTTTGGAAACCATAATATACATGTGTATATGTGTGTGTGTGTGTGTGTGTGTGTGTTTGTGTGTGTATATGATTTTTATAGGAAGTCTTGGTATGATATAGTTTCTATTATTTAGAAACAAGTATAAAGGAGCATATATTTAGCTCAGTGATTTTTCGGTTTATAAAATCGAGGTTTTTAAATCTTCTCTCTTTATGGTATAGGCAAAATAGGAATGATATTTAATTTTATTAGGGTACGTAGTTTGAATTTTGTTGTACCACTAGCTATTGGAAGAAACATTTTCGTGTGAAGTAAGTAGGAAATAGCACCTGAAATATTTTTGGTTTTTCGAAATTGTTGTTAGTTGCAGCAGCTTTGTTGGGACTAGTGTGAATTGCTAGAGCATGGTTCGGGACTAGGAGGTTGGCTTTGACACCACTGTGATGAGGAGAGGAATATTTTGAATTGTGTCGAATCGAAGGAGATGGTGAGAAATGATTATTATTATTTAATCCGACCCTAATTGGGTCTAGGTCTAGCTAACGCCGAAAGCTCGTCTAGCGGTCAACCACATAGAGGTAAACCTAGAGTGGTCTACTAGTTAACAAGTTTTAGCACAACTTTAACCTGGAACGGGATTATAAAAGTCACGTCCGAAACCTCTTAATTTTCTTCTTTCATTCCTCCTTCCTTAGTAAGACGAACCTAATCTCCATCCTCCTCCTCCTCTAAATATCAGCCTCTCTTCTGTTCCTCCCTTAGGATACGTCATTTTTCCCTAGCAGCAGCGGCCTTGCCTCTCCCTCGTGCTAGTTTTACACGTTAGATCTCGGCCCACCACCACTACAGATCTAAACCCTATTTCCTCCCTTCGACCACTTCTTAACCTAAGACACCTTTCCACACTACCGGTTTTTCCACGCATCATTATGGCCTCAACCCTCAAGTGGCAACTTATCTAGACTGGAATAAGTAGAAAGTTTCGCCGCTTTTGAACTGGAAGAGCTATTTATCGCGGTAGTATTTGCATCGATCCTCTATTTCAAGACCTTTCAGTGGGAATGTCACCTGTGTTGCATCTGCATTTTCGATGTCCTATTGGCCCAGAATTTCGATGAAGGCAATAGTTTGATTCGTTTGGAGGTGAAGGGTGTCTTGATTGAGCTAATCAATGATGATCTCACTAAGATTTTGGAGGCCTCCACGAAGGACGCGGACTTGAATGATTGGAAGTGACCGACTAAATGATATTATAGATAATCTTTTCTCAAGATGTCGTAAGATGGATAATCTACGTCTGACTACTCATCTTGTTATGCATATCGTTCAGCGCAATGCCATCCCTAAGACGAGGAATTACGACTGGATTTATCCTACGGTGCAGAAGACCACCTATGCTTGTATTAGCGGCATCACCATCAATTAGACCCTCACCCTTATAACGCAAATTATTGATCAAGGATTAGCACTCCACAGAGTTACTTTTCATATTTTCACCTATCCGTTCTCATCTTTAGGTGATACAGGTTAACCTCCATGGAGTGGTAGTTTAATAGAAGGTTCCTTCTACCATCATTAGACCTTCCTTAGGAAAATGGCAATTCCAAAGCCATCATCAAAATCAGCCGCATCAACGGCATGAGATTTGGTGTATAGCCACCATTCTACGACCATTCAAGGGTCGTAGCAATGGATCGATCTCCAGCCGTGGAGTAAGGCATCATAGTTCTTAGCAATTATTTTAGGATTTACGGTGTTGTTGTCTTTTCTCTTCCAGCATTTTTTCTTTTCTTTTAGGTTTTTGGGTTATAACTTTTAGTTTTCTCTTATAAAAGGCACGCATAATATTATGAGTTCCTATTTATTTATGTTTTTGGACACGCAAACCAATTTTATATATGCATAGTAAAGAAGCAATATAATATGGAATTCTTATGAAAGACATTTGACAAACTGTAAATTCAATATAAGACTGGAAGTTTCGAATAGTTGGAAAATTTTAGCGAAGGATATAATAAAGTTGTTTTGGTATCACGAGTTATTGCTCTTTTTCCTTAAAAGATAAATTTTTGAGGTATTGAGCATTATGATATTTTTAAATAAAATGTCAGGTTTTATGGGTAAATGTTAGTTATAGAATTTTAGGATTTGATTTATGCATTTAGCATATAACCGACTTCCGACTATGCTAAAACTGTTGCTTAATTTATCAACATTTTCAAAAAGGAAATATTTTTAAAAGCTTCACTTTTTTTAAAAAGTTATCAGTTTTAGTTATTTTTAGCTTTTAAATTATTTTTAGAATTTTTGTTCAAAAATATTATTTCAAGGGAAAATGTACGTCAAAATATGTGGGCTTTTATTTTTCAAATAACGTTTAAATTTGAAAAGCGAGAAAGATTTTTGTGAAATATTTGATTTTGAAGGCCACGTGTTAAGCGTAGGGATGCCTAATAGAGTTAGTTATAGATTTAATGGTGCACTAAGATTGACGATGTGGTAAATGCAAGTGATACCAAGGGAAAAGCTATTTTATCCTTGGAATTTCTATTTCCATACCTTTTCGACGATGCATGTGAGTCTATTTTTAGACTTAGTTCTGTTTTTGAGCTTGACATAAGTCTCCTTACGTGTTTTTTGCATGAAAAATTTAGAGCAAATCCGAAGCAGTGAGGAAATTTCGTCTGTACTACAGAAACAGGAAGATTATAGAGTGGTTAGAATGTTAAATCTCCACTGAAATTTCTTCTTTCCGCATAGGAGAAAAGTTTAGAAAGCAATTTTTATGACATGTTTGGCTTTTTAGATGGCAGGAATTGGATGCGAAATTAGTTGCTTCATACTTTTATTCGCAGGTGTATGGGGAGTTTGGTTGAAAAGACTTTTCAAAAGTTACATACTTATAGAACTGCCAGCATATATATATATATATATATATATATATATATATATATATATATCTGTGTGTGTGTGTGTGTGTTGTTTACATCATATTCTTTAAAAATGCTTTCAAAGAACATTCATGCAAAGGATCCAATTTAGAATCATTCTGCATACATATTTTTTATGTGATGATACAGTATTACACTATGCATATATGCACGTTTGGTTGCAAAATCTGCTGTACACTCATTGGTTGTGTGGTTTAGGATATTAGAAGCCAAAACCATGACTTAACTATTAGTGAAATTTCGGGGAGGAAATTCTTTTTAAAGGGGGAAGAATGTAACACCCGTAATTTGGCGTTAATTATTTAATTAATTAGTTAGTTAATCAGGCTCCAAAAAGAAATTTATGCAAATGATGAAATCTAACCAAGAAACTTGTACCATGTATTCGTGGTGAAATTTTAAGCAACTTTCATTTTTGAAGTTTTGCGATCGGAGTCCAAATGAAGAAGTTATGGATGAAAAACGAGTTAAAAATGGAAATGATTCGTTTAACAAATTAACATTTTTAATTAATTGAATTGGGTCCAAAGGTCGACCCGCTTAGGGCAGCAGTCGACATAGGGCGGTTGACCTTATGAAGGGGTGGTCGACCGCTCTTAAGGAGGTGGCTAGGGTTTTTCTTGGCTTAACGGCCCGATTCTATTATATTTTGATCTAGCGGTTCTGCTTGATTCTTGCACCTATAAATACAGTCCTAACCCTTCCTTCTCTTCTCTTATTTTTTTGAATAAAGCAATGAAGCTCTGACATTTCTTCTTCTCCATTTTCTTGATAAATTATAAAAATAAGATATTTATATCTATATTTATACAAATGGGGAAGAATAGAAATTTTATAAAGGAGAAGAGAAGAAAATCAACTATACTTGTATTTGAGGCATTTATATGTTTATATGTTTGCATCTATTTTCTATTTCAATCCTAAATCTCTTCTCGGCTCCATAATTCTAATGTATGTACCTTTTTATACATTTGGATTAAAAAGGATTTGAAGATGAATATAAGGTTCTACTTCAGATTTGGAGATTTGAATCGCTTTTCAAAGGCTAGTAGGAAATTATATATATTGTTTATGATTTTAAATCTATTTCGTTAGTATACATTTGATTTTTACGTCTAAATCAATTTTATTTATGAGTTTTATGCTCAAATTGGAGTAGAAAACTATTTCCTATACATTTTTATCTTAGATCTGTCTTGAAATATGTTTACACCTAGATACAGAAATCAGTCCCAAAGATTCTAGAATTTGAATGTTATATATTTTTATTCCAGATCTGTACTTGATGTAAAATAAGATTTTTGGACCATTTCCAATTTGTGCTATGTTGTAGATTTTTACTAGTTTAATTTATGGAAAGAACATCTGTTAGATTTTTATAAATTTGTTTACTTTTTTCACTTTTTATTCAAAAGGGTGGTATTTGATTTATCAAGGAATAATAAATTATCCATTCCTTGTAATTTCAAACAGAGTCAATCTTTCCTTTTTGTCTTAAACCAATTTATGGATATCATAGCAGAAAATCTTTCCAGAAAATTTAATTCCAGTAAATCAAAAATTAAAAGCATATTCTAGTTACATATTTATGACTAGAATATATTTAGTTACGAATAGGTAGTTTTATTAGGCAGTTTATATGTATTTATTGTGTTAATAAAGATGAACAACATTTATTCTTGCGTTTTTTATGTGTAACGTTCGTTGGTTATCATTTTATTTAGGGAAGCGAATAGTTAGAAATAGAAAAGTAGTAACTCATATTAATGGAAAATAAATTAGGAATTCCTGTTAATTAATTCATAGGAAATGAAGATTGTAATCTAAATAAATAGGCAATTAATGAGAAATAATGGATATTATTAAATTAAAAGTTAAAATTAATAGGGACAAATGGATTAATGAAACTGATAAAAATGAAATAAATATAAAAAGGCTACTAATTTGAAATTAGTAATCATACATAAACGTATTAGGAAATATCCGTTAGAATTTTATGGACAAATTGACATTTATGAGCATTAAAAGGGGATTTATGGGTGGATAAGTATTTAAGGTAAATCTTATTGCCTTACATAAAATTGGAATTAGTAAGCTAAGTCCAGTGTCAAGTTATGGTAGTATAAGTAAAGACTTAGGATAGTTAACTGGACTTAGTGGGTTAGTGATGAGAGGTCAGTAGAGTCATCCGATGGAAGACAGTCCTTCATTTTTAGACTACCAGCAATAGGGTGCACTTACTACTGATATGAGATATCGCTTATCCTAAGACCTACGATGGCCTAAGAAATTTGACCTACTTTCTTAATTGAAAAGTATTAAATGGTCCAAGTTTGGAATTAGGATGGTGAGGGATATCTCTAAAATGGTTTACTTAAGTGTTGAGGTATTACGTGTCTATCTTAAGGTCCGCCTCCCTACCGAAAGGAGTAATCTAATGAGATTTTATATTTATAAGAGTGATACTGGATATCTCGGGTGAGATTCTCTTCAGGTTTGAGGTATTAAGCGGTTGTAAGGTCCTCTTCTTTCCTATAAAAGTAGTATTAAGTAGCCCAATGAGATTTCCAAGAAATGTCTGCTACATAGCACCAGTGAGGAGACTGCCTTAGGGTTAGGTATTAAATGGTAAAAACCTACCCATAAATATGTATTAAATGGTCAAAGGCCTGCCTAGTCCTTATTAATGAGGTATTAAGTGGCTTGGGTATGGTCTCTCACATTGCTAAGACTTTAATAAGGATAGATGCGCTAGTGGTATGACTATTATAGTTATAGGACCATATCTAATGGTCAAAGTTCTCTGTAGTTAGGACCAATAGACAAACAGTGACGATGTTAGAAGTCCACCTTTGGAATATGTCTTGAAAGATGGAGTCTACCTCGATTAAGTCTTAAATGGCAAAGTCTGCCTATTTCTCTTTTAAAAGTATTATGCGGTGATTGTAGATGCCCGCTTTATATTTAGAAGTATTAAATGGAATATGGGTACGGAAGTATTGAGTGGATAATATGGCTTCGTCTTTTTTGTACCTTGGGAATGGGTAGGTAAGTAATCAATGCAAGGTTAGATTGGATTGCTAACCTTAATAGACACAACAACTAAATGGAAACCAATCGGTATAAATTTATGTTATGGACAGTTTATAGATTTTCCAGTCACCAGGACGTCGTTCTGACCCCTTCCTTATTACAACCCACAGTATAGATTTAGAGGAACATGCCACGGGAGATGCATGTGTTTAGTTGTTAGAGAATCTTCTTTTCTATCATGTTTGATGCTGATGTGACAATCTGCTTGCAAAGACCCGTAATTTTCGATAATTAAATTTGTTAATTTAATAAGATTTTGGTAATAAAATTTGGAAGAAATAAAACTTGTAATTTACTAGTGAAATGAATACTGAAATAAAATATAACAAATGATTAAGGCTAATTACTAACAACTGAAATGAAATTCCAATAATGGATAATGTAAACTGTTATACTTAGTTATAAAATTGAATATAAGAAACAAATGTAATATTTAATTATTTTATGAAATAGAGAGTTAATTGCAATTGAACAGAATTGGTATTATATAAGAATTGTAACATTTGTTTGTGAATAATAAATTCATAAGTGTAATTAAAAGTTAGGGTAACGACTATTATACGTTACCTATTTATTTGGTCTATTAAATTTGATTGGACATTAATTGCAATCAATCCACTTCATTTGTGTAGTTAATGTAGGTTAAGTTGATAATTCAAATGTTGGGTAATTAATGGAATAAGGTGTAATTGATTATGATTTAAATAAGTAGTAGTTATGACAATTTATTTGTAAATAATAAACTTACATGTGTTAAAATGTAGTAATGATGGCGATTGCTGTTGTTACCAATATATTTAATCAACTGAAATTTAATGCAAATAAATGTTTCACTTATGTGATTTAATAAAATAACTGAAAGGGTTGTGGTAAAATAAGTAGAAATGTAAATTTATTCATAAGGTAATAATTAAGTTAATAAAAGAATGAAACTATGATAAATAATTTATTGGGACTTTAAAATTTAATTAATGTGTAAATTTGGCAAAATCCAGTACAATGAAAATATAATTGATAATACAAATAAAAGATGGGAATTGGAATATATTAATGTAATGAAATGTAAGTCAAATGATAACTGTGTTACAGAGTAATAATGGATTTAGTATAATGATTTAAATTGAATTAAACCGATTTAATGGAATTTAATTTATAATAAAATGGATTTATTATAAGTAAATGAAATTAAATACTACGTCAGTCGAAATTAAACGAAATCGGAAATTATTAATGCACTAAGATATAAACCACCATAATTATACCATAAGATGAAATTGATTGAATAATAAATGGAAAGCAAATTAAATTGAATTATTGGAAATTAAATTATAACCTCTGAATATATTGAAATCGGAATTTAACTGTGTAATTGGTGAAATATCCGACATTTAATTTGATACAGAAATTTGTTTTGAAGGATTTTAAAATTACTAAGCAACCTAAAGTGATAGGGATTGTAAACGATTGAAATTTGAATTGAAAATTATTAATTAATTAAATATTAATTTCTTTAATTAACCGGAAATATAGCTAATTAACTTGGAAAATAGCCATTTTGGCAGCTGACTCGGTTTTCGACGAAACTAGTTTCATCGGATCTATAACAGTGAATTATTGGAGGATTTTAAGCTTCGTAACAATCGGACTTGTTGTTTGATCGTACGGGCTCGAAACGCCTAGTAATCAATTAAATTAAAATCAATTTGAAATTAGCTGATTTTAATGTATCTTCTTTATACGACGGAATTAGGACTTGGAACCTGTTCCATTGAGTTTAAAATATTTGAAAGCCTCTATTTTGGCATATGGCTTAACCCTTTTTCGTTTCGAAGTTGAAACGGGCTTTTCGGGTCATTTATCGTTCAATCAATCTTGTCCGTTCATCTTATTTCTGACCTACCTATAAATACCTTGTTATAAACCCTAGTCACTTCTTATTCTCATTTGTCTATATGTACATCTCCTTCTCAAATCCTCATTCCAATAGCAGACAAAACCTAATTTTCAAATTTCAAATCCAAATTAAAAAATCAAATCAAAAATTAAAATTCCTCAAACTATGTTGAATTATATATCGATTTGAAGATCTCGACGAGTGCATCTCAGATCTGTAATTCAATTTTCAATTCCAATTACCGATTCCCTAGAAATTGGAGGATTATTCACGGCCGTCCATAAGCCATAGCTTCATTTAATGGTAGATCGACATCCTGGCGACGACCAGCTGGTACTGCTGCGTAGACGGGATCATACGCTTTCGATCCATAAGGTTACATACCCCTTATGGCAATTGGAATTGCCAGAAACTGGCTTGTTCTTTAGACTGCGGTGAGGCTCTGATGGGGACCGGAGGTGGCTTGGGGCGCGTGGTCCAGTGCCAGGGTTAGACCATGGGTCAGGCGTTGATGGCGGCGGCGGTAGCATGGTCAATGGTAGAGGAGAGCGATCGTGTTCAGTTCAAGCATCAAGGGTTTCATACGAGAGAGATCCTTTGCTGACGTGGTAATAGTTGACGTGTTCACTTATAATTATTATTTTATTGATTTTATTATATATCGTATAACTTCTAACCTGAATAACTTTTGCATACGAACTCCAATTAACGTGCGGTTTTCTTCATTGGGATCGTATCGAAATTCCATACATTGTAACGCTTGTTTGGACGAATTCTAAGTCTGCTTGAATTTTGGGTTTAAATTGGATTTAAATTCAATTTAAATTCAAAGATTAGTGTTTTAATCCACTCACAACTTCTAAAATTTCTTATATTTGTTAAATAAAACTTATGATGTGATTGTGAATTTATTTATGACTGTTTGATACATTTTGAATCATCATCTCAACTAATTTGGATTTATTTGAATTAAATCATTATTTAATTTATTATTGAATACAAATTACCAGTTAAATACCTGTTATTGATTATCAGTTCTACTTCGATATTTATTGATTGATTTGGATGATGATTGTGATGGATGTTAAGTGTTGATATTGGATGAATGGATGTTGTATTTTATGTCGTTATGAACTACAAGTTCACTATGGGTTGAAATGATATTACTCGAATGATCTATAGATTAAGAAAAAATAGTTATGGGTTGAAATGATAGACTCAAGCGATTTTGTGGATGTTATTTATTTCGGGATTGCATTTAAAATGATATAAAACCGTAAAATTTTAAATTGCAGATTGAAATGATAAATATCCGTATCACTTGACCCTAGGGTTGAGAATTTTATACGGACGCCGGATTGGTTAAATTAAATGATTTTAAAATCCTTAATTTTTGAATGGAATTAAATGATATTTTGAAGTAAATATTTGATTTATATAAATTGAAGTATTTTGGAAAATTAAGTTTTGTGTTGAAATGTGAATTTACTTAAAAGGAATTGTTTTAAGAGTTAAATTGAAAGTTGATGCTACATTTTTTAAGTATAATGAAATTCTATCGGAATTAAGCTATTGAATTGGTTTGAAATATAACTTTGAAATATTATGAAATGGGAGTAATTCGAATCAATATTTGAACATGGATTGAAAATGAGATGAAATTTAATAGTTTATTGAAACTTAAAAAAAATTGAAGGTTTGAAATTTCGTTTATGATTTGGAAATTGAAACGATCTGATTTTATTGAAATGAAATAAATAGTTTTAAATTGATATAAATTCCAAATTCATGTTTTCAAATATAAAATGTTTTAAATTATATTATTTTTAAGATTCTAAATTTTAGGATTTTCATATTTATAAACTATTTTAACCTATATTAACTATATTAAATAAATTTAGCCTATTTTAAACAATTTAATTTATTTTAAAACTAAATAAACCATTTTAACTTATATTAAATCTAATTAATCTATTTTAAAGCTATTTAATCTATTTTAATTTTATTTAATCTATTTTAAATCTATTTAACTATTTTATATCTATTAAACTATTTTAAATCTATATTTACTATTCTAGAGTATTTTGACTATTGAAATTTTTTTCAAACCATTTATTACTATTTTAAATATTTTCTCAATTTTCATACTAAGTAAAAGGGAGGTGTTTATATTCAAAATTCATTGGTTTAAAAGCAAATATGATGAAACGGTGAAATGACCTAAGTTGGGATTTAAATGTGTAATAAATTGAAAATGATGATTTTAAAGTAAGGATTTAACCTACTTTGGAAATATGGTTTTGGAAGAAATTATGACTTTTGAAAGTGAATATGATTTGAAAGTGAATATAATTTGAAAGTGAATATGATCTATAACTGAATATGTGTGATATCCTGGAATTTCGAGCAATTTAAAATGTGATAATCTCCATTATAAATTATTTAAAATTGGTAAAATTGTTACTTTCAAATAATAATAATGTGTTGTTTTTATATATAGTTATAAATAGATTTTAAATAGAATTATTATTTACATATTTAATTTGTGTTTGTTTAAATATATATATGTATATATTTGAGTTGATTTTAAATTGGATTTGAATTTGAATTTGAATTTGAATTTGGATTTAAATTTGAAGTTTAATAGATAATTATCTTAAAATATTTTGGATTTTAAATATATGTATAAGATTTTTATTATTATATAATTTGTTTTATAATATTTTCTTTAAAAGATTTATTTATCTAAATTAAGAAATGTATTTATTAATTAGTAAATTAAATATAAAAGCTTTATATTAACATTCTAAAATAATTAAAAAAATTCATAATGACAAATGTTAATTTATAAAAGTTTGTTAATAACATGTGTAAGGTGATAAACATTTGTAAATGACAAATGTTAACAAGTTAAACAAGTGTCACTTTTTATTTTATTTTATTTTATATTTTTAATAAATCCTAATTAAGCCTATATAAACATCTATCTTCTCTCTTTATTTCTTTTTCCCTATCTTCATTTCAAAACAAGAAAAACAAACCTGTAAAACATTTCACACCAGATCAAAACTAAAGCTCGTAACACAAATTCTCAAACCAGAAATTAATCAAGTAATCAACTTATTCAAACTGTAATCAAAAGCTTAAATCATCTCAGTCACAACAAAGTTTCCAGTTCATAATCGAAGCAAAATCATCTCTGTTTTCAAAGCTAAACCTTCTCAACAACAAAAGATTTCCAGTAACAAGCTTTCAAAGATCAAAGGCAATTCAAGTTTCCAGTTTTCAAGCAACTCAGTTTAGAGCTCTCTGTACATTTATAGGCGAGTAAACTATTTATTTAAAAAAGATTAGATAAATAAAAACATGTTGCTTGTGAATTTCTAGGATGAATGATGCTTTGCATGTATATATAAGTGTGAAATCTCTGTATATATGAATGTATTGAAGTGTGCATGTCTGTTGCATATGTATATCTCTGTTTTCATAGTTACAGAGTTGAAAATAAATCAAAAATTCAAAACCTCTTCATCTATTCTCTGTTGAGTTTTAGTTTTCAAACAAAATATGTTTGTTTAAACATAAATTAAGGTTTAAAATTTTATTCAAGTGTAATAGGTTTTAAAATCTTTTTGAATCAAGAAAATACAGTAGCAATTTTAAAACATGTTAAAATCAAATGTTATAATTTGCTGATTGAAGTATATAACTTGAATCGACTCGAAAAATATGATTTTCAAAAAGAAAATAATAATTTTTAGTGTTGTATCGAGTGTGTATTTCAGTGTTGACTAGAATATGAACTTTGAGCAAATTCTGGCGGCCGAAGGTCTCGAGGTGGTTGGGGTTTCAACTGGAGGTTGCTGGGGAATTACCGAGTCGGGGAAAAATGGGTGGAGGTTTTCTCAGTCACTATGGCATCGACAATGGTCAAAATAGGGTTTTAACCTAAAATGGGATGAGGTCAGAATTGTGTTCACTACGGCGCTCTAGTGGATCGAGTTTCACCGGAATTGGGTGAATGGTAGCGTGGAAGGCCAGCAAGGTATGGCCGGAGTTGCAGGGGTGATGAGGATCGGCGTCGGCAGTTCGAGGCAATTTTCTGGTGATGGCTGTTGTGCCTGTTTGATCGAGCTAACACGATTTCATTTTCAAGTTTGATTCATGTTTCTGGGTGGTCAGATGGCAAGAGTGGGTCGAGATCGATTTGTCGGCGGTGGTCTTGGAGGCCGGAGCTTCGCCGTTGATCGATGCACGTACACGGTGGGTGTTGATGTGTCTGTTTTTGGGAAGGGAATTTAGAATTGAGGAAAGACTCGGGTGGTTGGGAAGGGAACTCGAGTAAGGACTCGAGTAGGAATGTGAATGACGTCATGTTTCAGGTTTAAGTTTAAGCTAACCAAGTTTTTTTTAAATGATAAGGGTAAATATTCGGGTAGGACTCGGGTGAGTTATCGGGTGGAACCTGAAGCAGGATTTTAAACAAGTTTTTAATTTAAAATAAGCAAGTTTTTAATGTTAAAATAAAACTAGTTTAAATCTATTCCTTAAGTCAAATTCTTTACATAATAAATGTTTTTAAATAATGGGTTTAAGGAAGTGATATAATTTGTTTAACTTGAATTTCTTAAAGTTAAAATTTTAAGTTATTTTAAACTTAATTTAGAAATGTACTTAAGTGTTAATTTAAAAGAATTAAATGTTTTATATATATATATATGTGTGTCAATCATAATTAGGTAATTAATAAAGATAAAGATTTATCTTAAAGTTAATTAAGATTTTGATAAATAATGATTAATTAAATTAATGAAGTAATTAAGAATAATTAATTAGTTTAATTAATTAATGATAAAGGATTAATTAATTTATAATTGAGAGTTATAATTAATTAATTAGAAATTAATTAACTGATAATTAAGGATTAATTAATCAATAATTAAGGTTAATTAATTTATAATTAAGATTAATTACTTAATTAATTAAAGATTAATTAAGTTGTAATTAAGCATCAATTAATTAAGTAATTAGAGAGTAATCAATTAGTAATTAAAGATTGATTAACTGGTAAATAAGGGTCCATTAATTGTAATTAAGGATTATTAATTAATAATTAAGGTTTATTAATTAATAATTAAGAGTAATTAATCATAAAATTAAAGATTAATTAATAAATTTATAAGGTAATTGAGAAATGATTAATTAATTAAATGATTTTAATTAATTAATGAATAATTAAGTAAGATTAGGTAATTAATTTTTAAGTAATTAGTTTAATTTGAGTTAATTAAATTAATTATAGTATGTATTAATAAGTCTTGCTCATGGATGATTGATTGTATAGAATATCTGGATTGATTGATATCTATTGAATGATAATCTCTGATATTCTATGATATGATATTGGATATGGCTGTGATAAATGTGTGATATTTATCTGTGATGAATGCTGTATGAATTTAATGTTTTAAATTGAATTAAATTGTTTAAACCTTAAACAACTTGACCTTTAAAACGACATTAGGATTTCGATGAGACCGGGATCGGATATCAAGTTAGGTTAACCGAAAACCACATCGATCCAAGTTAAAAGATAGGTCATGGAATCTCAAGTGAAGATCAAGATGGAGATTCAGAGTGCAAGGGTTATTGTCGCTAACTCTGAGGGTGATTCCAAAATGAGTGTAACGGGATAATGCCTTCGGTTTCTTTCAAATCTGGAACGAACTTGTATAGATGAATACTATCAGACCATCGACAATGGAGGACGATGAGCATTCCAAAATGTGTTCTCTAAATGTAATTGTAGCCTCAAGCCTTATCAACCGGGAATGGCTAAAACAGAGGAGGTGCGTACAAGGTTAAGTGGGTAGCACCCAAGCAGGATAAGATTTTTCCCTGTCTAGAGGTCCCTTTCATTTGGCTGTGTGGGCGGTTTTTTGGCCATAACCATGGGGTTGTCTTATTCAGACTATCCAGTAAGGGATAGCTTCGGCTTTGTGTTGCAGAGGACCAGGGTGGATTCTCAGTACGGTGATTTAGGCCGCATATTATGATGGGCGGTACCCCAGTAGCCCTGCCATTGATGAAAATCCATTATCCCTACGTGCCCTTTACGGTTTTGATTGTATAACCCACTTTGTGGCTAGCATGCTGGAATTTAATCATGTAACAATTTCAACTATGTGAATATTTATTTGAAAACCCTAGACACTATTATAATATAACCAGATTTCCTATCAAATGTTTTGGTTAACGAAAGGGAAAAACTTATCTATGTTTATTTACGGAGAGTCTTACGAGATACCTTTTATTTTCAAAGGTTTTCCATGTTAAACAACTTGACCGTTTACTCACACCAAACCCATGTCTGAACTGAAGTTTATTTCTATTTCTCTTAAACTTTGGGTACTCAAATTTTTATGAGTTGCCAAGTGATCAGGTTTTGCTTAACGAATTTTGGAGAAGCTTGGAGCAGGAGTCCAGTCGTATCTGTCTATCTTTCCACTATGTTGTGTCTTTTGGTAATTGTATTTAGAATGTAATGGATAGACAGGTCTTTGCGACTGTCTAATGTAATGATGTTGTGTAACTGTGTAACTCTGATGTAAAGACTATGTAATTGATATGTGAAATATTATATTTTGTTCCGTTTCTGCTGTGAGATTCTGATGTTATTGTTTCTTTCTTTCTATCTATTCTTTTTCTACCTATTTCTTTTCTTATTGATGATGTGTCTTTCTATGGAATGAAAGGCGGATAGTTACAGTTGGTATCAAAGCATTGGTTGGGATAATACCTAGGCTCAGGAGTAGTGTCTATCTTGAGAGCACGTATTTGTAATTTTTATATAACTAATATTCCTATCTAAATTTGTTGGGTTACCTATGCAGGTTGCCAGCATGAGTTCAAGAGGTAGGAGAGGAAGAGTTGTTGGGAGCACGTCGACCAATGATGGAAGAGGTCAGGCTACTAGCGAGGCTGTGAATCCAGCACTGCCTCGAGTCAGTTTTGCTGCTTTATGCAATGATTTCACCAATCTAGAAGGGAGACATTTAAAGGGTCGGAGACCATTATAGAATTTAAGGCATGGATATGCTCGTGCGAGCGCATTTTTAAGAGTTTGGATTTGTTTGACGAGCAGAAGAGAGTGAAGGCATCGTGGCAACTGCAAGAAAGTGCTGCAGCTTGGTTGGATGCAGTTACAACAAAATATCTTAGAGGACGATATTCCTTAGAGTAGGTTTAAGGAATTATTTGAGGAACGGTTCATGCCGATAGTTGGGAAGACTCGTTTGTATAGAGATTTTCTGGATCCGAAGTAAGGACTATGTCGATTTCAGAATATGAAAACAAGTTCAATGAATTATCTTGCTACGGACCTGGTTTAATAGACACACCCCTAAAAAAGAATGAGATGTTTGTGCAAGGAATAAGGCCTGAGTTCCACGAGAAGATGATGGCTCATCTTAAGGGATCTTTTGTCGAGTTAATCGACATGTCATTAAGATATGAGGAGCTCATGAACTAGGAGCAGATGGCTTTTGTAGCAGCACCTAGTGGAACTTCTTCCAATCCAAATAAGAGGAAATTTAACCCTAATTGGAAGAAGCAAGGCAAAGGGAAGTAGGGAGGAAGCAATGGACCTCGTAAGTGCTATGTGTGTCAGTAGGAGGGTCACTTGGCTAAGCAGTGTCCCAGGGGTAACAGCAGTAGCAGCGTCAGAATGGACCGAATTAAGCTTTTGTTCGAAAATATTTGTGTTTCATTTGTCATCAGCCGGGTCACATGGTAAAGGCTTGTCCGCTTCTTAAGAAGGCCCAGCAGAAAAAGGTGTTTGCTCTTGAAGGTGGTCTGTCTTCTTCTTCTTAAGGCAAAGGAGTTTTGGAAGGTACTGTGCTTTTGGATGGTAATTTTGTTAGAGTTCTATTTGATTCTGGTGCATCTCTTAGTTTTGTTTCTTTGGATGCGGTAGAGAAGTTTCATCTTTCCCCTTGTTTGGAAGACCGTCCTATTTTTGTATCTAATCCTATAGGTGGAGTAACCAAGTTATAATATCTGTAGAGACCTAAGGCTTTCTTATATGTCTTATAGTTTTTCTTACGACCCATTTGTATTGGATTTCAAAGGGTTTGATCTTATTTTGGGTATGGATTGGTTGGATAAGTATAAAGCTGTCTTGATGTGTGAAGAGAGAATTGTGTCTTTGGAGACTGAGTAGGAAAGGATCGCAAAAGTGACCTGTGGTAATTATGGAATTCACTTGAGTAATCTTTTACATGGAATCGAGGTATCTCCAGAAGGCGTAGAGTCCATCGAAATGGTCAGAGATTTTCCGGATGTTTTCGAGGAAGTTAATGGTTTGCCCCTTCATCGGGAGATAGTGTTTCGGATCGATTTAGTTCTAGAAGCAGTACCTTTTATTTGGCCCAGGAGAAGGATGGCGCCGAAGGAAAGAGAGGAGTTGGTAAAGCAGACCTAGGAATTCTTAGAGAAAGGTTTGATCCGGCCTAGTTTTTTCAGTTGGGGTTCTGCCGTTGTCTTTGTGACCAAGTCGGATGGGTCTTTGAGGTTCTGTGTGGATTACCAAGAGTTGAATAAGGTTACTATTAGGAATAAGTATCTATTGTCCCGTATGGACGGTCTTTTAGATCAACTCCATGGAGCTTCTGTTTTCTCCCAGTTAGATTTAGCTTCAGATTTTCATCAGTTAAGGGTAGCTAAGGACAGTATACCCTTGACTACATTTAAGGGACCCAATTGTTTTTATGAGTGGTTGGTTATGCCTTTCGGGCTGACCAACGCCCCTGCCTATTTTGTGGATTTGATGAGCCGAGTTTTTGGGATGTGTTGAATAAGTTCGTACTCGTGTTCGTTGATGATATTCTTGTCTATTCTAAGTCTGAAGAGGACCAAAAGCAGCATTTGGGGATAGTGTTGGAGACTTTGAGAAGGCATGTTTTGAAGGCTAAGTTTTCGAAATGCCATTTTTGGAAATCAAAAGTCAAATTTTTGGGACATATTGTTTCTGGTGAGGGTATTTCTGTAGATCCAGCCAAGGTAGCTATTATTCAGGAATGGAAGCAACCGCAGACTCCAACAGAAATCCGCAGTTTTCTAGGATTGGCAGGGTACTACAGGAAGTATATCAGGGACTATTCTAAGATTTCTTCACACTTAACCAATTTGACTCAGGAAGGAGCAAAGTTTAAGTGGACCCCCAAGTGTGAACAAGCTTTCATGGATTTGAAGGCAAGGCTGACCAGTGCACCTGTTCTAGCTACTCCGGATGGAAAGAGCAAGTTCAAGGTTCACACGGATGCTTGTGGAGTTGGGTTGGGTGCAGTGCTGATGTAGAATGGGAAAGTAATTGCGTATGCGAGTAGGCAGATGAAGCCACGTGAAAAGAATTACGCTACGCACGATCTGGAGCTATTGGCCTTCGTCTTTGCTTTGAAGATCTGGAGGCACTATCTGTTGGGAGGGAAGTTCGAGCTTTTCATGGATCACAAACCATTGAAGTACCTTTTCTCCCAGAAGGATCTAAATTTGAGGCAGCAGAGGTGGGTAGAATTTTTGGCATCTTATGATTTGGATATCCTTTATACTCCAAGAAAGGCGAATGTTGTGGCAGATGCTCTGAGTAGGAACGCAGTTCTGTCTATCTTGGAAGTTGTTCCGTATCTTCTAGAAAGGATTACGGGCAAGCAAGGATCAGATAGAAGATTAAGAGGAATGTTCAGGAGAGTCAAGAATGGTCCGGGTTCTAGTTTGGAGATTGATGACCAAGGTACATTGAGGATCAACGAGAGGATTTGTGTTCCGAATTTCAAGGATTTGAAGTAAGAAGTTTTATTAGAGAGTCATTACTCCAGGCTGATTATCCACCTAGTGATTTAAAAGATGTATAAGGATATAAGGAGAGTCTTCTGGTGGCCGGGCATGAAGAAGGTTATTGCTGCTTTCGTCAATGGATGTGCAATCTGTTAGCAGGTCAAAGGTGATCAACATAAGACCGCAGGATTGTTGCAGCCTTTGGAAGTCCCAAAGTGGAAGTGCAAAATGATATCTATGGATTTTGTCTGCCAAGTACCAAAAATGGATATGAAGGAATATGGGTAATTGTAGACCGGTTGACTAAGAGCGCCCATTTTATTCCGGTTAAGGCAACCAGTACTGTAGCATCTTTGGCAGAGATTTTCTTGAAGGAGATTGTTAGACTGCATGGTGTTCCAGTCAGTATAGTTAGTGACCGTGATCCTATATTCACCAGCAAATTTTAGGAAGCTTTGCAATCAGATTTGGGTACGAGATTGAGTTTCAGTACAGCCTATCATCCCTAGACCGATGGGCATACGGGAAGGCTGAATCGAATTCTAGAGGATATGCCGAGGGCTTGTGTATTGCATTTTGGTGGATCTTGGAAGGACCATCTACATTTAGTGGAATTCTCGTAGAATAATAGTTATCAGGCGAGTATCAAGATGGCACCCTATGAAGCTTTATGTGGAAGACCTTGTAGATCCCCATCCTTTTGGGTAGAGTCGGGAGATCATCTTGTTCTTGGTCCAGATTTGATCCGTGAGGCATCTGCGAAGGTGGAGGTTATAAAGAAGAGAATGAAAGCAGCGTAGGATCGCCAGAAGAAATATACGGACAAGAGACGAAGACAATTGGAATTTGAGATTGGAGATTTGGTCATTGTCAAAGTTTCCCCGATTAATGGAGCGATCAGATTTGGGAAGATGGGAATACCTTCCCCAAGGTATATTGGTCCATTTCGAATGCTTGAGAGGATTGATGCTGTAGCCTACGGGATTGAACTGCTAGTCCGGATGGCTGGAATTCACAATGTTTTTCACGTATCTCATCCAAGGAAATACGTGCACGATGCATCTCTTGTTGTGGAGCCAGCAGTGCAAGAAGACTTGGAGATCAAGCCGGACTTATCTGTTACCAGGCATCCTATCCAGATCGTTGATCAAGACGAGAGGCAACTAAGAAGCAAGGTAGTGAAGCTAGTCAAAGTGCAGTGGAGCGAGGATCCTAGAGATTGTACCTAGGAAACCTTAGATAGTTTTAGGAAATCTTATCCGGATCTGCGTCCGGATAGCTATTAATGTTTATTTGGATGAATTGTTGTTTGGTTGTTAGTGTATGGTAGATATGTATGCTTGGATTGTTGAAATAAAATAAAAGTTTTTGGATTATATTTTGTTTTAAATTTCGGGGACGAAATTCTTTTAAGAGTGGAGGAATGTGATATCCTGGAATTTCATGCAATATAAAATGTGTAAATCTCCTTTATATTTTATTTAAAATTGGTAAAATTATTATTTTCAAATAATAATAATGTGTTGTTTTTATATATAGGTATAAATAGATTTTAAATATAATTATACAAATTTAATTTGTGTTTTTTAAATATATATAAATATATTTTAGTTGATTTTAAATTGGATTTGAATTTGAATTTAAATTTGAATTTGGATTTAAATTTGAAATTTAAAAGATGATTGTGTTAAAATATTTTGGATTTAAAATATATGTATAAGATATTTATTAGTATATAATTTGTTTTATAATATTTTCTTTAAAAGATTTTATTTATCTAAATTAAGAAATGTATTTATTAATTAGTAAATTAAATATAAATGCTTTATATTAACATTTTAAAATAATTAAAAAATTGCATAATGAAAAATGTTAAATTTATAAAAGTTTGTTAATAACATGTGTAAGGTGATAAACATTTGTAAATGACATGTTAACAAGTTAAACAAGTGTCATTTTTTATTTTATTTTCTTTTATATTTTTAATAAATCCTAATTAAGCATATATAAACATCTATCTTCTCTCTTCATTTCTTTTTCCCTACCTTCAATTCAAAACAAGAAAAGAAACCTGTAAAACATTTCACATAAGATCAAAACTAAAGCCTGTATCACAAATTCTCAAACCAGGAATTGATCAAGAAATCAACTTATTCAACCTGTAATAAAAAGCTTAAATCATCTCATTCACAACAAAGTTTCCAGTTCATAATCAAAGGAAGATCATCTCTGTTTTCAAAGCTAAGCCTTCTCAACAACAAAATATTTCCAGTAATAAGCTTTCAGAGATTAAAAGCAATTCAAGTTTCCTATTAAACAGGCTCAAGCATTTTTCAAATTCCAGTTTTGAAGTATCTCAGTTTAAAGCTCTCTATACATTAACAGGTGAGTAAACTTTTTATTTAAAAAAGTTTGGGTAAATAAAAACCTGTTGCTTTTGAATTTCTGAGATGAATGATGCTTTTCATGTATATATATAAGTGAAATCCTTGTATATATGAATGTATTGAAGTGTGCATGTCTGTTGCATGTGTATATCTCTGTTTTCATAGTTACAGAGTTGAAAATAAATCAAAAATTCAAAATCTCTTCATCTATTCTCTGTTGAGTTTTAGTTTTCAAACAAAATATGTTTGTTTAAACATAAATTATGGTTTAAAATTTTATGCAAGTATAATAGGTTTGAAAATCTTCTGGAATCAAGAAAATACAGTAGCAATTTTAGAACATGTTAAAATCAAATGTTATAATTTGCTGATTCAAGTATATAACTTGAATCGACTTTGAAATATATGATTTTTTTTTTAAAAAATCACGATTTTTAGTGTTGTATCGAGTGTGTATTTCAGTGTTGACCAGATCCTGAACTTTGGGCAAATTATGGCGGTCGGAGGTCTCGAGGTAGTCAGGGTTTCGATTGGAGGTTGCTGGGGAATTGCCGAGTCGGGGAAAATGGGTGGTGGTTTTCTCAGTCACCGTGGCGTCGGAAATCGGTCGAAGTAGGGTTTAACCTAAAATGGGACGAGGTCGGAATTATGGTCACTACGGCGTCTCTAGTGGATCGAGTTTCATCGGACTTGGGGGAATGGTAGCATGGAAGGCCAGCGAGGTGTGGCCGGAGTTGTAGGGGTGCTGGTGATCGGCGTCGGTAGTTCGAGGCAATTTTCTGGTGATGGATGCTATGCCTGTTTGATCGAGGTAACTCGATTTCGTTTTCAAGTTTGATTCGTGTTTCTGGGTGGTCAGATGGCACAAGTGGGTCGAGGTCTATTTGTCGGCGGTGGTCTTGGAGGACGGAGCTTTGCCGTTGATCGGTGCATGTACACGGTGGGTTTTGGTGTGTCTGTTTTTGGGAAGGGAAGTTAGACGCGGGGAAAGACTTGGGTGATTGGGTAGGGAATTCGAGTAAGGACTTGAGTAGGAGCGTGAGTGAAATCATGCTTTAGATTTAAGATTAAGCTAACCAAGTTTTGAAAAAAAGTAAAAAGAATGGGAAACACTCGGTAGGACTCGGGTGAGTTATCGGGTGGAACCCGAAGCAGGATTTTAAACAAGTTTTTAATTTAAAAATAAGAAAGTTTTTAAATTTAAAATAAAAATAGTTTAAATCTATTTCTTAAATCAAATTCTTTACAAAATAAATGTTTTTAAATAATGGATTGAAGGAAGTGATATAATTTGTTTAACTTGAATTTGTTAAAGTTAAAATTTTAAGTTATTTTAAAATGTATTTTAAGTGTTAATTTAAAAGAATTAAATGTTTTAAATATATGCGTTAATCATAATTAGCTAATTAATAAAGATAAAGATTTATCTTAAAGTTAATTAATGTTTTGATAATTAAAGATTAATTAAATTAAATTAATGAAGTAATTAAGACTAATTAATTAGTTTAATTAATGATAAAGGATTAATTAATTTATAATTGAAAGTTATAATTAATTAATTAGAAATTAATTAATTGACAATTAAGGATTAATTAATTAAGAAATTAAGAATAATTAATTTATAATTAAGAATAGTTAATTAAGTTATTAAAGATTAATTAAGTTGTAATTAAGCATCAATTAATTAAGTAATTAGAGATTAATCAATTGGTAATTAAAGATTGATTAACTGGTAATTAAGGATTCATTAATTGTAATTAAGGGTTATTAATTAATAGTTAAGGTTTATTAATTAACAATTGAGTGTAACTAATCAGAAAATTAAAGATTAATTAATAAATTTATAAGGTAATTAAGAAATGATTAATTAATTAATGAATAATTAAGTAAGATTAGGTAATTAATTCTTAAGTAATTAATTTAATTTGAGTTAATTAAATTAATTATAATATGGATTAATGAGTCTTGCTTATGGATGATTGATCGTGTAGAATGTTTGGATTGATTGATATTATGTGATATGACCTTGGATATGGTTGTGATAAATGTGTGATATTTATCTATGATGAATGCTGTATGAATTCAATGTTTTAGGTTGAATTAAATTATTTAAACCTTAAACAACTTAACCTTTAAAACGACGTTTGGATTTCGATGAGACCAGGATCGGATATCAAGTTTGATTGTCCGAAAACCACATTGATCCAAGTTAAATGATAGGTCGTGGAATCTCAAGTGAAGATCGAGATGGAGATTCAAAGTGCAAGGGTTATTCTCGTTAACTCTAAGGGTGATTCTAAAATGAGTGTAATGAGATAATGCCTTCGGTTTCGTTCGAATCTGGAATGAACTTGCATGGATGAATACTATCAGACCATCGTTAATGTAGGACGATGAGTATTCCAAGATGTGTTTACTAAAGGTAATCGTAGCCTTAAGCCTTATCAACCGGGAATAACTAAAACAGGGAGGTGCACACAAGGCTAAGTGGGTAGCACCCAAGTAGGATAAGATTTTCCCTTATCTAGAGGTCCCTTTTATTCGGCTGTGTGGGCGGTTGTTTGGCCACAACCGCGGGGTTGTCTTATTCGGACTATCCAGTAAGGGGTAACTCCGGCTTTGTGTTGTAGGGGATCGGGATGGATCCTCGGTACCGTTTTCTAGGCCACATACTGTGACGGGCGGTACCCCAATAGCCCTGCCATTGATGGAAATCCATTATCCCTACATGCCCTTTACATTTTTGATTGTATAACCCACTTTGTGGCTAGTATGCTGGAATTCAATCATGTGACAACTTCAGTTATGTGAATATTTATTTGAAAACCCTAGACACTATTTGAATATATGCAGATATCCTATCAAATTTTTGGTTATCGTAAGGGAAAAACTTATCCGTGTTTATTTGTGGAGGGTCTTACGATATACCTTTTATTTTCAAAGGTTTTTCAAGTTAAACAACTTAACCGTTTACTCACACCAGACCCATGTCTGATCCGGAGTTTATTTCTGTTTCTCTTAAACTCTTAGGTACTCAAGTTTTTATGAGTAGCCAAGTGATCAGGTTTTTCTTGACGAATTTTGGAGAAGCTTGGAGCAGGAGTCCAGTCGTAGCTATCTATCTTTCCGCTGTGTTGTGTCTTTTGGCTCTTGTATTTGGAATGTAATGGATAGACAGGTCTTTACGACCGTGTAATGTAATTATGTTGTGTAACTGTGTAACTCTGATGTAAAGACTATGTAATTGATATGTGAAATATTATATTTTGTTCCGTTTCCGTTGTGAGATTTAGATGTTGTTTCTTTCTTTCTATCAATTCTTTTTCTACCTATTTCTTTTCTTACTGATGATGCGTTTTTCTGTGGAATGAAAAGTGGGTCGTCACAATATGATTTCAAGTGAATATGATTTTTAAAGTATTATTATTTTGAGAAGATGATATTTTGATGTAAATTGTGAATTGACTTTTGAAATGTAAAAGAACAACCCGGTGTGAAATAAGCATTTGGTTGTTAAAGAGACCGGGATCGGATATTGTCATACTCTCTGCCAATACCGAAAACCAATTTAACAATTGTGTACGTGGTGGAGATTCCAGAAAACAAGCAGGATGGTTTGGTGAACGATTTCTGCGTAAGGTGTCACGTGACCCTGACTCCCGTGAGTCAGCTTAGATGTGATTAAAACAAAAGCTACATCTGACCAAGTGAGGCCATTCCTCTGATCAGACATGCTTCTTCGATACCTTATTATGAAATTTGTGATGATTTGGTGGCCACGACTCAATTTTGATTTGGCAGTGTGTTTCGAGGGGGGCGGTAGTAGCTTCCATGCGTTACCACCAGCCCGGTTCGGCAATTGGTATATCTACCCTGGCATTGCCTCGAGTGCCGTGTTCACATGCCCTAGTGCGCCTCCTATGAGTTTGTTTTGTACCATACTATGGAGTGCCTTCTGATAGCCCTCTAGTTTGTGGAGGAATTACGGTACTGTATAGACTATGGGAAGATATAAAAATGTGTTAAAGGGGATATGAGTAACGCCTTAATACTATTTTAATACTTTACTTTACTGTTGGCACTATTATAATAGCGTATTGAACTACATAGTAAATAGTTTAACGGATCCTTAGGAGATGTGAATCCCGAGCAGCTCTTAAGTTGCTGCACCCACGTTAGACACTGGATGGGAATTGTCAAACCCCGTAAACATCTCTGACGCCGTTCCACTCATATTTATTTACCATTGATTTTACTTACATAAGATCTTGTAGTTCTAACTCGATGTTTTGTCTTTCCAATTCGTTTGGGTCAGCCTGGGCATTTCAAGATTTGAAGACCCTATTTTTGGAGCACGAAGATGAAGATTTTATTATTATTATTTATTAACCCTATTGCGTCATACAATTCCACTGCATTATTTATTATTCTTTGGTATGTGTAACTCTGGTCTATATTATATAAGTATAGTCAAATGTTTTGTAAAATAGCTTCATGAACTGTTATTTGATTATTATATTTTGTCATTCCACTACAAGATTCTGTTTTTTTTCTTTCTCTGCATTTTCTTGTTCACCCCAATAATAATCTGCCCTTTTGTATGGTTTGAGTTGGCATGTGTGTCTGCTTAAACGTACAAAAAGACGGGATGTTACACTGCAATTCAAGGAACACCATTGATTCTGATGTAGTAGCCATTTCTTATCCTATTATTATTTCCACTGTGAGTTTAGATTTATATCAATCTCTGATAATGCTCATCCTTATTTGCAGGTACCAAATCCAGCGCCTTTTGTTTTGGTGAATTGGATTTCGATTTTTGTCGAAATACCATTAAGGTATGGGTTGTGACAAGAGGATTCTTGATTTGGTATGTTCTAAAAGGTTCTAGTCATTGCTCCAAAGGATGTATTCGGTTTTAAAAATATCTGCTATACTTGACTCAAACCGATAATGCACATCTATAAAACTAGTTGAGCTACAACATCCATTGTGTACACATGTTCAACCAACACTTTTGATTCAATTCTTTAATAATTCTTCACTCTTTAGAAATCAAAAATCTGCAATAAATAGAACCAAAATACAAAGTAATACTACATTATGACTATCAAATGTGTAAATAAACAATTAAAAATACATGCGATTTAATGTTTATCAATGGGTCTTGAAGCAACAATATTCCAAAAGATTTATTGGTAAGTACATTTTACATTTCTTTATCAATCTACAAATTTTTTTCACTTAGTACACATTAAACGATAATTATTTTTATCAATTATATCATACAAATTTATTTTTAGTACATTTTATAATATAACACATGTTCTTATAATTATTAAATTGGTTTATTATATCTGTCTAATAAGGCTCCCACTGAATTATACATCTCTCAAAAACATTAAAAGAAATATTAGAATTCATAAATTCCTATAGTGGGGTTAGGATCCGTTTATTATGTTAATATAACCTTAATTGTACTCAAAAAGTTGTAATCCCATAATTTCAAGTAACTTTTTACTAATTATATCTCATCATGCCTCATAATCGTACTTTTACTATGCTCTAAATCATCTTCAAGACCTTGAGTTTTCTTAACAAATCATGTGGTACTTAGATGATCAAGACCCATTATTTTGTTATATATAATGTGGAGTTAGTATAACTCTTGAGTTTTCTCAACATGGTTACGTAACATTCTTACGTATTTGGGGATAATACCAAAACCATGTTAGATTTTCGATGGCTTCGGTTCGCTCAACAACCGTAGATATGCAAGGTACTCTATTTATACTTTAAATGATGGAGAGTATTATTATTTTAAATTCATAACTCAAAATAATTTTTCTTTGTAATATCAACAATTAAGGGGGATGAGTTTCTCATAATATCATATATCTTTATATATATCCGCGATATACTCCCTTATGTCTCTTGACTTTTATTTATTTAACCCCTTGTTTTCTTTATGAATATAATACACATACATTTAATTATTATAACATTTATAGTTATTAATTTTATAGATATCCATACATATTTTTCTAAACCAAATCATTTAATTATAAATTTAACGTTTATATTTATTTAAATTTAAAACAATTTTAAATTTTCCATGTTATAATTCTTTAAAAAATTGTAAAGGCCATATCTCCATACCCTTTGAGTCGACAATAATTCACATGAATCTAACTCAAATTGAACGGTAATACGAACCTTTAGGTGCGAAGAAGAAAGTGAAAGAAGTAAGTAGAAACAACACATAATTTCACAAACGCAGCGGAACAAAATATAACATATATATATATATATATATATATATATATATATATATAATAACAAATTTTATACAAAGAATCTGTAGCTGTTAATATATATACAATCATCAGAGTACAATAATCATCAAATCAATTGTGGACGGTTATTATAACTTGTCCTCACCAGTGCTGACTATACAGTCTACACACAGCGGAAAATAAATCAAATACGTGGAATATGCCTGAGTCTCCTCCAGCTCGTCTCCTGAGCTCCATAGCATTCTAACTTGAATCTGTAAAACTCAGTCTGACCCGAGCATTATAATAAAATAATACCCGAGTCAGCTTGGAAATCAGCGTGAGAAAACACACTCAATTTGAATTATTACTTTTTCAAAATCCTTGAAACAAAGGTATCTCGTAAGACCACGTCACATATTAACACGACGGATTTTTACCTTACGATACCAATAACATTTTTATATCAAAATCAAATGATATTATAATAGTGTCTATAGGAAATAATTAGAAAATAGTTGAAATGCTTGCATCTCACATTTCAGCATAGTTGAGCACAATCAAAAGCGTACAGGCTCGTAGTGCATATTGGATTCCATACAATGACTGGGCTACTAGGATACCGCCCATCACAGTACACCTCTAGAAAAATGTACCGATGTCCTTGCCTGGATCCATGGCCAACACCGGACTGGCGTACTTCTGACCTGGATAGTACCGAATATGTTATCACCCCGAGTGTTCCCACCCTTATCGAGCTCTCTTTTTCATACACAACCATATCCATAATTATAATATAATATATCCATGGGTATCTAGAAAAGTGATAACATACCCTAATTGGGTGCGACCCACTTAGCCCTGCTGCATCTCCCCTACTTTAATCATTTTCGGTTGATGAGGCTTGAGGCTACGTTTTACCTTTAAAATAGCATTTATACTTGCAATGATAACACTGCCTTTAGGGTAACGATGCAATGATAGCATTCATCCATACAAGTTGTCTTGGGACTGGACAAACCAAATCTCCAAATTACAGCCTTCATTAGCTTCTTGATTTCACAATTCGTAACGCACAAACCGAATCGAAGTGGTTTTCGGATAATTAAATCCGATCTCAGTCCCTTCGAGACGATCAACGAATTTGGCCAGATTTGATAGTCGGTTATTTAACTATCAAATAACATCCATAAACAGTCAATGGGCCTTATTATAAATTTTCAAAACATTCATTCAAAATATCTTTGCAAGGATATATATATATATATATATATATATACATACAATCTTCTTCCCAGTATATTTAATAATTGAAAAACAATTTTCAAATATTTATATCCATAATGGGATATCTAAATGCATATCAACACTTAGAGAATATTTCTTTCATCCCTACTTATAATTCAACCTTTTGAGAAATATTTCTAAAATAACATTCTCGTAGTTAAATATTTCAAATCCTCCTAGTTTAATACTTAGAAAATATTTATAGGTATATTTTCCTAAAAGCACTTTATTTCCAATACTTAAGAAATATTCCATTTTATTTCATACTTCTCAAAATCCTTATAATCCACTTGAAATTTCCTTAACCCATTTATAATGGATTTGATAATTTTCTGGAATTCATCAATAATCCCTTTTTAAAATTTCCAAAATCAAATGTACTCGTATATAATCTCAACAACCCATTTCTAACTTCCATTTTATGAATTTTAATTCATTCCCGAAGTTTCTACATTTAAATACTTTTGAAATTTTCTTAAGTCCTTATAATTTCACCGTAAGATTTCTCTTATAAAAACCATCTCAGTTAAATAAACTCCGTTTACAAATCTCGAGAGGATTTATAAATAAATTTCAATCATTTCAAATATATATATATATATATATAATAATTACCTTTAAATAATAATTCATTTTAAAAAAATATTTAAGTAATTATTCAAAATATTAAAACACTTTATATAACATCGATAATTAATTTCCAATTCATTTTTAAATATACTAATTAATTTACAAGGCTGATTATAAAAATTAAAATTTTATTTGAATAAATATTAAATACTTGAATAACTAACTTTTTGAAATATTTTAATTTAAAAAATAGTTTAAGCTACATGGTATAACAAATAAAAATCCTATTTTCAACAATTTTGATTCCTCGACAAAAAACTATTTTAAAAATTCAGTATTGCCAATTTCAATTTATAAATCCCTCTTGGTTCATATCACATCGATTACGTTTCCAATTTCATTATCGTTCCCACATTTCGAAATACAATCCACTATTTTTTCCAAAACCCGATTCCCATATTTTGATATAATTCACATTGTAAATTTATATTCCAATTTATCAACTGATATCATTTGTTTTATTTTTAAACATCGGTTATAAATTTTCAACTTCCTTGAGATTCATTTGTTTATAAAACTAATCTCTTTATAAAATTTCGTCTTATGAATCCATTTCTGATAAATCCCATTTATTTTACAAATCTACTTCTAAATATTTCAACTTCTTTTCAAATTCCGAAAATATCATTTTAAAAGTCCATTAATTAAAATTCCTTTATATGAATTATTTTTAAAATTTTTATTTTAAACATTTTTCAAATAGATAAGTACAAACCCCAATATCAAATCATTTATTTTATCCAAATCAATTTCCTTTAAAATAATCCAAATTTCAATATAAATATTTTTATATTCAAAATATCCATTTAAATTCCTTCAAATTCGAAAATAATATTTGTGGTATTTAAAATACCAAAATTAAGACCAGTGCTACTATAGTATCCAAACATTCAATCCAAATAATAATCTATAATAAATTATTCAATTCCATCATATATTACAACATATGAAAACAATCAATATATATATATATATATATATATATGTATATGTATATGTATATGTATGTATATATATATATATATATGTATTTGTGGAATCCAGTTGGATCCCTCCACGTGTTTCCCTACATCCACAGATGTTAGATAACACAAAAATACCAATCCCACTTCAAGGGGGATATCGCAGTAATATAGGGTCATTCGCTATTATGCGGGGCTCATAGTGTCTCATTCGCTCCAACGGCGGGAAATATATCCAGCTACTAATATACATTCTACTATATATATATATTATAGCATTCAACTGAATATATATAAATTCAGCCAGTCAACCAATAATTAATTTTAATTACTATAAACTACACAAGTTATCCAAAAAGAGTGAGATTTACTTATCTTGATTTTATTTGAAATCTGTTACAAATTTAAATGAAATTGTATGGCGTTCAATTTAATTTAAAACCTCAGTTATCCTCAATAAATTCTAAACCAAATTTTATTGCGTAAATTCCACCGCTAAGAATTCCACACAACTAATTCTCTGTGATATTGGACCTCGTACTATGAAGTTATCATATTTAAAAATTTGCCATTTAAAATGAAAATTAAAACTAATTACAGCGATTACTTGCGTCATAAAAAAATTGTCATAATAACTTCTAATATTTACTCTTAATTACCTCACTGCTTTCTTGCCTCGAGTGCTCCACCCCGGACCCCACCATCTAAAGCTCGTACCCTATACGAGACTCTGACCTCACCATGCCAGGCAGTCCTAAAGGTCGTACATCGCTTTTGACGACCAGGCATAAAACCCATCAAACTGCCCACGTTCAACCCTCAATGCCACCGTCACGAAGCTCCACTGGCCGTTGCACCTTGGTAGAACCCAATGACCCAATCGTTGACAATCCTCCCATCATCCACGACGACCACGTTCAACCCCTGAAAAATTCGCATGAGTACGTACACTCCTCCCCAGTCCATGCAACTTCCGCTAAAACTTCATCGCGATCCTCTATAGCCTCCACCATATACCACGACCTGCTTAGTTATCCTCGGCCATCTCGTGAGCCCTAACTGTCGAAACACACAACAAGAATCACGACCTCTCTACGCTTCTCTATCTGAAGACCTCCGCCCCCCTAAAGCCACTACATCGTTATTCGCCGATTCATCAACTAGTGAATCCCCAAATTTCAAAATACGGCACGATGGTTATTGTGTGCTTCACTGGAAGAGAAGAGACGGTGGCTAGCGAGAGGGTGCGTGGGTATAAATCCAACGATTATCCCTTTTTGTTTCTCGAACGAATTTCATTTGTTTATAATCGAACCACTTTCAATTTTTGAAAGGAGAAGACGTCATTTTTAACGAAGGGAGATGGCGGCTTCAGTAGACATTAAGGTGGCACATCTGTTTCACTAGGGTGGTGCTCTATTTTGATTTGATTTAATTTATTTAAATATTGAAAATATCTCGTATTACCTACTATGAAATCTCGATCTCCTATTGAAGCATGCCGCCTGGCGTTTCTAATGTTATGCCCCTATTTCGAATGTCATGGAACTAGTTTCAAAGTCAAATTCATTCTTCCGTGGATGGTAGTTTTTTGAATCGACTATTATTAATTAAATTTTCGACATTAATTTCAACACGTTTCTATCCCGTATGACCAAAGGTTAAATCCCAATGCTACAAAATTTGAAATCCGACAATAATACATTATTATAGATCCAATGAAACTGGTTTCGTCAAATTTCGAGACTGTGTCCTGTATCGCTATTTTAACGCGTTGTTAAAATCGGCGATTTCCAAAATTTACGAAATCACTTGAAATTCCATTTAATAAAAATTATTAACTAAATTCTAATTCAAATAGAATTTATATCAGCATTAGAAATCATTTTGATTTAAATTCAACTCAAATTTAAATTATCTGAGCGATTTTCAATTATTACTTGATCAATTAAATTTACTCAATAAATCACTATGTTTGGAACTTAAGCTTTATTCCACTTATTTGATCGACAAATTTCATATTAAAATCCCATTTACACTACAAATTCAACATTTAGAATAAATTAAATTTTCAAAATTAAACGACTGAAAATCCCGGTCATTACAAAAATTATATGATTATTTTTTTAAATCTAAAACAATTTTAAACTAATATTATAATATTCAAGTATGCTTATTTTAATCAATTTAAAACCCAAGATACTTTGGGTCTTCTACAAATGCATACCCTAGAAACATACCATATCAATGAGGTAGGTAATGGTTAAGAGATTAGAAGGTTTTATGTCCATAGAACATTCCTTGATTAGAGTAACTTTCTCCTTAGTTTTATCACCTTTTTCTTTGATACCCACCTAGTTTGGCTTTTCCAAAACAATCCTATATGTACCAGTTAATAACTCACATAAACACAACACGGGCTCAGATACCATTGTTGAATCATGTGTGTTGGCAACATGGTTAAAAGGGCGAGTTTAAGAAAAAAAAATCTTTCTATTTAATAGCACAAGATCTTATTTTGTGCTTACGTAAATAAAATTATTTATATTAAATCAATTTTAGTATTTATTAACAAAAGAATATGAGTAGTGTTGGGTCTGTCCTATTTTGATAGTAGGTGAAATATGTAAATTTCAAAAAAATTCCTATTCAGATCATGATGGGCCTATGAAGTCTACTAACTGGCATTAGGTCCAATTTATTTACTTAAATAAAATCATATTTTATTGAAATATTTTATTTTAAGTTAATTAATCACTTTAATTAATTGTAATTTAATGGCTATTATGAATATATTTCATATGTTCTTAACATGAGATGGTAGTATGATAATGTAAAACATGTGTATAATTACACACACATACATAAACATATAGATATTGGGATTTATGTCTATTGTATGTACATGTAAGTTATATTTACATATGCATATGATAATTTCATATGAATATATGGAATATAAACACCTGGGAGTATGTATGTGTTTAAATATGCTATAATATATGTATATTGTTTGTATACAGATATTCATAGTACCATATATATGTATATGTATAGTTTTAGATCTATATATATAGTATGTATATATATTATATTGCTATATATTTATTTATGTACATAGTTTTGAAATATATATATATATATATATATTTGATATCTTAAAATAAACATGAACATTTAGTAATAGAATAGAAAAGGGAAAGTATCTACCATCTTCTTTTTTTGCAATCTTCTAATCAAAATAGATCTAACCATTAGTATAGGGAAATTTAGTTCCTTAAATATCCATAAACAAAATTATTTAACATTAAACTTCGTGGATTTGAAATTTCATATCAAATCACCTTTTAAAGAATGTTACAAGTACGTTACAGATATTCAAACATTTATTTGACAAAATGTTTAACCAAATCACCTTTTAAAAAAAAATAACCAAATAATTATTTAACAAAATTATTTAACCAAATCACCTTTTAAAGAATGTTACAAGTATTTAAACATTTGAAATTTTGTATCAATGTTCATAAACAATTTCAACATTTTTTAATTATATACCAAATAACAAATAAATGAATTAAATTAAACCTGAAATATTTCAGATTTAAATGTGTGTGTAGCTACGTATATGAAATTATATCATAACTTAACATAATGTTATATTAAATGTATATAAATGATTGTGCATACATTTGATATATAAATGTGTATGTATATGTATATGTATATGTATATGTATATGTATATGTATATGTATATGTATATGTATATGTATATGTATATGTATATGTATATGTATATGTATATGTATATGTATATGTATGTAGGTGTGTGTGTGTGCGTATCTTGACAAAATGGAACTTTCTTTTGAATTAGGTTATGTAAATTTGAATCTAATCTTACAAATTAATGAATAAATCCAAACATTCGTAGTACGCATGTATATAATTTGTTCGTTAGTAATTGCAATAATTATCTATTTTGAAACATGTCAATGGTTATAATAAAATTCAAACAATTGAGAAATCATATTAGTATTTCATATTATAAATATATTTTATGGTACATGGCATTTAAAATTAAGAGAAGTATATTTACCTCGCTAGATCTAGCCCTTTGTGACACTTTGATTTGTGAATTGCTTCCTAAACTCCTTGACTTATCATCCGATCTTGGTAGAATCGAATGAACCACCTCAACCTTATTTTATTTGATTTAATTTTAGATGAAGAATTTTTAGCCATGAGAGGATGAAGGAGGCGACATTGGATGAGGCAAGAAGAAGAAAAAGAAAATTAAAGAAAGAAATGAATGAGAGGATTTTTTTAATGAGAGAATAAAAATCTTTCCACTCCCTCTTTAATATTTCCTCTTTTAATATCAAATTAATTTTAAGTTAAGCTAAGCTCTTCTCTCTCTTATGTATAGCCAACTATGACTTGTCCTTGCCTAGATTAAGTTTTCAAAAAATCATTACGTGATTAACCATATTTAAAGCCCGTTTAATATATACCAATATAGTATATCGATACACGCATATATAAACTTTGTATACACATCCAAATAATTATTAACAACACCAAATAAAGAAAAAAATAATAATTCTTAAATAATAATTAATTTAATTTATAACAGTTTATTGACTTATTAAATCATATGGGTCCTCAGAGAATCCACTAATACAGTTGTACGACTCAAAAGTTGAATTCCATCAGCGATTAATATTAAACATTTCAAATATTAACATTCACCCCTCATTTTAGCTAATTTAGTGAAAGATTTGCTAATTCTTTGTTTTTCCATATCTTTTAGGTAAGATTATATTTGGCATTATCTTAAGTGGTGCCAATAGTGATGATAATTTACTCACGTTATCTTTGTCAACACTATATCACCTTAGGACATATGGAGTTTGGTACTAGTCAACACTATATCACCTTAGGACATATGGAGTTTGGTACTAGTCAAAACTCTAATATTGTCCATATTCGACTTGATTAGTCCATAAACAAAGTCTTTGGTTCAATAATAACATTTGTCACCAATCGTTTTACTCTAGTTAGATATTTTGACTTTGAGTTGATAAACGTTGACCGTAGCACTAACTTCATACAACTGAGGAGACCAATTCTTTACGGATTAATGCTTCATCCCTAATGCTTCAACTTAGATCCAACTATAGTTGTTTGATGGATGATATGCCATGATTTAACTTTAATCAAAGTGGAGTATCCATATTAAAGTTCAATAGTACTTTTATTTCAAGATAACTACGTAACATCGTTACATTGAGATTCCTTGTCTGACCTAGTTGTTATCAACCAATAAGAAACTTTTAGAATAGTCATTCCATAGTTATCCAAAAAATATAAGTACCTAACCTCTTCATGCCCTCAGCAGCCATAAATAACACACCATCAGACATTTGGAGAGCATTACATGCTATGATCTCAATGGATATATCAATATCCTTTCTCAAAGCATCCTGATCAGGGATATTTAAAACAAAATGTTATTTATTTTATTTTGTGATTAATTAATCTCGATTGCAACTACAATCATATGACATTTTATAAAAGTATTTTTCTTATTAATATTCTTTAAATTAGCTATTTAATTAATTATATCACATAATTATAACAAAAATCAAACACGTTTATTATGAACAAGTTTAGCTATAAAGTTAGATCTATGTAACAGAATACATAATTTCCCCTAAGGCATACTATTAACTCTTTCAATCTCCTACTTGCACTTAATACCAATTATGGAATCTTAATCACATTCCTCAGATTATTTTTTGAACTAATCGATCTAGTTCTATGGTGAATGGGTCTACATATTGTTTTACTATCTACTCCTTTGACCAACATCTCTTCATCATTGATAAACTGCCTTTATTATGTGAAACTTTTAGAGTATGTGTCTATAATTTTATGAGCCCTAGGTTCTTTTCCAATATGCATCATGACATTATTTTCACAAAACAATGTCATGTGATTATCAACTTTGGGAATCACTCCTTGTTTAGTTAATAATTTGTGCATCTATATATACTGCTTTATTGTACTGTTATTCAAGGCGATGTATTTGGCCTTTGGTTCAATTAGCCACCACCACTTGTTAGGAACATTTCCAACGCTAAAGTCCTTAATTGAGGTTAAATATGAATTTAGGATTAACATAACATATTCAATATCACATGTGAAGTTTCAGTCCGAATACTCCTCATAAGGGTTCATTATTTCCAAAAACAATTCTGTAGCATTTCACATATACTTGAGAATAATCATTAAAAATCATTTTGTGGTATTAATTCATATTTCGTACTCACTCATTACGTAAATTACATAAGCAAATAGCGATATAATTGATAACATAACATATATGATAATTCCTATTGCGGATGAATAAAGAATCTATATCATTTGCAATATTTAAAACTTTTAATATGTGTTTTTGTATATCATTTAGGACAATACCAACATCCTTCTGTATCATTATAGAAATATTTTAATACCTTATAATATTCTTTCTTACAGGCACATGCTTTCTTCGCATTTTGAAGGGTAATCAAACTGTTTAATTTCTTCGGAGGAATATTTGTTCAATTCTAATGCCCTTATTGAACGATACAATCATATCAGTCCTAGGTCTTATCTGACACTTACAAACTCGGTTATCACTTCCACCGACATAGTGAAATTTTGAATATCACGTAAAAAGAGCCTGTTCTAAATCATTGTTCAGAATTTCTATTTCGACAAACTTGCATCGAATCGTAAAGTCATATTGGGCGATAACTTTGTATGTTAAATCTGAATTATCTTAAGCATATTTACTAAGGAATCCATTATGCTGATTTCGATAATTGAAGTTTGCGAGGTTATACTTCATTAATGTTACTCACCATATTCCAACTGCATTCATCTTTTTTTTAAGACACATCTATAGCTGATGGATCATATCCTTTCGGTACAACTGTCAAAATCATATTTTGATAAAATACTTAGAATCACTTTCGGATTTATGCATCATGCCATATGGTAGAACCTATACTCAATATATCTTATTGATAATTAAGGAAAATTTTCTAACCAATAATTCTCTTCTTGATAGTTATAGTTTCTCATTAACATATGTGAATTATTACTAGACATTCTAATGAGTTGTATCCATTTAGGCTTAATTAATTTCATTTTATCTAATATAATCAATTTGTATTTAGAGTCTTTAAAGCATATCCAATACTTTCATTAAACCGATTCAATTTTGAGTTCTCAAAACTTTTTTTCATAAAATAAATTAGCCCTACTTTCTAACTCATTTGGGCTGATCCACATAAGATCCCGCATGAGCGAATTTTACATGTAGCCTTTCGACTCATACGACAAGTAAATCCCTTGACCTCGAACATGTAGGGTTTTCATCAAATAATGTCTTATATAAACTCAAAATAATTTCTTTACATGACATTAAATTTAACATATGTACTTACTCTTAAATATATATATATATATATATATATATATATATATATCCTATGGAAAGAAGTTAACTCAACATCACTCAACACATATTGTACTTTGTACAACAAAGTCTGATTACTCCCTATCGTTAAATCATTATGTATCATAGGGATTATTGACTTTGAGATTGATTCTTATTCATTTAGGTACATTTAGTACTCCTTTCTGATATACTCACCTATTTAATCAAATCGAATTGTTTTATTTCCTTTGCATGTTATGTTTGCTACTTTTGTTCTAAATTCTATGACCTTATCAAAGATATAGTACCTGTTTATCAAATATACATGTTCATGTCTATAAAAATTCATCGGTGAATTTAATAGAGTAAGTGAATCTATTTTGGTATCATTAAACTTTTGATTACGTTCATCTATATGTATCAATCTGAGGAGTCTATTAACTCTTTCATTGCTCCCACAGAATGGGCGCTCGGCCTTCAATTTTTTGATATACAATTCACGAGTACCATATGATCCATAATTATTTGATTAAAGTATTATTCCTTAAGGATATGGCTTAGTCCATAATACCAAAATAATTATAATTTTTTTTAGATACTTCTGTATTTTCTATAGCTATTGCATCACTATTGTTATAAAAGATGTCATCATTATGACAAATTTAGTTTATAATGAATATTCACAAAATTCATAATGAATCTATTTTCAGTCAATACTAAAAATTGTTATTATCTCATAAATAATATTTAGAATATATACGAAACCAATCTTTTGCAACTTGATGCGTCCGTCAATATGTGCATATGTTATGCTGCCACTATTTTTGTCATTACCATAATTGTGCGTGAAAGTACAAAGCTCCATTCAACCACTTATTATGGGTCATTAATATCATCCACCGTAACTAGATTATAATCGAGGGTTTTAGATCAAATATCATAAATTCGAAGAAATAGCTCTTACGCAAACAATTTTTGATAATAAAGCAAATTATAAATATAAATCACATTTATCATTCCATATTAAGTATACTTAGTGTTTTATGCAATTCTTGTTTCCAATGTCTCCTCCTAAAGCAGAAATGACCATTCACGCTTTTTATCCCAACTGGACCTACTTTATTTCCACTATCAAATATTTGATTTCCTTTTTTAATAGTCAAACCAACCAAAAGGAAACTCCTACTGCATGACTACACCGAGTTCTTACAGAAGTGTATTTAGACATCTATTAAATTTTGAGGGTATTTGATGGGTTGCACTTAAGTTAACCGATCATGACTTACATTTCAATGCTCAGATTCCCAGGTTGATCTTTTATTCATATTGAACACATGATCTTCCATTATGGTTTACTTTCTCATACCGAATGAATAAGTATTGTCGAGATTTCGTATATTGCAAATGGGATTGTTTACCATACTACTTTTTATGTGATCTAATATGGATTAAATATCCTTATTCTTGTATTTCTTTAGAATTCGAAAGTTAAAAAACATTATACATTCTTGGATAAATAAACACTTAACTGACCAAGGTACAATGTATTTAGCTGTTGTATAATTCAAGCTCTTGCATGGGCCTTGAAGCTATAACATTTCAAAGGATTTATTGGCAAGTATACCTAATACTTCTTTATCAATCATAATTCAGTTTATTAGTATATTTCAATTGATAAACAATTTCATTAATTAACATGTTGACAAATTTATCAAAGTAGACAACTTTAATTTTTATAATATGTATTCTTACAATATCAGAAAAGTTTAATGTCACTGGATTCATTTTATAATAAGCCCTTATAGGATTTTATGTTCCTCAAAAACCTAAAAGAAAAATAGTTATTGTTCGATTTCTCTACTGAATATTAAGCTCCGCTTGCCTTGGGATTCCAATCTTGCGCTATCTTAAAAACTCATAAGCCCATAAGCGATGGATAACACTTTATCGGTTGTTTCATATATAACTCCTAACCATGATCTTTTCCCTAATCTCGACCCTGAACTTGAGTTTTCACAACAAATCATGGCAGGTTATTTCACTTACCTATCATTTCTCGACGACCAAAGTGTAATGCACATACCTTGGCATTGCTCAATAAGTACATGCACATATCTTACCTCTTTTAGGTAGTATATTGATAGTAATACACACAAAAACTCTAGCTTGAGTTTGCTTAACAACTAGTGCATATGCAAGTACTCAATTAATATATAAATGAAAGAAAGAAATTATACTAAAGATTCATAATATTTAATATACCCTGAGTGAAATTGGTTAAGAAATAATCCATTTCTCATGAAATACCCTTGTGATTCAAATGTTGGACACATCTGAAATCACGGTAAAGTACCATACAAATGTATTTACTGCAAAAATATATTTGCGTTTATTTCAGTTCCACTCAATTTAATTTATACATATGATTGTATAAGTTCACTTTATTTATATGTATTATAATTTAATTATCTTACATAATATATATATCTTGTTAATTAAATCATATTTAACTAATTTTAGTTTTAATTTAATGCCTAATTTAACTAAATTTAATTTTAAATATTTTAAATTTTTATTTTATTTATCTTAAACTATTTAATAAGAAAATTTTGTTATAAACTTTATAGTTATAATGAATATATGTATTAACAATTTAGCTAGATTATTAAAGTAAACATTTTAATTAAGTATTTTATAAATTTCAAATATTTATGTATTTTAATTTCTCAAAATAATTTTGAAAAAAATCAAAACATTTTAAATTATGAAACTATAAAATTTATAGTTTATATATATATGAACATATATATGTTTTAATCAATTAACACATATATTTTCATACCTATCAACATATATATGTTTTAGTTAATTGACATTTATTTAATTAATCATACTAGTTAAATGTTTATAAATTTTCAAAAATTATTTAATTAGTTTATCAAAACCATTTTGAAATTCTTTAAATTTATTTTATAGCAATAATAAAATTACCTTTATATTCTAAACTTAACATTCAAAATTAAAATATATTTTAAATTTTAAAATCTTAATTTGAAAATTAGCCCAAGGTCCAAAATACTCTATGCCTTACATTTGGGCTAACCTTTGGATTCGATCCACCCATTAGGCCAAGCTAGTAGCTAGGGAGGGGATAATATATTTTATCTAACCTAAGCCTAGACACAATTATTCTACACACCCATCAGATAGAGAAGTTTATTAGTTTGCCATAACTATTGGCTCTTTAGTTACAAAAGCCATATGAGCCTTAGTACCAATATTGGTTCTTCCTGTTTAAGTAATGGATGAAATGGGTAAATTTAAAAAAAAAACCTATTTTTATCTTCATGTGCCTATAAAGTACATTAACTATCACTAAATCCAATTTATCTATTTGAAAAAGTCATATTTTGTTTAAAATATTTTATATTTAATTAATTAATCACACCAGTCAATTATAATTTTATGGTTATTTTGAATATATCTCATATATTCATAACATGATATGATAGTATGATAACCTAAGACATGTATATAACTATATAACTATATATATTTATATTAGGTTTAATATATATTGTATGTACATATAAATTATACTTGCATATGCATGTGATAATTTAATATAAACATTGGAAATATAATTGCCTAAGTATCCATGTGTGCATGTGCATGTGTATATATTTATGAATCTGTGTGTCTATTTGATTAAATATATTAAAATATATGCATATTGTTTGTATATAAATATTTATAGTACCATATATATAGTTTAGATTGGTAATTATAGTACCATATATATAGTTCAAAATATACAAACATTTAATAATTAAGTAGTAAAGGAAAAGCGTCTTTTAGAATGAAAGGGAATATGATTCCTAAAATATTCATAAACAAAATCATTTAACATTAAACTTCTTGGATTCGAAATATTACATAAAGATTTATAGATCAAATCATCATCTAAACAATTTTACAACAAAGATTATTCAGATACTTTAAATTTTATATCAATATTTGTTTGAACCAAAAAGGGCACAAACATCTAAGAGTTTATGTAAAGAATAAAATATGAAGAAAGTAAAATGAAGAACGAGTAAAAGAGAACACACGACAATTTATAGTGGTTCGGCAAAGCAAGGCCAACATCCGCTTTATTTTATAATTGCTTATTTTTGACTTGGAGGTAGAAGTTCTTAGGGGTCAGCATGACTCCGACACTTAGATTTTCAAAATTATAAGAATATAACATTAAGATGAATTAAAACCAAAAGATCATAAAAATGAGCCCTACCTTCCTATTTATAAATGTAGGGAACCTAATATCTCGCATGAAATATCTCCTAGCCGTTGTATACGATTTAGACCAATTCTTCTTAGAAAGCAGTTGCAACATCATCAGTTGATAGGATTCGGTACCGAACCATAGGTAGGGGTCGGTATCGATCCCCAAGTTTGCGAAAATGGCCATCATCGACTCTTTATCTTGGATCATCTTGTGGTTAGCTTTGTGATTCCAAAGTTATTTGCACCAATATTAGCTTGTTTCCAAGTCTAAATGATGGAGTTGTAGAGAGCAAAGTTGAAGTTTCAAGTGTTTATGGAGACTGAAGGAGAATTAGATTGAACCAACAAAACAACTTCGAAAATAGGCTTAATTCATCGTGTAGAAGGCATAGGCAGAAGATGGGGTCCGCTTTCGATGGAAGTAGGACCAGGTGCCGACCCATAGGATGGGGCCGGTACCGAACCCTAACAATGTTGCATTTGTGCTTGACTTGGTTAGGGTTGTCTTGGTTTTGGCCTTGTGATCCTATCTGTGCTTGGTTTCTGGACTCTTGGGCTATCCTCTGGATTTCCTGCCTCGATAACTTTGAGCTTTATCCATCCAGTATGTTTGAACATTACCTGGTTAAAATGTTAGATAACACTTGCTCCCTAAAGTACATCTCATTTCCAATGTGGTGTGCTGTGAATCGTGACAAGTAGTAATTGTCATGAAGGACTCCACTTTATGTTTCGAATGGTTGTTATCCTTCTTGTAAATCAACTACATGAAAGATTATGTCCATTGTCATCTGCCGTGTCGCTCTACCAGCATCTGGAATTATTAGTTCAGAACATAGTCCTGTAATCTATCATTTTGATCTTAACTATTTCAAACTGATTCCGTCCATGAATTTTTCAGGTTTGAACTTAATTTCCCTTTAGTTCCAATCGTTGTATAATGGATATGCACACACATGATTCATCACATGTCCATACGTGCATATACATCCATGCACATATGCATATACTATACATACGTTTGTTTATATACATCTACATTAAAAGGAAAATTCTGGAATTGGTACCGACTCCTAATCTAGGGGTTGGTGTAGACTGTTGACTTGGATAATTTTCCAAGTTTGCCTGATAATGCGAGTTCTATAGGGTATTTATCCCAAACTCTTCTACTTCATTTCCTCACTTACTCTATTTGCTTTTTTTGAACCAAACCTTTTTGCCATTAAAACCTTTGACTCGACACTGCATTCCGACTTCATTTAGCCCTATGAACGTTGCCACCTTCTTATATGAAGCCACGCCTAACTCCATCTGCTCCTCCTTAGCCCGAGCCATCTTCACTGACCCGTGCTTTAATTCCATCTTTCATGGCCCTATTCCAAAACCAAGAACTTTGATCGACCTTAGATAGGTATTAGACTTGGTGATGGGGATGGACGTGGTTAAACAGATGTGGGTGATTAGGGATATGGACATCCCTGATTTAAGAAGCGATGAAGGTGGAAGAAGGGTGAAGGGTGGAATTTCTTTGTGTGTTGGAGTTGTGCAACTCCAACTCTTAGAAAAATTTCAAAACTTCTAATTTTGCATAAGAGTTTGTCATTATGTCTTCATAACCTTTTCTTACTCCTAAGTCCTTTCCAGAGCATAATCATTGATGTAAAGCTTGTCGGGACGGTCAATGATAATGGTCATGTCGAGGAATATCCAGAATTTAAAAATGTTCAATAATATTAGAAACTCTAACTGCATGATACTACATGAGATTGCACTAAAATTCACTTTAGCATGGGGCTATAGCTTGTAATCACTCTAACGTCGATTATCTATTGAGTTTTTTTAAATAAAATGGACCAGAGACATTCGAAACGTCTTGTTGCTCAGACCCTAGGTACATCACCTTCAAGATATATCGAATTTGATGCAGAGTCTACCTCAGCTACAACTCCACATACGTAGCAAACTCTAATTCAGAAAGAACACTAACAAGATATCCCCCCAACCGATCAACACAATCTAGAGAATCCTAAAGTCAAGAAACATGCACTGAAAATCCAATTGAGCTCGTAGGTGGTCCAGATGTGGAACCTGCACCTGACACGCTCAAGGATGCAGTAATATTAAATGGTCCTGTTGATTCTCTTACTTCTAAAACTGACGAAGGATCTCTTCGGAGAATATCCAACAAGCAAGGAATTCCATTCGATGACGTCTTGGTCCCATCTTACGATCAAAGAGTTCACAATCCTCGGAGGATTATATTGCCTACATTAGATATATGTGCTTGGCGAGTTGCATCTTACAATTTAATCAATTTATCCATCGAATTCTAAATTTTATGAGGCTTGCTCCAACATAGTTGCACTCAAATAGCCATGCCTTTCTCCTTAGCACATATATGGTCTTTACTGAACATTTACATCGAGTGCTGAGTGCCCATCGACGAGGAGATTCGATATATATACAATTTTAAAAACCAGAAGGAAAGTCCATCTTTGATTTACTTCGAACCAATCAGGGTTGTAGAGTGGTCATTGAGGCAATGGACAAGTTGAGCTACTTCAAAACCGAGCGATTTTATATCCGATGTCCTCCCAGGTTTGTATGCAAATGGCTGTTCGGACATATGTTCCATTCCTTATGCATTATATGAATTTTTTTAATAGTACATAGACTTCACTTTGATACTTGCTTTACTATCTAGATGTTCCAAAAAGATCTAGTAACTTGGCGCTTTCAGATGCTTTGAACACTCTTATGGTAGTTTCGACAGGAGACAAAGATATCAGAACTCTCCTGTCAGATGAAAATTTTCTCACGTATGGCTTGTTAGAAGAGGGACGTAGTACTGGCATCGTCCAAATAGCTTCCAGTGATGATGAAAATGAAGATAATGATACAATTTACTCGAAGTAGGCGATGCTAATCCATATTCACCTACAGTCCCAAGTCCTGGGGCTAGAGTAGAAGAAACATTGAACAAACATCGGAAGACGTTGAGGAAGGCAAAATTATTGGTGAAAGTGGCAAGGCTGGCTAAGGTAACATCGATGCGGGTCATGAGTCTTAGCCAGAAGAATCTAGAGACAACCAACCGCTTGCTCCAAAGAGGAGGTTAATTGTGAAAATCTCCAAGGCGCAAACTTCTACCCAGCCTCCACTAATTACCGATGTAGAAAAAACTCCATTTTTTCCTTTGACAGGTACTTTCGCTGGCTTAGGGCCAATTCCTACCGAGTTTGGTTCTTTCGATGTCGGTGATATTAGTATTGAAGGCACCGACTCCTCAATTTGCATTGATAAGGGTTTCATCCCCACCAGTATGGGAGAGGTTACTTCCATGAGTAAAGCTTCAGCTCATGGTCCGTCGAAGGGACACTAGGATACTTACATGCATGTGCACTTCACGACACTCGCAGTTGGCCCGTGTCCTCGCTTATTAGATCTAACTTCTTTTCCTTGTTGGATCCATGGCAAAAAGGAAATACATTTATAGAGATTTGGAAGAGAAAGCATCCCAAGCATAAAAGCCTTAGTCGAGCTCGTATCCCCAAGGAAGCGGTCGCAATTATGAGTTAGGCTATCGTTCTAGCCGAGACAGAGATGACTGAGATAGAAGAAGTTATGACAAAGATCGCTCATCACATAACTCTACTTCCAAATGTTACCCTAGGTTTAGATCACCTCCTTTTTGAGGTCCAAACAGGAAACTTAATTGTCACAATGACATCCCACCTGGTGATCCTTCTCGTGCCCCTCCTACGGATACCATCCCTGTGAAACCTCTGTTGCCATCTTACTCTAGTCGATCCTTCGATAGTAGGTATCACAAGAGTATCTCTGAAACTTCCCAACACAGGCCGGGTAAAGAAACTGCTATAGTTCCACCTGTCTCTTTGGAGGAACAACTTGCGACTAATGCCGGAGTGTTCAAATTGAAAGAAGAGTTTTCAAATATTTACTTTAATGGCCTTATGTTTGTGCCTAATCTAAAAAGTATCCCAGGTGTCATGCAAAAGATGACCATCGATTGTGTTATTGACAATCAAAGACTCATCGAAGTTGATAACAAAAGAATCATTGCTAATCTCGATGCCGAGGTCGTGAAACTAAGAACAACCCAAGCCAAATCCAAGAAGAAGGCCGAGGAGGCCACCAAGTCACTCGTAGAGGAGCGGACTAAGCATCAAGATGAAATGGGGAAGCTTTCCAATGAAATCATGCTCTGGTGATGGAGAGGGATACCACAAATAGAAATGCAGCTGAGTTGAAAACCAAAGTAGAGCATGAAAGAAAAGAAAAGGTCAAAGCACTCCAACAAGCTCAGTCTTATTATCAAGAGTTTCTTTATGCCAGGAAGGAAAGAGACAAAGCACTTGATTGTGTAAAAGATGTTGATGCATTCATCAAAGAGAAGTTGAGGCCACAGGACAGCAGGCAATAGAGCCCACGAAGGAGGAGTTTGAACCGCTATTTAACCAGTATAATGCCAACATGCTCAAATTCCAAAATCTAGAGTGGCTCAAAGATGATTATCCCAGATCCTCACCCTTACTAAGGAGCGAATCATTGAAAAAGAAAAGGCTTTCGTTGAAGGTGGCGAGATAGATTTGGAGCAGCTGGAGTGAGACGTTTTTGTAGGAGATAAACCCAAGATTTTGGAAGATGGCCAGCTTATCCTTCGTCTGAAGCTTGACTTCATAGTGCATAAATACATTGTAAAAGGCTCCTGATCAACACCACATAATGCTACTACCGGCCAAGTGCTTTGGTTCCAAGCTGCTCTGATACCTGGATATGATCTTAAGAGGCCTGAGATCCGCGCAGAACTCCAAACGAAGAAAGTATCTCATTGACTTCTCCTGTATTCCAGAAAGTTGATGTGTAGCTGACTAACATAACCAATCTTTCTCTCTTTGTTTCTCAAGCGTAAGGCCAGCCTCATGTTGCTCCGCTTCCCTACAAGGGATCTTAGCTGGGACTGCAAGTGCCTATAATAGAATCAATTACTGTTGCCACCTCAATAATGATTCCAACCATTCTGATTGACGATACTCCTGGCTTTGTCATGCAGATGCTCGATGCTTTGTTGGGTGAAGGAGCTAGTAGGACTCGGAAAACTCGGACTGATGAAGATGTTGTTATTACTAGGGTCCCCAAGCTTCCATCAATCCATGCATGCATGAGCTCGAGCACGAACTTGAGAAAGACATCCTCCTTGCCACAGAGGTCAAGCAGAAGAAACTTGAATTTATTCTTCCTCCCCCATCCATTGCCTTGCTCGAGTAAACTATTTTGGCTCCAGTCCATATTCCACCACATTATAGCACTCAACGCATGCTTGTTGGATCTTTGTAGAGAACTCTGTCGAAAGGAAAAGGAAGTGGAGGAATGGAAGAGAAAAGACAAGGTAAATCTCGAGCGACGTTTCTCCAGGATCTAAAAAGAAAAAATGGAGAATGAAATTGAAGAAGTAAGTTCCGGCTTGTTTAGTGTAGATAGGCTTGCTTTTTAGTAGTTGTTGCATTCAATTTTGGTTTTCGGCCAACTTTGCATGGGTTTAGCTCCCGCTTTTGCCTTTTTGTTTCTAGTGTCAATAACAATTATACTTAGCTTTCCAGATTTCATGTGAATAACAAAGGTTTTTGTTTCATTTACTCCTTGTATGGATTTGTCTAAGTACTTGAGAGATATGATTTCCATTCAGTGTACTTGTGATCTATTCTTTCTAGTTATTATTGACGGACTGAATCCTTTAGCCCATTCTGTGATTTACCGACATTTCATCGTTGTTGCGAGCACAAAGTAATTGTTGAAGCACCAAACTCTAGGCAATAGTTGGAGTTAACCACTTAGAACAATGTTTTAAGTCCCCATTTCCAGGATCATGACATTCAATTGCACCAAACTCTAAGCATCAATTTGAATTGACTTATTATAGTTCACATATTCTTATCCAGGATGTACACTTCCAATCGCATCTAACTCTGGACATTGATTCAAATTTCAAAGGCAAGATGCCGCTTTATGCCAAGCATGGACCTTTGGCTTCGCTTGCTCCGGGTAAGCAGTAACAGTTGGAAGGTCTTGTTACGTCGGCTTTAGTTTGTATCCCTGCCCTCAATCCAAGGAAAAGAGTTGAGCGAGTGAATGGTCATATCACGTTTGTTTTGATTTATTCTCCTGCCCTCGCATCAAGGGTGAGTGTTTTGCAAGGACTGTCATGTCACATTCAGTTAGAGTTTATACTCCTGCCCCCCAATTCGAGGACAAGAGTTGGCCAATGGACGGTCGGTTCATGTCTATTTAGTTTATTCTCCTACCTCCATTTTGAGGACAAGAGTTAACGTATGGACAGTCATGTCATCTCCAGCTTAAGTTTAAACTCTTGTCTCCAATCCGAAGGTAAGAGTTGGTTGACATCAATATACGAACACTAAAAAGGACTTTATGGGTCCGATCATGGGCCATAGAAGTTTGATTGGCACCTATCATCAGATACCTTCATACATATGTTAATCATATGCAGATTCATTTAAGTCGGTCAAATCATAGTTCTTAAGTAACGAAGAGACATATTTTCGGGTTGGAAAAACTAATTTTATTTCGTAAAAGAGGGAAATTGATGGAACTTGTCTTATTATGCGATTCTAGCCAATTATTTAAAGGCATGTTTCTAATTGAAGTAGCATCGTAGTTGCTCGCTATTCCATGCCTTCGGGAGTGAGATCCCATCCACAATTGCCAACTTGAAAGTTCCGTCTCCAAGCTTTTTCTCTACTGCATACGGACCTCCTTAACTCGGGCCTAAGTTTTTGCGGCCAGGGATGGTTTGCTTGAAGACCAAGTTGCCAATTTCAAAGGTTCGATTCTTGACTTTGGCATTTTAATATCGAGTGACTTGGTGTTTATATACAGCTATTTTTAACTTAGCTTTGTTCTGTTTCTCATCAATCATATCAAGGGACTCCAGAAGGAACTGCTCGTTCGTTTATGGATTAAAATGCATCACTCGGTGAGAAGGTACTTCCAATTCGACCAAAATCATAGCCTCTAATCCATATGCCAAGGTCAATGGAGAGGACCAGTCGCTGACTTGTGGGTGGTTCGATAAGCCTAAAGTTTTAATGGAAGTTCGTCGACCTACTTGCCCTTGGCCCTCTCCGACCGCCTTTTAAGAAAGAACTTAATAATTTTATTTATAGCTTTGACCGGTCCATTTGCTTAAGGGTGCACTATCACCGCAAATCTCTTCTCTATGCGATGTTGACGGTAAAAATCCTTGAATTCCATGCTGTTGAATTGGATACCATTATCAGTAATAATTACCTATGGAACTCCAAAGTTGATTAATTTCTTCGCGCTAATATTAGCCAATGTCTCCGCCTCAGCCCATTTGGTAAAGTGTTCAACCATCATGATGACGTAATTCGTGCCACCATTAGATATTGGTAGAACACTGATGATATCAATGTACTAGACTACAAATAGCCAGGGACTGACCATCTGAGTAATTTATGTTGGCGGGGCTCTCGAAATGTTACCAAATCTCTAGCATTTGTCACACCTCTAGGTATAATCAGCTATGTCTCGATTAGCAGTTGGCCAGATATTCGTATTAAAAAATATTGTTCGCTAATGTTTGCCTCCAATGTGGTTGCCACAAGCCCTTCCGTAAACTTCTCTTAGGACTTGTTTGACCTCGTCCTGAGCGACACACCAAAGCATGGGGATAGAGAAACCCTTCCTATACGGTAATCTTTCTTGCATGCTGTATCTCGAGGCTTGGTGTAGGATCTTTTATCGTTGATTCCTTCTCCGCAAAAGGATTCCTCTTTGCAAATAATTTAGAATTACAATCATCCATGACCCTTCCCAGTCTCTAAGATCCAATCAATATCCAACTGGTCGATGCACTACTAGAAAAGTTTACATAGACAGCGGGGCTATGTCATCGGTTGGGAAAACCCACGATGTTAAAGGTATGTATGACATTGCTATTTTCTGAAACGATGTCTGTCGATTATTTTGGACATCAACCCTTAAAATTACCATGGCTAAGTGTGGAAAACCAAATTTCATTTCCCTCAGTACTAGGGTTGTGTTCATAAACATCGCGTCTTTTACATCTAGTAGAAAAATGCATGATGTTAAAAATCTTCATATCACATTAATTTTCAAGGACGATGTTAAAATGTAAATTCCAAATCTTTATAACATCGTTCTTCTTATTATCAATGCCTGTGAGCACAGTCATCGCAAATAGTACTATTCGTGTACGATTGTTATTTTCTTAAAATTTGAATTAAAAAACATGGGAATATAAGCAAAAAGACCCTATTAATAATTAAAATAGACAAAATGCTATTTATTAATAATTTATGTAAATTAAGTCCCATAAATTGTATACAAAGGGCAATGTGTTGTTGCGTGGGGAAACATTTTTTTACAAACAAGTATCAAAAAAATTTAGCCAACATTTTTTAAATATTCGCATCTCATGATCTGCATCTCAAAATCCGTTCCATCCAGTCTACAAGCTTCAATTCATCTCCATTTAGCCATCCACTTGTCACGATCCGCATGCATAACAACCCTCCAACCATCTTATGCCACGTCACTGAAATCCCTTGCTTCTAATTATCCACTATTCACTAGGTTTACCCTTAATTTTTTCACAATCCCGCTTCACTTGCCATAACCATTTCATTTCCCTCTGATTTATTTCACTTCCCCCATATTTCCTTTATTTCAGTAGCTCTAAATCACCTAAATCGAAATAAAAAAAAAGGGGATGATAATATGGACATCTCATGAAGGCCAAGCATGCTTTAGGGGGAAGGAGCGGTGACTGGCGATTTAGAGTGGAGGATCATGCGAATTTGGAAGATGGTCGTGTAAGGGGGCAATTGATGGACGTGATCGTAGTGATGGTAACAGTGCATATTGGATTTGGATTTTAGTTTGGGTGTTCGAGTCGATTAAGGCTGAAGCTAGTTGCAGGTTATGGAGGATAGAGGTCGCGATTACCAAAAATTTGGTTGGGAGAAGGGTTATCGATGAATATCTGAAAAATCTGAAATCCGTCCGCATCTGAAAAGCGGATAACTATCTGATATCCGATACGAAAACATCCGCAACCGAAAATTATCCGTTCAGTTTTTGTAAAAATTATAATTTAAATTATGTATATTTTGGTGCATTGAAAGATATTCATTTATTATTTTATTAAGTTAGTATTTTATATTATATGCCCTTAATTCTTATTAACTACTTGAAACTATTTATTATCATCATATTTATTAATTTTTGACACTTTATGATCAATGGGATTGAAATTTTTTTATGTTAAAATAAAATTTTCCTTTTACAATTCTTGATTTATTGGTCGTCAGCAGATAGGATAATTATCTGATATCCGTCCGTATCCGTGAATGTGGATATCCGAAAATGATTTCAGATGCGAATGCAAATATGACACTATCCGCATCCGAAACCATTCGTTGATGGGCCTAATTGGGAGTGGCGATGGTTGTTCATATCAATTTATCGAGCATATGCTGAAGTTGTCACTTGACTTTGCAAAGTTTCCCCATAGTTCTTTTGGTGGTTTCATACCAGTTTAAGCGTAAGTTGAAGTTCAGCTCTAAAGTTATTTTATTTCGATGATTAAGTATGGTTGAGATTATTTTATCTCTAAAGAACTATGCTCAAATATTAACTTTGTCTTGTTTTGGAGTGTATGCTTCTACGTAGTGGGCATGTCTCATCTTATTAAATTTTGTATTTTTTCTTAATAGTATATGTATAAGGTGTAAAAATGGAGCTCGATTAAAAAATACTCTACAAAATTTGTTGAGTCAACAGTCGAATTGCACATAGGTGCCTACGACACAAAGATGGAGCTTACCATGAAAAGAGGTATGGAATATATTTTTTATCATATTATATATAGAAAATATGGTTCTAGTTTCCTAGAAAACCAAATACAGCTTTCATCATTCGATATACATGTTTGTACTAGAATTGGGCACAACACTCTTCGGATGTGTTTGAAGAGATAAATGAAGAAAGTAAATGTAAAATCAGGTAGATCTAACAAACACACCAATCAACGGATAATAAAATGCACAAAAACACACAGATTTGGAGTGGTTTGACAGATTGCCTACATCCACTATGAAATGATTGATATTTATTGAATTTCACTCGCTGATTACTACAGTATGATTGAAGTATAGTGATAATTTCAACATAATATCAGCGTAAAGAAGCCAAAAGTCCCTTTTTTGCAGGTCCAGGGTCACTATTTATAAGCGTAGGTAGCAAATATCTCGTCCAGTTCTCAGAAGACTTCTTCTCTCACGTAGGCGGGCCCACGAGATTGATTCCAGGTGATTTTGACTCGATCCGAGAGCAATACAAATCGAAATCGTATCGATCCACAAATGGTCCTTTAAGGCTGAAATTTGTCAGGTACTTTCTTGAGGTAGTGCGCAAGCTCCTGTGAAAATTTGGTAGCATTTGGTCTTGTAGATCTCGAGTTACGATCGATGCAAGTTTGAAATTTTAATGTGCTGTCGAATTCGCATCGTTCTCATTCGCATCGCTTCTATCCGCATCACTTATATGCACGTGATGACCAATGGCATGATGCTTGCTTTTAGGATCGATCCACTTTTTATATCGAGTGACCAAGTCTTCCTTCTTTGTTGTGACTCGTTCGTATCGAGATGGAACAATCTCCTTCACATCACTCCCTTGTCGTTCACTTCATATCGCTCATTTGAGTTAGGTTTATATCGATAGCTTACACTCCTATTCATATCGATATGGGCTCAAGTATTTCATATCAGTCCGGAGATGCTTATTTCGTATCGATGATTCAATGGCCTTTTCGTATCGATTGAAAAGAGGTGACGTTCGTATCGATCCATGAGGCGCTCTTCATATCGATCAATGGCTGATCGATACGAAACATGTGAATGGGTGGATCAGTACGAAGTGCATGGATTGGTCGAAACAAAGCGACAATTCCATATGGATATGAATTATCTTGATTATGATAGATAAGAAGAAGAATGTATTCGATCGATACGAAGTGATGTATATGTGATGGATACGAAGTGTGGCTGTTTGCTTAGATGGATACAAAGTTGATAATGCTTTGCCATAGACATGAAATGGATGGACATGAATGAGCTTACTCCTTCCGTGGATGTGAACTAGTTTGATTTCGATGGATACGGAGGAGGCCGCCTTGGATGGATGCGAACAAGAATGGATACGAAGGAATTGATCTTTTTGGCTTTGATCAATCAATATCTTGAGCATACGAACTTCGATTGTCTTGAAAATTGGAGCGTTGGCTTTCATAGTTTTTCTTGTCGTTCATATTGATTGTACCTCGATCAGGGCTCGGACAAATTTTACTGGTATCCACATTAGGCCTGTGTATAACCGATCTTCGAGACGTACTATCTTTGGTCTCCTGTCAATTTCTTGGTGTCACGGCCTTGCCAAAAGTCGAGATAACATTTGCCCCCCAAAGTATGTCCTGTGTGAACATGATGTGCTTTGAAAAGATGCATTCTTTATTTTGAAGAAGTTCTATCTGATTGTTGAAGATCTATTGTCTTTTCATCGAAAGATGCAACCATTGATTGATCTTCAGTAGTACAAATAATGAAGGGTTGTCTGTCAATTTTTTATTATGCACAGTTGTAATTGAGTGTTGGATGATAGTAGACTGTTGTTCTAGGTCGTAATTGCCATCAGGTGATCATTCAACTCCTGTAAATTTGAAATTTGAATGTTAGTCTATCACATACATAAATATGTGTTAACCTGACTCCCATCAATGTTAATACTTTCACGAGTCATTCTCAGTTTTCTTGCATAGAATTCTGTATCGACTCACTCCTGAATCGATGTGTAATTCGAGTTGTAACAACGCTTGATGGTTGTTTTAGAATTTCCTTTCGTATCAATCCTCTCCTGGATCGATGTAAAAGGTCAAAAAATTGTTTTTGTATTGATGTCGATCGACATGGATTTAGTTGTTTTAATGTAGTCGTATCAATGGATACGAGATCTTAGGGTCTTCGAATGGGGGACACGAAATTGTCTTTTCGTATCGATGGAGTTGAGTTGCTTTAACATGATCTTGTAGTGACTTTCGTGTCGATGGATACCAATGGATACGAACGGCTGTTGCATTAGATGGATGATGGATGGATACAAAAAAGGCCTCTTCGCATTAATGGATCAGTGATGGATACGAATAGCTATGGATTCAGTTGATAATAAGAAGATACGAACATGAGGTTTCATATCGGTGATGTGCAAACTGCTTCTTTCGGTCATTAGCACGGGAGACAATCGTTTCTTCCGAGCTATACACCCATATAAATACATTTTATACTTAGAATATTTTCACTTGCTTTTAATTCCCTTTGCATTGCTTCGTATCGATTGAGAAACCGAGAAAAAGAAAGTGCCTTCATCCAAACTAATACAACTCCTTAGTCCCTCAAATTTGTATTTCAATTTAGGTAATTAGTTAATGAATTCACATTAAAAATGATGAGATTCGAGTTCAATCGCTAATCCATTCACATTTGTAGCCGATTCCGGTGATGTCAAGCCTGGAAATAGGTAGAAGCTTGGTTGTGGAGGGTTGCAGTGGCATTCGTGCTGATTGGAGGAGATGAAGTATGGAGGAATACGAGGAAGACGCTCGTGTCGACCTGGAATGAAGAGAGAAATCGTATCGATTTGAGTATAGTGAAACTTCTGTCGAACGAATAGAATGTTTTGTATCGATTGGTGGTGGTGGACTCTTCGTAACAATAGGACTGCAGGCATTCATATCCTTCGACATTCATCTTGATATGTCTTGATCGAAAGGAATTCATGATCTCTCGATCAATACGAAGAGGCTATTTTTTCGATTGGTGAAAAGTAAGTGAGTCTGTATCGATTCGAAGTATTGCTTGTTGATTACTGCTAAGTGATTTTTTACGATTGATACGAATTGACATTTTATGACCGATACGAAGTGCACTTCTGATGATCGATCCAAGTCTAAATCCTGGTCGATATGAAAACTTCTCGCGTACTTGAACATTTGACTGCGACGAGTTTCTGCCCTGCATCACCATCTTTTGAATCTCGCCGATGGAGCTGTAACTTGGCCAGTTTAATGAACTTTTGCTTGGATCGATTTTCGAAGTCAGGATGGCACGGTTGTGAGTGTCAGCGATGACGGTCAATCTGATAGGATTTCGTTGTCTCGTCGTTTAAACATCTTGTTAATTTTTGTAGAACTTTCTTAAGTACTATACAATATTGCATTGTGCAATGCGCTCACGCACTTCACACTAGGGAACACATGGGCTTATTACCACCTAATGATGGTTTATGATGAGTTAATTAGTTATGGAACCCGGAGTTCTCAATAGCAGGAGGTTTAGCATCCACTTCCTTTGATAATAGAGATGTCGATCATTGCGGCCGAAGTCATAAGTCCAGCTCTGGATGAGCTACCAAGAGCAATCTTTATTGGGAATCCACAAGATTCCACACCCTCTAACGTCCCCAAAGATATGTTGGGAAAAATCTACTAAAGACATGGGTTATCGCTAAATGACGTTCTACAACCATGGCCGAGCGACATGCAACATAATCCCCAAAAGGGTACACCACTTTTAACCGATTTTCCTGTATTACCAGGATGCTCCCACCATTCAACTAGTATATTCGGGAGGCTTTATCTTACTTAGGGATTACTCTATCACAGTTGCATCCAAATGGATACGCATTGTTGAATAGCTTATTTATTTTCTTCTTGGAGTACCTTTTTCGGCCCCCGACGCCAGAAGAAGTCAGATTCTTGTTCAATGCAAAGGGTCGGGGAGATAATCCTTCTTTCACATTCTTAGAGGGAGCCCAAACTGTCAAATCATGATTGGAACTTGGACCAGACTTAGCTACTTCAAAACTGAGTGGTTCTATGTCCGACACCCGTATATAATCCTTATCAACCGCAGTTGTTTACAGCTCGCGAGCATGTCTCTGAAGCTGCTCTGCCACCCTCGAGCCAATCTGAGGAAGGTGTTTTGAACATTTCTTACACATATTCAAAGTCAGGAGTGTTGTTCGAAGTAATCACTAACAATCTTCTCTTTATCTATATCCAGTGATAGGACTGCATCATCCATGCCCCCTGCAACCCAAGAGCCGCATCACGAGCAGAAGGCCCTCATAACAGAAGTGACCGCCACAACAACCACTGCATCAACCGATGGAGCACAAGGGAGCACTTTTACTTTTGATGAGCAGATGATGGAGGAACTTCTTGACCTTCAAAATTACCCTTTTTCCAATCTACCATTTGTCATGGGTGGAGGTGCGCGTGTGATCAGCTCCTAAGGCTCAACTGCTAGCATCCCCAGAGATGCCCAAACAATCCATAAAGAGGAGATGATAGCTGAGATGGAAGTAGCCGCGCAGGCCAGCGGTATCGGTGGTGGGATGGCAAGCCCTAGTCCAGCTCCTCTGCAAATGTTTTCTTCCAGTTGTACTGTGGTCAACACTGGTGTGCCTGTAACGATAGCGATTTTTCGTTACCGAAAAACCGAAATGTTATGGGTTGAAGAAAGAAGGAAAGAAAAAGAAAAGAGAGAGAAGATAGAAAATAGAGAATAGAAAACAGAAAATAGAACGGAACAAAGAACAATAGAACAATATCAGAATCTCACAATTCGCAGCGGAACAATATATAATAAATAAATGAATAATCTTTAAACAAAGAACTATATCAGTTATTACATTACATTACATCATATCATCAGAGTGTACAACATCAAACAAACAGCGGAAAAGAAAGTACTATATACTAGTAATACGCCATGCCATCCAGCTTGCCTCCAGCAACTCCTGAATTCCAGAATATCCTGGTAAACCTAACTCTTGACTGCCCGTGTGGAAATTGGTGGGCACCCAGAGTTTAGGAAGGAAAACAATAAACTCCGAGTCAGTCATGTAACTGGTGTGAGAACTCAAAACAGTTTATTTTTCTTTAAAATTAAAAATAGAGGAATATTTTAAAGTCAGTTCGCAATGCTTTTTAAAAATGAGACTACCATAAGGCCTCCCGCACACACACACAATGCAAACGCAGAATCGGAGGAGATTTCTCCTTATGATAGTCAAAGATGCTTGATACGCTTTAAAAAGAACATTTGATATTATTACTAGTGCATAGTGTAGGAAAAATTCATTTCGAAAATAAAGATATAAATTTTAGCCAGCATAGACATTTCGCACTTATGCCTACTATAGCTACCATGTTCAATAGCGGGTTACCGCCATATTCCATGACAGGTTATACAACTAAAACCGTACAAGTCTCGTATTTGAAGAATGGATTTTCCAACAAATGGTCAGGCCAAGGAACTTCCCATTGCCACATGGAAATGCCTCTGGAAGGACGCCCCGAAAACCACCGTTCTCCGCTAAACAAAGCCGGGAATCCCTTTTCCCAAGGGATATTACAAACCCTCAGATATGCCACCCCCGGTCCTTTGGAACCTTTAAACGAGAGCTCTCTAACCAACATCACACCATAATAATAAGTGTTTCAACATGAGTAAGTATCTGGGCTCCATACCATGATACTACCCTTTTCCAGAAGGAATGGTCATACCCTAGGGAAGCGATCCCTGAAAACCTTGCCGCACAATTCCTGTTTCGACCATTACCGGTTTGTGAGGCTCGACGAAGTCACGTCCACAAAAACACACTTTATACAAAAGCCGTGCTTTGGGTCAACAAATGTTCATAGAAATGATCACAAAGATAGACGATCAAATAAATGATCCTATCACAAATAATCAACACAATGATCATTTCACAGCAACACTCAGCATGTCACATTACCAAATTGGGAATATATCGCTGATAACTTCAACTATATAACCTCTGAGCTCGTACGTCTCAGAGAAGGGTGTTAAGCTAAGAGAATAAATTCTCCGCCACCAACAGAAATATATTTGAAAGAAATCGGCTTTACATCTCAATTTGTAATGTCAGGCATACTATCCATACAAGTCTGTTCCGGGCTCGAACAGAACCGAAGGCACTTACAAAGAAGTCCTTGCAATCCGAAAAATCTCTAATCACGTTCGGATTTCCCATCACATATGGAGATCTCAATACCGGGGATCAGCCAGTGCAGAGACAATCAACAAGAAACCCTTTCGCTTTCGAAAATATCCGGTCTTCAACACCGGTCTTCGAATGCAATTCATAACGACGTATCACATATTCGGAATGGGTTATACGACCCCAATGTCCTTTCCCGGTTAACCCGAATAGTGAGCGCTTATTTTAAAAAATAAGTGTGGCATCCAATTTCAAACAATCACAACAAATACCTATTTAAAGGTAAATATTGATAGTCGGTTATTGAACTATCAATAGATATGCCAACATCACCAGATTCCAAATAATTTTCCAAATTATTTATTTCCCAAAAATATCTTTATAAGATATACATTCTCCATTCTTTTAAAAAAATAAATCAATATTTATTTTTAAACTCATTTTCCAAATTTCATTTATAAATTCCATATTGAATTTATATTTGAAATTATTTATGAATATACGATTTCCATTCAATTTCTAATATTCATTTTCAATTTATCTTCAAAAAGATAAATTCCAAATATTCACTTAATATTGGAAAAGCATTTCTATACTTATTAAAAATAAGTAATTCACAGATCTTTTTATTTTCTATACTTAGAAAATATTTAATATACCCTAATCGAAATTAAGTATATATTTCATTCTTTAAGGAAATCATTCACTTAATCATATTTATTTGGGCCAAAACGAATGTTGCGTAAAACATCGTTACGACAACCCAAAATCACTAGTGTAGGGATTCGAAATTAAAATAGATATATAAATTCCAATACTATACGAAACATTTCCTTTCGGAAATCATTTATTATAACAACAGTGTTATAATCTACCATTTCCTTCTATTTCTCGAAAACGTCTATTTCAACAATGAATGTTGAAATCTATGATTTCGATAGTTAATATATTTTAAAACATCTTTAGATCGTTTTAATTCTATTTAAAACATCACATTCAAAACATTTCTTTAACATAATATTCACTATTCAAAAACGTGAATATTCCTTGTTAATAAATTTCGTTACTTCTATTCATTTTATTTTAAAGGATTATTCACTGTCTAAAACATGAATATAACTTCATAAATAAATTACAACAATTCACTTATCAAAATAAGTCGTTGCGGATTTATAGAACAATGTTTATAAATTCTATTTCTATTTATTTTATAACAACTTCCGTTTATAAATTTCCTTTATAAATCTATTCAATTTCATATCTCAATGATATACTAAAATTTCATATTATAAGTTAAATACTTATAATTTATTTGTTTATAAAATCGTTCCTTTAAACTTCATAAATTTATAAATCTTATAACTTATAAGATTCTTTTATTTATCCAAAATCTATTCTTTTAAATAACTTTACAAATTTTATAAACCTACTGTTTATAAAATTCCATTTATAACTTCACCGTTATAATTCTATAATTCCAATTTATGAAATTCATTTACAATTCATTCTAATACTTGTAAAGGCTCGTTTTATAATTCCAATATTTTTAATTTATAAATATCAATTTATAAATCTTTTAATATAAAACAATTTATATTACTATTTTTTTAAAACGTCTTTAAACTCTTTTATAATTTCATCATTTGATTTATAAAATAATCCAATTTTATAAATCCTATTTTTAAACTTTTTATAATAAATTCAGCAATCCCAGTTTAAGCTATTTTATAAAATCACTAATCCCATATTTTCAAAAATCACTTTAGAAATCAAAATTGTTATTTTTAAACTTCAAAAATTGGATTCGATGATGCAACACATCGATAGTCAATCACAACTTTCCAATATCATATATCGATATGATAAACAATCAAACATCCCAATATCTAAAATCAATAAATATTTGTGAGGAATCCAGTTGGATCCCTCCAACCTGTTTCCCTGCATCCACAGACATTAGCACAATACCCATTCCACTTCGAGGTGGAATATCGCGGTATATGGGATTTTATAAAATATTATCCGCTTACTAACGGCGCAATAGGGTCTCATCCGCTAAAAAAATGCGGGAAATCAATCAACTGCAATATATACATATGCCAATATATATATATTGCTATATATATAATATAATACCAATTCCACTTCGAGGTGGAATATCGCGGTATATGTGTGTAATAAATAACCTCCGCTTACTAACGGCGTATAGGGTCTATTCACATCCAATATATATATATAACAATCATCATTCAAGCATTCAATCAACACAACTAACAATTTTAAATCTAACTATTTAAAATTTAAATAAATCCTTTAGAGTGAAAAGTTCTCACCTTTGCTTTTATTTCCGTTTGCAATCCATTTTTCCATTTCAGCTTGTTTCTTTCACAATTTTGACCTTGTATAAATTGTACGATCTTAATTAATATTTGAACTGAATCGAATAATAATAAATTTCCATTTGATAATTTTGATTTATTGGTGATTTCATTTTAATAGTTAAATTAACTGATAGTTTTATTTAAATCAGTTTCCTCTTTAATAAATTTATTTAAACTAATTATTTAATTTAAACAACATTTTCTTTTATAAAATATCCTTTAGTCCTTAATTACTCATTTTTTTCCAATAATAAATAATATTTTCTTTTGATAAATCATTTTATCAAATAAGTAAAATTTCTATCTAATTTTCCTTTTACAAAATATTTTTTTTTTCATTTGAAACTAAAATTTCTGTTCAACTAATAATTTAGTTTTAAACTAAATTTTCTTTAAGTTTTAAAATTCTTCTTATTATTTATTTCAAATGAATTTTCTTTTAATAAATTTGCTTAACTAAATTCTTCCTTTTGTAAATTAATTTAGATTAACCAATGATTTTCTTTTAAACTAACAAATTCCTTTTTATTCTTAAAACAATTTCTTTTAAATAATGAAATTTATCTAGCTAATGATTTTCTCAATTTAATTATAAACCACAATTTTCCTTCTATTAATAAATTAATTTTAACTAAAAATTAAATTTAATTAACCAAACTCTCTTTTAGTAACTTAATCGATTATAAATTCGATTTCTAACTAATAATTTAGTTTTAAATTAACAAGATAATTAAATAAATTCGTTAAACAAATTAACCACTCTAACTATTTATTTTTTATAACCACTTAACCAATCATTTTATTTTAATTTATTTTTAAAACTAAGTTTTCCTTTTTATTAAATTGTTTTTGGCTTTCAAACAATTTCTTTTAAATATTTTAATTTAACAAAAATTATAAATTCAAAACTATTCTCTATTAATTCCAATCTTTATCGAACAAATTTAATTTCTATTTAAATAAATTTTATTAACTAACTATTTAATTTAAACAACATTTTCTTTTATTGTAAACAGATTGTATTTATTTATTTAATTCAAACTTAACTATATATTTTAATAAAAACAAAACTGCATTTTCTGTTTATATATATTTTTATTTTTATTTTTTTTCCTATAGCTTACTGTAATTTAAAATCCCAGTTTATATATTTGAATTAAATTTAAAAACAAAATAAAATTTATACCTCACGAATTTGCCTCTGCCTGATGCCGCACTCGAGCTCGCGAAGTCCATCGTGCTCACAACCCCACGAATCTCGACTTCACCATCAACCCCTTGTCGCGCGCAAGCTCGTACGCGCCTCCCCACCTCGAACGCAAACGCCGCCGCCGCCGCCGCCAGTTGAACTCCCATAGCCTGCAATCGACTCGCGACCTCCTGATTTCGCGACCCTATCTCGCATCGAGCACCCTTCCCTATCGCAAAACCCTAGCCGCCAATCCCAGAGTCGCCAGTGCCTCGTCGTCGCTCCTCCATCTGCCTTGGCCTACGCGCGCGCCTATCGCGGCCGCGACCAACTCCCTGCCCTAGCCTCGACGATCGCAATTGATGAAGACGAGGGAAGTCGATCCAATTTTAAACGTGGCGGCCATGAATTGATTTGTTGATTCGAGCTTGAACGGCTTCGGCCATTTTTTTTTTATTTCTCTGTGTTTTGATTTTGAAGGTGAAGGAGAGGAGTATTTTAAGACGTGAAGGAGTATGCACTGCACGATTTTCCTTCGTGATCGTAGGCGTGAGTTTAGGCATGCTATTAGGGATACTGTCTTTTATTTAATTTAAATTTAAATTTAAATTAAATTCGTTTCAATACCATTTTCAACGCGTTTACTCAACGTGTGCTCACATATAAACTCCGAAAAATACGAAATTTGAAATCCGAGAATAATTCAATATTCCGGACCCAATGGAACTGGTTTCGTCGAATTCCGAGACTGTGCCTCGGACGGCTATTTTTAAATATCGATTCAAACGATTTAATTTCAAAACTGAATAATTCACTTTCAAATTCAATTCTGAAGCTTCTATAATCTTCAATATTATCAATATAAATTTTACAAGCCTTTGAAATATTTTTAATCGGCTTAAAATTGAAGATTTAAATTTTTATTCAACTTCCATCAGATTAAATTCTATAATTTAATCGACATATTTATTCTGATAATTTAAAATTCAATTCAAACCATCATTCAAATATTTAAAATTAATTAAATATTTTCAAATTAAATTGTTAAAAATTCTGGGTCGTTACAGTGCCTCCCTCGTCTTCTAACATCGATCCTATTCCTTCGACCCCGCCTTCAGACAGTATTCCAATTCATGTGAGTTGGGAGGAAGAGGTTGCCATAATTCCTCCGACTAGAGATCTACCACCAAAAAGCAAGGGCTCGAAGTGGTAATTGAGCGGTAGTTCCAGTGGGTCGACGCTGAAGAAGAAGTAGAAGAAAAGAGAGAATAAACATGTCTCCTTGCCTCATTTTTTGAAGATAGATAGGAATTTCCTTCTTTTTTCCTGTAGGCTGTGTAAAGGTGTGGGTTCGGCCCCTACTAGTAGGATTTTTTGTAATATTTTTATACTTATCCTTCTTTTCTAAAGAATAGTTGAATTAAAATTCCATTTTGTCTTCAGTGCATTTTCACGTTTATTTGCTTAAGTATTTCAGCGCTCAAATTTCCACTCAATGCACTTGTGAAGATTTAGCCTTTGAATTGGACCTGGGTCTAGTTGTCAGGTCTTGAAACCACGGCTGCGGGTCCTGAACTAATGTTAAGTTGAGTTCTAACACTGCACTGTCTCGATCAGTAGCTGGTACTTAAGTTCTGTCCCAGTCCCAAGGGTAAATTGATAAGATCGGTCGGAAATCGCTTTTCGACTTTAATACATCAAGCTTAACTCTGTTGAAATGAGGCTGAACAAAGACAATTTTGGTTATTCGAATCACAATCGCTCATCTATTGGTGACTGCATCCACACTCTGGGGATTGTACTTGTATGTCGACGGTCGGTCACGCAAACTTAAGGCTTAGAGAATGTCCACGCTTCGGGGACTTAAGTTATTTTACGGGCGGTCAGTCAATCTCGTTTGATATTTTAGAATTTCGTCCACACTCTGGGGACTTAGATTGATTTGTGGGTGGTAAGTCACAACAAATTTACGTTTATACTCCGACCTACACATTGGGGACTCAGAGTTGTCTAACAGGTGGTCGTCTCACATGAGATTTGTGTTTATACTCTAGTTCACGCTATGGGAATGTGGAGTTAGTCGGTGGGTGGCTGGTTACACCCATTTTGATGTTTATACTCCAATTCACACTTTGGGAATCTGAAGATGGTTAATAGACGATCGATCACGTCTGTTGTGAGCTTTTGAATTTTGTTCGCACTCCGAGAGCAGTAGATGTATCAGGATCGTGGATGGTTGGATCCCATCCACCCTGAGTTAACAAGCGAGGTAGTTAGATAGACAGATCCATCCTCCTCGAAATTGGTTGAAATACGGGCAAAGACGTTAGGTGGATGGATCCACCCTCTTCGAACCCACATTTTTAAGTTTATACTCCAGCTCGCAATCTGGGAATCAGGAGTTAGTTAGAGAATTATCGTGTATCAGTTCTTTTTTGGCTTTAGTGTGGTGGCTTGCCCCCGAGCTCGGGTTTCACTTAGAGAGCAACAGGTCGTATCACAATCACTTCCTATTTGAATGAATCCCATCGTAGGGTGAAACTTAGCTCTCCATGCATTGTGATAGTCGTATGACGCATGTTAAAAATCACTACTCCAACTCGAAAAGATTGCATTTTATTGCTGAAATAAGAAAATGCAGCAAAGTCAATTGCCTAATTACAAATTCAAATTTTGAAATGCAAAAATGAATTGCAAATGAAAAGATGATTGAATGAATAAATAAAGCCTGTTATGTGTAGTAGCGACGAAGACTTTCGTTGTTCCTGGCTCTCGGCATAGTGAGACCATCAACGATCGATAATTTAAATGTCCGTTTCTGAGTCTCTGTTCAACAACATACAGCCCTTCCCAATTTGGTTTCATATGTGAAGGAACCGGATAGATTCTCTTAAGGACAAGATCACCTAGTTCAACGGTTTGGGGTCAAACCATGGCATTGTACAATCGGGCGATTCGACTTCGGTACGCGCCTTAAATCAGCCTCTACTCGCTTCTCATCCAATAAGTCCCGAGATTCGTCAAGTAATATAGCATTTGTCTTTGGATCATAATACGTCACACGATGAGAAGGTACTTCCATCTCGACTGGAATAACGGCTTCTGAACCGTAGGAAAGAGAAAATGAAGTGTGGCTGGTTGCGGACTTGTAGGTTGTTCGATAAGCCCATAGGGCCATAGGAAGTTCATCGACCTATTTGTCCCCGGCCTTATCCAGTCGTTTCTTCAAAATGAACTTTATAACTTTATTAACAGCTTCAACCTACCCATTCGCTTGCGGGTGTGCAACTGCAGAGAACTTCTTTTAGATGCGAAACCGTTGACAGAAATTTTTAAATTCAACACTATCGAATTGGGCTCCATTGTCAGTGATGATGGTATAAGGGAGACCAAATCGACAAATGTTGCGTACAACAAAGTTGATCACTTTCTTCATTGTGATAGTAGTAAGAGGCTCAACTTCCCACCATTTGGTAAAGTTATCAACTATAACGACGGCGTACTTCACACCACCTTTAGCTAGAGTTAAAGACCCAATAATGTCGATGCCCCACACTGCAAATGGCTAGGAACTGACCATTTGAGTTATTTTGGTAGGCGAGGCTCTTAGAATTGGAGCATGTTTCTGACATCTGTCACACTACCTTTCATAATCCGATGCATCGCGATATTTACTTTGGCCAATAGCATCCACACCGGAGCACTTTCTTGGCAAGAGCTTGCCCCCTGATGTAATCGCCACACTCTCCCTTATGTACGTCATGCAATACTCGTTTGATTTCATCGTGGGCGATACACCGGGGTAAAGGAATAGAGTATCCTTTTCTATGCATGACTCCATTTTGAATAGTGAACCGCGAAGCCTTTCGAAGAACTTGTCTTTTCTCATTCCTATGCTCTAGCAGGTCCCATGCTCAAGATAGTTTCTAAATGGAGTCATCCATGATTCCTTATCGAGAATGACTTCAAATACCCAGTCAATCTCCACCTGATCAATGCTCAGGCCAGATAATGTTCCTATGAGAACGAGTCCCGTTTGCTGCGCTTCACAGGTATGTTAGGAAATCAAATCTACGGTTTCAATGACAACAACTGTACAATGGAAATCAAATGTGGATATATATATATATATATATTCGTAGGTAATTGCTAAATCAACATCCCTAAGGAGACAAGAAAAAGGATCAAAGAACATTACAAGAGACAACAGGTCGATAGGATTAATAGAGCAACGACACGGATGCACATAAGCAACATGCACAAGTTGCAGACGTCTGAAGACACTAGCCAGACGTCTGAAGACACTAGCCAGACGTTTGAAGAATTCCTCTGGAATTCAAAACGGACAGGATCAGATGTCTGGTTACCGTGCTCAGATGTCTGAAAGGCTACCGTATACAAAAAATATATAGAGGCAGACGTCTGAAACATATACCAGACGTCTGGAACTGAACTCGGATTTTGAAATTCAAATAACAACTGCCGCACTTGAAAAGACATCTTCTCTTCTCTTCGCTGCAACTCTTCATCACCATCAGAAGGGACCATAGAACACTTGTTAGTGGATGCAACTACTCAAGGAATCTCTCTTCCACTATAAATAACGTCAAGAATCAAAGAGAAGATCTTACCTTACTTACTTGCGCTTTTTACTTTTATACTCTAATATATTCTTGATCTCTAGCAATCATATACTTGTATTTCACTCTTTCATATACTCAAAACTCCTCAATCAATATTCTCTAGATATATATATTGGAAGCATTTGTACTTAACAGTTAATATCCGTATTATAGAACACATACTTGACAAGAACAAGCTATTGTAACCAAGCCTATTCCTCCGAGCGAATTAGGGTGTTTGATAGTCGAATTCCGAATGGGAGCTTTGGGACTGGACGTAGAACAAGAGGTCCGAATGAGTATAAAATCCTGGTATGCTTAGTCTATAAATTAACTTTATATTAGTTACATCATATAGTTAGCAGCATATACTTGCGTATACATTACACGATCCATCCTATAAACATACAATTGGTATCAGAGCGAGGTTTGATCAAAATACAGTAACACGTTTTTGAATCATTTTAATATGGAGAGTATTTTTCAAGAAGAACAATCCACAGCACGACCCCACTCTTTAATGGTTCTAACTATGCTTATTGATCAACATGTATGAGAATTTTTATGGAAGCTAATGGTCTAGAAATTTGGTCAGTCACTCAAGATAAATATGAAGCGCCTACTATTGATATGAACACATGGACCGATGCACAAAATACAACATCGTCTAATAATACCAAAGCCATGAATGTTTTATTTTGATCATTAAATAACAATGAATTCTCATGTGCCATGTTATGTAACACTGCATTTGATATTTGGCATACTTTACAAGTCACACATGAAGGCACAAACAAAGTTAAACAAACCAAGATTACAATTTTGCAAAATCAATTCTCATCATTTAAAATGAAACAAAATGAATCTATAGTAGATATGTACTCTAGATTTCAAACCATTCAACGTGATTTAATGGCACTTGGAGTCAAATTCACAAATTATGATTTAGTATCAAGAACACTCAATTCTTTAACTCCAGAGTGGGAAAGAAAAGTATTAACTATCGAAGAAGCTAATGATCTCTCAGCACTCTTAGTTGAAGAATTGATAGGAAATTTAATGTCCTACGAAGCTAATTTGTATGCACGAAAAGAACTAAATTCGAAAAAGAGGTACATAACATTCCCAGCAACAAATGAAGGCTCCGACTTAGACAAAGAAGAAATTGTATTTATTACCAAAAATTACAACAAATTCAAGAAGTTTATGAAAATGACTTAATTTTAGAAAGGAGGAAAATCAAGCACAACGAATCAAACATCAATCAAATGCTATGAATGTGATCAATTTGGACATATGAAGAAAGACTGCCCCAAGCTCAATAATAATAAAAAGACGAACAAATTTGAAAAACTCAAAAAGAAGAAGGCTTTCAAAATAACATGGGATGACTCGGATTCTTCATCATCTAAAAGTGATAGCGATAGTGACGGAGAACAAGCTAATGTATGTTTTATGGTACAAACTAATGAGGTATGTCCTGAACTTAGCTATGACGAATTATTAGAACTTAGCATGGAATTAGATGATAAATTTAGACAAATGAAAAAATTGAACAAAGAACATATAACCAAAATAAATAGATTAAAACTTGAAGTAGGAATGTTGAAAGATGAAAAAATTATCTTAGAAAAAGAACTAGAATTATCTCAAGAAAAAATTAAAAATAATTTGGTGGAAAATAAGGCTATTGCTATTGATTTTAATAAAACTAAAATAGTAAAGGATAATTTGTTAAAAGAAAATGTCAACTTGAAGAGCAATATTGAAAATTGAAAATTTTGAATTAAAAGAAAAATAAGATAAAATTACAAATAATGTTTCAAAATTTAATAAAGGAAAACAAGATTAGAAAATCTTATCAAAACTTCAAAACCATCAGATAATAGAAATGGAATAGGATTTAAAAATACTCTTAAACAAAAGGAAAATGATGCTAAGAATTATATTTATAAAAAGAAAAAGAGTTTATCTAAGTTTAATATGAATACCAAAAATATGAAAAATTGGATTCCTAAGACAAACAATAATTTGATTAGACAAAAACATATTAATAATTTCTTAGAGAATGTAGTCTATAATAAAAAAAATATTTATAAAGGTACCAAACCATCTTGGGTATGACTACCTTCTTCTAACATCTAGGACCCTTAAAAAGTATATGGGTACTAATTAAAACATCTTTTATTTTGCAGGTGCCCAAAATAAAAATAAGGAGAAATGGATACTAGATAGTGGATGCTCCAAGCATATGACCGAAAATTCAATAATTTTATCAAATATAACATACATCGACGGTGGAATGGCAACCTTTGGAGATAATTCAAAATGATATGTCATGGGCATTGGATAAGTCATGAACTTTGGTATTCCTAAGTCTCCTATTATTACAAATGTTTTATTGGTAGAAAATCTAAAACACAACTTACAAAGTATTAGTCAATTGTGCGATAAAGGTTTCAAATAAATTTCGAAAAAGATAGATGTAATATTTTCGATAATAACAAACAACTTTTATTTGAAGGTTTTAGAAACAAAAATATTTATGTATTAAACATGAATATAAATAAAAATTCAAATTTATGTTTAACCGCCAAACATGATGATCCACGGTTATGGCAAAGCGATTTTGTCATATCAATTTTAAATATATTAATAAATTGGCGAAATATGAGCTAGTTAGAGGTTACCTAAAATAAATTACAAAGTAGAAAATTTATGTGACGATTGTCAAATTGGAAAACTAAAGAAAAGCACTTTTAAATCTAAAAATAATATTTTATAAAACAACCATTAGAATTATTACATTTAAATTTATTTGATCCAACACAAGTACGATCTATGAATCATAACAAATATGCTTTCGTCATAGTTGATGATTTTTCAAGGTATACATGACTTTATTTTCAAAACATAAAAGTGAAACCTTTGGAATGTTTAAAATATTTTCTAAAAGAATTAAAAAAAAATGGATTTAAAAATTAAAAATATTTAAAGCGACCACGGTGGAGAATTCGAAAATGATCTTTTTACTAATTTCTATAATAAAAAAGAAATAAGTCATAATTTCTCTTTTCCCTGCGTACCTCAACAAAATGGTGTAGTAGAGAGAAAAATCATATATTACAAGAATGTGTACGAACACTATTAAATAGTAGTGGCCTACCAAAATATTTTCGGGCTGAAGCTATTGCCACAGCTTGTTATGTGTTAAATCGAGTAACCATACGTCCTATAACTAAACAAACTTGTTTTGAAATCTTTTTTGGAAGAAAACCTAAAGTATCATACTTTAAAACTTTCGGATCAAATTTTTTTATATTAAATACAAAACATAACTTAGGAAAATTTGACCCGAAGGACGATGTAGGTATCTTTGTTGGATATTCGGATCGTAGCAAAGCATATATAATTTTCAATAAACGAAATAATACTATTAAAGAAAGTTTACACGTTTCGTTCAATGAAAATCTTCTTAACCATCACACTAATGATGACGAAGAAATTATTCGAATAACAAGTTCAACAAATTATATTAATAATGAAACAAATATGCGTAATAACACTTTGATATCATCCTATAGAATTCTTAAGGATCATCCAAAAGATAATATCATTGGAGATATCAATTCTAGAGTAACTAGAAATCAAATTAATCAAATAAGCCATATAGCATTTTTGTCAAATTTTGAACTAAAAAATTATAAAGAAGCTTCAAATGATAATATTTTGGTAATAGCTATGCAAGAGGAATTAAATCAATTTGAACATAACAACATTTGGGAATTAGTAGTAAGACCAGAAGATCAATCGGTTGTAGGAACAAAATGGGTATTTAAAAATAAAGCCGACGAGAATGGAAATGTTGTTAGAAATAAAGCATGTTTAGTTGCTCAAGGCTATAATCAAGAAGAAGGTATCGATTGTGACGAAACCTTTGCTCCATTAGCAAGATTAGAGGCCATTCGTACATTACTTGCTTTTGCGAATTATTACAATTTTAGACTATTTCAAATGGATGTCAAAAGTGCTTTTTTAAATGGTTTTATTAAAGAAAACGTATATGTAGATCAACCCTCATTACTTGTTCAAGAAAAATATCCCGACCATGTTTTAAGTTACATAAAGCATCATATGGATTAGAAAAAGCTCCTCGTGCATGGTACAAATGTCTAAAAAATCACTTAATTACATGTGGTGTTCAAATAGGAAAAATCGACACAACCTTATTTATTAAATGAGAAAATAACGATATTTTAGTAGTACTAATTTACGTTGACGATATTATATTTGGTTCAACCAACGAAAATCTATGTGATCAATTTTCCAATACTATGAAAAATGAATTTGAAATGTCACGTATGGGAGAATTAAATTTCTTCTTAGGTTTACAAATAAAACAACTGGAAAATAGTATTTTTATTCATCAATAAAAATATTATAACGATTTGTTATGTCATTTTGAAATGGATAAAACTTTGAGCAAACCAACACCAACGAGTACTACGGTTCACCTAGAAAAGGATGATAACAAAAAAGATTTCGATGAAAAATTATATCATAGCATGATTGGTTCTTTACTCTATCTGACAGCTAGTCGACCCGATATTATGATGAGTGTATGTCTCTGTGCTAGTTTTCAAGCAAAACCAAAAGTATCTCATCTAAGAGCCGTTAAACATATATTACGATATCTATCTAGTACTAGAGATTATGGTCTATTTTACCTTAAAGGATCATCATTTGAACTAGTCTCATATGGCGATGCGGATTTCAGTGGATTTAGAGCAGATAGTAAAAGTACTAGTGGAACATGTCACTTTATCGAACAATCATTAGTTTCTCAGTTTAGCAAAAAGCAAAATTGTGTTTCTTTATCTACTTGCGAAGCCGAATACATCTCAGCAGCTCTAGCATGTGCATAAGTGATATACGTGCAACAAACACTTACGGATTTCGGTAAAATTATCAATAAATCTCCAATATGTTGTGATAATATGAGTTCAATAAGTTTATCAAAAACCCTGTCAATCACTCGCGAACTAAGCATATAGATATACGACATCATCTTTTACGAGACAACGTTGAAAAAGGAACTATTTCGTTAGATAAATACTGAGAATCAAATAGTAGACATCTTTACAAAACCACTAAATGAACAAACTTTTATTAAACTTCGACGAGATTTAGGGATTTGCTCTCTTCACGATCTGCTCACTTAATAATCACTCTTTCATTTAATCGATGATTAGCCATTAGTTTTCTATCCACAAATTGTACTAATAAATTCTGCATCTTTGGTTTCATAGTTAGTCACTTTTTACAAATTTTCTATAAATAATATTTAAACTTATATATAAACAGTTATACAACAAGAAAAAAAAAATATACGATTCATTTTTTCAAGAAACAAAACATAGTCGTGACTTTTGAAAATTCTGATATATCCATCTCGACACCTACAATGGATAGCTCGACGGATACACCACAACGGCTTCCTACACCCACACCAGATCAGGACCCGACATATAGGTGGTCCTCATATCACACGAGATTCACGCCCGATAGCAAGAAGTCCAAAATATCTTTATTTGTTACTCCTAAAACAAAGGAGAAAATTGATGAAATACATCATTATCAAAAACAACAAAATAGATTTTCAACGAGAACTATATTTTGAACAAAAAGTCATGGCACAATGACTAAGCTTTTTTGAATAAGTAGCGATGAAGTTTTGTACTTCACGGAAGAAAGATGTCCATGAACTACTTCCGATGCGTTGCAGTTCCTTGGATCCCTCTTTCTCGTATCGTACACCTTTGGATCCTTCACCAAGACGATTCTCTGGCTCCCCGAGAACCCACGAACGTGGAAATATATGGTCTCCATTTAAACCATGGTGGGATAACAAGTCAGAAGATCATAAAACTCCATCGCCATCTAAATAGATTATATTTTTATTATATGTTTATCTATGTTCATTTGTTATTTTGATTCACACAAATAAATACTACATTTCGTTTTATAAAAATAGAGAATCGAGAAACAAGCAAAACCACTAAATTTTAGGCTATTATTAGAAAAAATTGCCTAATTCAGACGTCTAAATATGGATCTCAGACATCTGACACTCTGATATACCTCGATTTCTTCTGGCACAACGCATATGTCAAACGTCTGTTATACCCCCCAGATGTCTGAAAATTTGCTCTGCCTCCTACAAATTGAAATCAGACTATTTCAGACGTCTGAATTTCGATCTAGATGTTTGAGTTATATCTCTGCAACCAAGCTTTAAAAACTTGACCTATTTCAGATGTTTGATATTTTAACCAGACGTCTGCAAAAACTCTCTGACTATCATTTTTTTAAAACTCGCTCGAACCAGATGTCTAGCAGATAAACCAGGCATCTTAAGTTAGCTACTGTATTCGAATTAGGGCAAATCAAACATCTGATTTTGCTTCCAGACGTCTGAAATTCAATCGACACCTTAAAAGCACCCAGATAACTTCATTTTTTTCTACTTTCATATATATATATATATAAACACACACAAACACACACACATATATATTTCTTCAACTGCGATTTCTCCATTGACGATTTTCTTCTCAAAATCATCTTTTACCCTTGCTCAATTCACAATGCCTCCTAGAACTAAAAATCCTAATTTATCAAAAAGAAAACAGGACCAACCAATATCATCCTCAAATCCTCAAGTTTGCTCTGATGATCAAATAGAAAGATGGATGAATTGAGCACCACACTCAATCAAGAGATATGAGGATATACAAAAGAAGAAGCTTCAGACAGATCCATTTTATAACCTACTCAAATTTTCAATCTATGATTTGGGTTGAAATGTGTGGGAATGACGGACTCGAAACATTGATATCATTCACTCCCAATGACATCCAAATCGATCAATTGGCAATATTTCTTTCTTTATGCAAATTTGGATAGCACTTCGGTATGGAACGCTGAAGATAATTGGCTATGGTCTAGCGTGTATGGCAACACGATCAGACTCACTCCTGGCATAATAGGTAGAACTCTAGAATGTTCTGACACGGGCGAAGATTTATACAATATTCCCGATATGCGCTTCAAACCAAGGAATAGTATAACACATCAAATTTGGGAGGATGAAATGCTAAAATTTGCCTCTAATTATCCACGTCCAAAAGCACGGCTTCTTACTCGAGTGATTATCAATACCATCGTTCCACATATGGAAAGTCATAAGCAAATAACCGAGTTAGAGCACAAAGCCTTATATGCTCTATTTAGTGGAACAAGGGTGAATTAGGCCAAATTTATCTTTGACGAGCTCAAACATTTTTGGACTCGATCATGACCATCAATTATCTACCGCACATATATTATGAGACTTCTGGGTGCTCACAGCATCCCCTCATCCTTATCAACTTTTGAAGAAATCTCTCTAAAATATGCTTCCACCAAGTTTTTCTCATTAAGGCACTTACCCGAGATTCCCTCAAAATTTATATCTTTTGAAGATTGGACGCACAATCGTCAAACCAGACAAGTTGAGCCTCCACCTCTACGACACAATGAACCATCTCAAGAGGAGGAACGACATCGTGAAGCAACTCCACCTCCTCCTGCTCCATTTAATTATCCAGGCCTGGATGAGATTGTGGAGACTCGAACACAAAAAAACCCAAATGAAAGCGTTCGAGATCTCACCCTTAAAAATCAACATATATTATCTCAAAATAAAAAACTTTTGGCTAAGCGTATTGATAGCTTTGAAACATTCTTTGCTACACACAGCAACAGTTGAAGAATCACTTTCAACTGTCCTATCGGTTCTCAAAGAATAACTTCAATGGGTTCGCGGTCCAACACCTCCTTCTGAAGATTAGAAAACCCCAGTTACTTCTCCTCCCACGAAACATTCCAAACTTTCTGAGGATGAACCTTTAAAACAAGTTTCGACATCTCCTACAAAGCCTAGCTCTTCCCAAAAAGAAGAAACAACAGATGATCAAGAAAAAGCTTCTTCGAAGTAATCATAGATTTTAGGATTTTTGAATTTAAACTGTTGTACAATTGACAAAATCTATGAATGTAATCAATTTCGGATTATTAATGAAATTTTCTTTTGTATGTTATCTTTGACGATTGGCTAAAATTTTATAATTCTTTTTTTTAATGTTAAAGGGGGAGAAATATAAGTATATTTATAAAACATTAGAAATAAGCACATATTCAAGGGGAGATTTATAAATTATATATAAGTATATTGTATAGTTGTTATCATCAAAAATGGAGAGATTGTTAGGAAATCAAATCTACGATTTCGATGACAACAACTATATAAGGGAACTCGAATGTGCATATATATCTCTTTTCGCAGGTAATTACTTAAGTAACATCACTAAAGAGACAAGAACAAGGCTCAAAGAACATTACAAGAGACGACAAGTCGATAGGATCAATGGATTAATGACACAGGTGCACATAAGCAACATGCACAAGTTACAGACGTCTAAAGACAGAAGCCAGACGTCTGAAGAAATCCTCTAGAATTCAAAACAGACAGGATCAGACGTCTGGTTACTGTACTCAGACGTCTGAAAGGCTGTTGTATACATAAAACATATAGAGTTAGACGTCCAAAATATATACCAGACGTTTGGAACTGAACTCAGATTTTGAAATTCAAATAACAACTATCGCACTTGAAAAGACATCTTCGCTTCTCTTCGCTGCAACTCTTCATCACCATCAGAAGCGACCATGCAACTCTCATCACCATCACCATCAAGAATCAAAAAGAAGATCTTACCTTACTTACTTGCATTCTTTACTTTTATACTCTAATATATTCTTGATCTCTAGCAATCATATACTTGTATTTCACTATTCAATATATTCAAACTCCTCAATCAATATTCTCTAGAGATATAAATATGTTGGAAGCATTTGTACTTAATAGTCCATATCCATGTTATAGAGCACATACTTGACAAGAACAAGCTATTGTAACCAAGCTTATTCCTCCCGGCGAAATGAGTGCGTTTGATAGTCGAATTCCGAAAAGGAGCTTCGGGACTGGACGTAGGACGGAAGGTCCGAACCAGTATAAAATCCTGGTGTGCTTAGTCTATATTTTACTAGATTAATTTTATACTTGTTACATCATTTCGTTAGTAGCATATACTTGCATATACATTACACGGTCCATCCTATAAACTTATAAGGTACTGGCTAACTTTGCCAAGGAATCGGCTTTCTGATTGTGTTCTTGGGGTATGCAGTAGATGGCATAATAATTGAACTGATTCAGTATTTCCTGAACCTGAGCAAGATAACCAGTCAGTCTTCGGTCTTTGGCTTGGTACTACCCTCTAACTTGGCACACGTTCGATTGTTAATCACAGTAAATCTCCATGGCAATAATTTTCAAATCTTTAGCTAGCCTTAATCCAGCGAGCAGGGCTTCGTATTCGGCATCATTTTTGGTTGCACGAAAATCGAATTTTAAAGCTTAGCATATAGATCGGATTTCAGGAGTTTTAAGTACAAACTCAGCGCCAGAGCAGTGGTCATTTGATGCACCATTAGTATGTAGCTTCCAGACATATTTAGGAGATTCATTGGTTTCTGGCATGTCCTCGAGGATAGTGAATTCAGCGATGAAGTCTGCTAGGACTTGTTCTTCAATGGCCTGCCATGGTGTGTAGGTGACGTCGAACTGACTCAGCTCGATATTCCACTTGAGTTACCTACCAGATGTCTCATGCCGCATAAGGACCTGTCGTAACGGTGGGTCGGTGTATAAGGTGATAGCATGGGCATGGAATACGGACGGAGCTTCCTTAAGGCATTGACGAGACATTAAGCCAACTTTTCCAGCTTTTGGTAATTTCTCTCAGCTCCAGTCAGTCTTTTGCTAATGTAATATACTGGCTGTTGTATCTTGTCCTCCTCCCGAATTAAGGCGGCACTTATTGCATTTTCTGACACCGTCAAGTAGATGTACAATCTCTTGTAATCAATAGGCTTCGACAGAATGGGTGGTGTGGACAGGTATTGAACCAGTGCTTGGAATGCGCCCTCACATTCTGTAGTCCATTCAAAATTCTATTTTCCTTTTCTGATCAGATCGAAGAAGAGAATACACTTGTTGGTGGAATTTGAAATGATTCTGCTCAGTGCTGCTACATTCCGGTTGAGGCTCTGGACTTGCTTTATAGTTCTTGGAGTCTTAAGATCTTTGATTGCCTAAATCTTCTTAGGATTGGCTTCAATTCCTTGAGCGTTGACGATGAATCCAAGGAATTTTCTAGATGCGATCCTAAAGCGACACTTCAATAGGTTGAGTTTCATTCAATATTCTCAAAGGATGTTGAACATCATTTCCAGGTCCTTTATATAATCAGTGGAGAATCTCTACTTCACAAGCATGTCATCCACATATACCTCCATGGTTTTTCTGATCTCATTATCGAACATTCGATTGACTAGGCGTTAGTAGGTTGCTTCAGCATTTTTGAGTCAAAATGGCATGACTTTGTAGCAGTAAAGTCCTAGATCGGTGACGAAGATGGTATGCGATCGGGCAAGTGCATGGGTATCTGGTTGTAGCCAGAATACACATCCATAAAGGATAAGAGTTCATGTCCAGCCCTTGAATCTATGAGCCGATCGATTGGGGAAGTGAAAACTATCTTTATGGAAAGCTTTATTGAAGTTTGAGTAGTCACCACATGTTCTCCATTTCCCGTTAGGTTTTCTGGAAAGTACGGGATTGGACACCCATTCCGGGTAGAACGCATCTTAAATAATCCCGTTCGGCCTGAGTTTATCTACTTCTTCCTTAAGGGTGGAAGATCTCTCTAGATCCATACCATGCATTTTTTTGCTTGATCGGGACATGCCGCAGGTTAATAATCAATGTGCGGCTGCGATGTATGGCGAGATCCTATACATGTCGTAGTGTGTCTAGGAAAACATGTCGAGGTTTGTCTGGAGAAATTCAACCAATTCCTCTTTCATCTATTAGCTTAACTGAGATCCAACCTTTAGCTTTCTAGAATCATCATCACTACCGATTGAAACATCGATCGTCAGTTATGCCGGGGAAGCCTGACTATTTTTAACTTTGCATTCACTTTCGGTGTCTCTTGGGTCAAGATCTCTTAGGAATAGGTTATGGTGCCCGGGCCTTGCTAGGCGTTAACTATCAATTCTCTACAAAGCGGACGTAGAGAGATTACTCTATGCCCTTTCTCTTTTCTTTTCGCTACGCCTCCCGCAGCTCAACTACATAACAGGCTCGTCCAGCAGCCTAGTCTCCCTAAACAACTCCAACTCCATTGTCGATAGGGAATTTCAAAGTTAGACACCAAGGGGAAATAGTAGCCTTGAACTCAGCTAGGGCCGGTCGGCCCAAGAAAGCATTGTACGACGAGTTTATATCCAATACAATAAACTGTAATATCTGTACTCTTCAGCGTTCTCCAACTCCCAACTCCACTAGTAGCTCAACCATTACAGTGGGTATAGTTGCACTTCTATTGAATCCATGAACACGAGACTGACAAGGCTTCAAATCATTCGCCTCCATCTTCCTATGATCATAAGCTCTCTTAAACAGTATGTTCACCGAACTTCCACTTTCCACTAAGATCCTCTTCATCCAAGTAGGACCTATTTGAGCAGAAATGACAAGCGAATCAATTATTGGGGCTTCGACTCTATCAGCAACGCTATTTCAAAATACGATGTCGTATGCCATTGTTTTCTATTGTTTGACCAGAGCCCTGTCTTCAAAATTACTACAAAATTCGAAGCTCGCATGCCTAATAAAGCTGGTATACGACTCCATTTCCCTCCATCTCCGATCTGTTGAATAAGGACCACCACTGACAGTATTAATCACCAACCTCCCGCTGGTACAAGAGGGTTCCTTCGGTCTAGCCTGATTCAGTATTTGGTTTTGATTCGATGGGCCCGCACTTCCTTTGTGTGGTGCCAGAACAAACTGCTCCAACTTTCTTTCCCGTATCAACATCTCGATAATATCCTGTAAATGATGACACTCGTTCATATTATGGCCATAACTATCGTAAAACCTGCAAAAATTCCCCATTTGAATCTGTTTTCCAACGATTTCTTCGTAGCGGGTTTCTTATAGTGAACAGTATTGTCAGTCTGGAAGTACACATTTTTCAGAGACATATTTAAAGAGGTATAAGCATCAAACATAGGAGCTCTACGTCTCAGCCCGCGATTCTTATCTCGTTTCCTGCCTATATTTCCATTGCTTTTCTGCTAATTTTGTTTATTCTATATGTTTAACTGCACCATTCTGGAACTCTCCCCGGTTTGTTTTACAGCGACATTGTTTTGGATTCCTTCCACCCTAGACCCTGCATCATCCTTTTTTCTAGACTGCTTTGCATCCTCTCTTCTCAAGAACTGATCTGCCTTGGATAGAAACGGTCCAATAAGCAGGGCGTTTTCCGGCCAACAAGTTGCCAAATTCAAAATCTGGATCGGTCCCCTTAGTTAGTACCATTAGAATTTAGTAATCATTAGGACTACTAATCTCAGTGCATGCAGCATGAAACCTCTCCAGATAATGCCTGTGTGTCTCTCCGAGAGCTTGAGTGACACAAGATAAGGTATTAACATCTTTCGACCTCGTGACATGCATGTAGAGCTCTTCAACTAACTACATTGCCAACTGGTCGAAACATGAGATAGATCGGGGTGGTAGATGAATAAACCACATAGTCGCAATGCCCCCTAGTGAGATCGGGAAGCTTCGGTATTTGGCCGCATCATCAGCACGTGCGACTTTCATTAGCCATTCATACTTTATAATGTGTTGGTTAGGGTCAGAGCTCCCTTCGTAAATGGGTAGAGTTGGCATTCTGAATCACCGAAGCGGCTCAGCGTAGAGGATATAGTCGGTGAAAGGGGTATGACTTTCGGAGATTCCCTAGTCGTCATTGGTGAGTCCTTAACTTTCACTGACCATCTGATGGATCATTGTCGGGATGTCTAACTTCTAGACATTCTGGGCATGTTGAGACAAGGTGTGGTCGGGTTCCACAATGCGAGGATGGGTCGGTCATGGTCGACGGTCCATATCTCGCCTCCTTGATTCTAAATCTTCAGGAACATAAGGCTTAGGAGCATACTCATGTTTATGTTGGTTCTGATCCGTTTGGTTTCGAGCATTAGCAACCAGCATAGTAGTAGCGGCGGCAACACGGTTGTCAATAGTGTGATAAGGAACAGTACCTCCTTAGGAGGAGGGTCCGGTCTGATGGATGGTTGGCGGGCCAACTCTCGGTTGCCTAAGGTTCAATGTGCATTGATGTCCACTAGCTTGTGTATAGTTTTCATCCAGCCGTGGGCGCGTGGATCTCTGATTGTAATCAGAAGAGGCTGAACTCTCAATGGATGAATAAGAAGCCTGATCCCTTCTGGATCTCCATTGTCTTTCATGGTTCAATCAATTGGTCAACTCCGCGTTGGCACGGAGCTGTTGAGTAAGATGCTGGCGGCTTTGATTCAGCTCTTTCATTAGCAGTTGGAACTCTTCCCTAGTGACAAGGCCTTGCAGATCTTGCAGATCTGAAGGTTCGGCAGCATTTTGGTCGGTAGGAGGAAGTTGTGCAGGGTTTTGTCTATCCCGTCCTTCTGGATCTGCCGCCGTTGAAGCAGTCCTAGTGTTGACCATGGTGGATAGTGAAGCTCTCTACTAGACTTGGTACAAATTTGAATAGAATGATAGAAATTCTAGGCTTAAAATCTGGATCTTCCCCTTAGATTCTTGCAATCTGATATCGGCAGTAGATCCAATGAGCAGGGGAAAAACTGGGTTCTCTCAATGAAAGCACCAAAGTGTTTGTACTCAATTTGGACACAACACTCTTCGGATGTGTTTGAAGGGATAAAATGAAGTAAGTAAATGTAAAATGGGGTTGATCTAACAAATACACTAATCAACAGATAAGAAAACGCACAGAAACACACAAATTTGGAGTGGTTCGGTAGATTGCCTACGTCCATTATGAAATAATAGATGTTTATTGAATTTCACTTGCTGATTACAACAGATTACAACAGTACGATTGAAGTGTGGTAATGATTTCGGAAGAAAATCAGCGTAGAGAAGCTGAACTCCCTTTTCTATAGGTCTAGGGTCATTATTTATAGACAGAGGTAGCAAATATCTCGTCCAGATCTCGGAAGACTTCTTCTCTCACATGAGCGGTCCCATGGGATCGAATTTAGGTATTTTGACTCGATCTGCAAGCGATACAAATTGAATTCGTATCGATCCACAAATGGGCCTTTGAGGCTGAAATTTGTCAGGTACATTCTTCAGGTAGTGCGCAAGCTCCTATGAAAATCTAGTTGCATTTAGGCCTGTAAATCTCGAGTTATGATCGATGCAAATTTGAACTTTCGACATGCTGTCGAATTCCCATCGTTCTCTTTCGTATTGCTTCTATTCGCATCACTTATATGCACGTGACGACCAATGACGTGGCGCTAACTTTTAGGATCGATCCACTTTTCATGTCGAGTGATCGAGTCTTCCTTCTTTGTTGTGACTCGTTCGTATCGAGATGGAACAATCTCCTTCGTATCGTTTCCTTATCGTTCACTTCGTATCGCTCATTTGAGTTAGGTTCATATCGATAGCTTAGACTCCTATTCGTATCGATATAGGCTCAAGTATTTCATATTGGTCCTGAGATGCTTATTTCGTATCAATGATTCAATGGCCTTTTCGTATCAAATGAAAAGGGGTGACGTTCGTATCGATTCATGAGGTGCTCTTCGTATCGCTCAATAGCCGAGCGATGCGAAACATGTGAATGGGTGGATGGATACGAAGTGCATGGATTTGTTGACACGAAGCGACAATTCCCTATGGATACGAATTAACTTGATTCTGATGGATACGAAGAAGAATGTATTCGATCGATACGAAGTGATGTATATGTGATGGATACGAAGTGTGGCTGTTTGCTTAGATGGATATGAAGTTGATAATTCTTTTCCATGTACAAGAAGTGGATGGACACGAATGAGCTTTCTCCTTCCGTAGATGCAAAACTAGTTTGATTCTGATGGATATGAAAGAGACCGCCTTAGATGGATGCGAATAGGAATGGATACGAAGGGGTTGATCTTCTTGGCATCAATCGATCAATATCTTGAGCATACGAACTTTGATTGTCTTGAAAATTGGAACGTTGTCTTTCATAGCTTTTCTTGTCGTGTCATATTGAATATAGGTTGATCCGGACTCGGATAAAATTTACCAGTACCCACAGTAGGCTTGGGCATAACCGATCTTCGAGATGAACTTTCTTTGGTCTCTAGTCAATTTCTTGGTGTCACGGTCTTTACAAAAGGAGGGAAACAATATACATTGTTATAGTGCCCTTTAAAATTTCATGCTGAATGAATTCATCTGTATGAAAGTTTTCTATATGAATTCATCCGCTGGATGAAATAAAGGTGAGCATGTATCTAGATCAAACTTTTGTAACAAGTCACAATTAAAATCAAGCAAAAGTTTACTATACTGTTCGATAGGGGAAAATGCAGGCATTTCATTCCTACATGGTTAATTTGGATTTTGAAAATTAAGAAAAAGTTACACATTGTTGTCATTGGAAGCTATATTTGGATGTTGAATTTGTTGAAAATTTTATTAGCATGTCATTTCGTTCTCAATAGATGCCACGTCTAACAAGAAAATTGAGGCACTAAGGCCTAAATCTATGAAAAATTAGACTTGCTAATGGATTTCCAATGCCATGGTACTTCCATACTATTCGATTTTTTCCAAACTAGATGAATATTCAGTGTACTGGTATTTTTTTCCCTTCCAGGTTCTTAGAGAGATAGCCATTCTTAATTGATAAAGGATCCCTTTGTAGATTAAAACTTGCTTTGATCGTGAATCGCGACTTGTTTATTCATGGGCATACTTCTTATGTTACATGTGCTCATGTATCGAAATCATGCCTCCTATATTTTACATGGTGTTTGACTACTGAAGTTACTTGTGCTTTTATTACTATTTTAACAACTTATCCGCTACTGGCTTTTTTTTTTTGAAGTCTATTTAGGTGTATGAAAAAAGCATTTCTTTTTGGTACGTAAATATGTTCAATGTTGTTTCTTGCTAACATATAGTAAAATGTGTTCTAATATCACATCCTTTATTTTTGAAGTAGCCTCTTATTTCAAGGAATCACTTGCCATATACCAAAGAGGATTTTGATGAAATTCAGATAGAAGTTTCCAGAATCATTACGAACATGATCGATGCTCAGAAAGTGAGAGATGTGTGTGCATTTGATGTTTATGAATATAAGGTGTAGTCTATGAGTTTGAATGTTTAACATTATATACTACTAAATTTGTACTATGAAATATATTATGTGTGTACACTATTGTTTGTTATATATATAACCGTCTTTCACATTATTGAGTAATATAAAATGTGCTTATATGAAGAATCCGTAGTAGAAGAAGGTGTAGTAGTTACAGAAAACACTACTAGAAAAAGCCTCATGGACATCGGCTATTAGCCAATGTTTGAAAAAAAACGATCTGTGTTTTTGTCGGTGTAGAGAAAGATTAGTCACATAAACATCGGATTTGGGCCGCTGTCTAAGTACTTCGTAGACATCAGTTTTCTTTCAGGAAACTGATGTCCACAAAGTACTCAAACAGTGGCCCAAAATTGCTGTTTATGTGAACGACCTTTCTCTACACCGAAAAAGGCATCGGTCAAATTTTTATCAGACATTGACTAACAGCCGATGTCTATGTGACCTTTTCTAGTAGTAGTGCTCGTAATAGAAAGTACTTCCAACAAAACTAAGCTTATGAGCCGCGCATCCCCAGAACTAGCGAACTTGGTCAATGAATCGGCTTTTTCATTCTGGTCTCTAGGAATATGTGCTCTCTTATAGTAATCAAAGTCACTGAGCAGCTCAAGAACCGATTTAGATAAGGAGCTAACCCTGCTCCCTTTGTCTAATACTCCTTCCTAACCTTACATACCACTAGCAGGAAGTCATAGAAAATGTGCAAGTCTTTATTCCTAGTTCCTTAGTGATTTTGAGTCCTGCAATTAGGGCCTCGTATTCTGCTTGGTTGTTCATCATCGGAAATTCGAGTCTGAAAGTGACTAATGATCGTGTAATATGAAATATTGACTAAAATATTTACTTGTGTAGAATATAAATATAAAAGCAAAAGTAATAAAGTAAATGACACCAAAGATTTTTATACTGGCTCAACTTCTTGTTCTACATCCAGTCCCAAAAGTCCCAAATTCTGTTTAGATTTAATCGATAACCTCACTTAACCCGGAGGAACATGTATTACACCGCCTGAGCAAATGACCATGACTTCAACCGCCTAGACAACCGAATAGGAATTTAACTGCATAAGGATACTAAAACAGGACTTCAGCTATGAATAGCAGAAATGTATTTAACTGAGTATGCTCTTTAATAGCACTGATAAGTCAATAACGTACACACTTCCTATAGTGTTCTCCTTTATAGTATATCGTGTAGTTTGTGACGAAAGGAAGTAAATTTGATCACAAGAAAATATTTTTGAATGATCGTGTGATCAAAAACACAAAGCACTTTGGAATTGAATGCTTAAGAGTTCAATTGTAAAGATGGAGAGATTTGCAAAAAAAAAAATTGATGATGAAAACAATGAAATAATTTGCTTTATATGCAGTCTAATAGTAGCAATCATTCATGAAAAGAAACAGTGAAAAGTTAGGACTGCAACTCTTGATTTAAGAGATATAGCCCTTTATAAAAAAGAGGCATCCTTTTAGAAAACTAGTTGCTATATAAATTCAAACGGTCGAATGGAGTGTGGAAGCTGACTGAATCGACGATTTTGAAATCAGCAAGGAAATAGTTCATTTTATGCAGTTTTCAGCCTGTTGATTATAGTCATTCAGTCGGTTGAATATTCAAAGATATTCATGTATACATGCAAAGATTCAGTCCGTTGACCTGGGTAGTTCAGCCGGCTGAATTTCAAGTTTGTTGTGTTGTTTTTGAAAATTCAAATTTTGAAAGAACGTATGTGTGTTTCTACCACATAAAAGAGATTTTAACAATTTTATATCTCTACACTTTGGCATTGTACTTTGTAGCTTCAATTTGGTCTTCATTTGATATAATTGTCTCCTTGTAAAGTTGATATCATTTCCTGCAAAAGTGGTTAGTATATACATATATACTTGTATAGTAGTCACTATCCAAAAATCAAAATATAAGGTTATAACATCTCCCATTTTTTATGGCAACTATATAAGTTCAATTTTAAATTCAGTTATTCTCCCCTTTACTTGATACTCCCCTTATTGATATGGCCTTGCTTTATTCTCCCCCTTTGTCATTGAAAAAAAGGAAATAGATACTAATAGTAGTAATAAAAAGTTTGTAAAAATAAACAACTTACGAGAAGCAATATTAGACTTAAAATATCACAGAACATACAATCATCACATCATGTAAAACATCACACATTAGAAAACATCATAGACTTGTCAGGGAAATGTAATACTTAATAACATGACAAACCTAATATCGTAGAAACATAACGATCATGCGATAACCTGGATTTTCGGGCATCAGATAATTGAATAACGATTGAAAATGCTGATTTATAGATTAAACAAGTAAATGTGATAATCTCCTTTACAAATTATTTAAAATTGGCAAAATTGTTATTTTCAAACAATAGTAATAATGTAATGTTTTTCATATATAAATAGATTTAAAAATAAAATTTATTATTTACAAATTTAATTTGTATTTTTTAAATATATACATATATTGGAGTTGATTTCAAATTGGATTCTGAATTGAGTTTGGACTAGAATTTGTGATTTAAAAGATAGATATTTTAAAACATTTTGAATTTAAATATATATTATATATGATTTTATTTAGAATATAGTATGTTTTATATTATTTTCTTTTAAAGGATTTTATTTTATAAATTAAGATATGTAATAAAACATTAAGAAATTAATATAAAAGCTTTTAAAAATCATTTTAAAATAGTAAAAAAAAATGAATAATTACAAGTGTAGTTAAATCAAGAGATAAGTAACAAGCGTTTGATAATTAAGAGTGGTAAAGACAAGTGTCATTGTTTGTTTTTATTTTTCTTTAAATGTTTATTTATCCTAAATTTAATCTATAAAAATTCCACCTTCTTCCTTCATTTCTTTTTTCTTACCTTTTCATATTCAAAACAAGAAAACAATGGCCAGACCTGTAATCAATTCCCCAATTCATAACATGAAACATTTTTAAGTTTAAAACCCTGTAAAAATATTCCACAAATCAAAAGCCAAATGTCTGTTTATATTCTTAAAACAAAAACAAATGCAAACCAGAGAACTTCACCTATAAAACCACTACAAACCATAAATTTTATCATGCAATCAAAATCTATAATCTTTCCTCAAAACAACTTTCAAATCTGAAACCATTTTACAAAGGCAAAGAGAAAATTTGAAAAATAAATCTCAGAGAAACATTTTCAAAGCCTGGAAAACATCTTCAGATTTGCAACTTGAAGCAAGTTAATCAATCCTGTAACCTCCTTATATCAAAGCCTATAGCAAAGGCCATTCTCAAATGCAACCTGAACAAATCAAATCTGTAATCACCAGCAAATAAGCTTCATTTTGCATCAATCAAAGTCTCAAAGCATTTCCGTTCAAAGTATTTCCTTCAACAATGCAAAATTTCGAAGTTTTCAGTTTTTAGCAATCCAGTTTTAAAGCTCTCTGCAATTTCTAAGGTGAGTAAACCTATTTTCTTTTAAAATTGTTTAAATCTGAGATTTAAATTTTAATATAAGTTAAATGTGTGAGATAATGTTGGATTGCATGGATGTTTTAGCATGAATATAACTTGAATTAATATTTATATTGTGGATATGCCTGTATATGTATGATTTTGGTCTTTGCTTGTTTTACAGTTTCTTGAATTCCTTTAAAAATCCATAACTCCAAATAAAAACAATTTTAAACATAGATCCTTGAATGAAATGTGATTATAACCACATGATATCAACTCTAAAAATGGTTTCAAGGATTTTAGTTTAATAATTATTTCTGAAATAAGGAAATACTGTGAAAATTAGACAATTGGTCCAAATTTCATGAATGCAATTTCGTGATTGGATTGCATGTATGGATTTAAGGTAGGAAATCTTGAATTTTGGTATAATTCTTTGGATTTTTAGGCTTGAGGTTGTCGGGGAAACTCGAGATGATCAATTTTGGGACTTTTGGCATTTGCCGTTGATCGGCGTCATATGGGGGTTCGTGATTTGGCATTTAGGAGTACGGGATGTCAGGCGTCACTGGAAAAATGGTGATGGTGGCGTTCGATGGTCGTGGCGTCGGCCATAGTGGGAACTAGGGCTTAAGAGGGTTTAGAAATGGGGGTCAAATTTTGGGGTTGTTCGCCATATTCGAGGCTTCGAACTAGGCTAAACTTGGAGGGGACATACTTGAGACATAGACGAAGGTGATGGCGAAGTCACGGCGGTTCTAGTGGTCAGAATTTCTTTGGCAAGGTGATTTTCTGAGGAGATTGTGAGTTACCAGTTCAACTGGAAGGCTCAAATTTGTTTAGGGTTTCATGGCGATAGTTTGAGGGTCGGAAACGTTCAGATGGTCGATCGTCAACGTGTGTGAGGAGTCATCGGATGTAGCGGCGGCGTGGATGAACTGTGCACGTGCATGGCGTTGCTTCTGTGTCAGGGTGTTGGATTGGTGGCTGTCTCGAAGTAATGCTCGGGATAGAGGAGGTTAGTCTCGAGTGTTTGCACGTGATTCGTATGGGTTTCATACTGCAGTTTTGTTTTAAATGTAAAATTTAACTAAAACTTAAAAATAGAAAAGAAAAGGAAATGAAGAAGGGCCCCGGGTTGGCACTCAAGTCAGGAATGGATTGAACCCGAAGTAAATGTGAAAATGTTTTTGAGAAGTTTGAAAAGCTAGTTTTTAAATTTGAATTAAAAAGATGAAATGTTTTTAAAACTTGCATTAATTTTAGGTAATTAATGGTAATTGCTTTATCTTAAAAGTTAGTTAAGTTTTTATGATTAAAAATTACTTAAATTAATATGGTAATTAAAGTTAAATTAATTAACAATTTAGGATTAATTAATTTATAAAGGTTTAAGGATTAATTAATTATTAATTAAGAATTAGTTAGGATTAAGTATAATTGCTTAATGTAATTAATGAAGTGTAATTACTTAGTGAAGTAATTAATGGATAATTACATGATGTAATTAATTAATGGGTAATTACTTGATGGAAAGTAATTAAAGAATAATTACTTGGTGAAAGTAATTAAGTGTTGATTACTCAGAGTAATTAATTTAAGGATTTATTGATTAATTAAGTGGTTAATTAATTAACTTAAGTAATTATGTATAAGTAACAACTGAATGTGATTAATCAAGGTTGATCAATGAATGTGGTAATTAATTAAAGGCTAATTAATGAATGTAATTAGAGAGGATAATTAAGGGATGATTAATTATTGGTTTGTAATTAATTATTATTAAGTAAGAAAGATTAAAAGTGATTAAAGAAATTAATTCGATTTAATTAGGAATGGGTGTCTAATTAATCTTGCTTATGAATGATTGGTTGATATTTCTGATATGAAATGTTTGTGATATGATATATTTGTCTTTAACTGTGATTATGTGGTTATCTATCCATAATGAATTGTTGTGTAAAAGAGTGACATCTTGTGATTAAAGGTGAATTGTGTCTCACTTGAATAGTGTGGGTTACGATGGCATTGAATTCGAAGAGACCGGAGTTGGGTATTTGGAAATACCCGAAACCACTTCGATTTGCAATTTATAATAATTCTGTACAGATTTGATATGTGGAATCAATGGGCTGAAATGGAACGATTTAAGTGAATTGGACCATTTAATCTAAGTTTTGGTACTTAGATTTGATGTGTGAAATAAGTGGTGTCTATTACAGCTTGTGAAGTTGTAAATTGGTATAAGTTACCCGGGTTTATATAACTTGTATGCCTTTGCATTCCATGTTAGATGGGTTCACTCACGCTAGTTTCCAGCCTGACCCGGCTGTTACTTTGATGTACTGCTCCGGTCAGGCCGATTATTACAGATTTCCAAGTAAGGACGTTCTAGAGCTCAGGAGACGAGCTGGATGGCAGGAACTTATGGAGTGTTTCCGTTGTGATATATTGTTGTATATCTGGGACATGTTGATTGCATCTGTCCAGAGTTTGTTTATATGTTGTACCTCTGATGTAATAAAATGAAATTGGCCGATACGACTTTCTTTGTGTAAAGAATATTATTTGATGTTATATTTTATCCGCTGCTAATGTGAGATTCTATGTCCTGTTTCTGTTTTTCTTCTATCTCTTTCTTCTTTTCTTTAGCTATTTGGAATTTTCGGTATCGAAAATTCTGGGTCGTTACATTTGGTATCAGAGCAAAGGTTAAGCGAGAACCTTGGCTCTGGTGGGATTACTCATTAAGGATAGGTCAATGGTACCCTAGAATGAGTTGAGGGTATATATATGAGAGCGTACTTGTTATTTTCTTATATAAAGATTTAAATGATTTTATATAAGAATATATTTTGATATATAAAGCAATATTTCTTTTTAATAAATATTAAGGTAATTGGTTGTTAAATTATTGGAATTAAATTAAGTGGTAATAGAAATACAACCAAATTGATATTAAATAAAGATAAGTTTGAAATGGATTCAAACTGAAATTTAAATCTTTAATTTGGGAAGGAGACTTAGAATAAGATAATAATAAATTGGTTTCCAGATATGATAATTTTGGTTATTAAAATGATTATTGTGTTTAATAATGAAATGTGTGTTAATGAGTAAGCAAAATGAATTTTTTTAAGGAAGTAAAATATTTGGGTAAGTATGACTTATAAATTGGAATTGAAGATGAGATGAATTGTGAAGATTTAAATCTAGGTCCTGAAATTTGAAAACTATTTCAAAATGATAAAGAAAAGAATAAATAATATTATTCAGACTATTTTTGAATGAAAAAATTATTTTAAAATAAGAAGTTGTTTGGAAATTTTAAAGAAATTTGTTTTGAACTAAAAACCAAAGGTGGTTTAAAATTTGAGGATAACTTGGTGTGTAAAGAAAATAAATATGTATAAATAAGGGATATACATAATATCAAAGATGATTTGAAATAAACTCTAAAGGGAGGAGTTTTGAGTTTCCTTGGAATGTGATGTGAAAGCCCATAATGAAATAAGTCTTTGAACTTACAAGTGAGAGGATTACTAATAAGAAGTTTAAAATTTGAAGTGGGAATTCAAAACTGGGTAAGGTTGACTGGATTATGTAAATTGAATTTAACTTGGAAGAAGTTACATAAGTTAACAAGCAACCTGAGTTGAAAATTTCAAGGTGAAATTGGGATTTAACTTGGAAAGTTAAATGGTTAATTTGAATTGGGAGTTTGTGTGATCTCAAAAATAGGTTTGAGATCTAGAAATTGGAAATGGATGGATGTTTTAAAATAATTTGAATGATACCATCCAGTTTTTACTAAAAATCTTTAAACTGGGAATTGGATTTGTTTCAAGAAATGGGGTGTGGTGATATATCCATTATTAAGATAAGATGGAAGTATTTTGGACTTAAGATTTGAATGTTTAAGATAAAACTTTAAAGATTTGGTTTCAAAATTGAAATTTGGTGATAAATTGAATATCAAAGATTTAGTTGTTTAAAAAGGATTTGAATTAATTGAAATTGTGACTAAAGTTGAGTAAGTAAATTCAAATGGAATTTGATTTGAATTTAGGAAAGAAATTGATAATTAATTCAACTTGAATTGGGGTTAAATCAATTTCAATGTAAATTGAAGTTATTTAAATTGAAATTGAGTCGATTCAAATGGAAGTGGGAATTTAGATTGAATTGGTGGGAATGGAGATTGGGAATTGAACAGTTTGGCTCTGGACTATTTTGAAAATAAATTATTTTAATATAAACTGTTTTAAATAAATTTTCCAAGCTATTTACTATATACAACCTTTCTTTTTAAAGCCAAATTATCTTATACTTATTTTACAGTTATTTTTGGAACTATTTAACAATTTTTCAACTGTTTTATAAACCGATTGCTGTTTTTCAACTACTTTATAACTAATTACTATTTTACAACTATTTTGCAATTATTTAACTATTTTCCAACTATTTTACAATTATTTAACTATTTTACGGCTATTTTACAAACTAATAATTATTTTTCAACTACTTATCTATTTTAACTTTTCAAGCTATTTTCTAAATTTAAGCTGGACAGAGTTCAAACTGTTTATGATTAAAGTAATAATCCATATAGGATTGAAGCAGTTGTGAATAGGTGAATAGGGATTAAAGTGAATGTGAATAGAAAAGGAGATTGATTTGCCTAATAAACAATAAAGATAAATACGTAGGATGTATGTATATTATTCTATTCACATAATGAATTGATCTAGATTCGAGCATAGAATTTTGAGATAGTATATCGATCCGAGTTGGGACTTTTCACTCGATTTTCGATGGCGAACATGGATATGGATTTTTACTGGTTCTAGATATTCTCTATCATAGTTATGGCTATGCAAGGAGAATGACGGTTTCTGATCAAGGAACCAGATCTGAGTCCGCACTAGGAAGTCGTGTGGACAATACTAGTTCGGAAGAGAAATTGTGTGATCGAGTGAGCGATCAGATTGATGTAGTATACAAATGATATGTGTACATCGTACTGGTTTGAATGAAATTGATACTGGGAATTTTTGGATAAGAAATGTGAAATGATTTTTGAAATGAAAGGTATATTTTGTGAAATATATGATGAAGTAAAGTGGAAATTTGATATTTCTATGGTAAAAATTTTCTTTGTGGAAGTAAGTAATATGGTTAATAATTTTATAAAAAAAAGTAATCAAATTTGAATATTTGATTTGAGTAAACAAAGTTATATATCTTTGTTATATAAGATAAGTCTCCTCTTGTTGAATATATAGCCAGAAGAAACGGGTTTTGAAAATATTTGAAGTATAAAAGGGGTTTTATACCAGTTAGAAATGATCCCAAGATTTTTCGAGGATATATATATATTTCTATATGCATATATATATATATATATATATATATATATATATAAAGGATCTTGTAAGAACGATTTTGGGGAAAGGTTTGGAACCTTTGGATTTGGAAAGGCTTTTGATTTTTGAGTAAAATCAATATTGGATTTGGAAAGCCTAGATCGAGAATTATCGATTTTGGGATAATCGATTTTGAGAATGGAGATTTATATGGGATTCATACTTGGTGTATGATTTGGAAAATATTATATGTGTATAGTATAAATTATTTTGAAAATGGATCTGGAGAAAAAGACGCTCCCTTGAAATGAACTTCTTAGGAGTGCCACAAGGTGGTATTGCCTTGAACCCTAGGGGGGTTCTAAAGTTGATCTTGTGAGGAGCCCGGACAAAACTAGTTCCTGAGGATTTTATGTAGTATGTAGCGAAAATCGAGGGTGCTGATGCCTACAGAGGCATTTGGGTTATGCTATGACGACAGTGTAACTCGATGTCAATGCGATCTACTGCAGACCATAGCGAACGTCGTATGTGCTGCTGAGAGCCAACAGTCTACATTTGATTTTATATCGGTAGAAAGTCGACCTATGGTGACATAGCGAAAGACATGTATGCTGCTAAGAGCCAACAGCCTACTTTTGATTTTACATCGGTAGACTGAGACCTATGTGGGAGTGGAGAATTTTAATTTTTGGCAGCGAAAAACGAGGGCGCTGATGCCTACAGTTACATGGCTTTTGCTGTAGTGGCAACGTAACCCAGAATGTAACTGCGATCTGTGGCGGGTCGCATGGCGTAATCGTGGGGAGCGAAGTGCCTATAGTTACATGGACTTTTGCTGTGATGACAACGTAACCCAGGATGTAAGTGCGACCATGGATGGGAGTGATGATTCCAAGAGCATTCTCACCAAAGATATTTCCTCGATTTCAAAAATGTTTTCCATATTTTCAATAAAATTATTTTCCAAGTATTTTCACTAGGTGTTGAAAACGGGTTTACCAAGTACTTATAGATTTTCAGTCTTACGTGTGATCTACGTATGCTCGAATTTCTGTGAGAACAAGGATGGATTGGTTGAGACATCGAGTTATAAAAAGTAATTTTATAAAACTATTTTGGCAATATATATATATATTAAAAAAATGTTTTAAAATCTCTTAATAAAATAAGAGTTTATAGTAAAATTTATCAAAGAGTTATTTTTCTCATAATAATCATTTTAATAAATTCTGGCTTCGTTCCTTTTCGAAGACGAAAAGATTCAAAGGGGGGAGGAATGTGATAACCCGGATTTTCGGGCATCAGATAATTGAATAACTATCTGATTTAACTATTGAAAATACTGATTTATAGATTAAATAAATAAGTGCGATAATCTCCTTTATAAATTATTTAAAATTGACAAAAATTGTTATTTTCAAACAATAGTAATAATGTAATGTTTTTCAAATATAAATAGATTTAAAAATAAAATTTATTATTTACAAATTTAATTTGTATTGTTTAAATATATACATATATTTGAGTTGATTTCAAATTGGATTTTGAATTGAATTTGAATTTGGACTAGAATTTGAGATTTAAAAGATAGATATTTTAAAACATTTTGGATTTAAAAATATATTATTTATGATTTTATTTAGAACATAATATGTTTTATATTATTTTCTTTTAAATGATTTTATTTTATAAATTAAGATATGTAATTATTCACTAAGAAATTAATATAAAAGCTTTCAAAAATCATTTTAAGATAATAAAAAATGAATAATTGCAAATGTAATTAAATCAAGAGATAAATAACAAGTATTTGATAATTAAGGGTGGTAAAGACAAGTGTCATTATTTGTTTTTATTTTTCTTTAAATTTTAATTTATCCTAAATTTAATCTATAAAAACTTCCACCTTCTTCCTTAATTTCCTTTTCTTACCTTTTCATATTCAAAACAAGAAAACAATGGCTAGACCTGTAATCACTTCCTCAATTCATAACATGAAAACATTTTCAAGTTTAAAACCCTATAAAAGTATTCCACAAATCAAAAGCCAAAGTCTGTAATCTTCTTAAAACAAAAGCAAATTCAAACCAGAGAACTTCACCTGTAAAACCACTTCATACCAGAAATTTTATCATGCGATCAAAATCTATAATCTTTCCTCAAAACAATTTCAAATATGAAACCATTTCACAAAGGCAAAGAGCAAATCTGAAAAACAAATCTCAGAGAAACATTGTCAAAAACCTGGAAAACATCTTCAGATTTGCAACCTGAAGCAAGTTAATCAAACCTGTAACCTCCTTATATCAAAGCCTGTAGCAAAGGCCATTCTCAAAGGCAATCTGAACAAATCAAATCTGGTATCACCAACAAATAAGCTTCATCTTGCATCAATCAAAGTCTCAAAGCATTTCTGTTCCAAGTATTTCCTTCAACAATGCAAATTTTCAAAGGTTCAAGTTTTTAGCAATCCAGTTTAAAAACTCTCTACATTTTCTAAGGTAAGTAAACCTGTTTTCTTTTAAAAATAGTTTAAATCTGAGATTTAAATTTTAATATAAGTGAAATGTGTGAGATAATGTTGGATTGCATGGATGTTTTAGAATGAATATAACTTGAATTAACATTTATATTGTGGATATGCCTGTATATGTATGATTTTGGTCTCTACTTGTTTTGCAGTTTCTTGAATTCCTTTAAAAATCCATAATTCCAAATATAAGAAATTTTAAACATCGTTCCTTGAATGAATTTGATTATAACAACATGATATTAACTCTAAAAATGGTTTCAAGGATTTTAGTTTAATAACTATTTCTGAAATAAGGAAATACTGGAGAATTAGACAATTGGTCAAAATTTCATGAATGCAATTTCGTGATTGGATTGCATGTATGGATTCAGGATAGGAAATCTTGAATTTTGGTATAAGTCTTTGGATTTTTAGTCTTGAGGTTGTCGGGGAAACTCGAGATGATCAATTTTGGGACTTTTGACATTTGCCGTTGATCGGCGTCATGTAGGGGTTCATGATTTGGCGTGTAGGAGAACGGTATGTCAGGGGTCACTGAAAAAATGGTGATGGTCGTGTTCGATGGTCGTGGTGTCGGCCGTAGTAGGAACTAGGGCTTAAGAGGGTTTAGAAATGGAGGTTTGATTTTGGGGTTGTTCGCCATCGTTGAGGCATCGAGCCAGGCCAAACTTGGAGGGGACATACTGGAGACGTGGACGAAGGTGTTGGCGAAGTCACGGCGGTTCTGGTGGTCGGAATTTCTTTGACAAGGTGATTTTCTAAGGAGATGGTGAGTTCCCAGTTCAATTGGAAGGCTCGAATTTGTTTTGGGTTTCGTAGCGATAGTTTGAGGGTCGGAAATGTTCAGGTGGTCGATCGCCGACGTGTGTGAGGAGTCATCGGAGGTAGCGGCGGCGTGGATGAACTGTGCATGTGCACGACGTTGCTTCTGTGTCAGGGTGCTGGATTGGTAGCTGTCTCGAAGTAATGCTCAGGATAGAGGAGGTTAGTCTCGAGTGTTTGCTCGTGATTCTTGTGGGTTTCATATAGCAGTTTTGATTTAAATTTATAACTTAACTAAAAATTAAAAAATAGAAAAGAAAAGGAAGATGAAGAAGGACCTCGGGTTGGCAATCGAGTCAGGAATAGGTTGAACCCGAAGTAAATGTGAAAATGTTTTTGAGAAGTTTGAAAAGCTAGTTTTTAAATTTAAATTAAAAAGATGAAATGTTTTTAAAACATGTATTAATTTTAGGTAATTAATGTTAATTGTTTTATCTTGAAAGTTAGTTAAGTTTTTATGATTAAAAATTACTTAAATTAATAAGGTAATTAAAGTTTAATAATTTAGGATTAATTAATTTATAAAGGTTTAAGGGTTAATTCATTGTTAATTAGGAATTAGTTAGGATTAAGTATAATTACTTAATGTAATTAATGAAGTGTAATTACTTAGTGAAGTAATTAATGGATAATTACAGGATGTAATTAATTAAAGGGTAATTACTTGATGGAAAGTAATTAAAGAATATTTACTTAGTGAAAGTAATTAAGTGTTAATTAGTCAGAGTAATTAATTAAAGGATTTATTAATTAATTAAGTGGTTAATTAATTACTGTAAGTAATTATGAATAAGTAATTACTGAATGTGATTAATCAAGGTTGATAAATGAATGTGGTAAATTAATTAAAGGCTAATTACTGAATGTAATTAGAGAGGATAATTGAGGGATGATTAATTAATGGTTTGTAATTAATTATTGTTAAGTAAGCAAGATTAAAAGTGATTAAAGAAATTAATTTGATTTAATTAGGAATGGGTGTCTAATTAATCTTGCTTATGAATGATTGGTTTAAATTTCTAATATGAAATGTTTGTGATATGATATGTTTGTCTTGAACTGTGATTATGTGGTTATCTGTCGATGATGAATTGTTGTGTAAAAGAGTGACATCTTGTGACTAAAGGTGGAATTGTGTCTCACTCGAATAGTGTGGGTTAAGATGGCATTGAGTTCGAAGAGACCAAAGTCGGGTATTTGAGAATAACCAAAACCGCTTCGATTTGTATTTTATATAATTCTGTACAGATTTGATATGTGGAACCAATAGGCTGAAATTGAATGATTTAAGTGAATTGGACCATTTGATCTAAGATTTGGTACTTAGATATTGATGTGTGAAATAAGTGGTGTCTATAACAACTTGTGAAGTTGTAAATTGATACAAGTTACCCGGGTTTATATAAGTTGCATGCCTTTGTATTCCATGTTAGATGGGTTTACTCACGCTGGTTTCCAGCCTGACCCGGGTGTTACTTTAATGTAATGCTCGGGTCAGACCGAGTATTATAGATTTCCAGGTAAGGATGTTCTGGAGCTCAGGAGACGAGCTGGATGGCAGGAACGTATGGAGAGTTTCCACTGTGATGTATTGCTGTATATCTGGGACATGTTGATTTTATCTGTCTAGAATTTGTATATATGTTGTATCTCTGAAGTAATAAAATGAAATTGACTGGTCCAACTTTCTTTGTGTAAAGAATATTATTTGGTATTATATTTTATCCGCTGTGAATGTGAGATTCTGTGTCTTGTTTCTATTTTTTTCTTCTATCTCTTTCTTCACTTCTCCATCTATCTGGAATTTTCGGGAACGAAAATTCTGGGTCGTTATAGATCAAGTCATACAAACATTACAACACATATTGTTTTTAAAGAGTTAAACATAGAACATAAATAAGAGTCGTAATAAGCTGATAATTGAAACATACCATGATGTAGAAAACAACCAAAACTCTTCGCTTTTAGAGTTACCTCCTTCGTCTTCCTCTTGAGTAGTTGTCCAATGGAAAGGAGCTGGAATTTCAGTAACTCGTGTTGATGAAGTAAGAGGAATAGTAGATGTGGATGAAGAGCACAGAAGATTATCCCAAATCTTGTTCAAGAAGCCTTTGATGGAATTGAGCTTTTAGTTAGTTTTTGACACATTGTGTGCAATTTTGGTTAAATAATGATCAGGCCCATTTTGGCTCGGGGTAGCAAAACTTTTTTGGAAGGGACATCCACATTGATTTCTACAATTCATTATCATCTCCTTGAGCTTGCGGTCCTTGGGAGGAGGAAGCAACGGTAGTGTAATGGGGTTGTGCAATACATCGCCTTTGCTGATGATATATTCTTTAGAGTTATCTCCAAATGTGACAGATTCTCCATCCGAGTATATAGTGTTTGTTAACATTTCTTTATTTCCCATCATATGTTTTGAGAAACAACTATGAAGTATCCATTTTCCTAATTTCTTAGGTGGTACCTGCAAAAAATATAAAAATAATGTTGGTACCAACTTCTTTTGTTTGGGTCCTAGATCTTAGGATATCAAACCCATGAGATTTTTCAATTCCCTTTGTAAACAAAATTATCATTCCTAGAACGGAAGTTATAAAAGATTTTATATACGTATTTCTAGTTTGATGATTATTAGTTTTTGGAATCCAAATCTTAATAGATTTTGAATGGGTTGTAATTTTCTTTTGACTAATAGATTTTAAACAAGCTTTTCATGACTATTATTTTTCTTCTTAAAATTTGTATATAGAGAGTTATACTATTTTGGACTAGTTTTTACTTTTATAAATTTGTTATATCCTAATCCCTTTTTATTAGAAGCAGATTGCTAATTTTCTATAATCTTAGAAAGATTTTCTCTACCGCTATTAAAGTTAGAAACATTTTTAGTAATATTACCCAACATTATTTTTAGACTAGTAATATATAATTCTAAGATTTTTATAGTTGATTTGAACTCATAATTTTCTGTTAATAATGTACCATTATTTTCTCATTGATTCTCGATTTCACTACTTAACACAGTAAGTTGAGAATCAATATTAGAACAAGATTCTTATGAAATTAAAATTTATTCTTCTAAGATTTTCTTTTCATCTCTTAATATATCAACTTCAGTTTCATTTCTATTTAGCGTTTCTAGTGAATCTTTAGACTTTCTCTTAAGATTTCTTAGTTGATCTAATTATTCAGAATTTATATCAACTAAATCTTCAAAAGTAAGATCATTTACATCATCGTTTGTAGCCATAAAGCATACGTTGGCTCATACTGAATCATTGTCACTGTCGTTGTTTGATGAGGAAGAGGAATCTGAATCGTCCCATGTAACTGAAAAAGCTTGTTTCTTCTTATATTTACCGCTCTTACATTTGTAGCTATTTCTATCTTTCTTATGATCTAGACAGTCTTTCTTCATATGCCCCTTTTTGCGGCATACATAGTAATCAAGAGTTAAGGATGATGATTTGTTGTTTCTGATATTCCCAAACTTTTCGTTCTTTCTAAATTTCAGAATTTTTTTGAAATTCTTAGCTACCATATCAGCTTCATCTTTATCAGATTCTTCTTTTTCGGCCTAGAATGCTGCTATTTTTATATCTTGAGCTTAAGCTCATTTTATCTACACAATTAACTTCATATGACATGTGATTTCTTATTAAATCTTCTAGTTTTATGATAGAAATGTCGTTAGCTTCTTCAATTGCTAAGACTTTTCATTTCCACTCATTTGCTAAAGAGTTTAGTATTTTTAAAACATTATCAAAATCACTATATTTTTCTCCTAATGCTAGAATTGAGCGCTATATATCTTGAATTCTGGAATACATCTCATTTATGGTTTCATCTTGCTTCATTTTAAAATTCTGAAATTGATTCTTAGGCATTTGTTTTGTTTAACCTATTAGCACCTTCATGAGTAACTTTGAGAATGCGCAAAATTTCATATGCTCAAGTGCATATACTAATTATTAAACTCATTTTTATCTAAGGAATAAAACAACATATTTATAGTTTTAGCATTTGAAGTGGCATATAATTTCTGTGTATTTGACCATTGTGCATAAGGAGTGGTAGGTACAAAATATTCTTCTTGAGTAATATTCCAAGTGTCGTATCCATTTTCTTGCATGTAAATTCTCATCCTAATTGACCAATAATTATAGTTTAGTCCATTAAATAGCGGTGGTCGTGCAGTGGATTGACCTTCAATAAAACTTGATGCTGTGTTATTTTCTATATTACTAGAATATCAAAAACTTTGTTATGGTTATATAACGACCTAGCTCTGATACTAAATGAAAGTGACTAAGGATCGTGTATTATGAAATATTAACTGAAATATTTACTAGTGTGGAGTATAAATATAAATGTAAATATAATAAAGAAGATGACACCAAAGATTTTTATACTGGTTTGAACTTCACGTTCTACATCTAGTCCCAAACTCCTCCATGATTTAATCGATACCCTCACTTATCAGCGAGCAACATGTATTACACCGTCTGAGCAACTGAACAGAACTTCAACCACCTAGACAATCGACTGGGAACTTCAACCGCTTGAGGATACTACAACAGGACTTCAATAATAATTAGCAGAAATATATTTGACCGAGTATGCTCTTGAATAACACTGATAAGACAATAACATACATCTTTCCTATAATCTTCTCATTTGTGGTATATCGTGTAGTTTGTGAAGAAAGGAAGTAATTTTGACCACAAGAAAATGTTCTTGAATGATCGTGTGATCAAAAATATCAAGCATTTTGAAATTAAATGCCTGACAGTTCAATAGTAAAGAAGGCGAGAATTGCAAAAATAGAATTGATGATGAAAGTAATGAAATAATTTATTTTATATAGAGTTTAATAGTTGCAATCATTTGTAAAAATAAATGGTGAAAACTTAGGACTGCAACTCTTAATTTAAGAGATGTAACCCATCATGAAGAAGAGGCACCGTTTCATAAAACTAGCTATTATACAGATTCATCTAGCTAAATAGAGTGTGGCAGCCAACTAAATCGACGATTTTGAAATCAAAAAGGAAATAGTTCATTTTATGCAGTTTTTAGCCTGTTGAATATGGTCATTCATTCGGCTGAATATTCAAAGATATTCATATGTACATGCACAGATCCAGTCGACTGACCTGGGTGGTTCGACCAGTTGAATTTCAAGTTTGTTGTGATGTTTTTGAAAATTCAATTTTTGAAAATCATGTGTGTATATATATCACATAGAAGAGATTTTAACAACTTTATACCTCTGGACACATACACTATGACTAATAGTACTTTGTAGCATCAATTTGGTCTTCATTTTAATATAATTGTCTCTTTGTAAAGTTTATGTCATTTCCTAGAAAAGTGGTTAGTATATACAATATATACTTGTATAGTTATCACTATCAAGACATCAAAATATGAGACTCTAATAGAGTTTCATGGCATAACTGATCGGGTGTTCTTTGGGAGTGACTAATACGACTCCAACGCCGGAACATCAATCATTAGATGCACCATCCATGTACATCATCCATCCAACTTCTTTTTCTCTGCTGCTCCTTGGAGGATCACCTCGTGTAGTGAATTCAGTTATGAAATCCGTCAAGCGCTGACCCTAGAGTGCCCTTAAAAGGTGATAGATGATATCGTATTGATTAGTTCAATGTTCCATTTCAACATCCTTCCAGAAGTCTCAGCATTGCAAGACTTGTCGTAAAGGCTAGTCAGCGAAGACACTGATCAGATGAACTTGGAAATATGGGAGGAGTTTTCTAGAAGCAATCAACAGGTAGTAAGCGAGTTTTTCTTGTCTTATATAGATTCTTTCTACTCCTGTCAACCACTTGCTGATAGAGTAGACCCGTCATTGGATGCAGGATTGCTTACGTACAAGTGCGACGCTTACGACATGCACCGATATTACCAGGTGTAAGAACAAATCCTCACCATCCACCAGTTTTAAGAGAATAGGAGGTCTCTCCAAGTGATTTACCAGAGCTTGGAATGTGTCCTTGTATTTTTGATTCCACTCGACATTTTTTCCCTTTCTTGACCACTTCGAAGAAGGGAATGCGGTTGTCAGTGGCCTTGGAGATGAACCGACTTGGGGTAGCGACCTTCCCATTTAGGCTTTAGACCTCCTTGATCATCTTGGTGGCTTTGATCTCTCCCAAATCCTTGGTCTTCTTTGGATTTGCTTCAATCCCATAAGAATTAACAACGAAGCCTAGGAAATCCCTTGATGCAATGTGGAAAGAACATTTCAATGGACCGAGTTCCATCCCATATCGCCAAAGGACACCAAACATCTCTGCTAGATCATCAACATGGTCTCTCGAACATCCTGACTTCACAAGCATGTTGTCCATGCAAACTTCGATTGATCTTCCATTTTGGTCTTTAACATCCAATTCATGAGTCTTTGATAAGTCGCTCCTATATTTTGTAATCAAAGGGCAAGAACTGGTAGCAATTGATCCCGAGGTCGGTAATGAAGCTTGCGTCTTCCTGATCCGGAATGTGTATCGGGTTTGATAATATCTGGAATATGCGTCTGTAAATGAAAGTAGCTCTTGTCCGACGGTCGAGTTCACTAGCTGATCTATCCTCAAAAGCGAGAAGCGGTCCTAGGGGCATGCCTTGTTCAACTTTGAATATTCAATGCATGTCCTCCACTTCTTGTTTGCTTTTCTCACAAAGACAGGATTTAATACCTAATCCGGATATAAGGCGTCATGGATGAAGCCAATGCCCTTTAGCTTATCCACTTCTTCTTTATGGGCATCAGATCTCTCTGAACCAAGGTCGTGGCGTCTCTGTTTTACGGGAACGCATTCGGTATTAATGTTTAATGCACGATTCCCTATCCTGGGCGAGATCCTATACATATCCGAGTGTGTCCAGGTAAGCACATCCAAGTTTTCCTTAAGAAATCTAACCAACTCCTTTATCACGTTAGCGCCGAGTTGAGATCCAACCTTCACGACTTCTCTTGAATCATCCCTGTTGACTGGAACAGTGATCGTGAACTCGGCTTGAGTTGCTCGGCCACCTTCTGGCCCTTTCCGTCAGTCCATATCATAGTAGAACCGACTAGTCTACCCGAGCCGAGGTTTAGGCTGTAGTTGCTATGTTTCCAAAGTCTTTATGTAGAGGCCCCCTTCTACATTCTTTCCTTTCTCCTTTGGCCTTGCCTCCTTTAGCTCGACGACATAGCATTCGTGGCCAGCCACCTGATCTCCGAGCATAATTTCCACTCCGTTGTTTATAAGGAACTTCATAGTTAAACATCAAGGAGTGATGGCCTTCCAAATTCAGCTTGGCTCGGTCAGCCCCAAAAATATGTTATAAGCGGAATATATATCCAATACCAAAAAAGGCACGACCCGCACTCGCCCTCGTCAAGTACCACGGGTAATTCAAAAAATCCAATGGCTTCAATAGTCATCTCGTTAAACTCCTCATTTGAAACCTACAAGGCTTCAAATCTTTCTCCTCTGACATCATTTTATTGTAAGCTCTCTTGAACAAGATATTGACTGAGCTCCCATTGTCATCTAGAACCTACCAAACAATAGCGGGACCAATCATGAGTGGGTCAATTATTGGAACATCCACTCCATCGGCATCTCTGTTCCAGAAAATAATATCATCAATTATCATTCTACATTATTTTGCCAGGGTTCCATCCTCAATAGCATAACAACTTTCGCTCTCCACATATTTAATAGCACCAATACTTCTATCCATCTTCCCAATACCCTTATTGCCTAAGTGTTGCCCACTGGTAATTGTATCAATCACCAATCAGTTTTCAAGCCACCTGAATGCATTAGCACCAGGCTTAGCTTGCACCCATTAGGAAGATGGCCCATGGGCATTAGAGTTTCCTTACCCTCCATCCTATGAGGCTTTCACATACTATTGTAACTTTTTCTAACGAATCGACTCCTCAATCATATGCCGCAAGTATCTACAAACATTGGTATTGTGACTGTGAGTCTAAAAGAATCCACAAAACTTGCTTGACTTTCTCTCATTTTCAGTCGCTTATCTTGGAGCCGACATTCTGTACTACTCAGTTTTTTGAGTTGCCAAATAGATATTCTCTATCAAATTGTTCAGTTCAATATAGCTATCATATTTAGGAGTCCAAGTATGATTCCTACTATCTAGCTTCTTCTTTGTAGCCCTATCATCGTTTTGTTTTCGATTATTTTTTTGATTACCAACATTCACATCCACACTCCCAAAGCTTCCTCCAGATTGCTTTATAGCAACATTGCTTTGTATCACTTCATTCGAATTTCTAGCACCAATCTTCTACAGACGTTTCTTTGCTTCCTGCAAGCATGTTAGCCTATCTATAGAAAGCATCCATCATTGATAAGGGTTTCTTTTCCAACCATTCCTCGAACTCCGTATCGGGATGAATCACCTTAATCAATGTCGTCAGCACTATGCCATCCTTGGGATATTTAAATTCTATCACGGTTGTATGGAGCCGGTTTAGAAATCCTTTAATGACCCTCCCTCAGCTTGGAAAAGGTTCAACAAAGACATTACATGCTTTAGACTTGCAATATGAAAACAGAATTATTCTACAAACTTCTTCGATATTTCAGCAAAAGATAATATGGACCTCGATGGAAGTCGAGTGAACCACATTATAGTTACTCGCTCTAAGCAAATTGGGAAACAACAGCACTTTAAAGCATCAGAAGCTCTGGCAGAGTCCATATGCCATTCATATCTCATCAAGTGCGACCTAGGTTCTGCCGTTCCTTCTTACAATGACATAGTCGGCATTGCGAATCCCTAGGGCTATCTCCCACGTAGAATGTTCTCTATAAATGGATTTTGGATGGGATAGGTACCCCATTCATCGTTACTCCTGGAATGATTCTCGCAAACAAGTCTCCAGACCATATTCTCTAGGTAGTCTGTGTCAACAGATTTGACTGATCGACATTAATCGAGCTCCGCTCCAAGTGTTAAGGTCGACGAATGCCCACTACGCCATAGATTGCATACTACAACGCCCAAGAAGTGATGCAGGAAGTGCCAAAAATTGTTGCTGTAGGCTAAAAAAGGGCAAAAGCAACACTTTCTCGGTGATGCATTTTGCTGCGTTGCCCTAGAATCAAAGGCAACATCTTTGCAGGCCTAGGGCAACATCGTTTATGTTGTTGCCACAGGTACCAAATTTACTAAAAAGTGGGCCCCACAATCTAGGCCCTAAAATGTGGGTTTATATTGTGGGGTCCACTAATTCTGTGGCCCACCTTTACGGAACCCTGTTGTGGGGCCCATATTCATTAATCCGTGGTAACACTTTTACCATCCAATGGCAACACTTTGCCAGTTTATTACCACATTTAACATCACATACTGCAATATTATATCATATCTATGACAACACCTTTTGCAATTTAAATTGGAAATGTACTGCAACATTGCTACTGCAACATTATATCATATTAATGGCAACATTATACTGCAACATTATATCATATCTAATGGCAACATTACACTGCAACAAAGAACTTTTCATTTCAGAATAACCAACAACACAAGTTTTACTTAGTCAAGTACAAAATAACAAACATACTTAAAAACATAGCCAGTGTATTCATAGTTACAGCTAGTACATACTAAATTCTACTTATTAACAGTACATTCATATTTGCGAGCCTCTAGCGCCATCAGCGCCATCAGTGCCTCTAGTGCGTCCAGTGCCTCCAATGCCATCACTGCAGACGGTCGCACAAAGATCCCCAAAATCAATTTGCAAGTTAGGGTTTGCTACGCCGAATTTCTGAAGCACCCATGTCAAGTTCTCCCAAACTTTTTGGTTCACCTTTGCATCAAATTCACTATGGACCTTCTTGTTCAACTTTGCTTCGACTTCATCAGCTATATTTTCCCTTATCTTCGCTGCCAGCTCCTGTATGTATGTGCTTGTTGTTGGGGCATATTTTGAAACTTCTATAGACTTTGTGTGTCGTCCTATAAATCAAGATGGACCGTGCGACTTTCCATCAGAAATCATTTCTTGAACAACTCCATCACTTCCTCCTTCACCTATTGCTTTTTCAATCTTATCCTACAAAATAAAGCAGTTTCAAAATGTGAAATTAAATAAAATTAACAATTTTGAAACAAGTTTCTTAAACAAGAATTGTTTTGCAATATCTATTAACGGTTTTAAAATGGATTTAGAAAATATCCTGCTATAGGTTTCAACAAAACAGGATCTAATGTACAAAAATGTCGATGAGCAAAATGAAGCATTTTTTAACATCTGATTGAAGAGAAAATAAAATTCTTACAATTTTGTACTTCATTACTGAAGTATTAGTCTTGTACAACTTTCCTTCTTTCCGCTTGCGAGTTTTAACAAAAAGTTCTCCATCTGATTCGTTGGACTGATACAAATTAAATGAATTGTACTCAAAGTCAAAGAAAAACTAAGGTAAATATGATCGCCTTTACATAAAAACAAATCTCGGTTCAAATGAAGAACAGAAACCACAAGTGCACACAAGCTAAAAGTCTCGAGCAACTCACAGATGCAAAAATAGAGCAACAGTAAGTTCTCAAGCAGCTTACAAGTGCAAAAATTAAGATACAACAAGTATAAAATCACAACATATGTAGCAACAATATCGGAGTTTTTTCAAGCATAGTATTAGTTTTGCAAAATTCAAGGCCGAGCTAAGGAAAATTTGCATAGTAAATATCCCATATGTCTATGCTTTTAGATTATTAACTGTACACACAGAGATAACAAATATCCCATGATTCATCTTAGATTCTGATGCAAAACTAAGATTACCCCGTGATTAACCCATGAGCCTTGAACATATATAATACTAAAACGATTTAAGCTTAGCAAGGAAGTAAATCCATCAACATACAATAGACAAAAGACAGGCATCAACTTGACATCCATGTGCTTAAGAGTTAAAAGTGTATCCAATAGTTTACAAATTTCTTAATTTCCATAGAGATGAATTTGACTCATATTTAAATGTTTAATATGCATCTAACTTGCAGACGTATATTGACCAAATGCGTACAAATGCGTGAGCATGACGGACACTGGTTTGGAAAAGAAGAATTGAGTTTCTATGCCAAAGGGGGCATAGAAAGGCACATTTATATTTTTATAGATTTTAAGTACTTTTTTAGCAAATGTTATTAACAGCTATTGAGTCGTAAATTAATGTGAAAATGCACAAATAATAAACAGATACTAATAAAAATTAATACATTAAAATTGAAATAAAAACATTTGCTGGATGATTAATGTGACAGATCAGATTGTATAGCCTGCTTATTATTCTTTTAGTTACAAACTTCTATAACATAAACAGAACATATATCACTAATATTTATTTTGCTTATTTGTTTTAGTGAGGTGATATTTTATTTTGGAACATATATGTAGTTATTTTAATTTTAATTTTGGAACATATAGTGCTTTGCTAAATAAGGAGAGGAATTTCAGATAAAATAAAATGCATACCCCCAGCTAACCATAAAAATAAGCAAAATACATACCATCTTATGCCGAATTCGGGAAAAAAGTTTTGGACCAGCAGTGTGTGTGTCTGTATACGATTTTCGACTTGCACAATTTGTAAGGGCCTTGGACTACAAAAACATGAAATAAAGACGTTTATCTGCCTGATTTGAATGAATAAAAACGTAAAAAAATTCTGTGATAAAACTTAAAATTATGCCAGAATTTTTTCCATCTCCCCAATACATCAAGAGTACTCTGAAATCCGCAAGTGGAAATTCGTCTGGCCTATTTTCAAGCCTCTCTTCATCAGTTTCATAAGCCGTATAATGTGCCTTTTTAATACGACTCTTGTACCCCCTCCAAGATTCACGAATTGACTTCGAAACCCAATATTCACATTCATCCGGAATAATATACCGTTGCTTAAATACAAATCAAACATTAAAAAGAACAGTCATGCTACTTTTGTGACAAGTTTCATATATTTAGGTAAAATTCAGCTAAGTTTGCAAATTACCTTGACATAGTTCCACAGCGTGCCTTTCAAACTTGAAGGAACATCAAACCAAGACTTGTAAGTAAGTGGAACACTCCTCTTCAGTTTTCGTAAAAAAGCACTCAGTTCAGACATTACTTGGTCCTGAAATAGGTTGGCCCCGATGATTCATTTGGATTAGAACTCTTTTGTCATATGACGTTGAATGAACTTTATCCATCTTTGTTTTTCCCCTGAACCTTCTGGGAGCTCCCTCTACTGTTACAAAGTACATACAATAGTAATGAGAAGGCTAGACATAATATAAATGAGAACTTAAACTATTAAAATCAGAACTCAATTAGATAATACCTTCAGCTTCTTCTACTTTATCTTCTTCGTTTTCAATATTTGTCGAGACATTTCCGACAACAGCCTTCTTCGTTGTACTTCCACTTCCACTACTGTTATTCTTCTGGCATTCTCGCATAGCCAAATAAGCATCCATTTTTCCTATTCCTTCGTTGTGTGGTAATCAACGCTACATGGTGGATCAACTGTTTGTGTAGGAACTGGATTTTCCCCTGCCTTCGGAGTTGCATTCTTATCAGTTGCAGATTCAACAATGGCCCGTGAACGAGTTGTTGGTCCAGACTGAGGCTTTGTAATTGTAACCTTTTTGGTTCTCTAAAATACGCACACAAAAACAATAAAATAAAAAATAAGAAAGCTAGTCTATAACTACCAACATAAAATTAAATCTTCAACTATAACGCACCTTTATTGATTTTTTGAAGTATCATCTTCACTAGGTTCCTCTTGTTCTGGAGCATAATCTTCACTTTCAGCTGGCATCTTTGATTTTCCTTTATTTTTTTCAAATTCATTTATCCATCTAGTAACTAATGTGGGCGTCCCATGAGCTTCAAAAACACTATTCTTCTGCGACACATGTTTAGATCTCTCCCTTTCGTATTCTGTAAGCGGTGGAGGTGGCGGAGGTGGTAGATCATCATCATGAAAGTAATTTAACAAGACATTATTGTAATTTAACAAATATGTAGAACATCATATTAGAAGATCAAATTGTAGTCTGCTTACTAGAATCTCATTTTCATCCATATTTTCCTCTTCCTCTTCATCAGATTGTAGAAGATCCAATTTACTCGTGACACTTGCTGAGTTGATATTCAAAGTTGCATCGCTGAATTCAGTTGGATTTTTCTTCTCTGGTGTCTTCGTAGAACTACTGACTTCAGTAGGATTTTTCTCTGGTAACTTTGTGGACCTACCGACTCCAGTTGACTTCTTACTGATCACCTTTTTCCTGTCCATGCGTGGACTCATAGCAGCTTCGCTCACTTGTGGATTGTTTTCCCGTGCTAATTTTCTAGGACTAAAGACTTGATCGGTCAGCGTCTCGTAGGTAAGTGGATTGTTTAGCCGTGCCGACTTTCTAGGACTGAAGACTTGATTAGTCTGCATCTCGTCGGTAATGGATTGTTTAGTCGTGCCAACTTTCTAGGACTAAAGACTTGATCAATCTGCATCTTGTCGGTAAGTGGATTGTTTAGCCGTGCCGACTTTCTAGGACTAAAGACTTGATCGGTTTGCGTCTCGTCGGTAAGTGGGTTGTTTAGCCATGTCAACTTTCTAGGACTAAAGACTTGATCGGTCTGTGTCTCGTCGGTACGTGGACTGTTTAGCCGTGCCAACTTTCTAGGACTAAAGACTTGATCAGTCTACGTCTCGTCGGTAAGTGGATTGTTTAGCCGTGCCAACTTTCTAGGACTAAAGACATGATCAGTGTGCATCTCGTTGGTAAGTGGATTGTTTAGCCGTGCCGAATTTCTAGGACTAAAGACTTGATCAGTCTGCGTCTCGTCGGTAAGTGGATTGTTTAGCCGTGCCGACTTTCTAAAACTAAAGACTTGATCAGTCTGCGTCTCGTCGGCAAGTGGATTGTTTAGCCGTGCCGACTTTCGAATCGAAGTAAAGACTTCAGTCTACTTCTTGTTTTTTGCTGCCTTTTGTAGATGGTGAGTGGTGACAAATTGTCGTTTCTGTGATTTCGCAGCTGCAAACATGCAACGACATAAAAGTCAAGTTTATCATGTCATAAACATAATTATTTAAACTTAATTAAAGAAATTAAGACTTGATCATGTACCAGTTCCTTTATTATTCTACTAAGTGCATTAAAAATCAAACAAGTCCAAATATTCAAACAAAATGCACAAAAAATTTATGTACACTAAAAGCAGCAAAATGAAAAACAAATACAGCCATGCGAGAACCAAATTCATCAAAACAGTACAAATGAGAAGATATTTTTATCTTTTTCCAGTCAAAAAGCTAACTATTTACAATTTTTATCACTTACTTTGGACGAGCTTCTGTATGATTTATTTATGAATTTTCGAATCAGATTCTCAAAATTGGATCTTGGTTTAAATTCGTTTGAAAGTAATCATAAATAGGTTGTTCCATCATTAGTTTTCTTATGACCAAATTCATTAAAATAGTACAAATGAGAAGATATTTTTATACCTAGAGACAGCAGATTCTTCCTTGGGAGTACGATAAATGGTGACTGCATTAGTTTCATTGGCTCAATTTTATCATCGACCATGGTGTCGAGAAAGAAATCAATGTAATCACCATTATTTTTTATTTGCATCAATTCCTACAGATCAGCATCACTGGTCACCAATTTCCACCCACTCATTGGACCTTTCCATGAATATACTCCTCCAATTTCAGTGTACTTTAGCTCATCCCTGACATACTCCATTAGTACTATGTAAGAAAACATATCCAGATCAACGCCCACGACAGAAGTCTCTTCTCCACCAACATATGCATTCTTCTCAAATTTTCCCTTGTGTTGGAATTTAAGATTTGCCTCCATCCTACAAAAAATGAAGGAATTAACATTAGAATGACATAATTACAAATTAAAATAAACCAACTACATTATAAAATAAAACAATCACTTCACTAAAATGTAATAAAGGCGGAAACCATAAAAAAGAGACAAAAATAGCCATAAATATGATACATCAGTTACAACATTTAATCACGGCAGAAACAACATTTTCTTACTTAAATTTGGTACATTAGTTACTTAATTAAATATGATAGTGATACACAAAAATTAAGAAGCATTTTCTTTTACTCTGCTAGGTGGAAGGAGGATTCGTCTTATTGGGACATCATCTCTACACCAATGAACATCAAAATCTTGATTTCCCATTCCATAAGCAGGGTGGATATCATTCAAATCTTCATTTGTGTCTTCACTTTCGATTTCACACCAATCTCTCGGCAATTTCTTGATAACATTGTGGCACATCTTATCAGTTGGATCTTCTATATAAAACACCTGTTGTACTTGTGAAGCCATAACATAAGGATCATATTTCTGGCACAATCGATTAAAATTGACACGAGTCAGCCCATATAAATCTTTCTCTTCTTGGTACCAACAACACTTAAATAAAACCACACTAAATTCTCCCCAATAATCTAGTTCTAATATTTCCTTAATTGATCCATAGTAATTAACTTCACCAACCAATGGATTTTGATCTTTCGAACTTGCAAAGCTAGTAGTCAAGGCTGTCAAAAATACACCACAGTTTTGTGTTGTACATTTGGCATCTATGAACCTTGTATAAAACCTATATCCATTAATAACATATCCAGTAAACCTCTTAGCTGTTGGAAGAGGGCGCATTGCAAGCAGTTGTACTTCTTTTGAAATGTCCTCCTTTTTCCCAACCTCTTCCTTTAACAACTTCCAAAATTCTTCACTGTGTTCTCTCTCTTTTATATTTTTTTGATAATGCATGACCATCAATTAAAGCTCGATATTCCCTAGAATAAAGACCTAGTTTATAAAAGATAGAAACAAAATTTCTAATTCTTCAATAATTACTAAAATAAAAATAAAACTTAAAAACTTACTCAAGTAAACTATCTATTTTCTTGTTACCACTATTGAATAGAATGTAACGATGACATGTCGTCCATTGAGAATCTTTAAGATGAATATCTTTTCCATCTTTGTTTCTTATTGTGCCAATAGGATATTCCAAATTCTGTGGACAGGTTTCAAAGTTCATTTTTCCTGCTTCATCGCCACCTAAGAACGTTGAATAGAATATCAAACATTCTTCTGCAAGATAACCTTTAGCAATGGACGCCTCAGGTTCACTTTTTTTGCGACCATATGATTTCTGTTTACAAAGATAACGCTCAATAGGAAACATACAACGAAGATGTGCAGGTCCACCATATTCAATTTCCTCGCATAAATGAACTAGTAAGTGCACCATTATATCGAAAAAAGCATTTGGGAATATCATCTCAAATTGATAAAGAATTCCACATTTCCTTTCGCAGCCTCTTGAGATCAGCCAAATTGATAATTTTACTCCAAAGACTTCTTAGAAATGCACCTAATCTTATCATAGGTAATGCAACTTCAGGTTTTACAGATTTCTTCACAGCAAATTGCAGCAAGTAGTGGAGAAGAAAAAGAGCATCATGGCTCTTATACCTTGCAATTTTCCTCTCTTTCTTGTTTACATACTGGCTGATATTAGCTGCACAACCATAAGGCATTTTAGCGTTCTCCAACGCCGAGCAAAATATTTCTTTCTCCTTGTTCGTCATTGCAAATATGGCAGCCCTGATCTTAAGGTAATTCCCATCAGCTGATAAAACTGGATGAAGGACCTCCCTGATGCCTATCTCTTGTAAATCATACCGAGCACTTAAATGGTCTTTCAACTTCCCATCAATATTTAGTAAAGTACCAAGTATGTTTTCACAAATGTTTTTCTCTATGTGCATAACATCAAGGTTATGTCGACATGCATTGTGACTCCAATATGGTAAATTAAAAAATATTGACTTCTTTTTAAAACGGAATTCATTTTTATGCTTGTTGACCTCTTTCTGCACAAAAATATTTTCATAACCTGCCAACAATTCTTCAGTGTCTATCTGGGATAAAATTCCCGGAGATGTTCCCATTTCAATTTCACCATTGAACCTTTTCTTATCAAACCTCCACTTGTGTTCCGGATCTAAAATTTTTCTATGATTCATGTAGCACATTTTTACTATGTTTCAAGTAAGTTGAAGAAGTCTCAAAACGGCATACGGGACAAGCTAAATAACCCTTTGTGCTCCAGCCGGATAACATTGCATAGCTTGGAAAGTCGCTGATCGTCCATAACACGCTTGCATGTAACGTGAAATTAGCACCATTTAAGGCATCGTAAGTTTGTATGCCAGAACCCATAATTCTTTCAATTCTACGATAAGAGGCTGCATGTAGACATCAATGCTATTCTTAGGAGACCGTGGACAAGGGATAAGGGTTGAAAGTATCAAATTTTCTGGCTTCATGCATAACCAAGGTGGAAGGTTATAATTTACCAATATGATTGGCCATGTGCTGTGAGCTGTAGTCATTGTATGGAAAAGACTGAATCCATCAGCTGCTACTCCTAACCTGATATTTCTGTTTTCAGAAGAAAAATGAGAATATTTGGCATCCATCGTCTTCCAAACCTCGCCATCAGTTGGATGTCAAAGTCTGCCATCATTTTTTTGTCCCACAGCATGCCATATCATAAGTTCTGCATATTCCTTGGACATGAACATCCTTTGCAGCCTTAGTTTTAGTGGAAAATGACGTATCACTTTTGCTGGTACTTTGTGAATCCACTGCTCCGGATCATTGTCAACACCCGCTTTCTTTTTTGGTATAACCCACCTTGAAAAACTACAAGTTTTGCAGTTATTTTCAATTTCATTTTCTGCCCAATATAGCATGCAGTCATTTGGACGTGCATGTATTCTTTGGTAATCGAGGCCTAAACCTTTAGTGATATTTTTGGTAGCATTGAAAGATAAAGGGATGTGGGCTTGTGGAAAAGCTTCTTTTAGCAACTCTAATAAATCGATAAATGCAGACTCGGTGATTCCATGTAGGCATTTTAAAGAATAAAGCGTGACGATGAAACTTAACCGCGAAAATTTACTACACCCGGGATATAATGGCTGCTTTCCCTCTTCAACACGATGATGAAATTTTCTAGCATCGACATCTACTCCGTTTGCTCCATCAGAAGATCCACCTTCATTGTTCTGCATATTTCCACAAGTACAATGCAATATCTCATCGAGATTATCTCCCAAAATTAATCCCGCTTCACGATCCATATCGTTATCGCTCCTTTCAGGATCTAGACAGGAAACCTCACAAATCCTTGTCACGTACAATTCTGATGGACCAAAATCAGATGGTCGTAGACTACCTCTTGATGATGCCGCTTGCGATTATGACACTTTTTGCAAGGGCATGTAATTTCATCACCGACCGCGAATCTAGAAAAAGTATTTTGAATAAAACGTTTCACTCCACTGATATATCCTTCACCGAACTTAGGAAGTTCTGCCCATATTTTTTCTTTGTCGTTCATCACTAATTTACACACAAATAACATATAAAGACAAACACAATAATAAAATCAGGAATATGATTACACCTGAACTCACAAGTAAATCAATAAATTAGGCAACACAACACTCAAATCAAGAAAAACTTGAAACATACATAGAGTGATACCTAAGCAGCAGATTAAATCGAAGCCCTAACTGAAATTCGAAACCCAAACGAACCCCAATTGAAGACCTAATTGAAACACCGAAGCCCTAATTGAACTTGAACTCGAACTTGCCGTAATCGAACCCCAATTAAGCTTGTAAACTTAGAACTTTTAGCCCTAATTGAAATCACAGAGTGTTTAAGTGTTTGAGAGGTTAAGCGGTGGAGTACGTATTTTGTTAAGTGTTTTAGTGAAACCCTTCAATATTTTGTTAACTTTTTTCACTTTTTTTTGCTTCCTGCGTTAAAAATTATTTCAGCCCACTTTTTTCAGCCTACACTCATTTTATATAATATTTTTATAAGTCTATAGCTACTGCAACATAGTGTTAATATCTATGCTAACATCCTGAAGTTAATGTTGTAATAGACAAAAATCAGCATAGCTATCGTTACATTGTAGCTAGCAACATCTTGTATTTTCGTTGCAATAGGCCATCAATGGCATAGTGGCTCTCGGTTTGGCCCTCAATACCTAGGTTATCCATCATCCTAGAGATCCATTTTTCCTGCAGTCCCCTCTATTTGATTCACATGAGCATATCATCAACAAAAGCATGATTCTCTAGATTTTCACTACCAGTAGTGCACCCTAAAGCCTAGTCCGTGACACATTCTAGAGGATAGGCTCTAGGCCCATTATAGGAGGGGTTGTACCGATCCCCAACCTTGGCTTCAGCATCATCATCATATCCTTCTCCATTCTGGTCACGATGTCAATTGGAGTTTAGATCTTCATTTGAGTGGGTTGGACAACTCCATCCCCTTACTAAGAATTCTGATTCTCGCTTCATTAGTAGCTCTAAAGTTCAGAAAATGGCCTCTTCTTGATGGGGCCATGACAGAAAGCTTCTAGTTAGAGCTGTCAATGGATACCCGAAAAGTTCGAAATCCGTCCGCATCCACATCCGAAAAGTGGATAAATATCCGATATCCGAAAAAACGAATGTGGATGCAGATACGAAGTCATCTGCATTCTCAAATTATCAGTCCGGTTTATTTCAAGATTATAGTTCAAATTTTATGTATTTAATGCAGGAAATGTTATTCGTTTATTATTTTATTAAGTTAATATTTTATATTCTATGCACTTATTGCTTATTAACTACTCGAAACTATTTATTATCATCATATTTGTTAATTTTTAACACTTTTGTAATCAAAGAGATTGAAAAATATTTATGTTAAACAAAAAAAATTCTTTTTGTAATTCTTGATTTATCAGTCATTAGCGGATAGGATAATTATTCGATATCCGTCGACATCCATGGATATCAGATATCCGAAAATGATTTCGGATGCGGATATGGCACTACCCGCATTCGAAATCGTCCGTTGACATGCCCTTTCCTAGTAGATCTTTGCAATTCTAAGTTGTATAGTTAAAAGGTTGAGAAATTGGATCTATCTCTTGGATATGGAAAATCCAATAGTAGATAACGGACCCAAATAGCTTGAGTTCGATTCTCAATGATAGCTTCAGAATGTTTGAACCAAAAATGGTACAAACATCCAAGAGTTTATGTAGAGAATAAAATATGAAGAAAGTTAAATGAAGAATAGAGAAAAGAGAAAACACAAAAATTTATAGTGATTTGGCAAAGCAAGGTCTATGTCCACTCTAATATTTTATTGCTTATTTATAACTTGAAGGTAGAAGTTCTTAAGGCTCGGTACAACTCCGATACTTAGATTTGTAGAATTACAAGAATATAGCATTAGGACAAAGTAGAATGAAAAGATCCTAAAAAATGATCCCTACCTTCCTATTTATAGAGGTTAGGATCCTAATATCTCGCATAAAATACGTCCTAGCCTTTGTACATGATTTAGAACAATAATCCCCAGAAAGCAGGTGCTGAATCATAAATTGTAGGAGGCAGTATCGAACCATAAGTAGGGGTCGGTACCGACCCCCAAGTTTTCCAAAATGGTCATCTTTGACTCTTCATCTTGGATCACCGTATGGTTAGCTTTGTGATTCCATAGTTGTTTACGTAAATATTAGCTTGTTTCTAAGTCCAAATGATGGATTTATGGAGGAGCAACGATTCAAGCGTTTATAGAGCCCGATGTAGAATTGGATTGGACCTACAAAACGACTTCAAAAATATGCAAAGCCATCTTGTAGAAGGCATAGGCAGAAGAAGGGGTCCACCTGATGTGGATGTAGGACTCGGTAATAATCCATAGGGTAGGGTCGATATCGAACCCTAACATTATTGCATTTGTGCCTGACTTGGTTTGCGTTGTCTTGGTTTTGGCCTTGCGATCCTATCTATGCTTGGTTTCTGGACTCTAGAGCTATCTCTTTGGGATTCCTACCATGGTAACTTGGAGTTTTATCTGTCCAGTCTATCCGAACATTGCCTATTCAAAAGGCTGGATAACAATATTCAAAAATAATATCAACCTTTGTCAAAATATGTACCAAACTACCAATAATTCCAAATAGAACAATAAACAAAATTAAACATGAAATATTTCATGTCTAAACATGTATATACATACATATATGAAATAATACCATGATAGAACCTTATATTTTGATGTTTTGATTGTGATAACTATACATGTATATATTGTATATACTGACCACTTTTGTAGGAAATGATATCAACTTTACAAAGGGATAATTATACCAAAATAAAGACCAAATAGACGTTCTATTAGTCATAGGGTCTATATCTAGAGGGATAAAGTTGTTTAAATCTCTTCTATGTGGTATACACACATGCACAATTTTTTAGAAACTGAATTTTCAAAAACCTCACAACAAACTTGAAATTTAGCCGGTTGAACCACCCAGGTCAGCCACTGAATCTGTGCATGTACACATGGATATCTTTGAATACTTAACCGATTGAATGACTATATTCAACTAGTTGAAAAATGCCTAAAATGAACTATTTTCTTGTTGATTTCAAAATCATCAATCCACCAGGCCGCCGCACTCTATTCAGCCGACTAGATCTCTATAATGGCTAGTTTTCTTAAAGGGTACCTCTTCTTCACGAAGGATTACATCTTGTAAATCAAGAGTTGCAGTCCTAGCTTTTCACCATTTGTTTTCACCAATGATTGCAACTATTGAACTCTATATAAAGTAAATTATTCATTGTGTAGCGATACGAAATTTTCGCGTTCGAAAATCGACATCCATACTTCACATCGTATTTGAATGCCGTAGATTCGACCATTCAAGTCTGAGTCGCCGGAGCTTATAACACAATTAAGTAAACAACACAGCGGAAGAAAAAGAATAATACATTGATATACAACATTTATACATTATCTGATACAATAGATGATACAATAGATATCAATATACATTAGAGATACAATAAAATAGCAGTGGAAAGGAAAAATAGGTAACACCAGCAGCGGAACAAATAAATCTAAGATAGCCTTTAAGAGAGAACTCCAGCAGCAGCAGCTCGATCCAACATCACGATGCACAAAGATAAGCAAGCGTAGTCCATATCCAAAGACTGAACTAGCTCCAGATAATCTACTAAACCTGACTATCTGAAAAACCTAACTCTAGAGTGCCCGTATGGAAAATAGTGGGCACCTAGAGTTTAGGAAAACAAAAATGAACTCCAGGACAGTCGTGGGACTGATATGAGTAACAAAAACAGTTTAACTTTAAAAACCAACAACAAAAGGATTTTAAAATAGATCCGCAATGTTTTTAGAAAATGGAACTACCATAAGGCCTCCCGCCACACACAATGCAAACGCAGAATTGGAGGAGATTTCTCCTTATGATAGTCAAATATGCTTGATACGCAAATTTCTTTGATATTATTACTGTAAGTGCAAAGTGCAGGAAAACATTACGAAAGTATAATATAAATCTTAGCCAACATACGACCATTATCGTATGCCTACTATAGCTACCATCTAAATAGTGGAGCGCCACTTTAAGTAAATGGCAGGTTGTACAACTAAAACTGTACAGGGCTCGTATTGTTTCTTTGGATTTTCAACAAATGGTCAGGCCAAGGAACTTCCCATTGCCACATGGGTACGCCTTTGGAAAGATGCCCCGAGAACCTAACCGGATCTCTGCCAACACAAGGCCGGGTTACCTTTAGCTAAGTAACTACTGACATGAGTATGCCGTCCCCCAGTCGTAACCAACCTTTATTCCGGGATCCCGACAACCAACAACCACAAAGTAATAAATTTGCAGTAATCACATAGATTAAATATCTGGGCTCCATACCATGATACCACCTCTATCCAGAAGGAAATGAACATACCCTCAGGGGGCGCTATCCCCAAATAACCTTGCTGCATTCTTCCTGCTTTGACCATTACCGGGGCGTGAGGTTCGACTAAGTCTTGTCCCCAAAGATATGCTTTATACAAAAGCCACGCCTTGATCAAAAAATGATCAGCAACACTCAGCATGCCACATAACCAAGTTGGGAATATTGCTGATAACATTCAACTACATAACCTCTGAGCTCGTACGTCTCAGAGAAGGGTGTTAAGCTAAGAGAATAAAATCTCCGCCACCAACAGAAATGTATTTGAAAGAAATCTATTTTATATCTCAAAATGTAATGTCAGACATACAATCCATACAAGTCTATTCTGGGTTCGAACAGAACTGAAGGCACTTTCGAAGAAGCCCTTGCAAATCCAGATAATCCCTAATCATGTCCGGACTCCCCATCACATATGGAGTCTCTATACCGGGGACCAGTCGATGCTGAGACATTCGACGAGTTATCCTTTCGCTTTCGAAAATATCCGGTCTTCACCATCGATCTTCAAATGCTATCCATAGCGTCGTATCACATACTCGGAATGGGCTATATGACACAAAGGTCCTCTCCCAGCTAAACCGAGTAGTGAGCGCAATATTTACAAGAAACATATGGATATTGGGGTCTCAGTTAAGTCACAACTTATTACCCAAAACTTTTCTTTCAAATGGTTTAGACAAATTACCATTTCCAATCTTTTTAAACAAAAAAAATTCATTTCACTAAGTTCACCCAGTTTCATAAAGATCCATTCATAGATTTCAAAATAATTTCCATTCCAATTAGAATTAACTTATCCAATCTTCAAGTTAAGGATTTAACTTATAGCCTTCAAACCAGTTTCCATAACTTGGAAAATCATTTTTTTTTCATTTCAACTTAAAATTCCTTTAACACAAATCAGAAGTTCTTTACTTATGTGAAAGCTTTTATTATTTGCAATAGTTTCTGTTTCAGAAAATCCAACTATATTTTCATGAGTTAAAGCCCTTGAATTAAAGTCAAATTCCAAAATCAATACACTGAAAGTGGTTTGACCCATATATAATTAGTATAACATCTTTAATCCCAAGTTTCCAAACATAGAATTCAATTTCAAATATTGAATTCAAATTCAAATCAAAATATTTAAATTTCAAAACTCAATCAAGTTATTCAAAATAAATTTCATCTTTGAAATTCCATTTTAAAGGCTTTCCACTTTAAACCTAATCCATTTCCAAAACCATTTGGATTTCAATATTGTCTATTTAAAAATCATTTCAAAAATCTGTGACTTAATCGATTTCCTCGTGAAATCCATATTTGTGTGTGTATAAGTGTGGTCCAGGGGTTTAACACAATAGTGCAACATCATTCAATCATCACAGATTAAAACACAGAAATATAATTAACAAGCGATATAAACTACAACGTTTATCGTCCATTCACAGATTCACAGATAATATACAAATGTAAATAAATGAATAAATTATACATAGCTCAATCCACATAACAACATATCACAGATCAGATAGGACAATTAATTCAAGGTATCTCATACAATACAATCATTCATAAGTAAGGTCAAGCATTCAATAGTCATTTATAAGTAGGATTAATTAATTATTTAATCCTAATTAATTCAATTTATTTCAAATTAAATTGATTACTCATGAATTAATTATCCAATCCTGATTAATTTATTACAAATCATTTAATATAAATTATTTTATCAAACACTTTAATTAATTATCCTTAATTAATAAATTATTCTTAATTAATCATATTAACTAAGTTAGTCTTTAAACCAATTACATAATTAATTAACCCCTTAATTAATTGTTTTAAGAAATTAAATCTTTAATTACTTACCATTTAGCAATCATTTCATAGCAATTAATCATTAATTACCAATTAATATTTATCATCAAAATATCCAAATTTAATTACAATTAGTAATTAACCCCTTAATTAGTTTCATTAAGTAATTAACAATTTACAATTGATTATCTTAATTAATTAATCTAATTAATTGTTAAAATTAATCACATTAATTAATACCTAAAATCCTTAGTTAATCATCTTCATTAACTAATAACATTTCTTTAATTACTTTCTTAAGAAATTATATTAGATTAAATCGTTATTAATTATTTCTAATTATAAACTAAATTATTCCTTAATTATCTTATTCATTAAATCATTTTAATACCTTAATTATCTCCAAGGTAATCCATTTCTTTATTAATGACTTCATTAACATTAAAGTGGATTTAAAACATTACACTTCAAATTTAGATTTTTCATTTTTGAATTTAAGATTATATATTTAACATTAACCAAATTTAAATATCAATTAATAAACCTATATATGAAAAGTCCTAACAAATTTACTTAAATTTTTATTTAAAATTTAAGCTTCAAAATACATTACACTTTAACTTGCAAATTCAAGTTAAAGCAAATTATTTAACTTTTCATTAAAAATCCTTTTATAAAAGATTTTTATCAAAATCTAATTCAAACATTTATATGAAAACAAATTTCTTTTAAAAAAAGCTATTTGAGTTAACTTGTTTAAAACAGTTCAGATTTAAAAACTGATTCAAATTCCCAGGATTCAAAATGAATTTGAATCCACCAATTTAACTTTGATTTAAAACTTTGATTTTAAACTTGCTTTAAAAACCATGATTTTAAATTATTTATAAAAAAAGGCCAATTCATTTTAAAAGCTTAAGATTCAAAAGTTTATTTAAAAACTAAACTTAACTTTTGAATTTGAACTCGGTTTAAATTCTGGTTTCAAATTTTTAACTACATTGAAAAATCTAAAACTGTCGGGTATTTAAACCTGAAAACTACTTCTAAATATTTTAAAACTTTTATTTCATTTCAGATTTGAATTCAAAAATAAATTTGAATTCATACTTCCTCTGGATTTAAACTTTGTTTAAATCTATTATTCAAATTTAAGTTTCATTTAAATTGTTCAAAAATTCAAATTGCTGCCAGGTTTTACAAAAGCCTGGAACAAACAACTGACTCGACTCGAACCAAAATTGCTTCGAGTCATTCCCTCTACTGCTGCGAGTCAAGAACTCGTATAACTCGAGTCTACCCCGAGTCAAAATACCTCAGCACACAAATAAGTTCATCAGAACTTCAACTGCACGGTGCACGTGCACCGTGGCTCTGGCCATCTCCGGTCACCCACCAGCATTCCAACCCATCAGCGACCATCACCTGACAACATCACGACCCTCCATAACCATCACCTTTGCTCGAATCAAAATTGAGCGCCCAATCTCAAACCTGGAAGCACAATCAGGTTTCCACCCCTCAAAAGCTGTCAACACCTAACCTTGCCACTCCAACCACGGTAGGTTCTGAAACTCCGGTAATAGCTTCGACTACCACTCCTCTAGCCACCTTAAAACCCCATGACACTCGATGCTCCCGAGACCCCAAAATGAATTCATTTCCAAATCAGCAAAAAATTAGGTTTAGAAACAAAAATTCGACATCACCGCCACCACCGGCCACTGGCCCTCCCCCGATCATTTTTGCCAGACACTCCGGTCACTCCACTGTCTCCAGCCACAAACCCGGCCACCCAAATCACTGGGATCACCAATGATCCTCAAAAAACCCAAAACAATCATTACAAAGATACACTTTAAATACTAAACACAAAAATGTGATTATAGTTTAAAAATCCTAATAATAGTTAAGAATTCAAGTTATAAACTTGAATTGACATTTTAAAATGTTTGAATTTTCGCTTATACTAAACATTGCCTGTTCTTTAACTTTCTACATAGCAGTTCTACCTTATAAACTCAAATTCAAATTTTAAAATTTGCTTTATGGTCAAACAAACCTATCTTGTTTAGATACTAAGTCCTATCAATCAATAGATTAAGCAGAGATGATTTTTTGTTTAAATATGAGCTTGAAATTTTATAACAGAGATGTTTTCCAGATCATTAAACAGGTAAACATCATATTTTCACAGAATTGCAAATATATATATATATACACACACATATAAACATACTTATTCTGGACATAAGAACATAAGTGAATATACTTAAGCAAAATTTAAATTAAAGTTACTCACAGTGTTTTAAGAAATGAACAGAGCTTTTTCTTTGAACCAGGTTTTGGATTTTGCTGAAATCATCTTCTTTAAATCTCTGGTTATAGCTGATTGAATTTTGTTTAAGTTTGTAACATAAGGTGATGTTTTACTTCTTCTTATTTTTTTATACCTTAGCTATGTTTTCTTTGTTTTACAAACTGGAGCAAATATTAGTGTAGATTTACGGTAGATAGCTTGTACAGGTGATAATATTTTGTACAGCAAGAATTTTTTATTTTTTAATAGGCTCAGAATTTTTCTTTGCTTGGTGGCTGAAAACAGTTTTCAACATTTTGGAATGACTTGTTTATGCTAGCATTAAATGCTTTGTACAATCTATACTTGAATATATATATATATATATATATATATATATATATATATATATATTTGTCTTGTTTGCTTTTACACACTTGTATACATCTTACTTTTGCCTTACTTTATTCCATACTTACTTGTCCTTGTTTCATAAGCATATACATTTTTTTCTTGTTTCATACTTACCCAAATTGATTTGTTTTTACATATTTTCATATCTATATATTTGTTTGTACAGATTGAATATATTTTATTTCTTTTTGATTGCATACTAAACTTCTTTACAGGCTGTATTTATTATGTTTGTCTTGTTCTACTCCTTATGTATTTGTATTACTGTTCATACTTATACTTGAATGTAACTGTCTTCTTTTGTGTGAATACTTGAATGTATTATATTTTTCTTTAGTCATTAGCTTTGAAATCTAAGTGAACTTCTATGATGTTAATTTTTTTTAGTTAATATGTTTACTTTCTATTTTACAAAGCTATATAATTATTATATATATTTTATAATTTTTCTCATACATTTTTATTTCTATTTTTTTAACTTAAATGTTTATTTTCAACTTTAATACTTATTATCTTGTATGTCTACATACATATTTATTTTTATTATTTTGTAAGTATATTTTGTTCTTCGCATTATTTGTAAATCCCAATTCAAATTAAATTTAAATACATTTTTCCAGTAATTCATAATTTAACTGATATTTTATATCAATTACCAATTAATTTCATAATTTTTTTTTCAAAAATAAATTTAATTATCAATTTAAACTCAATTAAAATCCGGGATCGTTACAGATTCCCCGCTTAAGAAATTTCGTCCTCGAAATTTGAAAGAAGGGAGACAACAAGAATAGATGAAAATGTTTCATCAAATCAAACTGAATATCTATTCTGCATTTGGCTTACTAAATTATAATATCAACAACAGATACAAGAACAAATCTATTAAGTTTTTCACAATATACTCGGGTCATCCAGATCTATGAAATATGGAGTGATATCGGTTAGTTTGAAGGATAACTATCCGTTCGTAGAATATATCGAGACCCAAACAATAGATAAATGGATTTGATTTTCCATAATACTCAAACACTAGATATGGATTCCAAACTCAAGTCGGAATACTCCAAAGTATATATAACTTGTTCCTCTTCGGACTTTGATATTCACAAGAAATTACAATAGAATTCGATTTTGATTTTAATCGAAATCGTTTTATGAACACAAATCTTCATATTCAACTTTATATTTAATTTACCAATTTATTTCAATTTAAATTTTCAAATTTATCAAAGTTATAGACGAAAAGCTGATAAAAATTTAACGAAAAGAATACGAGGTAGAAGTTCATCTGCACGATTCGCAAGGACCACCATCGCACCGAACTTTGTTTTGGAGCTGTCACAACGAAATCAAAAGAATTTGAAATCGAATCAAAGGAGATTCAGAGGAGAAAGATTGTTTCCACTGTTGCAGGGTATTGACCATTTATAGTGGTACTCCCCTGTCCCCTATCTCGTCCTCTTCTTGCACTCATACTTACTATCAGTGGATAATAAGAGAATTTACAGAGGCATATGGACGGATATCTTAGGGATATACTCATTCTAGGGTATACTTTACCCTATCTCTAATGAGTTACTTAAATTGTTATACTCCTGAGCTAAAGTTCAACCTTAGCTCTGATACCAAATGTAGTGATACGAAATTTTCGCGTTCGAAAATCGACATCCATACTTCACATCGTATTTGAATGCCGCAGATTCGACCGTTCAAATCCGAGTCGCCGGAGCTTATAACACAATTAAGTAAACAACACAGCAGAAGAAAAAGAATAATACATTGATATACATCATTGATAAAATATTTGATACAATAGATGATACAATAGATATCAATATGATTAGCGATACAATAAAATAGCAGCGGAAAGGAAAAATAGATAACACCAGCAACGGAACAAATAACTCAAAGATAGTCTTTAAGAGAGAACTCCAGCGGCAGCAGCTCAATCCAACATCATGATGCACAAAGATAAGCAAGCGCAGTCCCTATCCAAAGACTGAACTAGCTCCAGATAATCTACTAAACCTGACTATCTGAAAAACCTAACTCTAGACTGCCCGTGTGGAAAATAGTGGGCACCCAGAGTTTAGGAAAGGAACAATGAACTCCAGGTCAATCATGGGACTGGCATGAGTAACAAAAACAGTTTAACTTTAAAAACAAAAAACAAGAGGATTTTAAACTAGTTCCGCAATGCTTTTAGAAAATGGAACTACCATAAGGCCTCCCGCCACACACACAATGCAAACGCAGAATTGGAGGAGATTTCTCCTTATGATAGTCAAATATGCTTGATACGCAAATTTCTTTGATATTATTACTATAAGTGTAAAGTGCAGGAAAACATTTCGAAAGTATAATATAAATCTTAGCCAACATACGACCATTATCGTATGCCTACTATAACTACCATCTAAACAGTGGGGCGCCACCATAAGTAAATGGCAGGTTATACAACTAAAACTGTACAGTGCTTGTATTGTTTCTTTGGATTTCCAACAAATGGTCAGGCCAAGGAACTTCCATTGCAACATGGGTACGCCACTGGAAAGACGCCCAGAGAACCTAACCGGATCTCTGCCAACACAAGGCCAGGTTACCTCTAGCTAGGTAACTACTGACACGAGTATGCCATCCTCCGGTCGTAACCGACCTTTATTCCGGGATCCCGACAACCAACAACCACAAAGTAATAAATTTGTAGTAATCACATAGGTTAAATATCTGGGCTCCATACCATGATACCACCTCTATCCAGAAGGAAATGAACATACCCTCAAGGGTCGCTATCCCCAAATAACCTTGCTGCATTCTTCCTATTTTGACCATTACCGGGTCGTGAGGTTCGACGAAGTCTCGTCCGCAAAGCTATGCTTTATACAAAATCCACGCTTTGATCAACAAATGATCAGCAGCACTCAGCATGCCACATAACCAAGTTGGGAATATATTACTGATAACCTTCAACTACATAACCGCTGAGCTCGTACGTCTCAGAGAAAGGTGTTAAGCTAAGAGAACAAATTCTCCGCCACCAGCAGAAATGTATTTGAAAGAAATCTGTTTTATATCTCAAAATGTAATGTCAGACATACAATCCATACAAGTCTGTTCTGGGTTCGAACAGAACCGAAGGCACTTCCGAAGAAGCCCTTGCAAATCCGGATAATCCCTAATCATGTCCAGACTCCCCATCACATATGGAGTCTCTATACCGGGGACCAGTCGATGCAGAGACATTCGACGAGTTATTCTTTCGCTTTCGAAAATATCCGGTCTTCACCACCAGTCTTCAAATGCTATCCATAACATCGTATCACATATTCGGAATGGGCTGTATGACACAAAGGTCCTCTCCCGGCTAAACCGAATAGTGAGCGCAATATTTACAAGAAACATATGGATATTGGGGTCTCAGTTAAGTCATAACTTATTACCCAGAATTTTTCTTTCAAATGGTTTAAACAAATTACCACTTCCAATCTTTTTAAACAAAAAAAATTCATTTCACTAAGTTCATCCAGTTTCAAAAAGATCCATTCATAGATTTCAAAATAATTTCCATTCCAATTAGAATTAACTTATCCAATCTTCAAGTTAAGGGTTTAACTTATAGCCTTCAAACCAGTTTCCATAACTTGGAAAATCATTTTTTTTTTCAATTTAACTTGAAATTCCTTTAACACAAATCGGAAGTTCATTACTTATGTGAAAGCTTTTATTATTTGGAAACAATAGTTTCTGTTTCAAAAAATCCAATTATATTTGCACGAGTTAAAGCCCTTGACTTAAACTCAAATTCCCAAATCAATACATTGAAAATGGTTTGCCCATATACAATTAGTATAACATCTTTAATCCCAAGTTTCCAAACATAGAATTCAATTTCAAATATTGAATTCAAATTTAAATCAAAATATTTAAATTTCAAAACTCAATCAAATTATTCAAAATAAATTTCATCTTTGAAATTCCATTTTAAAGGCTTTCCACTTTAAACCCAATCCATTTCCAAAACCATTTGGATTTAAATATTTTCTATTTAAAAATCATTTCAAAAATCTGTGACTTAATCGATTTCCTCGTGAAGTACATATTTGTGTGTGTATAAGTGTGGTCCAGGGGTTTAACACAATAGTACAACATCATTCAATCATCACAGATTAAAACAAAGAAATATAGTGGACAAGCGATATAAACTATAACGCTTATCGTCCATTCACAGATTCACAGATAATATACAAATGTAAATAAATGAATAAATTATACACAGCTCAATCCACAAAACAACATATAACAGATCAGATATGAAAATTAATTCAAGTATCTCATACAATACAATCATTCATAAGTAAGGCCAAGCATTCAATCGTCACTTATAAGTAGGACTAATTAATTATTTAATCCTAATTAATTCAATTTATTTCCAATTAAATTGATTACTCATGAATTAATTATCCAATCCTGATTAATTTATTACAAATCATTTAATATAATTTAATTTGTCAGACACTTTAATTAATTATCCTTAATTAATAAATTATTCTTAATTAATCATATTAACTAAGTTAATATTTAAACCAATTACATAATTAACTAACCCTTTAATTAATTATTTTAAGAAATTAAATCTTTAATTACTTACCATTTAGCAATCATCTCATAGCAATTAATCATTAATTACCAATCAATCTTTATCATCAAAATATCCAAATTTAATTACAATTAGTAATTAACCCCTTAATTACTTTCGTTAAGTAATTAACAATTTATAATTGATTATCTTAATTAATTAATCTAATTAATTGTTAAAATTAATCACGTTAATCAATACCTAAAATCCTTAGTTAATTACCTTCATTAACTAATAACATTTCTTTAATTACTTTCTTAAGAAATTATCTTAGATTAAATCGTTATTAATTATTTCTAATTATAAATTAAATTATTCCTTAATTATCTTATTCATTAAATCATTTTAATACCTTAATTATCTCTAAAGTAATCCATTTCTTTATTAATGGCTTCATTAACATTAAAGTGGATTTAAAACATTACACTTCAAATTTAGATTCAAATTTTCATTTTTGAATTTAAGATTATATATTTAACATTAACCAAATTTAAATATCAATTAATAAACCTATATAAGAAAATTCCTAACTAAATTACTTAATTTTTATTTAAAATTTAAGCTTTAAAATACATTACATTTTAACTTGCAAATTCAAGTTAAAGCAAATTATTTAACTTTTCATTCAAAATCCTTTTATAAAAGAACTTTATCAAAATCTAATTCAAACATTTATTTGAAAATAATTTTTTTTTAAAAAAAGCAATTTGAGTTAACTTGTTTAAAACAATTCGGATTTAAAAACTGATTCAAATTCCTAGGATTCAAAATGAATTTGAATCCACCAATTTAACTATGATTTAAAACTTTGATTTTAAACTTGCTTTTAAAACCTTGATTTTAAATTCATTATAAAAAAATCCCAATTCATTTTAAAAGCTTAAGATTCAAAAGTTTATTTAAAAACTAAACTGAACTTTTGAATTTGAACTCAGTTTAAATTCTGGTTTCAAATTTTCAACTACATTGAAAAATCCGAAACTGTCACGTATTTAAACCTGAAAACTACTTTTAAATATTTTAAAACTTTTATTTCATTTCAGATTTGAATTCAAAAATAAATTTCAATTCATACTTCGTCTGGATTTAAACTTTGTTTAAATCTATTATTCAATTTTAAATTTCATTTAAATTGTTCAAAAAATCAAATTGCTGCCAGGTTTTACAAAAGCCTGGAACAAACAGCTGACTCGACTCGAACCAAAATTGCTTCGAGTCATTCCCTCTGCTACTTCGAGTCAAGCACTCGTATAACTCGAGTCTACCCTGAGTTAAAATACCTCAGCATACAAATAAGTTCATCGAAACTTCAACTGCACGGTGCACGTGCACCGTGGCTCTGGCCATCTCTGGTCATCCACCAGCATTCCAACCCATCAGCGACCATCACCTAACAACATCATGACCCTCCATAACCACCACCTTTGCTCGAATCAAAATCGAGCGCCCAAACTCAAACCTGGAAGCACAATCAGGTTTCCACCCCTCAAAATCTGTCAACACCTCAATCTCGTCGCTCCGACCACCGTAGGTTCTGAAACTCTGGCAATAGCTTCGACTATCACTCCTCTAGCCACCTCCAAAACCCCATGACACTTGAGGCTCCCGAGACCCCAAAATGAATTCATTTCCAAACCAGCAAAAAATTAGGTTTAGAAACAAAAATTCGACATCACCGCCACCACCGGCCACTGGCCCTCCCTCGATCATTTTTGCCAGACACTCCGATCACTCCACTGCCTCCAGCCACAAACCCGGCCACCCAAATCCTTGGGATCACTAGTGATCCTCAAAAAACCCAAAACAATCATTACAGAGATACGCTTTAAATACTAAACACAAAAATGTGATTATAGTTTTAAAAATCCTAATTACAGATAAGACTTCAAGTTATAAACTTGAATTGATATTTTAAAATGTTTGAAATTTCACTTATACTAAACATTGCCTGTTCTTTAAGTTTCTACAAAGCACTTCTACCTTATAAACTCAAATTCAAATTTTAAAATTTGCTTTATGATCAAACAAACCTATCTTGTTTAAATACTAAGTCCTATCAATCAATAGATTAAGCAGTGATGATTTTTCGTTTAAATCTGAGCTTGAAATTTTATAACAAAGATATTTTCCAGATCATTAAACATGCAAACATCATATTTTCATAGAATTGCAAAAATATAAATATATATATATATATATATATACACACACACACACACATATAAACATACCTATTCCAGACATAAGAACATAAGTGAATATACAACCAAATTTTAAATTAAAGTTACTCACAGTGTTTTAAGAAATGAACAGAGCTTCTTCTTTGAACCAGGTTTTGGATTTTGCTGAAATCATCTTCTTTAAATCTTTGGTTATAGCTGATTGAATTTTGTTTAAGTTTGTAACATAAGGTGATGTTTTACTTCTTCTTATTTTTTTTCTGACTTTGCTTTGTTTTCTTTGTTTTACAAACTGGAGCAAATATTGGTGTAGATATAAGGTAGATAACTTGTACAAGTGATAATATTTTGTACAACAAGATTTTTTTTTTTTTTAATAGGCTGAGAATTTTTCTTTGCTTGGTGGCTGAAAACAGTTTTCAACATTTTCGAATGACTTGTTTGTGCTAGCATTAAATGCTTTGTGCAATCTATACTTGAATATATATATATATATATATATATATATATATTGTCTTGTTTGCTTTTACATACTTGTATACATCTTACTTTTGCCTTACTTTATTCCATACTTACTTGTCCTTGTTTCATAAGCATATACATTTTGTTCTTGTTTCATACTTACCCAAATTGATTTGTTTTTACACACTTTCATATCTATATATTTGTTTGTGCAGATTGAATATATTTTATTTCTTTTTGCTTGCATACTAAACTTCTTTACAGGCTGTATTTATTATGTTTGTCTTGTTCTACTCCTTATGTATTTGTGTTAGTGTTCATAGTTATACTTGAATGTAAGCTGTCTTCTTTTATGTGAATACTTGAATGTATTATATTTTTCTTTAGTTATAAGCTTTGAAATCTAAGTGAAGTTGTATGCTATTAAATTTTTTTAGTTAATATGTTTATTTTCTATTTTTCAAAGCTATATAATTTATTTCATATATTTTATAATTTTTCTCATACATTTTTATTTCTATTTTTTTTAACTTAAAATTTTATTTTCAACTTTAATGCTTATTATCTTGTATGTCTACATATATATTTATTTTTATTATTTTGTAAGTATATTTTGTTCTTTACATTATTTGTAAATCCCAATTCAAATTAAATTTAAATACATTTATCCAGCAATTCATAATTTAACTGATATTTTATATCAATTACCAATTAATTTCACAATTTGTTTTTCAAAAATAAATTTAGTTATCAATTTAAACTCAATTAAAATCCGGGATCATTACACATTGTTTTTATAATCAATTCCACTTGTAATTCTCTCTATCTTTTCCTTTGAACTCTCAAGCATTCAATTCCAAACTGCTTTATACTTTTGATCATATGATCACTCAAGAATATTTTTTTATAATCAAAATTACTTCCTTTCTTCACAAACTATACGACATACCATAAAGGAGAAGATTATAGGAAGGGTGCACGTTATTGATTTATCAGCGCTATTCAAGTGCATACTCAACTAAATACATTTCTTCTATTAATAGTTGAAGTCCTCTATTGTAGTATCCTTAGGAGGTTGTAGTCCTATTCGATTGTCTAGGCAGTTGTAGTCAAGTGAGGGTATCGATTAAATCCAAAAGGAGTCTGGGACTGGATGTAGAATGACAAGTTCGAACCAGTATAAAAATATCTAGTGTCATTTACTTTATTCATTTTCTTTTATATTTATACTCCACACAAGTAAATAGTTTAGTTAATATTTTGTGATGTTCCGGAATTTTGGGCAATACTTATTTAATAATTTCCATTTTTAATTATTTTAAAATATGTAATATTGATTTAATAATCTAATTTAACCAAATGGTATATTTTCAAAACTAATAATTAATCTAATTTAACAAATGTTATCTTTTCAAACTTAATAATAATAATTTAATTTGGAAATGTTTATTCTTTTCAAAAAATAATAATATATATATAATTAATAATAATCAATCTTTCTAAGTTAATAAAAATATTCTATTTATAATGTATATATGTATACATTGCCGAAAGGAAATTGGTTTCAATTTAAATTTAATAAAAATGTTTTCAAATTATAATATATATGCTTATATATTGTGATTTGAAGTTCTGTTTTAAAATTCAAATAATTTCTGAAGTTAATATTTAAAATGTTCTATTTATAATGTATATATATTATATATATATATATTGTAAATAGAAAAATATTAGATTAAACTTAAGCAGAAAATGTGTTTGCAAAATTTATAATATGCATATGTATATATGGTGATTTGGAAGATTTTTGATTTGATTTAATAAAATGCTTTTCAAAAGCTATTTAAAATTAATCTTATATTTTCAAAACACTTAAAGAAAAGTTTATTTTGTTAAAAGTATAATAGCTTAAAAATTATATATTATTATAAAAGCTTAATTTGTTTTCTTTTAAATTGGTTTTTGAAAATAAATTTAGTTTTTATATATAATATCAATGTTAGACATAATAACATAAGTTTAAACTTTTATATAAAATTTAAATAAATGTTCATTTTCTTTCTTTTAAACTTATCCTTAGAAAATGGATTGTTTAAATATAAAGAAATAAAACATAAAGAGATAAATACATTTCATAGTTATATAAAACATAAGTATTTAGGTTAATATTTAATTAAGGTTTAAATCATTTGTAATAGTAAGAAATAATTTAATAATCAAATCTAAAACATTTGGGAACTTATTAATTAATGAGAATACACTTGTATACATAATAATTTAAGTTTGGACATTTGTAAATACATGAATATATGCAAGATATTTGTAATACAAGTGGCAAAACATTGTTGTAAAGGAAATTAAGTTTATAATTAATGAAAGAGAGAAAGCCTGTTACTCTTTTTATTTTCAGATCAAATTTCTTTAGTTTTCTACCTTAAAACAAACCAAAGATCATTCAAACTATAATCAAAAATATGAAGCCATTTACAACTTCAGATCCAAAATTTCAACATGAGAACATGCAATACTATATGAAGAATTCAACAGCAATTTTTCATCCAGTAATGAAAGAAATTTATAGATATGAGCATCATCAAGTTTCAAAGTTCAACTGAAATCAAAACAATGCCTGTCAGATTCAATGTTCCAGGAATCAAAATGCAGTATTCACTCTGTTGTCAGAAAGGTGAGTAAATTTATTTTAAAAACAGATTAAACTTGATCTTATGATTGATGCCTGTTGAAGTAATTAAGTTTACAAATATATGGATGTGAATGTTATAGTAAACATGATAAATGTTTGCATATTTGATTTGAAGTTGAATGCATATATATTTAGCAGTTTGAATGTTTGTAGATATGCAATTATAAGCTCTGTGCTAGGTTTATGTTCCAGATTTTATTAGAAAAATTCTTATCTTCACATACCATTGAATTTAGACCAAGATTTTAAAATGAAAAATGACCATAGTAGTGTATTGATAATTTAAAATTTTGTTTCAAAATTTTTATATTTAGAAATTAGCCTGGAAAGAAAAATGACAGTAATGATCTCAATATTCAATGAAAATCAATCTCAATAATTTAAGTTTCGGATCATATAACCTGAATTGATGTACAAAATCATGAATGTTAACATGGATTTGGGAATTTTTTAATTTAGTATTCAAAGAGAAATTAAGGATTTCTCGAATTTGGGTTTTGGGTCGATTGAAGTTGATCAACATCGAAGGGGAGGTAGAGGTTCGGCATGAAGGTGGCCGTGGTGTCTGGGGATGCAGGAAAAAGGGTGAAAAGCTTTACTGATGGCCGTGGTGATCGGTGCATGAAGAAGTAGGGTTTTGAACCTGCTTTTGGTTTGGATTGAAATCGAGTGAAGATCGTCATGGTTAGTGTTTCGGGTCGAATCGCTGGTGGGGAATGAGTTCGTGTGATCGAGACGCATCTCTGGTGAAGGTGGCAGATCATCTAGTGGTAGAATTCGTCGTCGGTGGACGGTGTCGTCAATCGAATTTCTGGAGGCATTGGGTTGAATTGCTCGTTTCTTTTTCTCTCATGATATCGGAAACTTCAGTGGGTTCGAGGGACGAGGGGAGAATTGGCGATGTGGTGAGAGTCGTGGCGATGGCTAGAACCGATCAACTTCGTCGTGCACGTGCACGAGGTCGGATTTGTGCATTTGAGTTATTGGTTAGGGAAGAAGAAGTTGTGGCCATGTTTTCTCGAGGTGTTTCTTGTTTTTATAGTGGGGTGACTCGGGGTTTTTGCGTGTGCTGCCTCAAGTAGTTTGTTCCAGATTTAAAGCTTGTCCAGTTTAAAGTAAGGTGAAATTTAAAGCAAAATTTTTACTTAAGTTGTTCCAGAATTCAAATTCTATCCAGTTTTAAAGTTAAAAATGAATTTCAAAATTTTTAAGGCAAAGCTAAATTTTAAATCAAAGTTTTTTGTTAGTTGTAAAAATGTATGAAATGATTAATTTAAAGTTTGAAGTTAAAAGAATTTTTGTATTAGTTTTTTTCCAAAGTTCAAACTTTTGTTTAGAATAGTTTTGGATATAAATATTGCTTTAGTTAAATTATGAAATGAACCCCTAAATGTTTTTAAATGAAATATTATTGATATAATTGAATGTAATATAGCAAAGGTATTTAACTTGAATAAATTTAAAGTTGATGATTTTGTGTAAACCAAACTCAAGCTTTTAAATTTAAAATTTAAAATTTTAATTTAAAATGGAAGATAAGAATTTAGTGTATGGTTTATCTTAATTTAATCAAGTTTTAATTATTAAGGTAATTTAATTTAATTACTTAATTAACTTAAGTGTTAATTTGGATACTTAAATTTGGGTAAATTAGTTGGGAAATTAATTAAGGGTAATTAATTATTTAAGTGAAGGTTGATTAATCAAGGTTAATCAATTAAGAAATAATTAAGTAATCAGTAATTAAGAAGTTAATTACTTAATGATTAAGAAGAATTATTAAAGATAATTACTTAATGAAGTAATTGAAGAAATTAATTACTCGGTATAATTAATTAAGTTATTGTGGATAATTTTAGTTAATTATTTAAGTTTAATTAATTAAAAAGAATTACCTAATGATGGGATTAAGTATAATTACTTAATGTAATTAATGAGGTGTAATTACTTAGTGAAGTAATTAATGAATAATTACTAGATGTAATTAATTATGGGAAATTACTTGATGGATAGTAATTAAAGGATAATTACTTAGGAAAAGTAATTAAGTGATAATTACTCAATGTGATTAAAGGATTTAGTAATGTAATTAATCAAGGAGTTGGTTTAATTGATGAAGTAATTAAGAGAAGTCAATTACTGATTGTGATTAATCAGGTTTGATTAATAAATATAATTAAGCTATAATTAATTGTTAAATGTAATTAAGAGAACAATTGATTAGTAAAGTAATTAGAGGGTCATTAATTAATGTAATTAATGAATAATTAGTTGTTTAATTAATTAATAAATATGATTAATTATAAGATAATTAATCAATGAAGTGAGAAAAGAAGTAAAAAATAATTAATGTAATTAATTAAGGATTAATGTAATTAATTATAGTTAATTAATTAATTAGAAATTAGTTAAGATTAATTAATGATTAAAGATTAATTAATTTGTGTAACTAATTTAAAGGATAATTATTTAGTGTGATTAAAGAATAATTAATCTAGGGTGATTAATTAAGAGTATGATTAAAAGATAATTAATCTGTAATTAAAGATTAATTAATTGGATTATGATGGTGATTAAAGAGTGATTGGTTAATTAATTGTAATTAACTAATGATTGTTTAAGCATGATTAGTTGTTTAATTCTCAAGTAATTAATTTAATTTAAGTTGATTAAATTAATTAAAAAAGGTTTAATGATTCCTCTTTGTGGATGATTGTTTGTGGAATATCTGGATTGATTGATATCTATTGGATGATATGTTGTGATATTATGTGATATGATATTTTATATATCAGTGATAAGTGTGTGATATTTATCCATGAATGATGTTGTGTGAATTCAATGTCTTAAATTGAATTAAATTGTTAAACTTAAATCACTTGGACATTAAGATGGCGTTTGTATTCGATGAGAACGGGATCGGGTTTCTAAATTTGGAATTCCGAAAACCACATCGATCCAAATTAATCTTTAGGTCGTGAATCTAAAGTGAAGAGTGAAGACTCGATGTGTGGGGACTATTCGTCGTTAATACTCCGAGGGTGATTCCAATACGAGTTTAACGGGGGTAGTACTTTCAGATTCAAGATGATGATTCAGAGTGCAAGGGCTATTGTCGTTAACTCTGAGGGTGATTCCAAAATGAGTGTAGCGAGATAGTGCCTTCGGTTTAGTTCGAACTTGGAACGAACTTGTATGGATTGAATGCTTTCAGAACATCGTCAGGTGGACGATGAGCATTCTAAGATAGATGTGTTCTATAAAGGTAATCGTAGCCTTAAACCTCATCAACCGGGAATGGCTAAAACAGGGAAGGTGCAACAAGGCTAAGTGGGTAGCACCTAAGTATGACGAGATTTACCCCTGTCTAGAGGTCCCTATTATTTCGGCTGTATAGGCGGTCGATCATGACAACTGCCGGGGTTGTCTTGTTCGGGACTGTCCAGTAAGGGATGGTTCAGGTCTTGTGTTGTAGGTGGTTTAGGGTGGATCCTCGGTACGGTGATCTAGGCCACGTACTATGACGGGCGATACCCCAGTAGCCCTTCCATTGATGGAAACCCATTCTTCCTACGTGCACTTTACGGTTTTGATTGTATTACCCTCTTTTGTGGCTAGTAGCTGGAATTTAATAAATGTAAATTTTTTGGCTATTTACTATTTACTTTAAAACCCTAGACCCTATTATAATATCACTCGATTTCCTATCAAATGTTTTGGTTAGCGTAAGGTAAAAACGTACCCATGTTTATTTGTGGGGAGTCTTACGTGATACCTTTATTTTCAAAGGATTTTCAAAATTAAGCAACTTTAACTTGTTTACTCACACCAGACCCATGTCTGACCCAAGTGTTTATTTTCTGTTTTATTAAACTCTTGGGTATTCATATTATGTATGAGTAGTCGAGGGATTCAGGTTTGCTTTGACGAGCCCTGGAGGAGATATGGAGCAGGTGGCTTCAGCGTGTAGATATATATACAGTGTTCTACTGTGTAGAGTTGTATTTGTGTCTTTGTATGTATTTGGGTTGTAATAATTAGACAGGTGTATATAACTGTCTAGTTTGTTTTGTATTAGCTATATAACTCTTATGTATATGATACTGTAATATTTTATTTGATTAATATAATTTATTCGTTCCGCTATGAGATTCTGATGTTGTTGGTTCTTTATTTTCTTTCTTTTCTCTTTTCTATCCCTTTCTTTCTTCTTAATGATGCATCTTTCTGTGGAATGAAAGGCGGGTTGTTACATTGTGGTATCAGAGCACTAGGTTGAGTGAATACCTAGGCTTTGGAGTAAATTCTTTCTTGAGAGATCGTGCTTGTATTTATATATATATATATATACCTACTTATTTTGTTCGGTTACCTGTTCGGGTTTGCCAACATAAGTTCTAGAAATAGGAGAGATAGTGGTGTGTATAGCATAATTATCAATGGAAGAAGTCTGAGTAATTGAGGTTGGAACTGTGTCTACCAGGGCAGTTTTGGGCATCTTGAGTAAGTTTGGCAGCTTTGTGTATGGATTTCATCGATCTCTGAAAGAAAACCTTTCAAAGGTTAAGAGTCCATCTTCGAAGTATAAGTTTGGATTGCGCTCGTGTGAGCGATTTTCTAGAGTTTGGATTAGTCGGGAGTGCTGAAGCAAGTAATGGTGTTTTGGCAACCGTAGGAAGGAGTTTTGACTGTATTGGAGTGGGAGACTCAGTTCAGCTAGGTGTTTGTGCTTGGTTTGAAGCCCGAGTTTCTTGAGAAGTTTCTGCTCATCTTGAAAACTCTTTTTGTGGAGTTGGTTGATATAGATTTGGGATTCAAGGAGCTTTTGGATAGGAAGTCTTTGATAGCAATGGCAGCTCGAAGGTGTTGAGTGTGCTGTCAGAAAGATCTCTTGGCTCTGCAGTATTCTAGAGGTGGAGTTCGAAAGCAATTGTGTAGTCTGTTTCTTTGATGGTTCGGAAGTCTTTGAGATTCTTCTGTCAGTAGGTCGGGCAAAATGGTGAAGGCTTTTCCACTTCTTCTGGAAGCTCAGCTGGGTAAGATGTTTGTGGTTGAGGTGGACCATCAGTTTCTTCTTTTGAAGGGCTTAAGCCGTTCTGTTATGTAAGAGAGAACAGTTTTTTTGGAATCCGAATTGGGTAGTATCGCAAAAGTGACTTGCGATGGTTCAAAAGTTCTTTTAGTAATCTTTTCTTGGTTTGAGGCATCTCTAAAGATGTTGGGGCAATCGAAGTGGTTTGAGACTTTCTGAATATCTTTGAAGTAGTCAAAAGAGTGTGTCTGCATTGGGAGATGGAGTTTTGTTTCGATTTGGTTCTTGGATTTTCAGGTGGTTTAGCCTAGTAGAGAGAAGGCTCTAGGAGAGAGGATTTTGTGAGCAATCATGATTGGTTGGATCTAGTTTTCCGAATGGATTTCTGTTGTAGTATTTGTGAACCAATCAGATAGGTCACTAAGCTTTTATGTAATTTGATGGACAATGTTTCTGGATGAGTTGATCAAGTTTGTGCTTGTGATCATCAACAACATTCTCATCTTTTTCAGATCAGAGATGTGCATCGGAGGCATGGCGGCAGCTATTCTAGAATAGAAGCAACCTCGGATTCATCGAAAGATTTGTGTTTTCGTGGATTTAAGGATTTCTTAATGAAGTTCTTTCGGAATCTGAAGGCTTGGTTGTCGAGAGCATCTGTTCTGTTTTCTGGATAGGAGAAGCAAGTTTGAAGCTTTTGATGCTTGTGTAGTAGATTGGTGTTTTGGATTTCAATGGATCTTGGGAGAACCATCTTGTTGGGTCGAATCAGAAGATCCTCTTATTCTTGATCCAGTTTTGATTTGAGAAGCATCTGTGAAGTTTGGTTGATCAAGAAGGTTGAGGGCAGCCCAGGATCGGCGAAAGTTGTGGTCAAGAGACGAAGAGATTCGGAATTCGAAGTTGGAGATTTAATTTTTGGATAAGTTTTCTCCTATCATAAGAGCGATAAGATTGGGTAAGATAGGAAGCTAGGTCAGAAGTGTATTGGAATCTTTCTGTATTCTCTTAAGGATAAGTGTTTGATCTACAGGATTGAATTGCCAGGTCGAATGGCTGGGATTCGTGGGGTATTTCTCGTATCTCTGAGAGAGCACATGTGTGATCCGTCATTGGTCTTAGAACCTACAGGTCAGGGAGATTTGGAAGTTGAACCGGACTTGTCTGTGACGCGGTATCTTGTTTAGATTGTAGATCTAGATATATAGGAGTTCTAGATCTGAGTAGTGTAGCAAGTTTAGATTCTGTAGAGCGAGTATCCCGGTGTTTGTTCCTGGGAAACTCTTGGAAATTCTGTCTAGAATTTTGTCTGGATAGTTAGAATTGTTTGTTTGTATTGGATGTTATGGTTTCTAGTATATGGTTGATAGCATGTGTTGCTATTTTAAAATTAAAATCTGTGTGGTGTTATTAAATTATCTTTGCTTTTAATTTCGGGGACGAAATTCTTTTAAGGGGGGAGGAATGTGATGTCCAAGAATTTTGGGCAATACTTATTTAATAATTTCCATTTTTAATTATTTTAAAATATGTAATATTGATTTAATAATCTAATTTAACCAAATGTTATATTTTCAAAACCAATAATTAATCTAATTTAACAAATGTTATCTTTCAAAACTTAATAATAATAATTTAATTTGGAAATGTTTATTCTTTTCAAAAGATAACAATATATATATATATATATAATTAATAATAATCAATCTTTCTAAGTTAATAAAAATATTCTATTTGTAATGTATATATGTATACATTGTCAAAAGGAAATTGGTTTCAATTTAAATTTAATAAAAATGTTTTCAAATTATAATATATATGTTTATATCTTGTGATTTGAAGTTCTGTTTTAAAAGTCAAATAATTTCTAAAGTTAAAATTTAAAATGTTCCATTTATAATGTATATATATATATTGTAAATAGAAAAGTATTGGATTAAACTTATGTAGAAAATGTGTTTTCAAAATTTATAATATACATATGTATATATGGTGATTTGGAAGATTTTTGATTTGATTTAATAAAATGATTTTCAAAAGCTATTTAAAATTAATCTTATATTTTCAAAACACTTAACGAAAAGTTTATTTTGTTAAAAGTATAATAGCTTAAAAATAGTATATTATTATAAAAGCTTAATTTGTTTTCTTTTAAATTGGTTTTTGAAAATAAATTTAGTTTTTATATATAATATCAATGTTAGATATAATAAATTAAGTTTAAACTTTTAAAATAAAATTTGAACAAATGTTCATTTTCTTTCTTTTAAACTTATCCTTAGAAAATGGATTTTTTAAATATAAATAAATAAAACATAAAGAGATAAATACATTTCATAGTTATATAAAACTTAAGTATTTAGGTTAATATTTAATTAAGGTTTAAATCATTTGTAATAATAAGAAATTAATTTAATAATCAAATCTAAAACACTTGGCAACTTAGGAATTAATGAGAATACACTTGTATACATAGTAATTCAAGTTTGACATTTGTAAATACATGAATATATGCAAGATATTTGTAATACAAGTGGCAAAACATTATTTTGAAGGAAATTAAGTTTATAATTAATGAAGGAGAGAGAGCCTGTTACTCTTTTTATTTTCAGAACAAATTTCATTAGTTTTCTACTTCAAAAAAAACCAAAGATCATTCAAACTGTAATAAAAAATCTGAAGCCATTTACAACTTCAGATCCAAATTTCAACCTGAGAAAATGCAATACTATATGTAGAATTCAACAGCAATTTTTCATCCAGTAATGAAAGAAATTTATAGATATGAGCATTATCAAGTTTCAAAGTTCAACTGAGATCAAAACAATGCCTGTCAGATTCAATGTTCCAGGAATCAAAATGTAGTATTCTCTCTATTGTCAGAAAGGTAAGTAAATTTATTTTAAAAACAGATTAACCTTGATCCTATGATTGATGCATGTTGAAGTAATTAAGTTTACAAATATATGGATGTGAATGTTGTAGTAAACATGATAAATGTTTGCATGTTTGATTTGAAGTTGAATGCAGATATATTTAGCAGTGTGAATGTTTATAGATATGTAATTATAAGCTCTATGCTTGGTTCATGTTCTAGATTTTATTAGAAAAATTCTTATCTTCACATACCATTGAATTTAGACCAAGATTTGAAATGAAAAATGACCATAGTAGTGTATTGATAATTTAAAATTTTGTTTCAAAATTTTTATATTTAGAAATTAGCCTGGAAAGCAAAATAACAGTAATGATCTCAATATTCAATGAAAATCAATCTCAATAATTTAAGTTTCAGATCATATAACCTGAATTGATGTACAAAATCATGAATTTTAACATGAATTTGGGAATTTTTTTAATTTAGTATTCAAAGAGAAATTAAGGATTCCTCGAATTTGGGTTTTAGGTCGATTGTCGTTGATCAGCATCGAAGGGGAGGTCGAGATTTGGCATGAAGGTGGCCGTGGTGTCTGAGGATGCAGGAAAAAGGGTGAAAAGCTTTACTGATGGCCGTGGTGATCCGTGCATGGAGAAGTAGGGTTGTGAACCCACTTTTGGTTTGGATCGGAATCGAGTGAAGATCGTCGTCGTCAGTTTTTCGGGTCGAATCGCTGGTAGGGGAATGAGTTCGTGTGATCGAGATGCATCTCTGGTGAAGGTTGCAGATCATCTAGTGGTAGAATTCGTCATCGGTGGACGGTTTCGTCAATCGAATTTCTGGAGGCCTTGGGTTGAATTGCTCTTTCTTCTTCTCTGGTGATATCGGCAACTTCGGTGGGTTCGAGGGACGAGGGGAGAATAAGCGACGTGGTATGTGATAACATGGATTTTCGAGCATCTGGTAATTGGTAATTAATAGGATTAGAATTATTAAAATATTAATTTATGTATTAAACAAATAAAATTCTGTTAATAATGGATATTTGGATGTGTAAATAGATTTGAAAATATAATAAAGGATATCCGTGATATCCTAGAAATTTCAAACAAATTCAACCATAATAATCTCCTTTATAAATTATTTAAAATTGGCAAAATTGTTATTTTCAAACAATAGTAATAATGTATTATTTTTCAAATATAAATGGATTTAAAATAAAATTTATTATTTACAAATTTAATTTGTATTAACTAAATATACATATATTTGAGTTGATTTCAAATTGGATTTTGAATTGAGGTTGAATTAGAATTAGAGATTTTAAAAGATAGATATTTTAAAACATTTTGGATTTAAAAATATATTATATATGATTTTATAGTTTGTTTTATATTAATTTCTTTTAAAGGTTTTATTTTATAAATTAAGATATGTAATTATTCATAAAAAATTTTTTATGTAGATAAATATTTAAGTTTTGATATGAATATATCTTTGGAAATCTAAGTTTAAGAATTTAAGTACACATGAAATAATTTAATTCACAAATTAATAAAGGATTCAAAATAAAACCTATAAATTTAATAAGATAAAAGGGTATACCTGAATTTATAAATTAGTTAAGGGTTAAAGCATAAAATACTTTATCTTGACATGTGTAAATTTATTAAGCATGCATTAAAACAAATGTAAGTATTACCCTCTATAATCAAACAAGTATAGCTTAGAAAAGATACAAATGGCAAAAACTTTATTTTCCTTAATTTTAATTTTAAGTAACATAGGCTGATAATAAACCATGTTTTCATTTTTCTTTCTTTCAATAAAAAAAAAAAGAGTCAGTGGAATCAAATCCAACCTCAAGAAAGATTTAGAGTTACAGTTCATCCTGAAGCAAAGATTCAATATCAACTGGAATTTAAGCAAAGATGAAAATCTTGATCTCAGCAAACCTGAAGCATTATACAAGGTGCAAATCAAAATTGATCATACAATCAAGTCAAGTTCAAAGGCATAAATCATTTTCCCAAGGTTACTCTCTGTTCGACTTCAAGAAGTGGGTAGACTTTTAAATTAAAAGCTTAAATAAATGATAGCTTATTTCATGTGGAAATGTCTGTGATTACTGATGCTACCTTGGAAATATTATGTGATTTTTTTCTGTTTGAAAGTTGAAATTTGTGATTTTCTGTGCTATCCTGTTCCAGATACAGAAATTAAATTTTTGAAACAAAATTTCAAAACTTTTACCTGATCTTTGCCAAGCTTGGATTTTCAAGCAAATTAGTTAAGTTTTTAACTTGATCTAAGATTTTAAAAATATGTACCAATGTTTTAAAATTTAAAAATATCTAAACCTTGTAACACTTTCACAAATATCAAAAGCCTATAACAAATTCAAGCTCTGTTCTTCAGCAAAGGGTGAGTAAACTTAAATTTAAAAACTTAAGTAATATGTGAATCACTAGGTGATGGTTACTTTGCATGTTTGCATATATGGAAGCCTGGTGTTCTTGATGATTTTATAATATCTGTTCTTAGTATTTGCCTCTGTTCTTTAAACTAGGAGTTTGGAAATATCTCTAACTTATTGCATGTGACATTTGACTGAAGTTAACAAGTGATGTATGCCTGAAAATGTTTGCATGATGGTTTTAAGTTCTGAAAATATGTTTATATGTGTGTAACTAAGATGCATGTCTAAGATAAACCAGACAAATGTGATTTTGTTTTCCAGGTTCAGGCATTTATCTGTTCAAAAACAATTCCTCATCCCTCTGATTTATTTTTTAGAGATAGTTTCTAAAAAAACTGGTTAGATTCAACAAGATTTAAACTTTTAAAATAGTTTTAAGTGAATCAAAATAAGGTTCTTTGAGAATATGAAAATTTGCAGACAAATTCAAAATCAGTTTTAAAAAAAAAAATCAAATCAAACATCATAATTTCATGATTCGAGATTATAATTCGAATCCATGTAGAAAGTTGTGATTTTTAAAACTAAAGGCAAGATTTTTAATAATGTATTGAGTTCAAATTTTGGGATTATCTGGAAAAAAAATTATTTGGCCACCTTTGACGATCCAATGGATTTGAAGGGTTTAAATTCCTTCTGGAGTCAGCAAAGGGATCGGGTTGTTGGGTAAAAATGTCAGGAATGATTTCTGATGGTCGAGGCAGCGGCGGTATGGCGATTTAGTTTTTTAAACCTAGATTTGGTGACGTTTGGGTTTTGGTAAACTGCATTGCCTAGGATTGATCGAGTGGCGTTCGGTTTTGGCGAGGGTTGTAGGGAAGTATGATGGATGCGTGGTTGAGGTTGTAGCGGTTCTGGTGGTCGAGATAGCTTGGTTGAGGAGTTTTCTGGCGATCGATTAGTTTACAGGTTCGAATGGATTGTTCGATTTCGATCGAAGGCTGGAAATTATGATTTGAGGATGGGAAGTGGTTGCATTGTCGAAAGTCGATGTGCTGGAAGAATGATCGATGGCTGGAGGTGGCTGTGGCGAAGGTGTACGTGCATGATGACTTGAATGTATCAGTGAATTGGTGTGGAAAGTGATTCGAAGGTGAGCTCGAGTATTGGGGTGAGTGACTCGAGTAAAAACTCGAGTAAACGAGAGTGGTATTTTCAGATCCAAGTTTTAAATTTAAAACTAAACTAAACAAAAACTGAATTTGGTCCATCTCATAGTTGATGGGGTACTTGAGGAAGCCATTGATGAGTGTTTGAGAGGAGTAGAAGATAATGAAGAAAGTTTGAATTATGAGAATAAAGTGAAAAGAGATGATAAGAGAAGTATGTTAAATAGATTTTCTAAAGTCATGTTCTCTGGTCAAGAGGTATCTTTTCAGAATTTTGAAGTAAGTGAAAGGTGGAGGGAAATTCAAAAGTTTGAATTCAAATTTTGAAATCAAATTTCTGAGAGACATGTCGACATGGGGTATCCGGGTATGTCGACATGTGACTGTTGAATTTGAAAAGAGGTGTCTTTTTCTAAAATCTAAGAAATTCCTAAAATCTTAAGAAAACTAATCTATATTCTGTATCTATATATAATTCCAGTAATAATATTAAATATAATAATATAATAATATTTTAATATTTAAAATATTATTAAAATAATATTATTTTGAATTTAAAAATTCAAATTTCAAAGGGTGATTTTGAATTTAAAAATTCAAGGAATTGCAAACAAAATCAAAGCAAGCAAGCATCCAATAAAATCAAAATAAATGTGTACCTATTTTTAGATCCATACTCCGATCGTCTTCCGATTCGAGAATAGCAGTGAAGCACAGATTTGAATTATCAGTTTTCTTCTCGTCATCACTGGATGAATCTGAATCGTCAAGAGTTGCTGCATATGCCTTCTTTCTTTTCCTTAGTTGCTCGTTGTTTGGTTGAAATGTCTGTTTGTCTGGATATGGACAATCTATCTTGTAGTGCCCTGTTTTGTAGCAGTTGTAGCATTTATCACCATTGTTGTTGTTGTTGTTGTAATTGTTGTTGTTCTCTGAAGTATTTCTGGAATTCCTTTGATCATTTCTTTTAAATTTATTCATCTTTCTATACTTCAGAAACTTTCTGAAATTTATGGTCATGAAAGCAATTTCTTCATCACTATCTTGTTTTGAATCTCCAGTTGTTGCTTTGAATGCGATCGATTTCTTTTCCGTTGCCTTAGATTCTTTTCTCCCTTGTAGGTGAACTTCATAAGACATTAGATTACCGATTAACTCTTCGATCTTCATTTGTCTAACATCATTTGCCTCTTCAATAGTAAGTGTCTTTTGATCCCATTCTGGAGTGAGTGAATTGAGTATTTTTATGACTTGATCTTCTTCTGAGACCCTTTCCTAAAGCAATCAATGAATGCACAATATCTTGAAATCGACAATACATGTCGGAAATGGACTCATTTCATGCATTTTAAACAATTGAAACTGGTTAGTTAATATGGAAATTTTATCCCGTTTAACTTTGCTTGTTCCTTCATGAGTTACTTGCAAAGTTTTCCAGATTTCAAATGCAGACTTACAAACAGAGACTCTATTAAACTCATTCCGATCTAGTGAACAAAATAGTATATTCATAGCCTTAGAATTGTTTTGTGCAACCTTCTTTTGCTCAGTAGTCCACTGGGCAGAATTAGTAGTTGGTTTAACATATTCAATTTGTGTCATATTCCAAGTATCTAAATTTATGGATTGTAAATAAATTTTCATTCTACATGCCCAATATGCATAATTACTGCCATTAAAAAGTGGTGGTCTGACAGTAGACTGACCTTCTACAAATGAACTAGTGTTAGTGCTTGTGTTGACAGAAGTAGTGGTGACAGGAGTGACATTATTAGTGTGTTGTGCCATTAAAACTTTTCAAAATTTCAGATTATGAAAATAATGAAAACCTCGCTCTGATACCAATTGTTAGGGATGCGGATTAAGGATCTTAAGGCAGAAATAACACTAGAGGGGGGGTGAATAGTGTTTTAAAGAATAAATGAAGTATATGACTAAATTAAAACTTTCAACAAAAATCTAAACAGAATTCTAACACATAATGATCACAGAACATATAACAAATGCAAATAGTAAAGTAATGCAAGTAAAAGGAAAGAACACACCGGATTTTATACTGGTTCGGAATCCTCCTACATCCAGTCCTGCACCAAGGCAATATCCTTGTACTGATTTTTATAAGCCAATATCCAAATTACAACCCTCAATTTCTAAGGCCTTGAGGAACCCTCCTATCTCCGAGTCTGGGGTAAACTCTCTTGATTTACGGGACACAAGATCACCCTAATACTTCTTAATAACAATCCTTTTGAATGGATAGACTCTATGGACTTTTTGAATAAAAATTAATCCTATAACTCTGAATAGCACTTTGATCTTTAGTAGAATGATGGAGAATCAAATAGAGAGAGTATCTAAATGATTTCCTATTGAGAATTTGGCAGAATGATGGCACGATCTTATAAATATGAAGTTTTATGGATATGGAATGGTGGTGAAGAAAGAGTGAAGAAAATAAGAAAGTAGTTGTTAAAAAAATTCGTTTTGGAAGCCTTTATATAGATGCACAACAGTCATAACCATTGGCGAAAGGTTTTCGAACGAATGGACACTTCTTTTGAAAATTGAATTTTGAATCCAACTGTCACCATGTCGACATGGGGTATCCCCTTATGTCGACATCCCTTAGTTCAAAATTATAGAGATGTTGTTTTGTAAAGACAATTGAATTTAAAACAAGTTGAAACTTCTGTGAAGCAAAGTAAAGTGTTTAAACAATATTTTGAGATAGAGAATGAATATAAAACATTATTTTAAATATATATATAATTGATATAGACCGTCAATTATATAAGTAATATTTAAAATCAGAATAAGTTTTGATGTTTTAAAAATAGAAGTTTTTAAAATCAGAATAGAGGAATATTTCAAGGCTAAAACAAAGTTTGAAAACATTTTTGAAAACATGATTTTGAAAGCTAAAACATTTTGAAAACAGATTTAAAAAAACATTTTGAAAAATCTATTCAAACTGAAATTGCAAGAACCTTCCTACAGAGATCCTCCATAGGACTCGAGAACTTGTACAAAGTAGTTTAAATGATTTTGATTTTCATGTGTTTGTAAGCCACTTGTTGTAGGTTTGTAAGCTACTTGTCGTGGGTTTGTAAGCCACTGGTTTCGATAGAAATTGGGTTCCATCCCAAAAGAAAATTGGAAAAAAGATGTGAGTGCTATTATGAAGTTTTAACAAAATATTAGACACTTATCTTGAGATCTTGAAATCTTGATTCTCTAGAGTCTTGAATCTTAAATCTCTAATCTTCATCTTGATGCTTGAGTCTTTATACTGATCAATCTTCGATGGCACCTGCATATACTTCATATATGCATATACATATACATATACATATATGTGGAAATGTTAGTATATTTTATAAAGTAAAGTATAATAACTATATAAGGTTGTTGTCATCAAAACATCATCAACTCAGTTCCTAACATGTAACTGTGACCATGGATGGGGGTTATGATTTCCAGAGCATTCTCACAAAGATATTCTCTCTATTTTCAAAAATGTTTTCTATATTTTCAATAAAATTATTTTCAAAGTATTTTCACTGGGTGTTGAAACGGGTCTGCCAAGCACTTGTAGATTTTCAGTCATACGCCTGATCAACGTATGACCGAATTTCTATGAGAACAAGGATGGACTGGTTAAAAAATCGAATTATAAAAAGTATTTCTATAAAACTATTTTGGCAGCATTACAGATTTCAAAAAGTGTTTTAAAAATGATCAAAGAAAGTTTATATAATTTTAAGCATTTAATAATTCTGGCTTCGTTCCTTTTCGAGAACGAAAAGATTCAAAGGGGGAAGGAATGTGATAACTGGATTTTCGAGCATTTGGTAATTGGTAAATAATAGGATTAGAATTATTAAAATATTAATTTATGTATTAAACAAACAAAATTCTGTTAATAAAGGATATCGGGATGTGTAAATAGATTTGAAAATATAATAAAGGATATCCGTGATATCCTAGAAATTTCAAACAAATTCAACCATAATAATCTCCTTTATAAATTATTTAAAATTGGCAAAATTGTTATTTTCAAACAATAGTAATAATGTAATGTTTTTCAAATATAAATGTATTTAAAATAAAATTTATTATTTACAAATTTAATTTGTATTGACTAAATATACATATATTTGAGTTGATTTCAAATTGGATTTGGAATTGAGGTTGAATTTGAGGTTTAATTTGAGGTTGAATAAGAATTTGAGATTTTAAAAGATAGATATTTTAAAACATTTTGGATTTAAAAATATATTATATATGATTTTATAGTTTGTTTTATATTAATTTCTTTTAATGGTTTTATTTTATAAATTAAGATATGTAATTATTCATTAAAAATATTTATGTAGATAAATATTTAAGTTTTGATATGAATATATCTTTTGAAATCTAAGTTTAAGAATTTAAGTACACATGAAATAATTTAATTCACAAATTAATAAAGGATTCAAAATAAAATCTACAAATTTAATAAGATAAAGGGGTATACCTGAATTTATAAATTAGTCAAGGGTTTAAAGCATAAAATACTTTATCTTGACATGTGTAAATTTATTAAGAATGCATTAAAACAAATGTAAATATTACCCTCTATAATCAAACAAGTATAGCTTAGAAAAGATACAAATGGAAAAAACTTTATTTTCCTTAATTTGAATTTTACGTAACATAGGCTGATAATAAACCATGTTTTCATTTTTCTTTCTTTCAATCAAAAGAAAGGGTCGGTGGAATCAAATCCAACCTCAAGCAAGATTTAGAGTTACAGTTCATCTTGAAGCAGAGATTCAACATCAATTGGAACTTGAAGCAAAGATGAAAATCATGATCTCAGCAAACCTGAAGCATTATACAAGGTGCAACTAAAAATTCATCATACAATCAAGTCAAGTTCAAAGACATAAATCATTTTCCCAGGGTTACTCTCTGTTCGACTTCAAGAAGTGAGTAAACTTTTAAATTAAAAGCTTAACTAAACGATAGCTTGTTACATGTGGAAATGTATGTGATTAATGTTGCTAGCTTGGAAATATTATGTGATTATTTTCTGTTTGAAAGTTGAAATTTGTGACTTTCTGTGCTATCCTGTTCCAGATACAGAAATTTAAATTTTTGAAACAAAATTTCAGTTCTTTTACCTGATCTTTGCCAAGCTTGGATTTTCAATCAAATTAGTTAAGTTTTTAACTTGATCTAAGATTTTAAAAATATGTACCAATGTTTTAAAATTTAAAAATATCTAAACCCTGTAAAGACTTTAACAAAGATCAAAAGCCTATAACAAATTCAAGCTCTGTTCTTCAGCAAAGGGTGAGTAAATTTAAATTTCAAAACTTAAGTAATATGTGAATCATTGAGTGATGGTTACTTTGCATGTTTGCATATATGGAAGCCTGGTGTTCTTGATGATTTTAGAATATCTGTTCTTAGTATTTGCCTCTATTCTTTAAACTTTGAGTTTGGAAATATCTCTAAACTTATTGCATGTGACATTTGACTGAAGTTAACAAGTGATGTATGCCTGAAAACGTTTGCATGAAGGTTTTAAGTTCTGAAAATATGTTTATATGTGTGTAACTGAGATGCATGTCTAAGATAAACCAGACAAATGTGATTTTGTTTTCCAAGTTTAGGCATTTATCTGTTCAAAAACAATTCCTCATCCCTCTGATTTATTTTTTAGAGATAGTTTCTGAACAAAACTGGTTAGATTCAATCAGATTTAAACTTTTAAAATAGTTTTAAGTGAATCAAAATAAGGTTCTCTGAGAACATGGAAATATACAGACAAATTCAAAATCAGTTTTAAAAAAATCAAATCAAACATCATAATTTGATGATTCGAGATTATAATTCGAGTCCATGTAGAAAGTTATGATTTTTAAAACTAAAGGCAAGATTTTTAATAATGTATTGAGCTCAAATTTTGGGATTATCATGAATTTTTTTTTATTTGGCCACCTCTGACGATCCAATGGATTTGAAGGGTCGAAATTCCTTCTGGAGTCAGCAAAGGAACGGGTTGTAGGGTAAAAATGTCATGAATGATTTCTGATGGTCGAGGCAGCAGCGGTGTGGCGATTTAGTTTTTTAAACCTAGTTTTGGTGACGTTCGGGTTTTGGTAAACTGCATTTCCTAGTTTTGATCGAGTGGTGTTGGGTTTTGGCGAGGGTTGTAGGGAAGTATGATGGATGCGTGGTTGAGGTTGTAGCGGTTCTGGTGGTCGAGATAGCTTGGTCGAGGAGTTTTCTGGCGATCGATTAGTTTACAGGTTCGAATGGACTGTTCGATTTCGATCGAAGGCTGGAATTTATGATTTGATGATGGGAAGTGGTTGCAGTGTCGAAAGTCGACGTGCTGGAAGAATGATCGATGGCTGGAGGTGGCTCTGGCGAAGGTGTACGTACACGGTGACATGAATGTATCAGTGAATTGGTGTGGAAAGTGAATCGAAGGTGAGCTCGAGTATTGGGGGAGTGACTCGAGTAAAAACTCGGGTAAACGAGAGTGGTATTTTCAGATCCAAGTTTTAAATTTAAAACTAAACTAAACAAAAACTGAATTTGGTGAATGGAAGGTTGTATGAATATGCGCTTATATGTTTTTGTTTGATGATAATAAACATATATATTCATTTAAATGTATTTGGTAATGTACTATTTTGTTTTTCATAGATTAAATAAATATTTGTTGAATAAAATAAATTACACATAATTTGAATTTGAATTCAAACAGAATAAATTACACAGATTTTGAATTCAAACAAATTTTTTATTCAAACAAATATTTATTACAATCTTGAATAGTACAAATCAAGCTCTCACTATACATATACATTTTTAATTGCATCACGATTTCATATTTACATTAATAACCTCACTACATATCACTCACACTCATATTTTGTCTTCAACTGCATTCCAGTTTGAATCCAGCATCTGAGCAATCTGCAAAAATATTCACTAACGTAGTAAAATTGAAAAAGAAATATTTTTGCAATATAAAATGAAATATGATTTTTGAAAATAATATTTGCCTCAGTTATTTGGGTTGTTCGTCATCATTCACACTTGAATTCATTACACACGAACAGTGTGACATGCATAGTGTATCAATGTACATGCCACAAGGCCGTGCACATCGGTATACACTTGATAATGCTACAGGGACAAGTGAGAACAGGTCAAACCCAAATGAAAAGCCGGTTTCAACTCACGTGCAATCACGACACGAGCACAAGGTAAAACCCGAGTTTTGAAACTGGGTTCAACACAAGGCTGCAAATGAAGACTACAGGTCTCAATATCAATCATGCCAAAAGTATGGTTACAGCATAAAGGTGGTCAAGGCAAAATTGCAAACATGCTCAAACCAGAATGGATCCAGTGATAAAGTCAGAGCAACAAAATCATCACAATGTGAAGACCACAAAACAACAAGTCTCGACCAACCAGAGTGAAGAACATGGATGTCAAAGGCAATACACAAGTGGATAGTGCAGACAATAGTCATGATCACACAAGAAAATGTCCAAACAACAAACATCACAGCACATGCACATCAACCAAACAGTGGCAAATGAAGTACAGTATGCAAACATGAAGGGAATACAACTACAAATGAAAACTGGCAACAACAAGTTAAAGTGAGTCAAGTTCAGGCAGAAGGTCAAGAAACATCAATGATACAAGAAAAAGTAATGAGTAAAACCAAACCGCAAAGCTTCGACAAATCAAAACAGCATGCAAGCTCGACTAACAACAGACCAAAGTGCCACAAGATACAGCAATGCAATAGTGGCCAACCAGAAGTTCAAGGCAACAGTGACATGCACAACTAAACAAACAGGAACTCAACAAGACAGACTCAACTAAACCAACATGGCCAAGACTACAAGCAACTTCATAGGACTGTAACAACCAGAATGGAAGCAACTACATCAATGCAAACTCAATATAGAAATGCATAGTGAATAATGCAACATGGTAAAGGAACAGTGATACAATGTCAATGTCAATGCCAGAGACAAAGCATCACAAGCATATCAACTTAGCAACAGCCAGTCCAATGAACAAAGAACACAAGTACAAGCAAACAAATGCAATTCAAAGTAATATGACAGCAACTACAGGTACTCAACAAGTTGATGCAGTAGTTAACAAGAAGTGTACAACTTCAGCAGTGACAATGAAGTGAATGCAAGAATAAAATACTAGAGACTACAAGTAGAGCAAGTGCAATTCGATCTAACATGAAGTACACCTAAGTGACACAGTGAACCAAACAACAAGTTCATGTTTGAACTAACTCGAGTGCAACAGAGAAGCTAAGGTACTATGCAAATACACGGCAGTACCAAGGATTACATAAGATGGACGAGGTTCAACAGTGCAGAAATCAAGCCGAAGTCAAAAATCAAGTGCGTACAATTTGAAAAAATTCAAAGTCGTGTCTTTGAAAAAGTCAGCAATGAAAAAGGGAAAGTTTTTACCTTTTTATTCAAGAAAAATCGTACGCGTAAAATTCGAAGCCGAATAATTCAAACCGTATCGAACGTCTCAAGTTAAAGCCGTGTGTATCAAGGTGCAACAAAATCAGGAAAGCCGTGTGTAACGACCCGACTTCCTACGCCCAGAAAACCGTTTCGTCAGGAAGAAAGAAAGGGGTGAGAAAATAGAAAAGATGGAGAAGAAAGAACAACAATATCAGAATCTCACAGCGGAACGAATAAATTGTAATAATCACATAAGTATTTACATAATATACAACATCAATCAGAGTTATACAGAAAATACATCACATACTAGACAGTTATAAACATCTGTCTAGTTAATACAACTCAATACAACACAAGCAAATAACTCAGAGATACCAACACAGAGGAAATATATATATATCTACAACGCTGATGCCTCCTGCTTCATTGCTCCTCCAGAATTCGTCAAAGCTAACCTGAATCCCTTGGCTACCCGTAAAAATTTGGGTACCCGAGAGTTTATGAAAAACAAAAATAAACTCCGGGTCAGACATGGTTCTGGTATGAGTAACAGGTTAAAGTTGCTTAACTTTGAAAATCCTTTGAAAACAAAAGGTATCACGTAAGACTCCCCACACATAAACATGGAAAAGTTTTTACCTTACGCTAACCAAAACATTTGATAGGAAATTCTGTGATATTATAATAGGTCTAGGGTTTTCAAGTAAATAGAAAATAGCCGAAATTGTTACATCTATTAAATTCCAGCTACTAGCCACAAAAGTGGGTAATACAATCAAAACAGTTGGCACTTATTGGATTGTGGATTCCATACAATGGCAGGGCTACTGGGGTACCGTCCGTCACAGTACGTGGCCTAGATCAACGTACCGAGGATCACTCCCGACCCCCTGCAACACAAGGCCGGAACCATTCCTTACTGAACAGTCCCGAACAAGATAAACCCCACAGTAGTTTGCAACCAACTTCCCACACAGCCGAAAATAAAAAGACATCTAGACAGGGGAATATCCTTGTCCTGCTTGGGCATGACCCACCTAACCTTGCTGCACCTCCCCTGTTTTAGCCATTCTCGGTTGATGAGGCTTGAGGCTACGATTATCTTTATAGAACATATTTCTTAGAATGCTCATCGCCCGCCTGACGATGTGTTGAAAGCATTCAATCCATACAAGTTCATTCCGTGTTCGAACGAAATCGAAGGCATTATCTCGTTACACTCATTTTGGAATCACCCTCAGAGTTAACGACGACAACCCTTGCATTCTGAATCTTCATCTTCACTTCAGATTCACGACCTATCGTTAATTTGGAATCGATGTGGTTTTCGGATATTCCTAATGTGGAAAACCGATCCCGGTCTCATCTAAATCCAAAACGTGTCTTTTAAGGCCAAGTTGTCTATTTAGTCTTAACAGTTTAATTCAATATTATTCAATATACACAGATGGATGATTCATAATATCACAATAGATAATCACAGATAATCTCATAAACCGAAAATCAATATTATCATCCAAACAGATAACTAGATATTATCATATTTAAACCAAGCATCCATGACACATAGATATTATCCATGTCAGGTCACAATCATCAAATGAAATATCAATATCATTCATCCATAAGCAATGATTTATAATCATACCATTTGTACCATTTGTAATTAATTTAAAATGAATTAAATTAACTACTTCTATCTCCAATTAATTTAAAGTAAATTAAATTAGTTACTTCATCTATAAATCCTGCTTATACAACCATTAATTAATTATAAATCACATTAATTAATTAATCTCTAAATATTCATCTTGATTAAACACCTTTGATTAATCATTTCTAATTACAATAGGTAATTAGTCTTTGTTCTAAATTATTTATACTAATTATTATTTAATTACTTCATTTATAATTGAATACATTTATTCTTAATTAATTACATAAATTAATCTCCACATTATTAATTTTTTCTTAAGTAACCAATTCTTAATTACCTCATTAATTATATTAATAAATGATCTCTAATTTAGATTTAAATTAAATTACTTTGGTTAAATTAATCTTTAATTAAACACAATTATTAATCGCCTTCGATTAATATCAACCAGTAATTAACTACCCTTAATTACTTATATAAATAAATTAATTATTCCATAATTAATTATCTCCACTAATTAATCCCAAGATTAATTATAAAAGTAATTATCCAAATTACTTTATTAACACATCATCTTCCACTAGTTACATTCAGTAATTAACATTAATTACTTCCTTAAGTAATTATGCTCCATTGAATACACTAAGTAATTACACTCATCAATTTTTCGAATGATTTTCTTAAATTAATTAAACTAAATTAATTAACTTAAATAAATCATTTATCAAAATTAATTACAACAAGTAATTACACTCAACAATTTTACAATAGATTATCTAATTAATCTGATTAATTATCAAAATTAATCTCATTAATAAATTAATTAGTAATCTTTAGTTAATTATCTTTATTAACTAAAAACATTACTTAAATTACTTTCTTAATTAATTTCCAATTATAAATTGATCTAAACTATTAATACATAAGTCATTTCTTAATTAACCCTTTATTCTTACGATAATTTATTTCTTTATTTATGACTTTATCAACATTACATTTTAAATTTAAATTCAAATATCATTTGAATTTAAGATTCAAAATGACTATAATTTAAATTCAATTTAAAATCTTTTAAATAAATGTAAATAATATTTATTATTTACATATATGAACTTGTATAAGAAAATCTTTTAAATTAAATTACTTGAATCTTAATTTAAATTTAAATTCCTAAAATACATTTATATTTTAACTTGCAATTTCAAGTTAAACAATTTTATTTAACTTCCATTCAAAAGAACTTTGTAAAAACCAATTCAAGTATTTAATTGCAGACAAATTCTTTTTTAAACGAGCTATTTGAATTTATCCTTGCTTTATACATTTAGATTTTAAAACTGATTTATATTTTCAGATTTTGAATTCATTAGTTTAACTTTGAGTTTAAACCTTGGGTTTTAACTTGCTTTTTAAGAATTTGATTTTTAATTCTTGATATAAAATCCAAATTTATTTATAAAACTTAAGATTCAAAAGTTCCATCGAATTTATACTATAATTCTTAAATTTAAACTCACCTAAAATCCTGTTTTAGAGAAATTTTGAACAAAAATTAAAACCCTGGGAAAAATCAGATTTACCAAACCTGAAACCAACCACTGCCTCGAGACAGCCCTAGATTGCTTCGAGTCTCCCCCTTCACTACTTCGAGTCACGTACTCGAGTTCTTCCCTAACCAAAAACCTGCACATAGAAAACAACTACCCCATCTTCAATGGCACAGTGCACGTGCACCGTGGCCCCAACCAACGCCGGCCATCCTCTGGCACTCCAACACATCGCCGACTACCTCCAGACAACGGCACGACCACCCAAAATTCATCACCACGCCCAAATCAAAAATGAGCAGTACAAAACAAAACCTAGAAACACCCTTTCACTCCCCTTCCCAAACCTGTCACCATGCCATCCTCCCAATGCCGATCATCGGAACGCCATCGCCACCGGCTACAACCTCGACCATGACCCCTCTTCCAATTCCCATAAGCGCGTCAAACTCGATCCCCATTTCAAAGCGTACGAGACCCAAAACCGAAACATAGCAAAACTAGGTTTACAAACTTTAAACCGTCGCCGTTGCTTCTATGGCCATTGGTCGACCATCTCAACATTTTTCCAGGCACCCCCATAGGCTTCTCCATCTCCAGCCACGAGCTCGACCACCACGAATCGGTCGATCATCAGCAATTGATCGAAATTCAATTTTCAAACAAAATTAAACTGCTCTTAAACCAATTTCTTAAAAATCAACAGACCATGCTTAAAAATCATATTTATGTTGACGTATTCCATTTATAATACTGATTTAATAAATTAAAAAGTTTGGGCTTTCTCTTATTCAAGATTTGCCCTGTTAATTTGATTTTTCAAAACAATATACAAGTTTATTTCAACTTTAGTAAAACTCAAACTCTAAACTAGGATGAAACAGACAATTTCTGTTTGTATTCTAAGTCCTGAAAGCTATTAGATCAAGAGATAGAAGAGAGAGAAAATTGAATCAAACACAAGCCTGGAAACAAAAATAGTTTTGTTACAGAGACTTCAATATGTACCAAACAACAACCATATGCGCAGAAGAATACATACATACAAATCACACTTATTCCAGATTCAATCTTGCAACCAGTTTAAATACTTAAGTTTTAAAAATTAAAGTTACTCATAACAAATGAACAACAGAACAAGTTCAATGAAGGAAGTTTTGGATATGCAGGTTTGACATATACAGAATCTCACCACAACAAAGCATCTAGAGGAAATGAATAAATAAATATTCACACATATATTTAAGCATCCAAGTACCAACATGTATCAGCTTTTAAAACTTAAGTAAATTAAAGAAAAAATGGTACTCTCAAATGCTTGAGAATGACAGAGCACTTCTGGTTTGACAGTTTTGAACTTAAAAACTGGAAAGTAGTTTGCTTTGAACTTCCTTTGATTCATCCTTCCTTTGTTGTAGTAATGCTTCAGTTTATAAAAAGAAAAGCTTGCTATATAATTTTCCTTTGGTTTGAACGAACTAAGAAAATGGCATGTATATAATAGAGTTTCAGGGGAAGGTGATAACTGGTTTAAGCATATGCAGGTACAATTATGCTCTTGTTTGTATTAGGCAAGATATTTATTTTGGAGGCTGGAATGATTTTGCATCCAATTCGTATGGACATGTTTACTGCTAGAAATGAAAGCATTTATTGTTTTAAGTACTTTATGTTTACTGCTAACCTTATTTTATGTTTAGATATTTACTTTATACATTAATCTTGTCTGCCCTGATTTATTTTACTTTGCTTTGTTAACTTGACTATGCCATTTAAAATCTACAGACTCCCCCTCTTTTTATTTTTACTCTACTGTGCTTTGTCATTTCTTTTATTTTTCTTGCCTGCCTCTTATATTTACTTGCCTTTGTTTAATACTTCCTTTGCATTTTATTTTATTTTGTTTAGTTGCTAACATAACTATAGTACAGACATGATTACTTGCCTGCATACTTTATTTACAAGCTACAAGCATTTTATTTTTGTTTTGTTTAATTGCCAACATAATTATTGTATAAACATGATTACATGTTTCTTTTTCTTGGCTTTGCATTCTTAAATTTTCAGGCAACATTTCTAAACTCTTCTTATTTGTTCTCAGCCTGCACACTTTACTGCCTGCATATTTCATCTTTAATTTGCTTTGCTTTTCTTAAATTTGCATTGTTAGCTTGACTTTGCCATGTTTATTTTTCTTAGCCTTATATGTCTTTTTTCTCTACAGGCTGCAAATTTGCTAATCTGCAGGCCTAGCTTGCTTTATACTCCATGTGTATATATTTTACTTTAGTACTTTGCTTTGTTTTGTCTCCAAACCTTGCTTCACTTTTACTACTTGCCTGCATATTATATCTTACTTTTGTTCTTAGCTTATTTTAGTTATTAATTATAAATTTTACTTATGTATTATATTTTATTTCTAATACAAGTGCTTGTTATTATTACACTTATTATTTTAAACTTATGTAAATCATGGTATAAGAATTTTAAACTTACAAATCTTAGTTTTCCAAAACATAGGTTTAAAATAACAATTCCTATTTATTTAAAATTCATTGTTAAGTTATTATATTATTATTATTGTTTACATAAAACTCATTATTAAAATAAATTCACTACATAAATAATTTACTTATTTTATAAAGCTAAAGTAAAAAGAACAAAACAAATCTTTTTATTTAAATCTAAACCTAGGCTAGAATTTATTTTTAAACAAATTAAATTTATCTTGAGTATTTTTAAGATCATATTATAATTTATTCAATATTAGATTTCCAATTTATCAAAAATAGTAAAATTAGAAAACACAGCTTTATCTATTAAATTTAAAAACAAACTGATCTATTTATACTATACACCAATATATACATATATACATTATAAATAGAAACAATTTAAATTAGCTTTTAAAAGATAAATTATCAGTTAAATATTTATTGAAAAGGAGATTTTTAAATCAATTAAAATATTATTAACAAATATTATTAAATCAATTTAATTTTTAATGTAGATTATTAAATAGATATTGCCCCAAATTTCCGGGATATCACATTCTTCCCCCCTTAAATGAATTTCGTCCCCGAAATTTAAAACAAAGGTAATTTAATAATCTAATTAAATATTTATTTTAAAACACAAGCATATATCAACCACAAGCTAACAATCATAGCAACCAATTCCTCCAACAAACAAATCTAGCTATCCAGACAAAAATTCCGAATAGAATTTTCTCGAGTTTCCCCCAAGTATAAATACCGGGTTACTCGCTCTACCGAATCCAAACAATCAATACTAGCAAGCTACATAACTTCTACTCATCTAGACCTACAAAACAAGATAGGATATCAGACTACAGACAAGTCTGAATCGACAACCAAAACTCCCTGAATCGCTGATTCTACAACCAGAGATAAATCTTACACGTACTCCCTCAGAGATACGTGAAACACAACGAATTCCAGTTATCCAAACTAGCAATTCGATCCTGAAGACTAAACACTTATCCAAAATCAAATCTCCGATTTTAAAAATCCAAATTCCTCCTTTTCCTATCCACAAAACTCTTCGGACGATCCTGGGCTGTCTACATCTTCCCTGATCAGCTGAACTCTTGCTGATGTCCTTAGAAATAAACTAAACCAAAGACAACCCAACAAGATGATCCTTCCAATATCAACTAAAACTCAGAACACAAACTCTATTCCAAATCAGAAAACAGAACTCACTTCTCTCATCCGGAAGAGATAAAACAGGTGCACTCAAAACTGGCCTCGGATTCAGAGAAATCTCCTGTAGAACTCTCCAATCCAAACACTGCAACATCCAATTGCTTCCAAACTAAACAGCTGCCACCATGCTTCCACTGCGCAACTCTGATCGAGCAGATGAAAATGCTGATGACGAACTCAAGCACAGACTGGACATCACATTCCAAAAATAAAGCTCACATATCCAAAAAGAAAACTCCACAGTTTCTCCAAAACCTGAACTACTTCCACCACTCAAAAATCATCTTATTATTAATCTGATCCATCGGTATCACTTTTGGAATCCAGTCGATACCAAACTCAATTTCCAAATGCTGACCAAACTCTGACTTCTCGAAGACATCCAGAAAATGTCTCTGAACCACAAAAGAACACTCAAACTATCGCAAGTCACTTTTACGATCTATCCAGCCTAATTCCAAAGATACTGCTCTCTCTTTACCAAATCGAACAGCTTACACTTATATGGCCAATCCATCGAAGAAATGGAACAACTCTACTGCTTCTGAAATTACCTCAAGAAAAACTGCTAAGCCAGAAGACTTCCTAATCCAAAGCTCTTCGAGAAACTCGGACCTCCAACCAACAGAAACATCTTCGGAGACATCCATAGTCACTGTGTCTCATCACACAGCTACTACACCTTAATGTATCAAGATATCATAACTGGCTCCTGTCCACCTGACAAATCCAAACTCTAGCTCAACCAAATAACACTTCAAAAATGAACTTCGAGCCTTAACAGGTTTCCTTCAGAGATCAATGAAATCCTTACACCATCCAAAGTTTACTCGAGACGGTACTAGGTCTACAGTCTCGACAATTACACTTCCAACCTCAATCATGAAACTCCAACCATCGGTAGTCGTGTTTCACACACCATTACCCTATCTACCTTTATAGCTTATTGGAAAACCCGAACAGGTAACCCAACAATAGGTAGAAATAAATAAATACATAGATATATATCAAAATTTCAAATACGTTGTGACGCCCCACCTCTATACCCACGCTAGCCAAGAACACAACGGAGTAATGCTGTCGACTAGCACGGAGAATAAGGCTGTTGAGGAGCGACCATCCGTGTAATTGCTTTGCGCGAGCACCGATATGTCAGATAGTATAACATGCATTTTATTTCAAGAGGAAATCCGACATACCGATACAAACACAAAGCTACTACACAGTGGCTATAATAATCTTCGGAAACAAATATAGAAACAAGCATAACACAAATCAGTCACAGATAATTCATATCACAAAGGCGGAAATAGATATGAATATAACACATGAAAGTGTACATCAGAGTAGTGGTCACTCACGATCCACAATATCAAAGAGAATAGATACAAGTGCTAGACAAAAGAATAAGTATACATCATAGAGTCTGTATCTCAAATGTATACAACAAAAACTACTAAACTTAAGTAGTTAGCCAAAAGTCAGAAGATGGTTCTAGATAGGAAGCCATGAGGAAGCACCTGTAATATCTCAGTCTGACCCGAGTATTATTTAAGAAGAAAATAATAAATGGATCGGTCTAGCTATAAATATCAGATGAAGTGATATATAATAAGAGATATGACATAAACATATAATAATCACAATGCCAAGCTGTGATAAATAAGTAATTGAAAATCAACAAGAGATTAATCAATATCACGATAATCTACTCAAGATAAAAAGGAATGTCATACTCCAAATTTCATTCACCAAGCCACAATAAATGACATATATATCAATGCCCATCGTAAAAGTTGGTGAAACATAAATTCCAGAAATCAACACACGAAATCCAGAAATCACAATAAAAAGGATGGCCAATCCCACAAACTGGACATCGACGCACCTAGAAAGACACGCCCCATGTACAGTCGAACGTCGACACACCTAGAAAGATATGCACCATGCTCTATCATCGACGCACCTAGAAAGATACGCCCCATGCATAAATAAACATCGATGCACCTAGAAAGATACATCCCATGCATAAATAAACATCGATGCACCTAGAAAGATACACCCTATGTAATGTCTAACACCGATGCACCTAGAAAGATACACCCCATGCTAAGTCGAACATCGACGCACCTAGAAAGACACGCCCCATGCATAGACGAACATCGATGCACCTAGAAAGATACACCCCATACCCCGACTTATTGAGCCGATTGCTCCACGAACTAAACAAACATCGATGCACCTAGAAAGGTACACCCCATGCATAAATAAACATTGACGCACCTAGAAAGGTACGACCCATGTATAAACAAACATCGATGCACCTAGAAAGGTACACCCCATGCATAAATAAACATTGACGCACCTAAAAAGGTTCGACCCATGTATAAACAAACATCGATGCACCTAGAAAGGTACACCCTATGCATAATAAAACATGGACGCACCTAAAAAGGTACGACCCATGTGAGAAATGAGACGAAGCTCAATAAAATGAGGAACAGTCCTCCACATAAACAAAGGGACATCGCACATTGCTAGTCTAAACCACAAAGATGATCGTCATGATCAACCAGAAGTGTCAATTACAATAAGCTAGTAAATATATGAGCTTAGCTTCATGTCTCTTAACCACTAGCTTAACTTAAATATTTACGAACAAATTATAGATCTCCACTAGAAAATTGTCACAAGAGATTCAATCGAACAAGTCCAAGAATTAACCGACGAAGTAAATGCAAGCGTTTCATACCACTTGTTTTACTAAGTCGTTTAATTATATTTCTCATACGAGTGAGGTAAAGGCTTGTGTATACTAATAGATTGGAAATCGGTTTTAGAAAACGAGCTTTGTAATAAAATAGTATTGAAATCATTTTAAGAAAGACTTTTGATATTTACTACTAGTATAGAAAACCTTTATATTTTAAAGTGACAAATCATAGAAGTGATTGTAGAAACAATCAATCATAAAAATTCACATTCGAAGAAGTGAATAAAATCCAAAGAAATCGATAAAGGATCCATCGAAATGGATATTCAAAAATCCCTAAAAAGAGTCATCAAGGTCATAATAATTGATAACAACAAATAGAAAACAACACGAATCGATTAAAGTTGGAAATTCAAACAGTTAGGCGAAGTGGGCAAAAGTGCAACAGGTCGGTCGGCCGGCTACAAAGCTCGGTCGATCGGACCCTGTTCTGAAAAATAGTTCGGGAAGCAGGTCGGTCGACTGAGCTCTGTAGTCGGTCGACCGGACCATAAACAGAGAAGTGCTTATGCACTTGGCATTGGGTCGGTCGGCCGGACCTGATGCCAGCCTCTTCCCAGCCCATCCTAATGAGATCCAATCTCGACCAAATTGCATTCGCTCGAGCAACGGCGCTAAGGGTTTATGCCAATCGACTGCCCGGCCCTATAAGCTCCTCGATGCATCACCAAAAACATGTTCAAACATCAAAGTTATGATTATCAAAGAATTGAACGCGAAACACTAAAAATTGGAATGTTCACCTAATCAATCCAAACCAAAAGCAAATGCACACGAATAAGCGTTAGGAATTCATACCTAACAATCGAAGAGAATTATAAGCATAGATGTGAGATTAAAAATCTCACCTTTGAACCCAAATCAATGAAGGAGAAGCTTTAAAAACAAGCTAAGATCTATTCCTTTTCAATAACAACTCAAGAAGCTTCAATCTAAGCTTAAAAGAGAAACATTTCCTAAATTAGGTTTAGGAAATTTCTGAAATCAAAAAGAGAATGAGTTGGAGAAGATGAAGAGAAAGCTTACCAATGGGTTCTCTTGAGTTTGGAGCTAGAAATTGATTTGCAAATGGAAACTAGGGTTTTGGATTTCTATTTCCCATTCTCTTCCACCATTAATCTCTTTAGAACTGAAATTAGAGGAAGAGGGAGTGAGTGAAGAGGAGGGTTTTCAGTTTGGGGTATTAAGTTAGAACATTGGCTGAACCCAACCTAAACCCAAAGCCTTAAGTGAAAAGTAGCAAAATTCTACTATCTCCAAACATATCGAAGTTTATACTCAAAAAGGTCGCAAACGTCATTTTGAACTCAATGGGGGTGGTCTCGAGTCCCAATTCGACTGTTTGCAAAAAGTAGCTTTTCGGACCAAATTTCGAGTATCGATAAAATATTTAAATAAAATATTTAAATATACAATTGATAAATATGCGGGTTGTTACAGACTCCCCTCCTTAAAGAAATTGCGTCCTCGCAATACTTAAGAAGAAAATAAGAAGTAACAACCATGGAAGCATATCAACACAAAAGAAAATTGAAATAAGAAGTTCACCATAAAGAGCACGAAAGAGTTAGCAAGAACGGGATCGCTCAATGAATTCTCTAGATTCCCAAGAGTAATCCCTAGGATTTGAGAACCATTGAACTCTCACAAGAAGAACATCTTTATTCCGAAGGCGCTCAACCTCCGAAGCAATGATGCGAATGGAATGTTGCTCATAAATCAAATCTGGTGAAACTTAAATTTCTACAATATCACCGGGCTCAAGAATAAAAATTCGGAATCCCTAAGGCATTTCCGTAGATAAAAGACGTGGAGAACGTCAAGAATAGCAGAAAATTGAGCTGGTGCAACGACGTAGTATAATAACCGTATGCCCAAGGAATCAGAAACTCAAATAATTTGGGACATCAGCGTAGTACAAAAACAGTACGCCCGATGAACCAAAGCCCGAATAGTTTCGAAACACCGACGTAGTACAAAAACGGTACGTCCAATGAATCCAAAAGCAAAGACATTGATGTAGTACAAACGGTACATCCAATGAATCAAAAGCATATCATTGATGTAGTGCAAACGGTACATCCAATGAATCAAATAAGACGGAACACCGATGTAGTATAATAACAATACATCCGATGAACCGAACACCATAAAAGAACATCGGACGCTAGTCCATAAAAGAGATGAGATGAAACTCAATAAAATGAAGTACGTCAAAATGTCCAATGAACTTGATAAAAAGATAATTCCATTTAGACATCATCAAAGAATTAACACCTTGTTGCCTACGACAAAGCGCGTTGGCACACGATTTCCAGAATATCAAGATCATAAGATGCCAGGAACTCAAGTCGACATGAAGTTCCCTATGAGAAAATAAATATTCCAAAGATTTATGATCGAGGTAGAGAACAAATTTCTCATCCAAATATGATGATGCCAAATTCCAAAAGTAAAAACAATATCCGTGAGCACTAGATCATGAGTGGCATATCTAGTCTCGATAAGCTATAATGATTTAGAAGCACAAGTGATAGCACGTTCTCCTTTGCAAGAGAACGACATCCAAACCAATATGACTAGTATCGGTACAAATAGCAAAGTCATGATTCCCCTTCAGGAATCACAAGAATAAGAGTATCGAAAGGAAGAGCTCTTTTAAATAATCCCCTTTCCCGAAAAGTTAAAACTTTCAAAATTACATTTTTATTTTGATGTAATAATCTTTCTACAAAAATTTACATTTTTACAAGTCAATACATCGTGTCTGACTGTCTCATCAAAGCATTTAGGAGATTCCTATCGATAACGTTGATCAAGCGCATCGACCAGAATTCTTCAAACACTCAACGGGCAATACAATCACAAAATCATCTTCTATATGATAAACATGTTTCTAAAAACTTTTAAGAATATTCTTTGTTCATTTTAAGAACAAAATCCAGTTTTACTTATAAATAAATCTTATGAAAAAGATTTGCAAAATTTTAAATTACTATTTTCATCCAAAATCAGTAAATACAAGAATAGTCTCATCGAAATATTCATAGAATATTCGATTTATAAAATGGATGAAATAAGCTGGACAATTTGAATGACATAATAAGTCATTCATAAGAATCATAACGAGTGCGGAATGCGGTAAGTGGAATGCTAATTTCCGCAACTCGTAGCGAACGAAAACCGGTGGTAAAGTCAAACTGAAAAGACCTTAACACCACACAAAAGATTTCTTAGGTGATAATCCTAAGACAAACTCAAAAATACCGGAAAATTTCTCAAACTACATGAATGAGAGAAATAACACTTTCCTTATAAGTGGGCTTAAGGAATAAAATGATGCCATCAAGTTGGAATATAAATCATAAAGGAAAAATAGAAATCTGCTTAACAGATTGAAAATGTCGAAGATGAATAGTCCACTCGAAAAATAGGATATGGGCTTCACAATGATTAAGCCGATCCTTTCAAAAAAATCAATTCCGAAGCCTAAGTAAAAATATCGGCTCGGAAAGAAAAGTCTCATAAAATAATTTCGACATCAATAAAAAGCAAATTGAGTGTTGCGGATCTACCATCTGGATTCACAATCCTCAAAGAAGTCATCAACCCCAATATATTCAAAGAAAAAGAATCGACAAGTTCTTTTGATATAAAAATAATGAGAAGAAACCTATATCAAAAAGAACTCAAATAAGAAGATCACAAAATAAATGTAATCAAGGATTAAATGAGAAATACCTTGACCACGAGAAGTGTTACCAGGAGCTTGCACCACATTGAGCTCTCCCTCCTTCTTACTTTGAAGTACGGGACATGCAGTAATATGGTGACCCGAATTTTTGCAATAGCGAGAAAAGAGGGGTCTCGGACACATATTCGCATAGTGTTCCATAGAATTACAATTGTAGCATCCTCCACGATTAGGGATTGGAGTCTTTGCTACAAAAGTAGTTTGCTTCACTCTCTTATTGGGATTAAGGCTCTTGAACTTAATATGCCTCTTCTTGGAAGTCCCAATATCACAAACACTTCCTTTACCATCCTCTCCATGAAGAAGAGTAACATCCACAAGCTGATTGAAAGAAACTTCAAGTTTCAAAGGTAGAACCATTTCGGGGTTCTTACTCAAAGCATAGATAAACTCTTGATTCTTTACAAGATCCAAAAGTTGTTGAGCAGACATGAATACTCCATCCAGGGGAGTAGCACTAGATTGACCGGCGCTGGAACGGCCAGGTCTAACCATTTCTCTTCTTTAAGAAAGAAAAAAAGAAGAGGAAAAAGTTATTCTCAAGATAAATATCAAGCAATTCTTGATAGATAAAACAAGGAATCATAAAGAAAATAGGATGAATCGGTACGAAGACTCGAATAAATCCTAAAGCACGACTCCTAAGAAAGACTTAGGACGATGATCCATGTTATAATATTTCATATTGTTCCGAAGTTTGGCTTTGATACCAAGCTGTGACGCCCCACCTCTATACCCACGCTAGCCAAGAACACTACGGAGTAATGCTGTCGACTAGCACGTAGAATAAGGCTGTTGAGGAGCGACCATCCGTGTAATTGCTTTGCGTGAGCACCGATATGTCAGATAGTATAACATGCATTTTATTTCAAGAGGAAATCCGACATACCGATACAAACACAAAGCTACTACACAGTGGCTATAATAATCTTCGGAAACAAATATAGAAACAAGCATAACACAAATCAGTCACAGATAATTCATATCACAAAGGCGGAAATAGATATGAATATAACACATGAAAGTGTACATCAGAGTAGTGGTCACTCAAGATCCACAATATCAAAGAGAATAGATACAAGTGCTAGACAAAAGAATAAGTATACATCATAGAGTCTGTATCTCAAATGTACACAACAAAAACTACTAAACTTAAGTAGTTAGCCAAAAGTCAGAAGATGGTTCTAGATAGGAAGCCATGAGGAAGCACCTGCAATATCTCAGTCTGACCCGAGTATTATTTAAGAAGAAAATAATAAACGGATCAGTCTAGCTATAAATATCAGATGAAGTGATATATAATAAGAGATATGACATAAACATATAATAATCACAATGCCAAGCTGTGATAAATAAGTAATTGAAAATCAACAAGAGATTAATCAATATCACAATAATCTACTCAAGATAAAAAGGAATGTCATACTCCTAATTTCATTCACCAAGCCACAATAAATGACATATATATCAATGCCCATCGTAAAAGTTGGTGAAACATAAATTCCAGAAATCAACACACGAAATCCAGAAATCACAATAAAAAGGATGACCAATCCCACAAACTGGACATCGACGCACCTAGAAAGACACGCCCCATGTACAGTCGAACATCGACACACCTAGAAAGATATGCCCCATGCTCTAGCATCGACGCACCTAGAAAGATACGCCTCATGCATAAATAAACATCGATGCACCTAGAAAGATACATCCCATGCATAAATAAACATCGATGCACCTAGAAAGATACCCCCATGTAATGTCTAACACCGATGCACCTAGAAAGATACACCCCATGCTAAGTCGAACATCGACGCACCTAGAAAGACACGCCCCATGCATAGACGAACATCGACGCACCTAGAAAGATACACCCCATGCCCCGACTTATTGAGCCGATTGCTCCACGAAGTAAACAAACATCGATGCACCTAGAAAGGTACACCCCATGCATAAATAAACATTGACGCACCTAGAAAGGTACGACCCATGTATAAACAAACATCGATGCACCTAGAAAGGTACACACCATGCATAAATAAACATTGACGCACATAAAAAGGTTCGACCCATGTATAAACAAACATCGATGCACCTAGAAAGGTACACCCCATGCATAATAAAACATGGACGCACCTAAAAAGGTACGACCCATGTGAGAAATGAGACGAAGCTCAATAAAATGAGGAACAGTCTTCCACATAAACAAAGAGACATCGCACATTTCTAGTCTAAACACAAAGATGATCGTCATGATCAACGAGAAGTGTCAATTACAATAAGCTAGTAAATATATGAGCTTAGCTTCATGTCCCATAACCACTAGCTTAACTTAAATATTTACGAACAAATTGTAGATCTCAGCTAGAAAATTGTCACAAGAGATTCAATCGAACAAGTCCAAGAATTAACCGACGAAGTAAACGCAAGCGTTTCATACCACTTGTTTTACTAAGTCGTTTAATTAGATTTCTCAAACGAGTGAGGTAAAGGCTTGTGTATACTAATAGATTGGAAATCGGTTTTAGAAAATGGGCTTTGTAATAAAATAGTATTGAAATCATTTTAAGAAAGAGTTTTGATATTTACTACTAGTATAGAAAACCTTTATATTTTAAAGTGACAAATCATAGAAGTGATTGTAGAAACAATCAATCATAAAAATTCACATTCGAAGAAGTGAATAAAATCCAAAGAAATCGATAAAGGATCCATCGAAATGGATATTCAAAAATCCCTAAAAAGAGTCATCAAGGTCATAATAATTGATAACAACAAATAGGAAACAACACGAATCGACTAAAGTTGGAAATTCAAACAGTTAGGCGAAGTGGGCAAAAGTGCAACAGGTCGGTCGGCCGGCTACAGAACTCGGTCGATCGGACCCTGTTCTGAAAAATAGTTTGGGAAGCAGGTCGGTCGACTGAGCTCTGTAGTCGGTCGACCGGACCATAAACAGAGAAGTGCTTATGCACTTGGCAGCAGGTCGGTCGGCCGGCAGCAGAGCTCGGTCGGCCGGACCTGATACCAGCCTCTTCCCAGCCCATCCTAATGAGATCCAATCTCGACCAAATTGCATTCGCTCGAGCAACGGCGCTAAGGGTTTATGCCAATCGACTACCCGGCCCTATAAGCTCCTCGATGCATCACCAAAAACATGTTCAAACATCAAAGTTATGATTTTTAAAGAATTGAACGCAAAACACTAAAAATTGGAATGTTCACCTAATCAATCCAAACCAAAAGCAAATGCACACGAATAAGCGTTAGGAATTCATACCTAACAATCGAAGAGAATTATAAGCATAGACGTGAGATTAAAAATCTCACCTTTGAACCCAAATCAATGAAGGAGAAGCTTTAAAAACAAGCTAAGATCAATTCCTCTTCAATAACAACTCAAGAAGCTTCAATCTAAGCTTAAAAGAGAAACATTTCCTAAATTAGGTTTAGGAAATTTCTGAAATCAAAAAGAGAATGAGTTGGAGAAAATGAAGAGAAAGCTTACCAATGGGTTCTCTTGAGTTTGGAGCTAGAAATTGATTTGCAAATGGAAACTAGGGTTTTGGATTTCTATTTCCCATTCTCTTCCACCATTAATCTCTTTAGAACTGAAATTAGAGGAAGAGGGAGTGAGTGAAGATGGGGGTTTTCAGTTTGGGGTATTAAGTTAGAACATTGGCTGAACCCAACCTAAACCCAAAGCCTTAAGTGAAAAGTAGCAAAATTCTACTATCTCCAAACATATCGAAGTTTATACTCAAAAAGGTCGCAAACATCATTTTGAACTCAATGGGGGTGGTCTCGAGTCCCAATTCGACTGTTTGCAAAAAGTAGCTTTTCGGACCAAATTCCGAGTATCGATAAAATATTTAAATAAAATATTTAAATATACAATTGATAAATATGCGGGTTATTACAGACTCCCCTCCTTAAAGAAATTGCATCCTCGCAATACTTAAGAAGAAAATAAGAAGTAACAACCATGGAAGCATATCAACACAAAAGAAAATTGAAATAAGAAGTTCACCATAAAGAGCACGAAAGAGTTAGCAAGAACGGGATCGCTCAATGAATTCTCTAGATTCCCAAGAGTAATCCCTAGGATTTGAGAACCATTGAACTCTCACAAGAAGAACATCTTTATTCCGAAGGCACTCAACCTCCGAAGCAATGATGCGAATGGAATGTTGCTCATTGGATTGTGGATTCCATACAATGGCAGGGCTACTGGGGTACCGTCCGTCACAGTACGTGGCCTAGATCAACGTACCGAGGATCACTCCCGACCCCCTGCAACACAAGGCCGGAACCATTCCTTACTGAACAGTCCCGAACAAGATAAACCCCGCAGTGGTATGCAACCAACTGCCCACACAGCCGAAAATAAAGGGACATCTAGACAGGGGAATATCCTTGTCCTGCTTGGGCATGACCCACCTAACCTTGCTGCACCTCCCCTTTTTAGCCATTTCCGGTTGATGAGGCTTGAGGCTACGATTACCTTTATAGAACATATTTCTTAGAATGCTCATCGCCCGCCTGACGATGTGTTGAAAGCATTCAATCCATACAAGTTCATTCCGGGTTCGAACGAAACCGAAGGCATTATCTCGTTACACTCATTTTGGAATCACCCTCAGAGTTAACGACGACAACCCTTGCATTCTGAATCTTCATCTTCACTTCAGATTCACGACCTATCGTTAATTTGGAATCAATGTGGTTTTCGGATATTCCTAATGTGGAAAACCGATCCCGGTCTCATCGAAATCCAAAACGTGTCTTTTAAGGCCAAGTTGTCTATTTAGTCTTAACAGTTTGATTCAATATTATTCAATATACAACGATGGATGATTCATAATATCACAATAGATAATCACAGATAATCTCATAAACCGAAAATCAATATTATCATCCAAACAGATAACTAGATATTATCATATTTAAACCAAGCATCCATGACACATAGATATTATCCATGTCAGGTCACAATCATCAAATGAAATATCAGTATCATTCATCCATAAGCAATGATTTATAATCATACCATTTGTACCATTTGTAATTAATTTAAAATGAATTAAATTAACTACTTCTATCTCCAATTAATTTAAAGTAAATTAAATTAGTTACTTCATCTATAAATCCTGCTTATACAACCATTAATTAATTATAAATCACATTAATTAATTAATCTCTAAATATTCATCTGGATTAAACACCTTTGATTAATCATTTCTAATTACAATAGGTAATTAGTCTTTGTTCTAAATTATTTATAGTAATTATCATTTAATTACTTCATTTATAATTGAATGCATTTATTCTTAATTAATTACATGAATTAATCTCCACATTATTAATTATTTCTTAAGTAACCAATTCTTAATTACCTCATTAATTATATTAATAAATGATCTCTAATTTAGATTTAAATTAAATTACTTTGGTTAAATTAATTACATTATGTAATTAATCTTTAATTAAACACAATTATTAATCGCCTTCGATTAATATCAACCAGTAATTAACTATCCTTAATTACTTATATAAATAAATTAATTATTCCATAATTAATTATCTCCGCTAATTAATCCCAAGATTAATTATGAAAGTAATTATCCAAATTACTTTATTAACACATCATCTTCCACTAGTTACATTCAGTAATTAACATAAATTACTTCCTTAAGTAATTATGCTCCATTGAATACACTAAGTAATTACACTCATCAATTTATCGAATGATTTTCTTAAATTAATTAAACTAATTAATTAACTTTAATAAATCATTTATCAAAATTAATTACAATAAGTAATTAATCTCTTAATTCATTTTATCAAGTAATTACACTCAACAATTTTACAATAGATTATCTAATTAATCTGATTAATTATCAAAATTAATCTCATTAATAAATTAATTAGTAATCTTTAGTTAATTATCTTTATTAACTAATAACATTACTTAAATTACTTTCTTAATTAATTTCCAATTATAAATTGATCTAAACTATTAATACATAAGTCATTTCTTAATTAACCTTTTATTCTTACGATAATTTATTTCTTTATTTATGACTTTATCAACATTACATTTTAAATTTAAATTCAAATATCATTTGAATTTAAGATTTAAAATGACTATAATTTAAATTCAATTTAAAATCTTTTAAATAAATGTAAATAACATTTATTATTTACATATATGAACTTGTATATGAAAATCTTCTAAATTAAATTACTTGAATCTTAATTTAAATTTAAATTCCCAAAATACATTTATATTTTAACTTGCAATTTCAAGTTAAACAATTTTATTTAACTTCCATTCAAAAGAACTTTGTAAAAACCAATTCAAATATTTAATTGCAGACAAATTCTTTTTAAAACAAACTATTTGAATTTATCCTGCTTTATACATTTAGATTTTAAAACTGATTTGTATTTTCAGATTTTGAATTCATTAGTTTAACTTTGAGTTTAAACCTTGGGTTTTAACTTGCTTTTTATGAATTTGACTTTTAATTCTTGATTTAAAATCCAAATTTATTTATAAAACTTAAGATTCAAAAGTTCCATCGAATTTATACTATAATTCTTAAATTTAAACTCACCTAAAATTCTGTTTTAGAGAAATTTTGAACAAAAATTAAAACCTGGGAAAAATCAGATTTACCAAACCTGAAACCAACCTCTGCCTCGAGACAGCCCTAGCTTGCTTCGAGTCTCCCCCTTCACTACTTCGAGTCACGTACTCGAGTTACTCGAGTTCTTCCCTAACCAAAAACCTACACAAAGAAAACAACTACCCCATCTTCAATGGCACGGTGCACGTGCACCATGGCCCCAACCAACGCTGGCCACCCTCTGGCACTCCAACACATCGCCGACTACCTCCAGACAACGGCACGACCACCCAAAATTCATCACCACGCCCAAATCAAAAATGAGCAGTACAAAACAAAGCCTGGAAACACCCTTTAACTCCCCTTCCCAAACCTGTCACCATGCCGTCCTCCCAATGCAGATCATCGGAACGCCATCACCACCGGCTACAACCTCGACCATGACCCCTCTTCCAATTCCCATAAGCGCGTCGAACTCGATCCCCATTTCAAAGCGTACGAGACCCAAAACCGAAACGTAGCAAAACTAGGTTTACAAACTTTAAACCGTCGTCGTTGCTTTTATGGCCATTGGTCGACCTTCTCAACATTTTTCCAGGCACCCCCATAAGCTTCTCCATCTCGAACAACGAACTCGACCACCACGAATCGGTCGATCATCAGCAATTGATCGAAATTCAATTTTCGAACAAAATTAAACTGCTCTTAAACCAGTTTCTTAAAAATCAACAGACCATGCTTAAAAATCATATTTATGTTGATGCATTCCATTTATAATACTGATTTAATAAATTAAAAGTTTGGGCTTTCTCTTATTCAAGATTTGCCCTGTTAATTTGATTTTTCAGAACAATATACAAGTTTATTTCAACTTTAATAAAACTCAAACTCTAAACTAGGATGAAACAGACAATTTCTGTTTGTATTCTAAGTCCTGAAAGCTATTAGATCAAGAGATAGATGAAAAAAAAATTGAGTCAAACACAAGCCTGGAAACAAAAATAGTTTTGTTACAGAGACTTCAATATGTACCAAACAACAACCATATGCCCAGAAGAATAAATACATACAAAGCACACTTATTCCAGATTTAAGCTTGCAACCAGTTTAAATACTTAAGTTTAAAAAATTAAAGTTACTCATAACAAATGAACAACAGAACAAGTTCAATGAAGGAAGTTTTGGATATGCAGGTTTGACATATACAGAATCTCACCACAACAAAGCATCCAGAGAAAATGAATAAATAAATATTCACACATATATTTAAGCATCCAAGTATCAACATGTATCAGCTTTTAAAACTTAAGTAAATTAAAGAAAAAATGTTACTCACAAATGCTTGAGAATGACAGAGCACTTCTGGTTTGACAGTTTTGAACTTAAAAACTGGAAAGTAGTTTGCTTTGAACTTCCTTTGATTCGTCCTTCCTTTGTTGTAGTAATGCTTCAGTTTATAAAAAGAAAAGCTTGCTATATAATTTTCCTTTGGTTTGAACGAACTAAGAAAATGGCATGTATATAATAGAGTTTCAGGGGAAGGTGATAACTGGTTTAAGCATATGCAGGTACAATTATGCTCTTGTTTGTATTAGGCAAGATATTTATTTTGGAGGCTGGAATGATTTTGCATCCAATTCGTATGGACATGTTTACTGCTAGAGATGAAAGCATTTATTGTTTTAAGTACTTTATGTTTACTGCTAACCTTATTTTATGTTTAGATATTTACTTTATACATTAATCTTGTCTGCCCTGATTTATTTTACTTTGCTTTGTTAACTTGACTATGCCATTTAAAATCTACAGACTCCCCCTCTTTTTATTTTTACTCTACTTTGCTTTGTCATTTCTTTTATTTTTCTTGCCTGCCTCTTATATTTACTTGCCTTTGTTTTATACTTCCTTTGCATTTTATTTTATTATGTTTAGTTGCTAACATAACTATAGTACAGACATGATTACTTGCCTGCATACTTTATTTACAAGCTACAAGCATTTTATTTTTGTTTTGTTTAATTACCAACATAATTATTGTATAGACATGATTACATGTTTGTTTTTCTTGGCTTTGCATTCTTAAATTTTCAGGCAACATTTCTAAACTCTTCTTATTTGTTCTTAGCCCGCACACTTTACTGCCTGCATATTTCATCTTTAATTTGCTTTGCTTTTCTTAACTTTGCATTGTTAGCTTGACTTTGCCATGTTTATTTTTCTTAGCCTTATATGTTTTTTTTTCTTTACAGGCTGCAAATTTGCTAATCTGCATGCCTAGCTTACTTTATACTCCATGTGTATATATTTTACTTTAGCACTTCGCTTTGTTTTGTCTCCTAACCTTGCTTCACTTTTACTACTTGCCTGCATATTATATCTTACTTTTGTTCTTAGCTTATTTTAGTTATTAATTATAAACTTTACTTATGTATTTTATTTCTAATACAAGTGCTTGTTATTATTACACTTATTATTTTAAACTTATGTAAATCATGGTATAAGAATTTTAAACTTAGAAATCTTAGTTTTCCAAAACATAGGTTTAAAATAACAATTCCTATTTATTTAAAATTCATTGTTAAGTTATTATATTATTATTATTATTTACATAAAACTCATTATTAAAATAAATTCACTACATAAATAATTTACTTATTTTATAAAGCTAAAGTAAAAAGAACAAAACAAATCTTTTTATTTAAATTTAAACCTAGGCTAGAATTTATTTTTAAACAAATTAAATTTATCTTGAGTATTTTTAAGATCATATTATTATTTATTCAATATTAGATTTCCAAATTATCAAAAATAGTAAAATTAGAAAACACAGCTTTATCTATTAAATTTAAAAACAAAACTGATCTATTTATACTATACACCAATATATACATTTATACATTATAAATAGAAACAATTTAAATTAGCTTTTAAAAGATAAATTATCAGTTAAATATTTATTGAAAAGGAGATTTTTAAATCAATTCAAATATAATTAACAAATATTATTAAATCAATTTAATTTTTAATGTAGATTATTAAATAGATATTGCCCCAAATTTCCGGGATATCACACCGTGCGTATCAAGTTGTAACAAATTAGGAAAGTGATGAAGTCGCAAGTGAATACGAACGAATCAAGTGATTCGAATTCTTATAAATACTGACCCAAACACTCATCATCGGCATCGAGTGAAAAAGGCAAACAATCAAACCAACAAACAGAGAAATTACATACCAATCTCTCAAACTCGATCAAAGGAGCAGCTGCAAGTAGAATCGATCATCAGAGAACGAACGAAGCACAAGTAACGCGAACCAGAAAATAAGAACATCAGAGAGTCGCGAGCAATTCAGAGAATTGAATTGGAAAAGGCCCTAATTCTCACAAGATCCGAAGCCCTAATTCGAGAAAGAAGAACAAAGCCGCAATTTTACAGTAGCAAAGAAAAAGGGGAACGATGCCCTAATTTCAAGAGGAACGACCACCATCATTTTCTCAAAGCAAGAAAGAAGGATCGGGTTCAAGAATTAGTGGGCCGGCCTTGTTTATTATAAAAGGGGATTATTTGGTTTTAGGGTTTTAATTGAAGGGTTTTTTATTTTGAGCAAAAATTAGGAATTAAAGTTTATATTTTAATTTTTGCTCCTGGTCTTATTTTTGAAGTTGTTTTTTTTCTTTTCGAGTCAAAAGAATTTGTAAATCACCACCTAGGTTGTAGGTAGTGTCAGATTGTCTAGTTAGAATTAGTTCAGTGAGCAGGGTGTGCGAGTTTGCAAAACTCTATAGGCGGGAGCAGAGTTTGCGAGTAAGCGAAACTCTATAGGCGGAGCAGGGTGTGCGAATCTAGTAGATTGTTTGTGAGCGGGAGAAAATGTTTGCGAATCTAGTAGAGTGTTTGTAAGCGGGATACTATTTAATTCTAATAGAAATCTGGGAATGCAGCAGTAGGCAGGGTTTGCCGAAGCTGGGTAAATTTTGTGTGTGATTTACTTTTTAGCATATTTATTTCTTCAGTTTGTTTTTACGTTTAAATCGAGAAAATTTGCTATAACCCTATTCAACCCCCCCTCTAGGGTTAATCTAGATCCTACAAGTGGTATCAGAGCACGGTATTTTTCTTTAACTCTAGAGACATGAATCCACCAGATGATATTTTTGTTGAGGGTCGTTCTAATATTATTCCTTCTATTTTCGATGGAACAGATTTTTTGAACTGGAAATTGAAAATGGAATTTTATTTAAAATCTGTTAATATTAAATATTGGGATATTTTTGAAAATGGGTGTGATATAACAAATAAGGGAATTCTCTCGATTAATGCTCTTGCTATGCATATATTATATTCTCATATTAATCGTGATAATTTTTATTTCGTCTCTCATTGTGAAAATGCACAGAAAATCTAGAATACTCTCGATGCAATATATGGTGAAAAGTCAACAATAATGAGATGTCCTCCACAGCCGACTCAGTTAAAGAAACGTGCTTAACAGGATTGGTAAATAGCAGTTGTGATGAGGATGATGATGATGGAGCAGTTGAGTTGGCATTACCAATGAAGAAATTCAAAAGGAGAAACCGCAAATACGGAAATCCAGCTCTAAATCAAAAATTCAAAAATAGAGAGCACAATATGAAGCCAAGCGAGGTATCGAAACTCACTCACTCTGAATTACTTATTTATTTCCACGAAGTGAATGGCTGTTTTGAACGACTTAGGGAGAAGTATGCCAAACTTGAATCACAAAAAGATACTTTGATAGAATTAAATGAACAACTCGACAAATTAGTTAAAACCTATCAAAGTAAGATCCCTAAGTGTGATAAGTGTCCAACATTCGAAAAGGAAATTAAAAAATCAGAAATCAATATAAAATCACTTGAAAAGGAAATTCTGATTTTAAAAGGGAATGAAAATACTAGGAGAGAGGATTCTATTAAAAAGTTCACACAATTGATAAATGAAAATGAATCTCTCAAAACACAAGTCCAACAATAGTCAATGACCTTAGATAAATTCTCAAAAAGTGAAAAATCGTTGAATATGCTATTAGGAAAGCAAACTGTTAATACGGTTGGACAAGGACTTGGATATAATAAATCTGAAAATGTTGAGAGCAAGATTAATCAAGAAAATTCAGTGTGCACAATTTGTAGAAAATTTGGACACAATCAAAATAATTGTTGGTATAGACCCAAACACATGAAAACTGTACCAATTTGGGTTCCAAAAGGCACAAATATAAAATCTCTCAAAGTTAAACAAATTTGGGTGCCAAAAGGAACATATATAAACAGTTTTGGGTCTCCACAAAATTATTTTTCTAAATCTTCTGCCACTAACAACCATGGACCTATAAAAACAAATAGGTCACATAAATCTTTTCCCGTGTAGGTATGGTGGCAGGCTAAGGAACAACAACAGTGTTTTCTGGATTTTTGGCTGTTCCAGAAACACAACGGGCGACAAAGAAAAGTTCCTTAGCCTAGTACAAAGGTGATAGAATCACAAGAGAAATTATCGTAAAGGTAAAACAGGTGAAGGTATACTTATTTGATCGATATATTAATTGTGATAATCTGCACCGTATTCTGAATGAAATCAGCCACTATTGAGATGTTGAAAAGAGATGATTTTTTTATTCTGACTTGGTATACATAATTAGCCAATTACATTTATGTCAAAAACACTATTCTTTGATTTACTTCATATATATTAGTTTGGATTAAAAATAGTGTTTTGTTGGATGATAATATTTTTGGTTATTTTTGGCTAACTCTATATTCACGGTTTTCTGATTATTTACATGGCTTCATTTCAAATTCAAGAAAATGTCATTTGAAAAGCTGTCAAATTTGATGTTGAAATTTTTGATGCACACTTCATTGTCTGGTTTATCAATTTTAGTTAGTGATAGTTTGAATTGAAAGAGAAACTCAGATGCAGATTACACTGGTAATCTAGTTGATAGAAAAATTACTAGTGTAACGTGATTAATTTTTGAAACATTCATTTGCTGCATCGTTTTTTTCAAAGAAAATATCTGCATATCTTTCATTTCAAATAATTTTCAAATAGCAGAAAATTCTCTCATATAACCCCCCCGAGAAAATAATTGTTTGACCATATTTTCAGATTAGTCATTTTATTTGATTTTAAATGATAAATTTTGACTAATCCGACTCCCTACTAATTATCAAAAAATAAAAATAAATAGTGATTGAAAAGGGGATAAGTGTTGATATTTAACATACATTACTCAAGAGAGTATATTTGGAAAATTTCTTTAGGAATTCAAACAAGAGTTATAAAACTCTTTGTTGGGCAAAGATTCCATGACCAATTCTATATCTATCATATTTCTATCGACCATGGTTTATCAAATATTCAATATAATTTGTCGATATGTGGTACTATAATCAGGAATCATTTGTTTTTCATGTCACATTTTTTTTGTAAAAATAAATAAATATCCAAAGTATTCACTCTCATTTAAAAGTCCTCACGGTTATGCATGGGTGAATTACTTGGATTTTTGATTATGTGCTTCCATGCTCATTTAAAAGTCCTTACGGTTATGCATGTATGGAACGCATATCAAAATTGATTAATTAAATAGACAAGTTGATTCTAATCCCATTTAAAAGTCCTCATGGTCATGCATGATTAGAAGATACTTGATTTCATTTTTTAAAAAATTAAATTGGAATACTACTAATCTCATTTAAAAGTCCTAACGGTTATGCATGATTAGTAGATATTCAAATTCCTGATATAAATGTACCACAAGAAGATACAATTGTATGATTTTATATTAGAACATCATTACCATTATTTCTTAAAGTGGAATATGCGCCTAACAAGGGTAGTTATGATTTTTGTTTGATTTTTATTGAAGTTTAAATATTTATATTCAATTTGAGTTCAATGTTGGATTAATATTGATCACTTAATCTCTATTTTTCTCTAACACTATTATTCTTTTGCTGATAACAAAAGGGGGAGAGAAAAGTTAAGATTTTGTCAAATAGAATCAAGCAAAGGCCAAATAATTTTCCAGTTGCATATAGGCTCATTTATATATTTCTATTTGTATGCATATATGTAGGGGGAGCATCATGTAGAGAGGAAGCATTTAAATAGGGGGAGCAATTAGAGTATATAATTGGTCAAATACATTTAACACGGTCAAAATCTTAAATATATGTTTGTTATCATCAAAAGGGGGAGATTGTATGAATATGCGCTTATATGTTTTTGTTTGATGATAATAAACAAATATATATATTCATTTAAATGTATGTGGTAATGTACTATTTTGTTTTTCATAGATTAAATAAATATTTGTTGAATAAAATAAATTACACAGAATTTGAATTTGAATTCAAACAGAACAAACTACACAGATTTTGAATTCAAACAAAAATTTTATTCAAACAAATATTTATTACAATCTTGAATAGTACAAATCAAGCTCTCACTATACATATACATTTTTAATTGCATCACGATTTCATATTTACATTAATAACCTCACTACATATCACTCACACTCGTATTTTGTCTTCAACTGCATTCCAGTTTGAATCCAGCATCTGAGCAATCTGCAAAAATATTCACTAACGCAGTAATATTGAAAAAGAAATATTTTTGCAATATAAAATGAAATATGATTTTTGAAAATAATATTTGCCTCAGTTATTTGGGTTGTTCGTCATCATTCACACTTGAATTCATTACACACGAACAGTGTGACATGCATAGTGTATCAATGTACATGCCACAAGGCCGTGCACATCGGTATACACTTGATAATGCTACAGGGATAGGTGAGCACAGGTCAAACCCAAATGAAAAGCCGGGTTCAACTCACGTGCAATCACGACATGAGCACAAGGTCAAACTCGAGTTTTGAAACTGGGTTCAACACAAGGATGCAAATGAAGACTACAGGTCTCAATATCAATCATGCCAAAAGTATGGTTACAGCATAAAGGTGGTCAAGGAAAAATTGCAAACAAGCTCAAACCAGAATGGATCCAGTGATAAAGTCAGAGCAACAAAATCATCACAATGAGAAGACCACAAAACAACAAGTCTCGACCAACCAGAGTGAAGAACATGGATGTCAAAGGCAATACACAAGTGGATAGTGCAGACAATAGTCATGATCACACAAGAAAATGTCCAAACAACAAACATCACAGCACATGCACATCAACCAAACAGTGGCAAATGAAGTACAGTATGCAAACATGAAGGGAATACAACTACAAATGAAAACTGGCAACAACAAGTTCAAGTGAGTCAAGTTCAGGCCAGAAGCTCAAGAAACATCAATGATACAAGAAGAAGTAATGAGTAAAACCAAACCGCAAAGCTCCGACAAATCAAAACAGCATGTAAGCTCGACTAACAGCAGACCAAAGTGCCACAAGATACAGTAATGCAACAGTGGCCAACCAGAAGTTCAAGGCAACAGTGACATGCACAACTAAACCAACCGGAACTCGACAAGACAGACTCAACTAAACCAACATGGCCAAGACTACAAGCAACTGCATAGGACTGTAACAACCAGAATGGAAGCAACTACATCAATGCAAACTCAATATAGAAATGCACAGTGAATAATGCAACATGGTAAAGGAACAGTGATACAATGTCAATGTCAATGCCAGAGACAAAGCATCACAAGCATATCAACTTAGCAACAGCCAGTCCAATGAACAAAGAACACAAGTACAAGCAAATAAATGCAATTCGAAGTAATATAACAGCAACTACAGGTACTCAACAAGTTGATGCAGTAGTTAACAAGAAGTGTACAACTTCAGCAGTGACAATGAAGTGAATGCAAGAATAAAATACCAAAGACTACAAGTAGAGCAAGTGCAATTCGATCTATCATGAAGTACACCTAAGTGACACAGTGAACCAAACAACAAGTTCATGTTTGAACTAACTCGAGTGCAACAAAGAAGCTATGGTACTATGCAAATACACGGCAGTACCAAGTGATACAGAAGATGGACGAGGTTCAACAGTGCAGAAATCAAGCCAAAGTAAAAAATCAAGTGCGTACAATTTGAAAAAAATCAAAGTTATGTCTTTGAAAAAGTCAGCAATGAAAAAGTGAAAGTTTTTACCTTTTTATTCAAGAAAAATCATACGCGTAAAATTCGAAGCCGAATAATTCAAACCGTATCGAACGTCTCAAGTTAAAGCCGTCTATATCAAGGTGTAACAAAATCAAGAAATCCATGCGTATCAAGTTGTAAAAAATTACGAAAGTGATGAAGTCGCAAGTGAATACGAACGAATCAAGTGATTCGAATTCTTATAAATACTGACCCAAACACTCATCATCGGCATCGAGTGAAAAAGGAAAACAATCAAACCAACAAACAGAGAAATTACATACCAATCTCTCAAACTCGATCAAAGGAACAGCTGCAAGTAGAATCGATCATCAAAGAACGAACGAAGCACAAGTAATGCGAACCAGAAAATAAGAACATCAGAGAGTCGCAAGCAATTCAGAGAATTGAATTGGAAAAAGCCCTAATTCTCACAAGAGCCGAAGCCCTAATTCGAGAAAGAAGAACAAAGCCGCAATTTACAGTAGCAAAGAAAAAGGGGAACGATGCCCTAATTTCAAGAGGAACGACCGCCATCATTTTCTCAAAGCAAGAAAGAAGGATCGGGTTCAAGAATTAATGGGCCGGCCTTGTTTATTAAAAAAGGGGATTATTTGGTTTTAGGGTTTTAATTGAAGGTTTTTTTATTTTGAGCAAAAATTAGGAATTAAAGTTTATATTTTAATTTTTGCTCCTGGTCTTATTTTTGAAGTTGTTTTTTTTTCTTTTCGAGTCAAAAGAATTTGTAAATCACCACCTAGGTTGTAGGTAGTGTCAGATTGTCTAGTTAGAATTAGTTCAGTGAGCAGGGTGTGCAAGTTTGCAAAACTCTATAGGCGGGAGCAGAATTTGCGAGTAAGCGAAACTCTATAGGCGGAGCAGGGTGTGCAAGTCTAGTAGAGTGTTTGTGAGCGGGAGCAAATGTTTGCGAGTCTAGTAGAGTGTTTGTAAGCGGGATACTGTTTAATTCTAATAGAAATCTGGGAATGCAGCAGTAGGCAGGGGTTGCCGAAGCTGGGTAAATTTTGTGTGTGATTTACTTTTCAGCATATTTATTTCTGCAGTTTGTTTTTACGTTTAAATCGAGAAAATTTGCTATAACCCTATTCACCCCCCCCCCCTCTAGGGTTAATCTAGATCCTACAAAGGTAACTCGGGTTAGACCCGAGTAAATCTTGGGGTTGACCCGAAGCAAATTTTGAAGCAGAGTATTAAAAGATTTTAGAACAAAGTTTTGAAAATTTGAAATACATTATTTTGTTTAAAACCTTCTTATATGAATTACATTATGAAATTATTATTTTCCTTGGTCATTGGTTGAGAAGTTGAATTTGTTTGATTTAAATTTTGTTAAGTAAATTTTAAAGTTATTTTAAAACTTAGCTTTGAATGAAATTTTTAAGCAAGTTATTAGGTTTAAATTGAAAATAGTTTTAAACTATTATTGGATAAATGTTTAAAGTTATTTTAAAGAAGTTTTAACTTGATTTATTAAGTTAAAGAATTATTTCATTTCAAACTTAATTGATATGATTTAATTTGGTAGAGTAAATTATTATGTTAAAATGTTAGGGGTAATCAAGACATTAATAAGATAATCTTAGTCTTAAGTTAATTAAGAGGATCACTTGATGATGGATTAGGTATACATACGTAATGAGATAAATAAGTGTAATTACTTAGTAAAAGTATATGATAGAAATTTTCAGAATATAATTAATTAAAGAAATAATTATATAATGGGATGTAACACAAGGGTAATTACTTAGTAGAAGTAATTAGTAAAATAAATTACTCAGTGTAATTTATTGAAGGACTAATAAATTAATTAAGGAATTAATTTATTAAGGTCAATAGTGACAAAAAGGTTAATTAATGTTTATGATTAAGTATGATTGATTAAGCTCACTCATAAAAGATTGGATGCATTGGAATTATTGATATTTCTGATATAAAATATCAGCGATAGGTTTTGGATGGACGGTGATAAGGTGGTTACCTTTCTAGAATGAATTATTGTGTAAATGACATCCTATATATATAGTGAATTATATTTCACTTGAATAAATTGGATTAGAATGATATTGGATTCGTAGTGACTAGGGTCGGGTATCTGTATTACCCGAAACCACTTCGAATTAGCAATCAAAATTCTCATAATTATGATGTGTGGAAGCAAACAGGCTGGAATGGAATAAATTTAAAAATATGAACATTGACCTGAATATTTTGTGTGATAAATGATGACTAGGAGAACTCGTAAAGGATACGAGATACCCTAATATTCTCATGTGTTTTAACTTGGAATTTATGGGTTTACTCACGCTAGTTTCCAGCCTGACCCGGGTGTTAATTTGATGTAATGCTCGGGTCAGACCGAGTATTACAGATTTTCAAGTAAGGACGTTCTAGAGCTCAGGAGGCGAGCTGGATGGCAGGAACGTATGAAGAGTTTCCGCTGTGATACTGTAGTATCTAGACATGATTGTTTTGTCCAGAATTTATGTATTTGTGTAACCCTGATGTATTAAAATGTAAATTAACTGATATAGTTTTCTTTGTATAACCGTTGTTTTATTTGATATTATATTTGATCCGCTGCGAATGTGAGGTTTCTGTGACTTGTTTTCTGTTTCATCTTCTTTCTCTTTTCTTCTTTTCCTAACTATCTGGAATTTTCGGGATCGAAATTTCCGGGTCGTGACATGGTAAGTGTCGTGGCGATGGCCAGAACCGATCAACTTCGTCGTGCAGGTGGCCATGTTTTCTCGAGGTGTTTCTTGTGTTTGTAGTGGGGTGACTCGAGGTTTTTGCGTGCGCTGCCGTGAGTAGTTTGTTCCAGATTTAAAGCTTGTCCAGTTTAAAGTAAGGTGAAATTTAAAGCAAAATTTTTACTTAAGTTGTTCCAGAATTCAAATTCTGTCCAGTTTTAAAGTTAAAAATGAATTTCAAATTTTTTAAGGCAAAGCTAAATTTTAAAACAAAGTTTTTAGTTAGTCGTAAAAATGTATGAAATGATTAATTTAAAGTTTGATGTTAAAAGATTTTTTGTTTTAAAGTTTTTTTTTCCAAAGTTCAAACTTTTGTTTAGAATAGTTTTAGATATAAATATTGCTTTAGTTAAATTATGAAATGAACCTCCAAATGTTTTTAAATAAAATATTATTGATATAATTGAATGTGATATAGCAAAGGTATTTAACTTGAATAAATTAAAAGTTGATGATTTTGTGTAAACCAAACTCAAGCTTTTAGATTTAAAATTTTAATTTTTAATTTAAAATGGAAGATAAGAATTTAATGTATGGTTTATCTTAATTTAATCAAGTTTTATTCATAAAGGTAATTTAAGTGTAATTACTTAATTAACTTAAGTGTTAATGTGGATAATTAAATTTGGGTAAATTAGTTGGGAAATTAATTAAGGGTAATTAATTATTTAATTGAGGGTTGATTAATCAAGGTTAATCAATTAAGAAATAATTAAGTAATAAGTAATTAAGAAGTTAATTACTTAATGATTAAGAAGAATTATTAAAGACAATCACTTAATGAAGTAATTAAAGAAATTAATTACTCAGTGTAATTAATTAAGTTATTGTGGATAAATTCAGTTAATTAATTAAGTTTAATTAATTAAAAAGAATTACTTAATGATGGGATTAAGTATAATTACTTAATGTAATTAATGAGGTGCATTTACTTAGTGAAGTAATTAATGAACAATTATTAGATGTGATTAATTAAGGGAAATTACTTGATGGATAGTAATTAAAGGATAATTACTTAGGAAAAGTAATTAAGTGATAATTACTCAATGGAATTAAAGGATTTATTATTGTAATTAATCAAGGAGTTGGTTTAATTAATGAAGTAATTAAGAGAAGTTAGTTACTGATTGTGATTAATCAGGTTTGATTAATAAATATAATTAAGCTTATAATTAATTGTTAAATGTAATTAAGAGAACAATTGATTAATAAAGTAATTAGAGGGTCATTAATTAATGTAATTAATGAATAGTTAATTGTTTAATTAATTAATAAATGTGATTAATTATAAGATAATTAATCAATGAAGTGAGAAAAGAAGTAAAAATTAATTAATGTAATTAATTAAGGATTAATGTAATTAATTATAGTTAATTAATTAATTAATTTAAAGCCTAATTATTTAGCTTAATTAAAGAATAATTAATCTAGGGTGATTAATTAAGAGTATGATTAAAGGATAACTAATCTGTAATTGAAGATTAATTAATTGGATTATGATGGTGATTAAAGAGTGATTGGTTAATTAATTGTAATTAACTAATGATTGTTTAAGCATGATTAGTTTTTTAATTCTCAAGTAATTAATTTAATTTAAGTTGATTAAATTAATTAAAAAAGGGTTAATGATTCCTCTTTGTGAATGATTGTTTGTGGAATATCTAGATTGGTTGATATCTATTGGATGATATGTTGTGATATTCTGCGATATGATATTTGATATATTAGTGATAATTGTGTGATATTTATCTGTGAATGATGTTGTGTGAATTCAATGTTTTAGATTGAATTAAATTGTTAAACTTAAATCACTTGGACATTAAGATGGCGTTTGGATTCGATGAGACTAGGATCGGGTTTCCAAATTTGGAATTCTGATTACCACATCAATCCAAATTAATCGTTAGGTCGTGAATCTCAAGTGAAGAGTGAAGACTCGAGGTGTAAGGACTATTCGTCGTTAATACTCTGAGGGTGATTCCAATACGAGTTTAATGAGGGTATTACTTTCAGATTCGAGATGAAGATTCAGAGTGTAAGGGCTATTGTCGTTAATTCTGAGGGTGATTCCAAAACGAGTGTAGCGAGATAGTGCCTTCGGTTTCGTTCGAACCCGAAACGAACTTGTATGGATTGAATGCTTTCAGAACATCGTCAAGTGGACGATGAGCATTCTAAGATAGATATGTTCTATAAAGGTAATCGTAGCCTCAAGCCTCATCAACCGGGAATGGCTAAAACATGGAAGGTGCAGCAAGGCTAAGTGGGTAGCACCCAAGTAGGACGAGATTTACCCCTGTCTAGAGGTCCATTTTATTTCGGCTGTGTGGGCGGTTGATCATGACAACTGCCGGGGTTGTCTTGTTCGGGACTATCCAGTAAGGGATGGTTCCGACCTTGTGTTGCAGAGATTTAGGGTGGATCCTCGGTACAGTGATCTAGGCCACATACTGTGACGGGCGGTACCTCATTAGCCCTGCCATTGATGGAAACCCATTCTTCCTACGTGCCCTTTATGGTTTTGATTGTATTACCCACTTTTGTGGCTAGTATCTGGAATTTAATAAATGTAACAATTTTGGCTATTTTTTATTTACTTGAAAACCCTAGATCCTATTATAATATCACTGGATTTTCTATCAAATGTTTTGGTTAGCGTAAGGTAAAAACTTAATCATGTTTATTTGTGGGGAGTCTTACGTGATACTTTATTTTCAAAGGATTTTCAAAGTTAAGCAACTTTAACCCGTTTACTCATACCAGACCCATGTTTGACCCAAGTGTTTATTTTCTGTTTTATTAAACTCTTGGGTACTCATATTATGTATGAGTAGTTGAGGGATTCAGGTTTGCTTTGACGAGTTCTGGAGGAGATATGGAGTAGGTGGCTTCAGCGTGTAGATATATATACAGTGTTCTGCTGTGTAGAGTTGTATCTGTATCTTTGTATGTATTTGGGTTGTAATAACTAGACAGGTGTGTATAACTGTCTAGTTTGTTTTGTATTAGCTATATTACTCTGATGTATATGATATTATGTAATATTTTATTTAATTAGTATAATTTATTCGTTCCGCTGTGAGATTCTGATGTTGTTGGTTCTTTCTTTTCTATCTTTTCTCTTTTCTATCCCTTTCTTTCTTCTTAACGATGCGTCTTTCTGTGGAATGAAAGATGGGTTGTTACATATTTCATATTACATGATCCTTCATCACTTTCATTTGATATCAAACAGGTCATCTTATAATTATAACAAAGATTTTGATATTCAAGTAGTATGGAAAATAACACCTCGTCAAGTTTTGTTGATGGTCAATCCACTTCACGACCACCACCATTTAATGGTTTAAACTATAATTATTGGTCAACTAGGATAAGAATCTACATGCAAACAAATGGATACGACATTTGGAATATCACTCAACAAGAATATTTTGTACCTACCCCTCCTTATGCACAATGGTGAAATACACAAAAATTAGATGCTATTATTGTTTGCGTCAAAATTGGTCACAAACCTCAAGTATCGTGAAAGCAACCAGCTATGAATATAGATCAGCAATATTCCAAACACAAATCTCAGATCTATGCAATACTAAGTACAACAATTCAGAAATAACAATAAGTGACACGAGATTTATAGTGGCTCGGTTATCTCCGGCCTACGTCCACTTCAAATGACAATCTTTTATTGATTTTCCTTGCTGGTTACAGATGATTACAGCAATGATAATGGAGAAATTGAGTAAAACAGTTGTGATGAAGTGCATAATTGAATCCGGCAGAGTCTGGACGTCGAATAGCCAAAACGATCCTTTTCTATAGGCTTCAAGGGGCTGTTTATAAGTGTAGGAGGCTGATATCGCGCTCAAACTTCGGAAGACTCCTTCTGGCACGTGAGTGGGCCCAAGCGACCGATCCCGGAAAGTTCGACGAGATCCGTGATCGATACGAACCAATTTCGTATCGATCAAAAAATGATCCAATCGAGCTGAACCTGGGCAGGAATGTTCTTTATCTCGTATGTAAGCTCCTGTGAAAATTTCATAGCATTTAGACCTGTGGTTTGTGAGATATGATCGATGCAAAATTGTGATTTTCGTATGCTGCTGAGTTCGAATCCATGCTTTTGTATCCATCTTGTTCGACTCGATCAAGGCACGTGCGTGCGAGGTGCGTAACGACCCGTAAATTTTCAATAATTAAAGCTGTCAATTTAATAAGATTTTGGTAAATATTTTGGAAGAAATAAAAACTTTGTAATTTAATAATGAAATGAATGCCAAAATGAGATGTAAGAATGTACTTAAAAAAACTAATTATTAACAATTGAAATGAAATTACAATTTATTGAAGTAATGTAAATTGTTAGCTATAAATTTATGTAAGAAAAAAAATGCGAACTTTAAAATTTATAAATGATTTAGTATGAAATAAATGACCATTGAATAAAGATTTGGTATATAAGAATGGTAACGTATGTTTGTGAACCGTGAATTCAAAGGTGTGATTAAAAGTTATAGTAACGAATGTAAGTTACTATTTAATGGGTCTATTAATCTAGTTGTAAATGTTACATTTAGGTATAAAAATGGATATAAGTAAATAAATGTAAGTTTGTGTAGGTAAATGAATTAGTGTATAATTTATGGTAATTGAATGAATTAAACATTATGTAAGCAATTATGATAATTAGTGGACATAATAAACTTGAGTGTAATATAAAGATAAGGATAACATTTATTGCAAGTGACATTTATTTAGGCTGCTAAATTTAAAGTAGGAAGTCAATTACACTTAAATGTAAGTAAATTTTCATTTATATGAGATAGGACAGTAATTGTAAAGTGTGAATGTAATGACATAAATGGTAATGTATATTTTATCCATAAGATGAAATAAAGGAATGAAACCAAGTTGGATAAATGGATTGAAGTTTTAATTATAATAAATATATATATTTAGCAAACTCGATATAATTGAAAATAACAGTTATTATAATAGAAAGATGAAAATTTGACTATATATTTATGTAATGAATGATAAACAAATAATAACTAGGTTTATAGAGTGATAATAGATTTATAAAAAGAAAAGAATTGAAGCAAGGCAATTATTGGAAATTAAATTAAATGGGAATTCAATTCATAACAAATAGATTTATGGAAAGAGAATGAAATTAATTACTTTGCTAATTGAAAATTTGGGTGAATTAGGAAGATATAAATTAGTATCTAAACCAATGTTAATATGGATTTATTGGGAATTTAAAATTTATACTTTTAAATTAAAATACAGTGTTTACACGCAATGACTTTCTATATTTCATTTTCTATTTCCCTATGTTTGTTTCTCAAATTTTTATTTTCTATTTTGGTTGTATACACTTTGAATATATTTATTTGATTTTTGATTGATTTCACTAATAATAATAGCTTAGAAATTTCAAGAGATATAGGTTACCTGTTTTATGTATTTGTTGCCTTTTCATTTCGTGCAAACAAAGAAAAAGATATATAGACAAGATTCTTTCCCTAAAATTTTGCCTCCTTAATTGTCTATCTTTTATTTCCTACCTCTTTAATTATATTCTAGCCGTGTATTCATTCCACAAATCACGTACAAAATAATTCCCTAACATTTCATTCCTCTGTTGCCTCTTTATTTTCTAAACTTTCCATTTAATTTCCCTTGCCATTCCCTTCCTTTAGCCGTTCAAATCCTTTGGGAAACCCTAGCCGCCACTTTGATATTCACGTACAAATTAGCATCTCAATTTCTCATTTTCCTTTTGAGTGAAAAATATATATATTCAAGTTCTCGATTGCATGGCCTCCTCTTCTTCTTCCTTCTCTCTCCTCTTTTTCATTTTGTTTTCCTTTTGTTTTCTTCATGCTAGTTCAGCCACCACCTTGTTCACCTATCCACCATAATTCCAACCTCATCCTCTCTCCACCACCTCCATAACCGATCCCGCATGCCACCAAAACTATCATGGCCAAGACCACATGATGTTTAAGGCCAAGGTTATGCCATTTGATCCATATTATTTTCATTTTTTTTTGATTTACAATCTTGTGTTGAATTATATCCTTATAATTTGTGTATTTGTTTATGTACAAGATTTGGATCCTGACTCTCCATCACTCAAGTATAGTCGTGCTTTGTCGTGCCTTGTCGTGCTTTGCAAAGTTTAGATTTGTATCTTGAATTTGATTTCTAGCTTTAAAAAGGTGAGTTTTATCTCTCTAGACATACGTACTTTTAATTTGTGAAATGATGGCATGTGAATTGTGTAAATTAATATGTTATGTTATTATGTTCATATATGCCTGTGATAAATCTATATGGTGTTAAATATTGCTATATCCCTGTTACACCATCTGTTATAATTTTATTTGTTATACTGTTGTTTATTTCCTGTTTATCACACTGCAAGTTCCCTATCACTATGGGTTGAAATGATACATACCCGAACGAACATTAGATTAAGGAAAAATCACTATGGGCTGAAATGATAGGCTCGAGTGATTTTATTGTATTTATTTTACTTGGAATTGCGGGTTTGAAATGATAGAACCCGGATTTTTCTTCTTAAATTACGGATTGAAATGATATATTGTCCGTATCACTTGACCTAGGTTAGAAAATATTATACAGGCCCATGGTTATATTTTTAAATGATATTTTCCTAAAAATTTATTAAGTATTTTAAATATTTCTGAAAATTATTAAGTATTTTGAAATTATAAATATATGAAAATTTTAACTTAACTTGATTTAATGCTTTAAAGTGTAAAGAAATATTGTTTTTCTATAAGTTAAAATTTTTATAAGTTAATTGGTTTTGAATGGAATTTAAAGAGTCTTATTTATGATAAATAACTTAATAATTAAGTTTGATTTAATTTGGAATCTTAAATCTAACCTAGTAATTGTAACAAAGGTTGTTTCCCAGGATGGACATATTTTGTTAAATAAACAATGTATTTTTGAATAAATAAAATGAAATACATTTGTATGTGACATCTTGTAATAAGTTTTGGAATCATAGTGGAATTGATGTCTAAAAGAATAAATTTGTAAAGAAATTGATTGTTTTAACTATGATAAAATATTCTTTTGTAAAATGTTATGTTTTGTAAGATAAATAGCTATGACTTTAAAACGGAAAATGTAAGTTAAACACACATGTGAGATGTAAGTTTAATTAATATTTTAATTGATTAATATAATAAATGTTCTTTATTGTAATAACAGAAATGAAAGAAATGTGTAAAGTTTTAATTAATGCAAGAAACATGTAAAGTTTTAATTAATGAAAGAAAATTGTAAGTTTTAATTAATGAAAGAAACGTGTAAGTTTCTAATTAATGAAAGAAACGTGTAAAGTCCTAATTAATGAGAGAACATGTAAAGTTTTTAATTAATGCAAGAAACATGCAAAGTTTTAATTAGTGAAATAAACATGTAAAGTTTTAATTAGTGTGGTTTTGATTAAATTAATAAATGGTCTGTACTGTAATAGGAATGTAAATTAAAACATACATTTGATAATGTAAGTTTTAATTAGTGTAATATTGATTAAAATGATAAATGCTCTTTATTATAATAAATGTAAGTTAAAACGTACATTTGACATGTAAGTTTTAATCAATGTAATGGTGTATTTTAAATTGATTAAAATGATAATGTTACTTACTGTAATAATAAAATGTAAGTTGATAACGTACATTTGATAAGCAAGTTTTAATTTATGTAAATGGCATACTTTAAATGATTAAAATAATAAAGTTTCTTTATTGTAATAATAGTGTAAGTTAATTAGGTACTTTTAACTTAACATAAAAATTTCGGCTTTAAATTAGATATTACAGTAATAAAGTTTATTTAACTATAAGGCTATGATAAAAGGACCATTTTAAATTTGTAAGCATATAAATACTTTGATTATATAAAATGTTAAAGTGGAAAGTATTACATTCCAAAAGTGCTAAGATTCCTTAAGGTAACATTTCCAAAATGCTATGATAATTTAAAGGAATATTTCAAGTTTAATAAATTGAAAGAAATATTCAATGATTTGGAAATTTGGGTTTTATTTAAATGATATATTATTGAATTATTTTAAAATGTAAATGATACTATTGTGATATGGTTTTGAAATAAGTATGATATTTTGGTTTTGAAAGTATATACTATTTTGAAATAAATTATGTGATTTTGAAATGGATATGCTAGTTTGGTTTTGAAAGTATAAATGATTTTGAAATAAATATCCATGGGGCATAATAACGTTTGGTTGTTAAAGAGACGGGGATCAGAAGTTGTCATACTCTCTGCCAACTCCGAAAACCACTTTAACAACCGTGTACGCGGTGGAGATTCCAGAATGAAGTAGGATGGTGGTGGCGTTTCCTTTAAGGTAAATACGTGGACCCGACTCCCGTGAGTTGGCGTAAGGTGGCTAAAACAGGAGCGATCGACGGGTTAATAAGGTAGCACCTTTGATCGGACACATCCCTTCGATATTATACTTTGACTTTTGGATTGTTTCGGTGGCCACTTTTGATTTTTATTTGGGGGCGTGGCTCGAGGTGGGCGGTAGCTGCGCGCTACACGTTACCACCGACCCGGAAGCGTAATTGGTATATCTACTCTGGCATTGCCTAGTTGTTCCGTGTCACCTACCCTATCGCGCCTTGTATGAGTTTGGTTTTCTCCCGTAGCCCGTGTGGTATCCTCTGGTGGCTTCCCGATCAAGAGGGACTATGATATTGGATGACTACTGGGACTATTACGTGTTAAGGGCTATATGGGTAACCCCTTAATGCTATGAAAAAGTAAGTTTATTTTACTATAGACATTATTATAATAGCGAAATATTACTACATAGTAAATAGTTTAATGGATCCTTAGAGGATGGGCGGTCCCAAGCATCCTTTAAGTTACTTGTACCTTATATTACAGTTCACTTGAGTTGGTTTACATTGTATAAGTATGTATGTCCTGACTCGAGTGTTTTGTGTTTCTTCACGCTCGGGTCAGACTGAGTGATACAGCATTTGAGACTCACCTTCGAAGTTGGAAGCTTTGCTTGAAGATCCAGCTATCTATTTCACTTTCGGTTTTCCAGTTGATTCCAGTTATCCGGTTGGTTCCAGTGATGTATTATGATTCATACCTGGTTATCATGTTGACACCTCCGTTGTATCTTGTTATCTCTGTTGTATCTTGTTTGACTCTGATGTATTTATATAGTAGCTTCATGAACTACTATTTCTTTACTTCCGCTGCAATTATTACTCTGTGATCTGTGATTTATTTATTTACTATTTATGCTGTGTTTTGCCAAATTTATTTTACAATTCGGTATTTTGAGCAATTCAAGTCCGACATGTGCGGATGCGAATGGTTGAAAATATCGGGCCGTTACAAGGCGAGTGGTGCGAGATTCTTGGATCGCTCCACCTTTTGTGCCGAGTTGAAAGAGTCTTATTCGCATCCAACATCGGAGTTGAGTTTGCGTCGACAACTTCATGCTGCAAGTATCGATAGCTATGGCGCTATTCGCATCGGTCATTTATAAGCGTTCGCATCGATCGATCATTGTGCAATGGATCGATATGAAAAGTTAGCGCTCGATGGATGCAAACAAAGCCCTCGCCATCGATACAACTAATATAAGATTGGGAAGCACTGATGGACCGATATGAACTGTTGATGTTTGGTCGGTATGAATGAGGCCCCTCGATATCGATACGAATAGCATAGTTCCACACTGATCGACACTGGCCCGATGGATTCGAATAGTATGGCCAAGGATCGATCCGAGCCCGATCGATTTGAACAGATGTTGATTGAGTCGAATATGAACGATTCGAAATTTGACTCCCCTCGATGGATATGAACAGTGTGTCCTTTTTGTCTTGTATCGATCATATTTCTATCATACGAACTCCGATTAACCTAAAATTTGAAATGCAGCCTTACCTAGCCTTGATCATCACCTCCAAGCGATTCCGTCCTGATCGGAGCTCGGCCAAATTTTAATGATATCGATCACAGCCTTGTTTCCAAGCGATCTTCAGTCCTGATATCCATCCTTCCTTGCCAGTTTGTTAATATTCCAGCCTTGACCAAAAGGTGGGATAACAACTATAAATGCTAAAGCTATGAATTTGTTGGATTGTTCTTTAGATAAAAAATGGTTTAATAGAGTTAATATAAAATTTGGTACACTCTTAAAGTTACTCATGAGGTACTTCCTTGACGAATTCTGGAGGAGCTTTGGAGCAGGAGGCTTCAGCATGTAGATTTATAGATAGGGTTTCCGCTGTGTGTTATTCTGTATAGTTGTTCTTGTATTGTATATTAGATAGAAATGTTATAACTGTCTAAATTGAAATGTATAGTTGTCTACTCTGATGTATATGATACTATGTTTATGTTATATATTATATTTCATTCGTTCCGTTGTGAGATTCCGATGTGTTGTTGTTTTTCTTTTCTTTCTTTTCTTCTTCTATCTCTTTCTTTCTTAAATAGTGGTACGACTTTCTGTGTTAGAAAGTCGGGTCGCTAGAAACAAGATATCTATGCTGAAGAATCAATTTTAGAATTTGAGAATGAAGCAAGTTGAAACCATAAATGAGATGTATTCCAGATTTCAAGGTATATATCACTCACTTCTGGCATTAGGAGAAAATATACAAATATTGTTATTATTTCAAAAATCTCAAACTCTTTAGAGGATGAGTGGGAACGGAAAGTCTTAGAAATAGAAGAAGCTAACGACATTTCTGCCATAAAACTGGTAGAGTTAATAGGAAATCGTAACGATCTGCCTTTTTGGATAGTTTAGATCGACACATATGTCAACTCAAACCATTCAAAGGGGAAGTTTGCTATGGGGTAAATAAGAAAAACAAAGAAAGAAAGGAAACAAACACAGAATCTCAGAGCGGAATGGCAAAATATAATAATCAAATAAACAGTTCATGAAGCTGTTTTACAAATAACATATGATTACACTTTACAATTGTAACATCCCGCCATTTTGTATGCTTTAAATCGACGATAAACCACACACGTCAGATTTAAACCATACAGAAGGGGGAATGTTATTGGGGTGAATAAGAAAAAGCAGAGAAAGAAAGAACCAAAATAGAATCTTGCAGCAGAACGATAAAATATAATAATCAAATAAACAGTTCAAGAAGCTGTTTTACAAAAACATTTGATTTGACTCATACAATACATATCAGAGTTACACATACAGAGAAAAATAAATGATGTAGTGGAACAATATTTTTGCAGTGGAATAATATAATAAAAATATTTAATACAATCTTCGTCTTCGTCCTCCTGAAAGAAAGCTTCAAATCCTGAAATACTCAGGTTGACCCGAGCGAATTGAAAAGGCAAAACACTCGAGTCTGAACTGAAAGATCATATGTAAGGTACATCAACAGTAAATAATATGAGTGTAACGGCGTCAGAGATGTTTACGGGATTTGACATCTCCTATCCAGTGTCAACGTGAGTGCAGTGAATCAAGAGAGGCTCGGGATTCACATCTCCTAAGGATCCGTTAAACTATTTACTATTTAGTAATATTTCGCTATTATAATAGTGTCTAATAGTAAAATAAACTTACTTTAAAATAGCGTTAAGGGGTTACCCATATAGCCCTTAACTCATAATAGTGCCAATAGTCTATACAGTACCGTAATACCTCCTGATCGGGAGGCTACCAGAGGATACTCCATAGGTACGGCACAAATCAAACTAGTACAAGGCGCGCTAGGGTAGGTGACACGACACAACTAGGCAATGCCAGGGTAGATATACCAATTACGCTTCAGGGCCGTTGGTAATGCATAGCCGCAGCTACCGTCCACCTCGAGCCACACCCCCAAATCAAAAATCAAAAGTGGCCACCGAATCAATCCAAAAGTCAAAGTATAATATCGAAAATATGTGTCTGATCAAAGGTGCTACCTCATTAGCCTATCAATCGCTCCTTTTTTAGCCACCTTATGCCAACTCACGGGAGTCGGGTCCACGTATATACCACAAAGGATCACCGCCGCCATCCTACTTCATTCTAGAATCTCCACTGCGTACACGGTTGTTAAAGTGCTTTTCAGAGTTGCCAGGGAGTATGACAACTTCCAATCCCGGTCTCTTTAAGAACCAAACATTACTATAACACTGCGGTCATTTCAAAATAATTTATACTTCAAAACCAGAATATAATATCCATTTCGAAACCATATAATACGATATCTTTTCCATTTCAAAAACCAAATCATTATGATATCATTTTTATAAAGACCCATATCAATAGAATATCATTTTTACTCCAAATACGTCCTTCTTCCAAAATCATAGCGCTTTCAAATTTATACACTACGAAACCAAACATTTGAAATTATAACACTTCAAAAAATATACTTTGAAATCCATAACTTCGAAACATTTCAATTTCTATAAAACATTCCAATTTCGATATATTTCAAGGCTTTAAATATTCCAAAATTTCAAAACTAAATTTGATAATTTCTATTCAACAGATAAATTTTCTATTATTTAGTTTGAAATATTTTAAATAATAAATCCCTTATCATTTAAATAAAACTCAAATTACAACGAACTAAATATTTCCTTCGATTCACTTATACTCGAAATAATCATTTAATTCACCTTGACCCTAAAATCAAGTTATACTAATTATACCTTTTAAAATTTCCAATTTAATAACTTTCACATCAACCTTTTTGAGTTTAATTCTTAAATAAATTTAATTTCAAATAAATCTCCAGTTTATCTCCTAACCTTAATTTATTTAAATCATTATACACTCTATATTAAAATAAAATTTAAATACTTACTCACCTTTATTTTAATAAAAATCAAACTCTATTATTAAACTTCATTTTTATTTAACAAACTTATAAATAGCTTAAATTCAAGCATTTAACTATATACAAAAATAATATTTATATAATATCAAAAATCAACATTCATTGAACCATATATTTCTTTCCAAAACCATAGAAATTATTTTCAAAATATTTTAGATATAGACCGCGGTGTCTGTATAAAATTTTCTACACTATGGTCAAGTGATATCGATATTTATCATTTCAGTCCGTTATTTAAAATAAAAACACGCTTGTATATCATTTAAAACCACAATCCCTATGAAATATAAATACATAACAACTTGAAGTTTATAACCATATAAAATACAACATCCATTCATCAAATATCAATCATCAACCATTTACCACAATCATCATCCAATTCAAACAATAACATCAATATAGAATAGATAATAAATAACAGGTATGTACTGGCAATTTATATTCAATAATAAATTAAATAACAATTTAACTGGCAGTTTATATGCAATAATAAATTTAAATAACAAAAATTCAATTTAACTAGAATGGTGATAAAATATGCCAAACCGTCATAAATAAATTCTTAATCGCATCAGAAGTTAATTTAACACACATAAGAAATTTTAGAAGTTGTGAGTGGGTTAAAACACTCACCTTTTGTATTTAAATTGAATTTAAATCCAGTTTAAACCCAAAATTCGAATATTCTCAGAATTTATCCAAACCAACGTCAAAATATCTGGAGTTCCAATACGAACCAACCGGAGAAAACCGCACGTAATTTCGACCTCGTATGCAAATGTTGTGATGATTACAACATATAAAGTTTTTAAAGTTTAAATTAAATAAAGAAAAGGAAAGATCACATACACTCCAGCGGCATGTTCCAGAACCCTAACCATGCACTCGAAATAGCAGTAGTCGCCACTAGGTCGATCGTTGACCAAGAAAAACACGCCGTCACAAAGCTTTCCACCTTGATCGGAGACCACGGCATCGCTCCCCCTTTCTGCCGCCCCCATCTATGCAAGCACGGCCACCTCCCGTCCCATCTGCTCGCCGCTACGCCGCGAACTTTATCGTCGATTTCTGGCAAAATCTAACATCCTTAGGCGAGTGACTACATCCCCAAGCCCTCCTCGACGTGCCCTACAACGCAGTGCTTTCTGATCGCAAAGATATCGAAGATCCACCGTTGAATGCGACGATGACCTATGGACGGCCGAAACAAATTCACTGATTCCAGGACAACGGATAATTCAAATTCAAAAACGAATTGCACATATGAGATGCGTTCATCGAGAGCTTCGAATCCATATAAAATTTCACATTATTTGTGGACTTTGAATTTTTGGCTTTGAATTTCATTTGGAATTGGATTGTGAAATGTAGGGTTTGCCTGCCATTGAGAAAGAGGAGCAACAGAAGTTTTGCACGTACAGAACAATAAACATAAGGAATAGTCTAGGGTTTATAACAAGGTATTTATAGGCAAGCTGAAATTAGAATGGACCGGATCGATTGGGTTGAAAGCTGAATGCCAAATGGCCCGAAAAGCCCGTTCTGACTCCGGAACAAAATTGGATCAACCCATATATCAAAATAGATGTTTTAAAATATTTTAAATGCAATAGAACATGTTTCAAGTCCAAATTCCATCATATGAAGAAGTTATGGTAAAATCAAGTTATTTCAAATTGATTGCAATTGATTTCAATTAAATCGATTTCTAGGCGTTTCGAGTCCGTACGATCAAACAACAAAGTCCAATCGATACGAAACTTGAAATTCTACAATAATTCACCATTACGGATCCGATAAAACTGGTTTCGTCGAAATCGGAGTCAGTTGCCTAAATGGCTATTTTTACAGTAATAAAATAAATGAATTATTAATTAATTAGATCACTTTTTCAATTCTGATTCCATAATAGACAAATTTTTATCAATTTGGATTACTAGGTAGTATATTACCCTTCATAACATATTCCTATATCTATTTGACATTGAATATTCCACCAATTAAAAATGTTAAATCACAAATTCAATAAATTTTAATTAATTATAATTTATTCCACTAAATTAACTTGATTTAATTCCAATCCTTTTTATCTAAATCAATTATTATTCAGTAAAAAAAGTTAACATTTGTTTTACCCTTCATTGCATCAATATGTTATCTTTCCTTCGTATTAACTACCTACTACCATTTTATTTTATTTTTGCCAATATATACGTTAGTTACGATTAACATTCTTAATTAATTCATTTACTTGGGTTCATACTTTTTATTATATCAATTACTACATTATGAATAAATTTCAAATTCTATTTATTTTATTACATTCACCTCTTCCGTTACTGCATTGATTCCTATTAACAACACTCAAGATTTCCTAACTTTAGTAGACCAACTAAATATAACCATCGTTACCATTAACTTTACAATACACTTAATTTTATTAATTTCAATTAATTATTATAATTACTTGCATAACACTGAATTCATTAATTATACCAATTTATTTATTTACACAACACTTACCCTTATTTACTTATGTCTAATTTTATAACCAAGTGCAACAATTTACACTATTTTATTATTGCGGTTTCACTTCAATCATCAATAATTTGTTTTAATTACCGTTGCTACCATTCATTTTCAACATTCCCTCCATTTTAAATTATAATTTTTTATTTCTTTCTAAATTTAATTACAAAAATCTTATTAAATTAACCTATTTAATTGTCAAAATTTACGGGTTGTTACACTCTCCCCCACTCAAAACTTTTCTTCCCCGAAAAAGAAAAAGGAGGGGAAAAAAGGAATTAAGAATCAATATATCTTACTTAAAAATATTAACTTTATAACCAAATAATTTTGCAAACTTAATTAACTTAAATAATATATATCAATTTATAACCATCATGCCGTTTTATACTTAAATTAATAAAGTTTGGAAAACATTTTCAAAAAAATTCTAATTCCAAATTTTATGGAAAATTTCGGTAGAGTCTCCATTGTAGGAGAGGCTCGGGAGAAAATATAATATCAAATATAATAATATACAACACATATTTTCCCAAAATAATATATATCCCAACACGGGAAAAATAATATAACCGTAATCCAAAAACATACCTATTTGTCGGGCAATTAACGTTTAATTATGAAACCAAAAGAAGTAGCAATTGCTTCCATAACCTGTATTTCACTTATATAATCCAAAAGGAGTTAATAATTATATAGAATGAAATGTTTAAAGTTGCTTCAACCATAAACAAACAAATCAATACAAACAACAATCACTTGCAACAAGGCATACAATCATCACATAGAATCAACACAAATCAATCATTCATTCGTATCAAACAAACAAATAGTTGTTCGGGTTCAAATTTTAAATTGCACAGAATGGAAAACAAACTACTTATTGCACCATTTACTTAACAGTCTTAGATGAAACTAAATAGATTATTCGTTCATCCAAACAATTTTAAAGTATCCTTGCCCAAACAACCATAAACCAAACAAACAACAATTTCAAATAATAAATCAAGTTCATTCTTATTAATTTCATTTCATACGTTTGTTGTTTGACTCCCTTTTCATTCATATAATGATTAATCCTTTAAATTTTCACTTACTTCTTACAAACTTTTACTTTTATTCATTGATTCAATATTCATTTTCTTTATTTCCATTTATTACTTACAAATATTCATTTTCGTTTATTAATGTCATGTCAGTTTCCTCTTTACCGCATTATATTCATTCATTCATTCATTCATTATTACATAATTTCATTTATTAACATTCATTTATTTATAGCATCCATGTTTAATTCAATTTCTTTGCATATCAATTCATTTACTTAAGTTTATAATCTTATACTTGCAATACTTACTTCCTATTACCTTTATTAGAGTAACATTTAAATTATAACTTATGTTCACAACAATTACAACATCAAATTTTTATTTATAAAAGAATTTCATTGCATACTTTCATTACCTCAAGTTTATTACTTGTATACTATCCATTACATTTCTTATTAGACATTAGAACTTTTAATATCTGGTAAGTAATATATATATATGCTTGTTAAGAATGCAAATGAAATTTATACAAGTTCATCTCATTTCTTTTAATTAATTTAATGTTCAATAACCATATCTTTTGTTTTATAGGCTACAATTTCAACTTTCTTGAAATTTCATTTATAACTTAGCATTAGATCTATTATTTCATTTGTAGGTTTCAATTATTTTTTAAATTCCGTTTCACTAAGGCAATTGAAACTACTAATTAATGGAAAATTTAGAACTAAATATCGGGTTAAATTTCAAATCATTTTAAAAATAATAGGTAAAAGTATACTTATAACTTATATATCCAATTATATTTAAAACAATTAAAATTTTATATTTGGTTATCAAAATAAATCCGTAGTAAAACTACTACAGTGGCCTTCCCAATTCGAAACTCGAAAATGAATGTCGATGATGAGTGCACTCATCACCGAAATTATTTTCCAGCGACAGAGAGGGGAGTACAGAACTTATTTCTTTCCAAAGTTTCTTTAAACAATTCTTTCAAATCATATTGAAATATTTATAACATAAAATACTTCTAATAATATTATTACTATGTTCCAAAATCATTCGAAAGAAATATCAAAAACTCGGGACTTAAATTCTAAATTTCCAATTTTTTTCATTTTCTTTGTAAATTTTATTTTAAATCTTATTTCCAATCAATATTTACAAATTTCACTACTTAACAACCAATATATTACAACCAAATATAACCTTTATAAAAAATTTAATTTATATATATAGAAAATATAATAGGCAAAATTATTTCATTCACCTATATTCAAAACAAATATTGTGTCGGTCTGTCCTATTTAGTGTTTAGAAATCCGTATTGATGTCATAGCGTCCTATGCACCAACCAGAATTTATAAATACAAAACGAAACAATTAACACAATATCAAAACCTTTTTATAACACTTACAAATATGCTCTCCCATATATATACACTCAGTGACTCATCATACTGTATTACTACCCTATTAGTGAAGAGTCAGACTCCACAAAGCTAAGGTTTATCGCTAAACCAAAGCTCTAATACCCGATGTAACATCCGCCTTTTTGTATGCTTTAAATCGACGATACACGTCAGACTTAAACCATACAAAAGGGCGGATGTTATTGGGGTGAATAAGAAAAAGCAGGGAAAGAAAAAAACAAAATAGAATCTTGCAGCGGAATGATAAAATAAAATAATCAAATAAACAGTTCATGAAGCTGTTTTACAAAAACATTTTTCACATACAATACATATCAGAGTTACACATACCAGAGAAAAATAAATGATGCAGCGGAACAATATGATGCAGTGGAATAATATAATAAAAATATATAATATATCTTCGTCTTCATCCTCCAAAAAGAAAGTCTTCAAATTCGGAAATACTCAGGCTGACCCGAGCAAATTGAAAAGACAAAACACTCAAGTCAAAACAAAAAGATCTTATGTAAGTTAAATCAACGGTAAATAATATGAGTGGAACGTCGTTAGATATGTTTTTGGGATTTGACATCTCCTATCCAGTGTCAACGTGAGTGCAGTGACTCAAGAGATGCACGAGATTCACATCTCCTAGGGATCTGTTAAACTATTTATTATATAGTAGTATTTCGCTATTATAATAGTGTCTAATAGTAAAATAAACTTACTTTAAATTAGCGTTAAGGGGTTACCCATATAGCCCTTAACACGTAATAGTGCCAACAGTCTATACAGTACCGTAATACCTCCTGATCGGGAAGCTACCAGAGGATACTCCATAGGTACGACACAAAACAAACTCGTACAAGGCGCGCTAGGGTAGGTGACATGGCACAACTAGGCAATATCAGGGTAAATATACCAAATACGCTTCCGGGCCGATGGTAACGCATAGCCGCAGCTACCGCCCACCTCGACCCACAACTCTAAATCAAAAATTAAAAGTGGCCACCGAATAAATCCAAAAGTCAAAGTATAATATCGAAGGGATGTGTCCAATCAAAGGTGCTACCTCATTAGCCCGTCAATCGCTCCTGTTTTAGCCACCTTATGCCAACTCACGGGAGTCGGGTCCACGTATATACCTCAAAGGAACGCCGCCACCATCCTACTTCATTCTGGAATCTCCACCGCGTACACGATTGTTAAAGTGGTTTTTGGAGTTGGCAGAGAGTATGAAAACTTCCGATCCCCATCTCTTTAACAACCAAACGTTATTATACCCCATGGATATTTATTTCAAAATCATTTATACTTTCAAAACCAAACTAGCATATCCATTTCAAAATCATATAATTTATTTCAAAATAGTATATACTTTCAAAACCAAAATATCATACTTATTTCAAAACCATATCACAATAGTATCATTTACATTTTAAAAATAATTCAATAATATATGATATCATTTTTATAAAAACCCATATCAATATAATATCATTTTTATTCCAAATATATCCTTCTTCCAAAATCATAGCACTTTCAAATTTATACACTTCGAAACCAAACATTTAAAATTATAACACTTCAAAAAATATACTTTGAAATCCATAACTTTGAAACATTTCAATTTCTATAAAACATTCCAATTTCGATATATTTCAAGGCTTTAAATATTCTAAAATTTCAAAACCACATTTGATAATTTCGATTCAACAATTAAATTTTCTATTATTTAGTTTGAAATATTATACATAATAAATCCCTTATCATTTAAATAAAACTCAAATTACAACTAACTAAATATTTCCTTCAATTTACTTATACTAGAAATAATCATTTAATTCACCTTGACCCCAAAATCAAGTTATGATAATTATACCTTTTAAAATTTCCAATTTAATAACTTTCACATCAACCTTTTTGAGTTTAATTCTTAAATAAATTTAATTTCAAATAAATCTGCAATTTATCTCCCAACCTTAATTTATTTAAATCATTATACACTCTATATTAAAATAAAATTTAAATACTTACTCACTTTTATTTTAATAAAAATCAAACTCTATTATTAAACTTAATTTTTATTTAACAAACTTATACATAGCTTAAATTAAAGCATTTAACTATATATAAAAATAATATTTATAAAATATAAAAAATCAATATTCATTAAACCATATATTTCTTTTCAAAACCATAGAAATCATTTTCAAAATATTTTAGATATAGACCGCGGTGTCTGTATAAAATTTTCTACCCTATGGTCAAGTGATATGGATATTTATCATTTCAATCTGTAATTTAAAATAAAAATACGGTTATATATCATATTCAACCACAATCCCGAATGAGATATAAATGCATAACAACTAGAAGTTTATAACCATATAAAATACAACATCCATTCATCCAATATCAATCATCAACCATTTACCACAATCATCATCCAATTCAAACAATAACATCAATATATAACAGATAATAAATAACAAGTATTTACTGGCAATTTATATTCAATAGTAAATTAAATAATAATTTAACTCGCAGTTTATACGCAATAATAAATTTAAATAACAGTTTAATTCAATAACTTCAATTTAACTGGAATGGTGATAAAATATGCCTAACAGTTATAAATAAATTCTTAATCGCATCAGAAATTAATTTAACACACATGAGAAATTTTAGGAGTTGTGAGTGGGTTAAAACACTCACCTTTTGTATTTAAATTGAATTTAAATCCAATTTAAACCCAAAATTTGAACATTCTCAAAATTCATCTAAACCAACGTCAAAATGTGTGGAATTCCAGTACGAACCTAGTGGAGAAAACTGCGCGCAATTTCGACCTCGTATGCAAAAGCTGTGATGATTAGAACGTATAAATTTTTTAAAGTTTAAATTAAATAAAGAAAAGGAAAGATCACACGTACACGTCAGCGGCATGCTCCAGAATCCTAACCACGCGCTCGAAAGAGTTGTAGCCGCCACTAAGTCGAATGTTGACCAAGAAAAACGTGCCACCGTGAAGCCTTCCATCTTGATCGGAGACCACGGCCTCGCTCCCCCCTCCTACCGCCCCCATCTATGCAAGCGCGGCCACCTCCAGTCCCATCTGCTCATCGCACCGCCACGAACTTTGTCATCGATTTTTGGCAAATATGACATCCTTTAGGCGAGCGACTGCATCCCCAAGCCCTACTCGACGAGCCATACAGCGCAGCGACTTCTGATCGCAAAGATATCGAAGATCCAGCGTTGAATGCGACGGTGACCTATGTACAGCCGAAACAAATTCACTGATTCCAAGACAACCGATAATTCAAATTCAAAAACGAATTGCACATATGAGATGTGTTCATAGAGAGCTTCGAATCCATATAAAATTTGACATTATTTGTGGAGTTTGAATTTTTTTGCTTTGAATTTTATTTGGAATTGGATTGCAAAATGTAGGGTTTGTCTACCACTGAGAAAGAGGAGCAATAGAGGTTTTGTATGTACAGAACAATGAACATAAGGAATAGTCTAGGGTTTATAACAAGGTATTTAAAGGCAAGCTGAAATTAGAATAGACCGGATAGATTGGGTTGAAAGCTAAATGCCAAATGGCCCGAAAAGCCCGTTTTGACTTCGGAACGAAATTGGGTCAACCCATATATCAAAATAGATGTTTTAAAATATTTTAAATGCAATAGAACATGTTTCAAGTCCAAATTCCATCATACGAAGAAGTTATGGTAAAATCAAGTTATTTCAAGTTGATTTCAATTAAATCGATTTCTAGGAGTTTCGAGTCCGTACGATCAAACGACAAGTTCGATCGGTACAAAACTTGAAATCCTGCAATAATTCACCATTACGGATCCGATGAAACTGGTTTCGTCGAAATCCGAGTCAGTGGCCTAAATGGCTATTTTTACAGTAATAAAATAAATGAATTATTAATTAATTAGATTACTTTTTCAATTCTTATTCCATAATAGACAAATTTTTATCAATTTGGATTACTATGTAGTATATAACCCTTCATAACATATTCCTATATCTATTTGACATTGAATATTCCACCAATTAAAAATGTTAAATCACAAATTCAATAAATTTTAATTAATTACAATTTTTTCCACTAAATTAACTTGATTTAATTCCAATCCTTTTTATCTAAATCAATTATTATTCAATAAACAAAGTTAATATTTGTTTTACCCTTCATTACATTAATATGTTATCTTTCCTTCGTATTAACTGTCCTACTACCATTTTATTTTATTTTTGCCAATATATACGTTAATTACGATTAACATTCTTAATTAATTCATTTACTTGGGTCCATACTTTTTATTATTTCAATTACTACATTATGAATAAATTTACAATTCTATTTATTTTATTACATTCACCTCTTCTGTTACTGCATTGATTCCTATTAACAACATTCAAGATTTCCTATTTAACTTAAGTAGGCCAATTAATTATAACGATCGTTACAATTAACTTACAATACACTTAAGTTTATTAATTTCAATTAATTATTATAATTAATTGCATAACACTGAATTCATTCAGTTACCATTAATTATACCAATTTATTTATTTACACTACACTTACCCTTATTTACTTATGTCTAATTTTATAACCAAGTGCAACAATTTACACTATTTCATTATTGGGATTTCACTTCAATCATCAATAATTTACTTTAATTACCACTGCTACAGTTCATTTTCAACATTCACTCTATTTTAAATTATAATTTTTTATTTCTTTCTAAATTTAATTACAAAAATCTTATTAAATTAACCTATTTAATTTTTGAAATTTACGGATCGTTACAACAATATGGATCGAAGTTACATACAACAGGAATAAATAAATAAATAAATAAATGCAGTGGAATAACATGATGCTATAGAATAAATAAAATAAATAATAACAATATTAAGTCTTCATCTTCGTCCTCCAAATTTAGTCGATAAACTAAAAAGCTCATACTGACCCGAGCGAATTGAAATGACAAAACACTCGAGTCATAACTAAAAGATCTTATAATCAACAGTAAATAAATATAAGTGTAACGACGTTAGAGATGTTTACGGGTTTTGACGTCTCCTATCCAGTGTTTAATGTGAGTGCGATAACTTAAAAGATGTTTGGGATTTACATCTTCTAAGGATCTATTAAACTATCTACATACATAGTACAATACACTATTATAATAGTGTCTTTAATAAAGTAAAGTATTAAAATAGCATTAAGGCGATACTCCTATCCCCCTTAACACATTTTATATATTCCTATAGTCTATACAGTACTGTAAGCTCCTCCATGAGGTTTACCCAGAGGACACTCCATAGGTATGGTACAAAACAAACTCGTAGAAGGCACGATACGACATGTGAACATGGCACTTGAGGCAATGCTAAGGTAGGATTCTATCATTTGCAATCCCAGACTGGAGGTAACACATAACAGCTACTACCTCCTACCTCGGAACTCACTCCCACAATCCAAATTAAGGGGTGGCCACCAAATCAATCACAAAATATAGTATCGAAGAAATGAACCCGATAGGAGGAATGACCTTACTTGGCCCGGTATAGCTCCTATTTTAGTCGCATCTAAGCCGACTCACACAATTCAGGGTCATGTAAATACCTCGTACATAATCATTTGCCAAACCATTCTACTTCATTTCTGGAATCTCCGCCACGTACACAGTTGTTAAAGTGGTTTTCGGTATTGGCAGAGAGTATGACAATATCCGATCCTAGTCTCTTTAACAACCAAACGCTTATTTCACACTGGATGGTTCCTTTATATTTCAAAAGTAAATTCGTAATTAATATCAAAATATTATATTCAATTTCTAACCATATCACTTTCCAAATCATATTCACTTTCTAAATCATATCGATAAGATAGGTTAATAAAATCCTTATTCCAAAATCATCATATTTACTTAAATAAATCGTTTCACTAGCAAATATCATTTCAAATCACAACTAAAGTTATAAAGTAATTTAACCACATTCACTTTAAAAATCAAGGATTCAAATATAAGCACTTCCACTTTGCACAGTCTGAAATTTAAAGAATAGTTTAGGTTATTATAAATTGTTTAAATAGTTTAGTATAGTTTAAAATAAATTTTTAAATAGTTGAAGTACTCTAAAATAGATTAAAATAGTTTAAATGGATTTAAGATAGTTTAAATAGAATTAAAATAGTTCAAATAGATTCAAAAAAGATTAAATAGATTTAAAATAGATTACATAGATTTAAAGTAGATTAAATATTTAAAATAGATTAAATAGATTTAAATAAATTAAAATGGGTTAATTAATTTAAAATAGATTAAAATGGATTAAAATAGTTTAATTCATTAAAATAGTTTAAAATAGATTTCAAAGTTATATCCAAATATTTTTAGTAACTCAATTTCGATAAATTCATTTCTATTTGACAATTCAACTTTGAAATTCCAATTTAAATCCTTTGGACAATTCATTAAATCAATTCGAGCTTCAACAATAAGGCTTGGATTTTCGAAAATAATTCAGTTTATATAAATCAATTTCGATTTCAAAATACCAATTAACTGAATTCAAAATTTTGACAATTAAAAATCATTTACTTTAACCAATCCGGTGTCCATATATAATTTTCCACCCTATGGTTATCATTTCAATCCGCAATTTAAAATTTTAGGGGTATATATCATTTTAATCCGCAATCCCAAAATTTAATTTCAAATACATGAAATCGTCCAAGTCTATCATTTTAACCCATAACAATTTCTACCTAATCTATCAGATCGTTTGGGTATGTATGATTTCAACCCATAGAGAATTCGCAGTGTTATAACAATATAAAAATATAACATCTAGTCATCTAATATCAATAATCAAACATACGTCACAATCGCCATACAATCAACCAATAAATAACATCAATCAACCGATTATCATTAACCAATATTAAATTTGACAATTAAATTCAATATTAAATTAAATGACGATTAAGTGTAATAAAAGTCATATTTAACTGGAATGATAATTTAAATATACCAAACAACACCCCATCAATTTCTAGTCACGTCATAAATTTAATTTAGCTAATATAAGATAATCTACAAGTTGTGAGTGAGTTAAAACACTCACCTTTGGTTTCAAATCGATTTGAAATCCAAATAAAGGCCCAAAATATAACAGTCTTGGAATTCATCCAAACAAGTTTCATAATGTTTGGAATTTCGATACGATCTCAATGGTATAAACCGGTGTGAATCCGAACTCGTATGGAAATATACGATAACTTGAACATTTGAATTTAAATATAAAGTAATTAAATAGATTAATAAGGTAAGTGGGCACGTCATCATCACCTGTTCATTTCTTTCACGCGCTCGAGCATCTTTAAAGCGTACGAAAAGCCTAGTAGCCGCCATGACCTACCCCAAGTATCGATCACCTAAGACCATCCAAACCACCATCGAACGACACCCCTTTCCACCTGTGCCTCCCCCCCGGCACCATGACCTCACGCGACCATCAATCGACGCCAAAAGACCCAGTCGCGGCCACCTTATACTAACCCTAATCAAATTATTCTAGGAAATTCGACCAACAACCTTGGCTACGAACTACATGGATGTTATCCCTCGACAATCTCTACACACCCATACCATTCAATCGACGATCGATCGAAGTTGATCAACGCATGATGAACAACTGAGAATAAATCATCCAATTCTGGCCAAACTATGATCCGAATCAAAAAACAAATCATTGCTGTAGAATGCGCTCGTCAAGATCTTTCCAACGATATATAATATGATAGGGTTCGAGGAGTTTTAATTTTTTGATTTGATTTGCAATCGAATCAACAAATTCGGGTTTCTTCCATTTGAGAAGGAGGAATAGACAGAAGTTGATGTATGTACAGAAAAAGAAAAATGACTGCTAGGGTTTCAGAAACAAGATTATTTATATAAATAAAGCCCGATAAGAAAATAAACACATATCGAATTGGTACGAACGATAATGCGACCCGAAAAGCCCGTTTCGTTCTCGAAACGAAATGGGTCATCCTATATATCAACATAGATTATTGCGATATTTTTAAACTCAATTGAGTAGGTTTCAAGTCCTAATTCCATCGTATGAAAAAGTTTAGCTTTTAAAATCATCTTATTTCAAATTGATTTCAATTAAACTAATTTCTACGCGTTTCAACCCCGTACGATCCAACGACAAGTCTGATTGCTACGAAATTTGAAATCCTACAATTATTCACTGTTATGGATCCGATGAAACTGGTTTCGTTGAAATCTGAAATAGTGGCCAAAATGGCTATTTCCACATAAATTAAATATGCTAATATTAAATTAATTAAATCACCTTTTTAAATTCTAATTTTATAATTAACCAAATCTTATCATTTTTTGATTACTTAGACTTTTACAATAATTTAAAACAAATTTACAAATCAATTGAGTGTTAAATATTATACTAACTACCACGCTCAATTTCAACTTTAATTAAATCCAGTTAATTATAAATTAAACTCAAATAAATTAATTAAACTTGATTTCAATTCTTTTTGTTCAATCATCATCACTCTATGGGTATAGTCAACATTGATTTACATTTGATTACATTAATATGCTCTAATTACTATCTTTTACCATATTAATTGCAATGTTCCAATTATATTGAATTTTTGTCAGTTTACACATTAAATAAAATTTTAGATCCTAATAAATTAACTTATCTTGGTTTCAATCTTTTTATTAAATCAATTGTTGCCTTATAACTATAATTGACATTTCTGTACAATTTATTGCACTCACCTTGTACAGTTATCATCTTAACTCATATAAAGTAACGTTTAATTACATTTAATTGCAATTGATTTCCAATTTAATTTAATAGACTAAATAAATAGGTGACATATAATAATCGTCACCATTAAATTTTAATCACATTTATAAGTCTATCATTTACAAATAAATGTTATACCAACTTACACAATACTAATTTTATCCAATTACAATTTATTACACATTATTTCGTTAATTAATACAACATTTAAATTATCAATTAATACACATATTATTACAATTAATTTACGATCTATAACCAATTATAACTTTTTAATCATTTCAGTTATTTGGAATTTCGTTTAAGTAGTTATCAATTACCTGAAAATAATACTATTACATTGTATTCTAGTTATTTTTTCATTAATAAATCACAAATTTTCATTTCTTCCAATATTAAATTACAATATATTATTAAATGAACTATCTTTAATTATCGAAAATTACGGGTCGTTACAGAAATCTCATGTTATATGACGTTAATTTGCAGGCAGAACGAGTTCAAGCTTAATATAGCAAAACAATAGCATTCCAAGTCGAAAAGAAGAATCTGTTAAAGATGAAGATGATATGGTGTTTGTAGCAAAGAATTTCAAAATGTTTCAGAAATTTAGAAAGAATGGAAAGTTTGGGAATAACAAAAATAACAAACCATCATCCTCAACTCTTTAATGCTAAGAATGTCATAAAAAGGGTCATATGAAGATAGACTCTCCAGATCTTAAGAAAGATAGGAATGACTATAAAAGAAAGAGCGATAGATATAAGAAGAAACAAGCTTTTTTAGTTACGTGGGATGATTTAGATTCCTCTTCCTCATCTAACAGCGACTGTGACATTGATAGTGTTTCAAAACAAGCCAACATATGCTTTATGGCCAAAAACGATGATGCAAGTGATCTTACATTTGATGAATTAGTTGATATAAATTCCAATTTATTAGATAAACTAAGAAATCTTAAGAGAAAATGCAAAGATTCATTAGAAAGGCTAAACACAAATGAAATCGAAGTTGATATGTTAAGAGATGAAAAGAAAATTTTAAAAGTAGAACTTGTTATTTCACAAGAATCTTGTTCTAATATTGCTTCTCAACTTACTACGGTAAGTAATGAAATCGAGACTCAAAAAGAAAAGAATGACACATTATCAACAAAAAATCGTGAATTGAAATCAACCTTTAAAATACTAGAGCTAAATATTACTAGTATTGAAACAAAGTTAGGTAATATTACCAAAAATGTTTCTAAGTTTAATAGAGGTAGAGAAAATCTTTCTTAGATTATAGGAAATTCAATCCACTGCTAGTAAGAAGGGATTAGAATATAACAAATTTACAAAAGTAAAAACTAGTCCTAAATAGTATAACTCTTTAAATACAAATGTCAAGAAGAAAAACAATAATCTTGGAAAACCAATTTCAAAATCTATAAGTAAAAAGAAAACTACATATCATTCAAAATCTATTATGATTTGCGTTCCAAAGACTTGTAATCATTTGATTAGAAATAAGTATACAAAATCTTTTGTGACTTCTATTCATAGGAATAATGATTTTTTTATTAAGGGAATTCTAAACCCTCATAAGTTTGGCTTCCTAATATCTAACTATTAGGACCCTAACAAAGGAAGTGCGTACCAACATCGTTTCTATATTTTTTTGCAGGTACCAAATAAGAAAAGAGGAAAATGGATACATGATAATGGTTGCTCAAAACATATGACGCAAAATAAAGAAATATTGACAAGCATTATCTACTTGGATGAAGGATCTGTCCAATTTAGAGATAACTCCGAAGGATATATCATCGGCAAAGGCGATGTAAGCAACGACGGTACGTCTAACTTACCTCTTATTACAAATGTTCTATTAGTTTAGAATTTAAAACCTAGTCTTTTAAGTATTAGTCAACTCTGTGATAAAGATTTCAAAATTACTTTTGAAAAATATAATGTAGTAAATATGATAAAGATCAAAATTTAATTTTTGAAGGAAATCATAAAAGAAATATATATGTTTTAAATATGAATACTGATCATAACACAAACTTATGTTTAATAGCCAAAGAAAATGATCCTTGGTTATGGCACAAAAGATTTTGTCACAAATTTCAAAGATATAAGTAAATTATCAAAAAATAATTTAGTGAAATTGTTACCAAAAATGATTTATAATGTAAACAATATTTATGATGCTTGTCAATTAGGTAAACTAACGTAATCATCTTTTAAAATTAAGAAAATTATTTCTACATTACAACCACTTGAACTATTACATTTGGATCTTTATGGACCTACCCAAGTTAAATCAATTAATCATAATTAGTATGTATTTGTAATTTTAGATGATTTTTCAAGATATATATGGACAATATTTTTTGAAAAATAAAAGTGATACTTTTGAAACTTTTAAAATTCTTGCCAAAAGAATACAAAACTCCATAAATTTAAAAATTAAAAACACTAAAATTGACAATGGTAGTGAATTAGATAATAATTTAGTTGATTATTGTAACAAGAAAGAAATTTTCCATTTTCTAGAAACAAAATGGAGGTGTAGAAAGGAAAAATTGAACACTACAAGAATGTGCTAGAACTTTACTTAGCAGTAGCAATTTACCAAAACATTGTTGGGCAGAAGCTGTAGCAACTGCCTGCTATGTTCTACATTATGTCTCTATTTGTCCCTTAAATAAGCATGCACCATATGAGCTATTTAATGGAAAGAGACCTAATATCTCATATTTCAAAAATTTTGGTTCTAAATATTTTTTATTAAATACAAAAGATCAACTTGGAAAATTCGATCCAAAATCCGATGAAGGAATATTTGTTGGATTTTCGAAATAAAGTAAAGCAAATATAATATACAATAAAAGAACAAAAATAATAGAAGAAACGCTATATGTTTCTTCTGATGAAAATTAAAAAATTAAAAATAACGACGAAGATGATGAAATAAATACAAAATAAAGAAATTCAGAAGATGAAAATATTGGTAATAATGTTGAAAATAATATTGAAAGTTTACCATTGAAAATGAAATATGTTCTCCACCTAGAGTATTAAAAAATCATCTCGTCGAAAATATTAATGGAGAAATCAATACAAATGTAAGGACAAGAAGTCAATTTAATCAAATGGGACATGTTGCTTTTATTTCTAACATTGAAACTAAAAATGTAAAAGAAGCTTCAACCGAGGACTATTGGATTTTAGCTATGCAAGAGGAGCTAAACCAACTCGAACGGAACAATGTTTAGGACTTAGTTCCTAGACCTAGTGATCAGGCAGTTACTAGTACAAAGTGGGTTTTTGAAAATAAAGCCAATGAGAAAGGAATATAATTCTTAATAAAGCTAGAGTAGTTGCTCAAGGCTAAGAAGGAATAGATTACGAATAAACATTTTCTCCTGTTGCTCGATTAGAAGCAATATGTATCTTGTTAGCCTTCTCTTATTATCATAATTTCAAATTATATCAAATGGATGTAAAAAGTGCATTTTTAAATGGTTTTATAAAAGAAAATGTCTATGTAGAACAACCACCTTTGTTTACACATGAAAAATATCCAGATTATGTTATAAACTAAAGAAAGCTTTATATGGTTTAAAATAAGCATCTTATGCTTGGTATGATCATCTGAAGAGCTATCTTACAAACTCGGGTTTTGAAATTGGAAAGGTAGATCAAACACTTTTCATTAAACATGATAAGAAAAATATTTTAATTATTCATTTTTATGTCGACTATATTATTTTCGGCTCCATACATGAAAAATTATGTAAAGAATTTTCTAATATTATGAAAAAAGAATTCGAGATGTCACATATGGGAGAACTCTCATATTTTCTCAGTTTAAAAATTAAACAATTAAGTAATGGTATTTTCATAAATCTAGAGGAATACTGGAATAATTTAACAAAACATTTTGGTATGGAAAATACTTTTGCAAAACCAACACCAATGAGCACTACGATTCATCTCGATCGAGATGAAAATGGTAAAAGTATAAATCAAAAATTATTTCGAAGTATGATTAGTTCTTTACTATATTTGACTGCTAATCGTCCCGATATCATGATGAGTGCGTGTCTATGTGCACGATTTCAAGCAAATCCTAAAGAATCACATTTACGGACCGTGAAATGAACTTTGCGCTACTTAAGCAACACTAGAGACTACGGCCTCTTTTATCCAAAATAATGTCCTTTAAAATTAGCATCATAAGGTGATGATGACTTTGATGGATATCGAACGGACCAATAGAGTACGAGTGGTACATGCCACTTCATTAGACAGTCTCTAATATCATCGTTCAGTAAGAAGCAAAATTGTGTCTCATTCTCAATGTGTGAAGCATAAATATCTCTGCTGCATTGGCATGTGCTTAGGTGATCTATATGTAACAAACTCTTGAAGATATCGGTATAAATATTTCTAAAGCAACAATTTGTTATGATAATACAAGTGCAATTAATTTGTCAAAAATTTCGATAAATCATTCGCGAACTAAACCTATTGATATCTGACATCATTTTCTACGTGACAACATAGAAAAAGATATTATTTCTCTCCAATTCGTATCTTCAGAAAATCAAATTGTAGACATGTTTACCAAACAAATAAATGAAAATACATGTATAAAACTAAGACGAGAACTTGGAACTGTATCACTAATAGAGTTATAATTTTATTTTATTTCCATTGGTAATAAAGAAATATGTGCATAAAATGTTCAACCAAATTGGCACATCTTCTCTCGCATTACAACCTACTATTTTAGATAAATCAAGTAAAGGTCATAAAACTTGTGTTTATGTTAACCATTAAAAATTTATATATAATTCAGAGGCTATAAATCAAAAAGAGATCTTAAACCCTAAAAATATTCTTAAAAATAGAAATCAATAATATATAAGAACAGAATGAGTATAGATGAAATAAATATGAAATAAAAATCATCTTTTCAGAATTAAAAATGTCTTCCCAAGAGATTTTTGCGTACTCATTCATTGATTTCAGCTCATCCACTACCACAACTTCCAATAACTCAACTCCTCTATATATTCTCATATGCATCACACCTTCTCCAAATCATCACACTGGCTATACTCCGAATGGAAAGTGAGTCAGAAGGAACATAGATTTTGGTTCACTTTCTACAAAACGTCAAATAGATGATATACATCATTTCCAACAAGAATTAATCAGTGTTCAACATGAAATGTACCATGAACAGAAAAATTAAGGAGCTCGTTTGGGTTTCCTCAAGAAATGTTATCTTAAGATTTGTGGTCATTCTCCTACGAGTAATAGCATCCAGAGACAATCATCTCATCACACAGAAGCACCTCCTCGTAATTTTTGGGAAAAAGGTCCATCGACCAAGCTCACCCCTGTACGTAAAAACTTTTTGTCCCCACTCAAACCATTGAAGTAGAAGAAATTTTTTTAACCATATTTGTTCGAAGGTTGCTCACCAGAAGAATCCGAGTCTTTTGAAAATAAATAAATTCCTATATACTCGAGTGTCTACATAAGATAAATATACAGTTTCCACATAGTAAATAATATGTTATTCTTAAAATTTATTAAATAAAATCGTTTAAATTGTTTAATGTGAGAATAAAGCTCTTATAAATACACACACAAACATAGATACATATATATATATATTATATAGACACTCAAAAGGGTGAATCTTCAAAGACCCATTAAATTTTTCCAGAATTCAACCGGCTGACCCAAAAAATTTCAAATGGCTAATCGACCCATTTTCGACCTATTTCTTTGCTAGTTTATTTTTTAAAACATTCAACCAACTGGATAAACAAAGCAGCCTCTTGAACATTCAACCAACTCATATCTCCACTCAGCATTTAGACTGCTGAAATGCTTCTAACAGCTGGCTGACTTATAGTTTTTTTAAGTATTTGGCATGACTTATATGGCACCCATTCAATTCTCCACTAACCAGCGTATCTACTCAAGCCTTTATTTCCTCATCACTCTTCATTTCAACAAACAAAACCCGATTCTCCTTAAAGCTAAAAATCACATTTTTACCCTCAAATCTCTCTTCAAATCAAACTATGGCCCTAAGACCCAAAAGAGAAAGACAAGCCTCCGCTTCTGCCGGCCTATCTCAAGACCAAATTAGGGCATAGCTTCATCATGATAATACTGTTATAGGATTCAATAGCATGAAGTGTTCGAAAATCTTTGAAGGAGCTTTTGTGAAATTCGTTGATTTCAATGCATATGAAATTTGGGAGATTACGTGTGACGACCCAACTTCCAAACTCCAGGAAGTCGCATCGCTAAGAAGAAAGAAAGGGATAGAAAAGAGAAAAGAAAGGAAAGAAAGAACAGACAACATCAGAATCTCACAGCGGAATCGAATAAATTATATTATATCACATAAAACATTACATAGTATCATATACATCAGAGTTATACAGCTAATACAACACAAACTAGACAGTTATAAACATCTGTCTAGCAATTACAATTCAAGTACATCAGAGAAAACAGACACAAAACAAACACAGCGGAACCACTATATATATCTACACGCTGAAGCCTCCTGCTCCATTATCTCCTCCAGAGCTTGTCAAAGCAATCCTGAAACACTTGACTACTCATACGTAATATGAGTACCCAAGAGTTTAATAAAACAGAAAATAAACACTCAGGTAAGACATGGGTCTGGTGTGAGTAAACGGGGATAAAGTTGCTTAACTTTAGAAAATCCTTTGAAAACAAAAGGTATCACGTAAGACTTCCCACACATAAACATGAAAAAGTTTTTACCTTACGCTAACCAAAACATTTGGTAGGAAATCCAGTGATATTATAATAGTGTCTAGGGTTTTCAAAATAAAATACAGAAATAGCTGGAATGCTTACATCTAACGTTCCAACATAGTTGGGCACAATCAAAACCGTACAGGCACTTATTGGATTATGTATTCCATCAATGGAAGGGCTACTGGGGTACCGCCCGTCACAGTACGTGGCCTAGGTCACTGTACCGAGGAGTACGCCCGCTCCCCTACAACACAAAGCCGGAACCATTCCTTACTGAACAGTTCCGAACAAGACCACCCCGCAGATTGGCCGTCGCCAACTGCCACACAATCGAATATAAAGGGACCTCTAGACAGGGATAGATCTTGCTCTCCACTGGGGGCTACCCATGAAGCCTTGCTGCACCTCCCCTGTTTTGCCATTCTCGGTTGATGAGGCTTGCGGCTACGATTACCTTTATAGGACATGTCAATCTTAGAATGCTCATCGTCCACCTGACGATGTTCTAAAAGCATTCGATCCATACAAGTTCGTTCCGGGTTCGAACGAAACTGAAGGCATTATCTCATTACACTCGTATTGGAATCACCCTCAGAGTTAACGACGATAACCCTTGCACTCTAAATCTCCATCTCAAACCTATAAGTACTATTGCGTCAACTCATTACGGAATCACCCACAGAGTTATACTGACGTATAGCCCTTACACCTCGAGTCTTCACTTGCTCCACTTGGATTAACGACCCAATGTTTAATTGGAATCGATGTGGTTTTCGGATATCCAAATATGGAAACCCGATCCCAGTCTCATCGAACCAAACGCCATTTTAATGTCCAAGTTGTACTTAAGGGTTTTAAACAATAACTCATTTCATTATTATCTAATTCATATACATAAATAAGTTACATATCACAATAGATAATCACATTCTCATCATAAACAGATAATCTGTATCATCCACAAACAGATAATCATCACAACCAAATAATCCATCACAAACCATATACTTAAACCAAGCATTCATATCATACAGATACGACTCATCTCATTACTGAGATCACAACCATTCAATCAATAACATCCATAAGCAATGATTTATTAATCATCAATTATAATTAATTTAAAATGAATTAAATTAATTATAATTATCTCTAATTGATTTAAAATGAATTAAATTAATTACTCATTTAAATCCTGCTTAACATCCATTAATTAATTAACCCAGTTAATTAATTACTTCCTAAGTATTCAACTTGATTAAACATCCTTGATTAATCATTCACTAATTAAAATAAGTAATTAGTCCTTAATTAATTTTATAAATTAATTAACCTTAATCATAAGTAATTAACATTTAATTACTCATTTATTAATTAATTATAATTAATTATATTTATCCTTAATTAATTACAATTAATTAATCACTTAATTAATTAATTAATATTTAATTAAACAATCATTAATCACATCATTGATTATAATAATTAATGATCTTTAAATTTTAAATAAATTACTTAATTAAATTAATTTCACTTAATAATTAATCTAATTATTAATCACCTTGATTAACCTTAGTTACTTATTTATAAATTAATTATCCTATAATTAATCATTTATTAATTCCTTAATTTATTACAAAAGTAATTATCCAAATTACTAATTGCATTCCAGTAATTATCATTATTACTTCTCTAAGTAATCCTGCTCCATTAATTACATTAAGTAATTACTCTCATAAAATCCTCAAATGATTTATTAAAATTAATTAAACTAAATTAATTAACTTAAATAAATCACATATCAAAATTAATTACAATAAGTAATTCCTTTATTACTTTAACAATTAATTATACTTAACAAATAATAATTAAATAGATTCAACTAATCAATCTAGTTAATTATCAAAATTAATTACATTAATTAATTACTAAATTATTCTTAGATAATTATCACCATTTATTAATTATCAACATTTCAATGATTATATACTTAAGGAAATTTGAATTAGATTAATTATAAATAAATCATTTCTAATTAATATTAATCTAAACCATTATTAAAAACCAATAATTAAGTAAATTCTAAATTATCTTGATTATTTTTAATTACTTATCAAATGACTCATTTACATTCAAAATATATTTAAAACCATACATTTCTAAAATTAAATTCAAATTCCAATTTATTTAAAAATTTAAAGATTCAAAATGTTTAATCATTCAAACATTAATCCAAATTAAATAATTATAAACCTTAAAATAAAATGAATGTTAAAGAACATTCATTACTTAAATATAAAGAAAAGGTTTAAAACAAAATTACTTGATTAAAATAAATCAAGCTTTGAAAATGGATTGATTATTTTAACTTTCAATTTTAAATTAATCACTTCATATTTTAATTCAATACTAAGGGAGACTAAATTCTTTCAAGTTTAAAACTTATTTGAAATCAAATTTCATTTTCAAATCTATTTTTAAACAATTGGAATATGTTCATTCATTTTTTTTTTAAATTTAAAAACTGTTTGAAATCAAAACTGGTTTTCAAAGTAACTTGAAAACTGTTTTAACTTGATTTCAAAACAATTTAAATCTTGCTTAAAAATATTTAAATCTGTTCAAAATTTTAAAAACTTACAAAACTGTTTGAATAAAAATCTGGGTCTTAAAGATAAACCTGAAAACTGTTTTAATTTTGATTTAAAACTGAATTTAAATTTAAGATTTCATTTTTAAAAACTTTGAATTCAAAACTTCATTTGAATTCAGATTCAAGTTATACGTGAATCAAGTTGCAACTTTAAAAATTTTAAAACTGCAAAACTTCAGGTTTAAACCTGTAACCAAAACTAACCCGAGAACCCATCTAATTTACTTCGAGTTCACCAACCTCTTGCTTCAAGTCAAAAACAAAAATACCCGAGGTCATCACCGAGTCAAAAACCCTGCACACTCCATATGTCCACCAGACTCCAAACATGTATGGTGCATATGCACCATCGCCTCGGCGAACTCCAGCCACTCCATTCCACTGCTACAAGTCACTGACCATCTCCCTATACTAACTCAATCATCCAAACCCTCCCATATCAGTTTGAAATCAAAAATAAGTGTTCAACTGCAGCCTGGAAAAACCCAGCTACATCCACCCTAAACCTGTCAGCGTCGAGAAATCCCACCTCCGGCCACCATTGTTGACTCGACCCTGGCCATAGCTACCTCTACACTCCCTCTACAACCTCTCAAATCCTTACCCCACTCGATGCAACAGAGTGTATTTACAGAACCTCAAAACTTCAACACTGCATGACTAGGTTTTGAAACCTGGAAAAACCCAATTCCCAACTCCTCTCTCTCTCTCTGATCATCTATCACCAATTTACTCCATTTTTACATCAATACTCTACTAATAGAAAGCATCTTAACACCTGACATTAACTAGCCCAACAGATAAATTCCAAAATTACCACTTCTGTTTAAAACTGAAATGTTTCCTCCCCAACAGTTTATTTAAAACTGTAATATTTGTTTTAAAATTCCTAATTTCAAACATGCATTCTAATTTATACACTTGTTCTAATAATTTAAGATGTTTGATACCTTTATTATTATTATTATTCAAAAAAACCAATACTGTATTTACTTATAACAGAGACACAGATTTTATTTAGCTTGATTATAATTTATAAACTTGAATTTATACTAAACAAACAGATATTGTTTACTCAAAAATTGCTAACTGAAATCAATTCTAGTGGTAAAGAATTTCTATCAAGAAAGTTTAGTTAAAAACTAATTAGATTTGCAGTTTCAATCAATCAGCAATATACAAACATGTTCATACATGTTCACACAGAACAGTCATCAATATGCAATCATCACAACATACTATTTCTACTAATTCATATGCACAGATATCATAGGATTTTTGCATGGTGTAGTTACTCATTTGATTTTTTATTATTATTTTAAAACAGGAAACAGAATAGTTTGTCTAAACATATTTTGAATTTTGTAAATTATAGCCTGAGTTCTGTAAATTAAGTTTGGTTTGATTTTTTTTAAAAAAACTGTTTTTAAAATAAAAGAAGCTTACTCACCTGACTTATGAAGATGCAGAGCACAATTAGATGCGGATTTCATTTTTTTTCCAGGACCCTGATTTGAAACTGCATGCAGAAATCTGGCCTGCATTTTGATTACTGAAGTTGCTTGTTGAATTTGCTTTTCTAATCTTGATTGTTGATTCTGGTCTTAAATGCATGCAGACCTTCCTAAATTCTGAATTGAAGTTGAACTTCCAATTTGATGTTGAGACTTGCAGAATTTAGATGTAGATAGGTTGCAGATTTGAAGTTGTTTGCAGAAATTGATTTGAATTTGGTTTTCTGGATTTGATTTGTATTTTTGATTGCAGATATTGATTGAAGTTTGGTTTTGATCTTACTGAAATTTGATTCTCAGATTTCAAATGAGAATAAGGGTTGAACAAAGAAAAAGCATTTGTTATATTTTCTTATCAATATAATTTAAATAATAAGTTTTAAAACAAATGCCACTTGTTATGTTATTATCTCAAACTTTTACAAGTGTCTATTTTATGTTTTAAGATTTTAACACATGTACATTACTAATATAAAAAGAGAATTCTAAATTTATAAATGTATTTAAATTTATCTTAAAACCATCTCTATTTTATTTTTAGCAAGTTTCAAATGTTTATTAACATTATCCTTTAAATAATAACATATACACAATTTAAAAGTTTACTTGAAAAAATTAAAATAATATTTTAAAGCTAATTTTCAAAAGAGAAATAATGTTGAATTTATTTATTCAAGAGTTTTCAAATTAAATGTTATACTTTAACAAGAATGAATTAAATCTTATTTCAAAGAAAAGCAATTTTAAAATAAAACAAAACAAATTTTTATTATAAACTAAAATTTAAACTATATTTATTCTTATAAACAAAATAAATACTTACTTACATTTCTATGAAAATATAAGAAAGATTTTTAAAACAAACTTTTGAAAAGTTTACAATACTAATTTAAATTAAATTAAATCAATTTACAAATTATACATTTATATAATAATTAGAAAATATCCTTTATCTAATATAAATTGAAATTAAAACCAAATCCTCTATTTACAATGTATAAACATTTATACATTATAAATAAAATATTTTTAAATCAGCATAGAAAGATAAATTTATTACTTAAATATTTTTAACATTTGAAAAGAATATCATTTAACAAACTAAATAATTATTAATTTTCAAAAGAAAATTCCTGTTTGAATTAGATTATTAAATCAATATTTCACATTTTAAAATAATTATCAATGAAATTATTAAATAATTATTGCCTAAATTTCCGGGACATCACATTCCTCCCCCCTTAAAAGAATTTCGTCCCCGAAATTTAAAAGCAAAGGTAATTTAATAATCCATATAGATTTTAAAATTTTGAAGAGCAAACATATGCTATCAACCAAATACTAGCAACCATTGCAACCAATTCAAACAAACAATTCTAACTATCTAGACAAAAATTCTGGATAAGATTCCCTAGAGTTTCCCAGGTACAAACACCGGGACACTCGCCCTACAGAATGTAAACTAGCTACACCACTCAGATCTAGAGCTCCTATATATCTTGATCTATAAATCTAAACAGGATACTAGACCACAGACAAGTCCTGATCAACTTCCAAATCTCCCAGAACTACTGAGTCTAAAACCAGAGATAAACCATACACGTATTCCCTCAGAGATACGTGAATTACATAACAAATTCCAGTCATCCGAACTAGCAATTCAATCCTGTAGACCAAATACTTAACTCTCAAGAGAAAACAGAAAGATCCAATACTCATATCCACAAATCACTCCTGTCGATCCTGGGCTGCCTTCAACCTCTAGATCAATCAAATTTACCACACAAACTCTATTACACAATCATCAGAAGACTCCAAACATACTACTCTATTCTGAAACAGAACAGGTGCACAAACATCTAAGCTTCCAGATCCAAAATGAATTTCCTGTAGAAATCCTCTGATCGAAGACAAAACTCAAATTTCCAAAGAATCGGGTGCTGCTTCTATTCTGGAATAGCTGCCACCATGCTTCCACTGAGCAACTCTGATTTGAGAATGCTGTTGATGAATACAAGTATAAACTTGATCAACTTATCCCGGAAACATTGTTCATCAAATTCCATAAATCTCAGTGACCTATCCGATTCAGTCACAAATACCACAGCAAAAATTCAACCAGAAACCTGGACCCAATAAATCCTGCCAACTCCAATAAGTCGATGCAGAACTCAATCTTCTGATGCGGATGCAAATCTTTATTCCCTCGAAGATATCCAGAAAATCAAATCACTTCGATAACTCAAACAACCTCTAGATATGCTTCAATCCAAACAAAGAACACTTAGAGAACTTCCGAACCGTCGCAAGTCACTTTTGCGATTCTACTCAGTTCAGATTCCAAGAAATCGCTCTCACTAAAAAATCAGAACAGCTAAAGCCTTCAAAAGAAGAAACTAGTGGTCCATCTCTTAACCACTAACATCACTCCCAACTGAGCTTCCAGAAGAAATCGACAAGCTCCACCATCTGCCCGGACTACTGACAGAAAAATCACAGAGATTTTCGAACCATCGATAAACAGGCCACTCACTACTGCTACTGCTGCCAAAGCTTCCTTATCCAAAAGCTCATAGAACCTCAAAGCTACACCAGCCACTTCACATATAGAGCCTTCCTGATAGACAGATATCTCTCAAGAAACTCGCTCTCAAACCAAGCACAAAACACTCTGCCAAACTGAGTCTCAACTCAAATATAGACAGAACTCCTTCCTAAGGTTACCAAGATTCCATTGTTGGCTTCAGCACTCCCAACTAATCCAAACTCAAGAAAACCCACTCACACGAGTGAAATCCAGCTTACAATCCAAAGATAAACTCCGAATCTTGAAAAGATTTCCTTCAGAGATTAGAGAAATCCTTCACCAACAGCAGAACTACTCAAGATGCCCAAACTGCCCTAGCAGACCACTTCCAACACAAACACTCTGTAACGTCCCGAAAATTTTCGACTTTCGAAAATTCAACATCGATACTCACTTTATCGACTGCCGAGAAATCGAAGGTCAAAAACCGGAATGTTATGGGTTTTAAAAACAAGAAAAGAAAGAAGAAGAGAGAAAAAGATAGAAGGAAAAAGAAAAGATAGAAAATTTTAAAATAGAAGAAAAAGAGAATAGAAAATAGAACAGAAAGAAAATAGAAAAATAGAACGGGACAGAAGAAAACAACAGAACAACATCAGAATCTCACAATTCGCAGCGGAACAACATATAATAATAAATGAATAATCTTTAAACAAAGAACTATATCAGTTATTACATTTCATTACATTTCATTACATCATATCATCAGAGTGTACAACAACAAACAACAATGCAGCGGAAAAAGAAATACTACATAGTAATACGCCATGCCATCCAGCTTGCCTCCAGCAACTCCTGAATATCCAGAATATCCTGATAAACCTTAACTCTTGACTGCCCGTGTAGAAATTGGTGGGCACCCAGAGTTTAGGAAGGAAAACAATAAACTCCAAGTCAGTCATGTGACTGGTGTGAGAACTCAAAACAGTTTATTTACTTTAGAAATCAAAATAGAGGAATATTTTTAAATCAATTCGCAATGCTTTTAAAAAATGAGACTACCATAAGGCCTCCCGCACACACACACACAATGCAAACGCAGAATCGGAGGAGATTTCTCCTTATGATAGTCAAAGATGCTTGATACGCATTTAAAAGAACATTTTATATTATTATTAGTGCATAGTGTAGAGAAATATTTCGAAAGTAGAATATAAATCTTAGCCAACATAGACATTTCGAACTATGCCTACTATAGCTACCATCCAAACAGTGGTGACCACCATAAGTGAATGGCAGGTTCTACAACTAATACCGTACAGGTTTCGTATTGGGAATTGGATTTCCAACGAATGATCAGGCCAAGGAACTTCCCATTGCCACATGAGAATGCCTCTGGATGGACATCCCCGAGAACCAAACCGGATCTCTACCAACACAAGGCCGGGTTACCCCTAACTGAGTAACAACTGACCGAATATGCCATCCCCCGGTCCTTTGGGACCTTTTAACCGAGCGCTCGTAATCAATTCACACAATCATAACAAAGTGTTTTCAACATGAGTAAGTATCTGGGCTCCATACCATGATACCACCCTTTTCCAAAAGGAAATGGACACATCCTAAAGGGCGCTACCCCTCATAACCTTGCTGCTTCTTTCCTGTTTTGACCATTCACGGGGTGTGAGGCTCGACGAATTCACGTCCACAAAAACATACTTTATACAAAAGCCATGCTTTGGGTCAACAAATGATCAACACAATGATCACAAGGATAGACGATCAAATAAACGATCCTATCACAAATAATCAACACAATGATCATTTCAGCATCACTCAGCATATCACATTACCAAATTGGGAATATATCGCTGATAACATTCAACTACATAACCTCTGAGCTCGTACGTCTCAGAGAAGGGTGTTACGCTAAAAGAATAAATTCTCCGCCACCACAGAAATATATTTGAAAGAAATCGGCTTTATATCTCAACTTGTAATGTCAGACATACAATCCATACAAGTCTGTTCCGGGCTCGAACAGAACCGAAGGCACTTCTTACGAAGCCCTTGCAATCCAGGTATTCACAATCCCGATGGAATTTCCCATCACTTAAGGAATCTCTATACCAGGAGCTACCCAGTGCAGAGACAATCGATAGGTCATCCTATCGCTTTCGCAAAAACTCGGTCTTCAACACCGATCTTCAAATGCAATTTACAACGACGTATCACATATTCGGAATGGGTTATACGACCCCATGGCCCTTTCCCGGTTAACCCGAATAGTGAGCGCTTATTCAAAAATAAGTGTGGCATTCAGATTCAAATAAATCACATCAATTACCCATTCAAAGGGAAATATTGATAGTCGGTTATTGAACTATCAATTGATATGCACAACATCACCAGATTCCAAATAATTTCTCAAATTATTTATTTTTCCGAAATATCTTTACAAGATATCAAATTTCAATACTTCAAAAATAAATCAATATTTATTTTTATACAAATTTCCACTTTCTTTTATAAATTCAATAGTGAATTCATATTCCAAAATATTCATGCATATACGATTTCAACTATCCATTTTCAATTTATCTTCAAAAAGATAAATTCTAATTATTCACTTCATATTGGAAAAACATTTCCATACTTATTTATTCATAAGTAATTCACAAATCTTTTCATTTTCAACCTTGGAAAATATTCAATGTACTTAAATCGAATTAAGTATATAATTCATTCTTTAAGGAAATCATTCTCTTAAACATATTTATTTGGGCCAAAACGAATGTTACGTAAAACATCGTTACGACAACCCAAAATCACTAGTATATGGATTCGAAATTAAAATAGATATATAAATCCCAATACTATACAAAACATTTCCTTTCGGAAATCATTTACTATAACAACAGTGTTATAGTCCATCATCTCCTTCTATTTCTCGAAAACGTCTATTTCAACAATAAAGGTTGAAATCTATGGTTTCGAACCTCAACACATTTAAAACATCGTTAGATCGTTTTAATTCTATTTAAAACATCCAAATCCAAAACAATTTCTTTAACGTATTATTCACTATTCAAAAACGCGAATATACTTTGTTAACAAATTTCATCCTTTTATTCATTTTAATTCAAAGGGTTATTCACTATTCAAAAATGTGAATATAACTCCACTTATAGGTTTTAACAAATTTCCTTGTCAAAATAAGTCATTTGCGAATTTATAAAACAACGTTTATAAATTCCATTTCTATTTATTTATAAAAACTTCCTTTTTATAAATTCTTTTATTAACCTATTTGATTTATAACTCAATTATAAACTAAAAGTTCATATTATAAGTTAAATACTTATAAAACGATTATTTTACAAAATCGTTCTTTTTAACTTCCCAAATTATAAATCTTATAACTTATAAGATTCATTCATTTATCCAAAATCATTATTTTAATAACTTAATAAATTTTATAAACCTACTGCTTATAAAATTCCATTTATAACTTCACCGTATAAAATTCTATAAATTCCATTCAATTATGAAATTCATTTTCACTTCATTCAAACACTTATAAAAACTCGTTTTATAATGTCTATATTTCAATTTATAAATATCTATTTATAAATCTCTTAATATAAATCAAATTATATTGTTATTCTAAAACGTCTTTAATTTCCTTTATAATTTCACCATTCTCTTGATTTATAAAATAATTAAATTTTATAAATGCTATATTTAAACTTTTAATAATAAACTCAAAAATCCAGTTTAAACTATTTTATAAAATCATTAATTCATATTTCTCAAAAATCAGCTTTCAACTATATTTCACAAAAACCATAATTTTTATAACTTTAAAAATTATAACGTTTATTTATTTAGAATGGATCAATTCCAAAAATATAGTATATTTTCAAAAATCACTTTAAAAATCATTTTAAAATCCCAAAATCTGGGTCCAATGATGCTACACACCGAATAGTCAATCACGACAACAACGATATCATATATCGATATGATAATCAATCAAATATCAAAATATCTGAAATCAAATAAAACTGTTGAGGAATCCAGTTGGATCCCTCCAACCTGTTTTCCTGCATCCAAAAACATTAGCACAATACCAATTTCGCTCCAGTACGAAATTATCGCGGTATATGGGATTATTAAATATTATCCGCTTAATAACGGCGTAATAGGGTCTCATCCGCTAAAAATACGGGAAATCAATCAACTACAATATATACATATGCCAATATATACATATATTGATATTATTTATAATACCAATTTCACTGTTTATGAAATATTCGTGGTATATGTTTTTATTAAATAACATCCGCTTACTAACGGCGTATATTGTCTATTTTAACAATCAATAGATATCAATCATCATTCAAACATGCATTCAAATATTTTAAATCTAACTATTTAAAATAAAATCGAAACTGATTCGATTGAGTGAGAAGTTCTCACCTTGATTTAAATTCCGTTTTAGCGATTTATTTCGAATAAAATTAAACGGACGTTTAATTTTACCCAAAATTCTCACTAACTCCAAACGACTCCAAACCAACTCCATCGCGTAGTGCTCGTCCATACGATTCCAACGCAAAAAATCTCGTCCGAAACGGACCTCGTACGAAAGAGTTATGATTTTTATAAGATTGTACACAAATTTTAAACTAAAATTACAACATAACTATATAGTTTTCAACCTATTCAATCTGGGCCACAGGATCTCCTTCCTTTGCATCATAGCCGTGACCTTCCATCTCCCTCATCACGCATCTTCTACAGGTTGAGGCCGAACTCCATGAACCCAAAGCTCATAATTAGGGTTAAATAATTCATCCAATCCATACACCTAGAACACGATCAAGTGATGCCGTCTCGAAGCTCCACACACGAGCTACCTTCGGCCACGACCTAGGCAAGCTCGGCCTCCCCCTCTACCCTCGAGATGCATGCACAACCAGCACGAACGCGGCAAGATATTGGGCACGACGTCGCTCCAATTTCCATCATCTCCGTATGGATTGAAAGGCCTTCCTATGCTCTACAATATTCGTGTTGACAAGTTTTTGTAAAAGTCGATGGATTGAGAGAGATTGAGGGATGAAAGAGATTGAATTCTGGCCCTTCAACCTGATAGTGGTGGCTAGCAACATGAATTAGGGTTTAGTTATTTTTTTTTATAAAATTATGAAGAGTGGTGGTGTATTTATAGAGAATCGAACGACACTATTCATCCGGAAATTCCGAACTCCGATTTAGGCGCCGAAACTGACGTACCTAGGGTTTATCCCGTGTTCCGGACACAACGGAACAGGTTTCGGAAGCTAATTCGGAAGTATGTGCGAGTTATGGCTATAAACGCTCAATTTAAATTAAACCGATTTAAGTCGATTTCTAGGCATTTTAATTTGTACCGGACAAACGGTAAATCCAATTGACTTGAAATTTGAAACCTTACAATAATATCACATTACGGATCCGATGAAACTAGTTTCGTCGAAATCCGAGACTTTTTGAAAAATGGCTATTTTGACTCGCCAAATTTAAATTAAAAACAATTCGATGCGTTTCGAGATGCCACGATCAAACGTGTAACGACCCAGAATTTTTAGTAATTAAAAATTGAATATTTAATTAATTTTAAATATTTATAAGTGAATTTTTAAGTCAAATAAATTTTATTTTGATTTATTGGATTTAATTGGATAATTAAATCGATAATTTAATATGTTAAATTATGGAAATAATTGAAAATAGAGTTAAATATGATTGAAAATGATTTGTAAAATTTTATTTTATCATATTGAAGTTAGAATGATATTTTAGAACTTTTAAAATCGAATTAAAAGTTAATTTGTGAAAATTGAATATTTTAATATTTAATAATCGACTGTAAAATAGTCAATTTTTGAACAGTCTCAGAATTGAACGAAACCAGTTCCATTGGATCCGTAATAGTTAGTTATTACCGGATTTCAATTTTCGTGTCAATCGGAGTTATCATTTGATCGTGGCAGCTCGAAACGCATCGAATTATTTTTAATTTAAATTTGGCGAGTCAAAATAGCCATTTTTCAAAAAGTCTCGGAATTCGACGAAACCAGTTTCATCGGATCCGTAATGTGATATTATTGTAAGGTTTCAAATTTCAAGTCAATTGGATTTACCGTTTGTCCGGTACAAATTAAAACGCCTAGAAATCGATTTAAATCGGTTTAATTCAAATTGAGCGTTTACAGCCATAACTCGCACATACTTCCGAATTAGCTTCCGAAACCTGTTCCATTGTGTCCGGAACGCGGGATAAACCCTAGGTACGCTGGTTACGGCGTCTAAATCGGAGTTCGGAATTCCCGGGATGAATAGTGTTTACGCTTGCTTTTCCTATAAATACACCTCACTCTAAAAAAATAAAAAAAATAACCTAAACCCTAATTTTTAAACCCTAGCCGCCACATACTAAACCAATGGCCAGAAATGCTCAACACTCATCTCTCAATCTCTCTCAATCTACAAAGAATTAGAAGAAGTTGTTAACTACAAAGATGAAGAGCACGAGATGAGCTTTAAATCCATACGGATATGATCGGGAATGGAGCAACGATGAGTGAGCAAAAGGTGGCCGTTCCCATCAGTTTTCGCACGTGTTTTCGTGCTCTACAGGTGGCCGAGCTTCACCTAGGGGGGGGGGCGAGTGTAGAGGAGGAGGAGAGCTTCGACATGGGAGTGGTATGATGATGTATAGTTGAGTGATTGGAGTGCAAATGCTAACCCTAATCTACATGTTGGGTTCGGCCTCATGTTCATTTCCTGGAGCATGCGTACGAGAGTGGGGAAGAAGGAGTTAACGGTCCAGATAAGGTTGGAGCAAGATCTGAGGGCCTGGATTGCTTTAGGTTATAAATTAATTAAGTTATGTTATATTAGTTTATATAAAACGTGTACAAACTTGTAAATTGCATATCTTTTTCATACGAGGTCGGAAAAATGCAAATCCAGTTGCGTTGGAATCGTATGGACGAGCACTACGCGATGGAGTTGGTTTGGAGTCGTTTGGAGTTAGTGAGAATTTCGGGTAAAATTAAACGCGCGTTTAATTTTATTCGAAATAAAAGCTAAAACGGAATTTAAAACCAAGGTGAGAATTTCTCACTCAATCGAATAGATTTCGATTTTATTTTAAATAGTTAGATTTAAAATATTTGAATGCATGTTTGAATGATGACTGTAAATTATTGATTGTTAAAATAGACATTATGCGCCGTTAGTAAGCGGATGTTATTTAATAAAAACATATACCGCGAATATTTCATAAACAGTGAAATTGGTATTATATATAATATCAATATATATATATTGGCATATGTATATATTGCAGTTGATTGATTTCCCGCATTTTTTGTTTAGCGGATGAGACCCTATTACGCCGTTATTAAGCGGATAATATTTATTAAAAACATGTACCGCGATAATTTCGTACTGGAGCGAAATTGGTATTGTGCTAATGTTTTTGGATGCAGGAAACAGGTTGGAGGGATCCAACTGGATTCCTCAACAGTATTTATTTAATTTCAGATATTTTGATATTTGATGGATTATCATATCGATATATGATATCGTTGTTAGTCGTGATTGACTATTTGGTGTGTAGCATCATTGGACCCAGATTTTGGGATTTTAAAATGATTTTAAAAGTGATTTTGAAAATATACTATATTTTTGGAATTGATCCATTATAAATAAATAAACGTTATAATTTTTAAAGTTATAAAAATTATGGTTTTTGTGAAATATAGTTAAAAAGCTGATTTTTAGAAATACGATTAAAAGTCGATTTTTGAGAAATATGAACTAATGATTTTATAAAATAATTTAGATTGGATTTTTGAATATATGATAAAAGTTTAAATATAGGATTTATAAAATTTGATTATTTTATAAATCGAAATGATGAAATTATAAAGGAAATTAAAAGATGTTTTAAAGAATAATATTAATTGATTTATATTAAGAGATTTATAAACGGATATTTATAAATCGAAATATTGACATTTTAAAACGAGTCTTTATAAGTGTTTGAATGAAGTGAAAATGAAATTCATTAATGAATGAAATTTATAGAATTATATAACGGTGAAGTTATAAATGGAATTTTATAAACAATAGGTTTATAAAATTTGTAAAGTTCAAAGGAACGATTTTTGCAAATAAATAAATTATAAGTGTTTGACTTATAATTTGGACTTTTGGTTTATAATTAAGATTATAAATCGAATAGGTAAATAAAGAAGATTTATAAAGGAAGTTGTTATGAAATAAATGGAAATGGAATTTATAAACGTTGTTTTATAAATTCGCAAACGACTTATTTTGATAAGTTAATTGTTATAACTTATAAATGGAGTTATATTCATGTTTTAGACAGTGAATAATCCTTTAAAATAAAATGAATAGAAAGGATGAAATTTGTTAATGAAGTATATTCACATTTTTGAATAGTGAATAATACGTTAAAGAAAATGTATTGAATGTGAATGTTTTAAATAGAATTAAAACGATTTAACGATGTTTTAATTGTGTTGAGATTCGAAATCATAGATTTCAACATTTATTGTTGAAATAGACGTTTTCGAGAAATAAAAGGAAATGGTGGACTATAACACTGTTGTTATAGTAAATGATTTCCGAAAGGAAATGGGTTGTATAGTATTGGGATTTATATATCTATTTAATTTCGAATCCCTATACTAGTGATTTTGGGACGTGTAACGATGTTTTACGCAACATTCGTTTTGGCCCAAATAAAAATGTTTAAGAGAATGATTTCCCTTAAAGAATGAATAATATACTTAATTCGATTTAAGTATATTGAATATTTTCAAAGGTTGAAAATAAAAAGATTTGTGGATTACTTATTTTTAATAAGTATGGAAATGTTTTCCAACGTGAAGTGAATAATTAGAATTTATCTTTTTGAAGATAAATTGAAATGAATTATTGAAATCGAATATGCATGGATATTTTGAAATATAAATTCATTATGGAATTTATATGTGAAAAGTGGAATTTGTTTGAAAATAAATATTGATTTATTTTTGAAGTGTTGAAATTATATATCTTATAAAGATATTTTGGGAAAATAAATAATTTGGAAAATTATTTGGAATCTGGTGATGTATGCATATCAATTGATAGTTCAATAGCCGACTATCAATATTTCCCTTTGATTGGGTATTTGATATGATTGTTTGAATTTGAATGCACACTTATTTTTGAATAAGCGCTCACTATTCGGGTTAACCGGGAAAGGACCATGGGGTCGTATAACCCATTCCGAATATGTGATACGACGTGAATTGCATTTGAAGATCGGTGTTGAAGACCGGTATTTGCGAGAGCGATAGGATGACCTATCGATTGTCTCTGCACTGGGTCGCTCCTGGTATAGAGATTCCATAAGTGATGGGAAATCCGATCAGGATTGTGAATATCCGGATTGCAAGGACTTCTTTGTAAGTGCCTTCGGTTTTGTTCGAGCCCGGAACAAACTTGTATGGATTGTATGTCTGACATTACAATTTGAGATATAAAGCCGATTTCTTTCAAATATATTTCTGTTGGTGGCGGAGAATTTATTCTTTGCTTAACACCCTTCTTTGAGACGTATGTGCTCAAAGGTTATATAGTTGAAGTTATCAGCGATATATTCCCAGTTTGGTAATGTGACATGCTGAGTGATGCTGAAATGATCATCGTGTTGATTATTTGTGATAGGATCATTTATTTGATCGTCTATCTTAGTGATCATTGTGTTGATCATTTGTTGACCCAAAGCATGGCTTTTGTATAAAGTATGTTTTTGTGGACGTGAATTCGTCGAGCCTCACATCCCGGTAATGGTCAAAACAGGAATGATGCGGCAAGGTTATGAGGGGTAGCTCCCTTTAGGGTATGTGCATTTCCTTCTGGAAAGGGTGGTATCATGGTATGGAGCCCAGATACTTACTCATGTTGATACACTATATCTTTTTCTGTGTGGTGTTGTTGGTGACGAGCGCTCGGTTAAAGGTCCGATGGGACCGGGGGATGCCATATTCGTGTAGTAGTTACCTAGTGATAAAGGTAACCCGGCCTTGTGTTGGCAGAGAGCTGGTTAAGTTCTCGGGACGTCCAGCCAGAGGCGATCCCATGTGGCAGTAGGAAGTTCCTTAGCCTGACCATTTGTTGGAAATCCAATTCCCAATACGAAACTTGTACGGTATTAGTTGTAGAACCTGCCATTCACTTATGGTGGTCACCACTGTTTGGATGGTAGCTATAGTAGGCATAGTTCGAAATGTCTATGTTGGCTAAGATTTATATTCTACTTTCGAAATGAATTTTTCTCTACACTATGCACTAGTAATAATATCAAATGTTATTTTAAATGCGTATCAAGCATCTTTGACTATCATAAGGAGAAATCTCCTCCGATTCTGCGTTTGCATTGTGTGTGTGTGCGGGAGGCCTTATGGTAGTCTCATTTTTAAAAGCATTGCGAATTGAATAAAAAAAAAATATTCCTATTTTGATTTTAAAGTTAAATAAACTGTTTTGAGTTCTCACACCAGTCACATGACTGACTTGGAGTTTATTGTTTTCCTTCCTAAACTCTGGGTGCCCACCAATTTCCACACGGGCAGTTAAGAGTTAGGTTTATCAGGATATTCTGGATATTCTGGAGTTACTGGAGGCAAGCTGGATGGCATGGCGTATTACTAGTATATAGTATTTCTTTTTCCGCTGCACTGTTTGTTTGATGTTGTATGTTGTTGTACACTCTGATGATATGATGTAATGAAATATGATGAAATGTAATAACTGTAGTTCTTTGTTTAAAGATTATTCATTTATTATTATATGTTGTTCCGCTGCGAATTGTGAGATTCTGTTGTTGTTCTGTTGTTTCCTTTCTGTCCGTTCTATTATTAAAATGCTTCTATCTTCTATTTTCAAATTCTCTATTTTCTTTTCTGTCTTTTGTTTTCTTTTTCCTCTATTCTCTTTTTCTTTCTATTTCTTCTATTTTTAAAATTTTCTATCTTCTTGTTTCTTCTTTTTCTCTCTTCTTCTCTTTTCTTTTCTTAAATTCTTTTTAAAACCCATAACATCTCGGTTTTCGGCCTTTGATTTCTCGGCAGTCGATAAAGTGAGTATCGATGTCGAATTTTCGAAGAACGAAAATCCGCAGACGTTACATTTGGTATCAGAGCTGATGGTTAAGCTGATGGTTAAGCTGATGGTTAAGCTGATGGTTAAGCGACAACCATGGTTCTGTTGGGTATTAATTCATTAGAGATAGAGTCAGCAGTACTCTAGAATGAGTTTGAGTGTAATAATAGCTATGAGTGCGTATTTGTTAGTGAATATAAAATTGTTTTATATTGTGATGATTGGTTTATTGAGTGGCATATGAACTTTCGTCAGCACAGCCTCGAAACTGAGCCGAAGGGGTTTCTAAACACTTGAATAGAACAATTCGACATAATATTGTTTTAATTGGGTAAATGAAATAATTTTGCCTTGATTATATTTTATATATAAAGGAATAATTTTAAAAAAATTGTTAAAGTGTATGTAAGTTGATTGTTAGGTTGTTTGAATAATCCAAATAAAAGAATAATTGTATAAGCAAAAGAATTGTAAGAATTGAATTATAATTAATGTGATTTACAAATGTGAAATAAACTTATATATATAAGAAGTGAAACTATATGAATATATTTATGAATATGAGTTGTAAATAAAAATGAATTTAAGGTTAATGATAGATATGAACTTAAGTTATGTGAATAGAAATTCAACTTTTGTAATTGAATGAATAAATTGAATGTTAATCAATTGAATGTGAATAAATTGGAATGGAATAATGAATGAAAGTATTAATTCATTAAAATCTAATGTTATTGGGAGTTGAATAAATTGGAATGGAAATCAATTTAATGTTAAACCAAATTGGATGAATATAAGCAAAGGAAATTTGGTTGTAATAAATATACATTGGTTGTTATATGATTGTTGATTGATTGTATATAATTCATTAAGTGTTAATGAAATTGAAAGCTATGAAATTGAATTCAAACTTGAAGAAAATAAGTTGAATAGAATTGAATGTGAATTAGATTCAATTAGTAAATGTAAACTAATTGAATTGAAAATGAATGTTGATAAAATCCAATGTAAATAAATCAAATGTGATTTAAAGTGAAAACCAATTCATTAAATATTAATAAGAATATAAATGAATATTGTTGGTTATGGAATGTAGTTGGTTGATGGTTGAATATATATTGCATTTGCTATATTATGTAGTTGTTATGTTGCTATATGTTGTATATTGAGATTATTTGCATATGTGCATGTTTCTCATGTTGTTTGTTGAGTGATTAGTAGGTGCGGATCGCGTTTGCTTCGCATTTGGAGTTCGCTTTAGCGCTATATTAGCCGTATATGCTCGCTAATAAAATATAAGGTACATATCTCGGATTAAATATCGTACTTTTACACTTTTTTCCCTTCGGGATGCCTCATTACTTGATGAGATGTATATTTGTGATATATATACTGTCATTTTTTTTCGGATCGAGCCGCGCAAAGGAGACTATGGCGAATTTTTCCGAAAATTTAAGGCGTTAGAAAAATTTGAGAAAATTTTGGAAAAATTTTGAAAACTTTAAACTTTGATTTGGAATTGAAAGTTAAACAATAGTAGTTGTTTTTGAAAAGATAACTAAGTATGATTTGAAAACTTAGTAAAGATTTGTAAGAAGTTTAATTATGAATTTTGGAAAGTTAATAGATTTTGTAACCTTTCTTACTTGTAATTTCGAGGACGAAATTCTTTTAAGGGGGAAAGATTGTAACGACCCAGAATTTTTAGTAATTAAAAATTGAATATTTAATTAATTTTAAATATTTATAAGTGAATTTTTAAGTCAAATAAATTTTATTTTGATTTATTGGATTTAATTGGATAATTAAATCGATAATTTAATATGTTAAATTATGGAAATAATTGAAAATAGAGTTAAATATGATTGAAAATGATTTGTAAAATTTTATTTTATCATATTGAAGTTAGAATGATATTTTAGAACTTTTAAAATCGAATTAAAAGTTAATTTGTGAAAATTGAATATTTTAATATTTAATAATCGACTGTAAAATAGTCAATTTTTGAACAGTCTCAGAATTGAACGAAACCAGTTCCATTGGATCCGTAATAGTTAGTTATTACCGGATTTCAATTTTCGTGTCAATCGGAGTTATCATTTGATCGTGGCAGCTCGAAACGCATCGAATTATTTTTAATTTAAATTTGGCGAGTCAAAATAGCCATTTTTCAAAAAGTCTCGGAATTCGACGAAACCAGTTTCATCGGATCCATAATGTGATATTATTGTAAGGTTTCAAATTTCAAGTCAATTGGATTTACCGTTTGTCCGGTACAAATTAAAACGCCTAGAAATCGATTTAAATCGGTTTAATTCAAATTGAGCGTTTACAGCCATAACTCGTACATACTTCCGAATTAGCTTCCGAAACCTGTTCCATTGTGTCCGGAACGCGGGATAAACCCTAGGTACGCTGGTTACGGCGTCTAAATCGGAGTTCGGAATTCCCGGGATGAATAGTGTTTACGCTTGCTTTTCCTATAAATACACCTCACTCTAAAAAAATAAAAAAAATAACCTAAACCCTAATTTTTAAACCCTAGCCGCCACATACTAAACCAATGGCCAGAAATGCTCAACACTCATCTCTCAATCTCTCTCAATCTACAAAGAATTAGAAGAAGTTGTTAACTACAAAGATGAAGAGCACGAGATGAGCTTTAAATCCATACGGATATGATCGGGAATGGAGCAACGATGAGTGAGCAAAAGGTGGCCGTTCCCATCAGTTTTCGCACGTGTTTTCGTGCTCTACAGGTGGCCGAGCTTCACCTAGGGGGGGGCGAGTGTAGAGGAGGAGGAGAGCTTCGACATGGGAGTGGTATGATGATGTATAGTTGAGTGATTGGAGTGCAAATGCTAACCCTAATCTACATGTTGGGTTCGGCCTCATGTTCATTTCCTGGAGCATGCGTACGAGAGTGGGGAAGAAGGAGTTAACGGTCCAGATAAGGTTGGAGCAAGATCTGAGGGCCTGGATTGCTTTAGGTTATAAATTAATTAAGTTATGTTATATTAGTTTATATAAAACGTGTACAAACTTGTAAATTGCATATCTTTTTCATACGAGGTCGGAAAAATGCAAATCCAGTTGCGTTGGAATCGTATGGACGAGAACTACGCGATGGAGTTTGTTTGGAGTCGTTTGGAGTTAGTGAGAATTTCGGGTAAAATTAAACGCGCGTTTAATTTTATTCGAAATAAAAGCTAAAACGGAATTTAAAACCAAGGTGAGAATTTCTCACTCAATCGAATAGATTTCGATTTTATTTTAAATAGTTAGATTTAAAATATTTGAATGCATGTTTGAATGATGACTGTAAATTATTGATTGTTAAAATAGACATTATGCGCCGTTAGTAAGCGGATGTTATTTAATAAAAACATATACCGCGAATATTTCATAAACAGTGAAATTGGTATTATATATAATATCAATATATATATATTGGCATATGTATATATTGCAGTTGATTGATTTCCCGCATTTTTTGTTTAGCGGATGAGACCCTATTACGCCGTTATTAAGCGGATAATATTTATTAAAAACATGTACCGCGATAATTTCGTACTGGAGCGAAATTGGTATTGTGCTAATGTTTTTGGATGCAGGAAACAGGTTGGAGGGATCCAACTGGATTCCTCAACAGTATTTATTTAATTTCAGATATTTTGATATTTGATGGATTATCATATCGATATATGATATCGTTGTTAGTCGTGATTGACTATTTGGTGTGTAGCATCATTGGACCCAGATTTTGGGATTTTAAAATGATTTTAAAAGTGATTTTGAAAATATACTATATTTTTGGAATTGATCCATTATAAATAAATAAACGTTATAATTTTTAAAGTTATAAAAATTATGGTTTTTGTGAAATATAGTTAAAAAGCTGATTTTTAGAAATACGATTAAAAGTCGATTTTTGAGAAATATGAACTAATGATTTTATAAAATAATTTAGATTGGATTTTTGAATATATGATAAAAGTTTAAATATAGGATTTATAAAATTTGATTATTTTATAAATCGAAATGATGAAATTATAAAGGAAATTAAAAGATGTTTTAAAGAATAATATTAATTGATTTATATTAAGAGATTTATAAACGGATATTTATAAATCGAAATATTGACATTTTAAAACGAGTCTTTATAAGTGTTTGAATGAAGTGAAAATGAAATTCATTAATGAATGAAATTTGTAGAATTATATAACGGTGAAGTTATAAATGGAATTTTATAAACAATAGGTTTATAAAATTTGTAAAGTTCAAAGGAACGATTTTTGCAAATAAATAAATTATAAGTGTTTGACTTATAATTTGGACTTTTGGTTTATAATTAAGATTATAAATCGAATAGGTAAATAAAGAAGATTTATAAAGGAAGTTGTTATGAAATAAATGGAAATGGAATTTATAAACGTTGTTTTATAAATTCGCAAACGACTTATTTTGATAAGTTAATTGTTATAACTTATAAATGGAGTTATATTCACGTTTTAGACAGTGAATAATCCTTTAAAATAAAATGAATAGAAAGGATGAAATTTGTTAATGAAGTATATTCACATTTTTGAATAGTGAATAATACGTTAAAGAAAATGTATTGAATGTGAATGTTTTAAATAGAATTAAAACGATTTAACGATGTTTTAATTGTGTTGAGATTCGAAATCATAGATTTCAACATTTATTGTTGAAATAGACGTTTTCGAGAAATAAAAGTAAATGGTGGACTATAACACTGTTGTTATAGTAAATGATTTCCGAAAGGAAATGGGTTGTATAGTATTGGGATTTATATATCTATTTAATTTCGAATCCCTATACTAGTGATTTTGGGACGTGTAACGATGTTTTACGCAACATTCGTTTTGGCCCAAATAAAAATGTTTAAGAGAATGATTTCCCTTAAAGAATGAATAATATACTTAATTCGATTTAAGTATATTGAATATTTTCAAAGGTTGAAAATAAAAAGATTTGTGGATTACTTATTTTTAATAAGTATGGAAATGTTTTCCAACGTGAAGTGAATAATTAGAATTTATCTTTTTGAAGATAAATTGAAATGAATTATTGAAATCGAATATGCATGGATATTTTGAAATATAAATTCATTATGGAATTTATATGTGAAAAGTGGAATTTGTTTGAAAATAAATATTGATTTATTTTTGAAGTGTTGAAATTATATATCTTATAAAGATATTTTGGGAAAATAAATAATTTGGAAAATTATTTGGAATCTGGTGATGTATGCATATCAATTGATAGTTCAATAGCCGACTATCAATATTTCCCTTTGATTGGGTATTTGATATGATTGTTTGAATTTGAATGCACACTTATTTTTGAATAAGCGCTCACTATTCGGGTTAACCGGGAAAGGACCATGGGGTCGTATAACCCATTCCGAATATGTGATACGACATGAATTGCATTTGAAGATCGGTGTTGAAGACCGGTATTTGCGAGAGCGATAGGATGACCTATCGATTGTCTCTGCACTGGGTCGCTCCTGGTATAGAGATTCCATAAGTGATGGGAAATCCGATCAGGATTGTGAATATCCGGATTGCAAGGACTTCTTTGTAAGTGCCTTCGGTTTTGTTCGAGCCCGGAACAAACTTGTATGGATTGTATGTCTGACATTACAATTTGAGATATAAAGCCGATTTCTTTCAAATATATTTCTGTTGGTGGCGGAGAATTTATTCTTTGCTTAACACCCTTCTTTGAGACGTATGTGCTCAAAGGTTATATAGTTGAAGTTATCAGCGATATATTCCCAGTTTGGTAATGTGACATGCTGAGTGATGCTGAAATGATCATCGTGTTGATTATTTGTGATAGGATCATTTATTTGATCGTCTATCTTAGTGATCATTGTGTTGATCATTTGTTGACCCAAAGCATGGCTTTTGTATAAAGTATGTTTTTGTGGACGTGAATTCGTCGAGCCTCACATCCCGGTAATGGTCAAAACAGGAATGATGCGGCAAGGTTATGAGGGGTAGCTCCCTTTAGGGTATGTGCATTTCCTTCTGGAAAGGGTGGTATCATGGTATGGAGCCCAGATACTTACTCATGTTGATACACTATATCTTTTTCTGTGTGGTGTTGTTGGTGACGAGCGCTCGGTTAAAGGTCCGATGGGACCGGGGGATGCCATATTCGTGTAGTAGTTACCTAGTGATAAAGGTAACCCGGCCTTGTGTTGGCAGAGAGCTGGTTAAGTTCTCGGGACGTCCAGCCAGAGGCGATCCCATGTGGCAGTAGGAAGTTCCTTAGCCTGACCATTTGTTGGAAATCCAATTCCCAATACGAAACTTGTACGGTATTAGTTGTAGAACCTGCCATTCACTTATGGTGGTCACCACTGTTTGGATGGTAGCTATAGTAGGCATAGTTCGAAATGTCTATGTTGGCTAAGATTTATATTCTACTTTCGAAATGAATTTTTCTCTACACTATGCACTAGTAATAATATCAAATGTTATTTTAAATGCGTATCAAGCATCTTTGACTATCATAAGGAGAAATCTCCTCCGATTCTGCGTTTGCATTGTGTGTGTGTGCGGGAGGCCTTATGGTAGTCTCATTTTTAAAAGCATTGCGAATTGAATAAAAAAAAATATATTCCTATTTTGATTTTAAAGTTAAATAAACTGTTTTGAGTTCTCACACCAGTCACATGACTGACTTGGAGTTTATTGTTTTCCTTCCTAAACTCTGGGTGCCCACCAATTTCCACACGGGCAGTTAAGAGTTAGGTTTATCAGGATATTCTGGATATTCTGGAGTTACTGGAGGCAAGCTGGATGGCATGGCGTATTACTAGTATATAGTATTTCTTTTTCCGCTGCACTGTTTGTTTGATGTTGTATGTTGTTGTACACTCTGATGATATGATGTAATGAAATATGATGAAATGTAATAACTGTAGTTCTTTGTTTAAAGATTATTCATTTATTATTATATGTTGTTCCGCTGCGAATTGTGAGATTCTGTTGTTGTTCTGTTGTTTCCTTTCTGTCCGTTCTATTATTAAAATGCTTCTATCTTCTATTTTCAAATTCTCTATTTTCTTTTCTGTCTTTTGTTTTCTTTTTCCTCTATTCTCTTTTTCTTTCTATTTCTTCTATTTTTAAAATTTTCTATCTTCTTGTTTCTTCTTTTTCTCTCTTCTTCTCTTTTCTTTTCTTAAATTCTTTTTAAAACCCATAACATCTCGGTTTTCGGCCTTTGATTTCTCGGCAGTCGATAAAGTGAGTATCGATGTCGAATTTTCGAAGAACGAAAATCCGCAGACGTTACAAAACGGTAACTCCGATTGATACGAAATTTGAAATCCGGTAATAACTAACTATTACGGATCCAATGGAACTAGTTTCGTTCAATTCTGAGACTGTTCAAAAATTGACTATTTTCACTAGTCGATTTTAATATTAAAATATTCAATTTTCACAAATTAACTTTTAATTCGATTTTAAAAGTTCTAAAATATCATTCTAACTTCAACATGATAAAATAAAATTTTACTAATCATTTTCAATCATATTTAACCCAATTTTCAATTATTTCCATAACTTAACATATTAAATTATCGATTTAATTATTCAATTAAATCCAATAATTCAAATTAAAATTTATTTGACTTATAAATTCACTTATTAATATTTAAAATTAATTAAATATTCAAATTTTAATTTAATAAAAATCCTGGGTCGTTACACACTCGAACTCCAACCATTGGTAGTTGTGTTACACACACCACTACCCTATCTACCCTTATTACTTATATTGGAAAACCCGAACAGGTAATCCAATCTAATAGGTAGAAATATATATATATATATATATATATATATATATATATTCAAAATTACAAATACGCTCACTCAAGAAGGTCACCACTCCAGAGTCTAGGTATTCGCTCAACCTAGAGCTCTGATACCACAATGTGACGACCCAACTTCCAAACTCCAGGAACTCGCATCGCTAAGAAGAAAGAATGGGATAGAAAAGAGAAAAGAAAAGAAAGAAAGAACAGACAACATCAGAATCTCACAGCGGAATCGAATAAATTATATTATATCACATAAAACATTACATAGTATCATATACATCAGAGTTATACAGCTAATACAACACAAACTAGACAGTTATAAACATCTGTCTAGCAATTACAATTCAAGTACATCAGAGAAAACGGACACAACACAAACACAGCGGAACCACTATATATATCTACACGCTGAAGCCTACTGCTCCATTATCTCCTCCAGAGCTTGTCAAAGCAATCCTGAAACACTTGACTACTCATACGTAATATGAGTACCCAAGAGTTTAATAAAACAGAATAAACACTCAGGTCAGACATGGGTCTGGTGTGAGTAAACGGGGATAAAGTTGCTTAACTTTAGAAAATCCTTTGAAACAAAAGGTATCAAGTAAGACTTCCCACACATAAACATGGAAAAGTTTTTACCTTACGCTAACCAAAACATTTGATAGGAAATCCAGTGATATTATAATAGTGTCTGGGGTTTTCAAAATAAAATACAAAAATAGATGGAATGCTTACATCTCACGTTCCAACATAGTTGGGCACAATCAAAACCGTACAGGCACTTATTGGATTATGGATTCCATCAATGGCAGTGCTACTGGGGTACCGCCCGTCACAGTACGTGGCCTAGATCACCGTACCGAGGAGTACGCCCGCTCCCCTACAACACAAAGCCGGAACCATTCCTTACTGAACAGTTCCGAACAAGACCACCCCGCAGATTGGCCGTCGCCAACTGCCACACAACCGAATATAAAGGGACCTCTAGACAGGGATAAATCTTGCTCTCCAGTGGGGGCTACCCACGAAGCCTTGCTGCACCTCCCCTGTTTTAGCCATTCCCGGTTGATGAGGCTTGAGGCTACGATTACCTTTATAGGACATGTCAATCTTAGAATGCTCATCGTCCACCTGACGATGTTCTGAAAGCATTCAATCCATACAAGTTCATTCCGGGTTCGAACGAAACCGAAGGCATTATCTCATTACACTCGTATTGGAATCACCCTCAGAGTTAACGACGATAACCCTAGCACTCTAAATCTCCATCTCGAACCTATAAGTACAATTGCGTCAACTCATTACGGAATCACCCACAGAGTTATACTGACGTATAGCCCTTACACCTCGAGTCTTCACTTGCTCCACTTGGATTAATGACCCAACGTTTATTGGAATCGATATGGTTTTCGGATATCCAAATATGGAAACCCGATCCCGGTCTCATCGAACCAAACGCCATTTTAATGTCCTAGTTGTACTTAAGGGTTTTAAACAATAACTCATTTCATTATTATCTAATTCATATAGATAAATAAGTTACATATCACAATAGATAATCACATTCTCATCATAAACAGATAATCTGTGTCATCCACAAACAGATAATCATCACAACCAAATAATCCATCACAAACCATATACTTAAACCAAGCATTCATATCATACAGATACGACTCATCTCATTACTGAGATCACAACCATTCAATCAATAACATCCATAAGCAATGATTTATTAACCATCAATTATAATTAATTTAAAATGAATTAAATTAATTATAATTATCTTTAATTGATTTAAAATGAATTAAATTAATTACTCATTTAAATCCTGCTTAACATCCATTAATTAATTAACCCAGTTAATTAATTACTTCCTAAGTATTCAACTTGATTAAACATCCTTGATTAATCATTCACTAATTAAAATAAGTAATTAGTCCTTAATGAATTTTATAAATTAATTAACCTTAATCATAAGTAATTAACATTTAATTACTCATTTATTAATTAATTATAATTAATTATATTTATCCTTAATTAATTACAATTAATTAATCACTTAATTAATTAATTAATATTTAATTAAACAATCATTAATCACATCATTGATTATAATAATTAATGATCTTTAAATTTTAAATAAATTACTTAATTAAATTAATTTCACTTAATAATTAATCTAATTATTAATCACCTTGATTAATATTCAATTTAGTAATTAACTATCTTTAATTACTTATTTATAAATTAATTATCAAATAATTAATCATTTATTAATTCCTTAATTTATTACAAAAGTAATTATCCAAATTACTAATTACATTCCAGTAATTATCATTATTACTTCTCTAAGTACTCTTGCTCCATTAATTACATTAAGTAATTACTCTCACAAAATCCTCAAATAATTTATTAAAATTAATTAAACTAAATTAATTAACTTAAATAAATCACATATCAAAATTAATTACAATAAGTAATTCCTTTATTACTTTAACAATTAATTATACTTAACAAATTATAATTAATTAGATTCAAATAATCAATCTAGTTAATTATCAAAATTAATTACATTAATTAATTACTAAATTATCCTTAGATAATTATCACCATTTATTAATTATCAACATTTCAATAATTATATACTTAAGGAAATTTGAATTAGATTAATTATAAATAAATCATTTCTAATTAAAATTAATCTAAACCATTATTAAAAACCAATAATTAAGTAAATTCTAAATTATCTTGATTATTTTTAATTACTTATCAAATGACTCATTTACATTCAAAATATATTTAAAACAATACATTTCTAAAATTAAATTCAAATTCCAATTAATTTAAAAATTTAAAGATTCAAAATGTTTAATCATTTAAACATTAATCCAAATTAAATAATTATAAACCTTAAAATAAAATGAATGTTAAAGAACATTCATTACTTAAATATAAAGAAAAGGTTTAAAACAAAAATACTTGATTAAAATAAATCAAGCTTTGAAAATGGATTGATTATTTTAGCTTTCAATTTTAAATTAATCACTTCATATTTTAATTCAAATTCTAAGGGAGACTAAATTCTTTCAAGTTTAAAACTTATTAGAAATCAAATTTCATTTTCAAATCTATTTTTAAACAATTGGAATATGTTCATTCATTTTTTTTTAAATTTACAAACTGTTTGAAATCAAAACTGGTTTTCAAAGCAACTTGAAAACTGTTTTAACTTGATTTCAAAACAATTTAAATCTCGCTTAAAATATTTAAATCTGTTCAAAATTTTAAAAACTTACAAAACTGTTTGAATAAAAATCTGGGTCTTAAAGATAAACCTGAAAACTGTTTTAATTTTGATTTAAAACTGAATTTAAATTTAAGATTTCATTTTTAAAAACTTTGAATTCAAAACTTCATTTGAATTCAGATTCAAGTTATACTTGAATCAAGTTGCAACTTTAAAAATTTTAAAACTGCAAAACTTCAAGTTTAAACCTGTAACCAAAACTAACCCGAGAACCCATCTAATTTACTTCGAGTTCACCAACCTCTTGCTTCGAGTCAAAAACAAAAATACCCGAGGTCATCACCGAGTCAAAAACCCTGCACACTCCATATGTCCACCAGACTCCAAACATGTATGGTGCATATGCACCGTCGCCTCGGCGAACTCCAGCCGCTCCATTCCACTGCTACAAGTCACCGACCATCTCCCTATACTAACTCAATCATCCAAACCCTCCCATATCAATTTGAAATCAAAAATAAGTGTTCAACTGCAGCCTGGAAAAACTCAGCTACATCCACCCTAAACCTGTCAGCGTCGAGAAATCCCACCTCCGGCCACCATTATTGACTCGACCCTGGCCATAGCTACCTCTACATTCCCTCTACAACCTCTCAAATCTTTACCCCACTCGATGCAACAGAGTATATGTACAGAACCTCAAAACTTCAACACTGCATGACTAGGTTTTGAAACCTGGAAAAACCCAATTCCCAACTCCTCTCTCTCTCTCTCTCCGATCATCTATCACCAACTTACTCCATTTTTACATCAATACTCTACTTATAGAAAGCATCTTAACACCTGACATTAACTAGCCCAATAGATAAATTCCAAAAGTACCACTTCTGTTTAAAACAGAAATGTTTCCTCCCCAACAGTTTATTTAAAACTGTAATATTTGTTTTAAAATTCCTAATTTCAAACATGCATTCTAATTTATATACTTGTTCTAATAATTTAAGATGTTTGATACCTTTATTATTATTATTATTATTCAAAAAAACCAATACTGTATTTACTTATAACAGAGACACAGATTTTATTTAGCTTGATTATAATTTATAAACTTGAATTTATACTAAACAAACAAATATTGTTTACTCAAAAATTGCTAACTAAAATCAATTCTAGTGGTAAAGAATTTCTATCAAGAAAGTTTAGTTACAAACTAATTAGATTTGCAGTTTCAATCAATCAGCAATATACAAACATGTTCATACATGTTCACATAGAACAGTCATCAATATGCAATCATCACAACATACTATTTCTACTAATTCATATGCACAGATATCATAGGCTTTTTGCATGGTGAAGTTACTCATTTGATTTTTTTTTTTAAACAGGAAACTGAACAGTTTGTCTAAACAGATTTTGAATTCTATAAATTATAGCCTGAGTTCTGTAAATTAAGTTTGGTTTGATTTTTAAAGAAAACTGTTTTTAAAATAAAAGAAGCTTACTCACCTGACTTATGAAGATGCAGAGCACAATTAGATGTCGATTTCATTTTTTTTTCCAGGACCCTGATTTGAAACTGCATGCAGAAATCTGGCCTGCATTTTGAGTACTGAAGTTGCTTGTTGAATTTGCTTTTCTAATCTTGATTGTTGATTCTGGTCTTAAATGCATGCATACCTTCCTAAATTCTGAATTGAAGTTGAACTTCCAATTTGATATTGAGACTTGCAGAATTTAGATGTAGATAGGTTGCAGATTTGAAGTTGTTTGCAGAAATTGATTTGAATTTGGTTTTCTGGATTTGATTTGTATTTTTGATTGCAGATATTGATTGAAGTTTGGTTTTGATCTTACTAAAATTTGATTCTCAGATTTCAAATGAGAATAAGGGTTGAACAAAGAAAAAGCGTTTGTTATATTTTCTTATCAATATAATTTAAATAATAAGTTTTAAAACAAATGCCACTTGTTATGTTATTATCTCAAACTTTTACAAGTGTCTATTTTATGTTTTAAGATTTTAACACATGTACATTACTAATATAAAAAGAGAATTCTAAATTTATAAATGTATTTAAATTTATCTTAAAACCATCTCTAATTTATTTTTAGCAAGTTTCAAATGTTTATTAACATTAGCCTTTAAATAATAACATATACACAATTTAAAGTTTACTTGAAATTTTTAAAAATATATTTTAAAGCTAATTTTCAAAAGAGAAAATTTTCAAAAGAAAAATAATGTTGAATTCATTTATTCAAGAGTTTTCAAATCAAATGTTATACTTTAACAAGAATGAATTAAATCTTATTTCAAAGAAAAGAAATTTTAAAATAAAACAAAACAAACTTTTATTATAAACTAAAATTTAAACTATATTTATTCTTATAAACAAAATAAATACTTACTTACATTTCTATGAAAATATAAGAAAGATTTTTAAAACAAACTTTTGAAAAGTTTACAATACTAATTTAAATTAAATTAAATCAATTTACAAATTATACATTTATATAATAATTCGAAAATATCCTTTATTTAATATAAATTAAAATTAAAACCAAATCCTCTATTTACAATGTATAAACATTTATACATTATAAATAAAATATTTTTAAATCAGCATAGAAAGATAAATTTATTACTTAAATATTTTTAACATTTGAAAAGAATATCATTTAACAAACTAAATAATTATTAATTTTCAAAAGAAAATTCCTGTTTGAATTAGATTATTAAATCAATATTTCACTTTTTAAAATAATTATCAATGAAATTATTAAATAATTATTGCCTAAATTTCCAGGACATCACATTACGGAGGCAAATAATTTTGATTCTTTTATAGGGTATGATGCTAACAATGTCTAGATTTACCCTATTTTAATTAAACTTTTCTTTGCAAATATGAACTTAGATCATGAAAATCCACAAAATAAAACTGATTATATTAGGACTATGGTTTGTGGCGTTAAGATTTATCTTCCCCTATAACTTTTAGGATATATTTTAAGATGTCCATCTCAAGGCTTCGATATCAAGGAAATTGAAGTTTATATATTTCATCGAGATGAAGTGTCACATTGATTACTATACAATAATGTAACTAGGGCTGTTAATTTTGTATGAGTGCCCGATGTCTGTTTGTGTACGTGGCCGAAGTATGTCCGTTCGAGTTCGTTCAATTTTAAATTATGACACGAGCTAGGACAACAAAAATTATACAAGAAAAATCTCGTTCGGTCCGTATTCGTTCGAATTCGTCCAAATTTCATATAATTCAGCACATCTTCTATGTTTCTCAAAACATATATGACAACTATTTGGTCAGTTGATTGAGGAAAGATTCATAAAATGATTATACTTCAATACATATTGATAAAAATAATATAGCTGATGGAAATTCTATTAAACAACATAAAATTTGATGTAAGTAGCATTGTCTGTCCGTGTCCGTTAGAGTCCGTGTTCGAAAAATGTATGTATGTGTCTGTCCGATTTCATTTAGGACACGAGTTAGGACAACAAAAATTATACAAATATAAATCTCGTCCGGTTCATGTCCGGTCCGATTTTATTTGGGACAAAAACAGAACACACCTCCGTCCAGTCCGGTCCGACCGGTTTACACCCTTAAATACTACGGAACTAAAATCTAGTGCACCATGTCCAAAAGCTAGGTTAATTCATAGTGATCTTATCCGATCGCTTCAACCTTGAACCAGTAGCAACAAAAAAAATTTATTAAAGAGATTTTCAAGCTCTATATGCGATTTACTCATGTCAACCTATAAATTGGGGTAAGCTAATTTTAGAAGAATCTGAAACTGTTAACCATAGAAGAAATTACTAAATAATTCATTATGGAGCATATATTATGCATATCTTGCGAAATTTTGGAGTAGTTATACCGAATTCCGAGTTCACAACAATAAGCAAACTCAACTCCAAAATTAAGTCTCATGGGTCTTCCAAAACGTCCTACAAGTTATGACATAATTACCTTTCAACATTGGTTTGGAAACCGTGACCAAGGTATTTCACGTCCCCATGACACTAGCATTGCTTCCTCATCTCAATGACTGCAAGCTCAAGGAGATGATAATGAAATTGAAGAAGTCAATATGGATGCCTCTTCCAAACAAGCTTTTGTTACCGTATCCTGAAACTATAGTAGGCTTAATCATCATTTAACCAAAATTGAGCACAACGTGTCAAAATCCAACAAAAAGCTCAATTCCATCAAAGGCTTCTTGAACAAGATTTGGGATCTTCTTCCTTACACTTCATCCACATCTGTTATTCCTTTTACTTCATCGGTAGGAGTTATTGTAAAAACGTCTCCTTTCACTTTGACAACTTCTGAAGAGGAAGACAAAAACGAAGGAGGTAACTCTAAAAGCAAGAATTGTGATTGTTCTCTAAATCATGGTATGTTTCTATTATAAGCTAATTAGGACTCTTATTTATGTTCTATGTTTAAATAATTAAAAACAATTTGTATTGTAATGTTTGTGATGACTTGATTGTTATGTTTATATGATGTTATGTTGAATATTCATTCGTCGTGTTATTATGCATGGTATTTCCATGACATGTCTGTGATGTTTTGTGGCCTTTAATCTGTGATGTGATGATCATATGTTCTTTGATGTTTTAAGTCTAACACTGCTTCTTGTAAAAAAAATACAATCTTTTTATTTCTCATATTGATATCTATTTCCTATTTGTCCTTGAAAAATGGGGAGAATAAAGTAAGGCCATCTCGATAGGGGGTGTATCAAGTTAGGAGGAGAATAATTTAATTTAAAATTGAACTTATATAGTTGTCATCATCAAAACGGGGGAGAATGTTAGAATCTTGTATTTCAATGTTTTGATAGTGACAACTATACAAGTGTATATCATATATACTAACAACTTTTGCTGGAAATGATATCAACTTTACAAAAAGATATTTATATCAAAATGAAGACCGAATTGATGGTTCAATGTACTGTTAGTCATAGTTTCTATGTCTAGAGGTATAAAGTTGTCTCTTTTATGTGGTATACAAACACGCACGATTTTTCAAAATTGAATTTTCAAAAACATTGCAACAAATTTGAAATTCAGCCAGCTGAAATACCCAGGTTAACCGATTGAATCTATGCACGTAGACGTGAATTTCTTCGAATATTCAACCGATTGGAGGACTATATTCAGCAGGCTGAAAACTACCTAAAATGAACTATTTCCTTGTTGATTTCAAAATAATCGATTTGGCTGGCTGCCCTACTCTATTCAACCAACTGAATCTGTATAATGGCTTGTTTTCTAAAAGGGTACATCTTCTTCATAAAGGGTTACATCTTTTAATCAAAAGTTGCAGTCCTAACTTTTTGCCATTTCTTTTGACGAATGAATGCGACTATTAAACTCTATATAAATCAAATTATTTCATTATTTTTATAATCAATCCCATTTGCAATTCTTTCTATCTTTACTATTGAACTCTCAAGCATTCAATACCAAACTACTTTATATTTTTAAACACACGATCGTTCAAGAATATTTTCTTATGATCAAAATTACTTCCTTTCTTCAAAAACTACATGACATATTACAAAAGAGAAGATTATAGGAAGGGTGCACATTATTGAATTATCAATGCAATTCAAGAGCATACTCAGTCAAATACATTTCTGCTATTAATAATTCAAGTCCTGTTGTGGTATCCTCGGGCGGTTTAAGTCCTATTCGGTTGTCTAGGTGGTTGAAGTCTTATTCAGTTACTCAAGCAGTGTAATACATGTTCCTTCAGGTTAACTAAAGGTATCAATTAAACCCAGATGGAGTCTGGGACTAGACGTAGAACGGGAAGTTCGAACCAGTATAGAAATCTCTGGTGTCATTTACTTTATTACTTTTTCTTTTATATTTATATTCCACACAAGTAAATAGTTTAGTGAATATTTCATATTACATGATCCTTAGTCACTTTCATATTATTTGCCGCATAACTTAACATAACATATTATATTTAATGTTGGCAAATGATTGTGTGTTGTGTGTGTATTAAATAAACACATACATATTACTATATTTGCAAAATAGATTTTTCTTTTGAACTAAATCTAAATAAATTTGTATCTAATCTTACAAAATAAATGACTAAATCCAAACATCAATGGTGTACATATACATAATTAGTTCATTTATAATTGTTACAAATTTCAATTTAAAACATGCCTAAGGTTACGATCAAATTTCGACAATTGGAAAATCCCGCAACAATTTTTGGAAATATAAATATATCTTAGGGTATGTAACATATTAAAATTAATAAATGGAAAATTACCTCACTAGATCTATCCCTTTGTAACAGCTTAATTTTATTTTGTTTGATTTAAGTTTGGGTGAAGAATTTTCTACCAAAGAGGATAAAGGAGGAGGATGTGGATGAGGAAAGAAGAAGAAAAAGAAAATATAGAGAAAGAAATGATTAAGAGGTTTTTTTTAAGAAGAAAATAAAAGCATCTCCCATTCTCTCTATAAACCTTCCTCCTTTGATTTCCAATTATATTTAAATTAAGCTAAGCTACTCCTCTCTCCTATGTATGGCTGACCATAATTTTCTTTGTATGGACTAGGTTTCCAAAAAACCTTTTGAGTAATTAACTATATTTATAGCCCGTTTAAATATATATACCGATATTGTATATCGATACGTGCATATGAAACATTTATATACACACTTCAATAATTACTAACCACACCCAAAACATCAAATCAATTCATAATTAATATTTTTTGAATGTTAATTAACTAAATTGATATATAGCACTTTATAGACTAAGTAACTTATGAGGTTTTTTGGAGAATTCACTAATACTATTGTGTGACTCAAAGACGGGATTCAGTCAGCGATTAACATTGAACAATTCAAATATTAACGTTCACACGTCATCATAGCTAGTGTTGTAACAATTTGGCGAGATTCATCGCTTATGGATCTTTTTGGTAAAATTGTATTTATATTATCTTTAGCGATGCTAATGGCGATAATAATTTGCACATGTTCTCTTTGTCAATACTATATCACTGTTTAACATATAGAGCTTGGTACTGGTCAAACATTCAATATATTCACATTCAGTTTGATTAGTCCATAAATAAAGTCCTTGGTTCGATAATTAGAATTAATATCAATCGTTCTACTTTGGCCAAAGGTTCTGACTTTAAGTTGACTATAGTTTATCGTAAGACTAATCACATATAACTAAAGGGACGAATTCTCTATTAGATAGTGCTTCACTCCCAATGCTTCAATTTAAACCCAACAATAGTCATTCGATAGATGTCACATGCAACTACATGGAATTTTATTGCTTTGATTTGTGAATATTTTATTAATTTTAAAATATTCAATTAATGGTTTTTAATAATCAGTTAACTTTCTTTTAATTAATAAGTAATAATAGTGAACTTAGTTTGAAAGTTTGTTTACAAAAATAAACAGTTCAATGAAAAATGGAAAACGTGATCGAAATTGGTTTTTTGGATTTTGATGTTTTAACGAATGGAAGTTGTCACAACGTTGTTACACACTTATGCACCAATATATACACATTAAACTATAGGTCAATTGGTACCAAATAGGTTAAATAAATAAAAATTCCCTAAGTGTTTTGTGCAGGCTTTTTAAAGGTGATTTAAAAAGTGTTTTATTTCCCTAAGTTATGCCTTGTTTCAAGGAGATCTGTCTCACAACACTTTTGATGATTCGATGGGTTGTACACTAAGTCATAATGGAATGTAGCCTAGGATTGCTTAAGGTAGCTAAGGCATGATGGAAAGCTATACCATGGTTGAACTTTGCAAGGGTAGTGGAGTGGTAATTGTAACTGATGAAGGGTAAGTGAAGTCTTTTACCATATTTTTCCAACTTTTTATAAGCATCCGCTTAGCCTCTTCAATTCATTTATTTTCATTTCCACTTTTCATTTCTTTCTCTTATTCAGTCTCTTCTTTCTTCAAATTCCTAGGACTAAATGTAACATCCCCATTTTGAGGTTTGAAATTCAGTGTTATGGATGCTGTAATCATTCAAAGTGTTAATTTCTGGTGACAAAATGCGATCATGTGAATGGTATCCATAATATCAGAAGCACATGAATATGAAAAAATTGGAACATAATTTCAAAACAACATTTTTCATTATATTTCAAATCATAATTTCATATTCGTTACATAATCCCACAACATTGCACAGGTTTAAATGAAGTATAATTATTGCAAATTACGCCAAGAGAGACATATGAAGATGCCCCCTTGATGATCAGAGTTATTAAATAAAAAGACACATCTACTATCAATCCATTCATACAATAGCTGATATAACACAATGGATAAAATATATAGATAGACTCCTACATATCCCTGGAAGCTTTATTCGACAAAACCTACTTAACATATAAATCCTTTACTCTCGACCTACTCAAATCAAATTTTAAGCACTCGAGAGTTTAAAGGGAAAACATAAACTTCAAGTCAAACAATAATCTTGTGTGAATAATAATATGACATCTCAATTAACTGATATTTAATGTGACCATGCCGTTGAGCGGAAAAGGATTTCCCCTTACTAGTATCCTTTAAAATATATCTTTTGCAAGTCATAGTCCTGCAACTAAACTATTTAAAATAACAATATAACAACAATATGTATGTATGCAACCTGGGAAATCTTGACCATCTGTCAAATCGGTGCACTACCTGTCCCAATGTTTAATTTCATAGAGTTACTACCAACCTATATGCTAATTCGGGCCTACCAGATATATCAAACTTTCTAACTATCGTGTTAGAAGAAAACTGGATGGTCTATCCGAAACTTACTATTCCTAAGGTCTACTGATCCTAACGGTTTTGTAGGCTCACCAATAACCTATCTCATCTTAGCGTATTACTTTCTATGCATACACCTACTTTTAGTCTTACCCATGACAAAGCTCTACACACTGGAATTTTGGACTAAAATTAGCTATGGGTGGCAGTTGCAGTATAGGGCATGACTAGTCCAATCTGGTTTTCTAATCTCTGAGCCAATTCATCCTATCACAATTTATCTATAAGTAAGAAGAACAATAATCTCTTTATGAAAATACTGGGCTAAGTATCGTTCTTGTTTCCTTGAAAACACTTTTTCTTTGTAAATGATTTAACTCTTGAACTCATATTTAAAACAAGGAAATTATAAGCCATTACTTTATCAAAATATTTATGCAGTGATATATTCTTTTATAAAATTACATTAATGAAGTTCAAAATCTCTTAGAGCTCTTCGCTTCTTAACACCTAAGGCTATAAAGCCAAAACAATATAAGTCTTTATATTGATAAAACGCAACATGGTCATTGTCGTTGAGGGTTTTCATCCCTTTAAAATATGTTAAAGTCATTAACTTAAAAACATAGGATATATAGTCAATGTCATCCACTTCGTAAAACATAGTATAAAACAATATGAGGATTTCAACGACATTGATGGATGTCGGCATCAATGCCTTAACTAAAATAGCAGCCTTATTAGGGCCAAAGTCATAATATGCGATGATATAGCCTCTTCGAAAATGAGGGTTATTGATTTGAAGCAACAAGCTATAAGTTCGACGACCATCATGGTCGAAGTGATCAAACATGAAGTCCTATTCTAAACAATTTGGCACCGTTATAGCCGCTATAGTCTCTTCGAAAACATTAGGGTCGACGAATCTATTAAAATAAGCTATAACATGCCTTTATATAAAATGCGGTATTTAAGTTATATGGCAACGACAGCGTCGAGACTATGGTGTCGACCCTGATTTCTTCGCACTCCAACCAAGGACGATATATTCCATACCAACTGGCTTTGGTATCCTAGGTATCTTACTAGGTCGTCTCGAAGTTCGGGGAGATGGTGAGAAAAGTCGCGACATTATGAAACGCGTAGTGGCAAAGCTGTAATTACTAAAAAACTGATTTCTTATGAACAAAAGTAATATCTTTTAACTTACCTCAATCGTTGAAAAAATCTCACTGGCTGACTGTAACTTTATCATAATCCCTTTCTTAAAACTTCCATGGCGTAGATTTTTCATTTCCAAACCACTCCTTTTATATTAATACTAAAATATAATGCTTAAGCTTTCTAACTTAAATAAATCACAATAAATCGTGAATACTTGGGGAAAATGTAACAACTCGTCATTTTAAACCATTCAAATCAACAATCATCCACACATGTCAGGCTTGAATTGCTCAAAACAACAGATTGTTAATTTATATTTGGCAAAACTTAGCATATACAATAAATAAATCAATCATAGAATCACAGACACAAAATAATATAACAATAAGCTACGAAATAGATAAACAGTAGTTCATGAAGCTACTATAGAACATTAGAGTTTGAAACAAATACGACAAAAATCAAAAATACATAAAAGTCTCAATTACATAAGCAAATGACAAGCCTGGACATAAAATTGAAAATAACTAGAATACTTATAGATAAATAGATATGAGACAGGTCTTCAAGCAAAGCTCCAAGATCCAAAGGTGAGCCTCAAAAGCTACGACACTTAGTTTGACCGAAGCATAAAACAAAACACAAAACACTCGAGTCAAGATTAACATTCTTATACAAGTAAATCAACTAAAGTGATATGTCCAAGTGAAATACAATATAACTTAAAGGATGTTTGAGACTCCCATCCTCTTAGGATCCGCAAAACTATCTACATACATCGTACAATACGCTACATAGATAATGTCTACAGCAAAGTAAAATATTAAAATAGCATTAAGGCATTACCCATATCCCCCTTAACACATTTAGTCTATACAGTACTATAAACTCCCCCAAACCGGTGGGCTATTGGGAGCACTCCATAGGTATAACAAACCAAACTCGTAGTGGGCGCGACAAGGCATGCGAGGCAATGCCCAGGGTAGGATGCTACCATTTTGCTGATCCGAACTGGTGGTAACGCATAGCAGCTACTACCGCCCACCTCGACTAACACTCCCATAATCAAAGGCGCACCCAATAAAATCACAAAGTAATAGAATAGTATCAAAGAAGCATGCTCGATCGGAGGTGCGACCTCACTTGGCCGAACGTGGTTCCTGTTTTAGTCACATCAAGCGGACTCTCGGGAGTTAGGGCCACTACAAGAAAGTATGTTATTAATAACGCCATTCGATAACGCATTATTCTAAAGCGTTATTGGTTAGTGTGGCTAGTTACTTTTTTTCTTTATTTATTCTCTTCCGTACACTCTTACCACGTAACGCTTTGGCCCAAAAAGAAAATTATCCCTCCCAAAATTTTCGTCTCCCTCTCAAAATAATTATTCAGTTCATCTTCCTTCCAAAACCAAAATTACACTTATTCAGTTCATCTCCCTCCTAATCGCTCATCCCTTGCCCTCTCCGATCTTCGATCTCTGATCTAGCTTGCTTCGCTTACCGCGCTTTGCCCGTTCTGAAGTATACACATCCTACCCTAAATCATCTGCTCAGAGTTCTAGTTACATTTCCCTCCTAGTTGCTCATTGCTTGCCATTTCCGATCTCTGATCCAGCTCGCCATCTCCGATCTCTGCTCATCACTCTTCAGCAGTTTCGAAGTCGACACATCCAGAACCCTAAATCATCTGCTCAGATTTCTAGGCTAGAAATTTATAGGTTATGTTTATTATTATTTTCATTTTGATTTTATTGTTTGGTTATGATTTTAATTTTTTTTTATCGTTAGGTTATGATTTTATCATTTGGATATGTTTATTAACTATTTTATTTACTGTTTCTAGGTTATGTTTTACTAGAAAACAATTCATTTGTCTTATTTCATAGGTTTATTAGCTGTTTTTCATGAGCAGGATATGGCACGGCAAAGTCATTCTTGTAACAGCAGAAGACACTATACTCAAAGTAGTAATGCTTTGTAATTATTCAGTTAACAATAAGTGTGTTTGTAAATAAAGCTCATGTCTCTATCGAGTCATTGCTAAACAAAGTCAAATCGACAAACAGCTATTGCAAAATTATATCATAATCTCCAGAAATCATATTGGATTGCTATTGTCAATGACCTTACTTGTTACTTAGCTATCACATAAGCTTATTTTTAGCATTGCTAAAATGCCTCTGATTCTTTAAAGTTTACTATGGAACATCGATGATCTCAAATCACTTATACAAAAGGCAAATTATTTCCCATCATCAAGAAAATGTTTACGGTTTTCATTGGGGTTGACTGGGTATTGAATAAAGACCGATTTTCATTGAAAATGATTGGATATTGAATTAATTATGCCAATTTGTAACTTAATCGTATCGTATAATGAGATGTAAAAGTTTATGCACACTTTAACGAGTTTATAGTATTGGATTGCTTTACTTAAATTCTGCTTCACATAATATTAGAAAATTGAATTAGAAAAAGCCATTTATATTGCTATCCCACTTGGATATATATTATAATAAGTGAAATCAAAATGATTTAAAGGGTTTCCTTTCCTAACTTAATGCATGTTGACTTAATTGTTTTAGGGACATCTATAGTAACAATTATTAATCCTCAATATAATTGTGTACAGGTTGAAGAATTGGAGCAGATGGCATCAGAGTTGTAGCAGACTCTCAGGGACAAACAAGAACAAGAGCATGCCATGATTAAGGTTTTTTTATTGTTGAATTTTTTCCTATTACATCTTGATAATGTGATGAATACATATTTTTCTCTTGTAGGTTTTGATGATGTTGGAACAAGAACAAAAGCTAACTGAAGATGCTCGTGTACTCGCTGAACAAGAGGCTGCTAAACAGAAACTTATTGCTCATGAGCTTCAAGTACATTATCTGGTACATTTCTTTGTGGATGGCCTTATAACAAATTGATACAAGCTCAAGTTCTAATTTTAAATTCTCTGGTAATCTCTGATTTTTACACATTTGTTCTTTTGCAAATTTTGTTATTTGTTAGAAAGTAGACATTTTATTTTGTTGAATAGAACATAGACATATTTGCTTGTTTCAGTTTCATGGAATTTCAGCATTGTCGTTTTACTTATTATTACAATCAAACGCAATATGTTCTATGACGTTAAATGCTCGGTTATTGACAGACTTAGCCTTTGTGGGTTCACAAGTACATTTTGGCTGTGAAGGATTTGTATTTTGCTTTAGTTGTTGTGGTTTGTCAATTTTTGGTTCAAAGTGATTCAGTTGAAGTAATATATAGTTTACAGTAAACTTTATGCCAGAATCTATGTTTCTGAAATTCTAAAATTAATCATTCATGTTGACTAGTTCTGCCTACGATAGCTAAAGTGTTTTTGCTGTCCTTGAATCATATGGTAGATGAACTTTCTTAAATATTTCAGTAATATCTTAATTTATGCAAAAAGTTAGATTTTATGTTTTTTGTGTTTAATCCTTATTCTGTTCCATCTGTTGTAGATTTGTGCACGATTCAGTAAAGCAAAAATGGTTAACTTTGGGAAGAAATTGATGGCAGATCAAGTTCTAGAATGGAAAGGGTATGCATGTATCAGTACATCATTTCGTAATTATATTTGACGTATAGCATTTGATTAACTTCTATTAAAGGCAAGATATACATTGGATGTAAACTGTCATTTTTAGTGTATGGTAGCGGATGAGATGATGCAAAAAAGGATGATAGTGGATCAAATTAAATCACAAGCCGTTTATATGCAAATTAAATTTAAAAATTTTGTTCTCAGACTCGCATAGTTCTCCCTTGATATAAATTTGTAGATACTACATCAATTACAAGTTACTGAAGAAGAAAGTTAAACAACATCTTCGCCAAATGCCAGAAATAGATGAAAAGGACCGTCGTCAGATTCGCAAAGAATTTTCAAAAATGCTCGATGACCAAGCAAGTGCTGCTACATATGACATTGTATGCTTTGTTAATTGTTATATATTGCACCTGTTCTGTTTATAGGTTCTCTTGCTTATATATCTCTATTTTATTTCCACAGATAGAAAAAAACAGTTCTATTCCTATTAGAACAACAAGGAATTCTTGCACAACGAATTCAAGAACTGAACACAAAACATGCATTGCTCGTAGAACAACCAGATATATCACAAATCTCTGCACTAGGAGAAGAATATAGAGAAGTTGGAGTTGATATTCTAAAACTTCTTAGATTTATTGATATGAATGCTACCGGCATCAGGAAAATTCTGAAAAAGTTTGACAAGCAATTCGGATTCAGGTTCACTGACAAGCAATTCGATCTAACCATCCTTTTTCTCAATTACAACAAGTTTTCAAACATGTGGTATAGTTTCTAATCCTTTATCCAAAAGTGAAATAAACAAAATATAAGAAATAGTGAAGTACTAGTGATATTTTGTTATTTGTAATATAACCTAAAGGGAATCAGCGCAGTTGTAGGTGCACTATCTCGCAACCTTGTAGAGCTTCAAGATCGCCAAGGGAGCTACTCATCTGTCATCGATGCACTGAGAGGAACTGATGCACAATTGGATACTAAATCTGACATAAGACCATCAATACCATTATCAAGGGAGAAAAAACAATTATTTACCACCATTTCATCTTTAGCAGAAGAATCCACATCCATGTTATGTGTAACAGATTCCCACTCTGATTGCAGTTCCAAACCAACAAGTTATTTAATATCTCATTCTCAGGTATGAGATCAAAAATCACCATGAGATACAACAGTCCCATTAGCAATCGCAAATCGATTCTCGAAAGCAAATCTAGAATCTTCTAAATATTCAAGGCATTCAAAACTATTCGGATGGGTAACAACTTGCACCAGAGGTAATGCATTTATTTTATAAGCTAAATTGAAGGAAATTTGGCATCTTCAACCTAATTTGCTATAATATTACATGTTTTAACATTGTATGATACATTTATCTTAATAGTGAGGTTCTTATGTCAAAAATTTACTTGGAAAAAATTGCAGCATCCGAACTTGGCAGCTGGTGATAGCTCTTCAAGTTCTGAATCTGCTTTTCTTTTAACATGTGGATGGGCATGGGCTATGTATAGAAAATACTATCATTATATATGTTTTTTTCTATTGTGTGTTTGTTGTGCTCAAGTGTCTTGGATTGTGGAGAATGAACCTATGATATGTTTTGTGGATGAATATAGATGTTAACACAGGTGCGTTTACAACAAATAATCCCAATTTGGTAAAATCTGAATTATAAGTTTTAACACAGGTGCGTTTACATCAATCATAGATGTTGTCACTATGGTATAAGGTCTAAATGATATCGATGAGGCATAGTTAAATAGCATAAAAATTGGGTAGATTCCTAAATTTATGCTATTTAACTCTTGCCTTATCAATATCATAGGTAATCTGAAGATTGTGGACTTTGGTTAAGCGTCTTTACTGGGCTGGATGTGTTGCTTCACCCTACGTGTGGGACTCCAGCTCATGTTGTGATGGCGCAAAGGTAACCTAAATTCTCATCATGCAAAGGTAAGTAATAATATTATTTAGTTATTTTTAGCAAGTAATTTCCTTTATGTTATATACCTGATTATTTCAGTAAGCAATCTAATTTGGTCTTTGAAGTATTATACTTCATAGAATTTTTTAATTAATAAATGCTTCAACTTGGATTTTAAATACAGAACTAGAAATAACATCTATAATTTATAAATGCTTCAACTCCAGTACATTTCTAAAACTTATTTTGCTATATGTTGTCTCAATAAATGTTGGAATAAGAGTGTCTTGATTGCATATTTGCTTAATTGACGCACTTGGTGATAAATTTAGCCAAGATTTTCCACTAGAATTATTGTTCGTTAAAGAATTTCATTATTATTTGTAACAGCAGGTGGCATTGTTTGATTGAGTTGCATTGTTGTTTGGTTGGCTGGACTTATCTGAGTCGATGAGCGACAGAATGCAAAAGCTTATTAAGAAGAGGAACATCAGGAGCGGTGCTGTTATGTCATAAAGAAGCTCCTCAGGGTAAATTTTTTGTTGCAATTTTAGATAAGATGTGATTATTTGAAATGGTTCAAGTGATGGTGATCTAGGTAATTGTGTGTAGGCAAATGGATGAGTTGCAGGATTGGCGGTGATGCTGATTTTGATGAGAAAGGAGCAGGGAGGAGGTCGATGAAGAATGGTTTGGTTATAGAAAGTGGTTTCAGTGATAAGTAGGCTAAGTTGCAGGTTGCTTGTGACTGTGGTGAACTAATTTTTGGTATTGTGTTTATGAGTACACTGTAATGAAAAATATATCACATTTCTTTCTGAGCATGCTCTTGTGTTATATTTGTTGATTATAATCTTTATTCGTTTATGAAGATTTAGTTTGATTGCTATTATTAAAATGTAATATATAGGCATATCTCTTGAAAAGTGTATCTACGATTTTTATAGCGGCATATATGAGCTGTAAAAGAATTTATCCATACTATAACATGTTGATTTAATAGCGTGAAATGACCGCTATTGAATAAATATTTGAATTAACGTACCATAGCGTCGAATTTGCGTTATAAAACTAAGCTCAACCATAACGGCATATTTTGTGTTATAAATATTCAACGGTTTTTTATAACATGTCGATATACAACGCTTATCAAACCTCTATGGTTGTGATTAATAGCGGCTATATGCCGCTATAAAAGACACTTTTTGTTGTAGTGGGCCGCGTTCATACCACATATAGATTTCGCCAAACCATCCTACTTCATTCGGGAATCTCTCCACCACGTAACAGTTGTTAAAGTGGTTTTCGGTATTGGCAGAGAGTATGACAATATCTGATCCCAATCTCTTTAATAACCAAATGCTTATTTCACACCGTGGTCATTTTTATTTTAAACAGTTCATACTTCGTATCAAAATATCATACTCATTCCAAAATCATATCGCTTTCGAAATTATATTCACTTTCGACATCATTTCACTTTCGAAAACATATTCACTTTCGAAATCATTATTCACTTTTGAAACCATTATTCACTTTAAATCATATTCATTTCAAAATCATAATCATAAAGAGGTTAAACCATCATATTAAAGTATTCGCATTTAAATCCATTAAAACTAAATTATAGTTGTTCCAACTTATACGGATTAAATATTGAAAATAGTTTATATATTGAAATAGTTAGAAACTAAAAATAGTTTATATTTTAAAAATAGGCTATAGATTGAAATAGTTCATATAATAAAAATAGTTTATATATTAAATGAGTTTATATTGAAAGTAGTTTCAAATTAGAAGTGCTTCTTCCAATTTCACAAATCAATTCATATTCTCGTTAAATCATTTTTAATTTATATCTATTTCAAATTTAGGTTTGAACTTCAAATTTAAACCACTCCCAATTCAATAGATTTTCAAAGTTTAAATATTCAAACGATTCGTAATAACTCAATTTGATACATTCCATTATAATTCAAAAAAATTCTTTATTTATTTAATTTTAAATTATTCACTTAATCACCTTTTTATAAATATTTAAATAAAACCCCGAATAACAAATTTAAATCAAAATTTAATATTCAATTACAATTTTTTTTAAATTTAAATAAAAATTTGATATTCAAATACAATTTTATTTAAATTTGAAATATTCAATTAATCACCTTTATACAAATTAAGTTAATAAGTTATAAAAATCATATCTTCAAAATCTTAAAATTTAATAAGTTTCAAATTAATACTTATTAAATTCAATTCTTAAATTAATTAATTTACAAGTTAACTCATTTTATCTTTCCAACCTTAATTTTACTAAAATTATTACAAAATCTATTTTTTTTTAAAATAATAACAAAAATTCAAATAAATATTTAAACATATTATATACATAAGTTATTACAAAGTCTATTTTAAAATATTCATATAAATTGTAATAAATATAAAACATATTATATATATTAGTTAAATTAAATTCTTATTAAATTTTATTATATTAATTATTATTAAATTAATCTTAATTTAATAAATATATGGTATAAAATCTTATTTTATATATTTAAAAATTATAAAATTATAAGCAAAATCTGAAATTGTGTATTTTTCGTAACTTAACTTATAAATTTATAATTTTCAAACATATAATTTAAAAATCTAAATTTTCACATATATTAAAAATAAAATCTATATATTATATTTTAAAATCAAAATTTAAATAAAACCCATATTTCCTTTCAAAATTTTGTAAATCATTTTCAAAAATAGACCAACGGTGTCCGTATATAATTTTCTATCCTATTGTCAAGTGATAAGGATATTTATCATTTTAATCCGTAATAATTTAGGTGTATATCATGTCAACCCGTAATCACAAATTTCAAATTCAATAAAATCGCTTGGTTTTATCTTTTCAACCCTTAATGATTTTCCGTAATCTATAATATCGTTCGGGTATGTATCATTTCAACCTATAGGGAATTCTTAGCTACCAGGGAACTTGTAGAGTGAGAACAATAAAATTATAGCATAAATAACAGAGCATATCAATGGAAAATATGATCATAATTTATATATATATATATATATATATATTATGTATATATGTATAACAGGTTATTGGTGTCAATATTTTCAATTAATCATAAGTGAACAGTTTAAATATTAATAAAACATATTCAATGATCAAATCACTAGCCAATTCAATTTTCAATAATATATTTCAATCGTCAATTCATATGAAATCAATTCACTAAACATAAGAATGCTAATCGTGAGTGATCGCTCACCTTTCGAGGCTAGAGAAGATAGACAACGCAACAAGCTATGAATCGAAATCTTGAGCTTCTACAATTGCTACTGATCCAAACGAGGATTCCAAAGTAAATCAAGGTGATTGGACTCGAGTTCGATGAAAAATATTTGTATAATTTGTTTAAAAAAATCTAAAATTTACCCACATATTTAAAATAAACCTTTGTATATTATATTTGCAAAACCAATATTCAGTTTCAAACACATATTTGAAACAAAAATCTTCATATCATATTTTAAAACCAATATTCAATTTAAAACACATATATATTAAAATCAAATTATCTATATTTTACATTAAAAAAATATTGATATAAAAAATCAATATCATTCTTTTAACAAAGGAGGAGAAGAATAGGCTGATCTAAATAATAATAAAACCAATATATATATATATATATATATATATATGTATATGTATATATATATATATATATATATATATATGATAGAAGGAGAAGAGCAAGTGTTATGGCATGGAAGGAGAACGACATGTTTCAAAACAAGTAAGGATTAGCAGCATTTCACCATGAAACCGAAATATATATATATATATATATGCTTTGCCAACTTTTTTAATAGAGGGGAGATGAATAGGGCTCGGCCTGGGAAGCAAGTGTTGCCGCTGCACTCGACTACTAAAAGGAAAACCGAAGAAGTTTCTGGAGGGTATCGAAGAGGAGAGGGCAATGGCGTGCGAGGCTAGTTCGGCTGTAATGGGGCTGTCAGGCATTAATGGATGTTGTTGGTCTAGCTTTCGACAAAGGTGTGGAGGCTGTGATGGTCGATGGAAAGGTGTCAAGTGGTCGCTTGGTGGGGTTCAAGTGGCGGGGCTGAGCTGTTGTGCTTCGAAGGAGGAACTGCTGTGCGTGCTCGGGTCAATGGTGGCGGGTGGTTGATGCAGTGGAAAATTGAAGGGCCGGGCGGTGGGCGAGAAAGCAACACCGAGGGTTTGCTTGGTTTGCTATTGGGTGCGGTTGACAGGTTGCTAGGTGAGTGGTGGCGAACTTGTGGCGGATGCAGGTGGTTTTGTGGAATAGGCAGAGTACTGGAGCATGGTGGGAAAAGTAATGGCGACCAAGGAGCAATAACTAGTGGAGGAGAAGGGACGTGATGCAATAGGTGATGGTCGGGTTTTCAAATATAAATGGAAGGATGAGCTTGCGGTCAAGCTTTGGGTGGAGAAGATGGAAAACACGGGCGCATGAAGCAAATGAAGAAGCTGATTGAATATATATATATATATATATATATATGCATATATATGTATATAACTTATATTATGAAACTTTCTCAAAGCAAAGAGGCTTCAACCTGGAGAGATATAGAGGTACGAACTCGGGGCAAAGAATTGATATACTTAGCTTTATTTTTATTTTCAAAAATGAAGAAGAGGAATGATGAAAGGACGAACGACAAATAAATACTAAACCAATGGAATGTTGAAAGTCAAAACGTGAATTCAGGTAAAAATTAATAGGAAGAGCTGTTTGGTTTATACGGTGACAATGAAAGGGCAAGACAACCGAAAAAACTCAAGTATGGAACCGATACGGCAAATAATTTCGCATATTTCACTGCGTATTGGGTACTGAAATGCACAAATGAATAAACTGCGAATATCAGCATGACGAGACAAACAAAATGGTATACAGATATCAGTAATACAGTCTACCTATCAAAACTCGATGTTTGCTGCCAAAAATGCTGCTAAAATGCCGAAAATAAGATAAACGGAGCTAGAGCAGTCCAAATTTGGCAAATCGAAATATGACGTCTCACTCAAAAAATATTATACATTTTTATTTTATAAAGATATTCAGGTTTTGAAAATATTTTGTTTCCATCAATTTAATTGATTTTAAACTGAAATTGAAAATTACATAGTAGAACTAACTTACATATTTTCCTGCGAAATTCTACCACTTGCTATGTTTTAAATAGACGTATTCCAAATATCGAAATTTCATTTTAAAAATTTAAATGTTTATTTTCATGAAAAAATTTGGTTAATTACGTTATTAAAAATCGTTAAAATTTTCGGGTTGTTACAGAAAATCCCTTAAAATCATAATAAATCAAATTTATTAAATTCTTCAACATATAAAAATTTCGAGACTAAAATCTATATTTAATTATTTTTTATAATTAAACTCGAACTAATTTATTTTCTTCACTTAGAAAATTCGTATTAAATTCACACTTTCTTAGAAAATTATGAAATTCGTAACTTGCTTCCCAAATAGTATTCCAAACCTCATATCAAAATTTCAGATTGTTTGTGTCACAAAAAGAAGGTTTTCACTCTTAAAAACCATTAAACAATTCCATATTAAATCCTATTATTCATCATTCAAGCATGTAATCATTCAGTACTACAGAACATAGCATAATATCATCAAAGATTTGGATTTTCAGTTAGAACTGAAAGCAATAATTAAAACATGAGATACATAAACATTATCCACCTTGTATTGATTAAGGAGGTTGAGATTTGTAGTTGGCTTGATTTCCTTAAGCTTTTATTTGTTTCTTTAGCTTACTTTCTCTTGGTTTACTTCTAGCAATGGTCGGCCTATGTTTCCTCTAGTTTTTTAAAGTGTGAATGAAAAGAAGGAGAAGAAATGTAAGGCTATGTGTTTAGGAGATTCACCCTTTTCCCAATTACCCCTTATCATAGTTTCCTCCATCTTATTAATATTATTATTAATTTTATTTGTTCATTCATTTAGGCATGGCTCCTTAGTAATTATCAAAACTCAATCCTCCTTAGCCATTCACATTATTTTATTTTATTTATCAAATTAAATATCCTAAATAATATTAATTAAAATTAGGGTTGTTACAGACTCCCTTCCTTAAAGAATTTCGTCTTAAAATTACAATAAGGTACATGCGTTAAACATAAAAGCATAGATGTGAAACATACCATCAAACAAGAACAAGTTTCCCTTATCTTACTCTTTGTTTCCCAAGTACATTCTCTCTCATCGTCACTCCACTAGACTTTTACTAATCTGACTATCTTGCTTCTTAGCCTTTTCTCATAGTTAGCCACAATATGAATAGGAAGTCTAACTATAGGCATATCCGGCTCCAATACTAAATCTTCCAATGTAGCCATGGTTACATTAGTCTCTAGATCTAAAACACACTTCCTTAGATGAGAAATGTGGAAAACAATGTGGACTCCTGATAAACTGCTTGGTAACTTTATCCTTTAAACAAGTTTCTCGATCTTCTCTATGATAGGAAACGGAACTACATATCTTGTCGCCAATTTTCCGTTTTTCCAAACCTTACTATACACTTCATTGATGATATTTTGAAAAAAATAAGATCTCCAACTGAGAATTCTAAGTCTTTCTATCTCTTATCTGCCTGATTTTTCTGCTTAAATTGAGCTTCCTTCATTCTAGCCCAAATCAACTTAATCTTTTCTACGGCTTCTCTTACAATATCTGGTTCAAGAATTAATCTATCTCCGGTCTCCAATCAACATGCTGGTGATTTACATGGCCACCATTCCTATGCTAGTCTAATAACGATTATTATAGGAAAATTCAACCAAGTGCAAATAGTCTTCCCATGACCCTCCAAAATCTAGTACACAGGCCTATAATAACTCTTTAAGTACCTTATTAACTCTTTTTGTCTTCCCACCTGTGTATGGGTGCAAGTGGTACTCATCTTAAGCTTGATACCTAAGATCTTTTGTAGATTCTTGTAGAATTTACTAGTGAACAAAGCATCTTGATTACTGACTATACTACTTGGAATCCCATACACTAGCAATATTCATCATGAACAACTTAGCTAATACTTGTGTCATCCTAGTAGACTTAATGGGGATGAAATATGCACTCTTGGTTAGTCTATCCACTATGACCCATATACTTTCATTTCTTCTATTTGACCTTTCAACCCATCAACAAAATCTATGTGTATCGAATCCCATTTCAATAGTGGAACATCTAAGGGATGAAGCAATCTGTTTGGCTTTTGATGTTCGACTTTTACTTGCTGACAGTTCAAACACTATTTTACCCATAAGACAACATCCCTTTTCGTACCCTCCCAGAGGAAACTTTTCTTCATATCTCTATACATCTTTGTTCCTCTAGAATAAATAGTAAACTTCGATCGATCACATTCCCAGAACTTCTTTCCATAGGTCACCAACATCAGGAACACACAATCATCCCATCTTTCTTAACCGTGCATTCTGGTCAAGACAAAAATCCTTTAAATCATCAATCTCAGTTCCACCTTCCAATTTTCTTGTTCACTGAGTTTGTAATGCATCATCTCCTTGCTTAGAAGCAATTCTTTCGATCAATACCGGTCAAACTTTTAAACAAGATAACATCGTAATACTTTGACAAGAACTGACAGTCGACCTTAAGTGTATATTACAAGTAGTCAATGCTTCCAAGTGTTTCCATTCAGCCAACACAACTAACCCTACATTCTGATGTTTCCTACTAAATGCATCTATAAGTTTGTTTCCTTTCCCCGAGGTGTGCTCAATTCCAAAATCATAAGCAGCTAAAAACTATAACCATCTTCGTTGTCTCATATTCAACTCCTTTTGAGAGAATAAGTATCTAGTGGCTTAGGATCTATATATAACTCGAATGGTTCTCTCAAAAGGTAATATCTCCACACCTTTAGTATACACCATCAAATCTTGATTTCCATCCGAAATAACTAACACGGGCACGTCGGTCAATAAATGTTTCAGCTTCTGGAATGTCCTCCTCACATCTATCGGTCCAAACATTCTTCATGTCCTTCCTTATTAGTCTAGTCATCGGTGCTGCTATACGAGAGAAGTCTTTGATCAATCTCCATTAATAGCTAGCTAATCCAAGAAAACTCTTTATCTCAGTCACTGTCTCGGGTCTCTTCCAATTATTTACAGCTTCTATCTTAGCTGGTTATAGTGACAACCCTTTTTCTAAGACTACATGACAAAGGAACTTTACTTCATTCTTTCAAAAATGACAGTTCGAAAACTTTGCCTTTAGTTGATGCAATCTCATCATTTTAGGCACTATTCTATGAAGAGTCTCAAGATCTCACTCATTCCTACAACATATCAGAATATCATCTATAAACACCAACATGAATTTATCCAAATACTCTCAAAAGAATCGGCTCATCAAATCCACGAAGAATGTAGGCGCATTAGTCTACACGAAAGGCATTACTAACCACTCATACAAACCATATCTTGTTCAAAATGCCATCAAAGGAACATTATCCTCTGCTACTCTTAATTGATGGATCCCTGACTCCAAATCCAACTAAGAAAATACTTGGCTCCACTCAATTGATCGAACAAGTCATCTATCATCGGTAATGGATATCGATTCTTTGTCATCTTCTCACTCAACTTATGATAATTAATACACAATCTCAGCAACCTGTCTGGTTTCTTCACGAACACCGTGGCTACTCCTAAGGAGAATTTCTTGGTTTATTAAAACTCTTTCCTTCTAAGTCCACTAGCTGCACCTTTAAATCCTTCATCTCGATAGGTTTCATCCTTCTAGGTGGTCTACTTTTAGGTTTATCTCCAGGTATAAGATCTACTTGAAACACAATAGCTCGTTTCAATGGTAGTCGTATAACAGGTTCAAAAACATCTGCAAATTCTCTAACTATGAAAACTCGATTCAACTCATCTTCCTCCTCTATTGCACCTAAAAAAGCACAAACATCAAAGCTTGGATTTTCTATCGAGTGTACAATTTGGTCACTACTAGTGCGTTGTCCTAGTGATATATTCCTATGATGGTAAAATATCTTAGCATCATATTTACTTTACCTGTCCATATGAAAAATAATCCCAAAGCCCATGAAATCAAATGCATGCAACCTTCAAGCAAAACATGACCTAATAATGCAAATTATAAATGGTCACATCTTATCCCTAGAGTTGCATACCATCCTGTCGGATTCACAACTCTTAATGAAGTTATTAAGCACGAGGGTTCTAAGTTAAGCTTATCTACCAAACAAGAGCTATAAAAGAAGAATCGACATCAATATTACTCTAACAGGTATATCATGAATCAAAAGAGTACCTCCCATCACACTTTCCCTTTCTCCTCACTTGTTGGTCTCGAGATAGCCGATTCCAAAGCAAATACTTTTCCTTTTTCTGCCTTGGCCACTTCCAGCATTTGTTCTTGCAATGTCCCTCTTGGTTGCAGTTAAAGCATCTGATGTTCTTCTTTCCAGTGACTTCTTTTCCCTTGCCAGTTCGGCATTCATGAGTATAATGTCCCTTTTTGTCACATTGGTAGCATGTAACTTCAAACATTCATTTCTTGACAGCCCCAACCTTCTGAGCTTCCTTCTTCTGATAAAACTTTCTCTCCTGATTCGGTCCACCTTGACTCTTTGTTGGCTTGTAATTACTAAACAAAGGAAGCATCTCTTCATTTTTCGAAGCCATCTCCACGACTAATGCGCATAGATCCCTTAGGTATGGTAAAGTTTCCCTAGCAAGCTTGGGTCCCTGTCTATGAATGAACATCTCATTCCTTTTGATATATGTGCCAATGGTAGCATACTCATATCTTGACAACTCCTTAAACCTCATTGCATGCTCAAGCACAGTCATATTGCCTTGCACCAATTTAGCAAACATCCTTAACAGAGTTGATTTAGCGATTTCAGACATAAACCTCTCTTCAAACCTTCTCCTGAATTCTACCCAAGTCAAAGTTTACTCTACCACTTCAACCATTATACCATTCCACTAGTACAATCCATCACCTTGCAATTGCCTGGACGCTAATCTTCTCTTCTGTTCGTCATTCAAACCTAGATCAACGAAAATCTTTTCACAATAGAGAAACCGATTCTCCACTTCAATTACATCCTTAGTTTCGATAAACGGCTTCCCTCCAAGTCTTGCATCGACTCTACTCAACACGACTTAATTGTTGACAACTAGAACTTCCTGGTTATCTCCTCCAGCATTTCCACTAATTAACCCAACAGCAGCTCCTGCTTGCACAATGTTGACAAAGAACTAATACATTGCTTCCTTATCAACTGTTGGTATTCCTACACCTACGTTATAGTCGTCTATTGACTTGGATTTCTCCTAGTGGTGGGCCTGACATTTCCATTGGTAGTGGTGTTTCCTCCACCAGGATTAACACTACACCGTAATAAGCTTTTAACAGCATTTTAAAAACCCTTTAATAGGACATAACCACATTGTTAGAAACACTGTATAATGACATGCGGTCGTAGATATGAAATTAATAATAGCAGAAAATAAATGATGTTGAAGACTATATTAGACAATGTTCTTTTACCGCTGTATAAACTTTTCTACAATGTTTATTATTTGCTTTCAAAAACTTTAATGGTGTTTTTTATCAGTAGTTAATAAACTCTGTTATTAACTTTTCACAGCATTTTTGTTATATGGTTGGAGAAATATGCATTATCTTTTCATAGAGTTGACAACACGGTTTAACACTGTTGTTTGTTCCTACCATTTTTACAGCGTTGCACCATTTCAATATTTGCACACATGTATAATTAATCTAAATTGCATTTTATTACATTTCAACTGGATAATATACATAACATATACAAATAAAACTAAAAATTATCATATAAAAACATAAAAATTTACTATTTCCATAAATTAAGTTGAATACAATATCCATAAACAAAGTTTACATAAAGTCATAAACAACGATAATATTTATAAACCAATTTCAAACAAAAATGGAAAAAAGCACAATATCTTCATGGGAAACCAAGACAACAAACGCACTTGCAGATAGTTCAGATTGACATTTAGTAGAAGGCACATATTAGTCATCAAATTTGTCATCATGAAGTTTGTATAAATACAGATTTAAATTTCTTGGTAGATATGCATAACATACCATCAGTAAACAAGCTCATGGCCTCAGCAAGTACATCGAATACAGTTCCTGATCCATCAATCTGAAATGAAAGACATTTTATCCATTCACCTTTAATTCTGGCAAATGCCGCTTCAGCACGTTAAAAACAAACTTGTTAGAACATCAAATAAAAATGATAAGCAACAATATACACCAGCAAAGAGATAAGAGGGGAATACATAAGGCAAAGTTTTTATTGTGTGGAATAAATTGGTCTATCTGTCTATAGAAACACAGTTACATAATTGTCCATATATGGTAGCAGTTTTCTGCTTTTTATATCAGTAAAACCCTGCCCAAAAAATCAATATTTGTATATACCATGTTTAATATTATATCACATCTAAAGTTGGAAATTAACCATTATTTTAGACTCAATCAGCAAGGTGCACTTTGAATACTGATATTTAGCCATCATATTAATGAGACAATTATTACTTCAAAGTTACAGTGCATTGAAGGTGATAACCTATGATGCTAAACTAGATATATGTACTAATTTATGATGGATAAAGAATGCCATAGAGGCATGCAACAATGATATTGAAATTCATAAGAGTTTAGAAACTGTTTAGAACCTTGTAGAATTTTTTTGTAGTTGCATATTCCAAAATTGTTTCTCAAAACGTCTTAATAGATGAAAAGGTTGTAAATTTCTTTGGTTAAATTTCAGTTTTTATCGATCAAAACATGCACACTTTTCACAGGTTTATGTTTGCCTTTCTACAAGTAACTATTTTCCGTCTCACTCAGACTTGTTTTGATTGAAAGTGAACTAAAGTTTGCAAGTCAAAAACTTGATTGTATATATGAAAATGGAAAACGACACCTAATTCCAAAATGCATGGTATGGAGAAACTATTTGATCATTCAGGCATATTATATAACAAGCTTACAAGATTTGTGCTGAGAATACTAGGAATAAGGACAAAGGCAAATAAGAAGCAGCAAAAACTAGGACCTAGCGACCGATAACACCCATATATGTAGCAATAGCATATCCTTTGAGAATGACAGAGTCAAACGCCCTGTTGTTGTCAAGTTTGAAGATAACACAAGATACTCTTTGAGAATGATAGTGTGAGATGGTTTCTTGGGCCATCACGACAGGATCAAGTTATTATTATTATTTATAAATCTTGTTGTAGAATGGTTTCTAGAGTCAAAAGCCTTGTTGTAGGATGCACTTATTTAACATTTATAAATCTTGGTTAACTCATTATTGTTATAAATCTTAGTTATTATTATTATTATAGAAGATTTAGTTATATTTTATATTTTTATATACTTAGTTAATTTGTATAAACTAAACTTGTTAATTATATTAAACTTAGTTAACTTCGTTAAAAAATTTATATACTTATTTAGTATTTATAAACCTTAGTTAACTTATTATTATTATAAATCTAAGTTAATAATAACAACAACAATAGTAATAATAATAATTGTTGTTGTTGTTGTTGTTGCTATTACTATTAGTGTTATATAAGATTTAGTTATTTTTTACATTTTTACTTACTTATTTAATTTTTATAAACTAAACTTGTCAATTTTTATAAAACTTAGTTAATTTGGTTAAATTTTATAATACTTAGTTAATTTTTATAAACTTATTTAATATTTATATATCTTAGCTAACTTATTATATTATTATTATAAATCTTAGTTAATTATTATTGTTATTATAGAAGATTTAGTTATATTTTACCTTTTTATACTTATTTAATTTTTATAAAACTTACTTATTTAAATTTTATAATACCTAGTTAATTTTTATAAAATTATTTAATATTTTTGAATCTTAGTCAACTTAGTACTATTATTATTATAAATCTTAGTTGATTATTATATTCATAATTACTGTAGAAGATTTAGTTATATTTATATTTTTATATACTTAATTAATTTTTATAAACTAAACTTGTTAATTTTTATAAAACTTAGTTAACTTAGTTAAATTATTATAATACTTAGGTACTTTTTATAAACTTATTTAATATTTATTAATTGCAAGGTCAGTTACCGTATAAACTTGTACCATTTGTATTTGATCAGTATATAATTCAACGTGTATTATTTTATCAGTTATCCATTGTACCACTAATGCGATTTTAGAATCTTTACACTTTCTTTTACTATTATTAATTGCAAGGTCAGTTACAATATATACTTATGTCGTTTGTATTTTATCATTATATAATTCAATGTGTATTGTTTTATCAGTTATCCATTGTACCACTAATATGATTTTAGAGTCTTAAACTTCGTGTTAGTATCTAGTATATAAATGTGTTTCTAACCATTATTTGTAGTATTGTTTGTTGCATACTAAAAGTTTAGAGGCGTTATGAACAGATTCACTTAAAAATTATCATCTCTCAGGCCATGCTTTCCCTAACTACATATAGTTAACAACAAGCATAAATACATAGCTGGATAAATTACCAAAGAACTGATAGAGTTGGATGTTCATGGGCACTCAACCCAGAGCAACACTGGTTTGAAGAGAAACAAAGCAATAAAAGGCTTACCCCATTTTTAACCGTTTAGGACAATACAAAGCACTATAAATTATGGTTGACATGTCCTTTGTAGCGATCCCGTTTTTGAGTCGAATTTGAATTGGTAATTTAAATAAATTTTTGTATTAAATTGTGAATTTAATGGTGAGTTAATTTGAATTTTTCCAGATTTAATAAAGATGTGTGTTTAATTTGTGTTTATATAAATAAATTATAATTTGAAATTTAAATTTGAAATTCTTTAATAAATATATTTAAAAACAAACTGGATCTAAAACTCTATATTTTAAATTAGTAAAGTTTGTTTTCTAAAAATTATAATGTATATATATGTATATTGATTTGGAAGTTATATTTTAAATTCAAAATTTCAAAAGTTATTCAAAAGTTAAACTCTATTTTTTTAATATATATATTGTGTTTATTTATTTAAAGTAAAATTAGATTTTAAAATCAATTTCTTGAAATTTATAAATATATACATTAGTTTTAAACCATTCACTTTTAAATTGTCTATATATAAAGCAAAGGAAATGTATTTAGTAAATAAAATATTATATAACAATATTAAGAACATGGTTTACAAGTGTTTAAATTTTAACATATGGTTTGAACAAGTGTAAACTTATGATAACAAAGTGGCATCTCACAAAATTCTTTTAATTTGAAAATCATATAAACATAATTGATAAAAACATAAACCTATGTGAAATATAAGATTTAATAAAATTTATGTAAGGGGTTTAAACATAATTTATAAATAAATTAAAGAAAGGGTTTAAACATAAAATATAAGTTTATGACATTTGTAAAATTATAATAACATTGTATTAGACATTTGTAACTATTTTACCATACAAATCTACAGGTGTCATGTTTTAAAATTTCTTTTCATTTTGAGTTTAATAAATGAAATAAAAAAACAAGGCTATGTATATATGATATCTCCTCCTTTTCTCACTACTTTGTTAAAATTCAAAGTAGATTACAAAACCTGGAAACTAAAGAAAGTAAACCAGAAAAATAAATGACTTCTAACTCAACAAAGTATAGTTTAAAATCAAAATTGAAAACAAGCTCCAGTTTTCAGAAATCAAAACCAGGGATAAGATAAAGCAAATCAAATCAAACATGGAAGCCTATAAGCAAGATCATCCCAAACCAAGTTTTAGATTTAATCAAACCTGGGAGAACAATACAAAGTTTCAAAGAAAATAATATCTCAGATAAATCATGCATCAGATCCAGGTTGCAATTCATATCAAATCTTCTCAATTTTTTTCCAGTTTCAAGTTCAAGTCTCTGTTCTCTGTTCTTCTTTGCCAGGTGAGCAAACTATCCTCAAACCAGTTTATGTTTTGATTGTGTAAAGCTGTGAAGTGAAATATGTTGTATGATTGAGTAAAAATGCTTGCATGTCTATGTAATATATATATATATATATATATATATGATGGTATGTATATCTATGTATAGATATTAACTCTATTATATCAATAAAATTAAGAACAACATATTGAAAAATTCATATCTCGAAATCTAAAAAGATTTAAGTAATGATCTTTAAAATAAAGGTGTTTGCACCTACCTGATTCAAATTTTAAAAATGGTTTCGAAAATCTATATTAAGTAATTAATTCGAAAATAGGAAAATACAGTAGAGAAATCAAATATAAGTTGAAATTGTTGATCACAATTTTGATTTTGGATTTCACCATCAGATCCGTTGTGGAAAATTATGAATTTTGATGGCAAATTAAAGATTTTTAAGATTGTAATAAGAAAGGAATTTCAAGTTGGTTTGAATCGGGTTTTTTATCAATTCCCGATGATCGGCGATGAAGTGATCATCGAGGTTGATGCTGGAGGTGGTTAGAGGTCATGTGATCATGGAAAAAGAATCCTAATTGGATCTATTAATGATTGAGGTGGCGAAACGATGATGAACTAGGTTTTCGAGCCTGTTTTTGGTCATCTGGTTTGGGTGGTGTTTGCGAAGTCGTCGGTGCATCGAGTTGGACTAGACCAAGTGGAATTAAGACGTGGGTTAGTGGCGAGGCTTTGGACACAAAGTCGGGGTGATCGGAGGTTAGAGTCATCGTGACGAAGTGGCTGTTAGCGACTGGATTCGTTCCAGGTTGGAGGTGCTCGAGCTCGATTTCGATTTCGAGCTCGAATCAAGGTCTGGGTGGTCGAGATTGATAGAGGAGGTCAACGATCTATGGGTGACAGAGGCGATGGTCGGAGGTTTATCGGTTGACCGTGCACGTGCACGCGTGGATGGTTGTATCTGTATTGTTTGAAAGTTGAGGAAGACGAGGTGTTCTCGGGGCAAACTCGAAGAAATTTGTGGTTTTGCTTGGGAAAAGAGGATGTAGGAAGACTCTATGTTGGGCCTAGGAATACTGAACATTTGCTCAAGTTGTTTGTTGTACAATAGGTTTAAAAATATTAAAGTGAAGAAATTAAAAAAAAATTTAAACAATGTAATGCTTAAATCAAGTATTAATGAACAAAAGAAGGTGAACAAAGTTTAAAATGAAATGGTAAATTTAATCAAGTTTCAAAACATATTAACTATGTTTTAAAAGCCAATATGAATTTTTAAACAAGTTTTTTTAACAAAGTTTCAAAGTTAATTTTTAGGTTAAATGTTTAAAAAAAATTGATTTGTTTTTAAAAGTAATATAATTAATTCCTAAATGTTTTTCCAATCAAGTTAATGATTAATTACTTAATTAAGGTGATTAATTATTGTGATTAATTAACGGGTAATAAATCCAAGTGATTAATTAATTAACATAAATAACTTAAGTTAATTAATTAATAATTGGAGATTAATTAATTAGCTAATTATGGGGTAATAAATTAAAGCAATTAAAGATAATTACTTAATTAAAAGTAATTAATCAACGGTTAAAGTCCATTAAGTGATTAGGGATAATCACTTATTGTAATTAATCAAGGATAACTATTTAAATGTTAATTAATTAAGGGTTTATTAATTTATGAAATTAATTAAGGATAATTAATTAAAAGAATAACTAAATAATTAAAGGCTGATTATTTAATGATTAAAGGTTGATTGATTTATTAATTAAGGTCGATTAATTAATTATTAAAGGTTAATTAATAAATGTTTAAAGGATAATTAAAATGGTTTGTAATTAATTAATATTAATTAACCAAATTAGAAATTTATTCATAAGTAATTAATCTGGTTTAAATTAATCAGATGATTAATTAATCTTACCTATGGATGTTTGGATTGCATGGAATGCTTTGAATTGTTTGATATCGCTGTTGTGTGATGCTTTGTGATATGAGTTATTTTGATTTGAGCTGTGATGAATGTAATTTATTTATCTGTGATAAATTTATATTATTTATCCGTGAATCTGTGAATGAAGATAAGCGTTATAGGATTATACCGCTTATCAATATTGCTGTGTTTTAGATGGTGATGGTTGATGATGTTGCACTATTGTGTAAAACCCCTAGATTACACCACACACAAATAAATATTGATTGCACGAGGAAATCGGTTAAGTCATGGGTTTTTGAATTTTAAAATGATTTAAAGTTGAATTTTGAATCCAAATGGTTTTGGAAATGGAATTGGGTTAAATATGAAAAGCTTTTGAAAAAGGAATTTTAAAAATTTATTTTGAATAACTTATTAAAGTTTTTAAATTTTGATAGTTTGATTTGAATTTGAATTTAAGATTTGAAATCGAGTTCTATGAATATATGTTTGAAAATTATGGTTTAAAAAGGTTATACAAGTTATATAATGTATTTATATGGGTTTTAAACCATTTTAAATACATTATTTTGGAAATTTGAATTTAACCCAAGTTTATACTTGAAAGGCTTTAACTTGAGCAAATGTAACCGATTTTCCCGAAATGAATACCTTTATTTTTCAAATAATAATTGCTTTCATATAAGGAAAGGATTTCCAATTTGTGTTGAAAGGATTTCAAGTTTGAAATGAAAATAGTTTTGAAAACTATGAATGAATCTTTGTTAATGATAGGTGAACTTTGTTTTCAAAATAAAGAGGATCTTAAAGGTGTATGTTTTGTATAAAAGATTTGAAATTGAAATTGGTTTGAAAGCTATGAATGAATCTTTGTGAAAGATTTGGTGAATCTTGTTTTAAAATTGAAGAGTATCTTTAAGAATGAATCTTTTATTTTAAAGATTAAAAGCGGGAGTTTGTTTAAACTACTTTAAAGAAAGGTTTTGGGTAATAAGTTGTGACTTAACTAAGATCCCACTTTATCCATTTGTTTTCTAAATTTAAGCGCTCATAATTCGGTTTAGCCAAAGGAGGGCTTTGTGTCATAAAATCCATTCTGAATAATGATACGACGAAATGGATTGCATTGGAAGTTCGATGGTGAAGATTGGATATTCTCGAAAGCGAAAGGATTACCTGTCGAATGTCTCCACACCAAATGGCCCCGGTATAGAGATTTGATCACCCTTTGTGATGGGGAGTTCGGACGTGATTAAGGATTAACCGAATTGCAAGGGTTTCTTTTGCAGTGCCTTTGGTTCCATTCGAACCCGGAATGGACTTGTATGGATGTGTGTCTAACATTACACTTTGAGATTTAAAGCTAGTTTCTATCAAATACATTTCTGTTTGGTGGCTGAGAATTTATTCTCTTAGCTTAACATCCTTCTCTGAGACGTATGAGATTAGAGGTTGTGTAGTTGATATTTACTAGTGATACATTCCCAATTTGGAAATGTGGTATACGAAGTGCTGCTGATCATTTATTGATCGAAGCATGGCTTTTGTGAAAAGTATAGCTTTATGGACGAGACCTCGTCGGATCTCACAACCGAGAATGGTCGAAACAGGAAGAATGCAGCAAGGTTATGAGGGTTGCGCCCTTTAGGGTATGTCCATTTCCTTCTGGAAAAGGGTGGTATCATGGTATGGAGCCCAGATAATTAACCTATGTGGTTGCTGCAAATCTATTGCTTTGTGGCTGTTGGTGTTGAGTGCTCGTATAAAGGTCGGTAACGACCGGGTGATGGCATACTCGTGTAGTAGTTACCTAGTTACAGAGGCAACCGACCTTGTGTTGGAAGAGAGCTGGTTAATTTCTCGGGGCGTCCCTCCAGAAGCATGCCCATGTGGCCCAGGAAGTTCCTTAGCCTGACCATTTGTTGGAAATCTAATCACTAATACGCACCTTGTACGGTTTTAGTTGTAGAACCTACCATCTAACAAGGTAGCTATAGTAGGCATACTATAATGGTATGTATGCTGGCAAATATTAATATTATACTTGCAAATGTTTTCTACTATGCACTAATAATAATATCAAAAGAATTTCGTGTATCAAGCATGTTTGACTATCATTAGGAGAAATCTCCTCCTAGTGTGCGTTTGCATTGTGTGTGTGCCGGGAGGTCTTATGGTAGTTTTATTTTCTAAAAGCATTACGGATTTCTTTTACTTCTTTTGTGGCTTGTTTTAAAGATAAACTGTTTTTTTGCTCACACCAGTCCCATGACTGACCTGGAGTTTATTTTTCTTTTTCTAAACTCTGGGTGGCCACAATTTTCCACATGGACAACGTAGAGTCGAATTTTCAGATAATCAGCTAGTAGATATGGATTAGGTAGCCTTCAGCTTTTCGTTTGGAAATCTTTGAAGTCTTTGGTATTTGAAGTATTTGGATTTGGCGATCGCATTTGTTTCATGCGGAATTACCTAGTTTGCTTTACTACAACTTGATGTTGGTTCGAGCTTATAGCCTGGAGATCTTTGGAGCATGGATTGGAATGCAGTTTTGGATTCTATCTATCATTCTAGCCTTTGGAGACCATATTGATGATATTGTTCTGCTGATGTTGTTATCTTCCTACTGTTATATCTTAGCTATGATATTGATATTCAATTGTATCAGTGTGTTGTATCAAATATTATGTATCAACTAATGATATCCATTTCTTCTTCTGCTGTGTTGTTGTACTTAATGTGTTATAAGCTTCGGCGAACCAGATTCGATGTTTGAATCTGCGTCATTCGAATACGGGTGATGTATTTGGTGCTGATTTTCGAAGGTCGAGTCAAGCGTCACATTTGGTATCAGAGCTTAAGGTTGAGTAAGAACTTTAGCATAGGAGTATAACACATTAGGTAACTCATTAGAGATAGGGTTACAAATACCCTAAAATGAGTATCCTAAGATATCCGTCTGTATGCCTTAGTAAATTCTCTTACTATCCACCGATAGTGAGTTAAGTGCAATAAGAGGACGAGGTAGGGGACAGGGGAGCACCACTACAAATGGTCAATACCCTGCAACAACGGAAAAAATCTTTTTTTATCAATCTCTTTTGATCTTCATCCAATTTCAACTCTTTGATTGCTTCGTTGCAGCTACAAGAAGAAGCTTCGGTGTCATGGCAGCCCTACGAATTGTGCAGATAAGTTCCTATTTCGTATTCTAATCATCGGTTTCTTATCAATCTTTTCGTTTTAAACTTTAATGAATTTGAAATTTAAATTCAAATAATTGGCTAACAAAATGTAAATATAGATTAATTTGTATCGATAAAAACGATTTAGGTCAAAACCAAATTTGGAAGTTTTGTTGCGATTTCTTGCATGGATCCAAGTCCGAAGAGGGACAAGCTGGTGTATATTTTGGGATACTCCGACCTAAGTTTGGAATTTATACCTAGTGTTTGAGAATTGTGGAAAAAAATTATATTTGTTTGTTTATTCTTTTGGGTCTAAATATATTCTACGAAGGGTTAGTTATCCCTTTGGACTAACCAATGCCCCTGCATATTTCGTAGACCGGATGACTCGAATATTTCGTGAAGATTTGTATGAGATCATTATCGTATGTATTGATGATATTCTGATTTGGTAAGCCATATCCAGAATAAATATTTTAGTTTGATCTGGAAAACCGTTTCTCTATCTTTGTGTGTCCATCTATTCTTTGGTTGTCTCTTATCTAGCAAATTTCGGGGATGAAATTTTCTTAAGGAGTAAAATCTATAACGATCCCGGTTTTGAGTCGAATTTGAATAGGTAATTTAAATAAAATTTTGAATTAAATTATGAACTTAATGGTGAATTAATTTGATTTTTTCTAGATTTAATTAAGATATGTGTTTATTTTGTGTTTATATAAATAAATTATAATTTGAAATTTAAATTTGAAATTCTTTAATAAATATGTTTAAAAATAAACTACATTTAAAACTCCATATTTCAAATTATTAAAAGTTTGTTTTCTAAAAATTATACTGTATATTTATGTATATTGATTTGTAAGTTATATTTTAAATTCTAATTTTCAAAAGCTATTCAAAAGTTGAATTCTATACTTTTTTAATATACATATGTGTGTTTGTTTATTTAAAGTATAATTAGATTTTAAAATCAATTTCTTTAAAGTTATAAATATATACATTAGTTTTAAACCATTCTCTTTTAAATTGTATTTATGTAAAGCAAAGGAAATGTATTTAGTAAATAAAATATTATATAACAATATTAAGAACATGATTTACAAGTGTTTAAATTTTAAGGTATGGTTTAAACAAGTGTAAACTTATGATAACAAAGTGGCATCTCACAAAATTCTTTTAATTTGAAAATCATATAAACATAATTGATAAAAACTTAAACGGATGTAAAATATAAGATTTAATAAAATTTAAGTAAGGGGTTTAAGCATAATTTATAAATAAATTAAAGAAAGGGTTTAAACATAAAATATAAGTTTATGACATTTGTAAAATTATAACAATACTGTATTAGACATTTGCAACTATTTTATCATACAAATCTACAAGTGTCATGTTTTAAAATTTCTTTTCATTTTGTGTCTAATAAATGAAATAAAAAACAAGGCTATGCATATATCATATCTCCTCCTTTTCTCACTACTTTGTTAAAATTCAAAGTAGATTACAAAACCTAGAAACTAAAGAAAGTAAACCAGAAAAACAAATGACTTCTAATTCAACAAAGTGTAGTTTAAAACCAAACAAAGTTTAAAATCAAAACTGAAAACAAGCTTCAGTTTTCAGAAATCAAAACCAAAGAGAAGATAGAGCAATTCAAATCAAACCTGGAAGCCTATAAGTAAGATCATCCCAAGCCAAATTTCAAATTTAATCAAACTTGGGTGAACAATACAAAGTTTCAAAGAAAATAACATCTCAGATAAATCATGCGTCAGATCCAGGTTGCAATTCAAACAGATCAAATCTTCTCAATTTTTTTTTCCAACTTCAAGTTCAATTCTCTGTTTTCTGTTCTTCTTTGCCTGGTGAGCAACTACCCTCAAACCTGTTTATATTTTGCCTGTGTAAAGCTGTGATGTGAAATATGTTGTATGATTGAGTAAAAATGCTTGCATATCTGTGTAATATATATATATATATATATATATATATATGATAGTATATTTGTCTGTGTACAGATATTAACTCTGTTATATCAACAGAAATAAGAACAATATATTGAAAAATTCTTATCTAGAAATCTAAAAAGATTTAGAAAAGTGTTTGTACCTACCTAATCCAAATTTTAAAAATGGTTTCGATATAAGTAGTTAATTTTAAAATAGTAAAATACAGTAGAGAAATCAAATATAAGTTTAAATTGTTGATCAAATTTCGACCATAAGATCCATTATGGAAAATTATGAATTTTGATGGCAAATTCAAGATTTTTAAGATTGTAATAAGAAAGAAATTTCGAGTTGGTCTGAATCGGGTTTTTTTATCAGTTCCCGATAATCGGCGATGAAGTTAACGTCGGGGTAGATGATGGAGGTCGTCAGGGTCTTGTGATCATGGGAAAAATCCTAATTGGATCTATTAATGATTGAGGCAGAAAAACAATGATGTACTAGGGTTTTCGAGCCTGTTTTTGGTCATCTGGTTTGGGTGGTATTTGTGAAGTCATCAGTGCATCGAGGTGGACCAGACCGGGTGGAATCGAGATGTGCGTTAGTGGCGAGGCTTTGGACGTGAAGGCGGGGTGACCGAAGGTCTGAGTCATCGTGACGAAGTGGCTTTTTGCGACTAGATTCGTTCCAGGTTGGAGGTGCTCGATCTTTATTTTGATTTGGAGCTCGAATCAAGGTATGGCTGGTCGGGATTGATAGAGGAGGTAAACGACGATCTGTGGGTATAGAGGCGATGGTCGAAGGTTTATCGGTTGATCATGCACATGCACGCGTGGGTGGTGTATCTATGTTGTTTGAAAGTTGAGGAAGACAAGGTGTTCTCGGGGCAAACTCGAATAAATTTTTGGTTTTGCTTGGGAAAAGAGGTTGTAAGAAGACTCGATGTTGGGCCCGGGAATACTGAACATTTGCTCGGGTTGTTTGTTGTACAACAGCTTTTAAAAAAAATTAAAGTGAAGAAATTAGCAAAGTTTTAAACAATGAAATGTTTAAATCAAGTTTTAATGAACAAAAGAAGGTAAACAAAGTTTAAAATGAAATGGTAAATTTAATCAAGTTTCAAAACATATTAACTATGTTTTTAAAGCCAAAATGAATTTTTAAACAAGTTTTTTAACAAAGTTTCAAAGTCAATTTTTAGGTTAAATGTTCAAAAAAAATTGATTTGTTATTAAAAGTAATATAATTAATTCCTAAATGTTTTTCCAATAAAGTTTAATGATTAATTACTTAATTAAGGTGATTAATTATTGTGATTAATTAAGGGATAATAAATCTAAGTGATTAATTAACTAATGTAAATAATTTAAGTTAATTAATTAATAATTAGAGATTAATTAATTACCTAATTATGGGGTAATTATTAAAGTAATTAAAGATAATTACTTAATTAAAAGTAATTAATTAATTGTTAAAGTTGATTAAGTGATTAGGGATAATCACTTATGTAATTAATTAAGGATAATTAATTAAGGATAATTAATTAAATGGTAATTAATTAAGGGTTAATTAATTTATGAAATTAATTAAGGATAATTAATTAAAAGAATAATTAAATAATTAAAGGTTAATTATTTAATGATTTATGGTTGATTGATTTATTAATTAACATTGATTAATTAATTATTAAAGGTTAATTAATAAATGATTAGAGGATAATTAAAATGGTTTGTAATTAATTAATATTAATTAACTAGGATTGGAAATTTATTCATGAGTAATTAATCTGGTTTAAATTAATCAAATGATTAATTAATCTTACTTATGGATGTTTGGATTGCATGGAATCCTTTAATTGTTTGATATCCCGATGTGTGATGTTTTGTGATATGAATTATTTTGATTTGAGTATAATGAATGTAATTTATTTATCTGTAATAAATTTATATTATTTATCTGTGAATCTGTGAATGAAGATAAGTGTTATAGGATTATATCGCTTATCAATATTTCTGTGTTTTAGATGGTGATGGTTGATGATGTTGCACTATTGTGTAAAACCCCTAGACTACACCACACACACAAATATGGATTGCACGAGGAAATCAGTTAAGTCATGGGTTATTGAATTTAAAATGATTTAAAGTTGAATTTTGAATCCAAATGGTTTTGGAAATGGAATTGGGTTAAATATGAAAAGCTTTTGAAAAGGAGTTTTAAAAATTTATTTTGAATAACTTATTAAAGTTTTTAAATCTAGATAGTTTGATTTGAATTTGAATTTAAGATTTGAAATTGAGTTCTATAAATATATGTTTGAAAATTATGATTTAAAAAGGTTATACAAGTTATATAATGTATTTATATGGGTTTTAAACCATTTTAAATATATTATTTTGGAAATTTGAATTTAACCCAAGTTTATACTTGAAAGGCTTTAACTTGAGCAAATGTAATCGGATTTTCCCGAAACGAAAACCTTTGTTTTTCAAATAATAATTGCTTTTATATAAGGATAGGATTTACAGTTTGTGTTGAAAGGATTTCAAGTTTAAAATGAAAATAGTTTTGAAAACTATGAATGAATCTTTGTTAAAGATTGGTGAACTTTGTTTTCAAAATAAAGAGGATCTTAAAGGTGTATCTTTTGTATAAAAGATTTGAAATTGAAATTGTTTGGAAAGCTATGAATGAATCTTTGTGAAAGATTTGGCAAATCTTGTTTTAAAATTGAAGAGTATCTTCAAGAGTGAATCTTTTATTTTAAAGTTTAAAAGTGGGAGTTTGTTTAAACCGTTTGAAAGAAAGTTTTTGGGTAATAAGTTGTGACTTCACTAAGATCCCACTATATCCATATGCTTTATAAAATTAAGCGCTCATTATTCGATTTAGCTGGGAGAGGATTTTGTGCCATAAAACACATTTTGAATTATGATACGATGAAATGGATAACATTTGAAGACCAGTGTTGAAGACCGGATATTTTCAATAGCGAAAGGATTACCTATCGAATGTCTCTGCACCGAATGGCCCCGGTATAGAGATTTGTTCACCCTTTGTGATGGAGTGTCCGGACGTGATTAAGGATTATCCAGATTGCAAGGGCTTCTTTTGAAGTGCTTTCGGTTCTGTTCGAACCTAGAACGGACTTATATGGATGTGTGTCTGATGTTACACTTTGAGATGTAAAGCTGGTTTCTATCAAATACATTTCTGTTTGATGATGGAGAATTTATTCTCATAGCTTAACACCCTTCTTTGAATCGTACGAGCTTAGAGGTTATGTAGTTGATATTTACTAGTGATACATGCCCAATTTGGTAATGTGGCATATGAAGTGCCTCTGATCATTTGTTGATCGAAGTATGGCTTTTTTGAAAAGCATAGCTTTGTGGACGAGACCTCATCGGACCTCACAACCCGGAATGGTAGAAACAGGAAGAATGCAGCAAGGTTATGAGGGTCGTGCCCTTCAAGGTACATCCATTTCCTTCTGGAAAAGGGTGGTATCATGGTATGGAGCCCAGATGTTTAGCCTATGTGGTTGCTGCAAATCTATTGCTTTGTGGTTGTTGGTGATGAGAGCTCGGATAAAAGGTCGGTAATGACCGGGGGATGGCATACTCATGTAGTAGTTATCTAGTTACAGAGGTAACCCGGCCTTGTGTTGGCAAAGAGCTGGTTAAGTTCTCAGGGCGTCCCTCCAAAGGCGTACCCATGTGGCCCAGGAAGTTCCTTAGCCTGACCATTTTTTGGAAATCAAATCACCAATACGCGTCTTGTACGGTTTTAGTTGTAGAACCTGCCATCTAACATGGCAGCTATAGTAGGCATACTATAATGGTACGTATGCTGGCTAAGATTAATATTATACTCACAAATGTTTTCCACTATGGACTAATAATCATATCAAAAGGATTTTACGTATCAAGCATGTTTGACTATCATAAGGAGAAATCTCCCACAAGTGTGTGATTGCATCGTGTATGCCGAGAGGCCTTATGGTAGTTTCATTTTCCAAAAAGCGTTACGGATTTCTTTTTCTTCTTTTGTGGTTTTCTTTAAAGATAAACCATTTTTGTTTGCTAACACCAGTTTCATGACTAGCTTAGAGTTTATTGTTCCCTTTCTAAACTCTGGATGCCTACAATTTTCTACACGGGCAGCCTAGAGTCGAATTTTCAGATAATCAGCTAGTAGATATGAATTCGGTAGCCTTCAGCTTTCTGTTTGGAAATCTTTGAAGTCTTTGGTCTTTGAAGTATCTGGATTTGGCGATCGCATTTGTTTCGCGCGGAATTACCTAGTTTGCTTCATTTCAACTTGATTGTGGTTCGAGCTCATAGCTTGGAGATCTTTGGAGCATTGGATTGGAATGTAGTTTTGGATTCTATCTTTCTTTCTATCCTTTGGAGAACCATAATGTGATATTGTTCCGCTGCTGGTGTTATCTTTCGGCTGTTGTATCGTAGCTCTGATATTGATATTCAATTGTGTCAATGTGTTGTATCAAATATTGCGTATCAATTAATAATATCCATTTCTTCTTCCGCTATGTTATTGTACTTAATGTGTTATAAGCACTGGTGAACCAGATTCGACGTTTGAATCTGCGGCATTCGAATACGGGTTATGTATTTGGTGTCGATTTTCGAAGGTCGAGTCAGGGTCGTTACATACTTAGTGAAGTTGATGCATCTGCACTGCAAAGTAGAGAAAGCATGTAACTCATTATCTTCAAAATTCCATCCACAACCTAAAAATTTAACCGAAAAAAAAATCATGGATCATTTGGTAAGCAGAGTAATGTTTTTGTTTTTAATTTCTTACTTGATCAACATTGATTTCTTTGTGCTGATACTCATGGACTGCTGAATGTTGAAACCGGTCTTTTCAATTCTTGCACTTTACATGTTTAAAAGAAATAGATCAAAAGTCACAGAATCAGTTGCAACGTGTGTACAAACTAGTTCGATTTATTATTATCCTTCTGAAAAACTTGCTTTCATCGTCTGTAGAAAAAACATGATAGCTTTTTAGGAACTATGTCAACTTTTATGTGGAATGGAAAAGGATGCCGGTTATTAATTCGATATGTACCTCATTGTCTTCCCTATTAAAACATACAACACTCTCATTAAGTGTTCTCAGCAATGTTTCTTTCTTGAGATCTGAGATACCTACACCTAATGTTTTGGAAAAAAATGTACTTGGATCGCACAAGCCACTTACTTTTATACCATTGCCTCCTGCAAATTTTTTTTGGTTACTTCACTAGAACAGTATCAGTTTTAGATATTTGATCTAGAATAAGATGCTTGTAGTATGCAAAGTATATTGGACCATCGTCGTTATGTTTTATGGATGAAGATGAATTGATGTCAGCCATCATATGCTATATGAATTGCACTAAAAAAAGGAAAAGAAAAATGATCTCAAGCACAAGGAAACAAGGAATACAAAATTAAATTATGTCCATTAAAATGCTTCCCATCATTATTATTTTATTTACTAATGGATCGATGATAGAAGATATCCTTGTAATCAAGTCAAATACACTAAGTTTCTAATACAGTCCATAGCTTGCATGGTCTCTTTCTCTATGTGTGTGTCGAACTATTTTCTCCATATAATGATAATACGAAAATGCCGACCACAAGTAATATTAATAAAACATTTGGTTGCTTAACAAAAGTTTTTTGACATTAAACTATACAAAAAAGGAGGGAGAATGTCAATTGAACTCCATAAATTACCCATGAGATGAAACCTTCAATAAAATCAATTGTTTGTTCAAAGTACAATAGCTATTAGTGACCAAAGCAATCTTACATGTATACTTCAAAAAATATATTAAAGAAATACATGTTGTGGCATCACCACATCATTTTAAAACTAGTAATTATGAAGAATCAGATCGTTGCACATCTACCAAACAATGTAACAACCTAGTTTAGAAATTATTGTGGATGAAACAATTTTTATTTTATCGTCTTCCTCCAACCTATTTTAGAAAATCTTAATGTATTTCTATACACAACCATATACAATAGTGGATGGCTAAATGTCAAGGAAAGAGAAACTAATGTGTTACTACGAAATATTAGTTTGAATCACATTAGTTTTTGAGACGTTAATTTTCAAAAAAAGATAAACGCTGGCATATAAAACTTTTGCGCATTAGGTTGATATAAATTTACTATCCACAATATACTATCCAACGATTCCTATCAGGTAATCATATTATATTATTAATAGGCAGTGTAGAGTACATAAACATTGCACTAGAATATACTACAACATGCCACTACAATGTTGTTGAGTTAGTGCTGTATCTTTCAAAAAGTAAGAAAAACTTTCTCAAAGGCTCATTTCTCTCACTTTAGGAAAAATCCTTCACCTTAGCTTGTATAATTATAGCACTGTTTTAAAAAGCATGCATCACACTGCCCTTAGGTGCACCTCAAGGCAAGTTGGAGACAAAATGCCTTGAAGCTTGCTCAAAAAGACATTTTACTTAGCCTAAGTTGCATGTCTCACACGTGCGTCAGGCTGCTGAGACATACGCCTTATGATTTTTATTTTTTTTCCATCTAATGGCAAGCAAAAAAAAGGGAAAAAAAGCAAGGTTAAGAAAACAAGTTATTTGGCTTTTACAAATTGATTTCATAATCAGTTGATGTAACTGATTTCAAACCCAATTCTAAGTTGAATTAATTTATGATTTTATATTCCTTTTCTTTAAAAGAAAAAAGAGAAACGGAGAGGAAGTAAAAAATTTACCTATTTTTTTGTTGCATGTAATAACGTGTTTAGGTTTCCTTCGTTGATTGTATTTGAACCGGATGGTGTTTTTAATAGTATATGTTTCAACTTGAAATTAGATAGAACTTTTATTGATGCTTGTAATAGTTTGCTTTTAAACGAAATTGTGTCTAATTTTTTTGTTTTAAAGTAAATTAACATTTTTTCATGCATAAATATTAAAGTTGATGTGCAAGTTAGAAAGGTTCAATGAGATGTTTAATGTATATGACTATAGTTTGTTCGAACCATTTCGACGGTTTACTCCTACGTGATAGTTGCTGTTATTCTTCAATAGTTAGTTCTTTCGTATGTATATGTATAATGTTTACTCAAAAAATTTACATCGCAACTCCTTGAGGTTTACATGGTGTGAGCATAGAAAGGCCTCATGTACATGTCCGTCTTTTGAAACTTTGGATTTTGGTATCCATTTCCTCTTAATTCTTCAAAACAGATTCGCTTCTATTGTCAACTCATATTTTCCTTTACTGAAAAACTACCATATATATTTTACTAAATGTTGCATCCAAAACTTATTTTTGGCTAAAAATTATGATTGATTTGTATCTCGATTTTTCTTTCAACTCACAACTAGATTCCATGCACAAAGCCGATGCTTTTATCTTGTAAGATAATAGTTGTACCTGATTTATTTATCTATTTCCAATATAAGATCCTTTTAGATAAACCCTTCATTTATTCATCAATTTATAAACAATGTATACATTTATCATTCTCGTGAAATAATAATTAAATGGGTAATTATTGACAATCTCAATTTGATTAATAACAATAATAAAGGAATTCAGTGTAAATGTTTGAACCACTCCAACATTAAAGTAAACACGCAATAATATACAATCCTCTAAAACGCCGAGCCCTCCTACTTAATGATCTACATTAAAGTACACAAGCAATATTTTTTTCCCTTTATCTCGAGAAATAAAAAATAGTAAACATAGTAGGTTATTTTACCAAATATTCTCTTTAATTGTGATGGACTTATAAAGTTAGTTAATTTTTATAAAAGTTAGTTTTTGTAAATTAATTTAGTTGTTGTAAAGTTTTATTAATATTTAGAAAATTAATTAATTTTTATACAACACGGTTACCTTGGTTAAATTTTCATATGACCTTAGTTAATTTTTATAAATTTAGTTAAGTTCTATAAAACTCTGTTAAATTTGTTAATTTTTATAAACTTAAATTTTATAAGAGTTCGTTAATTTTATAAACTTTTAGTCAACTTAGTTAAATTTGTACAAAACTTAATTACTTTTATAAAGTTAGTTATTCCTTTATAAAACTTAGTTAATTTAGTTAAAAATTTGTAAAAAGAGTTTTTATAAATGTGTTTATTTTTATGACTGTGTTTAATTTTTAGATATGTGATTGATTTTAGTAATACTTACTTAACATATTTATTTTTTGAAAATTTAATTAGTTATATGAACTTGATTGTTTTTGTAAACTTGTTAAAAAAATTTAAAACTTAATAAATTTTTATAAACTTAGTTATTTTATACACTTGTCTAATTTTTATAAACTTAGTTAACTTAGTTAAATTTATAAATTTAGTTAAGTTTAATACAACTTAGTCAACTTATTTTTTTTAAACGTAGTTAATTTGTATAATTTTTATAAAACCAGTGAAATTAGTTAAATTTATAAATTTATTTGATTTTATAAACTTATTTACTTTGTTATATATAAATCTTTACAGCCGTTTTAGTATTATTGGATTTTGAGAAATCCAACAACACCTCCTTTGCACGGTTTCAAAAATCCAACTACTTAAGTTGTGATTTTGGATGTTGTAGTTTCTTGTGAGATTATGAACTGCAATGGTGTAAAAGTGCACTGTCAGGGTTCAGCATTAATAAATTTATAACATATGATGGCAGCCTCTTTGTTTTATGATAACATGTTAGTAAAAGCTACAATGCACGACCACATACAATAAAAAAACAGTTCGTGAAAGCAAAGTGTTCTAAACAAACATACCACAAATATCTAACACCGAAAGTAAGAACCTCAATGCTATCTTCAAAAAAACTAAGCAACCATCCAGGCTAGTAAGATTAATCAGTTTCGTGTGAGCAGCTTTAACCAATATAGATATCTTTTCTACATGCAATAAGAGTAAATACAAAGTAACAAATGAGTTGTTTGATAAAACTCAATGTTTAATAATCAGAACTCAACACTAGATTATTACATAAATTGTAACAACCCGCCATTTCGTACCATTCAAATCGAAAATAATTCACACATGTCAGACTTGAATGATGCAAAATAACAGATTGTAAATAAATTTGGAGCAAATGAAATCAAATACACAGAATCATAGACATAGAACAATCAGAGTAACTCGCGGCGGAATATAAAAATAACATAGTAGTTCATGAAGCTACTATAACAGAGTCTCAAAACAAATACATAATAATAGTCTGAAACAACAAAATAGAAATCCTAAATACATAGAAGTTCATTAATACATGAGATAAACTAGAACAGCTGAAACAGAAATAGATATATAAATAGATAGGCAGAATCTCCAACAAAGACCAGCTCCAGAAGGAGAATCCAAAGCTATGAATACTCAGGCTGACCCGAGCGTAAAGTAGAACACAAAACACTTGAGTCAGGACAATATAAACTTATGTAATGTAAACCAACTCAAGTGAACTGTAATAAGGTACAAGTAACTTAAAGGATGCCTGAGACAAACTTTGGCAAATTAATGGAACAAACTTTGGCAAATTTTTATGTACTTGAAAAATATTTGAAAATAAAGATAAGAACACAAAATAAAACTGCATTCACAAAAATAAATAAATAAATTTAAATTAAATATAATTTAAATGAAAAAAATAGTAAAAAAAAGAAACTAGGCTTTAAAAAAGAGAAAATAAATTCAATAAGCTTTGAAAAAATTCAAATATCACTTTAAAAATATTTAAAAGACAAAAGTATATGTCAAATAACATATAATACAAATTTTAATAAGATATGAAAAATAAAAATATTATTTATGTAATTTAAAATAAACAATATTGTTAAATAAAATAATTTACACCCAATATTGAAAAAACATAACTTTCACAATATAGCTCCGATTTCAATGAAACTAAAAGCAGTATTCTTGAAATTTAATCTATTTTCATAATAAAATATAAAATTTAAAAATTTTAAATTTTAAATTTTAAATTTAAAAGTCAAAGTTTGACCAGATTGACCAAAAATTCACTTTCTAGAGAAATATTCAATTTTATGCAAGTTTGGAAATATAATTCACATAATAATCAAAATTTATAATTAAATAACAAAATTTATTCCTTTTAATAAATAAAATAAAGTTTTTAAATCAGAAATTCAAATTAAAAGAAATAAAATATACAATAAAATAATCCTAAAATATAGGGTTGTTACACTCTCCCCTACTCAAAACTTTTCGTCCCCGAAAAGGAATGAAGTACGGGAAACACACAATAGAATAATTGAATGACTAAAAAAAGAGAAAGAAAGAAAGATTTCTATTGATAGCATCAATCATGACTGGATCAACGGAAACTCCATTGCTAGAAACAATATATCCAAGGAATCGGACTTCATCTTTCCAGCAATGGCATTTGGAAAATTTATTTAGTACAGCCCGAAAATAAGATTCATCAAATCAACAAAGAAAGAAAGTGTATTAGTCAAACCAAAAGGCATGACTAACCATTTATAGATCCCATTCCCAGAGTTCCAGGAATAAGATCTATACGAAAAGAAATTTCCCGCTTAGGAGGTAAAGTAGTGACTTTACAAATATATCGGGATTGAATCTGACTACATGAGTCAAATGAAGATCACCACTAAAGCAATGATCAGAATAGAAAAGTTGCACATGCTTACAAATCCTATTAAGGTTTGTGGAGCCCCAATTGGATTTGAAACACATAAAAGAATAGAAGCAAACTTAGGAGAAAGGAGATACTCAAACTTATCACACAAATCAACAGAAATAAGACTATTGAAAACTCTAGTATCAAATAAAACACAAATATGATACAGAAATAAAGAAATGTTGCACTGAAGAGTACCTTGGTCATCACTAGGAGTAGGAGTAGGTGGAGGAACCGGAGAAGATGCAGATGAGACAGCAAATATACCAAAAGGCTTAATATCAACAGGAGGAGGAACAACTGCACCAGCTAAGGCAGGACAGCTATTGGCATAGTGTCCCTTCTGATCACATCTGAAGCAAGTGATGGCAAAAAGGTCAACAGGTTGCCTATGAGAAGGAGGAGATGAAGAAGATCCCAAACTCGAATTCTTGAGCCAAATCTACTTCTGCTGCTGGAAATTAGGCTTTCTCTTCCTAGAATTGGAAGAGGAAGACTGAGATGAAGGAGTACCATTAGGAGCAGGAGCAGGAGTAGGAGCAGGACCCTTAGAAGTAGGGTTCACATAACGGATAGCCATATCCATAAGCTGGGTGAAAGTGCCATGGACATGAGAAATGAGACGACCATAATCACTCGGGACGAGCACCAGATATGTACTTCTCATTCTTCTTGAGAGGAGTGTCAATCAGGCTAGGACTGAACTTAGAAAGTTCGTTGAACTTCCTCTCATACTCAGCAAAAGACATGGTACCCTGCTTGAGATTCATAAATTCACGATAAAGCTGAGATTTCCCGACTTCGGGCATCCATTTTTCCACAAAAGCTTCTCTGGAAAGATGATAGATAAACTTAGAAAAGCAAAAAAAAAATAGAAAATATCATTCAAAGAAACACAAGAAGATACCTAAACTGCTTCCAAGTAATATCAGCTTCGACGGTGTTAGCCGTAACAGACTCCCACCAATCTGGAGCAGACTCATGCACCTGCCAAGCAGCTAACTTACGCTTATGGGCATCAGTAATCTCAAGACCAGTAAATATCCTCTCAAGACTCTACAACCATTGCTGAGCCTCAATAATGCTCTCCGAACCGGTGAATGGAGTTCCACCAAGTTGAGTGAATTCCTTACAGAGAACAGTGAGTCTAATAGGAGCAACGGGCTGAGGAGATGGGACAATACCACGACCCCTACCTCTGGCATTTCCTCGATTCATTCTGGAAAATAATCAAGAATGAATTTGAGACAGGATATAGACAAGCCAAAGATAAATTAAGATAAGACAAGAGAATTTACTTAGATGAATATCCTAAAGAAAGAAAAATCTAACAAGGTAGATACGAAAGAAAGGAAGTTGGAAAACATTTGAAAATCCTTTAAAACAAGAAAATTTTATATCAAAATAATCTTGAAAAATCTTTGAAAACATTTTGAAAAATCATTTTGTACATTGAAAATACGTCTCTCACAAAGAAAGTGATTCCGAGATTGATTTCACTCATTCTAGGGTATTTCTACCCTATCTTTAATGAGTTTTTGCTCCTCAGGCAATGATTTGCCAAAAATCAAAGCTCTGATACCACATGTAACGACCCGTCATTTCGTACCATTCAAATCGACAATATTCCACACATGTCGGACTTGAATGATGCAAAATAACATATTGTAGATAAATTTGGAGCAAATGAAATCAAATACATAGAATCACAGACACAGGACAATCAGAATAAGTCGTAGCGGAATATAAAAATAACATAGTAGTTCATGAAGCTACTATAATAAAGTCTCAAAAAAATACATAATATTAGTCTGAAACAACAAAATAGAAATCCCAAATACATAGAAGTTCATTAATACATGAGATAAACTAGAACAGCTGAAACAGAAATAGATATATAAATAGATAGGCAGAATCTCCAGCAAAGACCAGCTCCAGAAAGAGAATCCAAAGCTGTGAATACTCAGGCTGACCCGAGCGTAAAGCAGAACACAAAACACTCGAGTCAGGAAAATATATACTTATGTAATGTAAACCAACTCAAGTGAACTGTAATAAGGTACAAGTAACTTAAAGGATGCCTGCGACCGCCCATCCTCTAAGGATCCATCAAACTATTTACTATATAGTAATATTTCGCTATTATAATAATGCCTACAGTAAAATAAACTTACTTTTAAGTAGCGTTCCGGGCTACCCATATCACCCTTCACACATAATAGTCCCAGTAGTCCATTCAATATCATGATATCTCCAGATCGGGAAACTATCAGAGGATACCACACGGGCTATAGGAGAAAAACAAACTCGTGGTAAAGGCTCGGTATGGTAGGTGACACGGCACACAAGGCAATGCCAGGGTAGATATACCAATTACGCACGCGGGCTGGTGGTAACGCAGCAGCCACATACGCCCCACCTCGGAACACACTCCTATATAACAATCGGAGGATGGCCATCTAATCAATCATAAGTAAGAGTATAGTATTGAAGGAATGTGTCAGACCAGAGGAGCTACCCCTTTTGGCCCGAGATCGCTCCTGTTTTAGCCACCTTAAGCCAACTCACGGGAGTTGGGTCCACGTAATATACCTCAAGAACGTCGCCACCATCCTACTTCATTCTGGAATCTCCATCGCGTACACGGTTGTTAAAGTGGTTTTCGATATCGACAGAGAGTATGTCCATATCCGATCCTGGTCTCTTTAACAACCAATCATTATTATAACCCGTAGTTATAATTTAAAATCATAGTTTATACTTTAGAATAAATTAACATTTCAAATCCAAATATTTACCAAAATAAAGATCTAATCATTTCCAAACCATTTCAATATATCAAATTATCATATCTTTAAAAATTCATTTCAAATCATTATTTGAATTCAAATCCAAATATACACATTTAAATATCCTTTTTAATTCAAAGATATCATTCATTTATTATCATTTTTAATTCAAAGATATCATTCATTTATTATCATTTCAAATCACCTTTTAAATAGCTTATATTTAAATCAAAACAATTCATTTAAACCACTTAAAAGTGAAGTCATTATATTTAAATTCAAATATTCAGTTCCCAAAATTTTTGACAAATTCTGAGCTCATTTATTTAAAAGAAAACCTCAAACATTCATTTCAGCCTACCGTAACACTTATCAAGTGCTACTGTAGCCCTTTATTTAGTTTCAGATTTAAATTATCTTTCTACTATCGCAACACTTACCAAGTGCTGTATAACCACTTAGTTATAATTTATACATAGTTCACTTGTATCAACCACAACACTTACACAGCGTTGTAATATCATTTACGTTAGAAATAATAGCAATTCAAAATACTATTAATTACATTTCCAATAATATAATTTCACAAACAATTAATCTTTTTTTCCTTATTTTAATCATTTTTAAACATATAAAATCATATAATTTCACTTTTAAAACAATCATTTAAAAATGCTTATATTTATGATTTTATAAGGTAAATTTCCATTCAAAATCAATATTTAATGATAATTCACATATTAAATTCACACATTCAATTTCAATTCTTTATAATCAAATTTTAACTTAACATTTAAGTTTACATTTTCAAATATAACCCATTTTCAATTATTTACTTAACTTAAAATTTCATTTTCAAACAAAATTCTCAAATTTCTAATTTTAGTTACATTTCAAAATTCAACTCAATATTCATTCATTTAACATTTAAAAACATTAATATATTATAAAAAAATCATTTTAAATTCATTTTAATTCAAAATATCATAAATTTATCATATTTTCATGTTTAATTTAAATTCCATTTATCACCAAATTATAATTCCAAAATAACCTACGTTTCAAATTTTCTAACTTTACCATTAATTTATTTCACTTATAAATTCTTAGAAATTCAATAATACTTTACAAAAATAATTTTTAATTAAGTTTTAAATCAAAATATTACAATATTTACATTTCAAACATATTTTAAAAATTTTAGAAAAATATCTATATATAATTTTCTAGCCTAAGCAATGTGATGCGGGTAATATATCATTTCAACCCGTAATTTACAAAGAAAACCAAAATATTATCATTTCAAACCCACAGTCCCAAGTAAATGAAAATAATTGAAAAATGTTCATGCCTATCACTTCAGCCCATAACGATTTTCCCCTATTCTAAAGTCCGTTCGGGTTTGTATCATTTCAACCCATAGTGATTCTAATCTAAAGGGAACTTAAAGTGTGATAAACTGATATAAATAATAGAACAGCATAATATAACAGTAACAGATGATATAACAGATGTTTAAGCATGGGTGAACATCATATGATCATAATATAGCATATATAATATGGTGATGAATTTTACAGATTCAAATGTGATCGATTTACTAGTTATATAAGTATAGAACTGTCTGGTGAGAATAGCTCACAGGTATAAGCTGGAGATGACGACAAACGAATGCACAACTGAAATCCACAAAAGCACGATAGCACGACAAAGATTCGAGTTTGAGAGAGCCAAAGATTAATTTCCTTGAACACATTCAAACAAGACAATACAAACAACATAAGTTTCAACCCAAAATACGATTAACAATGTTAGGAATAAATGCATAAAACAAAACCAAAGTCTTTGCACTTGCTTTCTACCACTAATGCTCAGCCATAGGTCTGGTTTGCATGGCCAAAGTGTGTGCTAGGGTCTAGTTTGGGTTCAATAGGGTCGGCCTAGCATGGGAAATATGGTGTACAAGTGGTGATGCATGGAACTACAAACCAATGTTACAAAACAAGATTTCAAGGCAACATAAGGCTCGGCACTATGCAATTCTAGGCACGGCCAGGTCAGTAGTGGACTGGTATAGGTGTGGTAGTGGATTTCAGATCGTTTATGGGTGGTGGAGGTGGAGTAAGTGGCGGCCAAGGGAAGGTTTGTAGGTGGTGATGATGTATGGTGCTCGGCTAGGCACATAGGGTGAAGTTTGTTCGAGTTTTGGTGGAGTTTGATCAACTATAGTGCACGGCCAGTGGCATGCAGCTGGACTAGAGGAGCTAGTGGTTGGTTTAGGTGGTGGTGGAGGCAGCCATGGTGTAACAGCCCGCTATTTTGGACCATTCAAATCGACAATAAAACCATACATGTCCGACTTGAATAATTCAAAATACCGAATTGTTAATAAAATTTGGCAAAACTTAAAATATACAGGAAATAAATCAATCATAGATCACTTACACAGAGTAATACAATGCAGCGGAATAGATAAAGAATAGTAGTTCATGAAGCTACTATATACCTCAGCGTTAGAAATAAAATACAACTGAATAGTTCAAATGCCATGAAGTCTCCAATGCAACAGATGGCTTCTCTGAACAAATCAACTGGATGACTGAAGGGATAGATAGCTGGATCTTCCAGCAAAGCTCCAACTTCGAAGGTGAGTCTCAAATGCTGTATCTCTCAGTCTGACCCGAGCGTAAAGCAAAACACAAAACACTCGAGTCAGGATTAACATTCTTATATCTATAAATCTAACTCAAGTGAGATATCAACTGAAATATAATTAACTTAGAGGATGTTTGGGATAACCATCCTCTAAGGGTCCATGGAACTATCTAAAAGATAGAAATATACACTATAACACCGTAGTCTTTTCAACTTAATTTGTACTTCAAAACCAAATATCATTTTCACTTCAAATATCTCTATACTTCCCAAATAGTATTTTTATATATTAAATAATTTGTACAGCAAAGTAATTTCAATTCCCTCAACTTAACAATTCGTTTAACATCAACCCGACCACCCCATTTAAATCTATTTCAATCTCAATTTATTAATTTAAATTCAACTCAATTTCTAAAATAACCACTTCAATTTTATCGATCTCAAATTCGGATTTGAAATCACAAAATACCCTTTATATTCAATATATTTCAAAACTTTAAGTATTCAACGTTTCACACGAACTTTTTAATCAATTTAGTTTCTAAATAATAAATTCAACTATACTGATTTCAAATACATATCCGAATCTCAAAATAAACCATTTAAATGCCAATATAGTTCAAAGCTTTAATATTTAATTAAATGTTCAATTTAATAGTTCCATATAGATCTCGATTTAGCCTCATTATTATCTAGTCTTAAAATAATCCCTCATTAGATACAATATCATTTAAGTAACCTTAAATTACATTTTACTCAATATTTTCTTTAATTTATTTAAACGTGAAATATTCATTTAATCACTTAAATAAAAATCCAGTTACAAAATCATACCCTTAAATTTCCCATTCAATAATTTCAGATTGATTTAATTGAATAAATCCTTATTTAAATACCATTTAGATAAACCCACATTTATCTCCCAATCTTAGTAAATTGCAGAATACTTTTTGGAATAAAATTTACATAAATATTTAACATAATTTATGTATTAAATAAAATTTTGACTAAATTAAATATTATTAAATCTATATATCATTACCCTTTATATATAAAAATTTTTTAAGGATTAACATTTAATAAGACCATATATTTCTTTCCAAAACAAAGAATTAAATTTCAAAATATTGATATATATGGACCAACGATGTCTGTATATATTTCTTATCATATGGTCAAGTGTTACGGATATTTATCATTTCAATCCGTACACTAAATGTATACGGGTGGATAGCATTTCAACCCGTAATCCCAATTCAATTAAATGAAAATCGCTTGGGTTTATCATTTCAACCCATAACGATTTTCTCCTATTCTAAAGTCTGTTCGGGTATGTATCATTTCAACCCATAGTGATTTCTATACTAACAGGGAACTTGCAGAGTGATAACAAATATGTAAATAATAATAACAACAGGCATATATCATCAAAATAAATATATAAACAATAGGATATGGTGTCATATCCCATAAGTGAATACTTACAGATAATAGCATATATAACAATTTAAATAACTACAGCCTCATATTTCAATTGTCGTCCCAATTGAAATCAAATTTAGTAAATAAAAGAACGTTAATCGTGAGTGATTTCTCACCTTTCGAGGCAAGAGAAAAAGAAGTGAGTTATGAAATCCAGATCCGAATTCCAAAACAAAGCTAGATGGACACGGTTCAATGATCAAAGCTAATAGTAGGAATAGACGAATTCAAATCAGAATTGGATCAAGGAAGATAAATAGGATAAGTGAGCTTATATACAACAAGCCAACATATGTAGACACAGTTTATAAAATATGCAACAAAATATGCATACCTCGGTTAATATATATACATAGGTGTGTAGACCGACTATATTAATATAACCATATATATACTATATAACATTTCCTCTACCAATTTGTATATGACTATACATATGCCTATACTTGAAATCAAAATACACATCCCAAAAAAAAAAATCCAACGTATATCAGTCAGTGCAAACAACCTTAAGGCTGACTTGAAATAAACTTTTGAAAGCATATACTGTTGAAATTATAAAATATTGATATAACTTATACTGTAAAACTACCATAGAAAATTTATATATATATACCTACATTTAAATATAACTTATGTAAATTGTTGAAAATAAAATAAAATATAGTACGGTAGACTCTAAAATACTAAAACAATCATAAAAATATATATATTATAAATTGACCTATCAACCTTGTACCCTCCAATTTTATATAATATATATACCAAAACAGTACCGAAAATTGAAATACTATATTTTATATATCTAACATATGAAAGCTAATAAAATAACATGTTTTATTATAGTTGAAACTGTTATAACCAAATATATAAAACATATTATAATACGTATATTAATAGAAGGCTGCCAAACTTATACCATATATACCGTAAGCTATCAATAGTAAAATAAAACGCGTATATATATATATATATATATATATATATAACTTATCAACTAGTTAGTAAAACATACGTATCTAAAAGCCGTACGATAACTATATGCTAACAAAAGTCAAAAACTATATACCGTAAAATCTTAAAATAATATACATAATACAGTATAAATATATACTAACCTTTATATATGAACAGAAGTTCAATATTTATATACACGTTTATAAATATAACAATTATCATATATATATATATACTATTATGAAATATATTATTATTTTTAAAGTTCAACTGTTAGGGAATTCAAAATCCACATAGTTGCAGTAAACATATAAAACAAAACTTATGCACAATCTATACTGTTCTTAATATATAAAATAGACTTATATCAAATAAAATGCGTACTTACTTTTAAAAACCAGAGAGGAAATGTTTTGCCAACTAATGCATGCGGCCATGGGGAGGAGGCAGGCCAAGGAAAAGAGAGAGCTCATGCTCAGGTTTGGAAGAAATAAGAAAAGATGGAGGGGAGATGAGAACAGGCGATTTTTAAAGGAAGAATGCATGCTTGATTCAAGCAACATGACATGGCGAAGGGAATTCTTCAGGCAACAGAGGAAATGCTAGTTTCTTAAATATAAAGGTAGGTCTGCATCTGATATGTGAACGTGCTATATGACTTCATATAATATTTACAAAGCTCTTTCCTCTTTTAATATTAATTTGAGGGCAACAAATAGCCTACAGAGAGAAAAGAAGATGCAATCTATGCTATACTATATATATATATATTCCTAGAAACACGGAAACGAAGAGGTAAAAGAGGGAAGAGAAAGAGGCGTATAAATGAATGGTAAATAAATTTAGATTTTAAATGAAATAAATGGAACAGCAGAGATTAAAGTATGGATGTAAATCCTGGAATAATAAAAAGCAACGGTTATATGTTGATTAAGAAAAATAATTAAAATAATTAATTGGTTAAATGGGGCAGCATGTTTCAAATTTTTGAAATGCTAAAGAAACGTACACTATAAATATAAAGTTTTCAAAAGCAAAAGAAACGTAAAGCTGTCCATTAATTCATCAAAACGTTATTTAAGTAATAAATTGAAATGAATATAAAAATAAAAGTAATTGTAACGGTCAATAGTTGATTTAGCTATACACTTAAAGCAATAAATTTTTGTTTGTTTGTACAACACATAATGAGTTTTGAAAGTTAAGGATATAAAAATGGATAAAAGGAAAGAAATCAGGAAATTTTGTGAGCAATAGCTTTCCAAGGAAAGGTAGGCTTACATTATATATACATGCTGAGATGATTAGACACGTTCAAAAATTTTGAAGCAAATGAAGGAATTGGAAATAAAAAAAAATGAAAGAAATTTGAAAAGTCCGTAGCTATGATTTAGCAAAAATTTATTAAAGCCATTTACTAGGAAGGTTGGAACCGAAATAATAGGGAGAGGAAGGCACATTAAATTTGATGACAAAGTTGTGTTCAGATCTATAAGCAAGTGGTTTATATATTATAGGCCTTATGAAAGCGAGGGAAGGAACGGATGCTACTAGCTTGATGATTTGAGATTCTTTCAAGCGTTAAAAACAAAAATAAAGAGATACCAGAATAAACGCACCACCATAAATGTAAATATACGCTTCAATTGCAAAAGAAACGTATAGAGAAAATTATGGGTAGTGGGAAAGGTAAAGTCAGTGCACGAAACTACATGGAATAATAAAAGCAAGGTCGATGATCTCAAATTTATTAATGGTTACGAATGGAAAAGTCTACCTGAATTGGAAAAGTATTAAGCAATAGAAATCTTTAACGGTAGTAAAAAAGAAACCGTTATGCACTGATTCAGAAATCAATTAAAGCAATTAATAGCTTGAATTGGACAGCACGTTTTCTCAATTAAATAGACTTCCATAAAATTATTTGAAAATTTACAATCTTCTATATTTAAATATACGTATTCTAAATATATAAACATTTTATTTAAAAATTCAATTATTATAAGATTTCACAAATATTCAATTAAATACGTTATAGAATCAATTAAAATTGTTAAAATTTTCCGGGTCGTTACACTCTCCCCCACTCAAAACTTTTCGTCCCCGAAAAGGAAGGAGGTAGGAGAATAAAACAACCAGAAAAAAAAATAGATTGAAAGCCAAGATAAACAATAAATTTTAGAACTATATAAATTTTATTTAAAATATTTATTTGAAAATTTTATTTGAAATTAAATTTTCTTTAATATTTAATACTTCTCAAACTCCTTTGCAAACAATTATTTACATTATTACTTCTATTTACAAAGACTATTGAAAATATTAAATCCAAAATTTATGAAAATTTTAATTTATCTCAAGATACCTTTCAAATATTATCAATAAATTAATAATCATTTTCTTTAAAGATGTTTTATTTAATTTATAACTTCAAAAATATTTATAACACTAAAATTTTATATAAAACAATGTAGTATACAAATAAGCAATATTTAAAAGATTTATTCAAAAAGGAAAGGAAGGTAGATTTCGAAAACGGAATATAGGTGAAAAATAAAGCTGAGCAGATGAGGTAGATTCAAAAGAATAGAATCGGGCACGAATAATTTATTTCAAACCATAAGAATTTAAATTTCAAATGTTAATACAAAATTTCTTTGTTGAAAATACTTTTATAATAAAATACCTTTATAAATAAAATACTTTTATATCGAAACCAATTTTTCTTTCGAAAATACTTTTATAACTCAATGTTTTAACAAGTTTATCCTCGTTCTTGTAGACTCTGGCCATGCGTTGATCAGGCGCAAAGATAGAATTCTTCAAGTACTTAGTGGACTTGTTTCAGCACCCAGTGAAAATACTTGAAAACCTTTAAAAACAGATATGGAAAGTACAATCCAAACAAAACAACCAAACCAAAACCTTTGTCCGATCATGGTTCGCAGATACACAATGGTTACGCCAGGGTCCCCTAGGAAACAATCCATATCCGTAAGCTTTCTCAGCCCTGCGAGTTATGCCATGATGACTAGTAGAGTGCAGGATACACAATGGTTACGCCTGGATCCCCCAGGAAAAAATCCGTACCCCTAGGCAAGACTCAGCCAGGCACTTGCGCTACTATTCTCGACCTACACAGATTGCAGGATACACAATGGTTACGCCTGGATCCCCCAGGAAACAATCCGTACCCCTAGGCAAGACTCAGCCAGGCAATTGCGCTATGCATTCGCGAGAGAAAAAAAACCATGGGTTACGCCACGGTGGGAAACACTCGAGTATTACATCTGGAAAACCGAAAATCAAAGAGAATAATATCGATAGAATGAATCCACGATGTGGCCACAAAGCGGATATCAAGCAGAAGTCACTTTCCATATCTTTACTTCGAAAATATATATCATATAGTACCTTTTCAAATACTTTCAAATATCATACTTATATAAAATCCATATATATATATATATAAGATTTCATTTCAAATCGAATACTTTCCAAATCAATAGTATATCAAATCATACTTATATAGACTTCGATTTATAAAAAAAAATCTCTTTCCAAATTGAGTACCTTTCAAATCAATAGATTTCAAATCACTTCATACTTATACAAATCCATTTTATATAAGTTCGACCATTACCAAATCAAGTGCTTAACAATATAAGGTTCTCAATTTCAAATCATTTCAATATCAATTCAGTTTCAAAATCATATAGGATTTCACCAAATTTTCTTCCAAATTAAGTATCTAAATTTCAAAGTTCCCAAAATAATAGGTTTAGAAAATTATCCCAGTTTCCAAATTAAAATAATTCAAGTCAAACAAATTCATTTCCAAAATCACCATATAAGTACTAGTTTTTAATTTCAATTTAATTTCAAAACCAAATATTTTCTCAAAATCAATTATACTCAAAATGGTTTCCAAATTTATAATCATCCCTTTAAAACTTTTAAACTATCTATTTCTATTAGAAATATCCAATTTACCTTTCTGAAAACCATTATTTGAAATTAATTTTTTTTTCCAAAACATTTCAAAACTAAATTCCATATTAGTATAATTAAAAATAGTCATATTCACTTACTTAATAAATGGTTTCAAACTTACTTAAGTCATACTCTTCAAAACTAAACTTATATGCTTTATCAAAAAATTTATACTTTTCGAAATTTCTTAGTTTAAAACTTTTAAACCTTGATTTGGAAGTGCTCGAACCTTCAAAATAGTCAATGAAATCAAATTTCAAATCTAAGAGTTGGAAATCAATTTTTTTTTATAAATAGAGTTATTATTAGTCAAATCGAAAACTCGAGGACTGAACACTGGTCTCACTTTAAATTGTTTCAAATATATACATATATCTTTCGAAAATATCAAATTATACTTCGGAATTTGAAATCAAAAACAGTTTTACAAAATCACTCGCATAGCGAAGCTATTAAAGTGGCCTCTCCCCCACTCTGAAACTCGAAAATCAATGTCGATGATGCGTGCACTCATCACCGAAATTATTCTCCAGCGACATAAGTGAGTTCTGGACTTCTATTTTCTTGAAAACTTCTTTGAAATTTCTTCAAAATTATTGGAATTCATTTGAACCCATTTGAAACATTTCTTATTCGGAAAAATACTTTTAAATCATATTATTTTTATATATTTTCCCAAAATCTATAAACCAATTTCAAAAATATCGGAATTCAATTCTCGAATTTCAAATTTAACCCTTCAGTTATAAATCCTTTTTATATAAATCACTTTCTTATAAATTTTCAAAATTTCCAATCCTTTCAAAACTTTTATATATAGAATAACATTTCTTATTCGTTTTATATATAGGTATATAATCCTTATCGAAAACATTTTCATTTTTATATATAGAATAAAATCATAGTTATCAAAATAATAATTTCGTATAAAACAATTTTAAAATACAACAAACCCGATTTTCAAAGGATGATTCAAGAATGGATTTCAAAACAAAGATAGAGATTTAATTTAGAGGAACTCTAATCAATAGAATCCTGATTCGAAGATAGGCTCAAAAAAAGTTGAGAAAATCAAATTACAAAATAGAAGATGGATATACTTCTATAAATCTCGGGCGACCTTAACTGGGTCAACCGTGACTTCAGGAATATAATTGATGCGGAATTCTAAAGCAAATCGACATTCGATTGCCAGGGATAGAATTCGGCATACCAAGATATAGCAGCATCGTAAACCGAGGATACAGAAATCTTCAGTGAATCAACGCCAATTGCAAAGGAGTTTTCACCCCCTTTACAAAATATTCAGTGGAGTTGTGGGATACTCCAGAATCAAACGAATATAAATAGGGAGAGACAGAATGAATTTCGGAACCGAGGGACATTCCAAAATTCAAAGGAAATCGAGTCAAAAGGAAGAGATTCAACTCGAGCGAAAGTGATTCTATAAATAAATTTACCGTATATGCTAAGTTTTGCCTAGAGCCAAAGCTCTGATACCAACTGTAACAGCCCGCTATTTTGGACTATTCAAATCGACAATAAAACCAAACATGTCCGACTTGAATAATTCAAAATAACGAATTGTTAATAAAATTTGACAAAACTTAAAATATACAGTAAATAAATCAATCATAGATCACTTACACAGAGTAATACAATGCAGCGGAATAGATAAAGAATAGTAGTTCATGAAGCTACTATATACCTCAGCATTAGAAATAAAATACAACTGAATAGTTCAAATGCCATGAAGTCTCCAATGCAACAGATGGCTTCTCTGAACAAATCAACTGGATGACTGAAGGGATAGATAGTTGGATCTTTCAGCAAAGCTCCAACTTCGAAGGTGAATCTCAAATGCTGTATCTCTCAGTCTGACCCGAGCGTAAAGCAAAACACAAAACACTCGAGTCAGGATTAACATTCTTATATCTATAAATCTAACTCAAGTGAGATATCAACTGAAATATAATTAACTTAGAGGATGTTTGGGATAACCATCCTCTAAGGGTCCATGGAACTATCTAAAAGATAGAAATATACACTATAACACCGTAGTCTTTTCAACTTAATTTGTACTTCAAAACCAAATATCATTTTCACTTCAAATATCTCTATACTTCCCAAATAGTATTTTTATATATTAAATAATTTGTACAGTAAAGTAATTTCAATTCCCTCAACTTAACAAATCGTTTAACATCAACTTGACCATCCTATTTAAATCTATTTCAATCTCAATTTATTAATTTAAATTCAACTCAATTTCTAAAATAACCACTTCAATTTTATCGATCTCAAATTCGGATTTGAAATCACAAAATACCCTTTATATTCAATATATTTCAAAACTTTAAATATTCAGCGTTTCAAACTAACTTTTTAATCAATTTAGTTTCTAAATAATAAATTCAACTATACTGATTTCAAATACATATCCGAATCTCAAAATAAACCATTTAAATCCCAATATAGTTCAAAGCTTTAATATTTAATTAAATGTTCAATTTAATAGTTCCATATAGATCTCGATTTAACCTCATTATTATCTAGTCTTAAAATAATCCCTCATTAAATACAATATCATTTAAGTAACCTTAAATTACATTTTACTCAATATTTTCTTTAATTTATTTAAACGTGAAATATTCAATAAATCACTTAAATAAAAATCCAGTTAAAAAATCATACCCTTAAATTTCCCATTCAATAATTTCAAATTGATTTAATTGAATAAATCCTTATTTAAATACCATTTAGATAAACCCACATTTATCTCCCAATCTTAGTAAATTGCAGAATACTTTTTGGAATAAAATTTACATAAATATTTAACATAATTTATGTATTAAATAAAATTTTGACTAAATTAAATATTATTAAATCTATATATCATTACCCTTTATATATAAAAAAAATTTAAGGATTAACATTTAATAAGACCATATATTTCTTTCCAAAACAATGAATTAAATTTCAAAATATTTATATATATGGACCAACGATGTCTGTATATATTTCTTATCATATGGTCAAGTGTTACGGATATTTATCATTTCAATCCGTACACTAAATGTATACGGGTGGATAGCATTTCAACCCGTAATCCCAATTCAATTAAATGAAAATCGCTTGGGTTTATCATTTCAACCCATAACGATTTTCTCCTATTCTAAAGTCTGTTCGGGTATGTATCATTTCAACCCATAGTGATTTCTATACTAACAGGGAACTTGCAGAGTGATAACAGATATGTAAATAATAATAACAACAGGCATATATCATCAAAATAAATATATAAACAATAGGATATGGTGTCATATCCCATAAGTGAATACTTACAGATAATAGCATATATAACAATTTAAATAACTACAGCCTCATATTTCAATTGTCGTCCCAATTGAAATCAAATTTAGTAAATAAAAGAACGTTAATCGTGAGTGATTTCTCACCTTTCGAGGCCAGAGAAAAAGAAGTGAGTTATGAAATCCAGATCCGAATTCCAAAATAAAGCTAGATGGACACGGTTCAATGATCAAAGCTGATAATAGGAATAGACGAATTCAAATCAGAATTGGATCAAGGAAGATAAATAGGATAAGTGAGCTTATATATATCTAGCCAACATATGCAGACACAGTTTACAAAATATGCAACAAAATATGCATACCTCGGTTAATATATATACATAGGTGTGCAAACCGACTATATTAATATAACCATATATATACTATATAACATTTCCTCTACCAATTTGTATATGACTATACATATGACTATACTTGAAATCAAAATCCACATCCCAAAAAAAAAAAAAAAAAAAAATCCAACGTATATCAGTCAGTGCAAACAACCTTAAGGCTGACATGAAATAAACTTTTGAAAGCATATACTATTGAAATTATAAAATATTGATATAACTTATACTGTAAAACTACCATAGAAAATTTATATATATACCAACATTTAAATATAACTTATGTAAATTGTTGAAAATAAAATAAAATATAGTACGGTAGACTCTAAAATACTAAAACAATCATAAAAATATATATATTATAAATTGACCTATCAACCTTGTACCCACCAATTTTATATAATATATATACCAAAACAGTACCGAAAATTGAAATACTATAATTTATATATCTAACATATGAAAGCTAATAAAATAACATATTTATTATAGTTGAAACTGTTATAACCACATATATAAAACATATAATAATACGTATTTTAATAGAAGGATGCCAAACTTATATCATATATACCGTAAGCTATCAATAGTAAAATAAAACGCGTATATATATATATATATATTTAACTTATCAACTAGTTAGTAAAACATACGTATCTAAAAGCCGTACGATAACTATATGCTAACAAAAGTCAAAACTATATACCGTAAAATCTTAAAGTAATATACATAATACAGTATAAATATATACTAACCTTTATATATGAACAGAAGTTAAATATTTATATACACATTTATAAATATAACAATTATCATATATATACTATTATGAAATATATTATTATTTTTAAAGTCCAACTGTTAGGGAATTCAAAATCCACATAGTTGCAGCAAAAATATAAAACAAAACTTATGCACAATCTATACTGTTCTTAATATATAAAATAGACTTATATCAAATAAAATGCGTACTTACTTTTAAAAACCAGAGAGGAAATGTTTTGCCAACTAATGCATGCGGCCATGGGGAGGAGGCAGGCCAAGGAAAAGAGAGAGCTTATGCTCAGGTTTGGAAGAAATAAGAAAAGATGGAGGGGAGATGAGAACAGGCGATTTTTAAAGGAAGAATGCATGCGTGATTCAAGCAACATGACATTGCGAAGGGCATTCTTCAGGCAACAGAGAAAATGCTAGTTTTTTAAATATAAAGGTAGGTCTGCATCTGATATGTGAACGTGCTATATGACTTTATATAATATTTACAAAGCTCTCTCCTCTTTTAATATTAATTTGAGGGCAACGAATAGCCTACAGAGAGAAAAGAAGATGCAATCTATGCTATACTATATATATATATATATATATATATATATATATATATATTCCTAGAAACACGGAAACGAAGAGGTAAAAGAGGGAAGAGAAAGAGGCGTATAAATGAATGGTAAATAAATTTAGATTTTAAATGAAATAAATGGAACAGCAGAGATTAAAGTATGGATGTAAATCCTGAAAGAATAAAAAGCAACGGTTATATGTTGATTAAGAAAAATAATTAAAACAATTAATGGCTTAAATGGGGCAGCATGTTTCAAATTTTTGAAATGCAAAAGAAACGTACACTATAAATATAAAGTTTTCAAAAGCAAAAGAAACGTAAAGCTGTCCATTAATTCATCAAAACGTTATTTAAGTAATAAATTGAAATGAATATAAAAATAAAAGTAATTGTAACGGTCAATAGTTGATTTAGCTATACACTTAAAGCAATAAATTTTTGTTTGTTTGTACAACACATAATGAGTTTTGAAAGTCAAGGATATAAAATGGATAAAAGGAAAGAAATCAGGAAATTTTGTGAGCAATAGCTTTCCAAGGAAAGGTAGGCTTACATTATATATACATGCTGAGATGATTAGGCACGTTCAAAAATTTTGAAGCAAATGAAGGAATTGGAAATAAAAAAAATGAAAGAAATTTGAAAAGTCCGTAGCTATGATTTAGCCAAAATTTATTAAAACCATTTACTAGGAAGGTTGGAACCGAAATAATAGGGAGAGGAAGACACATTAAATTTGATGACAAAGTTGTGTTCAGATCTATAAGCAAGTGGTTTATATATTATAGGCCTTATGAAAGCGAGGGAAGGAACGGATGCTACTAGCTTGATGATTTGAGATTCTTTCAAGCGTTAAAAACAAAAATAAAGAGAGACTAGAATAAACGCACCACCATAAATATAAATATACGCTTCAATTGCAAAAGAAACGTATAGAGAAATTTATGGGTAGTGGGAAAGGTAAAGTCAGTGCATGAAACTACAAGGAATAATAAAAGCAAGGTCGATGATCTCAAATTTATTAATGGCTACGAATGGAAAAGTCTACCTGAATTGGAAAAGTATTAAGCAATAGAAATCTTTAACGGTAGTAAAAAAGAAACCGTTACGCACTGATTCAGAAATCAATTAAAGCAATTAATAGCTTGAATTGGACAGCACGTTTTCTCAATTAAATAAACTTCCATAAAATTATTTGAAAATTTACAATCTGCTATATTTAAATATACGTATTCTAAATATATAAACATTTTATTTAAAAATTCAATTATTATAAGATTTCACAAATATTCAATTAAATACGTTATAGAATCAATTAAAATTGTTAAAATTTTCCGGGTTGTTACACATGGTGAAGGAGTGGAGAGGGGCCAAGCATAGAAGGTGAGAAAGCAAGTGAAAAACAACATAAACAAGTAGAAAACAAGAAGAAATTTCATTGAAAAGAAGAAGAAGTTTACCACCACTTTGCTTCAGGTTGATGGCCGAAATTTTGGAGATGAGAAACTTTGTGATATGCGTGAAAATGAAATAAGGAAGTCAGCTGAAGATAGTATAAGGAACAGCCAAAATTGAAAGCGTGTGTTGGTTGAAATTGAAAAGCCAAGAATACAAAAAGACAAGGCATACAAAAGGTTCCAAACTCTTCATATTATCGTATTTTCTTTCTAAATTTTATATAACTGAAAAATATATATATATATATATACATTCAGATAAAAATATGAAAATTTAGTAAATAAACAAAAATAAATAAATAAATATTAATTATATATAATTAAATTAAGAAAATAAAAAAGAAAATGTAAACTTGTCTTAAAAATTTGAAAATAAATGGAACAAACTTTGGAAAATTTTTATGTACTTGAAAAATATTTGAAAATAAATATAAGAACACAAAATGAAACTGCATTCACAAAAATAAATAAATAAATTTTAATTAAATATAATTTAAATGAAGAAAATAGCAGAAAAAAGGAAACAAGGCTTTAAAAAATAGAAAATAAATTCAATAAGCTTTGGAAAAATTCAAACATCACTTTAAAAATATTTAAAAGACAAAAATATATGTAACATAACATATAATACAAATTTGAATAAGATAAGACAAGTAAAATTATTATTTATATAATTTAAAATAAACAATATTGTTAAATAAAACAATTTATACCCAATATTGAAAAAAACACAACTTTCACAATATAACTCCTATGTCAACGAAACAAAAAGCAGTATTCTTGAAATTTAATCTATTTTCATAATAAAAGATAAAATTTTAAATTTTTAAATTTTAAATTTAAAAGTCAAACCAGATTGACCAAAAATTCACTTTCTAGAGAAATATTCAATTTTATTCAAGTTTGGAAATATAGTTCACATAATAATCAAAATTTATATTTAAATAACAAAATTTATTCTTTTTAATAAATAAAATAAAGTTTTTAAATCAGGAATTTCAAATTAAAAGAAATAAAATATACTATAAAATAATCCCAAAATATAGGGTTGTTACATAAATTAGAACTCAACACTAGCTTATTACATAAATCAAATTGTGATTTGACTTCTATCACATTTAATATAGTCAATAAATGTTTCACTAGTTCTCAAATGCTAAATGCTTGCAAAGTGGGGAATACAAACATTTCATTTTTTTTCCTCTAAATTTATTTCCATATTCCCATCATTGTGGCATTTTAATCAAAATTAGATTTCAGGCAGCCGAAGGTTGTAATTTTTGCACCTTATGTAACATCCCAAATAAAATACAAGTACTATTCACTAGTTAAGTTATTAAATAGTTAAGAAAACCCAAAGAATATATAATGAAATAAAGAAACCCAACCATAGCATTTGATGATACCTAAACATTTTAACCATCGGAGCATCTCTGTTAATCCTTCATTTAAGCGTCTAGGGATGTAACCTAGTTCTTTCCTAGCTTTCTCATAAGAATATTCCTATCGATGCCTTAAAACATTAACACTTTGCAAGCCAAATGAACAACTCCAATTTATCACATAATTCGAAAGAAAAAGGAAGGACTACTAAAAATGGTATGAAGCGTCTTGTAACGACCCGTAATTTTAACACTTTGTAAATGGAATATTTATTTATTTTAATTATTAAAATGTAGAATTTTCAAACTTAAAATATTATGTTTTATATGATAAATAAGAATGATAAACTTATTTTTGATATTGAAAAAAGATTCTGGATTCCTATTGTAAAAGTGACAAAAGTCGTATTCTAATAAAGTTGGATAAATATTTGAGAAATTTGTTTAAGGGAAAAATAATTCCTTTTAAATATATGTATAATAGATATCAAACTCATTTGACAATAATAGTAATTTAATTTATATTGGTTCGATAAATATATAAAACTTGTTTTATGAAATCGACAAATTTCATCGCATATCGATAAATCGATGTCGTATTTTTTATAAGAAGATTTGGATATTGTTTTATATTTTTTAATAAGTTAAATATGCTTTTTTTAATTATCTAAAGATAATAATAAATTTATTTTGAAGTTCGGTTTACATGAATAAATAGTTTAACAAAAACGTCAAAATATGACTGGAAAATGTTTTTGTCGAAAATCAACGTTTTGTTCAAAATAAGTTGCCACAATGTTATCACACCTTTGTTACCATCCTTAAACATATATTACATATTTTAATAACTAAACATGTTTACTTTTACTAAATAGGATTAGAAAACTTCTAGAGGTCATTCGTCTAAGTATGAATTAATAAAAGTAAGAAAAGCAAACATCAGATCACATCAAATCAAAATCCAACAAAATAATTACTTTTCTTTACTTATTCCTTAAGTGACTGAGATTTAAAGTAAGAAGTGAATGAATGTTAAGTATTGAAAAAGTGGATGTTGCTTTAGATTGAAGTAAGGATAGTTTGGTAAGAGGCTAGTACGGTAAATTTACCACTTCTTTCATTTTCTATAAATACCCACCTCCTTCTTTACTTTCATTCACATTTCTTCTTCTTTTCTCAAGCTTATTCACCTTTTTCCTCTTCTCTTTAATGGATTCCATGCCATATAAAAAATTATAAAGATATAATGTCAAAATATTTATAAAATATTTAAAAGAAATCAATGTTCATCCTCTTCAAATAAAACTCCTCTTTTCTCCATATTTTACCTCTTCTTCTCTCGGGCATAACTTCATCAAAACCAAACCAAAATGCAATTTTTTTTTCAAATCATGTATTTTTCAAGTGGTTACGAATTTGATGTTAATCACTTTGTCTCATTCTAAAACTAACCATGTCAAAATTCCACTTCTTTCCAGTGCATTCTTCGGCCTAGTTCTTAAGCCAAAGAATAATTCATTTTATATTGATCATAACTTGATCATAAAGATCCATATTAAGAATTTTTTTTTTAAAACCATATGAAATTCCAGTAGCCACAACTTTTACGTTGATTACATTTTCCAATTTTGAGGATTGCTATACCTGAAACTCAATTCTTTGAAGTACATTTTTGGGATTTATATTTGAGAATCCGAGAATAGAACCTTTTCTTTTGACCATATCTTCCTCAAAACTAATCAAAATTTAGTGTTTTTTGGTTAAATTCAATAGAAAAGAGTTTCCAATAATTTTCAGTAACAAGTTTTTCAAATTTTGAGAGTATGAGAGTCAAAAACAAGATAGAAGATGACCTATTTTACGGATCTAATTTTGAGAATTCAAGGTCAAAGCTCCACCACTTCTTCTCCATACTTTCGACCAACCTCTATTTCAAGCCTTGGCCAAGCACTAGGAAGGAGAAAATTGGGCTTATTTTCATTTAGTTCCAAAGTATGGTAGGAAGTATGCGTTAGATCTTAAGTTCCTTGCCTTAAAGTTTGACGGAGTGGAATCCAAAGTAAGTTATTTCTTATTTTAAGTTCATTAAAACAAATTCTAAGTTGAAAGAACTTTAAGTGTTAAATGTTGCTTGAAAACCCTTGTTGAATGCTTGTTTACTTTATTTTATAAAACAATGGTTTCATTTCCTTGCTCGATATTATGTTTGGATGGTTGATTAAGTAATTTAAAATTTAGAAGTTAAACACCTAATGGGGTATGTGGAAACGACTAGTACATGTGTTCGTCTGTGAGATCTAAGGAGACTTAGACGAGGGACAGAACATGTCGAAGAGAAAGCTCGGATTCTCCAAAATAAGTATCAATTTTTTTTAACTCAATATAAAATAAAATGTGTTATAAATATTTGATAGAATGAAGCATTGATTTATCATTTATTATTGTGTTTATTTTGTTAATTGATTGTTTGGTTTTTTGGATTGTGCTCGACCAGTTTATGAGCATTGATTTTTATTTATTGATTGTTGAGTTTGCTCGACCAGCTTATGAGAAATTAATTATCCATATGCATGGGCTGGGTAGAAAATAATTATATGCTAACACCTTGTGATTTATTTCATAATTTAACTATATGATGTTTAGCGATAATATTTGGTTCACTTAAATTTAATGAATTGTTTTGAAGATTGATTTTAAAGTTGAAATATGAAAAAGTTTCCTAAGTAAAAGAGAAAATGATGTGTAATTAATCCAGAATTTAAGAAAGGTTTAAATAAATCAACTTATTTAATAAATGAGGCTTAATGATTCCATATACTCTTGAAAAGAAAATGGAATAAATTGAAAAGAGTATATCTAAGAAAGTTATTTGATTTAAATAAAAGATGAAGTAATTAGTTGATGATTGATACACATGTATGAACTTAACAATTTTTTAAAGCGATGATTGGCTTCGAAGGCACTAGAGTCGGATTTGGGTAATTCCTATCCGAAAACCACTTCGAACCAATGTATACATTCGAAAGTGAAGACACGTTGAAGATGATGATTATTGAAGACCGTGGATCTTCACATCGTGAGGACTACTTGTTGACATGCTCTAAGTCCCTCCTATTATAAAGTGATTTATAACAGTGGTCTCATTGTTGTGGAGATTTTTCGGATTGCAAGGACTACTCGCTACTAGTGGTAGCAAAAGAGTGCCTTCAGCTTCGTTCGTTACCAAATCGAACTTGTATGGACGAACTTCTAACATTGCATTTTCGAGACACAATGTTTGACTTTTACAAATATGCATCTGCTCGATGGTGGGGAAGACAACTTCTCTTAGCTTAACACCATTCTCTGAGACATACGAGCTTAGAGGTTGTATGCTTATGAGAGTTAAATATATCAAAGGAATGGTAGTGTGGCATTCAAAGTGGAACCTATTATGATCAATGTATGGTTTTGTATGAAAAGTGTGGCTTTGAAGAAATTGAGCGTAGGCTCACTAGCCTCACATCCCGGAAGATGATACTGGATAGTATGTGGTCTGACAGACAAAATTCGGAGTAAGTGAGTATGTATGGTGGTGTCTAATACATTGGGGCCTTTGGGGGATACGTCCCTCAAAGCATTTATTGCCCCTATTTTGGATAAAGTGGTTAGCTTGAGAAAATCAGGATTTATCAGTGGTAGTATAGCAAGTACAGTTTCAAGTAACTAGTTTGAGAAAATCAATTAAGGCACCGTAGGAACTAAGTTTGTTATTCGTGGATCGGAGAAAAGGCCACTAATTCCCTATCATTTTGGAATCCAATCCCACACTAGATTTACGGTTTTGGATGTATTCCCAAAATAGCTATAGTGACTTGCAAACATTTCAGCTAACCCTTCTGGCATCTTAAATTCCGTTTAGTATAATCCATTGACCCTGTCCGGATATATTACCTTAGTCTTAGTCCGGATATTGATACCTTACTTGAAATAAGTTTATTTGAAAAGTGTTTTCAAAAGAATGTCATTAAAATAATATCAAGTGTATTTTGGTATAAAAGTGTTTTGGTTATCATACGGTAAAAATCTGTCCGTGTTTATGTGTAGGCATGGTCTTATGAGATACCCTTCTTTTCAAAGGTCTTGATAACATCGTCATGATTTATACATTTAAAGTTTCAAGTTTGTCACGCTGTTTTATCATGTATGATCTGAGTATTTTTAATACTCAGGCCAGACTCGAGTAGTTTCAGGTTTAGTTGAAGACGGTTGGAGTTTGTAGAGGAGAGCTGGAGATCTTCATCATTGTATGGACATGTTCTATTATATGCCGCATCTATTTCATTTTATTTGTTATTTGTCAGCATTTGTCAGGGCAGATGTTATAACTGTCCTAACCGAATATATGTTAGACTCTGATATTGTATTTTAAAATTTTCCGTTGTAAAGATTATTGTTGAAATAATATATGTTATTCCATTCGTTTAAGATACTGTTCTGTCTTTATTTTCTTTCTACCCTTAATGAACCGTCTTTTCATGCAATTTGAGTTGAGCATGTGTGGTTTATTTTCGATTCAAAGGATATGAAAAAACGGTCATTACACATCTGAAGTGGATAAAATCCTAGATATCCTGTCATATGTTTGACCTTTAAGCATGAAACAACAGTGCATTTTTATCAATATCCTAAGTATATGGCCTTGTCCTCAACATTAGTGCATGTGCAAAACTGTAAGTGCAAAACTAAAAGTGCATCATGCTTTCTAGCTATTAAATCTGACAAATAATGGGGTTTACATCATTATACCATGTTACCCAAATTTCTTAGATAAAAATTTCCCGAATTTTACAATGAAACTACATATGGTTCCTTACCGGATAACTAATTGGAGGAAGCTTCCTTGTAATGTGAGCAATGAAAACCAATATCAATCCATATATCTCTACAGACCATATGTGCTATGTGAACCCAAGGTCTTTTTGAATTTGTCATGATAGCGGTGTAGAATATGCTAGTATATGGTTTTTTTATGATAATAAACATATATATATATATGTTCATTTAAATGTATTTATTATTGTACTATTCTATTTTTCACATAATTAAATAAATATTTGTTGAACAAAATAAATAAATCAGAATTCATATTTAAACAAATATTTTATTCAAACAAATATTTTATTTCAAATTCGAATAGTATAAATTTGAGCTCTCACTATATTCCAATTACAATTCAATTTCAATTACAAAACAACTTTCACTTTACAATTCAAACCTCACTACATATTCACTTAACACTCGTATATTTAATCTTCAACTTCGTTCCGGCTTGAATCCAACATTTGAGCTATCTGCAAAATAAACTAAAATAAACTTGATGCGGTAAAATTGAAAAAGAAATTATTTTGCAGTGTACAACAAAATATGTGTTTTGAAAATATCATTTGCCTCAGTTATTTGGGTTGTTCATCATGGAATACTACAAACAGGATCAAAGCAATGTTGCAAATCAAGGAACAAAAAGCTTCAGAATGCAATGATCAAAGGCAACAACACCCCACCAGACCAGAGCTCGTATGGCGCAAGAACATGTAGTTCAAGTGAACCAAATAAGATTCACATGAATACAAAAGTACACTTGAAGAATCAAATGCTACAACAAGTTAATAGGCAACCATGTACAAAGCAACTAAAATCAAGTGCACGTATGAAGTGGAGCTAATAAACCAGTTCACAATGATATGCAGGCAGCTTTAAAAGAACAAGACCACATAAGGGCTGCAACAAGGAAATAACAGACGCATGGAGACCATCATTGAACTCGGCCACTTTACATGCAAACAAATGTACACTTGACTTGAATACAATAACAAATTGAACCCAGACCTAAATCAAGTCCAAGCAAACCAGACATGCTCTGGTTCAAACGAGACAAGACTTCAAGTACAAATGCACATCAACACTACAACAGATCACCAAACAATGTACACTGGAACTCAACAAAGCTTCAGATCAAACATCAATGCTCAAGATAACAACAAGATCATCACAACATACATATATACATGTGTGAACACACACATATATGCAGTAGAAACTAGACAAGACCAGTGCACAAGTGAAGTCTCAACCAAGACACAGTGCAGATCAACATAACTTGAAGCAGACCAACATACATATATATATATATATATATATACACATACATAGGTGAAACAGTTTCAAGATTAACTCGAAGCAACTCAACAATGACTATACACATGAATGCATACATGTGATAGCCAGTACATATGCATTCAACATACATACAGTTCAAGCCTTAACCATTCAAACTCAAGCCAAGAGGAACAAGAAAATGAACCAGAGGTAGGCAAGACTACAATGTACCTGATAAGTGAAACATGGAGATGACATTGATGTGCACATGAGGATATGAAATAGTTGAAACATTCACCAGACCAGAATCAAGGCCAGTGGGTCAAGACAAAATGAACAATAGAGACCCAAGTGAAACAAGTCAGTACAACATGAACTACGCGAACACACAGACAAATGTATATGCAACTACAAGCAATAAAACAGCAAAACATATTGAATCAGACTTAACCAACATAGCAATGGTAAGAATAGGACAACAACTCCACATAAGTACAAGCTCAGTTTCAAGCACACCATGTACATATATGAACGACCAGAATTGATATCAGAGCCATCACACATATATACATACATACATGTATGTATATACATGGAGTGACATACAAATTACAGTAAAAACTGTGAAGTCGTGAGTCAAGATTTTGGACAAAATTAGAATTCATAAGGAAACATGAACCAGTCAAAGCCAACAAAAATTGGAATAAAGTCAAGAGAGTGAACAAGTCAAGTCTATCTCAAATAATCAAATGGCTGAATTCATAGGTGAGAAGAATGAAATCGACTCGGAGAAAACTCAAAGCCACGGAGTAACATTTAAAATCATAGAAGAACAAATACGAGTTGAACAAGTCAGAATTATGACAATTATTCAAGCAAAATTGAACAGTCGAGCAAAAATAGATGAAGAATTCCACTCAAATATACGAACGTAACTTTAGGGCTTTAATCCCTATAAAATCCCCATATCATCATTAGCAGTAAATCGAGTTCATGCGTATAACCAAGAATAAAAAAAAGGAAATCCAATACCAGTAATAATTATTCAAACTCATCAAATTGGACAAGCCGAAAGCCAATCAAAGCTTAGAGACGATTGACGAAGCAAAGCAAATCAAATTAATCGCCTCAATCGATTGAAAATCAAGCGGCACCTCAATTTGTAAGAAACCCTAAAATTAGATTAGGAACGAAGAAAGAACGGCCACAAAATATAAAATAGGAAGTCATTCTTATTATTTTAATTGGGTCGGTCTTCATTTTTGGCTTGGGCTTTAATTTTTATAGGGTTTTGGTTTTATTTTTAGTTATAATTTACTTTTTAAATTGTGTAACTTTCTAGTCGTATGGTTAGGTTACGAACTACGGTGGTTTAGTTTGAGAATTCACAACTTAGTAGCTGAGTTATGGCAGGGTTTTGAGTGTAGAGTTACGTTAGTCATTGGCGGGTATCGCAAGTTTATGTGTATAAGCGTGTGACTACTTAATTTCTAATAGAAACCTTGAGGACAACACCTATGCAGGGTTTTGCCGAAGCTGGGTCAATTTGTGTGTGATCTCTTCTGCATTATTTTTTGTGATTGTTTCTTATTTCCTGTAACGACCCAGAATTTTTGATAATTAAAATTTGAATATTTAATTAATTTTAAATATTAATAAGTGAAATTTATAAGTCGAATAAATTTTAATTTGAATTATTGAATTTAATTGGATTATTAAATCGATAATTTAATATGTTAAATTATGGAAATAATTGAAAATAGGGTTAAATATGATTGATAATGATTTGTAAAATTTTATTTTATCATATTGGAGTTAGAAAGATATTTTAGAACTTTTAAAATCGAATTAAAAGTTAATTTGGGAAAATTGAATATTTTAATATTTAAATCGACTAGTGAAAATAGTCAATTTTTGAACAGTTTCAGAATTGAACGAAACCAGTTCCATTGGATCCATAATAGTTAGTTATTATCGGATTTCAAATTTCGTGTCAATCGGAGTTACCGTTTGATCGTGGCAGCTCGAAACGCATCGAATTATTTTTAATTTTTATTTGGCGAGTTAAAATAGCCATTTTTCAAAAAGTCTCGGATTTCGACGAAACCAGTTTCATCGGATCCGTAATGTGATATTATTGTAAGGTTTCAAATTTCGTGTCAATTGGATTTACCGTTTGTCCGGTACAAATTAAAACGCCTAGAAAACCGTTTAAATCGGTTCAATTTAAATTGAACGTTTATAGCCATAACTCGCACAGATGTCCGAATTAGCTTCCGAAACCTGTTCCATTGTGTCCGGAACGCGGGGTAAACCCTAGAAACGCTGGTTACGGCGCGTGAATCGGAGTTCGGAATTTCCGGATGAATAGTGTTCGACTTTTTCCTATAAATACACCATAAATTCACAAATTTTGGAAAAAAAATAACTAAACCCTAATCTATTTGCCCTAGCCGCCAGTTGCTTCATCAAAGGCCAGAATTTTTCAATTTTCTTCCCTCAATCACTCACAATCCGTTGACATTCACGCGAAGTGTTCAACAGCAATATTGTAGAGCGTATCAAGAGCTTCAGATCCATACGGTGATGATCGTGTTTGGAGCGTCGGAGGGGGAGCCAAGGGGGTGCGTGCGTGGGCCGTTCATCTCCGTGCGCACGAGAGAGGGTGGGGCCGAGCTTCAGGTGGTTGAGGTCGTGCGTTGAGGTCGTGAAGGGCTTCGATGCTATGGTGCTTGATCGTGTTCAAGTTCAACATGGAGGGTGAAAAATCAAAACCTAATATGGAACGAGTGGGTTCATGGTGACGGCAATAACCTAGAGGGGGAACGAAGGAGAAGGGGAAGGGTATGCGCGGTCCTGATTTGTTGGAGTTGGATCTAACGGCTGTGATTAAAAGTTAGGTTATTTATGTTGTAAATTTTAGTTTAAATCGTGTAAAACTTTGAAAATTAATAACTTTTTCATACGAGGTCGAAAACGCGCGAAACCAGTTGCGTTGGAATCGTATGGACGAGCACTACGCGATGAAATTGGATTGGAGTCGTTTGGAGTTAGTGAGAATTTTGGGTAAAATTAAACGCGCGTTTAATTTTATTCGAAATAAATCGCTAAAACAAAATTGAAATCAAGGTGAGAACTTCTCACTCAATCGAATCAGTTTCGATTTTATTTTAAATAGTTAGATTTAAAATATTTGAATGCATGTTTGAATGGTGATTGTTATCTATTGATTGTTAAAATAGACATTATGCGCCGTTAGTAAGCGGATGTTATTTATTAAAAACATATACCGCGAATATTTCATAAACAGTGAAATTGGTATTATATATGATAGCAATATATATATATTGGCATATGTATATATTGCAGTTGCTGATTCCCCGCATTTTTTAGCGGATGAGACCCTATTGCGCCGTCTATTAAGCGAATAATATTTTAAATCCCATATACCACGATAATTCCGTACTGGAGCGGAATTGGTATTGTGCTAATGTTTTTGGATGCAGGAAAACAGGTTGGAGGGATCCAACTGGATTCCTCAACAGTTTTTATTTGATTTCAGATATTTTGATATTTGATGGATTTTCATATCGATATATGATATCGTTGTTGTCGTGATTGACTATTTGGTTCTGGAATTTTAAAATGATTTTTAAAGTGATTTTTGAAAATATAAAATATTTTTGGAATTGATCCATTTTAAATAAATAAACGTATAATTTTAATGTTATAAAAATTATGATTTTTGAGAAATACGATTAAAGATTTATTTTTGAAAATACGAGGTTAATGGTTTTATAAAATAGTTTAAAATTTGGGATTTTAGAATTTATTGTGAAAAGTTTAAATTTAGGATTTATAAAATTTAATTATTTTATGAATCAAAAAGAATAGATTAATAAAGGAGATTAAAGACGTTTTAAAGAATAATATAAATTGATTTATATTAAGAGATTTAGAAATGGATATTTATAAATTGAAATATTGACATTATAAAACGAGTTTTTATAAGTGTTAGAATGAATTGTGAATAAATTTCATAAATGAATGAAATTCATAAAATTATAAACAGTGAAGTTATAAATGGAATTTTATAAGCAGTAGGTTTGTAAAATTTATAAAGTTATTAAAAGAATGGTTTTGGATAAATAATTGAATCTTATAAGTTATAAGATTTATAATTATGAAGTTCAAAGGAACGATTTTTGCAAACAAATAAATTATAAGTATTTAACTTATAATGTGAACTTTTGTTTTATAATTGGGTTATGAATTGAATATAGGTTAATAAAGGAATTTATAAACGTTGTTTCATAAATTCGTAAACGACTTATTTTGATAAATAAATTGTTGAAACCTATAAATGGAGCTATATTCACATTTTTTGACTGTGAATGATCCTTTAAAATAAAATGAATAAAAGGATGAAATTTGTTAACATAGTATATTCACGTTTTTGAATAGTGAATAATATGTTAAAGAAAATGTTTTGAATGTGATGTTTTAAATAGAATTAAAACGATCTAACGATGTTTTAAAAAGGGTTGAGATTCGAAACCATAGATTTCAACATTCATTGTTGAAATAGACGTTTTCGAGAAATAAAAGGAAATGGTGGACTATAACACTGTTGTTATAGTAAATGGTTTCCGAAAGGAAATGTTTTGTATAGTATTGGGATTTATATATCTATTTTTAATTTCGAATCCCTATACTAGTGATTTTTGGGTTGTCGTAACGATGTTTTACGCAACATTCGTTTTGGCCCAAATAAATATGTTTAAGAGAATGATTTCCTTAAAGAATGAAATATATACTTAATCTCGATTTAAGTATATTGAATATTTTCTAAGTGTTGAAAATAAATAAAATTTGTGAATTACTTATTAAATAAGTATGGAAATGTTTTCCAATATAAAGTGAATACTTTGAGAATTTATCTTTTTGAAGATAAATTGAAATGAATAATTGAAATCGTATATTCATAGATATTTTGAAATATAAATTCACTATGGAATTTATAAAAGAAAGGGGAATTTGTTTAAAAATAAATATTGATTTATTTTTGAAGTGTGAAAATTATATATCTTGTAAAGATATTTTGGAAAACAAATAATTTGGAAAATTATTTGGAAACTGGTGATGTGTGCATATCCATTGATAGTTCAATAACCGACTATCAATATTTCCCTTTGAATGGGTATTTGATGTGATTTGTTTGAATGTGAATGCCACACTTATTTTTGAATAAGCGCTCACTATTCGGGTTAACCGGGAAAGGACCATGGGGTCGTATAACCCATTCCGAATATGTGATACGTCGTTATGATAGCATTGAAGATCGGTGTTGAAGACCCGGTATTTGCGAGATCGATAGGATGACCTGTCGATTGTCTCTGCACTGAGTTGCAACGGTATAGAGACTCCCTAAGTGATGGGAAATCCGATCAGGATTGTGAATATCCGGATTGCAAGGACTTCTTTGTAAGTGCCTTCGGTTCTGTTCGAGCCCGGAACAGACTTGTATGGATTGTATGTCTGACATTACAAATTGAGATATAAAGCCGATTTCTTTCAAATATATTTCTGTTGGTGGCGGAGAATTTATTCTTTTAGCTTAACACCCTTCTCTGAGACATACGAGCTCAGAGGTTATGTAGTTGAATGTTATCAGCGATATATTCCCAATTTGGTAATGTGACATGCTGAGTGTTGCTGTAAATGATCATTGTGTTGATTATTTGTGATAGGATCGTTTATTTGATCGTCTATCCTGGTGATCATTTCTATGATCATTTGTTGACCCAAAGCATGGCTTTTGTATAAAGTATGTTTTTGTGGACGTGACTTCGTCGAGCCTCACACCCCGTGAATGATCAAAACAGGAAAGAAGCAGCAAGGTTATGAGGGGTAGCGCCCTTTAGGATGTGTGCATTTCCTTCTGGAAAAGGGTGGTATCATGGTATGGAGCCCAGATACTTACTCATGTTGAAAACACTTTGTTATGATTGTGTGAGTTGATTACGAGCGCTCGGTGAAAGGTCCCAAAGGACCGGGGGATGGCATATTCGGTCAGTTGTTACTCAGTTAGGGGTATCCCGGCCTTGTGTTGGTAGAGATCCGGTTTGGTTCTCGGGGATGTCCATCCAGAGGCATTCTCATGTGGCAATGGGAAGTTCCTTGGCCTGATCATTCGTTGGAAATCCAAAGAAACAATACGAGATTTGTACGGTTTTAGTTGTATAACCTGCTATGGAATGTGGCGGTAACCTGCTATTGAACATAGTTAGCTATAGTAGGCATAGTTCGAAATGTCTATGCTGGCTAAGATTTATATTCTACTTTCGAAATGAATTTTTCCTACACTATGCACTAGTAATAATATAAAATGTTCTTTTAAATGCGTATCAAGCATCTTTGACTATCATAAGGAGAAATCTCCTCCGATTTTGCGTTTGCATTGTGTATGTGTGCGGGAGGCCTTATGGTAGTCTCATTTTTAAAAGCATTGCGAATTGACTTTAAAAATATTCCTCTATTTTGTTTTCAAAGATAAATAAACTGTTTTGAGTTCTCACACCAGTCACATGACTGACTCGGAGTTTATTGTTTTCCTTCCTAAACTCTGGATGCCCACAAATTTCCACACGGGCAGTCAAGAGTTAGGTTTATCAGGATATTCTGGATATTCTGGAGTTGCTGGAGGCAAGCTGGATGGCATGGCGTATTACTAGTTATATAGTATTTCTTTTTCCGCTGCACTGTTGTTGTATGATGTTGTACACTCTAATGACGATGAAATGAAATGTGATGTAATGTAATAACTGATATAGTTCTTTGTTTAAAGATTATTCATTTATCTATTATATGTTGTTCCGCTGCGAATTGTGAGATTCTGACGTTGTTCAGTTGTTTCCTTTCTGTCCGTCCTATTTTTTTTCCCCCTATTTTCTATCTTCTTATCTCTTCTTCTCTCTCTTTTCTTTTCCTTAAACCCATAACTATTCGGTTTTTCAGCAACGAAAAATCGCGTACGTTACATTTGGTATCGGAGCATATGGTTAAGCGACAACCATGGTTCTGTTGGGTATTACTCATTAGAGATAGAGTCAGTAGTACTCTAGAATGAGTTTGAGTGTAATAATAGATATGAGTACGTATTTGTTAGTGAATATAAATTGTTTTATATTGTGATGATTGGTTTATTGAGTGGCATATGAACCTTCGTCAGCACGGTCTGTACAACTATGCCGAAGGGGTTTTATAAACACTTGAATAGAACAATTCGGCACAATATTATTTTAAATTGGGTAAATGAAATGATTTTACCTTGATTATATTTTGTATATGAAGAAATAATTTTTCAAAATTATTAAAGTGTATATAAGTAGATAGTTGATTGTTTAGTTGTTTGAATAATCTAAATTGAAGAAGGATTGTATAAGCAAAAGAATTATAAGAATTGAATTATAATTAAAGTGATTTACAATTGTGAAATAAACTTATATATATAAGAAGTGAAACTATATGGATATATTTAGGAATTTAAGTTATGTAAAAACAAGTGATGTTTATAAATGGAGTATAACTTAAGAGATATTGAATGAAATTGAATTGAATTAATGGATTAAATGTTAATCAATTAAATGTGAACTTGAGTTATATGAAATGAAATTCAACTTTTGGTAAATTGAATTGAATGAATGGATTGAATAATAATCAATTAAATGTGAATAATTGGTATGAAATAATGAATACAAGTGTTAATTCATTAAAATTTAATGTTATTAGAAGTTGAAAGTTTGAATGAAAATCAATTAATTAAACAAATTGATAAGCAAAGGAATTTGGTTGAAATGAATATATATATTGGTTATGGATGTTAGTTGGTTGATGGTTGAATATATATTGCTATTGGATGCATTACTATGTTGGCATATATAGTTGTTATGTTTCTATATGATGTATATTGAGATTATTGTCTACATACATGTTCTCATGTTATTTGTTGAGTGATTAGTAGGTGCAGATCGCGTTTGCTTCGCATTTGGAGCTCGCTTTCGCGCTATATTAGCCGTATATGCTCGCTAATAAAATATAAGGTACATATCTCGGATTAAATATCGTACTTTTATATTTTTTTCCCTTCGGGATGCCTCATTACTTGATGAGATGTATATTTGTGATATATATATACTGTCATTTTTTTTTCGGATCGAGCCGCGCAAAGGAGACTATGGCGAATTTTTCCGGAAATTTAAGGCGTTAGAAAAAATTTGAGAAAATTGGAAAGTTTTGAAAACTTTAACTTTGATTTGAAGTTGAAAGTTAAACAATAGTAGTTGTTTCTGAAAAGATAACTAAGTATGATTTGAAAACTTAGTAAGTTATTACAAGAAGTTTAAACTATGAATTTTGGGAAAATTAATAGATTCTGTAACTTTTCTTACTTGATAATTTCGAGGACGAAATTCTTTTAAGGGGGGAAGATTGTAACGACCCATAATTTTTGATAATTAAAATTTGAATATTTAATTAATTTTAAATATTAATAAGTGAAATTTATAAGTCGAATAAATTTTAATTTGAATTATTGAATTTAATTGGATTATTAAATCGATAATTTAATATGTTAAATTATGGAAATAATTGAAAATAGGGTTAAATATGATTGAAAATGATTTGTAAAATTTTATTTTATCATATTGGAGTTAGAAAGATATTTTAGAACTTTTAAAATCGAATTAAAAGTTAATTTGGGAAAATTGAATATTTTAATATTTAAATCGACTAGTGAAAATAGTCAATTTTTGAACAGTCTCAGAATTGAACGAAACCAGTTCCATTGGATCCGTAATAGTTAGTTATTATCGGATTTCAAATTTCGTATCAATCGGAGTTACCGTTTGATCGTGGCAGCTCGAAACGCATCGAATTATTTTTAATTTTAATTTGGCGAGTTAAAATAGCCAATTTTCAAAAGTCTCGGATTTCGACGAAACCAGTTTCATCGGATCCGTAATGTGATATTATTGTAAGGTTTCAAATTTCGTGTCAATTGGATTTACCGTTTGTCCGGTACAAATTAAAACGCCTAGAAAATCGTTTAAATCGGTTTAATTTAAATTGAACGTTTATAGCCATAACTCGCACAGATGTCCGAATTAGCTTCCAAAACCTGTTCCATTGTGTCCGGAACGCGGGGTAAACCCTAGAAACGCTGGTTACGGTGCGTGAATCGGAGTTTGGAATTTTCGGATGAATAGTGTTCGATTTTTTCCTATAAATACACCATAAATTCACAAATTTTAGAAAAAAAATAACTAAACCCTAATCTATTTGCCCTAGCCGCCAGTTGCTTCATCAAAGGCCAGAATTTTTCAATTTTCTTCCCTCAATCACTCACAATCCGTTGACATTCACGCGAAGTGTTCAACAACAATATTGTAGAGCGTATCAAGAGCTTCAGATCCATATGGTGATGATCGTGTTTGGAGCGTCGGAGGGGGAGCCAAGGGGGTGCGTGCGTGGGCCGTTCATCTCCGTGCGCACGAGAGAGGGTGGGGCCGAGCTTCAGGTGGTTGAGGCCGTGCGTTGAGGTCATGAAGGGCTTCGATGCTATGGTGCTTGATCGTTTTCAAGTTCAACATGGAGGGTGAAAAATCAAAACCTAATATGGAACGAGTGGGTTCATGGTGACGGCAATAACCTGGAGGGGGAACGAAGGAGAAGGGGAAGGGTATGCATGGTCCTGATTTGTTGGAGTTGGATCTAACGGCTGTGATTAAAAGTTAGGTTATTTATGTTGTAAATTTTAGTTTAAATCGTGTAAAACTTTGAAAATTAATAACTTTTTCATACGAGGTCGAAAACGCGCGAAACCAGTTGCGTTGGAATCGTATGGACGAGCACTATGCGATGAAATTGGATTGGAGTCGTTTGGAGTTAGTGAGAATTTTGGGTAAAATTAAACGCGCGTTTAATTTTATTCGAAATAAATCGCTAAAACAAAATTGAAATCAAGGTGAGAACTTCTCACTCAATCGAATCAGTTTCGATTTTATTTTAAATAGTTAGATTTAAAATATTTGAATGCATGTTTGAATGATGATTGTTATCTATTGATTGTTAAAATAGACATTATGCGCCGTTAGTAAGCGGATGTTATTTATTAAAAACATATACCGCGGATATTTCATAAACAGTGAAATTGGTATTATATATGATAGCAATATATATATATTGGCATATGTATATATTGCAGTTGTTGATTCCCCGCATTTTTTAGCGGATGAGACCCTATTGCGCCGTCTATTAAGCGAATAATATTTTAAATCCATATACCGCGATAATTCCGTACTGGAGCGGAATTGGTATTGTGCTAATGTTTTTGGATGCAGGAAAACAGGTTGGAGGGATCCAACTGGATTCCTCAACAGTTTTTATTTGATTTCAGATATTTTGATATTTGATGGATTATCATATCGATATATGATATCGTTGTTGTCGTGATTGACTATTTGGTGTGTAGCATCATTGGACCAAATTTTGGAATTTTAAAATGATTTTTAAAGTGATTTTTGAAAATATAAAATATTTTTGGAATTGATCCATTTTAAATAAATAAACGTATAATTTTAATGTTATAAAAATTATGATTTTTGAGAAATACGATTAAAGATTTATTTTTGAAAATACGAGGTTAATGGTTTTATAAAATAGTTTAAAATTTGGGATTTTAGAATTTATTGTGAAAAGTTTAAATTTAGGATTTATAAAATTTAATTATTTTATGAATCAAAAAGAATAGATTAATAAAGGAGATTAAAGACGTTTTAAAGAATAATATAAATTGATTTATATTAAGAGATTTAGAAATGGATATTTATAAATTGAAATATTGACATTATAAAACGAGTTTTTATAAGTGTTAGAATGAATTGTGAATAAATTTCATAAATGAATGAAATTCATAAAATTATAAACGGTGGAGTTATAAATGGAATTTTATAAGCAGTAGGTTTGTAAAATTTATAAAGTTATTAAAAGAATGGTTTTGGATAAATAATTGGATCTTATAAGTTATAAGATTTATAATTATGAAGTTCAAAGGAACGATTTTTGCAAACAAATAAATTATAAGTATTTAACTTATAACGTGAACTTTTGGTTTATAATTGGGTTATGAATTGAATATAGGTTAATAAAGGAATTTATAAACGTTGTTTCATAAATTCGTAAACGACTTATTTTGATAAATAAATTGTTGAAACCTATAAATGGAGCTATATTCACATTTTTTGACTGTGAATGATCCTTTAAAATAAAATGAATAAAAGGATGAAATTTGTTAACATAGTATATTCACGTTTTTGAATAGTGAATAATATGTTAAAGAAAATGTTTTGAATGTGATGTTTTAAATAGAATTAAAACGATCTAACGATGTTTTAAAAAGGGTTGAGATTCGAAACCATAGATTTCAACATTCATTGTTGAAATAGACGTTTTCGAGAAATAAAAGGAAATGGTGGACTATAACACTGTTGTTATAGTAAATGGTTTCCGAAAGGAAATGTTTTGTATAGTATTGGGATTTATATATCTATTTTTAATTTCGAATCCCTATACTAGTGATTTTTGGGTTGTCATAACGATGTTTTACGCAACATTCGTTTTGGCCCAAATAAATATGTTTAAGAGAATGATTTCCTTAAAGAATGAAATATATACTTAATCTCGATTTAAGTATATTGAATATTTTCTAAGTGTTGAAAATAAATAAAATTTGTGAATTACTTATTAAATAAGTATGGAAATGTTTTCCAATATAAAGTGAATACTTTGAGAATTTATCTTTTTGAAGATAAATTGAAATGAATAATTGAAATCGTATATTCATAGATATTTTGAAATATAAATTCACTATGGAATTTATAAAAGAAAGGGGAATTTGTTTAAAAATAAATATTGATTTATTTTTGAAGTGTGAAAATTATATATCTTGTAAAGATATTTTGGAAAACAAATAATTTGGAAAATTATTTGGAAACTGGTGATGTGTGCATATCCATTGATAGTTCAATAACCGACTATCAATATTTCCCTTTGAATGGGTATTTGATGTGATTTGTTTGAATGTGAATGCCACACTTATTTTTGAATAAGCGCTCACTATTCGGGTTAACCGGGAAAGGACCATGGGGTCGTATAACCCATTCCGAATATGTGATACGTCGTTATGATAGCATTGAAGATCGGTGTTGAAGACCCGGTATTTGCGAGAGCGATAGGATGACCTGTCGATTGTCTCTGCACTGAGTTGCAACGGTATAGAGACTCCCTAAGTGATGGGAAATCCGATCAGGATTGTGAATATCCTGATTGCAAGGACTTCTTTGTAAGTGCCTTCGGTTCTGTTCGAGCCCGGAACAGACTTGTATGGATTGTATGTCTGACATTACAAATTGAGATATAAAGCCGATTTCTTTCAAATATATTTCTGTTGGTGGAGGAGAATTTATTCTTTTAGCTTAACACCCTTCTCTGAGACGTACGAGCTCAGAGGTTATGTAGTTGAATGTTATCAGCGATATATTCCCAATTTGGTAATGTGACATGCTGAGTGTTGCTGTAAATGATCATTGTGTTGATTATTTGTGATAGGATCGTTTATTTGATCGTCTATCCTAGTGATCATTTCTATGATCATTTGTTGACCCAAAGCATGGCTTTTGTATAAAGTATGTTTTTGTGGACGTGACTTCGTCGAGCCTCACACCCCGTGAATGGTCAAAACTGGAAAGAAGCAGCAAGGTTATGAGGGGTAGCGCCCTTTAGGATGTGTGCATTTCCTTCTGGAAAAGGGTGGTATCATGGTATGGAGCCCAGATACTTACTCATGTTGAAAACACTTTGTTATGATTGTGTGAATTGATTACGAGTGCTCGGTGAAAGGTCCCAAAGGACCGGGGGATGGCATATTCGGTCAGTTGTTACTCAGTTAGGGGTAACCCGGCCTTGTGTTGGTAGAGATCCGGTTTGGTTCTCGGGGATGTCCATCCAGAGGCATTCTCATGTGGCAATGGGAAGTTCCTTGGCCTGATCATTCGTTGGAAATCCAAAGAAACAATACGAGATTTGTACGGTTTTAGTTGTATAACCTGCTATGGAATGTGGCGGTAACCTGCTATTGAATATAGTTAGCTATAGTAGGCATAGTTCGAAATGTCTATGCTGGCTAAGATTTATATTCTACTTTCGAAATGAATTTTTCCTACACTATGCACTAGTAATAATATAAAATGTTCTTTTAAATGCGTATCAAGCATCTTTGACTATCATATGGAGAAATCTCCTCCGATTCTGCGTTTGCATTTTGTGTGTGTGCGGGAGGCCTTATGGTAGTCTCATTTTTAAAAGCATTGCGAATTGACTTTAAAAATATTCCTCTATTTTGTTTTCAAAGATAAATAAACTGTTTTGAGTTCTCACACCAGTCACATGACTGACTCGGAGTTTATTGTTTTCCTTCCTAAACTCTGGGTGCCCACAAATTTCCACACAGGCAGTCAAGAGTTAGGTTTATCAGGATATTCTGGATATTTTGGAGTTGCTGGAGGCAAGCTGGATGGCATGGCGTATTACTAGTTATATAGTATTTCTTTTTCCGCTGCACTGTTGTTGTATGATGTTGTACACTCTGATGATGATGTAATGAAATGTGATGTAATGTAATAACTGATATAGTTCTTTGTTTAAAGATTATTCATTTATCTATTATATGTTGTTCCGCTGCGAATTGTGAGATTCTGATGTTGTTCAGTTGTTTCCTTTCTGTCCGTCCTATTTTTTTTTTCTATTTTCTTTTCTCCCTATTTTCTATCTTCTTATCTCTTCTTCTCTCTCTTTTCTTTTTCTTAAACCCATAACTATTCGGTTTTTCGGCAACGAAAAATCGCGTACGCTACATTTCCACACTAATTTTTATTATTACTAGTATCACCTTATTCACCCCCTTTATGGTGAAAACGATACTACAAGTGGTATCGGAGTAAGGTTAATAGAAAGGATGTCTAACCCTAGTTGCAAATTTAGCAAGAGTCAGTCAAGTATTATTCCTCCTATATTTGATGGAATGGAGTTTTTAAATTGGAAAGTAAAAATGGAATTTTATTGAAAATATGTTAATTCTAAATGTTGGGATATTATTGAAAATGGGTGTGATATAGTAGACAAGAAAAATACTTCGATTAACGCTCTTGCTATGCATATACTATATTCTCATATTAAACAAAATAATTAAACTGTATCTCTCATTGTGAAAGTGCACAAGAAATCTAGAATACTTTTGATGCAATATATGGTACAAAAGTCAACAACGGTGAGAAATCCCCATAATCAACTCAGTTGAAGAAAGTTCTTGACAGGATTTGCAAAAGACATCAGTGGTGAAGATTCAATAGCCGCTGAGATAAGTGATCTTTCATTTCATGATTTAGTTCTCTTGTGTCGAAAATTAGTTGGAAATAATGAATCTCTAAAGATGAAAAACAATAAGTTGAAAAGGGAACAATCTAAACTGCGTCAGAAAAATAATGGTTTGGAAAATGAGCTTAAGAATATTAAGAAAAATAAAAATTCTAATTGCAGAAAGTGTCTGAACTATGAAAAAGAATTTTCCTGTTTTCATGAAAAATTTCAAAAGTTAGAAAACGAAATTTTAATTCGGGAGAAGAACGAAACTAAGTTGATTTGTAAAAATAATATTTTACAAAAAGAATTGGATAGTTTTAATAATTCAGAAAGTTCTAAATGTGCAATTTTGAAAAGAAATTAAACGAGGTCAATGAAAAGTTCAAAACCTTTGAAAAAGAAAACATGATTTTGAGCAAATCTAAAATATTCGATTAAATCATGAGTTTGAATAGGGGATTGAAAAAATCAAGGATTTTGAAAAAAATGAATTTAAAAAACTTCAACTCTTTGAAACTAAGTTGCTAGAAACTGAGCTAAAATCAGAGAGCTTGGAAATGAAAATATGGGCTTGAAAATGAATAATTTTGAAAGGAGAGATAGTACAATTGGTTGTTGTTCGAAGCTAATAAATGAAAATAAACTTTAATATCCAAAATTAAAAAACTTGAGTTGATTACTCAGAATTTTTCACTAAAGAAAAATCATTTAATATGCTCTTAGAAAATTAACTCTTCCTGAATAAAAGGAAAGGATTTGGATTTGCAAAAGTGTCAAAATATGAACAAACGACTAATAACACTATTAAGGGGATAAGTGTGATAGCCAAATACGTAACGTGTGGAAATATTGGACATGGAAAGAATAATTATCGAAATATATACAAACACAAAACCATTAAACAAATATGGATTCCAAAAGGAACAAATATATGGTTTGAAATTTAAAAATATTTGGATTCCCAAGGGTACAATTTAGATGTTAATGGTTTGTTATATAGAAAAATTTGGATACCAAAAATTTCAATAGATGATAGTAGTTGTCCTACATCCATAGTTAGACCACTTGCCTTCTCTAAAATTTAGACACATAAGTGGGCTAAGGAAGAAATTTAATGGAGATAGATTTCGAGTTGTTCTAGGTGATTAATAAACCAAAATTTAAATGTTCTTTAGCCTATAAAGTTTAGATGGAGATCATCGCATTTCGAATAACATGGAATCGAAGGAAACTGAGGTATGATCTCTTAACTCAATTTAGTTCACGTATTGTTAATTATGTTTTTCATCGACATTATTGAAGTATTTCTATCTTATCTTGAGCTTTTTAACTCCGATTTGTAAAATTCCTGAAGTTTTGTAAAGCTAACCAATAATGCTACAACTTTTCTGTTTTTAGCTTTTTATTGATTCATTTTGGAATGTCAAGAAAAACTACTTTGACGAAATTTTTATGAATGTGTGTTTTTGCTGAATTTAGATTACTTTAGTTGTGCTTGATATAAATGAACATGTTGAAAAAATTTCAAAAAACAATTCAAGTGTTGAGGAGCATACATGTTTCTTATATACCACTGTATATCACCATGAATACCTTAAATACAAGTGCTATCTGATATCATCTCATGTTGAAATAATTTGTGCAGTTATTTAATTATTGATTTCAACTAGAAGTTATTTTCACAAAACCCACTTACAGAAAATTGATTTTCACTTATAATTTTTGAAACCTGGGTTTTCATCATGTTAAAAACACTCTAGTTTATTTCGGTAAGAGATGTACTCTAGAAAAAATAATTATTAACTAAATGATAATTTTGGAACTCATCAAAATTATTATAGTGCTTGAAAAGTGATAAATAGTTATTAAATTATATTTCATAAAAAGAGGACATATAATTTTATAAGTTCATGAAAATTTAAAAAAAATTATAATATTTTTAGATTAGAACTTATTCCATGATCATTTCTATCACTTTGACCTTTCTGTCAATCCATACATTATAATATAGTGCATAGAATTTGATATTTCAAAATAAGGAAATATTTTTTTGTAAAATAATTATATCCTAAAGTATTCACTCTCATCTAAAAGTCCTCGCGGTTATGCATAGGTGAATTACTAGAATTTCTATATACTGGCTTTCATTTTCATTTAAAAATCTTCGCGGTTATGCATGGATGGGACACATATAAGAAATGGATAAATATCAAGTATATTCTAATCTCATTTAAAAGTCCTCACGGTTATGCATGGTTAGAAAATACTTGATATATTTTTTTGAAAAAAAGGAGAGGGGTAACTACTAACCTCATTTAAAATACTAACCTCATTTAAAAGTCCTAACAGTTATGCATAGTTAGTAAGTGCTTCACTTTTTTTGTATAATATTTGAAAAGAGAAAATGCACAAATTATTCCTTTATTGAAAATATCAAACTCTTGTTGCTATGTAAAATTTTCCTTAATCCCACCATTTCTCTAAAGTGGAGCTTGTTTCTAATTAATAAAATATTATGGTTTTTGTTTGATTGATTGAAATTTGAAAATAATATTTCTCTCTTGATTTGATTTATATTTTTAATCAAAGTCATAGCCATTTCAATTACTATTATTATTTTTGATCATAACAAAAGGGGGAGAGTGGTTAAGATTTTGATTTTTGAGCAATATTCTTACTAGTATTCAAGAGTGTTTTTATTCAAAGTTATTTTTAATTAAATTTTCAGTTTAACTACACGCATCTATGTAGGGGGAGCTTTGTTGTAGGGGAGCATTCAAATAAAAAGAGCTAATAGATTTCATCAAATCCAAATACATTTAATAGATTCAAAATCTTAATACATGTTCATTATCATCAAAAGGGGGAGACTGTTGAATATGCTAGTATATGAATTTTTTTTGATTATAATAAACATATATACATTCATTTAAACGTATTTACTATCGTATTATTTTATTTTTCACATAATTACATATATATTTGTTGACTAAAATAAATACCTCATAATTCATATTTAAACAAATATTTTATTCAAAAAAATATTTTATTACAAATTTGAATAGTACAAATTTGAGCACTCGCTACATTCCAATTTCAAATACAAAACAATTTTCGCTTTACAATTTAAACCTCACTACATATTCACTCAAAACTCGTATATTTGATCTTCAACATTGTTCTAGCTTCAATCCAGCATCTGAGCTATGTGCAAAATAAACCTTGACGTAGTAAAATTGAAAAAGAAATTTTTTTGTAATATACATGTGTTTTGAAAATATCATTTGCCTCAGTTATTTGGGTTGTTCGTTATTATTTATTTTTTAACCCTATACGAATAACTTGTGACATGCACAGTGTATCACTGTACATGCCAAAAGGCCGTGCACACCGATATACACTTGCTTGCTAAAACTACAAGGATAGGTGAGCATGAGGCCAAACCCGAGTAAAAACTAGATTCAACTCAAGTAATTCATGCCAGCAAACAGTGAACATGGCAGTTCAAAATAAAGTAACTCAAAGCACACCACAAACAAGATCAGAGCAAGTTTGAATCATGGAACAAAAAGCTTTATTATGCAATGATCAAAGGCAACAACACCCCACCAGACCAGTGCTCATATGGAACAAGAATATGTAGTTCAGGTGAACCAAATAAGATTCACATGAATACAAAAGTACACTTGAAGAATCAAATGCAACATCAAGTTAATCGGCAACCATGTATAAAACAACTAAAATCAAGTGCACATATGAATTGGAGCAAATAAACCAGTTCATAATGATATGCAGGCAGTTTCAAAAGAACAAGATCACACAAGGGCTGCAACAAGGACATAGCAGATGCATGGAGACCATCATTAAACTCGACCATTTTACATGCAAACAAATGTATACTTGACTTGCCTACAAGAATAAAGTGAACCCAGACCAAAAATCAAGTCAAAGCAAATCAAACATGCTCTAGTTCAAATGAGACAAGACTTCAAGTACAAATGCACATCAACACTACACCAGATCACAAAACAATGTACACAAGAACTCAACAAAGCTTCAGATCAAACAACAATGCTCAAGACTGCAACAAGATCATCACAACATACAATATACATGCATGAACACACATATATACGTAGTGGAAACCAGACAAGACCTATGCACAAGTGAAGTCTCAACCAAGACACAGTGCAGATCAACATAACTCGAAGTAGACCAACATGCATATATATATATATATATATATAGGTGAAAACAATTTCAAGATTAACTTGAAGAACTCAATAATGACTATACACAGGTATGCATACATGTAACAGCTAGTACATATGTATTCAACATACATATGGTCCAAGCCTTAACCATTCAAACTCAAGGTAAGAGCAACAAAATAAAATGAACCAGAGGTAGACAAGACCATAATGTACCAGATAAGTGAAACATGGAGATGACACTGATGTGCACATGAGGACATGAAACAGTTGAAACATTCACCAAACCAGAACCAAGGCCAGTGGGTTAAGAAAAAATGAACAATAGAGACTTAAGTGAAACAAATCAGTACAACATGAACTACTCGAACACACAGACATGTGTATATGCAACTACAAGTAATAAAACAGCAAAACTTATTGAATCAAACTTCAACCAACATAGCAATAGTCAGAATAGGACAGCAACGCTACATAAGCACAAGCTCAGTTTCAAGTACACCATGTATATACATGAATGACAAGAATTGATACAAGAGCCATCACACATATATACATACATATATGTATGTGTATACATGGAGTGACATATAAATATACAGTAGAAAATATGAAGCAGCGAGTCAAGATTTTGGACAAAATTAGAAGTTATAAGGAAACAATGAACAAGTCAAAGCCAGCAAAAATTAGAACAAAGTCAAGAGGGTGAACAAGTCAAGTTTATCTCAAATAGTTAGATGGCCGAAGTCATGGGTGAAAAGAACAAAACCGACTCAGAGAAAACTCAAAGCAACGGAGTAAAATTCAAAATCATGGAATAACAAATACGAATTGAACAAGTTAGAATTATCACAAGTATTCAAGCAAAATCGAACGGCCAAGAAAAGATAGTTGAAGAATTCAACTCAAATATACGAATGTAACTTTAAGGCTTTAATCCCTAATAAATCCCCATATCATCATCGGTAGCAAATCGAGTTCGTGCATATCGACAAGAATAAATAAAAGGAGATCGCATACTAGTAACAATTATTCGAACTCATCAAATTGGACCAGCTGAAAGCCAATCAAAGCTAGGAGGCGATTGGAGAAGTAAAGCAAATCAAATTAGTCACCTCAATCAATCGAAAATCAAGCGGTGCCTCAATTTGGAAGAAACCCTGAAATCAGAAGAGGAACGAAGAACGAATGGCCATGAAAACAAAAGAAAATAGGATGTCATCCTTATTATTTTAATTGGGCCGGTCTTCATTCTTGGCTTGGGCTTAAATTTTTATAAAGTTTTTTTTCTATTTTCAATTGTAATTACGTTTTAAATTGCGTAACTTTCTAGTCCTGTGAGTAGGTTACGAACTACGGTAGTGTAGTTCGAGAATTCACAACTCAGTGGCCGAGTTGTGGTAGGGTTTTGAGCATAAAGTTAGGTTAGTCATTAGCGGGTGTCGTAAGTTTACGTGTATAAGCGTCTGACTACTTAATTTCTAGTAGAAACTTTGAGGGCAGCACGTAGGCAGGGTTTTGCCAAAGCTGGGTAAATTTGTGTGTGATCTCTTCTGCATTATTTTCTGTGACTGTTTTTTATTTCCACCTTAATTTTTGTTATTACTAGTATCACCCTATTCACCCCCCGCTAGGGTGAAAATGATTCTATAAGCAGCAATATCAAAAACATGCTTAAATTATGCGTTCTCTCCTGTAAGAAGATATCTTTCACCCAGTTTTCCATTGTGCATGGCTGATATATGACCATTTACAACATCATCGAAATGAAATGAGTTCTTGTCATTTCCATTACCAATATAAGCTTGGCGTCGTCCATTGAATCTTTCAATCAGCTGTAATGTTTGCACCATGAAATATTGTAAATTTTTGTTTTACCAAATTACTCGGGTTATTGTTAGGTCATCTACAACAAAGGCATATTACAGCCTGAATAAAGCTGCCACGAATTGTCTGTCCACCAGAGTAATTAAGGCACATAAGCATTTTAAAGTTACGTTTATAATTCAGGAAACGTAATCGGATCTAGATTTAACATTTAATACACACTTGGATCCAAGCGTGTATTAAAAACACACCTAGCTTTCGGCGCTTTTGCCCAATCAGACCCTTAAATTTATGTCCTTTAAGGGATGTACACCATTGGAGATGTCCTTAGTACTACTGCTGATAAATACTTTCATGTATCATACAAAACTACGACCGCAGATTGATAAAATCACATAAACAAGAATTATAGTACCATTAGCACAACATATTTTTTTGAAATACGTTAGTCATAATAAGATTTTTGAAATACGTCTTGTTTTAACATAAAAAAATTTCACAAATAAAATCTAATCTTTTTAACTATAATTAACAACTAAACACTACTAGTTGAGTAAATGAATTTAAATTATAAGCAAAAGTTTCAACTTTTAAAGTCATGGAAGTGAACCCATTTAAAAAAATATAAAGCTATTTCTATTTTTCACTATATATGTGGTTTTAGTTGATACAAATAAAACTATAACTCTAGGGATGGATTCAAAACTTTACATATGTCTAATTAAATTTCTCTCCTTAAATGCTACATGAAAAATAACAATCTCAGAAACATAAATGAAAAAAATACCTCATGCTGCTGTTGTTTTATTTTAGGCATCGATCTCCACTGTTTCTCAGCTAGAAAACATCACCGAGCTGCAAAAGAAATGGAATAAGTGTTAAAGAAGTCTCCTTTCAGTTGGCAACACAATAATTCATATTGCTCATAATAACCATATATCAATTAACGTATTCAATGCAAATCATTCAAATAATACATCAATTCACCTTGTTATTGCACTAACATAATGCCTTAACAAACGTTAAAAAAAAACAACCAGCTTCCATATCAGATTTTAACTTGAAAATTCACAATCCGATGTGGTACTGGGCTATTATTAGAGTTTGGGCAATAAGCTGTAGATCGGGGCACTGGGTAGCCTATTGATGCGGGGTTTCAATTTTATTGGATGTTGGGGTAAGTAGATGTAGCTTTCAAAAATATTGAAGTTCAGATTAAGAAGTCATGAAGGTGTTGCAGTGGAATGAGGGTGCAAGATTGATCCCTAAAACAACATGAAATTGATTAGAATAAATAAATGAAATCATGGTATTATGGTGCGGTAATGGGCCTTGATGAAGTTGCAACTCCGGATGTTTGGAAAAAATTCCAATAAAGAATTTAGGTTTAGAGATGTAGTTTGAGATTTAGGGTATGTAATTTTGGGGTAGAAAATGAAATGTTTAAAGTGGTGAATGAAAACAAAGAAAGGAACTAAGGTGGGTTTAGAAATATTGTACATCATCTAATATAGCCTTGCGTTAGTTTTTGTTTGGCTTTTCAGGCTGATAACTACAGTTAGCATCCGAACGCTGTGCCTCTTTGCTGTTATAAATGATTTTTCTTGTAGTGATTCACTCTTCTGTTTCCTGCCTCCATATCTTACTTTCTTAAAGTGCATTCAAACCTTAGTAAGATATGAAAGAACAGTCTAAGAGAGAGGGAGAAAAAAGATAAAGCATATACTTAGATATAGCAAATACAAGTATGTTACCATAGCATTATCCCGTATCCCGCTTCATATGGATTATGTTTTCAAAAATCCTTTTTATAGTACAAAATTCTTTAGTTGTTCATAAAACTATGCTCTAATATCAAGTTGTAACATTCCCTTTGAGGCCTAAAACTAAGCACTATAGATGCTGCAGTCATTTGTAGTATTAATTTCCGATGAGAAAAAGGTCATCCATAATATCAGAAGTACAATAATATGAAATAATTTAAACATCATTTCAAAAAAAAACTTTTTTCCTTACATTTCAAATCAGCATTTCATATTCGTTGCATAATCCAAAAACGTTGTCCAGTTTCAAATAAAGTATAATTATTACAAAATATGCTAAGAACGATATATGAAGATGCCTCCTTGGATGGTCAAAGTTATTAAGTAGATTGACATGTCTATGCCAATACATTTGTACAATAATTGGCATAACACAACGAATAATAAATATAGATAGACTACTACATTGCTAGCTTTTGCCTCATGCATGTCTCCGGAAGCTTTATTTTCCAAAATCTACTTAACATATACACCCTTACTCCCAACCAACTCAAATTAAATTTTGAGCACCCGAGAGTTTAAGGGAAAAACATAAACTTTGTGTCAGACAATAAGTCTAGCGTGAATAATAATATGTCATCTTAATTAATTGATATCTAGCGAGATCACGACGGTGAGCGAAATAGTTTTTCCCCTTGCTGGTGTCTTTTAAAATATATCTTTTGCAAATTATAGTCATACAACCAAACTGGATAAAATAACAATATAACAAAAATAGGTATGCATGAAACCTAGGTAAATCTTGACATCCGTCAAATCAGTGGACTGCTTGTCCTAATGTTTAGTTTTCATGAGTTAACTATCAACCTACATAGATGACATAGGCCTACTAGATATATCAAATTTTCTAACCATCCCGTTAGAAAAAACTAGACAGTTTGTCCGAAAAATACTATTCCTATGGTCAACTGATCCTAATGGTTTTGTGGGCTTAACAATAAACTATCTCATATTTGTTTATTCCTTTCTGTACGTACACCTACTTTTATAATTACGCATGACAAAGCCTTATGCGTTAGGATTTGGGATTAATATTAGCTGAGGGCTAACAGTTGAAGCATATGGCGCGACCTCACACCAGTCCCATCTGGTTTTTCAATCTCTGAATCAATTCATCCTTTCACAATTTACCCAAAAGTGATAAAACAATAATCTCTTTGCCAAAATACTAGGCTAAGTACCCATATAATTTCCTTGATAACACTTTTCTTTAAAAATGATTTAACCCTTGAAATTATATTTACAACAAGTAAATTATAAGCCATTACTTTATCAGAATATTTATGCCATAATATATACTTTTATAAAATTACATAATGTTGTTCGAAATCACTTAGAGGTCTTTACCTCTTAAATCCTTAGGCTATAGAGCCAAAACAATATAAGTCTTTATATTGATAAAATGCAACGAGGTCATCATCGACGAGGGTTCTCATCCCTTTAAAATAGGTCGAAGTATCTAACTTAAAACGATGAAGGGACATAGTCGAATTCGTCCACTTCGCAAAACATAGTATAAAACTACATGAGGATTTCGACGACATTGGCGGATGTCAACATCAATGCCTTAACTAAAATAGTAGTCTCATTAGGGTCAAAGTCATAATATACGATGACATAACCTCTTTAAAAACAAGGGTTAAGGATTTGAAGCGACAAGCTATGAGGTTGAAGCGATCAAAAGCGAAGTCCTTATCAAAACACTACGACTTCGTTATCATTGATATAGCCCCTTCGAAAACATTGGGGTCGGTGACTCTACTAAAATTTGCAACATGGCTTTATGTAAAATGTGGTATTTATGGCTAACATAGCATTGAGGACCATCGTATCGACTGTAACAACCCACCTTTTTGGATGGTTCAAATCGACAATAAAACGCACATGTCAGAATCAAACCATTCAAAAACGTGGATTGTTAATGGGGTAAATAAGAAGAAAAAAATAAAAAGGAAAGAGAAAAACAAAATACAGAATCTCACAGCGGAACGAAAAAATATAACAATCAAATAAACAGTTCATGAAGCTGCTTTACAAGTAACATTTGATTACACTTTTACAAATTCAAATCAGAGTTATACATATATCATAAATAACCAAATAATGCAACGGAACACAGAATATAGTGGTGTAACATCCCGCTTTTTCGCACACTTTAAATCGACAGACATGCCAATTCAAACCATACGGAAGGGCGGATTATTATGGGGTAAATAAGAAAAAAACAGAGAAGAAAAAAAACTAAACAGAATCTCACAGCGGAAGGATAAAATATAATAATCAAATATACAGTTTATAAATCTGTTTACAAAACCATTTATATAATACATATCAGAGTTACACATACCAATAACAATGCAGCGGAACAGTGTGTAGTGCACTAGTATAAATAATAATAATATAAATCTTCGTCTTCGTCCTCCAGAGCTAAATCTTGCAATCCTGAAACGCTCGGACTGACCCGAGCGAATTTGAAAAGACAAAAACACTCGAGTCGGAACTAAAAGATCTTATGTGAGTTAAATTAATAGAAATAAATATGAGTGCAGTAACTCAAGAGATGCTCGGGATTTACATCTCCTAAGGATCCGTTAAACTATTTACTATGTAGTATATTGCGCTATTATAATAGTGTCTATTTGTAAAATAAACTTACTTTTAAATAGCGTTAAGGCTTTACATTTTCCACCTTAACACGTAATAGTCCCAGTAGTCCATCCAATATCATGGTCCCTCCTGATCGGGAAGCCACCAGAGGATACCACACGGGCTACGGGAGAAATCCAAACTCGTACAAGGCGCGATAGGGTAGGTGACACGACACAACTAGGCAATGCCAGGGTAGATATACCAATTGCTATCCGGGCTGGTGAAAACGCGCAGCGCGCAGCTACCGCCCACCTCGAACAAACTCCCCCAAAACAAAAATAAAAGTGGCCATTGAATTAATCCAAAGTCAAAGTATAATATCGAAGAGGAGTGTCCGATCAGAGTAATCACCTCATTGGCCCGAGAATCGCTCCTGTTTTAGCCACCTTATGCCAACTCACGGGAGTCGGGTCCACGTATTTACCTTACAGGAAACGCCGCCAGCAACCTACTTCATTCTGTAATCTCCACAGCGTACACGGTTAGTTAAAGTGGTTTTCGGTATCGACAGAGAGTATGTCCATATCCGATCCAGGTCTCTTTGCCAACCAATCGTTATTATAACACCGCGGTCATTTAAAAATAATTATTCTTTTAAAACCAAAATAAAATATCCATTTCAAAACCATATAATATGATATCATTTCCTTTTAAAACCCAAAACAATATGATATCATCTTTATTTTCCAATATATTCTTTTCCAAAATCATAGGATTTTCAAAGTAAAATATTTAGAAATCAAAACTCTTGAATATAATATTTTCAAATTATACTATCTTGAAAATCATAACTTTGAAACAAGTTCCATTTCTCAAATGGTTAAATATTAAATTTCTTTTATAAACCAAAATAGCTTCTTTAGATTTCACAAATCAATTTCAAATATCGATTTAAACAACCAAATACCATTTCAATTCTTATGTTTCAAAGCTTCAAATATTTCACCATTTCAAAAACAAACTCATTTGACAAACCCATATATATCAAATTCAATTACTTATTATCCAGACTTGAAATGTTTACTTAATGAATTCAGCATAATTTAAGTAAAACCTTTAACTTCACATAATTGGAAAATCTTTCAATTTATTAAACTTGATATATTCATTTAAATCAACCTGATATTCATTTAAATCACTTTACACAAAAATCAAGTTATAAAAAACATATCCTTTAAAAATTTTAATTTTTATTAAATTTCAATTTAACTTAATATTCATCTTCCAAATCTTATTCTCATTTAAGTCGTAAAAACTCCAGAAATTAGATTTTAAATAAATGCTTAATCGTATTAGATCTTAAAAATCAAACTTTATTTTATACTTCAAATCAAATTTATACAAAGCTTAAACCCGAAAATTACTATATATATATAAATAACTAATTCAATATCCCATAAACCATATATATATAGCTTTACAAAACCATAAAAACATTCCAAAATATATTTTATATATATACCGGGTGCCTGTATAAAATTTTCTACCCTATGGTGAAGTGATACAGATGTTTATCATTTCAATCCGCAATTTAAAATAAAATGCGGTTGTATATCATTTCGAACCGCAATCCCGAATGAATGTAATGCATAGCAACTTGCAATTAATGAAATAAATCATCCATTCATCCATCAAATCATACATCCATTTATAACAGTCATCATCCAATTTCAAACAATCATCAATATATAACAGGTGATAAATAATGGTATCAATTATCAGTTTATACCCAAAATAAATTTAATAACTGTTAATTGGCAGTTTATATGCAAAAATAAACGTAAACTTAACTGGCAGTTAATATGAAATATAATTTAACATAACTATGCCTGGCAGTTAATATGAAATAAATAAATTCTAACTGTCAAATTTATATGCAATAAATAAATAAATTCACAGTTATATTAAATAAATGCGTTTAAACAGAAATAGTGAATAAAACATACCAAACAGTCATAAAAAAATTTCTACTCATATCTAAAGTCAAATTAACGAACATAAGAAATTTTATAAGTTGTGAGTGGGTTAAAACACTCACCTTTTGAATTTAAATCGAATTTAAATCTGATTTAAACCCAAAAATTCGACAGTCTCCAAATCTGTCCAAACCAGTGTCAAAGATCTGGAATTTTATTACGATCCTAACAAAAAAAATCTCGCGTGAAACGGAGTTCGTAGGAGAAAGTTATACGCATTAATGGTGATTGAAATTTCAAAAAAAAGAAAAAAGAATAGAAATAAAAGAACACCTTCAAGCGCCACGTCATCCCCCTTTCTTTCCCTCTCTCCCTCATGCGTTTTGCTTCCAGATTTTTCTGAGAAGTTTGAATTTTAGCTTCTGATTTGGTTTGGAATTTTTATTTGGATCTAGGATTTGTTTGTCTGCCATTGAGGAGGAGAAGGAGCTGATGAAATTTTACGCGCAGACAAATGAGAATAGGCGGAGGCTAGGGTTTAGCGGGGTATTTATAGATGAAGTTGGAATAGACAGATGGATCCGAATTTAAATGAATTCACAATTTGTCAAATTTAAATTCCAATAATCCATTTATTTGATTTTTAGATCTTATTATGAATAAATGGTCAACTTACCATTCCTATCATTTCTGATTGCAATTAGCTCCAAATTTATTAACCAAACCTCCATATCAAATAAAGATTTATTGCAAAAAATTTAGTGTTTACCTTTAATTAAAGTAAATTCAATAAATTATAAAATCTTATTTCAATTGAAATTTTATACCATTCGTATTCAATTCTCTTTAATAAATCAATCATCATCTTATGTATATATTTAACATTAGTATATATCAATTTACCCCAATTAAATAAAATTTTATTCCCAAATTGATTTACAGCCTAATATAACATTTGAATTTTATTCCCAATTCATAAATTACTACCTTAACTAAATTTTACGTTTCCCTTTTAATTTACATTTTCACCTTACGTTACTACATTAATTATCCTTAAAGTAACGTCTATTATTAATAACAATATTATAATTACTTACCATTTTATTTCATAAATTAATCCATTTATAAATATATGCACATCTACAAATTAAGATTCTAAATCCAATTTCTTATTCCATCTAGGTTCCATTTCTTCACTTTATGAATAAGTAGCATTTCCTATTCATTTGTTACATCTACTTATATTCACTTTATGAATAGTTTGATATTCCATTTATTACCAACTTTAATTATTGCAATTTATTATCTACATACAATTTGAATCTATTCATTTAATATAACAAATCAAATTTCCATTCACACCTTATTATCAACCCACAATTTATTGCAATTCATTATCTTAGATAGATTTTATACAATTAATATCAACTTTACATTAAATTTCTATCCAATGAATACTTATTCATCAATCAATTCAATATTTACTTTTCTTTCCCTCTATTTGATACTTAACCTAGTATACATTTAATGGGTAAACATAACATTGAATTATAATGCATTTCTCATGCATGCTTCATTTCATATAAATTCCTCTTTATTAACTAAGTCACATTAACAAAACAAAATAATTTTTTTTATTTCAATCGATTACCAGTCTAGACTTAATATATTAAATAAACGGTTAACCTAAAACGATTGTTACCCTTTTAGCATTCAAATTCACTTATGACTATTATTAACACAATGTTGCCATTTGATTATATATATTTAAATAAATTATATGAATGGGTAAAACTTTAAAAATTATCTTACCTGCAAATTTACTCACAAACATCCTAAATTACCAACTTGCAATTTATTTTTAATTACTAAATTTGCATTGATTATATCAAGTTGAGATTTAATACGTATTATTTCCTCAAATAAATAAATCTTTGGATTTAAATTCCCAAAACCATAAATTATGTCCTACCATAAATCTATGCTTTTAATATTTTTCGTTCACACTCCCGTTTTTCTATAATAAATCACCAAGTAACGATATCCTAAACTAACATTAATTTATATATCAATCCTTATAACTCAATAAATTTGTCAAATATGAATAACCTTAACAATACTTACACATATTATCTTACTTACAATAATGTAATATTAAACGTTGAATTTCATTTATTTTGCAATACTTCAATTCAATTAATAAATACTGCTCCTATACTTAAATCTATATTAACAAATCGTTAGATTTGGATCGATAGAAATTGTTTTACCAAAGCTTACGTACACATTACGTAAATGAACAACTATATAAATTTGCCACCTATTAGCTCTAAATTTTATTCTTAAGTTTGTTACCTATCAATTTAGATTATACTTCCATCTATAATGCAAATCTAAATCTCCTCTAACTGCATAAATTAGGGCAATTTATTGCAATTGATTTCCCATTAAACTTCATAAATTAACAAATTGAAACCTAAATAAAAACGTTTATTTATTTAAAAATCTTGTTGTTTAATTGAATTGACCATTCACGGAAATAATTACATTGTTCTCCAATTATTACTTAAATACATCACACAACGTTAAATCTATATTCAATACAATTTGTTACCAAAATTAATTTAACGAAAACAGTTACGCCCTTAAAATTTCTCTTCATTCATTAATTGCTAATTGTTATTCAATTAAACCCATTCATTTGATTTCCCTATTATGCATCAATTATAAACCCATCATCTTAAAGGTGATGTCTACATTTTATACTATAAATTTACCCCTTTATATTCCAATATCAATGAATGCTCACATACAAATTTAGATCTTAACTCCAATTAATTATTCCATTTAATCCATTAATTACTAATTTTAATTATTGAAATTTGATTGTCTAACATACAATTTGAACCTATTTCCAAATTTTCATAATTAATTAACCCTTACAATAGTTTACAAATAAAAGGGATTGTATTAAATAAATTATTTATTGTCCTGCATTTCTTTATTTCACCCATCTACGTTCAATACCCATAATCAATATTTTATTTCATTGTTAAATCCAATACTTGCATTACTTTACTTATTCTAACTTATATCCAATGCAACAATTTCCACTATTTCTATTAATTACAATATATAGTTAAATTTGTAAATTCTAATTTCCCTTGGTACATCAAATTTCACATACTCTTTCATATAAATAACTAAGATTTTTATTCCTTTCTAAATTTAAATTAAAAATCCTATTAATTATATTCATTTTAAACATCGAATTTACATGGGTCGTTACACTCTCCCCCACTCAAAACTTTTCGTCCCCGAAAAGGAAAAGAAGAATTAAATACAATACATCTTATTCAAAATATTTAACTTATAAACAATTAAATTTACAAAATTAATTACTTTAAATAAGATATCCAAATTTATAACTATTTAATACTTTATATTTAGATTATTAAAGTTTGGAAAAGCATTTTCAAAATATTTCTAAGATACTGCAATTTCTTATATAATCCAAAGGGTTACAATTTATATAAAGTGAAATATTTAAGTGGTTTCAATCCTAACAACAAATCAATACAACAACCATCAGTTTAATAAACAGCATACACACACATACAAAACAACCATTAAATCAAACAAACAAATAGTTGTTCGGGTTCAAAACTTTTAAATTGTTCGGAATGAAGAATAACTACTAGCGCATCATTTACTCAACAGTCTTAGATAAAACCAAATAGATTATTCATTCACCCCAAATCAAATTTTAAAGTACCCTTGCCCAAACAACCATCAACAACAAATTCAAACAACAATCAACTTAACTTATTAATAATTTCATCTCATACCTTTGTTATTTGATTTTCTCTTTTTATTTAAACCACATAAATTTTCCTTTTATAATTTATATTTATTTCTAACAAACTTTAAATTTTATTTTCTCATTCAGTGGTTGTTTCCTCTATTTCTACTTATTACTTACAATTATTCATTTTCATTTATTCGGGTCATGTAAGTTTCTTTTATTTGTATTATATTTAATGCACTTCTCAATTTCAATCATTTATTTAAGGCTTACATGTCTATTATAATTAATTATAGTAACCCTTTTTTAATTACACTTAAATTTTTAACCTTATAATATCCATTCTCATAAGTAAAGGATTTTATTAATTCATTCACTAACGTTTTGCAGTCATTTATTTTTCTTTTTACTTAAAATTTCTCAATTCCATTAAATAAGGTCATGCCAGTTTCCCCCTTTTTCACTATAATTATTCATTTATATATTATCGCATGATCTCATTTAGTTACCCTTTAATTACTTAAGTTTAAATCATCTATTTGTCATACTTACCTTTAATTATATTTACTTGGTAAAATTTCAATTAATACTTAAGCTTAAACATTAAATTCTCATTTATAATAGGAAATTCATTGAATACTTCATTCCCTACTTTTACTTGTGAACTTTCATTACATTCCCTATTAAACATTTCAACTTTTAATATTTGGTAAGTTATATATGTTTTTAAAGAGTATACTTGAAAGTTATACAAGTTTCTCATTTCCTATGGTAAATTTAACATTTAATAATAATATTCTTTATTTCATAAGTTATAATTTCAACTTTCATTTAAGACCATTTTTAACCTATCATTAAATCTCTTATTTCCTTTAGAGGTTTTAATTTATTAATTACCTATGTTTCGATTCACTACAATAATTGAAACAATTAATTAATGGAAATTTAAGAATTTAATACCGGGTTAAATTTTCACTTTATTTTAAAATAATAGATAAATATATTCTTACAACTCATATATCTCTAATTATTTTAAAACAATTTAAAATTTAGATATTTTAAAAATGAATCTGTAGTAGAATTTACTACAGTGGCCTTTCCCCTTCGAAACTCGAAAATGAAAGTCGATGATGCGGCCGCCATCACCGAAATTATTTTCCAACGACAAAGAGGAAAGTACAAAACTTTTTCTTCAAAATCTTCTTTAAAACAATTCTTCCGAATTATATCGAAATATTTATATCAAAAAATACTTATAACAATATTATTATATTCCAAATCATTTGAAAGAAGTTTTCAAAAACCCCGGAACTTAAGTTCTAAATTCCCAAATTACATTTATTTATTTTTAATCTTATTTACCAATTATTTATAAATTTTATTCCTAACAACCAATATATTGCAACCAAATATAGATATCATTTGAAAATTTTATTTTATATATAGAAAATATAATAGGCAAAATTATTTCATTCACCTATATTAAAAACAAGTATTATGTCGGTCTGTCCTATTAAGTGTTTAGAAATTCCTATTGATGTCACAGCGTCCCATGCACCAACCAGAATTTATAAATACCAAACGGAACAAATTAACACAATATTAAAACCTTTTATAACACCAACAAATACGCTCTCTCATATATATACACTCAGCGACTCCCATAGGGTATTACTACCCTATTAGCAAAGAGTCAAACCCCACAAAGCTAAGGTTTATCGCTAAACCAAAGCTCTGATACCAACTGTAACATCCCGCTTTTTCGCACACTTTAAATCGACACACGTGCCAATTGAAACCATATGGAACGGCGGATTGTTATGGGGTAAATAAGAAAAAAACAGAGAAGAAAAAAAACTAAATAGAATCTCACAGCAGAAGGATAAAATATAATAATCAAATATACAGTTTATAAATCTATTTACAAAACCATTTATATAATACATATCAGAGTTACACATACCAATAACAATGCAGCGGAACAGTGTGTAGTGCACTAGTATAAATAATAATAATATAAATCTTCGTCTTCGTCCTCCAGAGCTAAATCTTGCAATCCTGAAACGCTCGGACTGACCCGAGCGAATTTGAAAAGACAAAAACACTCGATTCAGAACTAAAAGATCTTATGTGAGTTAAATTAACAGAAATAAATATGAGTGCAGTAACTCAAGAGATGCTCGGGATTTACATCTCCTAAGGATCCGTTAAACTATTTACTATGTAGTATATTGCGCTATTATAATAGTGTCTATTTGTAAAATAAACTTACTTTTAAATAGCGTTAAGGCTTTACATTTTCCACCTTAACACGTAATAGTCCCAGTAGTCCATCCAATATCATGGTCCCTCCTGATCGGGAAGCCACCAGAGGATACCACACGGGCTACGGGAGAAATCCAAACTCGTACAAGGCGCGATAGGGTAGGTGACACGACACAACTAGGCAATGCCAGGGTAGATATACCAATTGCTATCCGGGCTGGTGGAAATGTGCAGCGCGCAGCTACCGCCCACCTCGAACAAACTCCCCCAAAACTAAAATAAAAGTGGCCACTGAATCAATCCAAAGTCAAAGTATAATATCGAAGAGGAGTGTCCGATCAGAGGAATGACCTCATTGGCCCGAGAATCGCTCCTGTTTTAGCCACCTTATGCCAACTCACGGGAGTCGGGTCCACGTATTTACCTTACAGGAAACGCCGCCACCAACCTACTTCATTCTGGAATCTCCACCGCGTACACGGTTAGTCAAAGTGGTTTTCGGTATCGACAGAGAGTATGTCCATATCCGGTCCCGGTCTCTTTGCCAACCAATCGTTATTATAACACCGCGGTCATTTAAAAATAATTATTCTTTTAAAACCAAAATAAAATATCCATTTCAAAACCATATAATATGATATCATTTCCTTTTAAAACCCAAAACAATATGATATCATCTTTATTTTCCAATATATTCTTTTCCAAAATCATAGGATTTTCAAAGTAAAATATTTAGAAATCAAAACTCTTGAATATAATATTTTCAAATTATACTATCTCGAAAATCATAACTTTGAAACAAGTTCCATTTCTCAAATGGTTAAATATTAAATTTCCTTTATAAACCAAAATGGCTTCTTTAGATTTCACAAATCAATTTCAAATATCGATTTAAACTACCAAATACCATTTCAATTCTTATGTTTCAAAGCTTTAAATATTTCACCATTTCAAAAACAAACTCATTTGACAAACCCATATATATCAAATTCAATTACTTATTATTCAGACTTGAAATGTTTACTTAATGAATTAAGTATAATTTAAGTAAAACCTTTAACTTCACATAATTGGAAAATCTTTCAATTTATTAAACTTGATATATTCATTTAAATCAACCTGATATTCATTTAAATCACTTTACACAAAAATCAAGTTATAAAAATCATATCCTTTAAATTTTTTAATTTTTATTAAATTTCAATTTAACTTAATATTCATCTTCCAAATCTTATTCTCATTTAAGTCATAAAAACTCCAGAAATTAGATTTTAAATAAATGCTTAATCGTATTTGATCTTAAAAATCAAACTTTATTTTATACTTCAAATCAAATTTATACAAAGCTTAAACCCGAAAATTACTATATATATACAAATAACTAATTCAATATCCCATAAACCATATATATAGCTTTACAAAACCATAAAAACATTCCAAAATATATTTTATATATATACCGCGGTGCCTGTATAAAATTTTCTACCCTATGGTCAAGTGATACGGATGTTTATCATTTCAATCCGCAATTTAAAATAAAATGCGGTTGTATATCATTTCGAACCGCAATCCCGAATGAATGAAATGCATAGCAACTTGCAATTAATAAAATAAATCATCCATTCATCCATCAAATCATACATCCATTTATAACAGTCATCATCCAATTTCAAACAATCATCAACATATAACAGGTGATAAATAATGGTATCAATTATCAGTTTATACTCAAAATAAATTTAATAACTGTTAATTGGCAGTTTATATGCAAAAATAAACGTAAACTTAACTGGCAGTTAATATGAAATAAAATTTAACATAATTATGCCTGGCAGTTAATATGAAATAAATAAATTCTAACTGTCAAATTTATATGCAATAAATAAATAAATTCACAGTTATATTAAATAAATGCGTTTAAACAGAAATAGTGAATAAAACATGCCAAACAGTCATGAAAAAATTTCTACTCATATCTAAAGTCAAATTAACAAACATAAGAAATTTTATAAGTTGTGAGTGGGTTAAAACACTCACCTTTTGAATTTAAATCGAATTTAAATCCGATTTAAACCCAAAAATTCGACGGTCTCCAAATCTGTCCAAACTGGTGTCAAAAGATCTGGAATTTTATTACGATCCTAACAAAAAAAATCTCGCGTGAAACGGAGTTCGTAGGAGAAAGTTATACGCATTAATGGTGATTGAAATTTCAAAAAAAAAAAGAAAAAAGAATAGAAATAAAAGAACACCTTCAAGCGCCACGTCATCCCCCTTTCTTTCCCTCTCTCCCTCATGCGTTTTGCTTCCAAATTTTTCAGAGAAGTTTGAATTTTAGCTTTTGATTTGGTTTGGAATTTTTATTTGGATCTAGGATTTGTTTGTCTGCCATTGAGGAGGAGAAGGAGCTGATGAAATTTTACGCGCAGACAAATGAGAATAGGCGGAGGCTAGGGTTTAGCGGGGTATTTATAGATGAAGTTGGAATAGACAGATGGATCCGAATTTAAATGAATTCACAATTTGTCAAATTTAAATTCCAATAATCCATTTATTTGATTTTTAGATCTTATTATGAATAAATGGTCAACTTACCATTCCTATCATTTCTGATTGCAATTAGCTTCAAATTTATTAACCAAACCTCCATATCAAATAAAGATTTATTGCAAAAATTTTAGTGTTTACCTTTAATTAAAGTAAATTCAATAAATTATAAAATCTTATTTCAAATGAAATTTTATACCATTCGTATTCAATTCTCTTTAATAAATCAATCATCATCTTATGTATATATTTAACATTAGTATATATCAATTTACCCCAATTAAATAAAATTTTATTCCCAAATTGATTTACAGCCTAATATAACATTTGAATTTTATTCCCAATTCATAAATTACTACCTTAACTAAATTTTACGTTTCCCTTTTAATTTACATTTTCACCTTACGTTACTACATTAATTATCCTTAAAGTAACGTCTATTACTAATAACAATATTATAATTACTTACCATTTTATTTCATAAATTAATCCATTTATAAATATATGCACATCTACAAATTAAGATTCTAAATCCAATTTCTTATTCCATCTAGGTTCCATTCCTTCACTTTATGAATAACTAGCATTTCCCATTCATTTGTTACATCTACTTATATTCACTTTATGAATAGTTTGATATTCCATTTATTACCAACTTTAATTATTGCAATTTATTATCTACATACAATTTGAATCTATTCATTTAATATAACAAATCAAATTTCCATTCACACCTTATTATCAACCCGCAATTTATTGCAATTCATTATCTTAGATAGATTTTATACAATTAATATCAACTTTACATTAAATTTCTATCCAATGAATACTTATTCATCAATCAATTCAATATTTACTTTTCTTTCCCTCTATTTGATGCTTAACCTAGTATACATTTAATGGGTAAACATAACATTGAATTATAATGCATTTCTCATGCATGCTTCATTTCATATAAATTCCTCTTTATTAACTAAGTCACATTAACAAAACAAAATAATTTTTTTTATTTCAATCGATTACCAGTCTAGACTTAATATATTAAATAAACGGTTAACCTAAAACGATTGTTACCACTTTAGCATTCAAATTCACTTACGACTATTATTAACACAATGTTGCCATTTGATTTATATATATTTAAATAAATTATATGAATGGGTAAAACTTTAAAAATTATCTTACCTGCAAATTTACTCACAAACATCCTAAATTACCAACTTGCAATTTATTTTTAATTACTAAATTTGCATTGATTATATCAAGTTGAGATTTAATACGTATTATTTCCTCAAATAAATAAATCTTTGGATTTAAATTCCCAAAACCATAAATTATGTCCTACCATAAATCTATGCTTTTATTATTTTACGTTCACACTCCCGTTATTCTATAATAAATCACCAAGTAACGATATCCTAAACTAACATTAATTTATATATCAATCCTTATAACTCAATAAATTTGTCAAATATGAATAACCTTAACAATACTTACACATATTATCTTACTTACAATAATGTAATATTAAACGTTGAATTTCATTTATTTTGCAATACTTCAATTCAATTAATAAATACTGCTCCTATACTTAAATCTATATTAACAAATCGTTATATTTGGATCGATAGAAATCGGTTTACCAAAGCTTACGTACACATTACGTAAATAAACAACTATATAAATTTGCCACCTATTAGCTCTAAATTTTATTCTTAAGTTTGTTACCTATCAATTTAGATTATACTTCCATCTATAACGCAAATCTAAATCTCCTCTAACTGCATAAATTAGGGCAATTTATTGCAATTGATTTCCCATTAAACTTCATAAAGTAACAAATTGAAACCTAAATTAAAACGTTTATTTATTTAAAAATCTTGTTGTTTAATTGAATTGACCATTCACGGATATAATTTACATTGTTCTCCAATTATTACTTAAATACATCACACAACGTTAAATCTATATTCAATACAATTTGTTACCAAAATTAATTTAACGAAAACAGTTACGCCCTTAAAATTTCTCTTCATTCATTAATTGCTAATTGTTATTCAATTAAACCCATTCATTTGATTTCCCTATTATGCATCAATTATAAACCCATCATCTTAAAGGTGATGTCTACATTTTATACTATAAATTTACCCCTTTATATTCCAATATCAATGAATGCTCACATACAAATTTAGATCTTAACTCCAATTAACTATTCCATTTAATCCATTAATTACTAACTTTAATTATTGAAATTTGACTGTCTAACATACAATTTGAACCTATTTCCAAATTTTCATAATTAATTAACCCTTACAATAGTTTACAAATAAAAGGGATTGTATTAAATAAATTATCTATTGTCCTGCATTTCTTTATTTCAACCATCTACATTCAATACCCATAATCAATATTTTATTTCATTGTTAAATCCAATACTTGCATTACTTTACTTATTCTAACTTATATCCAATGCAACAATTTCCACTATTTCTATTAATTACAATATATAGTTAAATTTTTAAATTCTAATTTCCCTTGGTACATCAAATTTCACATACTCTTTCATATAAATAACTAAGAATTTTATTCCTTTCTAAATTTAAATTAAAAATCCTATTAATTATATTCATTTTAAACATCGAATTTACATGGATCGTTACAAGTGGAATAATAAATAGCAATAATATACTGAATCTTCGTCTTCGTCCACAAGAAAATAGTCTTCAATGCTGAAAAACTCAGGCTGACCCAAGCATAAAGGAAAATAATACACTCGAGTCAGAACTAAAATTCTTATGCAAATTAAATCAAAATAGATGAAATAAGGAATACAGATAACTACATTTTGAAGGTTCAAATTTCTGGAAATTTTATTGTTTCCATATTCAAAATAAAATGGATTTCACAATAGATCCATTCTAGTAAATTACAAATTTACAGAACAATTCCTAGTTAAATTTTATAGTTTGATAGATTAGATTTATAAAAAATGTTCCAAAGTTTCAATATTCACCTTTTTGGAAACTTCCCAATGTTTCAAAATTTAATTTTGAAAACTTTCAAGTATGGTAACGACGGTTTACTTCCCAAAATGATTTTTATGGTTTAAATAATAAATCTAAACATACTATTTTCCTCTGATGTAAATTTTTGAAATTCATGGGTTTTACATCCTTAATCAGTGTGCAAATAATCAATATGAAAATTTAAATAATTACAATAAACTGTAGGGTGATAACAAAGATATATCAAATAAATGAACAAATATACCTTCAATCACAATAGCATCCATCACAACATATAATCAACATTCAAATCAATCAATTCAACGAATCAACCAATTCAATAATATGTCACAGTAATTATTAGTCATCACATATTGGAATTTAGCTATTCAAATTAAATATTAATAAATATTCCAAACCAACAATCAAAAATCTATCGCTATATGACCTGATTTAACTTGCAATAAAATTTTAGTATTTCGTGAGTGAGTTTAAACACTCACCTTTTGGATTTCCCTTGTCTAGTCGGATTTGAATCCGCTACTACTTCCTTCTTTTGATTTATTTCCTTGCTACCTTAATCTTTTTTTGGAATGTTTTGGAAGAGACAGAGAAGTTTTTATAGATCTGGATATGAAGAAAAGGATTTGGAAAAAGAAGAATGCTTGGAAAAGAAGAAGAAAATTTAAAGAGATGAAGAATTGAAAAAGAAGAAGAAGATTTGAAAAAGAAGAAGAAAACTTGAAAAAGAAGAAGAAGACTTGAAGAAGAATAAAAAAAGCATAAAAATGAAGCAAAAAAAGAGAAGAAGGAGATAAAAAAAGGGAATGAGGAAGGTGAAGAGTGAAAAGAAATGAGATGAAAATTTTATTTGGAAAAATGAAGCTACAGAAGATGAGATTAGAAATGAGGCTACATGAATGAAGATGGAAAAAAATGAAAAGCTAATAAGGTATATATAAACAAAGAATTGAAATAAGTAAAAATATGAATAGCCCTAAAATGTAGTATTGAAAGATGTAAACTAAAGGAATAAATATATCAATAAAGATAAAAATAAATCTTCCGTTTTAAATACGAAGCTTCAAGAATTGCGAATGAAAGGAAGCTACAAGAACTAATGATGCATAAGCAAAATAAACTTTTGAAACGGAAAATAGTAAATGCTAATTAGAGGGCATGCACATTAATTCGGATGTTCGCATTAAAAACGAAAAAAACGGAAAAGGAAAAAACTTCAGGTAAAACATTTAAAAAGATCAAACGAATAAAGGAGAAACAAATGAAAAGAATGTGGAAATTATTAATTATAAATAAATCAAATGAAGCAACCATTAATTTATAAGAAATGAACGAGTAGTTTAATTATTAGACTACTTGAAAACGAAAAGAGAGAGATTGCAAGGTGATAATAAATGTAAAGTAAATGAAGGGACCACCTATTTCCTCTAAACAAACCTTTTGGGTCCACATTCCAAAACTTGCTCCAATTAATTTATATCACTAAACCCAAATATACATATATTTACATTATTAAATTCCATCTTAAAACATTCGTTTTATGCTAATATATGTGCACACTACATTAGCTCAAACAATCAATTAACAGTCAGCCAATCAATTAATCAAACATTCAATATATATTTATTTACGTTACTCAAACAAATTTTATTGATTAATGAATATATATCAACCTATGAACTATAAAAATGATTTACTTTACTTTTTAATTACTATAATGGTCGCATTAATGCAACCCATTTACAAATTTTAACCATATATAAAATGGAAAAATGAATATAAACTTATGTAATCAATGTACAACTGTAAAAAAAAGTAATTTCTAATTGATTCCACGATATTTACACAACCATGAACCCTCTAATATATTTAAAAGTTTGAATATTAATGTGCGTGTGTGTGTATATGTTATTCTAAAATTCAATTTTTTTATCCAAAATCATTCTTGTTCAAAATGAAAGTTTTATTTTTATACGTCTCAAAACATGCAACAATTAATAACAAAAGAAATGAAGGGACCATGTACATCGCACAACCTTTTTGAAATTCAATTTGCGAAACGTAACCAAATTGACTTCATTAACTCAAATAATATTCAAATTTGTACGCATATAAAATTTTATCTACGCACGATTAATAAAATTATACTTGTCTTAAAAATGAGAACGTTCAATTCTTTTATTTCCATTAAAGCACCATTTCTGTTTAACACAAAATGTACGTTTCTTTTATTAATTTATTAATTGCAATCAACGTTTTCTTTCCTTTTAATCGGAATCGTTCCATTACATTAATTGCAATTAATAACAAAGTTAAATTTCCAAATAGATAAAACAAAATGGATGAGAAATAGGATAATTGTTTCCTGAAGTCATTTAAACATGTTTATAAATTTGTTGTTTTACAACACAGTAATAAATAACTTACTTAAATAATATTCCTATTCTTGAAATCAATCTGTATGCTAAAACAGCGTTCAAATAAATATATACTTCTTTTTTTTTTACAAATCATTCTATTCTTTACTCTAATGAAATTAAGTCTACATTCACAAATGAAACATTCATTTTATTTGATATAAACATTCTTCTTTTCATTAAATCAAACTTTTCTTATATTTTCACAAAACATAAGCTACGTTTAATTACACTTATAAACTTACAATTTAATGTTCTCCCTATTATTAATTGAGGTTATTCAATTACATCAATTTAAGTTGATTATAAAGGTGAATATCAAAATGGACTAAATAAATGAAATGAGAAATAGAAAATTTATTTCCTATCAAACAGTGATTTAAACATATTTATGCACTATTGGATACAAACAGGTATTATATATTTCTTACCAAATAATAGTTTATCATCTCTGAAATCAATTTTTTTGTCTACCAAACATTTTAAATAAATAAACATATGATTCTTTTTATTACACATAAATTTACAAATAACACCTCCCCTTTAAAACCAACTTATATTTAAAGATTATCCCATTAAAGAGTCACAGAAATAATACTTCGTACAACCACATCATTTCTTTATCAATTAATTTCATATTATCATTATATTTTTAACAAATTTAAGTGCTCACAATTTGAGCATAATATTTCTCAATTAAATTCTCATTATATTTTTAACACAAAACATATGTTGCACATATCATTAAACAAATTAACATTTACTTCTATCTCTTATTAATGGCAAGATATAATTACTATTAATTACAATGATTAAATCTCAAAACATACCCTAATGCAGGGGAGATAATTAATCCAATTGTTTCCTTTGAAATCCAATTTTCTATGTTAAACCCAATATCTATATACTGATTTAATTCCAACATTTAATTACAACTGTAATAAAACCTATTCATTATATATTTAAATTCCAAAAAAATCCTTTTATACATTCTTATTATCAAATTAACTATTCCCTTATGCAATTGATTAACATAAGTTCTACACCACCACTCAACAATTAACGTTTCTTCTTATATCAATTGTAATATTTCAATTACATTAATTCTCCATTAACTACCAAATAAATTTATAATGGATTTAATAATAAGAAAATAAATAAAACAATGGTTATACGTTAATAATCCATATCTATTAACTTATTGTTTACAAACTATGGTTAATATATTTACGTACAAAATAATTGATTTCATACTCCATATTAAAACCAATTGCAATTAATAACATAAGATTACATCAATTTATACATCGTTTATTCTATTCCTTATTAACCTTTATTATTTAAATTGATTGAAATTACGTTAACATAGTATAGTAGTCAATTACATTCAATCAATATTAGCCAATTATATGTTTTATCTCATTAAATTATTTGTTTTAAGATTTATCTTAAAGTCAAAATTTCAAATCTAGTAAGATTCAATTTAATAAATAATAAATTTGTAATTTCTTACTGTATTAAATCCTAAAATTTGAATTTTCTTTTCTTTCGAAAAATACGGGTCATTACACTCTCCCCCACTCAAAACTTTTCATCCCCGAAAAGGAAGGAGGTAAGAGAATGGAACAACTAGAAATAAATGTAGATTGAAAGTTAAAATTAACAATTAATTTGAAACTACATAAATTTTACCTGAAATATTCATACCTTTCAAAACTCATTTGTAAAATTTCCCGCTTCCTCTACAAATATCATTTATGTGTTTAAATAACACCTTTATAAATATATGAAAACTATTTGAAAACAATTATTTACATCATTACATATATTTGCAAAGAAGCTATTAAAAACATTAATCCATAATTCATAAGTTTATAAATTTTATCTCAAGATACTTTTCAAATATTATTAATAAATCAATAATCATTTACTTCAAATATGTTTTATTTAATTTATAACTTCTAAAATATTTATAACACTAAAATTTTCTATTAAAAAATCTAGTATATAAATAAACAATATTTAAAAAGGATATAGTCAATAAGGAAAAGAAGGTAGATTCGGAAAAACAGAATATAGGTGAATAAATAAACTGAGCAGATAAGGTAGATTCAGAAGAATAGTACCGGGCACGAATAGTTGATTCAATACAAAATTTCTTTGTTTGGAAATACCTTTATAATAAAATACCTTTATATCGGAACAAATTTTCCTTTCGAAAATACTTCTATAACTCGATGTTTCAACAAGTTTATCCTCGTTCTTGCAGACTCAGGCCATGCGTTGATCAGGCGCAAAGCTAGAATTCTTCAAGTACTTAGTAGACTTGTTTCAACACCCAGTGAAAATACTTGAAAAACCTTTAAAACAGATATGAAAAGTACAATCCAAACAAAACAACCAAACTAAAACCATTTTCCGACCATGGTTCGCAGATACACAATGGTTACGCCTGGATCCCCCAGGAAACAATCCGTATCCGTAAGCTTTCTCAGCCCTGCAAGTTACGCCATGATGACTAGTAGAGTGCAGGATACACAATGGTTATGCCTGGGTCCCCTAGGAAACAATCCGTACCCCTAGGCTGTCTCAGCCAGGCAGTTTTGCTACTATTCGCGACCTACCCAGATTGCAGGATACACAATGGTTACGCCTGGATCCCTCTGAAAACAATCCGTACCCCTAGGCCAGACTCAGCCAGGCAACTGCGCTATGCAGTCACGAGAGAAAAAAAACCATGGGTTACGCCACGGTGGGAACACTCGAGTATTACATCCGGAAAATCAAAAATCAAAGAGAATAATATTGATAGAATGAACCCACGATGTGGCCACAAAGCGGATATCAAGCAGAAGGCACTTTCCGTATCTTTACTTCGAAAATATATATCATATAGTACCTTTTCAAATCACTTTCAAATATCATACTTATATAAAGTCCATTATATATAGGATTTCATTTTCAAATCGAATATTTCCAAATCAATAATCTCGAATATATCAAATCATTCTTATATAAATTCTGTTATATATTAAATTTATCTCTTCAGATCGAATACCTTCCAAAATCAACTGTTTCAAAATCACTTGATTTCACTAATTTTCTTCCAAATTAAATATCTCAATTTCAAAGCTCCTAAAATAATAGGTTTAGAAAATAATCCCAGTTTCCAACTTTATAACTATCCCTTTAAAACCTTTAAACTATTTATTTCTATATGAAAAATTCAAATTTCCTTTTCGCAAATTATTTATTTAACGAAAGTTTCAAATTTACTTAAGTCATACCCTTCATACTTTAAACATACAAAACTAAACTTATATTCTTGATTAAATATTTATACTCTTCGAAATTTCTTAGTTTTAAAATTTTAAACCTTGATTTGGAAGTGCTCGAGCCTTCAAAATAGTCGGTGAAATCAAATTTCAAATCCAAGAGTTGGAAATCAGCAACAAATCAGTAAATCAATTTTTTTATAATAGAGTTATACTAAAACAAATTCGAAATTCGAGGATTGAACACCGGTTCATTTCAAATCATTTCAAATATATAAACATATATCTTTTGAATATCAAATCATACTTCGAAATTGGAAATCAAAACTGGTTTCACAAAATCACTCGCATAGCAAAGCTACTAAAGTGGTCTCTCCCCCACTCCGAGACTTGAAAATCAATGTCGATGATGTATGCAGTCATCACCGAAATTATTTTCCAACGACATAAGTGAGTTCTGGACTTCTATTTTCTTGAAAATTTCATTGAGATTTCTTTGAAATCATTGGAATTCATTTGAACTCATTTGAAACATTTCTTATTTGGAAAATACTACTAAATTGTATTATTACTATATATATTTCCAAAATCTTAAACTAATTACAAAATACCGAAATTCAATTCTCGAATTTCAAATTTAACCCTTCAGTTATAAATCATTTTTAATCTCATCGATTAACACAAATATCACTTCATACTTTAATATTTGTTTCATAGAATTTCTCCATTTAATATAAACATTAATATATCCATTCTCAAAATATTGCTTATATTTCTCTTTAATTTAAATTACATTCATTTCACATGTAATATTTCTCATTTAAAACTAATTTATTTGCAAATCATTTCATAAGGAATTTCTTTACGACCAATTTGTAAAACTTAATTCCTTTTTATAAGATATTGTTTGAGTTTAAAGTTATCACAACTTTATTTATAACCATTTATTGCAACATCTATTTATTTCATAACAATTTACAAGTCATGGCTTTATTTGAAATCATTTCACTTTTAATTCATATTGCTTATTCCATTTAGTTTCACCTTTACCTTTAAATTTATTTATGACATGTTTCGTAAATGTTAATTAAGTTTATAAACATATTTTTCCAATTTAATCATATTTACAACATTTCCTTAATCACAATTTCAATTTAAAGATCCAAAGGCTTAAAATACACACTTGTATATTATTACATTTCATGCCAAGAATGTATACCCCAATTCCATTCATTTACTAAACATAGATATAACAAATTAAACCGTATTTTACTTGCTTTCAAATTAAGGTTATCAACTCAACTATATAATTCAACCCAATTATCAAGTTTTACTCATGTATTAATTCAAAAGGTTTTGATTATCCAAAATATCCAAATATTTTTTTTCCAGTAGTCGAAACTACATGTCAACAAACAACAAAATTCACAACAACATTTCAGTTTCATAAACAAATATCCTAATTATTCATTTTATTCTCTTTAATACACCATTATTCGACTAGTTTTTAGTCCATTAATTCAATCAACATTAATTAACCAATGTTTATAATTTGATTAAATACAACAAGTCAACAAAAATGATAACAATTAAATATTACCATTTCATAAATCAAACACATTACAAATAACTATATTAGTCATAAAATATTATTCCTTTATATATATTATATAATATTAGGAAAAATAATTTCATTTCAAAATTTATACAAAACATTATTATAACACTAACAAATACGCGCTCTCGTATATACACTCAGACAACTCATTCTAGGGTATTACTACCCTATGCCTAATGAGTTAACCCCAACAGGCTAAGGTATGTCTAAACCAAAGCTTTGATACCAACTGTAACAACCCACCTTTTTGGATGGTTCAAATCAACAATAAACCGAACACGTCAGAATCAAACCATTCAAAAACGTGGATTGTTAATAGGGTAAATAAGAAGAAAAAAGGAAAAAGGAAAGAGAAAAACAAAATACAGAATCTCACAGCGGAACGAAAAAATATAATAATCAAATAAACAGTTCATGAAGCTGTTTTAAAAATAACATTTGATTACAATTTTACAAATTCAAATCAGAGTTATACATATATCATAAATAATCAAATAATGCAACGGAACACAGAATGTAGTGGAATAATAAATAGCAATAATATATTGAATCTTCGTCTTCGTCCACAAGAAAATAGTCTTCAATACTGAAAAACTCAGGCTGACCCGAGCATAAAGGAAAATAATACACTCGAGTCGGAACTAAAATTCTTATGCAAATTAAATCAAAAGTAGATGAAATAAGGAATGCAGATAAGTACATTTTGAAGGTTCAAATTTCTGGAAATTTTATTGTTTCCATATTCAAAATAAAATGGATTTCACAATAGATCCATTCTAGTAAATTACAAATTTACAGAACAATTCCTAGTTAAATTTTATAGTTTGAGAGATTTGATTTATAAAAAATGTTTCAAAGTTTCAATATTCACCTTTTTGGAAACTTCCTAATGTTTCAAAATTTAATTTTGAAAACTTTCAAGTAAGGTAACGACGGTTTACTTCCCAAAATGATTTTTATGGTTTAAATAATAAATCTAAACATATTATTTTCCTGTGATGTAAATATTTGAAATTCATGGGTTTTACATCCTTAATCAGTGTGCAAATAATCAATATGAAAATTTAAATAATTACAATAAACTGTAGGGTGATAACAAAGATATATCAAATAAATGAACAAATATAACTTCAATCACAATAGCATCCATCACAGCATATAATCAACATTCAAATCAATCAATTTAACAAATCAACCAATTCAATAATATGTCACAGTAATTATTAGTCATCACATATTGGAATTTAGCTATTCAAATTAAATATTAATAAATATTCCAAACCAACAATCAAAAATTTATTGCTATATGACCTGATTTAACTTGCAATAAAATTTTAGTATTTCTGAGTGAGTTTAAACATTCTCCTTTTGGATTTCCCTTGTCTAGTCGGATTTGAATCCGCTACTACTTCTTCATTTTGATTTATTTCCTTGCTATCTTAATCTTTTTTTTTTGGAATGTTTTGGAAGAGACAGAGAAGTTTGTATAGATCTGGATATGAAAAAAAGGATTTGGAAAAAGAAGAATGCTTGGAAAAGAAGAAGAAAATTTAAAGAGATGAAGAATTGAAAAAGAAGAAGAAGATTTGAAGAAGAAGAAGATTTGAAGAAGAATAAAAAAAAGCATAAAAGTGAAGCAAAAAAAAGAGAAGAAGGAGATAAAAAAAGGGAACGAGGAAGGTGAAGAGTGAAAAGAAATGAGATGAAAATTTTATTTGGAAAAATGAAGCTACAGAAGATGAGATTAGAAATGAGGCTACAGGAATGAAGATGGAAAAAATTGAAAAGCAAATAAGGTATATATAAACAAAGAATTGAAATAAAGTAAAAATATGAATAGCCCTAAAATGTAGTATTGAAAGATGTAAACTAAGGGAATAAATATATCAATAAAGATAAAAATAAATCTTCCGTTTTAAATACGAAGCTTCAAGAATTGCGAATGAAAGGAAGCTACAAGAACTAATGATGCATAAGCAAAATAAACTTTTGAAACGGAAAATAGTAAATGCTAATTAGAGGGCATGCACATTAATTCGGATGTTCGCATTAAAAACGAAAAAAACGGAAAAGGAAAAAACTTCAGGTAAAGCATTTAAAAAGATCAAACGAATAAAGGAGAAACAAATGAAAAGAATGTGGAAATTATTAATTATAAATAAATCAAATGAAGCAACCATTAATTTATAAGAAATGAACGAGTAGTTTAATTATTAGACTACTTGAAAACGAAAAGAGAGAGATTGCATGGTGATAATAAATGTAAACTAAATGAAGGGACCACCTATTTCCTCTAAACAAACCTTTTGGGTCCACATTCCAAAACTTGCTCCAATTAATTTATATCAACAAACCCAAATATACATATATTTACATTACTAAATTCCATCTTAAAACATTCGTTTTATGCTAATATATGTGCACACTACATTAACTCAATCAATCAATTAACAGTCAGCCAATAAATTAATCAAACATTCAATATATATTTATTTACGTTACTCAAACAAATTTTATTGATTAATGAATATATATCAACCTATGCACTATAAAAATGATTTACTTTACTTTTTAATTACTGTAATGGTCGCATTAATGCAACCCATTTACAAATTTTAACCATATATAAAACGGAAAAATGAATATAAACTTATGTAATCAATGTACAACTGTAAAAAAAAGTAATTTCTAATTGATTCCACGATATTTACACAACCATGAACCCTCTGATATATTTAAAATTTTGAATATTAATGTGCGTGTGTGTGTATATGTTATTCTAAAATTCAATTTTTTTATCCAAAATCATTCTTGTTCAAAATGAAAGTTTTATTTTTATACGTCTCAAAACGTGCAACAATTAATAACAAAAGAAATGAAGGGACCATGTACATCGCACAACCTTTTTGAAATTCAATTTGCAAAACGTAACCAAATTGACTTCATTAACTCAAATAATATTCAAATTTGTACGCATATAAAATTTTATCTACGCACAATTAATAAAATTATACTTGTCTTAAAAATGAGAACGTTCAATTCTTTTATTTCCATTAAAGCACCATTTCTGTTTAACACAAAATGTACGTTTCTTTTATTAATTTATTAATTGCAATCAACGTTTTCTTTCCTTTTAATCGGAATCGTTCCATTACATTAATTGCAATTAATAACAAAGTTAAATTTCAAAATAGATAAACCAAAATGGATGAGAAATAGGATAATTGTTTCCTTAAGTCATTTTAAACATGTTTATAAATTTGTTGTTCTACAACACAGTAATAAATAACTTACTTAAATAATATTACTATTCTTGAAATCAATCTGTATGCTAAAACAGCGTTCAAATAAATATATATTTCTTTTTTTTACAAATCATTCTATTCTTTACTCTAATGAAATTAAGTCTACATTCACAAATGAAACATTCATTTTATTTGATATAAACATTCTTCTTTTCATTAAATCAAACTTTTCTTATATTTTTACAAAACATAAGCTACGTTTAATTACACTTATAAACTTACAATTTAATGTTCTCTCCCTTATTAATTGAGGTTATTCAATTACATCAATTTCAGTTGATTACAAAGGTGAATATCAAAATGGACTAAATAAATGAAATGAGAAATAGAAAAATTATTTCCTATCAAACAGTGAATTAAACATATTTATGCACTATTGGATACAAATAAGTATTATACATTTCTTACCAAATAATAGTTTATCATCTCTGAAATCAATTTTTTTTATCTACCAAGCATTTTACATAAATAAACATATGATTCTTTTTATTACACATAAATTTACAAATAACACCTCCCCTTTAAAACCAACTTATATTTAAAGATTATCCCATTAAAGAGTCACAGAAATAATACTTCGTACAACCGCATCATTTCTTTATCAATTAATTTCATATTATCATTATATTTGTAACAAATTTAAGTGCTCACAATTTGAGCATAATATTTCTCAATTAAATTCTCATTATATTTTTAACAAAAAACATATGTTGCACATATCATTAAACAAATTAACATTTACTTCTATCTCTTATTAATGGCAAGATATAATTACTATTAATTACAATGATTAAATCTCAAAACATACCCTAATGCAGGGGAGATAATTAATCCAATTGTTTCCTTTGAAATCCAATTTTCTATGTTAAACCCAATATCTATATACTAATTTAATTCCAACATTTAATTACAACTGCAATAAAACCTATTCATTATATATTTAAATTCCAAAAAAATCCTTTTATTTTGATTTACTTGCTTATTGTCAAATCAACTATTCCCTTATGCAATTGATTAACATAAGTTTTACACTCACCACTCAACAGTTAACGTTTCTTCTTATATCAATTGTAATATTTCAATTACATTAATTCTCCATTAACTACCAAATAAATTTATAACGGATTTAATAATAAGAAAATAAATAAAACAATGGTTATACGTTAATAATCCATATCTATTAACTTATTGTTTACAAAAAATGGTTAATATATTTACGTACAAAATAATTGATTTCATCTCCATATTAAAACCAATTGCAATTAATAACATATGATTACGTCAATTTATAATCGTTTATTCTATTCCTTATTAACCTTTATTATTTAAATTGATTGAAATTACGTTAACATAGTATAGTAGTCAATTACATTCAATCAATAGTAGCCAATTATATGTTTTATCTCATTAAATTATTTGTTTTAAGATTTATCTTAAAGTCAAAATTTCAATTCTAATAAGATTCAATTTAATAAATAATAAATTTGTAATTTCTTACTGTATTAAATCCTAAAATTTGAATTTTCTGTTTTTTCGAAAAATACGGGTCGTTACATCGACCCCAATGCCTTCACACTCCAACCAATGAAGAAACGTTCCATACCAACTGGCTTTGGTATCCAAGGTACCTTACTGTGTTGTCGCCGAAGTTCACAGAGATGGTGAAAACAGGGTGCGGCATCATGAAATGCGAAGGGGCAAAGCCGTAATTCCTGAGAAAACTAATTTCTTACTAGAAAGTAATATCTTTTTACCTAACCTCAGTCATTGTCAAAATGTCATTGGATAATAATAACTTTATAATAATCCTTTTCTAGAAAACTGCCTTGGCACATATTTTACATTTCAAACCATTTTGCAAACTGCCCATTTTATATTAATACTATAATATAATAAAACTTACTCTTTTCTAAGTTAAATAAATCACAATAAATCATGAATACTTAGGAAAATACCCTAAATCATAATAAATCAAATTTATTATATTCTTTAACATATAAATTTTCGAGGTCAAAATCTTTATTTTATTATTTTTGTAATTGAAACATGAAATAACAATTTTCTAAATTTAGAAAATTTATATTAAAATTGCACTTGCTTAGAAAATTATGAAATTCGAAACCCACTTCTAAAATAATGTTTTAAACCTCATATCAAAATTTTAGGTTAGTTGGGTCACAGAAAATTGGTTTTTGCTTTTAAAATCTATTAAATAATTCCATTATAAATACTATTATTCATCATTCAAGCATGTGATCATACAATACTATAAAACATGGAATAATATCATCAAAGATTGGGTTTTCACTTAAAATTTGTTAACCCGCATTTTGGCAAGGTAGTACATAAGCGGATTTAACCCAACATATTTCATGATCATCAAGGCAGAAAGCCCGAAGAGGTAGTTACCATAATTGGAGATCGATTATATTTGAAACTATAGATTATAGTTGAATGGATTTGGGTAGAAAGCACTCAAAAAATGGATAAGAACGAAATTAATACTTAAACTAAAAGAGGGATTGGGGTAGAGGGATCAGAATAAAGGGATCGGGTTAAACATGGTGCACACAACACAACTCAACAATAACTGCTCCATAACTCTGCAACCACAAGGCGGATTGAAATTAAACTTTGGAAATAGGAAGAGGGGACCCTAAGGAGTCTAAACTAAGGATTGGATGGCTTTATAGGAGTCTAGAGGGATCAGACCCTTTCCATCCAAAGGGATCAGCCCTCTTCCCTCTTAGGGATCGGCTAAACCCAATTTTATTGCAAAGATCGATCAATATCTTAACATCTATACATCCAATTGACATTAAACTGGAAGAATAAGTTAAATACAACATGTGGAGTACACCGTTGGGATCACATATCATTTGGAGTAACTTGGAGGGATAGGCCCATATCCTTCCATAGGGATCGGCTATAATCAGCCTCTGTAGCATATTGCAACAAAGATTAATCAATAGCTCGACTTTTACTAATCCATTTTGCCTGAAACTTGGAGGTTATACAGAATAAGGTATGGAGAAGTTCCTATAGGATCACATGTCATTTGGAGGAGTATGGAGGGATCAGCCCCTATCCCTCTAATGGGATCAGCTAAAATCAGAATGTATGCAACATCACTTCACGGAAAATGCGATACTTCACAAATTGTTTTAGAATGGTATGAAATTTGGAGCGCAAGTAGATAACATCATGGAGCAAGCCTCCAGAGGGATCACATCCCATTTGGGCATCAAAATAGGGATCAGTACTAATCCCTATTGTGGGTCCCTATGGGCCTGAAAATTCTTGTGTGGCCTCATCATGGCTTGGAGGTTCTTTTACTGAAATTTCTGCCTGGTCTGTGCATGTCTTCCCTTATAAATATAGCAAGCACGGTGTCAGAAAATGAAACTTCTAGAGCTTCTTTCCGCTTCTCTTTTCTTCAACCTAGTCAAAACTCTCCAAATTTTATTCTTGGATTTCAGATTGTAACTGCAAACAAACTATAGTATAATAAAAAGGGTTATTCTACAGTGGACATAGGCCGGAGTTAGACGAACTACTATAAATCTTGTCTCTTTTTACTTGCTTTCATTTTTAATTTGTTTGTCTTTATATTACGTTCTCTACATTAGATACTGTCTGAGATCTTTGAATGGATATTAGTGCTTTCGTACAACTCTGTTTTGGTGGCCAATTTTGACACCAACAAAACCAAAAACAATAATTAAAACATGAGATGTATAAATGTTATTCATCTTGTATTGATTAAGAAGGTTGAGATTTGTAGTTAGATTAATTCCCCTAAGCTTTTTATTGTTACTCTAGCTTATCTTCTCTTAGTTTCTTTCTAGCAATGGCCAGCCTAGGTTTCCTTTATTTTGTGAAAGTGTAAATTAAATAAAGAAAAGAATTGTAAGGTTACATGTTTAGGAGATTCACACTTTTCCTAATTTTCCCTTATCATAATTTCCTCCATCTTATTAATATCCACATTAATTTTATTTATTCACTCATCAAGGGGCGACCCATTAGAATTATTAAATCTCAATCTTCCATAGCCATTTGCATTATTTTATTTTATTTATCCTATTAAATATCCTAAATAATGTTGATTAAAATTAGGGTTATTATACCAAATCAACGAAAACCAACTCATTTCTCCTCCAAACTCTTTCTATATCCTTACTACAACATAGCAACACCATGCAACATCTCGAAGTGGATGTAACATCCCGCTATTTTGGACCATTCAAATCGACAATAAAAACCACACATGTTGGACTTGAATAATTCAAAACAACAGATAGTTAATAAATTTTGGGGCAAATAAAATCAATCATACAAAAACAGACATAGAATATTAGAATAACTCGTCGCGGAATAAAAATAAACATAGTAGTTCATGAAGCCACTAGATACATAGTCTCAAAACAAATATATAGTACCAGGGTCTAAAAGCAAATACAACTTGGAATCCAAGTACATATGTCCTCTAATACATATGCAAAGTCTGAATGGAAATAACTGAAATAGGAAATAGATAGATAGCTAAAACTCCAGTAGTTCTCTAGCTCCAAAAGATGAATCCAAAGTTGTGATACTCAGGCTGACCCGAGCGTAAAGAAAAACACAAAACACTCGAGTCAGGACAAACGTACTTATAACATGTAAATCAACTCAAGTGAACTGTAAAGAAATGCATAGTAGCTTAATGGATGCTTGGGATCGCTCATCCTTTAAGGATCCGTTAGACTATCTACTATGTAGTACAATACGCTATTATAATAATATCTATAGTAAGATAAACTACTAAAATAGTATTAAGGCGTTACCCGTATCCCCCTTAACACATTTTATATATTCCCATAGTCTATACAGTACCGTAATCTTCCTCGTACTAGGCATCGTCAGAGGGCAATCCATAGGTATGGTACAAAAAAAATCCGTAATGGTTTTGATAAGGTAGGTGATAGGGCAAAACTAGGCAATGCCAAGGTAGATATACCGATTACACTTCCGGGCGAGTAGTAACACATAGCCGCTGCTACCGCCCACCTCAATACACACTCCCAAATCAAAGGTGCACACCAAATCAATCGCAAAGTAATAGAATGGCAATAGAAGAAGTGTGTCCGATCGGAAGAGCTACCTTACTTGGTCCATCAATTGCACTTGTTTTAGCCACCTTAAGCAAACTCAAGGGAGTCAAGTCCACGTACATACCTCAAATAGAACGTCGCCAACCACCTACTTCATTCTGGAATCTCTGTATTGGCAGAGAGTATGGCAATTACGGATTCCTGTCACTTGTACAACCAAATGTTATTTTAACCCGTGGTTTTTTCATTTTCAAGTAGTTATGTTTCATATCAAAGCATGTTCATTTCAAAATCATATAAATCCAATATCATATTTCCTAAAAAAATACTCATTTTCCAAAGTTGTAACACTTTCAAAATTTATACACTTAACTATAACACTTTTAAAATCATAATAATTTTGAAACCATAACACTTTAAAAATATAACCTTTAGAATCATAGCAATTGAAAAACATAACCTTTTAGAAATAATAGCATTTTGAATACATAACCTTAAGAAATCATAGCATTTTGGAAACATAATACTTTCCACTATAACAGTTTATATAATCAAAATATTATATTCTTACAATTTTTAACATAGTTAATATATAAAATCTTTTCATTATACTAAATTATTTATTTGGATATTAAATAACTTATGACTTTAGTTACATAAAATTAATTACTATAATATCCAATTTAAAGATGAAATTTCTTATATTAAGTTAAAAGTACATTATTAACTTAAATTTTATTACTACAGTAAAGAAAAATTATTATTTTTATTATTTGAAATATACCATTACATTAATTAACATTTATTTTATCAAGTTAGACTAAAATTTATATTATTAAGATAAATTAGGTTATTAAGTTAAATTAAATTTATATTATAAATCAAATCTTAAATTACATTTTAAACCATTTGTATACTTATAAAAAATTTAACTTACATAAACTAAATATATATTTTATAAAATTATTAAATTAAATTTAAGTTAAAATTCATATATTTAAAATCCAAAATACTTAATAATTTTTTTAAATTATTTTAAAACCAACCACAGAGTCTGTATAAAATTTTCTAACCTAGGGTCAAGTAAATACAGATATATATCATTTCAATCCGAAATTATTGAATTCCCAGGTTTATACCATTTCAACCCGCAATCCCAAGTCAAATAAAAATCGCTTGGGCCTATCATTTCAGCCTATAATGATTTTTCCTTAATCTAAAGATCATTTGGGTTGTATCATTTTCAACCCATAGTGAAGGAACTTGCAATGTGAGAACAGAATATGAAATAAACAGAACGATATGTAACATATCATGGCATAAGATCATAACAGGTGTAACACCTTGTGAGATAACATAATATAAGCATACATGAAATTACTAATATGCATGTACATCCTAATACAATTCAAATGACATTGATTCACCAAAATATAAGTATGTAGTCAAGAGTGATTACTCACCTACCTTGGCTAGAGAAAATGATTTCAAACAAAACACAACAACTCCGAATAGGCATGACAATCATGGACAAGCTTGAGTGGAAGGAGAATCCAAATCCAAAGCTTAGAATATATATATATATATATATATATATATATGTGTGTGTGTGTGTGTGTGTGTGTGTGTGTAAATAAATAAATTCACATAGATAAAATAAAAGTATATATTTTTTGTTCAAAGAAGAAAGTGAATGGGCTATCCTAAAGGGCTAATAGGCTCGGCCTCAATGATGGTTTGACTCAGCCTAAAATGGTTAAAGGGTTCGGCCATCATTTGTGCGAAGGGCTAAGCTAGCATGGCTTGGGAAGTGGCTATAAGGCTCGGCCTAAGGAAAATACAAGGGAAGGCAAAGGTTTTAGGAAGGAGAATGATGGTCACATCCAAGGAAATTTGAAGGGGAAGGTCATGAAGTGGTTCGGTCCTGTGTTGTAGGAAGGTTCGGCCTAGGCTAGATCAAAGGTCATGGTCATGGTTTGGATGAAGGGAAAGGTCACGGCTAAGGGAAGGTTTGGCTATGGAAAGTCACGGTTAGGGGAAATGCTTGGGTTTGAAATGTGTATGGAGTGGTTCAGCTAGATCTTGAGAAGTGGAGGCAAGGAGTGGGTGGCCAGCCATGGTTAAGTTCGTCCTTGAGCAAACAAAGGCTTTGGCGGTAGAGAAGAGGTCGGCTATGGAGAGGAGAGAAGGAGGTGGAGGTGATGGCAAGGGACGACCGAATATAGGAGAAAGATGGAGGAAAATTTAGAGAAATTTTTTTTGAGAAGAGGAAACTTACAGCAAAGTTCTGAGGGGAAGAAAGAATGAGAATGAGAAGTTAAAAAAAAATTGTACGTACTAGTTTCTCAAAAGGGTGGCTTTTCATACCAGATACCATGTCATGTGACTTTTGAATATCCCAGCCCATTACCCTAAGCCCAACAACAAAACAACTAACTAAAGTCTAAATCAATCTAGCCCAAAAACCCAAGAATAAAGTGGAAAAATAAAATACGAAAATATTTTCGTGTAATACGTTGAAAACTGCAAATTTTGAGATGTAGAAATCAGAATTTAACGAAACGAAAAATAGAGAAAATGTTGGAATCAAATCCATCTTCAACAAAAAAGAATAAAATTTAGATTTAAAATTTAGAATTTTCAACAGGAAGTCAAACTTTGACCAAGGTTGACCAAAATTTGAATTTTTAGAATTTTTTAATTTTACTATATTTGGAAAAATAATTTCACATTCCAAATTTCTCAATTTAAAAAAAATTCAAATCAAAGTTTCGAATAAAATTCCATTTAAAATATTTATTTAATTTACGAGCTGTTACAGCAAAGGAGGGGGGTAGAGCCATGGGCATGAGCTAGAGGAGTGGATTAGAAATCTTGGAGCTTGCTTTGAGGTTGAATGGTAGGAGGTTTGGGTGTTGCAAGGAGTCATGTTTTTTATGCAAAGCTTGGTCTAGAATAAAAGAGTGAGAGCTCACTTTGCAATAGCTTCAAAATTATGTTGCATGTTGTACAAAAATTATTATTGTTAATGTTGTGTGTGTGTGTGTATGTGTATATATGTACGTATAGTGTTTAATATTTCTTGATTCCTTCTTAGAAGCAGATGGCATAAATAGCCATTCTTTGTAGAGGACCAAAGCGAAGGAATTCAAAGTGTTTTCGTAGCGAATAATTCATGACGAATGCACTTTGAAATATAAGAAAATTTGTAAAGGGACTGTAAGGAGTTCCTCACTATGTTGATTTTTATTTATGTATACATTCTTGTTTATGTAAATGCTTGTGATATGACTTGAAAAGTTGAACTCCTTTGAGATGAAAAGAAATGATAGCTTTTTTTAATTACCATAGTGCTTGCTAAGCCTTGTAGTAATATTTCTTAAAAAAGATATGGTTTTTGACTTTTGATAGAAAGGTTATTAATATACCTTTATCTTTGATGCTATTTTGAAGCAATTTTTTCTACACTTATGACTTTATAAAATATAAAATGAAATGGATTTTAAAAGTTCTTTGATTTGCAAAGCAAAGTGTTAAAAGTTACGGCCCTATGGATGCCCTTTGGCAATCTATGATTTTATTAAAGTACAAATGCTTAACTACTTTAGATATTTTTGTCAATTCATTTCAAATGTGTTTTACAAAAGTTGCATAAGTATTTAAAAAAGTATTTTGAAGTTTTAAATATATTTTTAACATTGTATAAAATATAAATTGAAATGGATTTTAAAAGTTATTTGATTTACAAAGCAAAGTTTTAAAAGTTACGGCCCTGTGTATGCCCTTTGGCAATCTATGATTTAATTAAAGTACAAAAGCTTAACTAATTTAGATATTTTTTTAAATTCATTTCAAATGTGTTTTATAAAAGTTACATAAGTATTTTAAAAAGCATTTTGAAGTTTTAAATATATTTTTAACAATTTATTTGAGTTGTTTAAATAAGGGTGTAAATTTTTATAAAGGGAAATATCTTGTCTTTTCAAATCAAAGTTGGGGTTTAATTAAAGATCCTCAAGTAACGGTTTGTATAAGAGTTTTGGATTAAAATCTAAAAATGTACTTTTGAAAAGTATAAGGTTTAAAAGAGATTTGAAACTTAATTTTTTTTTATTTTGGGATACTTAAAAAAGTGGTTTGTATAAAGGAAATCGCTTTACTTTCCAAAGTAGGATTCTTTTTAAAAGGTGATGGTTTTAAATTATGATTTGAATGAAAAATTCAGATTTTGTTTAAAATGTTTAAAAGGAGGTTTAAAATTTACATAAGCGATGTAAAGGATTATGTGATATAATCCTGCAAGTGGTACTTTAATAAAAATGAAAACTCTTTTATTTCTAAAGTCAAACTTTTTTTAAAGCAATTATATTTAAGAGATGTTTTAAATGAGAAGTTTAAACTATACTGTAAGCATTTTAAATGATTTTAGAAAATAAAGAGGGTAAACCGGGAATTATACCTCTATGTTTTATTAAATGGTTTTTAGAAAATAGAAGGAAGTTATAAACTATAATATTCTAGTTATAGTAAAAGATTTTGAAAAGTGCAAAAAGAAGTTTGATCCATAATACTTGTTGTTTTAAATAATTATACGGAATTTATGAAGTCCTATACTTGTTATTAAGCTTCGAGGTTGGTAAACTTCTGCCTATCCTAAAAGGTAAGATTGTTGTTGGGTCAAGATTTGAGAGGTAATAATATTCCAACTTGAATGTCTTCATTTTTAACCAAACGATAGTTTAAGTATGAAATCGAAGATCGATGTTAAGTATCAGAAGTATTGTTTCCGTATATGAATTTGGTTATTTATGGCAACTAAGTAGTCCTGTACTTGGCACTAATTGTCGATGATTAAATTGATCCTTTATCCGTGAGATCTAAAATCGGAATGTATAACTAAGGCAAGGCTAGGAGCAATCAGTGCCCCCGACTTACCTAGCTTTGATTTTAGGCAAGGGATAGAGTAAGTCGAAATATCAGAAACATGAAAAGTGTAGGAGATTTTTCTATAAATGATATTTATAATTTATGATGGTATGGAAAGCATTATTTTCATACTTAACTCTAAATTTTGAGGTATCGAAACTCATCTCTATCTGTGAGAATTAATCATGTATGTCTAGGAAAGGACAGTTCTTTAACTTGTCTGACTTAATTGTTAATTGAGTGATATTACAAGCTTGAAATCAAAAAATGGTGGTAGGTATATTTGATCTAATTTCCATACGATCCATTTACTTACACCAGAAAAAAAGTGTTTTAGGTTTATAATAAACAATGTTTTTAAATAACATTTGTTTTGACCCATATATATATATATATATATATATATATATATGATTTTGGAACAACGGAATCTTCCTTAACATTTGTGAATATACATATACCATTGATATAAGTTGTAACATCCCTCGCTGGAAGACCCAAAAATAAATGTCGATGATGCTGCAGTCATCACCAGAATTATTTTCAACCGACCAAGAGTGGGTGTTGTATTGTTCAAAAATAGTATAAGTAAAAGGAACAACTAGTAATTTCCATTTCATCATTTTTTTTGATATTCGGTACATACACATTTAAAGTTAATCCCAAGTCACACCCACGTAGGGGTCAAAATATAACATAAGAAATACATGGCAAAGTGTCGGGTCAACATATGAAGATGTCATCCAAACACTCATAACAGCAGAATTAGCATACATCATAAATAACTAGGCCTTCAGCACCATATTTGATCTTCAGGCTATGCCCAAATTAACCTGCCTATCCCACAAACTCCCTACTCGAACGAGTATCCATTAGTTTATAGGATAAACAGTGATAAAAACACTAGTCATACATAAAGTCTAGAGTGAAATACTTACCTGAAAATAAAACCTAGATGCATAGCGAAACCACGCCGCGTAATGCGGAACCGGTTTTCCCCTTTAACCACAACTGCATATAAAATGCTGCTGAAAAAGTTTATATTTACTTCCTTGGAAACTTCCCAAGTGTCCTTTATACTGATACTACTGTGCTGCTACGCAGTTCCCACCTAGTCCCAATCGATCAAAGAGAAAATCTAATGTTGCATGAAATCTAAATAGTTACTATTGCATTCCAGTGCAGTTACTTTTCCTATCTTATTATGTTTTACTTATACTGCATTTATCGCCATTCTCTACTGTATCAATTCATACTTTTGTTTTACATTGGGCTGCATGTAATTACTCTCATGCAAAACTGCTTTTATTTTTCTCTAGACTAGCATGCTACCACATCTGCAGTCTTCATTCTTATCCCTTTGTTAGATTCCAATTTGCTATGAAACTATCGCCTACAGATCCTTTCTTTCATCTTATATTATTTATTTAGATATAGGACAACTATGAATTAGCCACCCGCGGTCCTCTATCCTATATTTATTCATTTAACACTGGACCTACTATGAATCAGCCACCCGCAAGTCCTCATTCTTTATTATTTTATTTAATATTGGACCTGGGACTACTATGAATCAACCACCTACAGCCTCTAGTCCAGCACTTATTTAATTAATTCTGACTTGCTATGAAACAAACCACCCGCAAGCCTCTTTTATTTATTATTTAATTTTGGACTAAAAAGAATCAGCCACATTACTCCCATACTGCATATAATCAGCCTCTTGCAATATTGTTTTATTTTTAACCTAAGGTTGCGTAGAATCCATCCCCTGCAAACTTCTAGAAGTTGAATCCCTCTCCTTACATAAATCTTCTTTAGGCATGCATTCAAGTTAGCAACCTTACTAGACATCGATAGCACTTCCATATCTTACCTTACTTCTGCCTACAATCCTTCAGTGCAGTACACCCTGCCTCGACCTAAGCATGCAATACACCTTTACCTATTGAGTATGTTCTCTCCTAAACTACAATGTTGTACGGCGACACAATTTTCCTTATTCTCTCACTTGATTGCGGTGTTATTTGCCTTCAGCAAATTTGCGGCGCAGAACTACTTTCTCTTATAGAGTTCCTAGATTCCTTTTGGCAAATCACTATCCAACCACCTAGCAGAGTTTTGCTAAGCACAACTCTCCTCCTTGGAGACGTTCACTACTTTAGCTCCATATCTGGCAATATCTATCTTCTTTAACAAGGCACATGACTGTCTTTACATGTGTTGCCATTAGATACGTTACTTTATCCTTTTCTGACATTTACAATCTCCTTTATCCTTTCAACTATTTTTATGGGTCTTGTCCCCTTTCACTATTATTTTAATGTTTATGTCATTTCCATCAGTTCTCAACATAGATCCCGTTTTTCACCTATGCAGTACTCCATGTGTTCTAGCTATTTTTACATATAGAAAATCTTATTAAAATACCAAAAAATATATGAATGTTTCCTTTTATCCCTAGCTTGACTTGCACTTGAATCACAAGTTAATTTACTTGTATATCTTATAAGTGTTTATTTTTTCAAATTCATAACAATTTAATCCTAATCCATAAGCTTCTCAAGTTACTAACCCATCTTCTAAACAATAGTAACGATATCATCACAAGTTTTAATTTCAGCAAAAATCTATATGAGTACAAAATTAACATAATCTGAATCAACAAAAACAAAATGAATAAAAAGTTAAGCATTACTCACTTATTTTTTTTTAAAGAAATCTTGTTTAGATCTTCTTATCTTTTCCATAACTTGTATTTGCTTTATCTTCTCTTTATTCTCATTTCTTTAAGCCACCACCATTAACATATCCGCTGAGTTCTTATTTTAATGTTAGTAGAATGGAATGAATTAATGAAAGTAGTTATGTTTATTTACTCATAATAACTTGGGGCTTGGCCCATATACTCATTTGCATTAATTCATTGTCCTCTTTATTTTTTGGTTTAACCCATTTTGGAACTTAAATTAAGTAACTAAATTAATTTTAAATCATGGGTTGTTACATAAGTATGTGGAGATGTTTTATAAGTGTAGAAAGTGAAATGGTTTATGAATATACTAATACTATTGACGTAAGTATATGAATACCTTTTCAAGTATTGAAAAAAGTAGAGAGAGTTAGTGAATACATTTTTTGTAAATGGTATTTTAATACAAATAATTGAGAGGAGATTTTAATTAATGAAAGGATTAATTAAATAGACTTAGTGGCTGCTTATGTGCTTAATCATGCTTAGTCTCCATATGAAATTAAATCTCTAATCTGATTGTTTGCTTATTTCATAGTTAAATAACCGACTATTAAATCTTGGCTAGTTTTGAAACTATCGATTGCTAGTTGAAGAGACCAGGATCAGATAATTTATCCGAAAACCATTTCGAATCAGTACAATCGTTCGAATTAAAGACATTTTGAAGATGATGGAAATTGAAGATGGATTTCTTTGAAGTTCAAGAGTTACTTGCTACTAATCTCGAGGGTGGTTCAAAAAATGATGTCGTAGAAGTAGTGCATTCGGTTTGTTCAGTCAGAGAATAACTTGTATGGATGGATAATGGAATTGCGTTGTTGCTTAGAGGGAAGTGTTAGCAACCGAAGAGGGATTTGCTAAAAGGTAAAACATAGCCTCAAACCTCACACCTAGAAATAACTTAAAATATGCGTGATGCAATAAGGCTATGTGGTTTGCTATAATTAGGGTATGATCATCTCTTCTATCTTGATCGATATTCATGGATTTTGTATGGTGGGGCCATGAGAATGGTTTGTCGGGTTGGCATCCAGGGTGATGATCATATTTGGTACTATTTATTAAAGGTTTGGCCTGTTCTGTGTTGGTTAAGGGTCCCCGGTGAGGCCTTCGGTACATTTTTCTAGAGTTATACTATACGATAGGTAGTACCTAACCTTATCATTGTTCGAATCCTTTTTCCAATATATGCCTTGCGAACTTAGTTGTGCCAGTACTGTAAGGTGAGGTGAGATGCAAGCTTTTCATCTATGTTATATATTTATTTTCAACCCTAGACATTACTATAATATCGCTAGAATTTCTAATAGAAAAGGTTTAGTTATCATAAGGTAAAAACCCATCCATGTTTATTTAGTCTCTAATTTTACGAGATACTTTTATTTTTAATGGGTTTTATAAATATAAAAATCTATACGATTTTATTTAGAGTTTTTCAGGCTAGTTGTTACACCCTTATTTTTATTTGAACCTTATTCAAGACATTTAATTCAATAAATTAAATAGAATACTATAAATGGTTAATGAGAGTGAGAATGGATTAATTAATGTGGTTGTGCCATGCATAATTAGTTAAGAAAGATTGTTTAAAACTTAACATATAAGAGAATATGAGAAGGAAATTTATGTAAACCCACCTTTCACCCCTTAAAACCTCTCACCTTCGTTACATTCTCACTTTACTCATTCATACAATAGTCAAAGAAAATATAGAGGCCAGCCATAACTCAAGCTAGGAGAATGAGTCAAGAGGATTCAAAGGGAAAAGGAAGCTTAGGGATACTAAATCAACAACAAATCTCAACTCCAGCAATTAATCTTAGGTGAATAATACAAAAACCATCTCTCTTTTCCTCATTTATATTTGGTTATGTAGTATACCCGAATAAATGTTGTTTGTTTTGCCAAGCTATGATTGTTGATGCATTGATTGGATAGAATAATAAGTTACGGAATTTTTATGAAGGTATTTGAATGGGTTTCATGGGTAAAACCTAAGTTTTTAATTCCAAATGGTTCAAATTTTTGATATGTTGCGTAAAATGACATTTTAGAGATGGGCTTTTAACTTCATAATTTTCCAAATTATAGAGAATATTTTATGATTTTCCTAAAGAGGAAATATTATTATTTCTGGTTTTAACTATAAAATAGTTATTTATAATCTTGGGCTCCAATATTTTTATATGTTAAAGAAAAGGATATTATCTAATTTCTAGGATATTTCCCAATTGATTCCGATTTAGGGTGATTTTATTATGCTAGATAACGATGGACATTAATTAATTATTATAATTATATTTTGGAACTTGAAATTACAGTAAGGAAGAATTTTTGAAAAGGATTTGTAAAAGATTGTTTTATCCTATAGAAAGTGGACAAGAATAGTGATTTGGTGAAAAGTTTTTACTTTATGAAGTTACAAAATAGTTTTTATAAGAATTAGGACAATGCATGCCATCCTATCGTCTTCAAGCCTAAGACAAGGCCGCATTCATAGGCATCGACGTCGTAGTGAAAGTAAACATAGGACAGTTACTTCGGTAACATGCAATGGTTTAGGTAGGCTTAAGTTTCCATCATCGACAACATGTTATAGGTGGTAATGGCACTACGCGATCCTTTAGATGTTTTGAAATCTTTAGTGTCGACGTTGATGACTTCGGTTGTTTTCACCACTATTTTAAAATGATGTCGCACCTAATCAATTCGTTTGTTTTTCAAGACTAAGGTAGTGATGCCGTCTTTAGTAACTTCGGCACTATATGAGAAGCAGAATAATAGCCAAATTAGTTTAAGTATAAAGGTTTATAACGTCGTCGAGGGTCTTGGGGTCGATGTGCATCAGGGTCGGTGACCTTTCGTTTGGGTGTTGATGCCTCTTGGCCATGATGTCGCACTTCATCTCTTTAGTGCTGAAGAGGCTTGCTTTCCATGTTAGTCAAAACCATTTTAAAATAATCCAGAGAGGTCTATATTTTTAAAGGATTGACGACCCTATGTCTTCGGCAGTTACCGAAATAACTTATAAAGATTTTAAGTTTTGTTCTATTAGATGAACAACTTATAGTTATTAAAGGTCGACAACATGAATTGTCGACATGAATTTTTCTTTTGCTTAAAAGAATTTAAATTTTGTCCTCGACCTTGGATAGAGGTCGATGTTGATTTAATAACGCGTGTGTTATGTTTTATTTTATCAAAGACGAAGAGCCTTATGCTTATACTTTGATGTAATCATAGGGGATACCAATGTTGTTTTAAAATCTGTAAACTTTGACACTATCATTGAGGATACTAATATAGATAAACATCGACATTGATCTTTATTAATATAATAAGCACGAAGAGCCTATTTTTTTATGATTTTGATTCTAAACATTGGGATACCAATGCTATTTGACTATAGATTTTGACTCTACCATTGGGAATACCAAACTAGGTTGGTTTCAACAAACTAAATATGTTATTCACTTCAACCTTGAGTATACCATTGTTTGTTTTTAATAAGCTCGGTATGAATCAATTGGGGATATCAATGTCTGTGATTTTGAAATGTTATAACTATATGGAGATACATGTGGGTAATATGAATTAAATAGAAACATGTAGGTAACATGAATTAAATTGTTAAATAAAGGGTTTGTAGTCGTCCTAGAAAAACTATGAGAGACAAGATGGATAGTCCACGTCATGCTAGAGATGGATATCTCTATGAGGATAATAAAGGGTTCATAGTTATCCTAGGAAAACTTGGGGATGTGTGATGGATAATCCACATCATTTTAAATTAAATGGAATATGTATGATGGGCAGTACACATAATATTAAATAATTAAAACATATCTGTTGGTAGTCAATGTGGTAGGGGATGGGTAGTCCAAGTAACAATTAAATATAAGATCGATAATCCATATAATCTCGAATAAACATATATATGAGATGGGTAGTCCACATAATTATAAGACGGGTAGTCAGATTACAATAAGACAGGTAATCAGTTTAAATTGTGATAGGTTGTCATTTGAAATTTAGATAAATGATCTAATGAATTGGGATAGATAATGCAATATATGCTATATGATTATAATGATATTTTCTACATTCGAAAGATTGTGATTGCAAGAGCACAATATATGGTTGTTATTTTTTGTTGAGATACTAGTGAAGGGAAAACCTGTTCCACTCAGCGGCGTGGTCTCACTGGTTATCTATTTAGTTCGAGATAGTTGGTTATTATTCACAATAGACTTTATCCGACCTAAAGTTTTTGTTTTCCCCCTTAAACTCTTAGGTACTCATTAAAGTAGGTCTAAAGTATGGGATTTTAGGTTCCATTTAGATGAATAAGCTTTTAGAGACGTGCAAGAGGCAATCTAGCTATTAAGAGCTTTATCTATTTCCACTGCGTAGTTTGGTTTTTTCTATTTGGATGTATTGTTAAAGTTGTATAATTGCCAAATATTTGACTCTAATCAACCAAGAGGCATCTTTATATGTCTCTCTTGGAGTATTTTGTAACAATTATAATTTCTCTAAATATGAGATTACGAATGCAATTATGTAATGACTATGAAATATCATTTATGAAATGAAATGTGAAAGTTTGTTATTAAACCATATTTGTGAATTTTTCAAATTCTTGTGCTTCTGATTATTGATATGATTAACATAGCCACATTTTGTCGTCGAAAGTTAATAACTATGGATGACTGCAGCATCTATAGCAGTAAGTTTTGGGCCTTGGAATGGGGGATGTTATAAGTTGGTATCAAAGTATAGATTTATGATTAAAATAATTTTAAACCTAAAGAGCTTTTGAAAATATAATCCTAATGAATTAATGGATAAGATTGAGTTATAGGATAACACAATAATAACATACTTGTAATTGCTATATATCAGTATGTATTCTACCATTTCTTAGACAGATCTTCTATATTTTACTAAGGCTTGTATGCAGATTTATGAGAAAGGAAGATATGAAAGTAAGAAACAGAAGAGCGAACCTTGGTAGCGGATGCACCGCAACCAATGGAAATGCTCGGCCGAACACTAGGAGGAACCAGGGTCGATAGGCAAATGCTAATTAAAATGCAAATGTCAATGTAGGTGCTGGAACCTCATCAGTAGATATGGGGACTATGTATCATTTCTTCATTAATCTGATGCAAGTTGGAACAGCTGCAGGGGTAGTTGGAGAAAATGTTGCCAATGCGGAAGGAGTTAATCCCGTAGTGCCAGTTGGTAATAACTATGCTAAGTTGATTCGAGGTTACACCGGTCTGGGTGGAGAGCTTTTTCTAGGGACCGAGGATGTAATTGAAGTGGAGAACTGGCTATTATATTGTGAAAGGATTTTAGCTCATTTGGGCCTGAATGATGAGCAGAAAAAAAGACTAGCTTCAAGACAGTTACAATGAGCTGCTTCATTCTGGTGGAACAGAGTGACCATAGGGGTATCTAAAGAAGAATTGATATGGACATAATTTCAAAGGAGATTCGAAGAATGATTTTTTTCCAAAGTAGCTAAGTCTGCTTTGCTCAGGAAGTTTATGGAATTAGAGAAAGGTGATATGATGATATTGGAATATTCCGCTAAGTTTGATGAGCTATTTAGGTATGGATACACTAATATTGACATCGTAATGAAGAGAAATGTGAAGTTCATCCTAGGGTTGAAGCTGAAGATTGTTAGGACAACTATGCCACATCTCAGAGATCCATCGAATGCAGTGGTGGAGATGGCTGTAAGGAAAAAGAAATACTTTGGGTCTTTGGGAATGAGAAGTTGGTGGAGAACCAGAATTATCAGAATAAAAAGAGGAAATTCTTTAAAAAGAAGGGAGTCAAAAAGGTGGGGCTGCCAAAAAGAGAAAGCTGATATAGTTTGTTACAAGTGTGACAAGAAGGCGCACTATGCTAACGAGTGTCCATCTGGTAATGGCAAGGTGGTTATAGGGAAGAAGAACGTAAAGTGCTTTAATTGCAACTGGGTGGGGGTATTATAAGAAAAAATGTCCAAAAGCGGCCAAGGTAACAATGAAAAGTTTTCACTTTAGAGCCATCATCTTCCAGACCAACTACCGCTGACAAAGAAAAGCCTACGATGGAACGTACACTTTTTATTCATAGCATACCAGTTGGAGTATTGTTGAATACTAGTGCATCACATTTATTTATAGCTAATCCAATAGTAGGGCACGCAAATCTAGGGATGAGGTGTAACCATCTAGAGTTTAGCTCGCTGTCTTATACTTTTACCTGCAATTTGTATGTATTTGATTTCGTGGGCTTTGGAATAATTTTGGGTATGGACTGGTTAAGTATGTATGATGCTAGAATATTATGCCATGAAAGGAAAATGTCATTAAGACACCCTTATAGAAGTGACTGAATCGTATAATCAGTTGAGAATTCGAGGCCAAAAATTTGTGCTTTATTGGGTGCCACCGAAGTGGAAGATGAATTAAACTGGGTTTTAACTGTAAGAGAATTTGCTGATTTTTTGAGCTAGCTACAGGACTACCACCGAAACGAGCTATCTATTTTCGAATGGATCTTTTACTCGAAGCTAAAGCCATAAGTAGACCACGTAACAGGATGACACCTACCGAGATGAAGGAGTTAAAGGTGTAGCTGATGGACTTAAAAGGAAAGAGTTTTATTAAACCAAGCAGTTTGCCTTGGGGAGTGGCCATGGTGTTAGTGAAGAAACCAGATGGGTCGTTAATATTTTGCATCCATTAACGTAATGAAAATAGGATAAAGAATCGATAACCTTTGTCGAGAATTAATGATCCAATTAATCAGTTAAGTGGAGTCAAAGTATTTTTCCAATTGAATTTGGCAACAGGGTTCCATTAATTGAGAATGGTAGAGGACAGTATTCCTTTGACGACATTTTGAATGAGGTATGATACATACGAATGTCTAGTGATGCCATTCGGATTAACTAATGCCCCAGCTTTCTTTTTGGATCTGATGAACTGGATTTTCTGAAAGGCCTTGAATAGGTTCGTGTTGGTGTTCATTGACAACATTTTAATATATTCTAGGGACGAAAGAGATCATTAGATTTATCTTAGAATAGTGATCAAGATGCCAAGGCAGCATCAGCTTAAAACAAAGTTATCGAAGTGTCATTTTTGAAAGAAGTGATGTTTCTTGGCGGGGTTATCAGTCGATCCAACCAAGATCTAAGCTGTTAACAGTTGGAAAAGACCTGAGATGGTGACCTAGATAAGAAGTTTTTTTGGATTAGCTGGCTATTACCGAATATTTATGAAGGATTTTTTGTGGATAGTGGTTCCATTGACTAAGCTTACCAAAAAGGATATGAAGTTTATTTGGTCAGATAAATGCGAGGAAGCATTCCTTCAGTTAAAATGTTTGTTGATCAACGTGCCCGTGTTAGTAGTTCCAAATGGAAATCATGATTTAATGGTGTATATAGATACTTGTGCAATAACATTGGGAGCTGCGTTGATGTAAAAGGGTAAAGTGATTGTATATACTTCTCAACAACTCCGACCACATGAAGTTAGATATTCATCTATGATTGGAGCCGGCAGCGGTGATTTTTGTATTGAAAGTGTGGAGACGCTATCTCTTAGGAGAACAATTGGACATGTATACGGATCATAAGTCTTTGAGGTATTTATTCTCTCAGAAAGAGTTGAATATGAGACAGTAGAGGTGGTTGGAGCTTTTTGTAGCTTATGACTTGGTATTGAGTATACGCCAAGGAAAGGAAATAAAGTTTTAAAAGCATTTAGCAGGAAACAAAAGAATGTGGTGTTAGCTAAGATGGTAGAATGGAAGGATCTGGAGGGATTGACTACTTATAATGTATAGTCGAGATCGACTATTAGTTCTAGTCAAAGTATTGCCATGCTGTCTTGCTTGAAAGTTCGAACAACGTTGATTGAAAGGATTTCTTCTAAATAAAAGGATGATCCAGTATTAGTTGAATAGATCAGAAGACTGGAAAATGGAAACGTGATCGACGATCTATAAGATTTTAGTCTTGACCAGAAGGGATGATGGAGGAAGAAGGGACAATTATGTATTCTAGATGTTGGTGACCTAAGGAGGAAAGTTCTTAGCAAATGTCATCGATCGAAGTTTATGATTCATCTTGGGGGAACCAGATGTATCAAAGTATAAAGAGAAGTTTCTTTTAAAAAGGTATGAAGATGGATGCACGCATATGGGTGAAGCAATGTGAAAATTTCCAACATGTTAAAGCTGAACATCATAACCCAAGTGGATTGCTTCAGCCTTTGAATGCACCGATTTGGAAATGGGATTCGATGCCCATGGATTTTATTGATGGGTTGCCAAGGTCGAATATAGGAAATGAAAGTATATGGGTTGTGATATGTAGGTTGACCAAGAGTGTCCATTTCATTCTTGTTAAGCCTACCAGGACGTGCCTGTATTGGCTAAGTTATTCATGAAAAATATTGTTAGACTGCATGGGTCACTAGTAGTATAGTTAGTGACAGAGATGAATTGTTTACTGGTGATTTCTAGAAGAGTCTATAGAAGGTAGTATGCACCAAGCTTAAGATGAGTACTGATTACCACCCATCACAGATGGGAAGACAGAGAGAGTCAATAAGGTACTTGTAGGTTTGTTGAGAGCTTGTGTACTAGACTTTGGTGGGTCGTGGAAAGACCATTTGCACTTGGTTGAGTTTTCCTATAATAATAGTAGTCATGCCAGTGTAGGAATGGTGCCTTTCAAATCTTTGTATGGAAGGCCGTGCAAATCACCAACATGTTGGTTAGAGACCGAAGATAGATTGGTCCTTGGTCCAGATATGGTAAGAGAAGCCATAGGGAAGATTTAGTTAAACCGAGACAGGACGAGAGAAGTCCTTCTAGGAAGAAAATTTATGCAAATAAAAGGTGTAAAGATTTTGAGTTCTCGGTAGGAGATCATGTTTTCATTAAGGTATCATTGATGAAGGGTCTGGTCCGATTTGAAAAGTCAGGGAAATTGACATTGAGATATGTTGGACTATTCCCAATTGCGAAGAGGATTGGAAAACTCATTGTTAACCGACACCTTGGCATGGCTACAAGACAACAGTTGAAGAAATTATCGTTAGCACTAGACAAGATTCTGAACAAGAAGAGCCTGAAGATATATGGGTTTGATGCAGTCGACATGTTTTGGCATTTAGGTACAGTTTGGCAAGAATAGACCAACTAGCTTGAGATCGCCCTATATGGGCCAAGTCACCTTGGCCTTGAGCCCATGAAGGAAGTCCAACACATCTTCGTCTATAAATAGAAGGGCATGGGCACACTGAAAAGGGACATTTTTGGGAGAACACTGGGGAGACTCTGCCATTTTTTATACTGTCCTCTTTTTGATTCAAACTTGTACTCAAGCGATTTATTTATGGATTGTATCTGTATTCAAGTGATTGAGAAAGCAATAAGGATTAAACTCAAAGTGGATGTAGGCAGTTACGCCGAACCACTATAAAACCAGTGTTCCCGTTTTTATTGCTTTTTTGGCATTGAATTACACTATTTTTCTATTTTAATTTATTCTCTTCATTAATCTCTCTACGTAACTCTACTCAAGGGTGTTAGTGACCAATTTTGGGGCTAACATTTTGGTGCTTTAACTGATAATTGAACTCAGGAGCTCCCGCTTACCAAACGGGTGCTCTCAAAGGGATATCATACTGATCACCCTTGAGAAGAATCGACCTCCATATATATTTTGGCAGCCAGTTAGTTGGAGAGCCTCCTACGACCATGGATCGTTTCTATGGCAAAAAATGAATCTAAATAAAAGTGTGGAGGAGCGGAACAGACTAAGAAAAATAACAATGAAGGCCTGTTGGCTAAGGATGCAGATCCCAGTAGCCAAAACAAGACATAAAAATTCGGCTCATATGCTCTTTGAAAGATTCAATTGACAACTCTACTTGAAGACTCGCGACTCAGAGTGGTATAGGAAACCAACCTCGAGAGAGTACACCAAAGTCTAAAGAAAATCAGGGGAATGTTGTATGTTCCTAGATGCTCACTGATCCTAACACGGCGATTACAAACACCTCTGAGGCGTGATCGAAAAGCCGATCTGGAAGGGAAAGCCTCAATAGTATATACAAGTCCTGGAGAATGGCGGGCAGCGAACATCCGATGCCTATTAATAAAGGGTTATGGTTATCAATTGGACAGCCCACAGCTGACAACCCTTTGAAAGGAGCCAAGGGCAAAAGTCAAATAGCAAGCACACGATGCTGCTTCACTTATCAATGAGATTTATCATAATCTTCTTTGAATTATTTCCATTTCCATTTCTATTTCAATTTTTCTATGAACTACGACTAGCTTGAACTAAACTATTATCAAAACGATGCAGGTGACCAGGTACTCAGATTTGGTTGCTAACCAATCTACGCAGACCATGACCGAACATGTGGGGTTACATCTAGACGAGCATAATTCAATCGCTCATCATCAACCATATGCCTTTGATTTGGGGCTATGGACTAGATATTGAAACGTTCATCACAATCAGAGCCCAATACAAAGTCAACATGACCAACCTTCCATTCATCGACCTCCACATTTGACTTGGAGACCTAAACAGGGCTTGGAATGAGTAGGGCCAGATTATCCACTCAAATCAAGTCATAGAATAAAGTTCGACAAAATACAGATGCCACTCCTGATGCTCAGTGACGCCGGGATCTGTCTAGAGTGGACGTGATTTGATCGTCTACACATCAAATCCTTCATTGAAACAAAAGGTTATTCGAAAGCCCGACTTGAAGTAATTGTGGTGGACAGCCTACTCATTAACCATCGCTCTCAATACATGGGCACGACTGCACCTTGGAACATATGCAACTTATTTTGTCTACTCAACAATCTATTATCCTTATTTTCTAAAAAGAGATACGAAGCAAATTGTATGAGATTTGGCTATCTAACCCAACATGGATGTGATCCAACCATATGTCATATACCTCCTTCCTTGACTTGATTGGAAGAGCTATAATCACCAAGAGGACGAGAATCGATCGTCCATTTTTCAAGTTTCATCCCTCATGCTGGGGGCAGATCCCATCCCATGAGCAAACATGGTTCGATTGTTCTTTCGACAACATTAGCCTCGATAAGGCAGATGAAATATAAATTAAAGGGTGGAAATACGATTACTCTCAATAAAAACCTCTAAGTCCCCAGAGTGCGGACTCGAGTATAAACGACTTATAAACCTCCAAGGACTCTGAGCTTGGAATGGAGTACTCTAAGTCCCCAGAGTGCGGACTAGAGTATAAACAACTTAAATCTCCATGTCCCTAGAGTGCGGACTGGAGTACTCTAAGTCCCCAGAGTGCGGACTCAAGTATAAACGACTTAAAAACCTCCAAGTCTCCGAAGTGCGGACTGGAGTACTCTAAGTCCCCAGAGTGCGGACTCGAGTATAAACGACTTGAACCTCTAAGTCCCCAGAGTGCAAACTGGAGTACTCTAAGTCCCCAAAGTGCGGACTTGAGTATAAACAACTTGAACCTCCAAGTCCCCAGAGCACGGACTGGAGTACTCTAAGTCCCCAGAGTGCAGACTCGAGTATAAATGACAAAAACCTCCAAGTCCCCAGAGTGCGGACTGGAGTACTCTAAGTTCCAGAGTGCGAACTAGAGTATAAACGACTTAAATCTCCAAGTCCCCAGAGTGTGGACTCGGGTATAAACGATTTGAACCTCCAAGTCCCCAAAGCATGAACTAGAGTACTCTAAGTCCCTAGAGTGCGGACTCGAGTATAAATGTCTTGAACCTCCAAGTCCCCAGAGCGCTGACTGGAGTACTCTAAGTCCCTAGAGTGCGGACTCGAGTATAAAGGACTTAAACCTCCAAGTCCCCGGAGTGCGGATTGGAGTACTCTAAGTCCCCAGAGTGCGGACTCGAGTATAAACGACTTAAAAGCTCCAAGTCCCCAGAGTGCAGACTGGAGCACTCTAAGTCCCCAGAGTGCGGACTCGAGTATAGACGACTTGAACCTCCAAGTCCCTAGAGCGCGGACTGTAGTACTCTAAGTCCCCAGAGTGCGGACTCGAGTATAAATGACTTAAACCTCCAAGTCCCCAGAGTGCGGACTGAAGTACTCTAAGTCCCCAGAGTGCGGACTCGAGTATAAACGACTTAAACCTCCAAGTCCCCAAAGTGTGGACTGGAGTACTCTAAATCCTAAGAGTGCGGACTCAAGTATAAATGACTTGAACCTCCAAGTCCCCAGAGCACGGACTGGAGTACTCTAAGTCCCCAAAGTGCGGACTCGAGTATAAACGACTCGAATATCCAAGTCCCCACAGCGCGGACTGGAGTACTCTAAGTCCCTAAAGTGCGGACTCGAAACGACTCGAATCTCCAAGTCCCCAGAGCGCGGAATGGAGTATTCTAAGTCCTCATAGCGCAGACTAGAGTATAAACGACTTAAAAACCTCTAAGTCCCCCGAAGTGGACTAGAGTACTCTAAGTCCCCTGAGTGCGGGCTAGAGTATAAATGACTTAAAAACCTCTAAGTCCCTGAAGCGGATTAGAGTACTCTTAGTCCCCTGAGCGTGGACTAGGGTATAAACCACTTAAATACCTCTAAGTACCTGAAGTGAACTAGAGTACTCTCAGTCCCCGGAATGCGGACTAGAGTATAGCGAATGGACGAAAATCTCTGCGTCTCGAACTGTGGACTAAAGTATAAATCGTTCGACAAAACTCTAAGTCCCTAGAGCATAGACCGAAGCATGAACACAAATTGGGCGCGAGTTGAACGAGGGGAGAATCACACTAAGTCACAAAAATGCAGAGTGGTGTATAAACATCGACAAATAGACGAGTGGATTCTGACCATTCTCTATTCCGCAAACTTCAGCCTAAAATCGACAGGAGGATTATTAACTCACTAAGGATGGAGCTCGACAATCCAACTATTGGCCTGGCTAAATCAATGCTGGGAGCGGGGGTACAAATCACTAAAAGCTGAATACGATAGCTTACTATAGCTCTAGTTTGGCGTTCTTTATAACTTAAGGCAACGACTACATGGAGGCCTTAATACAAAACTAATCGAAACGACATCCAAAGCTACGAGCAACCAACTATATCATACCTCAGATCGAGGGTCAATACCGATTCACGCTAAGCACATACGAATGTGACTAGGATGTTTGTTGAAAAACTATAACCTCCAGAGTGTGGAAAGGAGATTAAACCATGAAGACTTGGTCAAAAATTCTCCAGCACCCTCCTCCGATCCTTTAGGAGGAGTATGAAACTGGATGGGCATGATCCGACTGCATTTGTAGCCAACTTTACCTCGAGATCTGATTACGAAACATGAACCAAAGTGGACATGGATGACCGTCCAATGTCCAAATTACGCCCTAAAACTAATGAGGCATTGAAGTATTCCTCTTGGAATGAAAAACCATGATAAAATCCAAGATAGGCGAAACCCCATCTCCCATCGACTGGCCTGATGTTTGATTCAACGGGAAAAAGAGTAATGCTAAAGTGGGCATGGCTGACCTTCCTACTTAATGGTATATATGCCCCAGACCTGAGGGCATGAGCTAGAAGCAACATGAATGTGAACCGACTATCCATCGATCAACTCTATGTTTTCGAAGTTTAGGTGTGGATATATACATAGCTAGGACGAGACTCAACCGTCCATGCAGTACATTTATCAACCCGAGACTGGGAGCAGACGCGTGGTCATCCAAAGACTGGCTGCGATTGCTCAATGTTGAAACTTATATATAATGTTAACAACTACTCAAGTCTACGACCGAAAGAATGTCTAGGGATATAATCATTAAATCGATACCTAAGCTAGTGGGCAACTAACTGTCACTCCAACACGAGGTATGCGGATCATGAATGTTGCTTGAATGTGGAAGATGGAACCCCTGCAAAACAACAACGCATGATGACAGACGATATAGTGTTTAGAAGTCGAGATGCAGACAAGGTGGACAGCTCCGTCCGCATCCGAAACACTGACAATTGGCAAGTAGTGCCCGAGCCCTAGCTCGGGCAGCATTCTTGGATCTATAGAGACATAGATCCGAGAGATGATGATGGGGGGCTTAGGGAAACGAATGCAGCACTGGCTGAGCTGACGATTCAGTTAGCCGGGATGACCCGTCACGAGTCCTTAAGATTGGATCGCAACTCGACCCATCATTCTCCGAAGATTTTACTGATTTCCTTTGAGAGAACCAAGACGTTTTTGCTTGGACACATTCTGATATGTGTGGGATTTCTCCCGCTATTGTGAGTCATATGTTGAACATAGACCCGAAATATGTACCTATAAAACAAAAAAGGAGAGGCATGGACCCAGAGAAGTCTGCTGCTCTCAGAGAGGAGGTGGACGAACTCAAAGCCAATGGGTTCGTCCACGATGCTCTCTACCCTGAATGAGTTTCTAACCCTGCGTTGTGAGGAAAGAAAACGGGAAGTGGAGAACTTGTGTTGATTACTCTGATCTGATGCCCGAAGGATATTTACCTAGAATCGACAAGCTCGTCGACTCTACGGCCGGACACGAATTATTGCCTTGTATGGGTGCATACTCGAGATACAGTCACATCCCAATGCACATTCTAGACCAAGAACACACAAGTTTTGTCACAGATATAGGGCTATATTACTATGAAGTAATGCCTTTTGGATTGAAAAACGCGAGAGTAGCTTATCTGCGCCTGGCGAATCGAATGTTTAAAGACCAGATAGGTAGAACGATGGAAGTCTATGTGGATGAGATGCTCGTGAAGACATCGCAGTCAAACAACCACATCCAAGACCTAGCGCAGATGTTTGATATACTCAGGCATTATGAAATGAAAATCAATCCTTTGAAGTATTCACTTGGCGTAGCGTCGGGAAAGTTTTTGGGTTTCATTGTGAATGCGCGGGGAATCGAAGCTAACCCGGAGAAGATTCAAGCTATCCGAGGCATACAAGTGCCCAGAACTATGAAGCTAGTACAAAGCTTGAATGGAAAGGTGGCTGCGCTGAGTCAATTCGTATCCAGAGCTACAGACAAGTGTATTCCTTTCTTCGATGTGATAAAGAAAGGAAAGAGGAATTTCGAGTGGACATCCAATTGTGAGGAAGCATTCCGACCTCTGGTAAGGCATTTGGAAAGTCCCCCGGTGTTATCGAAACCAATAACCATGAAATGTTATATGTGTACTTGGCAGTATACCAGCATGCTATCAGTACGGCTTTGGTCCGCGAAGAGGACCGAGTTCAAAAGCCAGTTTACTATGTTGGTAAACATCTAACGGGGGCAGAAAGAAATTAGCCCAAGATCGATAAATTAGCTTATTGCTTAGTGATTACATCACGCAAGCTTCGCCCATATTTTCAGGCACACTCAATCAGTGTTTACACTGATCAACCCTTACGACAGGTACTCCAACGACCGAAAACTTCTGGAAGGATGTTAAAATGGAATATCGAGTTGAGTCAGTCTGATATTACGTACCTTCCACGAAGGTCCATACAGGGGCAAATACTAGTAGACTTCATTGCTGAATTCATCGTGTCTGACGACTCAAATAGCCACAATGTCATACCTCCCATTCGATGGAAGATAAATACCGATGGGGCATCTAACGACCATTGTTCGGGGGCTGACATAGTTCTTGTGACTCCTGAAAACCGATCAATTTGTTATGCTTTGAAGCTTGAATTCCCAGCAAAAAATAACAAAGCCAAGCATGAAACATTGATTGCCGACTTAAGACTCATCAAAGAACTGGGAGTAAGATCGGTTGAAATCTTTTGCGACTCACAACTGGTGGTGTATCAAGTGCGAGGAGACTACCAAGCAAGAGGGTAGAGACTTGCCTCGTATTTGGTTCAAGTTTAGGAGCTGCTAGCGAATCTCGAGTGTTATGATATTTCACATGTCCCGCATGAGCAAAACAGAGCAGCCTATTCATTGGCAAAATTTGCAAGCACTGGCGATGCGTAGTAGATGGGATTGTTTCCCGTTGAAACCTTACATACTCCGAGTATAAATATGATGGAGGTAGATTTCGTGTTAGAAACCGAAATCGATAAGGAATCATGGATGACCCCATTTAAGCAATACTTACTACATGGGGTCTTACCCGAAAGAAGGAGCAAAAGACGACAAGTCATTCGTAAGGCTTCGCGATATGTAATGGAGAGCGGAATAATGTATCGAAGGGAATTCCCGACCCCTTACTCCGATGCATAGCCCGTGATGAGATAAAACGAGTCCTGAAGGAAGTCTATGAAGAATAATGCGGTGATAGCATCAGGGGGAAAACCATGATAAAGAAAATACTCTACTGCAAGTATTACTGGCCAACTATCAATCCAGATGCAGTTGATCATGCTAGACAATGCGACGAGTGCAAGATTTTTGCAAAAAATCCAAGAACCCCGCCGATGGAAATTATTCAAATGGCTAGTCTATAGCCGTTTGCCACTTTGGGGCATTGAAATCATCTTCTTGCTGATCCTAGAGGTGGTGCGAAATACACCATCATAGCAGTTGTTTACTTCACCAAATAGGCAGACAAATAACTGTTAGCCACAACCAAAAATAATAATAATCAACCTCACTGTCCGTAACGTCATCTGTCCTTATGACCTTCTATGATCTATTATTATTGCAAATGGACAGGTTGAAGATGTGAACAAAATCATAAAGCATGTTCTGAAGAGAAGTTTGGAAAAGGCTAGAGGCACGTAGGTGGATGAAATACCAACAACACCATGGGCTTATAGAACTACCCATGGGTCCGTGACTGGTCGTACTCCACTCACCCTTGCTTACTGCTTTGAGAAAATACAAACAAGAAATCGCAATTGAATTGCAATTAAACTAGATGGAATTGGCGACGACTTATGAGCATATAAAACGCATCCGACAGCCAATGGCAAGAACATTTACCCGAACATGCATGTGTACATCCGAAAAAAGTTAGACTTCTTGAAATCAATAGGGGATTGAATTCTCACTTAAGGTTATTAAGAAAAGACTAGATCAGTTAGCCGAAGCTTACTAGCACTGTAGAATTAGACATGGATGGCCACTGATGAGCTACAACCCTGGATTTGTAACATTGGGAATTGACCAAGCATCGTGATGACCAAAGAAGGATACGACACCTTGAGAGGATAAAATTAAAGGATAATGACTGTTCAAGGAACACGATGGATTTCTTTCTAGAGACAAGGAATACTCGCTGATTCAAAGCATGTCGTGTTGCTTTACACGACACACTTTGGGGGGAAAGTGTTAACCGGGACCTTGGCTCGGCTACAAGACGACAGTTGAAGAAATTATCGTTTGCAATAGACAAGATTCTGACCAAGAAGAGCCTAAGGATATACGGGTTTGATGCAGTTGACATGTTTTGGCATTTAGGTACAGTTCGGTAAGAATAAACCAACTAGCTTGAGATCGCCCTACATGGGCTAAGTCACCTTGGCCTTGAGCCTGTGAAGGAAGTCCAACACATCTTCGTCTATAAATAGAAGGGCAGGGGCACACCGAAAAGGGACCATTTTTGGAGAACACTGGGGAGACACTACCATTTTTTATAGTCTCTTCTTTTTGATTCAAACTTGTACTCAAGCAATTTATTTACGGATTGCATCTGTATTCAAGTGATTGAGAAAGCAATAAAGATTAAACTCAAAGTGGACGTAGGAAGTTACGCCGAACCACTGTATATCCGGTGTTCTCATTTTTATTGTTCTTTTGGCATTGAATTACACTATTTTTCTATTTTAATTTATTCTCTTCATTAATCTCTCTACATAACTCTACTCAAGGGTGTTAGTGACCAATTTTGGTGCTAACACTCGTGTACCTAGTAGAGTTATCGAGCAGTTTGGTAGGCGTCCATAATGTATTTCGTATTTCTCATCTTTGAAAGTATGTGCATGATCCGGAGACTACTATCGCTTTGACTGCACTTAAAGACTAAGTAGTAGAGCCGGATCTGACTTTTGTAAGACAACCAGTTCGTGTTTTAGAAAGAGATGAGAAGAAGTTAAGGAACAAGATAGTCAGATTACTGAAAATCCTGAAGAGTGACAACGAGAAAGATTGTACTTTGAGAATAGTGGATAAGATTAGGGATACTTGTCATGAGTTGTTACAATGGTATGTTCTATATTTGTTACATATGGACTTGGTACGTAGTAGAATATTCTAGCATTGGTCGCATATTTGATATGCTTTTTTTTGTAGTCCTTACTAAATTTAAAGGTTGAAATTCTTTAAGGAGGGGAGCCTGTAATAACCCTATTTTTAGTTGAACATTAGTCAAGACATTTAATTGGATATTAAATAGAATAATGTAAATAGTTAAGGAGAATGAGATTTGTTTTTAATGCGGTCATGCCATACTTAATCAATTAAGAAAGATTGATTTAAACTTAAAATATAGGAGAAGATGAGAGGGGCAATTTAGGTAGATCAAACCTTCATCCCTTCAACTCTCTCTCCCTCATTACATTCTCACTTTAATCATTCACACAACAATAAAAGAAAATATGGTCGGCCATAACTCAAGCTAGGGGAATGAAATCAAGAGGGTTCAAAGGGAGAAAGAAGCTTGGGGATACTAAAGCAACAACAAATATCAACTCTAAAAATTAATCTAAGGTGGATAATAAAAAACCATCTCTCTTTTCTTTTCTTAAATTTGGCAAGGATTGCCCCCGAATAATTTTTTTTTTGTTGCCAATATGTGATAGTTCATTCATTGTTTGAATAGAATAATGAATTATCGAATTTTTGTGAAATTATTTGAATGGGTTTGAAGGGTAAAATCTAAGTTTTTAATCACTAAATGTTCGAATTTTTGATATGTTGTGTAATAAGATATTTTGGAGATTGGTTTTTAATTTACAGTTTTCCAAATTATAGAGAATATTTTAAGAATTTTCTAAGGAGAAAATATTATTATTGTTTTATTTATTTAATATATAGTTTTTTGCTTCGAAATTTTTATATGTTAAAGAGAAGAATACTATCTGAATTCTATGAATTTTTAGGATTTTTCCCATGTGATTTCGATTTATGGTGAATTTATTATGCTAGATAAGCATATAAAAAGGAAAATTAACTAGGGATATTAATTAATTAATATAAATATATTTTGGAACTCAAAATTATAGTTTGGTAGAAATTTCTTAAAAGGAATTGTAAAATATTTTTTATCCAATAGAAATCAGACAAGAATTGCGATTTGGTGATAGATTTTTACTTTAAGAAGTAATAAAATAGTTTTTATAAGAATTAGGACAATGCCTTGCCAAGCTATCCTCTTCGAGCCTAAGACAAGGCTGCATTCATGGGCATCGATGTTGTAGTGAAAGGAAATATTGGATGGCTACTTCAGCAACTCTACAATGGTTCCAAGTTGGACAAAGTCGACGTTGTCGACAACATATTATAGGTGGTAATGGCGCTCCATGATTCCTTGTATGTTTTGAAAGCTTTAGTGTGGGTGTTGATGACGTAGCCTATCTTCATCACTATTTTAAAATGTTGTCGCGCCTAATCACTTTATTTTTTTAAGACTAAGGTAGTGTGGGCCTCCTTTATTGACATCGAAACTATATGAGAATTGGCATAATAGCCGAATTTGTTTAAGTATAAGGTTTTATAACGTCGTCGAGGGTCTTGGGGTCGAGGTGCATCAAGGTCGGTGACCTTATGCTTGAGTGTTGATGCCTCTTGGCCACGGTGTTTCTCTTCGTCTCTTTAACGCGAAGGGGCTTGTTTTCGAAGTTAATCAAAACCATTTTAAAAGGGGCCAGAGAGGTCTATGATTTATAAAGGGTTGACAACCCTGTGTCTTCAGTAGTTAGCCAATTAACTTATAAAGGTTTTAAGTTTTTTTTGAATTGGTGGATAGCCTATAATTATTGAAGGTGAAAACTTGAATTTTCGACATGAATTTTTTTTCAGCTAAACAGAATTTAAATTTTGTCGTTGACCTTGGATAAAGGTCAACATTGATTTAATAACGCGTGTGCTATGTTTTATTTTATTATTGGAAAAGAGACTTATGGTTCTACTTCGAATTAGTCATTGGGGATACCAATGACGTTTTAAAATTTGTAAACTTCGACACCATCATTGGGACATCCATATAGATAAACTTTCCATTGATCTTTATTAACTTGATAAGGACGGCGGGCCTATTGTTTTATGACTTCATTTCTAAACATTGGGTATACCAATGCTATTTTGATTATAGATGCCGACACCATCATTGAGGATAACCAATTAGGCTGGTTTTAACAAACTGAATATTATATTGACTTAGACTTTGAACCTTAGGGATACCATTGTTTGTTTTTAATAAGTTCGACATGAATCAATTGGGATATTAATGTGTGTGACTTTGAAATGTTATAACTATAAGGGGATACATGTGGGTAATATGAATTAATTGAAACATGTGGGTAACATGAATTAAATTGTTAAATGATGGGTTCCTAGTCATCCTAGGAAAACTATGGGATGTGAGATGGATAGTCCACGTCATGCTGGAGATGGATAGTCTCTATAAGGATAATAAAGGATTCATAGTCATCCTAGGAAAATTATGGGATGCGTAATTGATTGTCTACATTATTTTAAGTTAAATGGAATATGTGTAATGGGTAACCCATATAATTTCAAATAATTAAACCATATGTGATGGGTAGTCAATATGGTAAGGGATGGATAATCCAAGTAATAATTACATGTGAGATGGATAGACCACATAATTCTGAATATTCTTATATGTGAGATGAGTAGTACACAGAATTGTAAGATGGGTAGCAATATTAAAATAAGGTGGGTAGTTAGTTTAAATTGTGACAGGTAGTCATTTGTAATTTTGATAGATAGTCTAATGAATTGGGATGGGTAGTGCAATATATGTTGCTTGATTATAAATTCTATTTTCCATGTTCTATCTATTATGGATGCAGAAGTATAGTATATGGTTGTTATTTTTTATTGTGATACTAGCGAAGGGAAAACCCATTCTGCTCAGTGGAGTGGTCTCACTAGATATCTATTTGGTTCAAGATGGTAGGCTACTATTTCTATGCTCTAACCAGTGGGGCATCTTTATGTGTCCCTCTTGGTGTATTGTGTAATAATTATAATTTCTCTAAATGTGGGATTGCAAATGAGATTATGTAATGAATATGAAATATCGTTTGTGAAATAAAATGCGAATTTTTTTTACTAAACCATATTTGAAATTTTTTCATATTCATGTGCTCCTGATTATTGATATGATTAACATAGCCAGACTTTGTCGTCGAGAATCAATAACTATGCAACATCGCAGCACATAGTTTTGGACCTCAGAATAGGGGATGTTACACTGGTTTACCAGACTGATCTGCAACGATACGCCTTTTTGGCCCCCAAATTTCAACACTACTAGATCCACGGTATTCATGTGTCGAGCATCCAAGTACCAAAAAGATGAAAAGTTATGGTAAAATAAAAAGAAAAAGAAATAGAACTAGGGAGAAGGAATATAATACCAGAATCTCATAATGTGACGATCATATATAATATCAAAGGACAGTATAAACTGTCATCCTATGATATAAAGTTTTTCCCTCCAAGTTACAACAACTAGCCCTGACAGTTATAACAATTTGTCCAAACAATTACTGATGGTACACACAAAATAGGGCAGTGGAAATAAATATTACGATAGGTAGAACTCTAACTCTTCTCTAGAATCTCCAAAGCATCCAAAGCTAAATCTGGAAACATACATAGGGCTGACCCAAGCAATAAGAAAATAAAACCTGGATTAGTCTGGTAAACCCACATGAGAAGCATAGATCAAATTGATTTTTAATATTATAAAAACCTTTCAAAATAAAGATATCTCATCAGAACATGCCACACATAAATATGGATAGGTTTTTACCTTATGAAAACCAAAATGTTTATAGAGAATCCAATGATATTGAAATAATGTCTAATGTTAAAAATAAATATTAATCACAGCTGCAATGGTTACATTGGTTACATTCAACAACATATTGAAAGGTACAACCAAAATCGATAAGGAAGCGCTTGCATAATTGATTTTTCTACGGAAATCTCTTCGGGGAAGCCAAATACGAACTTAATGCACAAGGATCAGAAAATACCTTTCGAGCATCGTATATCTCTAGATGAAATATACCATAAAGTAAACATATAGGCTCATGTCCGAACATAAGCATGAACGACATGATCCACATACCATCTACTCCCCCGCGCAACATCGATAAGCATATTGTAGATCTGGAGTTGGCAATATCCTGTCGTGGGACTGCGAAATCCCCGATTGTGCATCTTATTCTGTTTTTAGCTAATTTCGATGTCCAGGTGACATTTAGCATCTTCCACACAATTTTTCCTCATTTAAACAGAACAAGAATCCCAAATTGGATCCTCACATCTTGAACAGATTACAAAACCACACATGGATTCCCATATCTCAATAGACCTTGGAATCACACATGGATTCCGACATCATGAATAAATCACAAATAACTATATGTGTTCTTGCATCTTAAACAAGTCGCATGTCTCCACATAGATTCCCTTCTTCAGCCGCTTCCAAAGCATAGATCACATATACGATTTTAAAGTGACATTTGACAACTAGAACACTTACCAATATCGGTTTCTTCAAAACCAATCGACAAATTTTCTGGTTAACTCAATTTCGGTTCTCTCAGATGTAAGCGAAAGCTAGAGACATTTCGTACCAATCTCCTCCTTAAGGGTTCTTACTGGTATGAAATCGTGAAGCCTTTCGATTACTTCTTAAGACATATTTAGGTCAATTTGATAGTCGACTAATTGACTATCTGGTACAATATAGATGTTTCAAATTGGCAACCAAGTTTCATTTACTTTCCATAAACGAATAAACATAGAAAACACTATCATCGTCCAAAAAACTATCAAGCTACATAAAGTATGATTAAGTTACTTAAGTAACTCCTTATCCCATTCATTTAATTAATTCTTTTATTAATTCAAGCTCTTTTATTAGTAAACTTCATTTACTTAATAAACTTAAAATTTTCTATCTTTTTTCAAAATAATCCGTTGCTTGTTATTATCTTCAAAATATACATTTTAAGGATCGAAGTACTTTTACAAATCCATCGAAAAGGTTTAAGATGAATGTTACTCAAACATTGTCACAACAAACCAAAAACTATTTTGCGTTTTCTTATCTTTAAATCATTCTTTTAAATTTCTATTTACATCCCTAAGTATAATCAAAATGGGTTACGAATGTGATTAACACATTTTCATAATAAACTCAAACCATTTTCCTACTTGTTACTGTCTTTACAAACCTTGTTTTAAAGATCCATGTATTTTGCAAACTCCTTAACCATCTTTTAACACTTTAAAATATTATCTAAGAGTTGAAGAAAAAATGTTACTAAAACATTGTTTATGATAGACCTAGAATCACTTTACCATCCCGTTATCTTTAAAACTCCATTTGATAAATCCAATTGCTTTGCAAAACTAGACTTAAATCGGTTAAAACAAATGTTGCACAAACATCGATACTATAAACCCAAAATCACTTTTATACTTGCCATTTACTTTAAAACATCCCTTTAAAGTTTTAAGTTCATATTCAGTCAAGTTCGATATAGACTAGTTAATTATCAAGGTCTAAGAATGATTGCTTACATAAATAACAATTCATACGCTTAACTTATTCTGTCATTCTCAACTTAACTATTCCTCGTCCAAGAGCGAAGACAGGTAGGTTTGGACACTGGTTGCTCCAAGCCTTGCCTAGACACTTCAGTCTTGAATCCCACAAATAGATAAGTTTACCTCATCTAATTTTAGCATTAAGTATAGTATTAATGATTTCCATAAACAATAAGAAATCAACACAATTAACGCGTTTTTGACATTTTCCCCTTACCCATTCCTCAGTTAAAAGGGAAGCCTGATAGGCTAGAACTCTATTGCTCCATCCCTACTCGACATCAATCTTAACTCTCAGAAATAGATAATATTACTTCATCGGCTTATTAGTGTTAAGCATAGTTAAGTAGTTTCCTAGTAAGTAATTAAACAATTATCTATTTGGCCATTAAGCAATTTCTAACCCCTTTTAAACATTTTTTTTATAATTAAAAAAAGATATTTATATAAGATATTTTACAAGATATCTATATATGATATTTATACTCTATAATACTTGTAATATATTTTAAAACACTCCTTTAAAATATCACTTGAAAATAACAATTTTAAAAATCATTAGAAATACGAAATCAACATGTTTTAAAAAAACATCTCCTTTGAAAATTCGAAAATAATCCTTAAAAATTCATATAAATCTTAAACTACTTTTAAAATATTCTAATATGAGTTAGGCAAAACTTTTAAAAAGAACGAAAAAAGTCGCTCAAATCTCCACGTAAATTTGCTTATTCAACCGCTTCTAAAACATAGATCACGTATGTGATTTTAAAGTGGTATTCGATAAGTAGAACACCTATCAATCCTGGTTTCTTCAAAACCAATCATTGAATTTTTTTGGTTAACTCGGTCGCGGTTCTCTCAGAAGTAAGTGAAAGCTAGAGACTTTTCGTACCAATACTCCTCCATGGGGGTTCTTACTGGTATGAAATCATGAAGCCTTTCGATAACTTCATAAGCCATATTTTGGTCAATTTGATAGTCGACTATCCAGTACAAGATAGATGTTTCTAAATGGAAACCAACTTTCATTTAGTTTCCGTAAACAAAAAAACACACAAAACACTGTCATCATCTAAAAAACAATCAAGCCACACAAAGTTTGATTAAGTAACTTAAGTAACTCCTAATCCCTTTCATTTAAGCAAACCTTCTATTAATTAAAACTCATTTATTAGTAAACTTCATTTATCTATTAAACTTCTTCTTTTTCTATCTTTTTCTATCTTTTTCTAAAAGATGCCGTTACTTATTATTCCCTTCAAAATATCCATTTTAAGAATCTAAATACTTTCACAAATCCATTGAAAAGGTTTAAAATGAATGTTACTCAAACATTGTCACTACAAACCCAAAACCATTTCACTTTTGCTTATCTTTAAATCATTTTGTAAAATATCTATTTACATCCCTAAGTGTAATCAAAATGGGTTAATGATGAATGTGATTAACACGTTGTCACAAAAAAATCAAACCATTTTCTTACTTGTTACATCTTTACAAACCTTTGTTTTAAAGATCTAAGAATTTTGCAAACTCATTTAACCATATTTTAACTCTTTAAAATATTATCCGATGGTTTACAAACAACTACCACCAAAACATTATTTATGACAAACCCAAAATCACTTTGCTATCCTGTTATCTTTAAACTCCATTTTAAAGATCCAATTGCTTTTCAAAAGTATAAGTAAATGGGTTAAAACAGATGTTGAACCAACATCGATGCCGTAAACCCAAAATCACTTTTATACTTGCCATTTACTTTAAAACATCCCTTTAAAGTTCTAAGTTCATATTCCATAAAGTTCAGTATAGGCTAGTTAACTATCAAGTTATAAGAATGGTTGCTTATACAAATCATGATTCGTATGCTTAACTCATTTCTGACATTCTCAACTTAACTATTCCTTGCCACGAGGGAAGCCAAGTAAGTTTGTGCATTGTTTCTCCAAGCCTTACCTAGGCACTTCAGTCTTGAATCTCATAAATAGTTAAGTTTACCATTTCGACTTTTAGTTTTAAGTACAGTATTAATGATTTCCATAAACAATAAGAAATCAACATGATTAACACGTTTTCGACATTTTCCCCTTACCTATTCCTCGGTTAAGAGGAAAGTCTGGTAGATTGGAGCTCTATTGCTCCGTCCCTACTCGATATCAATCTTAACTCTTACAAATAGATAAGATTGCTTCTTCGACTTATTAGTGTTAAACATGGTTAGTTACTTTTCTAATAAGTAACTAAAAATTATTTGTTTGGTCACTAAGCAATTACTGACCCCATTCTAACCTATTGTTTATAATTTAGAGCAAGATATTTATGTAAGATACTTTCCAAGATATTTATATAAGATATTTATACTTTATAATACTTGTAATATATTTTAAAACCCAAACAAGTTTAAACAATCATTAGGAACTTGAAATCTACATGTTTTAAACAAAATATCTCTCCTTTTAAAATTCACAACTAATGTGATGGCCCGTCCTTCTTACTCTGAAAGACGAGTTGTAATAGAGAAAGAAATAGGTAGAAAAGAAATAGATAGAGAGAAAGAAAGAACAAAACAAATCACAGAATCTCACATTGGAACAGATAATATATATTACATAACATATATCATATAGTCATTAGTACAAGACATAGGAGTCATAATTATACATACATTATACCCAAATAGTCATAATAACCTGTCTATTCATTATAAGCCAAAATACAGACATAGATACCAATACAGCGGAATATAGCTAGGTACGTTGAAGCCACATGCTCCACCTTCTCCTCCAAAATATGTTAAGAGCAAACCTAGAACCACTTTGCTACTCATAAAAATTTGAGTACCCAAGAGTTTAGGAAAAACTGAAAAATAAACTCTGGGTCAGACACGGGTCTGGTGTGAGTAAAATGGTTTTTATTTTTAAATTGAAAACCATTTGAAATCAAGGGTATCTCGTAAGACTCGTCGCACATAAACACGGACGGGTTTTTCCCATACAATAACCAAAAATCTTTCATAGGAAATCCAGTGATATTATGATAATGTCTAGGGTTTTCAAAATTAATTATAAAATAGCTGGAATGTTTGCATCTCATGTTCCAACATATTTGGACACAATCAAAACGTACGGTGCTTGTTGGAGATTGGGTTCCACTAGAATGACTGGGCTACTAGGGTATCGCCCATCATGGTGCGTCTCTAGAAAAATAACACCAAGGACCACTCCAGGATCCCTTGCTATACAAGACCGGGCTACCCCTAACCTGGATAGCACCGAATAAGATTATCCCACGGTTGTGATTAGGAACCGCACCACACAGCCGAATAAAAGGGACTCTAGATAGGGGTAACCTTACCCTACTTGAGTGCGACCCACTTAGCCTTGCTACATCTTCCTTATTTTAGTCATTCCCGGTTGATAAGGCTTGAGGCAACGATTACCTTTTAACAACACATTCACTTGGAGTGCTCATCGTCCTCCAATGACGATATTCTGATAGCATTCGTCCATACAAGTCCGTTCCAGGTCTTAACGGAACCAAAAGCACTATCTCCACTAAACTCATATTGGAATACCCTCAGAGTTAGTGACAAATAGCCCTTGCATTCTGAATCTTCATTCCGGATCTTGGCTAGAATCTTCACGACCTGATCATTTATTTTGGATCGATATGGTTTTCGGATACTAATGATATCCATTCCATGTCTCATCGAATCCAAACGATAGATTTTTAAAGGCCAAGTTGTTTTAACTATTCAATTTCAGAATGCCACAACTGCAAAATGGAAATTTAATTACACAAGGCTATTCCCAATAAACCTGTCAACATTTATATTGTTAACTGTTCATTTTTCAGGGTACTTCATCATAAAATAACTGAAATGAATACACTAGAGAAATTAAGATAAATCACATAACCTGAACTATTTAAACAATTTATAGTCTATATTAACCAATCACAATCCATCATTTATTTATTTATGTAACGACCCCATATTTTCAACCATTCACATCCGCTACATGTTGGACTTGAATTGCTCAAAATATCGAATTGTAAAATAAATTTGGCAAAATACAACATAAACAGTAAATAAATGGTCACAGATCACAGACACAGAGTAACAAAATGCAGCGGAAATAAAGAAATAGTAGCTCATGAAGCTACTATATAAATATACATCATAGTTAAGCAAGATACAAAAGAAATCTCAATACGATATCAAGTACAAATAGAATCCATCACTGGACTCAATTGAATAACCGGAATCAACTGGATAACTGAAAGCGAAATAGATAGTTGGGTTTTCAAGTGAAGCTCCAACTCCAGAGGTGAGTCTCTAATGCTGTATCATTCTTTCTGACCCGAGCGTAAAGCAAAACATTGTACATTCGAGTCAGGACATACATACTTATACAATGTAAACCAACTCAAGTGAACTGTAATATAAGGTACAAGTAGCTTAAAGGATGCTTGGAACCGCCCATTCTCTAAGGATCCGTTAAACTATTTACTATGTAGTAATATTTCGCTATTATAATAATGTCTACAGTAAAATAAACTTACTTTTAAATAGCGCTAAGGGGTTACCCATATAGCCCTTAACACGTAAGAGTTCCAGTAGTCCATACAATACAGTAATACCTCCTGATCATGAGGCTACCAGAGGATACTACATAGGTACGACACAAATCAAACTCGTACAAAGGCGCGGTAGGGTAGGTGACATGGTACAACTAGCCAATGCCAGGGCAGATATACCAATTACCATCCGGACTGGTGGTAACACGTAGCAGCTACTACTGCCCACCTCGAGCTACACCCCAAAATCAAAAAATCAAAAGCCGCCACCAGATCAATCTCAAAGTCAGAATATAATATCGAAGGAGTGTGTCCGATCAGAGGAGCGACCTCATTGGCCCGGAATCGCTTCTGCTTTAGCCATATTATGCCAACTCGCGGGAGTTGGTTCTACGTATACACCATAAAGGAACAACACCGCCATCCTACTTCATTCTGGAATCTCCACCGCGTACACGGTTGTTAAAGTGGATTTCGAAGTTGGCAGAGAGTATGACAACTTCCAATCCCGGTCTCTTCAACAACCAACCGTTCTTATAACCCATCGTTATTTATTTCAAAATTATTTATACTTTAAAACCAAAATATCATATCCATTTCAAAACCAAAGTAATAATATATCATTTAAAGTCCATAACCAAATCAATATATCCTCTAAATAAAACCCAAATTTACAAGTCATTGAATATTCCTTCAATTTATCAAACTTGAAATATTCCTTTAAATTATCTTAACCAAACCACTTTATAAAGTCATATTCTTAAATCTCCAATTTCAATAAGTTCAAATCAATATATTTGAAGACAATTCTTAATTAAATACAATTTCCAATAAATTCATTTCAAAAATCATATATTTGCAAGTTATAACAACTTTGGAACCAAACATCTTGACACCATAATACTTTGAAATCCTAACAATTTAGAAATGTTATCATTTGGAATTCATACTGCTTAAAATCACAATACATTGGAAATGTAACCTTAAGGAATCATAGCATTTTTGGAATGTAATACTTTCCACTTTAACATTTTATATAACCAAAGTATTTATGTACTTACAAATTTTAACATGATCATTTTATCATAGCCTTATAGTTAAATAAAATTTGTTAGTGTAATATACAATTTAAAGCTGAAATTCTTATGTTAAGTTAAAAGTACCTTATTAACTTACATTATTATTACAATAAAGAAACTTTATTATTTAATCATTTAAAATATGCAATTTACATTAATTACAACTTACATATCAAATGTATGTTTTAACTTACATTTATTATAATAAAGAGCATTTATCACTTTAATCAATATTACACTAATTAAAACTTACATTATCAAATATGCGTTTTAATTTACATTTCAATCACAGTAAAGAGCAATTATTAATTTAATCAATACCACACTAATTAAAACTTTACATGTTTCTTTCTTAATTAGGACTTTACAGGTTTCTTTCATTAATTTAAACTTTACATGTTTCTTGCATTAATTAAAAACTTTACATGTTCTTTCATTAATTAGGACTTTACACGTTTCTTACATTAATTAAAACTTTACATGTTTCTTGCATTAATTAAAAATTTTAAATGTTCTTTCCTTAATTAGGACTTTACATGTTTCTTGCATTAGCTAAAACTGTATTTCATTTTCTCAGTTCAAAATACATCATTTGTTATACAACCATACTCATTTCAAAACTAATGATTGATTGTAATTATCAGGTTAGATTTTAAAGTTCCGTATTAATCAACTTTAATTATTAAATTATTTGTTACAAATAAAAATCTTTAATTGCTATTGAAAACCAAATAAAGATTTTTAAATTACACTTTAAACCAATTATCAGCTTATAACATTTTAACTTATAAAAATCGATATCTCTTTATATTTCAAATCTTTAAATCAAATTTTAAGTTAAAATTCCATATATTCCAAAATTTTAGGAAAATATTACTTTAAAAGCATTAACCATGGGCCTGCATAATATTTTCTAACCGAGGTCAAGTGATACGGATATGTATGATTTCAATCCGTAATTTAAAAAGAAAAATCCAGGTTCTATCATTTCAAACCCGCAATCCCAAGAAAAATAAATACAACAAATATCAATAAATAATCACTCGAGCCTGTCATTTCAGCCCATAGTGATATTTCTTATCCTAAAGTCCGTTCGGGTATGTATCATTTCAACCCATAGTGATGGGAAACTTGCATTGTGATAAACGTGAAATAAATATAACAATATAGCATATAATATCATAACAGATGATGTAACAAATATATAAACAGTATTTAACATCATATAATCAATCACAGGCATGTATGAACATAGCATAATAATTTCTATAATTCACTTGTCATCATTTCACAAATATAATAATACGTTGTCTAGAGTGAAAAATCTCACCTTTTTGAAAGCTAGAATCAAAATCCAACAGACATCCAAACTCTGCAAAGCACGAAAAGGCACGACAAAGCACGACTATATTTTTTGAGTGGATAAAGAGTTAGATCCGAACTTGTAAACAACACAATACATAACATATATAAGCAACGATTCAATACAAAAGAATATAGATAAAAACAACGAAAAGATAGAACATAAAATGACCTAACCTTGATAAATCAAAGCAAGGTGATCAATACATGGCTTGGTTAAGGTTTGTTATCAACTTTGATGATGTATGCTCCCATAGTGGACACGGCTAGGCTTTGGTGATGAGGAGGAGGTGATGTGGTCGGCAATAGGTGGAGACCAAGCCATGCTTGAAGAAGAACAAAAGAAAAGAGAAAAGAAAATAGAAAAAGAAGAAGAGCAAGCCATGGAATAATTAGAGCTTGCCGTATTTTTTTCTTCACGCAAATGATAATGAGGAGTTTTGAGAATTGTTTGTGCGTGAGTTATCAAAAGAAATACATGGCTAAAGATGAAAGAAAAAAAGAAACGGCTAAAGAGGAGTAAATGATAGGAAGTAAAAAGGCATAAGATAAGGAGAAATAAACTTGCATATATTTTATTCTTAAATGCAAATGAATATGAGAAGTGGGAAATAAAATTTTGTACGTGAATTGATAAAGTTTCTCACGGCTAATAGATGGAGTGGTTTGGAAGGCAGGCAAAGAAGTCAATGCTAGGAAATGGAAAAGGCATAATTAAGAAGAAAGGAATGTATATATTTATTCTTATTTGCAAATGAAAATGATGAGTTTGAAATGAGAAATAAATCTTCTTGTACGTGATTTGTGGAATGATTTCTCACAGCTAGAAAAAAATATACATGGCTATGGTAGGTAATTAAATAGATAGGTAAATAAAAGGCAAGAAATAAAGCAAATGTAACTTATGCCTAATTAAACAAAGTAATGTATGCCTAATTAATTTTTTTCCAAGCCATTAAATAAAAGAATATACACAAATAAACTCCAATAAATACAATAAAAGCGTAGACAAATAAAATAGAAAGATAAAATAGAGATGGATATAGGAAAAATATAAAATATGTATATAATAAAAGTACAGAAATTTATTGCATGTAAAAAACTGTAATTTATCCAGTTTAAAAAGTATAAGTTTTATATTCCAAATAAATCCACATTCTTAACTCCATCTAGTTATTCAATCCATTTCATTATACGGTATAATTACCATGGTTTATACCATAGTGCATTAATATTCCTATTTTATCTTAATTTCATATAATGTAATATTTCATTCCATTTACTACAATAGATCCAATTATTAGAGATTGAATTTCAATACATAAATTTGGTTCAATTCCAAATCATTTCATTAAGTCCATTACTACTCTACAAACGTAGTTAACCATTCATTCCTTAATATACTTCAATTTAACAACTTCTAAACATTGTATTACATTTCACATTAATGTAACTTTTGTTTATATTTATTAAAAATTGACTTCTCATTTCAATTTAATATACTAAATAAACATGTACCACATAATAATTGTCACTGTTTATTTTTAACTACATTTATAAGTTTATTGTCTACAGACCAAAGTTACAACTACTTACAGGACCATGGTCTTACTCAATTTCCTTTCATTATATTATACCTCATTCATAAATTCAACATTTACATTATTTCAATTTATTGTAATCTCCTTCAATCTATCAATAATTTAGCTTAAATTACATTCTTTACCATTCAAATTAGTTATCACATCCACATTAAATAACCAATTTCTATTTCTTTTAGTATTTTGATTACAAAAATCTTATTAAATCAACTATTTTTAATTACCAAAATTTACAGATTGTTACACTCTCCCCCACTCAAAACTTTTCGTCCCCGAAAAGGAAAAAGAAAGGCGAAGAAAGAATTAAGTAAACAATACATCTTATTCAAAAACACTAACTTTATAAAAAATAAATTTACAAAATTAACTAATTTGAATAAAATATAACAATTTATTTAAAAATTCCTTTAACACCATTTATACTGTATATTATTCAATTAACCTTTTTATTCTATTTACTTCAATTAATCTTTTAAGTGTATAACATTTATTAAAACCACTCAAAGTTTATTTATAAAACCTTTTTATATTGTATATTATCCGATTACATATTCAACTTCTGAATAATTTAGGTAAGTTATATTGGAATGCAAAAGAATATTATACAAATAAAACTTTTTAATTCTATTATCTCAAGCCTAAATATCTATTCAAAATTTTGATTATCTTTTACAATTGAAATCATCCTTTAAGATAATTTAAGAATCAAATTTCTGATTAACTTCAACTATTTTAGAGGTACATAAATATATATATTAAATATATATCAAATCAACTTTGAAATCATATACCAATATATGTATTGTAAATCAAGTCATATTTTTGAATTTCAAATCAATTTAATTCTCCAAAGCAAAACTGTAGTAAAACTACAGGATAGTCTCTTCACTTCGAAACTTGAAAATGAATGTCAATGATGCTGCAGTCATCACCGAAATTATTTTTCAGCGACAAAGAGAAGAGCACTGCCTTAAAACTTTAAAATTCTTTAGAAATGATTTCTATTCGAAAAATACTTCAAATAATATATCTTTAAAACTTTAAAACTAAAGTTCGAAATCATCGAAAATTAAATCTCAAATTCTTGATTTAAATTCATTTTAATTTCCAAACTAACTTATAACCATGTTTTGTAGTTTAGTTATTTATATATGAAACAAAGCTGACGGTTACAAGCTATATATAAAGTCAAATATTATTTCTAAACATCCAATTCAGTTAACTATCAAAATTCAGAAATTATACTTATATATACTATAATAATACAAAATTTATTCATTTACTAAATTTGAAAACAATATTGTGTCAGTTTGCTCTGTTCAAGTGTTTTGGAGACCCTATCGATAGCGTTGATCAAACGAATCGATCGAAAACCAAATCAACATCAACAACTCAAACAACTCAATGTATAAAACATTTTAAATATAGGTTTACAAATACACTATACATGAATAGATTTTCAAAGAAATGATAGAGATTCAAATTCAATTAACTCAAATCAAAGAAAATTTTGATTTGAAAATAAGTTGGAACAAAAGATAAGAAGATTAACTAATCGAATAAGGAAATGGGTAAGCTTATATAAATCGCGGGCAACCTTAACCGGGTCAACCGTGACTTCAAGAATCAGATCGATGTGGAATTCTAAGGCAAGTCTACATTTGATCTCAAGAGATAGAACTAGGGATATCAAGAGACACTGGCATCTAAACGGAGGATATATAAAATTGGCGGTGAATAAATTCCTATTGTAAAGGAGTTCCACCCCTTTACAAGCCATTTGAAGTGGAGTTATGGGATACTTCAGAATCAAAAGAATACGAATCATGAGGGACAAGAATGAATTTCGAAACCGAGGGAACGTTCTAAAATTCAAAGGAAATCGAGTCAAAAAGAAAAGATTCAAGCTCGAACGAAAGTGATTATGTAAATAAATTTACCATATATGCTAAGTTTAGGCTAGAGCCAAAGCTTTGATACCAAATGCAACGACCCTATATTTTCAACCATTCGCATCCGCTGCATTCAAACTTGAATTGCCTAAAATACCGAATTGTAAAATAAATTTGGCAAAACACAGCATAAATAGTAAATAAATAGTCACTGATCAAACATACAGAGTGATAAAATGCAGCGGAAGTAAAGAAATAGTAGTTCATGAAGCTAATATATAAATATACATCAGAGTTAAGTACAACAGAAGTCTCAATATGATACCAAGTACAAACAGAATCCATCATTGGACTCAACTGAAAACCGGAATCAACTGGATAACTGAAAGCGAAATAGATAGCTGGGTTTTCAAGTGAAGCTCCAACATCAGAGGTGAGTCTCTAGTGTTGTATCACTCAGTCTGACCCGAGCATAAAGGAAAACACAAAACACTCGAGTTAGGACATACGTACTTATACAATGTAACCAACTCAAGTGAACTGTAATATAAGGTACAAGTAACTTAAAGGATTCTTGGGACTGCCCATCCTCTAAGGATCCGTTAAACTATTTACTATGTAGTAATATTTCGCTATTATAATAATGTCTACAGTAAAATAAACTTACTTTTAAATAACGCTAGGGGGTTACCCATATAGCCCTTAACACGTAATAGTGCCAGTAGTCTATACAGTACCGTAATACCTCCTGATCGGGAGGCTACCAAAGGATACTCCATAGGTACGACACAAATTAAACTCGTACAAAGGCATGCTAGGGTAGGTGACACGGCATAACTAGGCAATGCCAGGGTAGATATACCAATTGCTATCAGGACTGGTGGTAACGCGTGGCAGCTACTACCGCCCACCTCTAGCCACATCCCCAAAATCAAAGAATCAAAAGTGGCCACCAAATCAATCTCAAAGTTAGAATATAATATCGAAGGAGTGTGTCCGATCAGAGAAGCGACCTCATTGGCCCGAAATCGCTCATGTTTTAGCCACCTTATGTCAACTCACGGGAGTCGGGTCCACGTATATACCTCAAAGGAATGTCGTCGCCATCCTACTTCATTCTGGAATCTCCACCGCGTACATGGTTGTTAAAGTGGTTTTCGGAGTTGGCAGAGAGTACGACAACTTCCGATCCCGGTCCCTTCAACAACCAACTGTTATTATAAATATTTATTTCAAAATTATTTATACTTTAAAACCAAAATATCATATCCATTTCAAAACCAAAGTAATAATATATCATTTAAATTCCAAAACCAAATCAATATATCCTTTAAATAAAACCCAAATTTACAAATCATTGAATATTCCTTCAATTTATCAAACTTGAAATATTCCTTTAAATCATCTTAACCAAACCACTTTATAAAGTCATATTCTTAAATCTTCAATTTTAATAAGTTCAAATTAATATATTTGAAAACAATTCTTAATTAAATACAATTTCCAATAAATTCATTTCCAAAATCATATTACTTTCAAGTTATAACAAGTTTGAAACCGAACACCTTGAGACCATAATACTTTGAAATCCTAACAATTTAGAAATGTTATCATTTGGAATTCATACTGCTTAAAATCACAATACATTGGAAATGTAACCTTAAGGAATCATAGCATTTTTGGAATGTAATACTTTCCACTTTAACATTTTATATAACCATAGTATTTATATACTTACAAATTTTAACATGGTCATTTTATCATAGCCTTATAGTTAAATAAACTTTGTTACTGTAATATACAATTAAAGCTGAAATTCTTATGTTAAGTTAAAAGTACCTTATTAACTTGCATTATTATTACGATAAAGAAACTTTATTATTTAATCATTTAAAATATGTCATTTACATTAATTAAAACTTACATATCAAATGTACGTTTTAACTTACATTTATTACAATAAAGAGCGTTTATCACTTTAATCAATATTACACTATTTAAAACTTACATCATCAAATGTACGTTTTAATTTGCATTTCTATTACAGTAAAGAGCATTTATTAATTTAATCAATGCCACACTAATTAAAACTTTATATGTTTCTTTCATTAACTAGGAGTTTATAGGTTTCTTTCATTAATTAAAACTTTACATGTTTCTTTCATTAATTAAAAACTTTACATGTTCTTTCATTACTTAGAACTTTACACATTTCTTTCATTAATTAAAAATTTACATGTTTCTTGCATTAATTAAAAACTTTACTTGTTCTTTCCTTAATTAGGACTTTACATGTCTCTTGCATTAGTTAAAAACTGTATTTAATTTTCTCAATTCAAAATACATCATTTATTATGCAACCATACTCATTTCAAAACTAAAGATTGATTGCAATCATCAGGTTAGATTTTAAAATTCCATATTAATCAACTTTAATTGTTAAATTATTTATCACAAATAAAAATATTTAAATTGCTATTTAAAACCAAATAAATATTTTTAAATTACACTTTAAACCAATTATCAGCTTATAACATTTTAGCTTATAAAAACCGATATCTCTTTATATTTCAAATCTTTAAATCAAATTTTAAGTTAAAATTCCATATATTCCAAAATTTCAAAATACTTAATAAATTTCTAGGAAAATATTACTTTAAAAATATTAACAATGGGCCTGTATAATATTTTCTAACCTAGGTCAAGTGATACGGATATGTATCATTTTTATCCCTAATTTAAAAAGAAAAATCCGGGTTCTATCATTTCAAACCCGCAATCCCAAGAAAAATAAATACAACAAAAATCAATAAAAAATCACTCGAGCCTATCATTTCAGCCTATAGAGATATTCCTTATCCTAAAGTCCGTCGGGTATGTGCCCTTTCAACCCATAGTGATAAGAAACTTGCTCTGTGATAAACAGGAAATAAATATAACAATATAGTATAGCATATTATATCATAACAGACGATGTAACAAATATATAAACAGCATTTAACATCATATAATCAATCACATGCATATATGAACATAGCATAATAATTTCTACAATTCACTTGTCATCATTTCACAATTATAATAGTACGTTGTCTAGAGTGAAAAATCTCACCTTTTTAAAATTTATGAAAGAAAATAGTTGTTTAAAAAGGGTAATAGGTTTTTTAAAAAAGGGCCAGGCCCATTCGGCCCAAACAAAAGCAGCAAGACAACCTGCCCCTTCTTTCTTCTCTTCTCTTTATTATCCACAGTTTCCCTTCTTCCCATCCCTAACGTGCACACAACAATGACTCGAACCGCGCATGCAAGTGCACACACCTTTCGACCACCATCTACTGCCGCCGACCACCTTCCCAGGTCGTCTCCGACACCTACAATCCTACTGGCCCACACAAATTTCACCGGCTGCCTCTAAATCGAAATATCGAACTCGAACCCACCTCCTTGAATGCACCTGACCTCCTTTTCCAACTTCATCCGGCCACCTCCGACCACTGGCGTCCACCAAACTGTACCTGTAGGAATGCACCCGACCTCCTTTTTCCATCTTGTCTAGCCACCTCCGACCATCGGCGTCCATCGAACTTCACCAACAGCCTCACCACACTTCCCTCTTCGTTTTTCCCAATACCATAATCCTAGAACTCCACCACATCGCCTCCATTATCCCAAAACCGACCACGACCTAAACTCGACCTTCAAACCCTACATCGCCTTCGTTCGACCACCCCACCATCCAATAAATTGCGACTCCATTTTTCCTACACTCCCTATCTCCACATCTTCCTCTCGACCAAATCTCGAGCCCAACCATTGACGGCTTCGCCGTAATTTGGTCAAAGACCAAAAATGTTCCTCTCCTTACATCTCATCATATACATAACTAAAAATCGTGAAACCACCTTCAAAATTCATCATTTCACATGGCGATCAAGTTTATGTAAGCAAAAGAGTAAAACAAGATATTCGAATTTTTTTACAAATTGGGTTAACTTACTGCAAACTACATTTTTCAACCTCTGTACTTAATAATATTCAACCAAATAAATTTTAAAACAAGGTACATCCAAAAGCAAAGAAATTTGATTTTTATACTGCAACCTAAAACTAATTAGGTTGAGAGATAGGAAATTTAGAAGCTAAACATAGCATTTTTCTTTGTCAATGCATAAAGCATGGGTAAGGAAAAAGATGTTGTACAGACCAGGATTTCTCTAGCTATAACTTTACATATATTCACATACAAGTGTGTATAGATATGTGTGTGTGTATATATATATGTATGTTTGTATATATATGTATATATATATATATATATATATATTGCTGTGCAAGCATACTTTTCAAACAACTTTACTATTTCTATATCCAAGCACATAACAGAGTTACAGTGTAAAAGAAATAAGTTTTACTCACTTTTTTTCTTTGAAACAGAGCACTATTTTTGTTGAAAAGATTTTGCTGCTTGCTTTTGTATGATCTTCTGTGAACTTGAGTTGTTTTTGATTTTATTGAAGTTTTAAAGGCAGCTTCTGTTTCTTTTCGTTATCTTGTTCGAATGAAAAAAAATGAAATATTTATAGGGAGAATAGGCTATAGCTTTATCTTGTACAGTGATCCATCTTCTTCCTTTTTTTCATTTTATTTGCTTCATCTGAGCTTTATGACCTGATGTAAAAGGAATAATATTGACTTGATTTGATTATTTCAAAAGAGGATTTGATGTATAATATGCTTGAGAGGATGTGCATTAAATGTCATGTCCCCTGTTGTGTTTACATGTATACATTCATCTTTAAACATAGTTTTTTTTACCATATGAACACATTTTTACTCATACAAACATATATATTTACTTGCCTAAGCCATGTGTTATTTATAAAGTTTTTGGTTATAACCTATAGGAACAAACAAATATTAGCCACTTATGTATATTTCTTCCTAGTTATATATATATATATATATATATATATATTATTTTAAATTTTATATTACAAAGTAGTGCATATAAACACAATTATATCTTTATATATAATTATATCTTGTAATAGAAAGGTGGAGTTTTATTTAAACATTTTTTAGAGATTAAAATTTTAGATTTTTAAAATCAGTCAAACATTCAAATAATAAGTGCCAAAAACCCCGAGTTGTTACATTCCTCGGCCCTTAAAGAAATTTCGTCCCTGAAATTTAAAACAAGAATAATTCAATTTGTAAAAAAAGTTTGACATTCACATTGAAAAGCACAAACATCAGTCATATCCTAACAACCAAAACAAACAGTTATTCATAGAATAAAACAACCCTAGTTATCCTGACAACAATTCTGGATAGGATTCCCTTAGACTATCGAGAGTTTCCCAGGTACAATCTGTGGGATCCTCACTCCATTGTATCTTGACTAACTTTACCACCTTGTTACGGAGCTTCTTCTCATCTTGATCCACAATCTAAACAGGATTCTTGACTACGGTTAAGTTCGATTCAACCTCCAAATCTTCCTGGACTGATGGTTCTATAACCAATGATGGGTCGTGCACGTATTTCCTAAGATGAGATGCGTGGAATGCATTGTGAATCTTTGCCATCCTGTCTGGTAATTCAATCCTATATGCCAGAGCATCGATCCTTTCGAGAACACGGAAAGGTCCTATATATCTTGGAGCTAGCTTTCCAGTCTTGCCAAATCTAATTGCTCCTCTGATCGGGAAAATCTTAACGAATACCAACTCTACAACTGGTAACTCCAGATCCCTTTGTCTTTTATCGTTGTATCTTTTTTGACGATCCTGAGCTGCCTTCATTCATTTTTTGATTAGCTCGACCTTCTTAGATTCTTCTCGAATCATGTTCGAACAAAGATTAAATAGTCCCCTGACTCCACCCAACAAGCTGGTGATCTGCATGGCCTTCCATAGAGAGCTTCGTAGGGTGCCATTTCGATGCTTGCCTACTAACTGTTATTGTAGGAAAATTCCACCAAAAATAGATGATCTTCCCAAGATCCACCGAAGTCCAGAATGCAGGCCCTCAACATATCCTCTAGAATGCGGTTCAACCCTTCTGTTTGCCCGTTTGTCTAAGGATGATAAGCAATACTTGAACTTAACTTCGTCCCAAGGGCTGTTTGTAGAGATTTCCAAAATTTGCTGGTAAAAATCGAGTCTGAATCACTTACAATGCTGATGGGAACTCCATGCAATCTCACTATCTCCCTCATGCAAATCTCCATCGAGGAAGCTGCGGTTCTAGTTGATTTAACCGGGATAAAATGGACGCTCTTGGTTAGCCTGTCTACAATTACCCACACTCCCTCATTCCCTTTTCTGGTTCTGGGTAACCCATCATGAAATTCATCCATATTACATCCCATTTTGTGATCATCCAGAGTTTTTAACATCTGTAAATTGGATAATTAACTAATTTTCTCTATTGAGAGACTAATTTTATTTGATTGAACAAATAAAATTCTAATATATATGTATCTTTGGAAATGTGTATAGACGAATTTGAATTATAATAAATGCTAAATAATAATATGTGAACAGATTGTTGGTGATAATATTTGTTTAATTACCTTCATTTATAATTATTTAATTTAGCAAAATTTGTCTTTTACAAATAAATATGTTTTCTATTATAATATGTATATATATGTATTGTAAATGGTTAGCTATAGTTTAAATTCAATATAATAATTTTCAAGACTAATAAAGTTTAATCATATATATAGTTATCAATTTAAGTATTATGACAACTTAAGTATAAAATTTATACAAGGTTAATAAAAATAACAATATAAGTCTAAACACTTTTCTTTTAATATTTGGAATAAAACATAATTTATACGTATATACATTTGTAAACATCTAAATTACTACATTTGACATTTGTAAAATATGATGACATATGTAAACTTAGTAACGTGCAAGAATTAACAAATGGCAATATATCCTTTTCTTTATGAATTAATGAGAAAATAGGATTTCAGTTAAAAACTAATGAGTCCTCTTCTTTTTCTTTCTTCTTTAATTAAAAAGAAATAAATCAATATCAATCTCAGCCTAAACCAAGATATATTCTTCCATCTTCGAAAATAAAGTCAAAACAAACTAAAGCCTGGAACAAGGACCAGGATCAAGCAAATCAAAATTTGTACAATCAAGCTTCAAGATCAAAACCCAGAACAAGCAAAGTAGATGAAAATTAGATCCAGATCAACAGAAAAAAAAGGATAATACTGTCCCAGTTCAAGTGAGTAAACAACCCTACCAAATAGCTCAAATCTATTCTATCTTGATATTTGTGCATATTGTTTGAAATAATGTTATGGAAAATGTGGTATGATGCTTGCATGTTTGTGAAATGTGTATTGGATGGTGTGCATGTCAGTATATACATACACATAGAGCTTTGTTCTAGATTTTACAGGATTCATAGTTGATAAAAAAAATCAAATTCTCCTTATCTGATTTTCTTCAGGCTATGAATTGTAAACCAAATTTGTTTGTTTTATCAGAATACTAATTTTTAAAATATTTGCTAGCATATATGTCAAGTAATAATCTCTAAATAAGATGAATCAGTAGAAATAAAATTTCAAGACAAGAAATTAATTTTTAAAAATGCAAGTTTTGATCATATAAATCGAATTGTATTCGAATGTAAAGATTTTTTGATGGAAATCTTATGATTTTTATGTTCATGATTGTTGAGAAGTTGAGCGATTACTGGAATTGGGTATATCATCAAATTTCAGCAAATGAGTTGACCGGTGACGTCGTGCTTATGGCCAAAGGAAGATTATAGGCCGGGGGTTGAGAGAAAAATGGTTTCACATTTTCCTGGGCGTCGTGGATGATGGCACGATGGAATTTAGGGTTTTATCAGTGTATTTTTTCTGAGTCGTTTGCCTGAGATATTCGTCGACATGGAGGATCTTTAGGCGATCGGTGGTGGGGGAATAGAAAGAGAAAAGCAAGGCGATTATCAGAGCTCGATGGCGAGACTTCAGATGGTCGGAGGAGATGGTGATTTGCGAATCTTTGGATCGAGATGGGTTCGATGTTTTTCGTCGTTTACTTGATTTTGTTTTGATGGTCGTTACGATGATCTGGAGGACGATATAGTAAGTGAGGGTTCTAATCGACTTGTCGGAGGTGATGTGATGGTCGAAGATGCTTCGACCATCTATACACGTTCACGCGTATCATTTACGTATCTGGAGATTTTTTATTATTGGGGAAGAAGAGGAGCACAGGTCAATCTTGAGATGGCTATGGGTTTGACTCAGAGCAGAGTGGATTGTGAAGTGCACGAGGAGTTGCTTGGGAATTCTTGGGTTTGGCACAGGTTTTTCTTTGGTAAGCAGTAAGGTTAAGGTAATAAATAAAATGTTAAGTTTTTAAAGCTAGAACAAGTTTAGTCTATTTTCTTAAATAAAAGATTATATAAATATTGATAGATAAAGTTGAATATTTTAATTAACTTAAAATTTATTAAGTCAAGTTTAAGTTTATTTAAACTTAATTTAAATAGTATGATTAAATAGTTACTTTAGAAGATGAAAATGTCTATTTCATTTGTTAATAACAATTTTTTAATAAGTTTTAAAAAGGGGTTCCAAGCAAGGATGTTTATCAGGTTACCTAGGAGATTCAAAAGGTTGAATTTCAAAGATAGATTGTTTTAAGGTTAGTAAATCGTATATTAGGATAATCATGTAATCAAATCTCTAAGTATTTCTAATTAAAATTAAGTAAGAAATGAGTTAAGGTTAATGGGTTATCTTTTATTAATTAGGGTTTTAGGTAATTATAGAAGGATTAATCAATTAATATGATTAATTAGAAGATTAATTAATTAATGTAATTAATTAGAGATTAATGAAAGGATCGTTAATTAGGGATTAATGGATAGTTACTAAATGAGATTAATTGAGGTTGATTAATGATGTGATTAATTTAAAGATTGCTTGATAAATGTAATTAATTAAAAAGACAATTAATTAAGGGAAGTGATTAGAGGATCATTAATTAATGTAATTAATTAATTAATTAAGGTGATTAATTAAAGATTAATTACTTAAATGTAATTAAAGGATAATTAATCAAGGATGATTAATTAAGATGTATGATTTAAAGAAATATTTATTAATTGGGTTGAAATTAATTAATGTTATGTAAGGAGGATTAAGATCATCCAAGCAACTAAAGTTGACAGTTAATTTAATTGGAAATTAATTAAATTAATTATGAATTATATACTTAATAAATCTTGTTTATGGATGGTTGAATAATATTAGATGACTTGGATTGATGATCTCTCTGATGGGTGATTGAGATACGTTGTGATATGAATGAGTTGAACTGTGATAATGTAGGTTACCAATCTGAGTTGAATTGTTATCCTACATAAGGATTGTATTGTTTAAAATTAGACAACTTGGATTAGAAACGTCATTGAATTCGAAGAGACCGGGATCGAATATCAAAAATATTCGAAACCACTTCGATTAGTAAGCTAATTCTTTATAAATTGGATGTGTTAAATTAAACAGGCTGGAATGAAATAAATTGAGTTGTATGGACATTTGACCTAAGGAACAGTTCTTGGATATTATTTTGTAGTAAGTATTGACTTAAACAGTTAAGAATCGTAGGCAAGTACGAGCTACCTTAGTATTTACATATGTTATAGTTTGGTATTTCATATTATATGGGTTTACTCATGTTTATTTCCAACCTGACCCAGGTGTTACTTTGATGTAATGCTCGGGTCAGACCGAGTATTACAGATTTTTAGGTAGGGACATTCAGGGGCTCAGGAGGCGAGCTGGATGGCAGAAACGTATGGAGTGTTTCCACTATGATATATTGTAGTTATCTGGGACATGATTGTATCTATCCAGTGTTTGTGTATTTGTGTAACTATGATGTATTAAAGTGTAATTTGATAAGTACAGTTTTCCTTTGTATAACTGTTATTATTTGTTATTATATTTTATCCGCTGCGAATGTGAGATGTTGGTGTTTTTGATTCTTCTTTTTCTTATATCTCTTTTCTTCTTTTCCCTAACTATCTGGAATTTTCGGGACTAATAATTCAGGGTCATTACATTTGGTATCAGAGATGAAGATTAAGTGAGAACCTTAGCTCTGGTGGGTTTACTCAAGAATAGGGTCAGTGTAACCCTAGGATGAGTTGAGTGTGTGTGTGTATATATATATATATATATATGAGAGCATACTTGTTATTTTCTTATATAAAGGTTTTAAAATGGTTTTAATGAATGATTTTTATAAAAGCTTATATTATATATATATATATATAAAGTAATAATTGGTTGTTGGATGTTGAAATTGAATAAGAATTTAAATGATATATATATATATATATATATATATATATATATATATATCCAAATAAGGATTTAATAAGATGAATTAGAATTGGTTTCAAACCAGAAAATAGAATGGTTATTGTGTTTAACAATGGGATGATTGTTTTCCAATAAGCAATGAAATGTTTTAAGGAAGTAAAACATTTAGGTAAGCATGACTTATAAATTGGAACTGAAAATGATCTAAATTGTGAAGTTTTAAATCTAGTTCTAGAAATTTGAAAATTTGTTTCAAAATGATAAAGAAATAATAAATAATATTATTTAATGTATTTGAATGAAAGGGTCCTATTTCAAACAAGAATTGTTTGAAAATTTAAAGTAATTTGTTTTAAATTTAAAACCAAGGGCGGTTTAGTTTTTAAAATTTGGCTTGGTGGACCAAGAAGTAAATATGTATATGTGTGTGGTTATACATAATATCAAAGATAATTTGAAATAAACTCTAAAGTGATGATTTTTGATTTTCCTTAAAGTGTGATGTAAAAACCTAAGGCAAATTAAGTATTTGAACTTTATGTGATAAGAATTTGAAATTTGAAATGGAGAATTCAAATTTCGAGTGGGATTAACGGGATTAAACTGAATTTAACTTAGAAGAAGTTAAATAAGTTTAATGATCAACCTGATTTGGAAATTTCGAGATGAAATTTAGGTTTAACTTGGGAAGTTAAATGGTTGATTTGAATTGGGAGTTTGTGTGATCTCAAAATGGGTTTGAGATTTGGAAATTGGAAATGGATGGATGTTTTAAATAATTTGGATGATATCATACTGTTGCTATTGATAATCTTTAAACTATGAATTGGATTTGTTTAAATGAATGAAGAAATGGATTGTGGTAATATATCCATTATTGAGATAAATGGGAAATAAAACTTTAATTTGAAATCAAGGATATGGAATCACTTTGAACTTAAGATTTGAATGTTAAGAATTGAATTTGTAAATTAAAAATTGTTTAAGATTTGGTTCCAAAGTTGGAAGATAAATTGGAAAATAAATTGAATTTTGAAGATTTAGATTGTTGATTTAAAAATAAAGGTTAATTTGATTTAAGAGATAAAATCAACATTCAAAATTGAACTTGAATTTATATAATTCGAGATGATTTAAAAAGTGGAAACTGGAATTGGGATTAATTCAAATAGGAATTGAAATGATTAGAAATTGAAGTGGGTTCAATATGAAATTAGTCCAAAATTTATTTGAATTAATTGGAATTGTGTTTGAAGATGTATAAGTTTAAAAATTCAAATGGAAAATTTGAATTGGATTAATTTGAAATGAAATTGAAGTTGAATGAGTTCGAATTCAAATGGGAATTGAGATTGGATCAGTTTAATGAAATGGGAAATTGATTGGAAATGGAGATTGGGAAGTTGAACAGTTTGGCTCTGGACTATTTTCTAAACAAATTATTTTAACATAAATTATTTTAAATCTATTTTTCAAAGCTATTTACTATATACATTTCTTTTGAAAAGCCAAACTATTTTATACTTATTTTACAATTATTTTGGAACTATTTAACAATTTTACAACTGTTTTATAACTAATTACTATTTACAACTATTTTGTAATTATTTCCCAACTATTTTACAGTTACTTAACTATTTTATAACTATTTTACAACCAATAACTATTTTTCAACTACTTATCTATTTTTAACTTTTCAAGCTATTTTCAAAATTTAAGCAGGACAGAGTTCAAACTGTTTATGATTAAAAATCCATTTGAGATAAGAATTGAAGTGTTAATCAAAAGGAAAACTAGTAGAAATTATGGATAAGTGAATGGAATCAAAATAAGGTGAATAGAAAGAAAATTGATTTGGCTAATAATCAATGAAGATAGATACGTAGGATGTATGTATATTATTCTATTCGCATATTGATTTGACACAGATTCGAGCATAGAATTTCGAGATAGTACATCGATCCGAGTTGGGATTTTTCACTTGATTTTCGATGGCGAACCTGGATATGGATTGTTGATTGGTTCTGGATATTCTCTATCATAGTTACGGCTATACAAGAAGAATGACGGTTTATGATCAAGAAACCAGATCTGAGTCTGCACTAGGAAGTTGGGTGGACGATACTAGTTGAGGTGAAATTGTGCGATCGAGTGAGCGATCAGATAAATATAGCGTACGGATGATATGTGTACATCATACAGGTTTGAATGAAATTGATATTTGAAATTTGTGGATAAGAATTGTAAAATGGTTTTTTAAATGGAAAACATATTTTGTGAAATATATGATGAGATAAAATTGAAATTGGATATTTCTATGGTAGAAATTTACTTTATGGAAGTAAGTAATATGGTAAGTGATTTTATAGAATAGTCAAATTTGAATATTTGATTTGGAATAAACAAAGTTATATATCTTATTTATATAAGATAAACCTCCCCTCTGTGAATCTATTGCCGAAAGGAAGGTTTTTTGAAAATATTTGAAGTATAAAAAGGAATTTAGACAAGTATGAAGTGATCCAAAGATTTTTTAAGATTATATATATATATATATATATAAAGGATCTTATGAGAATGATTTTGAGGAAATATTTTTTGTACCTATGGATTTGGAAAGGCTTTTGATTTTTGGGAAAAATCAATTTTGGAAATTTGGAAAGCCTAGTTTGAGAATTATCGATTTTGGAATAATCGATTTTGAGAAAAGGAGATTTATATGAGATTCATACTAGATGTATGATTTGGTAGATACTATATGTGTATAGTATAAAGTGTTTTGAAATGGATCTGGAGAAAAAGGCGCTCCCTTGAAATGAACTTCTCAGGAGTACCACAGGGTGGTATTGTCTTGAACCCTAAGAGGGGGTTTTAAAGTTGATCCTGTGAGGAGTCCGGACAAACTAGTTCCTGAGGATTATGCATAGTGGGTAGCAAAAGTCGAGGGCGTTGATGCCTATAGAGACATTGGGTTATGCTGTGACGATAGTGTAGCTCGATGTCACTACGATCTACTACAGACCATAGCGAAAGTCGTGTGTGCTGCTGAGAGCCAACAGTCTACGTTTGATTTTACATCGATAGACTGCGATCTATGGTAATATAGCGAAAATCGTGTGAACTGCTGAGAGCCAACGTTCCACGTTTGATTTTACATCGGTAAACTGTGATCTATGAACACATAGTGAAAGTCAAGAGGCCGTGAGAGCCTAAGGCTACATTGGAACTTAACTGATGTAGTCTGCGACCTATGTGGGAGTGGAGAAGTTTCATTTTTTGGTGGCGAAATTCGAAGGCGTTGATGCCTATAGTTACATGGACTTTTGCTATGATGGCAACGTAACCCAAGATGTAACTGCGGTCTGTAGCGGGTCTCATCGTGTAATCGAGGGGCGCGGAATGCCTACAGTTATCTATGGATTTTGCCGGGATGGCAACGTTACCATCGGGATAACTGCGACCATGGATGGGGGTGATGATTTCCAAAGCATTCTCAACAAAGAAGTTTCCTCGATTTCAAAAATGTTTTCTATATTTTTAGTAACATTATTTTCCAAGTATTTTCACTTGGTGTTGAAAACGGGTCTGCTAAGTACTTATAGATTTTCAGTCCTACGCTGATCGTATGACCGAATTTTTATGAGAACAAGAATGGGCTGGTTGAGACATCGAGTTATAAAAGTATCTTCATAAAACTATTCTATAATATTTTAAAATGTTTTAAAATTTATCAAAGAATAATTTTTCTGATAATGATCATTGTAATAAATTTTGGCTTCGTTCCTTTTCGGGGATGGAAAGATTCAAATGGGGGAGGAATGTGATAACCCAGATTTTTGAACATCTGTAAATTAGTTAATTATCTCTATTGAGAGGCTAATTTTATTTGATTGAATAAATAAAATTCTGATATATATATATATATATATATATATATATATATATATCTGGATATGTATATAGATGAATTTGAATTATAATAAATGCTGAATAATATGTGAATAGATATTTAATGATAATATTTGTTTAATGACCTTCTTTTATAATTATTCAATTTGGCAAAATTTATCTTTTACAAATAAATCTGTTTCCTATTATAATATGTATATTTATGTATTGTACATGGTTAGCTATAATTTAAATTCAATGTAATAATTTTCAAGGCTAATAAAGTTTAATCATATATATAGTTATCAATTTAAGTAATATGACAACTTAAGTATAAAATTTAAACAAGGTTAATAAAAATAAAAATATAAGTCTAAACACTTTTCTTTAAATCTTTGGAATAAAACATAGTTTATATGTATATACATTTGTAAACATCTAAATTACTACATTTGACATAAAATATGATGACATATGTTAACTTAGTAACATGCAAGAATTAACAAACGGCAATATAACCATTCCTTTATGAATTACTGAGAAAACTGGATTTCAGTTAAAAACTTCCGTCCTCTTCTTTTTCTTTCTTCTTTAACTAAAAAGAAATAAATCAATAAACCTCAGCCTAAACCAAGATGTTTTCTTCCATCTTCAAAAATAAAGTCAAAACAAATTAAAGCCTGTAACAAGGATCAGGATCAAGTAAATCAAAATTTATACAATCAAGCTTCAAGATCAAAATCCAGATCAAGCAAAGTAGATGCATATCAGTTCCAGATCAACAGAAAAAATAATAATAATACTGTCCCTATTCAGGTGAGTAAACAACCCTATCAATTAGCTCAAATCTGTTCTATCTTGATATTTTGAATATTGTTTGAAATAGTGTTGTGAAAAATGTGGTACAATGCTTGCATGTTTGTGAAATGTGTACTGGATGGTGTGCATGTCAGTATATACATACACATAGAACTTTGTTCCAGGTTTTACAGGATTCAGAGTTGATACAAAAAATCAAATTCTCCTTATCTGATCTTCTTTAGGCTATGAATTGTAAACCAAATTTGTTTGTTTTATTAGAATACCAATTTTTAAAATATTTTCTAGCATATATGTTAAGTAAATATCTCTAAATAAGATGAATCAGTAGAAATAAAATTTCAAGACAAGAAATTAAATTTTAAAAATGCAAGTTTTGATCATGTTAATCGAATTGTATTCGAATGTAAAGATTTTTGATGGAAATCTTATGATTTTTGTGTTCATGATTGATGAGAAATTGAGAGATTACTGGAATTGGGTATATCATCAAATTCCGGCAAATGAGTTGACCGATGACATCATGCTTATGGCCAGAGGAAGATTATAGCCGGGGGTTGAGATACCAAATGTAACGACCCGGAATTTTCGATCCCGAAAATTCCTGATAGTTAGAGAAAAGAAGAAAAAGAAAGAAGAAGAAGAACAGAAAAGAAACGCATAATCTCACATTCGCAGCGGATAAAATATAATAGTAAATAAATAACAGATTACAAAGCAGAACTGTATCAGTATATTTACATTTTACATCAGAGTTACAATAATTTCACAACACTGGACAGTTTAAAAATAACTTGTCCCATATAAATAACAATATATATCACAGCGGATAAACACTCTATACGTTCCTGACCTTTAGCTCTCCTCCTGAGCTCCAGAACGTCCTTACCTGCAAGTCTGTAATACTCGGTCTGACCCGAGCATTACATCAGAAAAATGGTTTCACATTTTTCTAGGCATCGTGGATGATGGCACGAAGGAATTTAGGGTTTTATCGGTGTTTTTTTGAGTCGTTTGCCTGAGATATTCGTCGTCATAGAGGATCTTTAGGCGATCGGTGGTGGGGGAATAGAAAGAGGAAAGCAAGGCGATTGTTAGGGCTCGATGGCAAAACTTCAAATGGTCGGAGGAGATGGTGATTTACGAACCTTTGGATCAGGATGGGTTCGATGTTTTTCGTCGTTTACTCGATCTTGTTCTGATGGTCATTACGATGATCTAGAGGTCGATATAGTAAATGAGGGTTGTAATCGACTTGTCAGAGGTGGCGGCGATGGTCGGAGATGCTCCGACTGTAACGACCCGTAAATTTTCGATAATTAAAATAGCTAATTTAATAAGATTTCGTGTTTTAGTGTTAGAAAAAAATTGTAAGTCGTCTGGAATAATAATAAATGTTGAATTCATTGGGTATAATAGAGTAATTGATTGATAAGAAAATCTATTTAAAATCAAATATTGAACAGGTAAACTGTTTAAATTAAATATTTAAAACTTATTGAATAATTGAATAACTGTAAAATGAAAATAGTGTTCTAAATTGTGAATTGGTTTTAAAAGTTGAATCTTATAAGTTCAATTTCAATATTTCAAAAGATAATGAATTATTGGGTAATCGAAATTATTTAAATCAAATATTTGGAAATTATTGAATAATTTAATAATAAGAATTGAATAACCATATAATGGAAATAGTAGTTCTAAAATTTTAATTCGTTTCAAAAGTTAAATTTTTAAGTTCGTTTTGAATATCTCAAAAGATGGTGATTTAAGAATAATCAAATTGTTTAAATTTAATACTACAGATGTTTGAATAATTAAATTCCGAATTTGATATGATCAATTTGATATGGAAATTTAATATATGAAAATAGAGTGAATAATTTAAATTTGATTTAATATGATTCCAATTGGTTTCCAAAGTGAATGTAAGTTATATTGGGATTATAATAGAGTTAATAAGATTTTAAATTTGGAATTTATTGAATAACGGGTTTAATATGATTAAAAATGATTTGTAAAATTTTATTTTATCATATTAAAGTAAGAATGATGTTGTAGAACTTTTAAAATTGAATTAAAAGTAAATTTGTGAAAATTGAATATTTTAATATTTAATTATCGACAGAAAATAGCCAATTTTCGAACAGTCTCGGAATTGGACGAACTGGTTCCATTGGATCCGTAATAGTTTGTTATTATCGGATTTCGTAGAAATCGGAGTTTTCGTTTGACCGTGGCAGCTCGAAACGCGTTGAAATTGTTTTAATATTAATTTGGCAAGTTAAAATGGTCATTTTTCAAACAGTCTTGGATTTCGACGAAACCAGTTTCATCGGATCCGCAATATGGTATTATTGTGAGATTTCAAATTTCGTGTCAATCGGATTTACTGTTTGTCCGGGACAAGCAATCGATTTAATTTAAAATCGACCGTTTATTTCCGTAACTCACGCATATGATATAATTAGCTTCCGAAACCTATTCCATTGTGTCCGGAACGCGGGGTAAACCCTAGAAACGCCGGTTACCGCGCGTAAATCAGAGTTTGGAAAAGCCGGATGAATAGTATTCGTCGTTTCCTATAAATAGCCCCTTGTCTTCATTAATTTGCAAAAGAAATAAACTAGGGTTTTACCCATCAGCCGCCGCCTCCTACCTGATGCACGACCAGAAACTTTCAACTTTTCTCCTCTAATCTCTTCAAATCCGTCAATCTATTCAACAAACTTCCAACATGAAACTTGTAGAGGGGAGTGAGATCTAGGTATTCAACGGCTATGATCGTGTTTGGAGCTTTGAATCAACGGCAAATCTCGTCCAAAGGCCGGCCGTTCGCACGCTTTTCGAGAGAGGAGGGGGAGGCCGAGCTTAGCCGCAACCAGGACGTGGGTGGAGGGAGCAATGGCCTTCGACGCGGTAGTCTCTGATCGCCTTCAAGTGGATCAGTGGAGGAGCTATTTGGAACCCTAGTTCATTGGTGATGGGTTCTTAGTTACGTGCGTTTTCCTAAGAGTTTCGCGTGAGGAAGATGAAAGCAGGTTGCAGCCGAGATTTGCAGATGATGGATTGGATGGCTGAGATGTTGTAGGGTATAATTTAAAAAGAAATTTGTGTAATTAGTTTTATTTAAATTTCGTGAATGTTTAAAATGCAATAACTTTTTGCTACGAGGTCGAAAACGCACGAAACCAGTTGCGATGGAATCGTATGGATGAGCACTACGCTATGCAGCTGGGTTGGAATCGTTTGGAGCTAGAAATTTTTTTGGGTCAAATCGAACGTCGTTCGATTTGATTTAAAATCGTAAAATCAAGGTGAGTGTTTTATAACGCTCACAACGTACTAAATATCTTTATGCTAGTTAAATTTGATATTATGAAGTGATATAAATTTTATTTGTCATTGTTTGATAAAAATTTAATTGTCATATAGATTGTCATTTGAATTCACTGTTGAAAATTAAATTGACAGTTAAATTGAAATTGAAATTGAATTGCGATTAAAATTACCTGACATTGATAACTATGAAATTGCCATGAATTGTATTGTCTATTGGATGTTTTATTTCGATGGATGCTATTGGTTGATATTTAAATGTTTGGATGTTTATTTGCTTATATATAACCTATTATGCATACATATGACACTATGATTGATTTAAGTGATATATATTCATCCTTGACATCTAATTGAAATAAATAATTACTTGGCCATAGGATAGAAAATTATATACGGACACCGAATTGGCTAAATTAATAATTTTTAAAATCGTCGATTTGAAATTTATTTAAATGTTTTGATTTAAAAGTTATCAATAGAAATAAATTTATAGAAATCGAATTTATCGAAAAAGTGAGTTTTGGAATGTTGAAATAAATTTTGGTTAAAAGAAACTGTTAAATAATATGAGTCGAGACTTTGAAATTTAAAAATTGGGATTTGATTGAATTTCGAAAATTGATTTGTTTAAAGATTTAACCTTAATTCGAGCTTCGAATATTACCAAGTAAAAGTGATATAAAAAAAATGATATTTTGAAGTCGAGCTTGGAATTGAATCATATTTGAAATTTGGATTTAAACTCGAAAATTGATGGATAATTTTGTTAAGTGTTATAAATGGATATTTTGAAAAATCAAGCTCCAAATCGATATAAATTGAAATTGAATAAATTAAAGGTGAATATAAAATTGAATAAATTTGAAGTCAAAGTTGACATTGGTTTGAATTGAAATCGAAATTGAATCGGTAGAATGGAAATTGAAATTGATTTGAATTGGGAAGTTATAAATTGAAATGGATTGGTTTTGAAGCTGTTTTATTTTGTTTTCCAAATTACTCAGTTATATAAACCATTTTTGAATACTTAAATTATTTTAATCTATTTTAAATCTACTTAACCCAATTTGAATTATTTTAAACTAATTTATCTATTTTAAATCCATTTTAGTTTTAAGTATCTTTTACTATTTTAATTATTTAAAACTACTTTTAAACTACTTAAACTATTTTCTAAAAATTTCAAGCTGATTAATAAGGTGAAATGTTTATGTTTAAATCTTGAATTTGAATACGAATTGGATTAAATGAAGTTGCAACCTTGGTTTGAATTGAAATCGAAATGAGATATTGATGCGGAAAATGATTTTTGAAACGAAATCTTACATTTGAAAAGATACGATGATATTTGAAATGGATTTGATTTTTGAAGCGAATATGATATTTTGATATCAATTATGAATCGATTTGAAATGTAAAAGAGCCAACGGTGTAATATTGCGTAGTTATTAAAGAGAGGGGGATCGGATATGGACATACTCTCTGTCGATACCGAACACCACTTTAATAACTATTATACACGGAGTGTTGATCCAGAATGAAGTGGATGGTTTGGTGAACGCGTTGACTGAAGAAAGAGAACGATTATTGGATGACCCCTGACATGACTAAAACAGGAGCCGCGCCGGGCCATTGAGGTTCGCCACCTCTAGCGGACACACTTCTTCGATACCATATCTATTACATTTGTGATGTGATTTGGGTGCACACCTTGATTTGGGAGTGTTGTTTCGCGGTGTTGGGGTAGCTGCTGGCTATGCTCAACATCAGTCCGGATCACGCAACTACTAGTATCCTAGTTGGTATCGCCTCATGTACCTTGTCATACTGATTATCCTATTCGCGACCACTACGTTATGTTTTGTGTTATACCTATGGGGTACCCTTTGATAACCACCAGTTTACGGTGGGGCTTATGGTGCTGTATAGACTATGGCATTATAAAAATTTGTTAAGGGGGATTATGGTAACGCCTTAATGCTATTTTGATACTTTATATTACTGATAGGCATTATCTACTTAGCGTATATTACTATATAGTAGATAGTTTAACAGATCCTTAAGAGATGGAAAATCCCGTAACGTCTCTTGAGTTATTGCACGCACTTTGACACTGGATATGAGATGTCAAAACCCGTAAACATCTCTGACGCCGTTACACTCATATTTATTTACGATTGATTTAACTTTCATAAGGATATTTTAGTCCTGACTCGAGTGTTTTGTCTTTTCATTACGCTCGGGTCAGTCCTGAGTTTTCAGATTTTTAAAGATCTATTCTGGAGGACGAAGAGGAAGATTTGGTACACTTTACTATTATTACCATTGCATCATGCTATCTGCTGCATTATTTTAATTGTTCTGTTGTATATGTATAACTCTGATAAATGTTGTATAAATAATTGTCAAAGTATAGTAAACAGCTTCATGAACTGTTTATTTGACTATTATATTTTATCGTTCCGCTGCTAGATTCTGTGTTGTTTCATTTCCTTTATTTCTCTTTCTTTTCTTTTCTTATTTACCCCAATAACCATCTGGCCTTTTGAATGGTTTGGAATCGACATGTGTATTTGATCGTCGGTTTAAACTGTCCAGAAAGGCGGGTCGTTATAGTTGGTATCAGAGCTTTGGTTTAGCGATAACCTTAGCTTTGTGGGGTCTGACTCTTTATAAATAGGGTTGTAATACCCTATGATGAGTCACTGAGTGTATATATATGAGAGAGCGTATTTGTTAGTGATATAAAATGTTTTATATTGTGTCGATTGATTTGTTGAGTGGCTTATGGATTCTGGTCAATACGAGTAAGTAACGTCATTGATAGGGATCTCTAAATACTTAAACAGAACAACTCGACACAGTATTGTTTTGAAATTGGGTAAATGAAATAATTTTGCTCTAATTATATTTTGAATATAAAGAAAAAATTTCATAAATTAGTGTGACTTATCTAGCTTACCTGATTGTTAGGAATGAAAATATTGGTTATTATCATTAATTTGATATTGCAATTTAATAGATAAGGTGAATTACAAAATGAACAATGATAAAGCACTTGTGAAATGTTTTAAGAAAGAAAATCCTATAAGATATTTTATAAAGGTGACTTATAAATTAAAATAGATTTAAATTGGAAAATATTGAATTTAAGACCCGGAGATCTTGAAATATGGTTTTCAAAGCTTTGAAGAAAATATATAGTAATATTAGTTGGAAATTGTTTATGGAAATATTTTGAAAGGATTTTTAAAGGAAGGAATGAATTCAGTACTCCTCTCTTATGTCGCTGGAAAATAATTTTGGTGATGACTGCGCAGCATCATCGACGTTCATTTTCGAGTCTCAAAGTGGGGGAGACTTCTAAGAAGCTTTGCTTTTCTTCGAAATTATTTTGGATAAATGAGTTTTGGTTTAAATTCCAAAGGTATGATTTGATATATTAAAGATATAAGTATATATATTTATTTCAAACGATTTGAAAAGAACAGGGCATTTAAATTTCTAAGTTCGGTTAATTAATAATTTTCAAATTATTTGAATGAAATGTGAATAACCAAAATTTATAAAATAAGAGGATTAGGATATCTAAGCTATTGTTTGGGAAAACTTTAAAGTTGAAAGGTAAAGAGGATTTAAACAAATTAAATTTGTGAACATTCTAATTAAGTAAAATGGAATTCTATAAATTTGTATAATGCCAAAATTACATTCTGATAACATATAAAAAGACTTGCCAAATGTTAAAAGTTAAAATGATGTTTTGGATACGTAATGAGATATTCTACAAATAAACAGAACCTGAAAGTAATTGAAATATACAAGTAAGGAAAACTCAAAAGGAATTAAAATGTATATAAATGGAAGTTTGGTTGTGATAAAAATGTTATAAACTTAAATATAGCATGAAATGATGAATGGATAAATGGAACAAGTAAGTGAACTTAAGAAAGAAGATAAATGAATCGTATTATATCTTTGTAAATCGGTTATAGAAAATAAATATAAATTGCAAAGGGGTTGTAAAAATTTTCTGAATTTGTAACCTTTAAATAACTGTAAACTAAGAAAAGTCATTTATGAGAGGTTAGACTTTTATAGGATGATTAATAAACTAAAGTGCCGGTTAATAAAATGTTTCACAAATGAATTCGTTATTAACCGAAATTATGAAAATGCAATAAATGTAAACAAAGGAATTTCTTATAGTAAGAATCAATTGGAAAATGAAATTTAATTTAATTAAATTATATTGAATGTTTAAAATGAACTTGAGTAAGCAAATTCTTTGATATGATGTTTAAGAAAAGATAATGTTAAAGAACATGTTATGTAAAGAAATGAATATACTAACTGAATAATGGATTGTGAATAATTAATTGAAAAAAAGCCAATAAAATAATTTAGTATAGATAAATTAGATAGAAATCCATTGGAAGGTAATACGTGAGATTGTACGTATATTATTTTATTCGCATAATGATTTGATCCAAATTCGAGCACAAAATTTCGAGATGATTTATATCGATCCAAGTTAGGATTTTCCACTCGATTCTCGACGGCGAACCCTGGATATGGATTTTTAATTTGATTCTGGAATTCTCTATCATAGTATATAAAAACTATGCAAGGAGAGTGACAGTTTCCAATCAAGGAACCAAATCTGAGTCCGCACTAGAGAGTCGCGTGAACGATACTAGTTTGGAAGCGAAATTGTGTGATCGAATAAGCGATTAGATTGATATTGCTCACGGATGATATATGTACGGCTTACGGACTTAATTAAAGTTAATATTGGAAATTTTAGATGCCAAATATAAAATGATTCTTTTAAAATTATATAACATGATATATATATAAAAGAGATAAACCAAATTGAATGTAAAATTAATAATTTGGTTATGTTGGGTATGATTTGGTTGTTATATGATTGTTAGTTGATTGTATATAATTCATTAAGTGTTAATGAAATTGAAAGCTAAAAATCATTGAAATCAAATTGGAAGTTAAATGAATTTAAATAGAATTTAATTTGATTCAAATTGGAAGTGAACTAATGTAAATATACATTAGTGAATGTTAACTAATTGAATTGAGAATGAATGTTAGAAAAATCCAACGTTAATGAATCAACTATGATTAAAATTGAAATCCAAGTCAATAAATATTAATGAGAAGTGAATTTATATTAATTGGTTATGGATTTGTTGGATGATACTTGATTGATGGTTGCATTTGTTGTTTTGTGGCATTTGCTATGTTGGCACATGTAGTTGTTGTGTTGCTATATGATGTATATTGATACTATTTTCATATATGCATGATTCTCATTGGTTGTTGAGTGTTTAGTAGGTGCGGATTGCGCTTGCTTCGCATTTGGAGCTCGCTTTCGCGCTATATTAGTCGTATATGCTCGCTAATAAAATATAAGGTACATGTTGATTTTGTCATTGGATTTGGTGATTTTTGATGAGCCACTTGGCTTTTGATTTTTTTTATTGGTTTGGGGCCCGTAGAGGCGTTTTGTAGCTGTACCGATCGAGCCGCGCAAAGGAGACTCTGCCGAAATTTTCCGTAAATCAGGGTGTTAGAAAAATTTTCAAGTTTTAAAAATTTTTATAACTTGTTTTGATAACTAACTTTTAAAGTTAGAAAGCCGTTCAGAGTAACTTAGTGGAAGCGTAGTTATGACTTTATAAATGGAATTTCATTATTTTATAAGTTGGTAACTTTGAATAATATATCTAATGTTGAATTCTATACTTAGTTTCTTTTCCCTTCTTTTTCCTTTTCGGGGACGAAAAGTTTTGAGTGGGGGAGAGTGTAACGACCCGTAAATTTTCGATAATTAAAATAGCTAATTTAATAAGATTTCGTGTTTTAGTGTTAGAAAAAAATTGTAAGTCGTTTGGAATAATAATAAATGTTGAATTCATTGGGTATAATAGAATAATTAATTGATAAGAAAATCTATTTAAAATCAAATATTGAATATTGAACAGGTAAACTGTTTAAATTAAATATTTAAAACTTATTGAATAATTGAATAACTGTAAAATGAAAATAGTGTTCTAAATTGTGAATTGGTTTTAAAAGTTGAATCTTATAAGTTCAATTTCAATATTTCAAAAGATAATGAATTATTGGGTAATCGAAATTGTTTAAATTAAATATTTGGAAATTATTGAATAATTTAATAATGAGGATTGAATAACCGTATAATGGAAATATTTGTTCTAAAATTTAATTCGTTTCAAAAGTTAAATTTTTAAGTTCGTTTTGAATATCTCAAAAGATAGTGATTTAAGAATAATCAAATTGTTTAAATTTAATACTACAGATGTTTGAATAATTAAATTCCGAATTTGATATGATCAATTTGATATTGAAATTTAATATATGAAAATAGAGTGAATAATTTAAATTTGATTTAATATGATTCCAATTGGTTTCCAAAGTGAATGTAAGTTATATTGGGATTATAATAGAGTTAATAAGATTTTAAATTTGGAATTTATTGAATAACGGGTTTAATATGATTAAAAATGATTTGCAAAATTTTATTTTCTCATATTAAAGTAAGAATGATGTTGTAGAACTTTTAAAATTGAACTAAAAGTAAATTTGTGAAAATTGAATATTTTAATATTTAATTATCGAATGAAAATAGCCAATTTTCGAACAGTCTCAGAATTGGACGAAACTAGTTCCATTGGATCCGTAATAGTTTGTTATTATCGGATTTCAATTTTTGTAGAAATCGAAGATTTCGTTTGACCGTGGCAGCTCGAAACGCGTTGAAATTGTTTTAATATTAATTTCGCGAGTTAAAATGGTCATTTTTCAAACAGTCTCGGATTTCGACGAAACAAGTTTCATCGGATCCGTAATATGATATTATTGTGAGATTTAAAATTTTGTGTCAATCGGATTTACCATTTGTCCGGGGCAAGCCAAAACGCCTAGAAAATCGTTTAATCGATTTAATTTAACATCGATCGTTTATTTCCGTAACTCGCGCATACGATCGAATTAGCTTCCGAAACCTATTCCATTGTGTCCGAAACGCGGGGTAAAACCTAGAAACGCCGGTTACCGCACGTAAATCGGAGTTTGGAAATGCCGGATGAATAGTATTCGTCGTTTCCTATAAATAGCCCCTTGTCTTCATAAATTTGCAAAAGAAATAAACTAGGGTTTTATCCATCAGCCGCCGCCTCCTACCTGATGCACGGCCAGAAACTTTCAACTTTTCTCCTCTAATCTCTTCAAATCCGTCAATCTATTCAACAAACTTCCAACATGAAACTTGTAGAGTGGAGTGAGATCTAGGTATTCAACGGCTATGATCGTGTTTGGAGCTTTGAATCAACGGCAAATCTCGTCCAAAGGCCGGCCGTTCGCGCGCTTTTCGAGAGAGGAGGTGGAGGCCGAGCTTGGCCGCAACCAGGACGTGGATGGAGGGAGCAATGGCCTTCGACGCGGTAGTCTCTGATCGCCTTCAAGTGGATCAGTGGAGGAGCTATTTGGAACCCTAGTTCATTGGTGATGGGTTCTTAGTTGCGTGCGTTTTCCTGAGAGTTTCGCGTGAGGAAGATGAAAGCAGGTTGCGGCCGAGATTTGCAGATGATGGATTGGATGGCTGAGTTGTTGTAGGGTGTAATTTAAAAAGAAATTTGTGTAATTAGTTTTATTTAAATTTCGTGAAAAATGCAATAACTTTTTGCTACGAGGTCGAAAACGCACGAAACCAGTTGCGATGTAATCGTATGGACGAGCACTATGCTATGCAGCTGGATTGGAATCGTTTGGAGCTAGGGAAAATTTTTAGATTAAATCGAACGTCGTTCGATTTGATTTAAAATCGTAAAATCAAGGTGAGTGTTTTATAACTCTCACAACGTACTAAATATCTTTATGCTAGTTAAATTTGATATTATGAAGTGATATAAATTTTATTTGTCGTTGTTTGATAAAAGTCTAATTGTCATATAGATTGTCATTTGAATTCACCGTTGAAAATTAAATTGACAGTTAAATTGAAATTGAAATTGAATTGCGATTAAAATTACCTGACATTGATAACTATGAAATTGCCATGAATTGTATTGTCTATTGGATGTTTTATTTCGATGGATGCTATTGGTTGATATTTAAATGTTTGGATGTTTATTTGCTTATATATAACCTGTTATGCATACATATGACACTATGATTGATTTAAGTGATATATATTCATCCCTGACATCAAATTGAAATAAATAATTACTTGGCCATAGGATAGAAAATTATATACGGACACCGAATTGGCTAAATTAATAATTTTTAAAATCGTCGATTTGAAATTTATTTAAATGTTTTGATTTAAAAGTTATCAATATAAATAAATTTATAGAAATTGAATTTATTGAAAAAGTGAGTTTTGGAATGTTGAAATAAATTTTGGTTAAAAGAAATTGTTATATAATATGAGTCGAGACTTTGAAATTTAAAAATTGGGATTTGATTGAATTTCGAAAATTGATTTGTTTAATGATTTAACCTTAATTCGAGCTTCGAATATTACCAAGTAAAAGTGATATAAAAAATGATATTTTGAAGTCGAGCTTGGAATTGAATCATATTTGAAATTTGGATTTAAACTCGAAAATTGATGGATAATTTTGTTAAGTTTTATAAATGGATATTTTGAAAAATCAAGCTCCAAATTGATATAAATTGAAATTGAATAAATTAAAGGTGAATATAAAATTGAACAAATTTGAAGTCAAAGTTGACATTGGTTTGAATTGAAATCGAAATTGAATCGGTAGAATGGAAATTGAAATTGATTTGAATTGGGAAGTTATAAATTGAAATGGATTGGTTTTGAAGCTGTTTTATTTTGTTTTCCAAAGTACTCAGTTATATAAACCATTTTTGAATACTTAAATTATTTTAATCTATTTTAAATCTACTTATCCCAATTTGAATTATTTAAAACTAATTTATCTATTTTAAATCCGTTTTAGTTTTAAGTATCTTTTACTATTTTAATTATTTAAAACTACTTTTAAACTACTTAAACTATTTTCTAAAAATTTCAAGCTGATTAATAAGGTGAAATGTTTATGTTTAAATCTTGAATTTGAATACGAATTGGATTAAATGAAGTTGCAACCTTGGTTTGAATTGAAATAGAAATGAGATATTGATGCGGAAAATGATTTTTGAAACGAAATCTTACATTTGAAAAGACACGATGATATTTGAAATGGATTTGGTTTTTGAAGCGAATATGATATTTTGATATCAATTATGAATCGATTTGAAATGCAAAAGAGCCAACGGTGTAATAATACGTAGTTATTAAAGAGAGCGAGATCGGATATGGACATACTCTCTGTCGATACCGAACACCACTTTAATAACTATTCTACGCGGAGTGTTGATCCAGAATGAAGTGGATGGTTTGGTGAACGCGTTGACTGAAGAAAGAGAACGATTATTGGATGACCCCCGACATGACTAAAACAGGAGTCGCGCCGGGCCATTGAGGTTCGCCACCTCTAGCGGACACACTTCTTCGATACCATATCTATTACATTTGTGATGCGATTTGGGTGCACCCCTTGATTTGGGAGTGTTGTTTCGCGGTGTTGGGGTAGCTGCTGGCTATGCTCAACATCAGTCCGGATCACGCAACTACTAGTATCCTAGTTGGTATCGCCTCATGTACCTTGTCATACTGATTATCCTATTCGCGACCACTACGTTATGTTTTGTGTTATACCTATGGGGTACCCTCTGATAACCACCAGTTTACGGTGGGGCTTACGGTGCTGTATAGACTATGGCATTATAAAAATGTGTTAAGGGGGATTATGGTAACGCCTTAACGCTATTTTGATACTTTATATTACTGATAGGCATTATTTACTTAGCGTATATTACTACATAGTAGTTAGTTTAACGGATCCTTAAGAGATGAAAAATCCCGTAACGTCTCTTGAGTTATTGCACGCACGTTGACACTGGATAGGAGATGTCAAACGCCGTAAACATCTCTGACGCCGTTACACTCATATTTATTTACGATTGATTTAACTTTCATAAGGATATTTTAGTCCTGACTCGAGTGTTTTGTCTTTTCATTACGCTCGGGTCAGTCCTGAGCTTTCAGATTTTTGAAGATCTATTCTGGAGGACGAAGATGAAGATTTGGTACACTTTACTATTATTACCCTTGCATCATGCTATCTACTGCATTATTTTAATTGTTCTGTTGTATATGTATAACTCTGATAAATGTTGTATAAATAATTGTCAAAGTATAGTAAACAGCTTCATAAACTGTTTATTTGACTATTATATTTTATCATTTCGCTGCGAGATTCTGTGTTGTTTCATTTCCTTTATTTCTCTTTCTTTTCTTTTCTTATTTACCCCAATAACCATCTTCCCTTTTGAATGGTTTGGAATCGACATGTGTATTTGATCGTCGTTTAAACTGTCCAAAAAGGCGGGTCGTTACACCGACCATCTGTGCACGTTCACACATATCATTTACGTGTCTGGAGATTTTTGATTATCGGGGAAGAAGAGGATCACGGGTCGATCTCGGGATGGTTATGGGTTTGACCCGGAGCAGAGTGGATTGTGAAGTGCACAAGGAGTTGCTTAGGAATTCTTGGGTTTGGCACGGGTCTTTCTTTGGTAAGCAGTAAGGTTAAGGTAATAAATAAAATGTTAAGTTTTTAGAGGTAAAACAAGTTTAGTCTTTTTTATTAAATAAAAGATTATATAAATATTGATAGATAAAGTTGAATATTTTATTTAACTTAAAATTTATTAAGTCAAATTTAAGTTTATTTAAACTTAATTTAAATTGTATAATTAAATAGTTACTTTAGAAGATAAAAATGTTTATTTCATTTGTTAATAACAATTTTGTTAACAAGTTTTAAAAAGGGGTTCCAAGCAAGGATATTTATCAGGTTACCTAGGAGATCAAAAGGTTGAATTTCAAAGATAGATTGTTTTAAGGTTAGTAAATCATATATTGGGATAATTATGTAATCAAATCTCTAAGTATTTCAAAATAAAATTATGTAAGAAATGAGTTAAGATAAATGGGTTATCTTTGATTGATTAGGGTATTAGGTAATTATAGAAGGATTAATCAATTGATATGATTAATTAGAAGATTAATTAATGTAATTAATTAGAGATTAATCAAAGGATCATTAATTAGGGATTAATAGATAATTACTAAATGAGATTAAGTGAGGTTAATTAATGATGTGATTAATTTAAAGATTGCTTGATAAATGTAATTAATTAAAAAGATAATTAATTAAGGGAAGTGATTAGAGGATCATTAATTAATGTAATCAGTTAATTAAGGTGATTAATTAAAGGTTAATTACTTAAATGTAATTAAAGGATAATTAATCAAGGATGATTAACTAAGATGTATGATTTAAAGAAACATTTATTAATTGGGTTGAAATTAATTAATGTTAAGTAAGGAGGATTAAGATCACCCAAGCAATTAAAGTTGAAAATTAGTTTAATTGGAAATTAATTAAATTAATTAGGAATTACATATTTAATAAATCTTTTTTATGGATGGTAGAATAATATTGGATGACTGGATTGATGATCTCTCTAACGGGTGATTAAGATGTGCTATGATATGAATGAGTTGAACTGTGGTAATATAGGTTACTGATCTGAGTTGAATTATTATCCTGGATAAGGATTGTATTGTTTAAAATTTGACAACTTGGATTAGAAACGTCATTGAATTCGAAGTGACCGGGGTCGGGTATCAAAAATATTCGAAACCACTTCGATTAGTAAGCTAATTCTTCATAAATTGGATGTGTGAAATTAAACAGGCCGGAATTAAATAAATTGACTAGTATGGACATTTGACCTGAGGAACAGTTCTTGGATATTATTCTGTAGTAAGTATTGACTTAAACAGTTAAGAACTCATGGTAAGTACGAGTTACCTTGGTATTCACATATGTTATAGTTTGGTATTTCATATTATATGGGTTTACGCACGCAGGTTTCCAGCCTGACCCGAGTGTTACTTTGATGTAATGCTCGGATCAGACCGAGTATTACAGATTTTCAGGTAAGGATGTTCAGGAGCTCAGGAGGCGAGCTGGATGGCAGAAACGTATAGAGTGTTTCTGCTATGTTATATTGTAGTTATCTAGGACATGATTGTATCTATCCCGTGTTTTTGTATTTGTGTAACTCTGATGTATTAAAGTGTAATTTGATAAGTACAGTTTTCCTCTGTATAACTATTATTATTTGTTATTATATTTTATCCGCTGTGAATGTGAGATGTTGGTGTTTCTGATTCTTCTTTTTTTCTATTTATTTTCTTCTTTTCCTTAACTATATGGAATTTTTGGGATCGAAAATTCTGGGTTATTACACATTTCCATTTTGGAATCTCAAGAGGTTGTAACAGTCCTGCCGTCTTCTGCCGATCGCCTTTTATTTGTTGGCAGCTTACACACTTATTGACAAAGGTAGAGATGTCCTTCTTCATTCCCGGTCACCAGAAAACTCTTTTCATATCTTTGAACATCTTATTCACTCCTGGGTGGATAATTAACCTAGATTTGTGGCCTTCTAACAAAACCTCTCGCCTTAGACCATTCACATTCGGAACGCACAATCGGCCATAAATCCTTAGAACACATCAACTATTTATCTCAAAATCCAAATACCGACCCAGCTCAGCTCCTTGAATTAATTCTCCTAGAGTTTCGTCCTTCCTTTGATCACTCACAATTCTGTCTTGAAGAGCTGGGGTAACTTTCAAAAGAGCCAAGATTTCATTTCTACTCAAAGCGTCCACTACCACATTTGATTTTCTCGGTGTATAGAGAATGTCCAAATCGTAGGATGCTAGAAATTCCGCCCACTTTTGTTGCCTCAAGTTTAGGTCCTTCTGGGTGAAAAGATACTTCAGGGGTTTATGATCCATAAAGAGCTCAAACTTTTCACCTAATATAAGAATGAAGTTCACTCCTAAATCTCTCTGAGTTTACAAGAAACTAATAAGAAATAGAGGGGTCCTTACCCAACAGATAGTGCCCCACATTTTTAGTGCAAAGACAACAGCCAGCAATTCCAAGTCATGCATAGCATAGTTCTTCTCATGAGGCTTTAACTTCCTACTCGCATACGCAATCACTCTCCCGTGCTGCATCAAAACAGCTCCTAGCCCTACTCCACAAGCATCGGTGTACACTACGAATTCACTATTCCCATCTAGAATAGCCAAAATGGGTGCATTGGTCAATCTCGCCTTCAATTCTTGAAATGTCTCTTCTCACTTTGGAGTCCATTTAAATTTCACTCCCTTCTTAGTCAGCTTGGTTAAATGGGAGGGAATCTTAGAGTAATCTCGAAAAAATCCCCTGTAATATCCTGCAAAACCAAGAAAACTACAAACCTCTATAGGAGTCTGTGGTTGCTTCCACTTCTGAACAGCCGTCACCTTTTCTGGATCCATAGAGACACCATCTCCCGATTCGATGTGTCCTAAAAATTTTACCTCCGATTGCCAGAAAATAGCACTTTGAAAATTCGCTTTTTGGACATGCCTTCACAAGCTTTCCAACACCACTTCCAGATCATGTCTATGCTCTTCCTCTGATTTAGAGTAGATAAGAATGTCATCAATGAATACCAACACGAACTTGTTCAGAACATCTTGTAAGACATAGTTCATCAAATCCACAAAATAAGCCGGTGTGTTGGAGTTAACCTTCCCTTTTTCAAGGCCATAAACAGGTGGATTCAACCTAACCAACTTCATAATTATCGAGGCTGGAATATGATCAATTCAATTTAAATGGATGAAATCCACTTGGATATGTCGTTCGGTCAAGGACGATCGACATACTTCACTTAGCATAAGCCGCTCGACATACTTCACTTAGCATATGCCGCTCGACATACTTCACTCAGCAAGGTCGCTCGGCATTGTGTTAAGGTCAGGGTCGTTCGACATAGACGGCTCGGCTTGGAAGATAAGGGTCGTTCGGCATAGACGGCTCAGCCTGGAAGATGAGGATCATACGACATGGATGGTTCGGCCTGGAAGAAGATGAGGGTCGTTCGGTAGGACTGTAGGAGTGCAGGAGTGCAGGATTGTAGGAATGCATGAGTATAGGATTGCGGCTCGGTAGGAATGTAGCTCGGCTGGAATGTGGCTCGGCAGGATTACGGCTCGGCAGGAATGCGGCTCGGCCGGATTATGGCTCGGCAGGAATATGGCTCGGCGGGAATGCAGCTTGACAGGATTGCAGAAATACAGGACTACGGCTCGGCAGGATTGCGGCTCGGCAGGAGGGTGTGGCTCGGCAGGACGGTGTGGCTCGGCATGATAATATGGCTCGGTAGGATGGTGTGGCTATGGACCTGGTTGGCCCAGACTACTCAGAAAGCCCAGCAAATCAGGATTTACCTATAAATACAGCATGTGGAGGTTCAGAAAAGGGATCTTCTTCTTTTTGCTCTCTTGCTTTCTATTTTCTAAGGCTAATGTTACTCTACCATTTTGTAACTGTAATCAATTCTAACATCAATAAAAAGGAAATTTCTAGAGTGGACGTAGGCCGGAGTCAACCGAAGCACTATAAATTCTATGTTTTTATTGATTTCTTTTTAATTTTGACTGTTCTTCATATTTACACTCTCTACATACACTCTATCTGTTATCTGTAACTGTTAATTGGTGCTTTCATTTATATTTGGGTGTTAGTGACCAATTTTGGCGCTAACATTTTGGTGATTTCACTGAGAAGGCAAGCACTCGGGGATTTTGGAGCTAGGAACTTGGATTCTGGAAAGCAATGGCTAGGCCATCAACAAGGAAGCAAGTGACAAAAAGAAGCAATCAGGAGGAAAGTCAAGAGGCCTCCTCTAGAGCTGGAGAAGCTTCTAGAGCTGGAGAAGGTCAAGCTTCCATCTATATCACTAGGGACGAGATGGGGACTATGCTGAAAAGGCAGGAAGACATGATACAGAACCTACTTCGACAGGTTGGACATGTTGGAGCATAAAGTCAAGGGAATGGACCAACAGCGGCAAGTGGCATTGCAGAACAAGGAACCAGAGCTGTAAAAGTTTCTAGAGGTCAACATCAGAACCAAAGTAGAGGGATTGAAGGAAATTAGCAAAGGCTCGGGGGCAGATATCCAGGATTGGATGTTGGGAGAGAAGTGAATGAAGCTCGGCAAGCAAGGACCAACGTGAACGTAAATGACCAACATGAAGAGTACTACCTGGAGTATCCCCTAGGACATGGGGGCAAGGTAGAGATGCAAATAGGGGACTAACCTCGGATGGAGACGAGCGGATGGCTGGATTAATAAGAAGGGTTATGAGAGGAGGATTGTCAAAAGGAGGCTTAGAGGAAGTTAGTCAGAGTACGTTTACTCCGAATATCAGAAATGCAAGGAATCGTCCAAAGTTCAAGTTACCCGCGCCGGATCCTTATGATGGGAAATCAGACCCAGCCATGCATATTACCAGATATATCAGGCATATGGAAGTGCTAGGAGCATCCGAGGAAGTGGTGGCACGATGCTTCCCTCTATACCTAACAGACTTGGCTGCGCTTTGGTTCAAGCATCTAGGGAATGGATCAATCAAAACATGGGGTGAGCTAGTGGAACACTTCATGAGACAGTTTAGGTTCCACATGACGCGACCCAAGAGTGTTTTGACCTTAGCTTCAATGAAGCAGAGGACCAGAGAGACTATAAGAGATTTTCTATTGCAATTCAATGCAACGGTGGCTTCAGTAGATCGTCTGGATTCATCAATGATTTTGATGGCGGCACTAGCACGGGTTGCGGAAGGCATAGAGTTCAAGGATTCTCTAGCAAGAGATCCACCCCAAGACCTCGGAGAATTCTATCATGAAGCTGAAATGTTCATTCGGCTAGAGGATTCGTGTGCCGAAAGGGAAGAAACAAACGCTATGCAAGGCGAAGGAACCTCCAAAGAACTACCTGGAGCAGACAAAGGTAAGCGAAAGAAGAACAACAGATTCGATGGTCCTAACAAATGGAAGAAATCCGGAGAACCCAGATTCAGACAATACACGGACTTGACAGCAAACCTGGAACGGATTTACACGGAGACTTGAGGGCAGCTCCCCTATCAAAAACCACCAGGAGAGATCCCACAGAACGGGAATGTAGAAGTGGAAAGTACTGCCTATTCCATAAGCTGGAAGGGCATACTACCGATGAATGTCGCCATCTGAAGGATGAGGTGGAAGAGCATGTCAGAAGTGGTAGATTGCAACAATACACCAGAGATCGGACAGCGGCCGTAGGACCTAAGCAACTACCGCCTCCACCTAATAAGACTAATCCTGGATCGGGATCGCGACTCGTACCAATTGATCATGATGGCGAGGGCCAAGTTCAGGGCTTGAACTTTGGTCGATTACAAAAATTCTTTAGATTTGATTTTAAAATAAAACGGCTATTCCACTTACACATGTACGGGAACCAGAGAGATCCCCAGGCATGCTCTGAGAAGGTAACAGATCGCTCTGCCCGGAGAGGCAGTTGTTATCCCGCTTTTTGGCAAAGCCGTGATACCAAAAGATAGATCAGAAACCGAAGGTAGTTCGTCTCAAAGATTAGTTATACATTGCTTCGCTCTGGATATCGATGAATTTTTTCCGAGCCCGGATCAGGCTACAATTGATAGAACACAGCAAGCAAAGTCATGGGAACCCGCCTTTCAAATCTCAAGTTAATCCGAGCTCGTATGTGCATGTTATGATCGATTCAATCTAAGGAAAGAGCATGCTGTTCGTATCCATGAGGAGGTCGAGGTGATGGTCCATTCGAATCCATCAGGTTCGAATCCATCAGGAGTTAGTCACGTCGAACCGACCCCTGTTCGTATCCATTGGTTCGACTCCATCTAGTTTACAACCATCAGCAAGCACTCGTTCGAATCGGTCCGGGTGTGCCGCTTCGTATCCATCGGCAGGTCGTGTGCTTCGTATCGGTCGTTCACCATCAAATAACCCTCGGTTCGAGCATGTGTTCGAATCCATCCTACTGCGATGGCTTAATATCGATCGACTATAGCATATCACAATCGATACGAACGAGCTCTGTTCGAATCCCTTTATGAATGCGGCCCTCGAACCCACTAAGTCAAAATGGCGAAAATGATGGAGTCGACCCAGCCAACTCGGAGTGAAAAGTTGATTGACCCAGGAAATGCGCACCACGTCATCACGAAGGCGCGTGAGGCCATCGAGTCGAAGCAATCGATTCGATGAAGATCAATTCGAACAGAGCGTAGCAACCGGAAATGCAATTTTGAATCGACCATAACTCGAGATCTACAAGTCCAAATGCCACGAAATTTTCACAGGAGCTTGCTTACATCTTGAAGAATGTCCACACCAAATTTCACCTCGATTGAATGATTTCTTAATCGATTCGAATGGAGTTCGAATCGATCCCAAAGTGGGCCCAAATTTCCTGAGGCTGGGCATGTGGGCCCCCTCACGTGCCAGAAGTGGTCTCCCTAAATTTAGGCAAAATATCAGCCTCCTACACCTATAAATAGAGCCCCAGGTCATTCAGAAAAGAGGATATTTTGGCCATTCAACGTCCAGACTCTGCCGGATTCAATTCTACTATTCAATACCACTGTTGTAATCAAGTATCAGAGCTATAACTTGCTGTAATTCGCTGTAATTTATTGAGATCATCAAGTGAATCAATAAACACGTAAGCTTCAAAGTGGACGTTGGCAAGATCGCCGAACCACTATAAATCCTGTGTTTCTGACTGTTATTTGTGAACTGTTGTGTTTGATCCTTCTTAGATCTGAATTTTGTGTTGATTATTGCTGATTTGTGTGCGCAAACGGGTGCTTTCACGATATCGGGTGTTTGTGACCATTTTTGGCGCAAACATTTTGGTGCTTTCACCGAGAGCAGTTGATTCAGGAGAAGTTGAATTTGAAGACTTAAGAATTTAGATCTAAGAACTATGACGAGACAAACAAGTAAAAGAAAAAGGCCAGAGAGGAGTGAACACTAAGGAAGTCAAGAGGCTTCTTCAGGTGCAAACCAAGCTTCATTCTTCATCACTAGGGACGAGATGGAGACAATGATGGAAAGACAGGAAGAGATGCTCTAGAATTTGCTTCAACAGATTGGGCAACTTGGAGCGCAGAATCAAGGAGCAACTAGAGTCCAGAACGGAGCAGGACCATCTCGCGCAGCACTAGAGCTGGAGGGCACACACTTAGAGCATGTTGATCCAGTTCCGGGAAGAGAGTCAGGGGCATCCGAACGACCTGGCAGCAATAGAAGGATGAATGTTCAACAAAGGGGGCATACCCTAGAAAGCTCACACGGACTCGGGGGGCAGGCCGAAGACAATAGACGAGGACTACAGCCTGCAAACATTGACAGATTGGCGGAGATGGTTATAAAAGCTATGAGAGGCGGTTTGGTAAACAAAGATTTGGAGGATGTTAATAGGAGTCCTTTTACTCCAGCAATCAGACGAGCTAGGAACCCACCGGATTTCAACTTACCATCGTTGGACATGTATAACGGGAGAACAGACCCCATGGTTCATCTGACGAAATATATGAGGCATATGGAAGTGCTGGGGGGCATCAGAGGAGGTTATGGCCTGATGATTTCCATTGTACTTGGCGGATATTGCAGCGTTATGGTTTAGACAATTAGAGAGTGGATCTATCGGAACATGGAATGATTTAACTGAGAGATTTATGAGGCAATTCAGGGTTCACATTACAAGACCCAAGAATGTGATGACTTTGGCAACTCTAAAGCAGAAAGCCGAGGAGACTTTGAGAAATTTTCTGGCACGCTTCAATGCGGCAACAGCTTCACTGGATCGACCAGATCCATCTATGGTTGTGATGGGAGTTGTGTCCAGAGTAGCTGATGGCACAGAGTTCAAAAATTCATTGACTAAAGATCCACCTGTGGATATAGGGGAATTCTACGATGAGGCAGAAAAGTTTTTACGACTGGAAGATGCAAAAGCCGAAAGAGAAAAAGGAGAAGGAATTGATATTTATGCGATCAAAGGAGGAAATCCCCCTGAGAAAGGTGTAGAAACTAGCAAGGGAAAACGAAAGGCTGAGGATAATAATAACATATCAGTGCGACCGCAGAGGGAACCGAGATTCACCACATACTCAGAGTTGAACGAGACTTTGGAACAGATCTACCAGGACACTAAGGGGCAAGTCCCTTATCGAAAGCAAACGAGAAGAGATCCGACTAGCAACGAGCGAAGGTCGGACAAGTATTGCTCATTCCATGAGTTGAACGGTCATAACACAAACGACTGTAGCATCTGAAGGATGAGGTGGAAGGGCACATCAGGAATGGCATGCTGCTTCAATACGTGAGGAGGCGAGCTCCAGCGGTGGAGCCGGAGCGACCACCGTCTACATCAGCCAGGGGTGGCCCTGAACTGGGACACCGTATGATTATCAATTGAGTAAAATAACGATGAACAAGTCGTAAGCATCCCACTAATACAATTAAATAATTTACACATGTATGAGATCGCGAACGATCCCCAGGCATGCTCTGAATGATCATTGATCGTTTCGTAGTGGGAACTTACACTTTGGCATCCTTGCTTTGATTTTGTTTCGTTTTGATTTGGACATTTCTATTTTAAAACTCGTCTGTTGAATAGTTATTTGGTTTTGATAATTCTGAAATGGCTAAGCTACTTACACATGTATGGGATCGCGAACGGTCCTTAGGCATGCTCTGAGATGGCGATAAACCACCCTGACAAATAATCCAGGGACCCACTTGAACGTAAGCCTGGTATCGATAGTATTAAGTCCCCCCCGGGCACACTCATTCGCCTCGAACGGCACCCGGCCTTGAACGGTCACAATTCACCTCGAACGGCACCCGGCCTCGAACGGTCACAATTCGCCTCGAACGGCACCCGACCTTGAACGGTCACATTCGCATCGAACGGCACCCGACCTCGAACGGTCACATTCTCCTCGAACGGTCACATTCGCCTCGAACGGCACCCGACCTCGAACGGTCACATTCGCCTCGAACGGCACCCGACCTCGAACGGTCACAGTTCACCGCGAACGGCACCCGACCTCGAACGGTCCCATTCCATCCTTCGCCGCAAACGGCATCGACCGCGAGCGGTCCCGATTCATCTCAAAAGACACACGATCCCGAACGATCGTCATTTGAGATCATATGAAACTATCAAGTTATTTACAGGTTGATGACAGGACATGAACATCCAACTCAAGGAATTACAAAACACACCTTCCTACCGCAAGGCATGTTTTAGGGGGCAAATGTTATCCCGCTTTTTGGCAAAGCCATGATACCAAAAGATAGATCAGAAACCGAAGGTAGTTCATCTCAAAGATTAGTTATACATTGCTTCGCTATGGATATCGATGAATTTTGTCCGAGCCCAGATCAGGCTACAATTGATAGAACACGGCAAGGAAAGTCATGGGAACGCGCGTTTCAAATCTCAAGTCAATCTGAGCTCGTATGTGCAAGTTATGATCGATTAAATCTAAGGAAAGAGCATGTTGTTTGTATCCATGAAGAGGTCGAGGTGATGGTCCATTCGAATCCATCAGGTTCGAATCCATCAGGAGTTAGTCACTTCGAACCGACCCCTGTTCGTATCCATCGGTTCGACTCCATCTAGTTCGCAACCATCAGCAAGCACTCGTTCGAATCGGTCCGGGTGTGCCGCTTCGTATCCATCGGCAGGTCGTGTGCTTCGTATCGGTCGTTCACCATCAAATAACCCTCGGTTCGAATCCATCGGAAGAGCATGTGTTCGAATCCATCCTACTGCGACGGCTTCATATCGATCGACTATAGCATATCACAATCGATACGAACGAGCTTCTGTTCGAATCCCTTTGTGAATGCGGCCCTCGAACCCACTAAGTCAAAATGGAGAAAATGATGGAGTCGACCCAGCCAACTCGGAGTGAAAAGTGGATTGACCCAGGAAATGCACACCACGTCATCACGAAGGCACATGAGGCCATCGAGTCGAAGCAATCGATTCGATGAAGATTGATTCGAACAGAGCGTAGCGACCGGAAATGCAATTTCGAATCGACCATAACTTGAGATCTACAAGTCCAAATGCCACGAAATTTTCACAGGAGCTTGCTTACATGTTGAAGAATGTCCACACCAAATTTCACCTCGATTGGATGATTTCTTGATCGATTCGAATGGAGTTCGAATCGATCCCAAAGTGGGCCCAAATTTCCTGAGGCCGGGCATGTGGGCCCCCTCACGTGCCAGAAGTGGTCTCCCTAAATTTAGGCGAAATATCAGCCTCCAATACCTATAAATAGAGCCCCAGGTCATTCAGAAAAGGGGATCTTTTAGCCATTCAACGTCCAGACTCTGCCGGATTCAATTCTACTATTCAATACCGCTGTTGTAATCAAGTATCAGAGCTATAACTTGCTGTAATTCGCTGTAATCGATTGAAATCATCAAGTGAATCAATAAAGACACAAGCTTCAAAGTGGACGTAGGCAAGATCGCCGAACCACTATAGATCCTGTGTTTCTGATTGTTATTTGTGAATTGTTGTGTTTGATACTTCTTAGATCTGAATTTTGTATTGATTATTGCTGATTTGTGTGCGCAAACGGGTGCTTTCACGATATCGGGTGTTTGTGGCCATTTTTGGCGCAAACAGCAGTATTTAGGTTTTTCCTTTGTTTGTGATTGAACATTTAGAATTTTAAATTAATAAGTGAACTTGAATTTCATAAGATAAACCTTTAACTGGAGAGTTAAAGGATGAATATTAGAAGTCAATTTGAAGGTAATCGCTTTATGACCCTACCCGGAGAGACGGGGTCCGGAGTGCAAGGAGTGAAGCTGCTTCGTCGGAGAGCGACAGGATCGGCTCACACAATGTTGTTTCCCCTTCACCGGAGAGTGACAGGATGGGATCCAGTAAGAGTACGGAGAGGCTAACATCGGTCAAGAAGGATCAGGATATTGCTTAATGTTCAGGGATACTGAACCGGAGTGCAGGGAGTGAAGTTGCTTTGCTGGAGAGCGATAGGATCGGCTCACTCAACGCTGTTTCCCCTTCACTGGAGAGTGACAGGATGGGATCCAGTAAGAGCCCGGAGAGGCTGACATCGGTCCAGGAGGATCATGACATCGTTTAATGTTTAGGGACACTGAACCGGAGTGTAGGGAGTGAAGCCGCTTCGTCGAAGAGCGACAGGATCGGCTCACTCAACGCTGTTTCCCCTTCACCAGAGAGTGATAGGATGGGATCCAGTAAGAACCCAAAGAGGCTGACATAGGTCCAGGAGGATCAGGACATCGCTTAATGTTCAGGGACACTGAATCGGAGTGCAAGGAGTGACGCTGCTTCGTTGGAGAGCGATAGGATCGGCTCACTAAACGCTGTTTCCCCTTCACCGGAGAGTGATAGGATGAGATCCAGTAAGAGACCGGAGAAGTTGACATCGGTAAGTCCTTCGCCGGAGAGCCAAGGCCAGTGAACATCAAAGTTCTTGGCCGGAGAATCGAGGCCGGAGAATATAAGAAGTCCTTGGTCGGAGGAACGAGGCCGAAGAACTTACATGCCCTTGACCGAAGAGCTGAGGCTGGAACAGGGTAACGAGAGCCGATGAGGCCTACGGATTCAAGGTTAAACCCGGAGAGGTCATGAATTTAATAACATGGTCATGAACGGGATATGGATTTCGGATATCGGATTTGAGCTACTCAAAACACACCTTCCAATGGCAAGGCATGTTTTGGAGGGCAAGTGTTAACCCGCCTTTTGTCAAGGCCATAAACAGGCGGATTCAACCAAACCAACTTCACGACTATCGAGGCTGGAATATGATGGATTCAATTTAAAATGATGAAATCCACTTGGATATGTCATTCGGTCAAGGGCGATCGGCATACTTCACTTAGCATATGCCGTTCGACATACTTCACTTAGCATATGTCGCTCGGCATACTTCACTCGGTAAGGTCGTTCGACAATGTATTAAGGTCAGGGTCGTTCGGCATAGACGGTTCGGCCTGGAAGATAAGGGTTATTCGGCATGGACGGCTCAGCCTGGAAGATGAGGGTCGTACGGTATGGACGGTTTGGCCTGGAAGAAGATGAGGATCGTTCGGCAGGATTGCAGGACTACAGGAATGCAGGAGTGCAGGATTGCAGGAATGCAGGATTGCAGGATTGCGGCTCAGTAGGAATGCAGCTCGGCAGGAATGCGGCTCGGTAGGATTATGGCTCGGTAGGAATGCGGCTAGGCAGGATTATGGCTCGGCAGGAATGCTGCTCGGAAGGATTGCAGAAATGCAGGACTACGGCTCGACCGGATTGCGTCTCGACAGGATGGTGTGGCTCGGCAGGATAATATGGCTCGACAGGATGGTGCAGCTGTGGACCTGATGGGCTCGAGCTACTCAGAAAGCCCAGAAACTCAGGATTGACATATAAATGCAACATGTGGGGGTAAGAAAAGGGATCTTCTTCTTTCTACTCTCTCGCTTTCTATTTCCTAAGGCTAAGGTTACTCTACCATTTTGTAACTATAATCGATTCTAACATCAATAAAAAGGAAATTTCTAGAGTGGACATTGGCCGGAGTCAGCCGAACCACTATAAATTTTGTGTATTTATTGCTTTCTTTTTAATTTTGACTATTCTTCAAATTTACACGCTCTACATACACTCTATCTGTCATATTTAACTGTTAGTTGGTGCTTTCATTTACATTTGGGTGTTAGTGACCAATATTGGCGCTAACAGTTGGTTAGCCCAAAAGGCAAAACCAACCACTCAAAGAAACAGTCAGGCTCTCTAAATATAGTTAAGGGTATACTGTCTTCAGCAACCCTTAGTTGGTGAAATCCTGAAGCTAAATCCATTTGGGAGAATACGACAGCCCCATGAAGTTGGTCAAAAAGATTGTCGATGCGAGGTAAGGGGTATTTATTCCTAATGGTCAGCTTATTTAACTCCCTATAGTCAATACAAAGCCTTAACGACCATCCGACTTAGCTGCAAACACTACAGCAGAACCCCAGCTCGAACGATTGGGTCTGATCAATCCACTCCTCAACAAATCCCGTGTTTGAGTCACCAACTCATCCTTCCCTCTTGGAGCCATTCTCCTTTTTGGTTGGACTACAGGTCTTGCCCCTGGAACTAAATCAATATGGAATTCGATTTCTCTATGAGAGGGTAAACCTTTAACTTCTTCAAAAACGTCAGAGAAGTTTCTAACAACTTCAATAGATCCTAATCCTTCTTGAGATGTTTCGAGCACATGGGAAAGACTACATATATGAATTTTGGGACTATCATATTCCACCCTTGCAGTCCTTCCCAACTCGGTTTCTAAAGATACGATTCTCTTTTCACATTTAAGAACAGCTTTACAGTTGGTAAATCAATCCATTCCAAGTATAAGGTCAAATCCTTTATAATCTAATACATAGGGATTACACGAAAAGCTATGGGATAGAAAAGAAATTTATTCCAAAGATGGCACTGATAATATCTTATTCAAGCTGATATGAAATTAGGGAGGTGTGTGTCAATATACACACACACACACAGACATACATACATACAAATGCGCTATCTCAAGATTGATATTAACCCAAAAGCCTAGGTATTCACTCAACCTAGTTCTCTGACATCAAATGTGACGGCTTCCCCTTCTTATTCCGAAAGACGAGTCATAATAGACAAAGAAATAGATAAAGAGAAAGAACTAAACAAATCACAGGATCTCACAGTGGAACGGATAATATATATTACATAACATATATCATATAGTCATTAGTGCAATACATCGGAATCATAATTATACATATATCATACCTAGACAGTCATAGTGACCTTTCTATTCATTACAAGCCAAAATATAGACATAGATACCAATACAGCGGAATATAGACATAGCTAGGTACTGCTTCAACTGCTCCTACAAAATATCGAGAGCAAACTTGGAATCACTTGGCTACTCATAAAAATTTGAGTACCCAAGAGTTTAGTAAAAATAGAAAAATAAACTCTGGGTCAGACATGGGTCTGGTGTGAGTAAAACGGTTTATTTTTTTTAAACTGAAAACTATTTGAAATCAAGGGTATCTCGTAGGACTCACCGTACATATGAAAACATGATCTCCAATACAGAACTCTATATCTTTTCGTCTTCTATCTGCATAGGTATTCTGCCTAGACTGAGCTTCCTTCATTTTCACCCTTATCAGCTCAATCTTTTCTGCTACTTCTTTTACCAAATCAGGACAAAGAACTAATCTATTCTCGGTCTCTAACCAACATACTGGAGATTAGCGTGGTGTTCCATACAAAGCCACAAACGGTGCCATCCCTATACTAGTCTGATAGCTATTGTTATACGAAAACTCGATTAGATGTAGATGGCCTTCCCATGATCCTCCAAAGTTCAATACACAAGCTCTTAACAAGTCTTTCAAGATCTTGTTAACTCTTTCCGTTTTCCCATCTGTCTGTGGATGGTAAGGGTACTCGTCTTGAGCTTAGTTCCCAAAATTTCCTGAAGACTCTTCCAGAACTCGCTAGTAAACAAGGAATCTCCATCACTAACAATAGTACTAGGAATTCCATGAAGTCTAACCACATTCTTCATAAATAACTTAGCCAATGTCGGTGCCGTCCTAGTTGCTTTAGCCGGAATGAAATGGACAGTCTTGGTCAATCTGTCCACTATAACCCATATACTTTCATTCCCTCTATTAGATCTCGACCACCCATCAATGAAATCCATAGAAATGGAATCCCACTTCCGTACCGGGATATCAAATGGTTGAACCTATCCACTCGGCTTTTGATGTTCTGCTTCTATTTATTGATACTTTAAACATTATTTCACATAAGCCAACATCCCTCTTCATTCCTTCCCAGAAGAAACTTCTCTTCATATCTTGATACATCTTTGTTTCTCCTATATGAATAGTGAACTTCGAATGATGGCATTCTCAAGACTTCCTTCCTTATGTCTCCCACATTTAGAACACATAATCTGCCCCTTTTTCTCAACCACCCGTCCTAGTCAAGATGGAAATCCTTCAAGTCATCGCTCTTCGTTCCATCATTTAATTTGTTGATCCTTTCAGCTAACACCGGATCCTCTTCTTGTTCAGAAGTAATCTTCTCGTTTAATAGTGGTCGGACTTCTAAATAAGAAACCTAGCAGATCCTCCACTAGACTCGGCCTTGGATCTCCATGTACTCTACAGACTGACAACGCTTTGAATTCTTTCCATTCTGCTATCATAGCTAACACTTCATTCCGATGCCTTCTACTAAGCTCATCTTCAACCTTGTTGCCTTTCCCTGATGTGTATTCTATTCTAAAATCATAAGCGGCTAAAAACTCCAACTATTTGCTATCTCATGTTTAGCCCCTTCTGAGAGAACAAGTACTTTAACGACATATGATCTGCATATAGCTCGAACCTCTCTTCCAAAAAGAAATGCCTCCACACCTTTAAGGCAAATATAACTATAGCTAATTCCAGGTTATGCCTCAGATAACTAACCTCATGCGGTCTGAGCTGTCTTGTAGCATAGGCAATCATTTTACCCTTCTGCATTAGTACAGCTCCCAACCCAGTACGACAAGCATCAGTATAAAGAACTAAATCTGATTCTCCTCTAGAACCACCAACACAGGTGTATGGGTCAACAAGTGCTTCAAGCTATGAAATTCTTCCTCACACTTATTAGTCCATACAAACCTTACATCCTTTTGTGGTAGTTTGGTCATCGGCACCGCTATCTGCAAGAAATCCTTTATAAACCTCTGATAATATCTTGCCAATCCTAGGAAACTTCTTATCTCAATCACCATATTTAATCTCTTTCTATCATTAACGGCTTCGACCTTTTCTAGATAAAGTGACTATCCTTTCTCCGAAACCACGTGACTAAGAAAATTCACTTCTCTATTCCAAAATTGGCACTTCGAAGATTTTTCCTTTAGCTGATGTTGCCTTAGTGTCTCAAGCATAACTCTAAGATGAACTTTGCTCTCCTTCTCATCCTTCGAGTATATCAGAATATCATCTATAAAAACCAACATGAATCTATCTAAGTCCCCTTGGAAAATTTGGTTCACCAAGTCTACAAAGAATGTCGGTGCATTAGTGAGTCTGAACGACTAACTAACCATTCGTATGACCCATACCTTGTTATGAACACCGTCAAAAGTATACTATCTTCCTCTACTCTAAGCTGATGAAATCATGTCATTGGATCCAACTGAGAGAATATCCTGGCTCCACTCAACTGATCGAACAAATCTTCAATCCTTGGCAGTGGATATCAATTCTTTATCGTCTTCTCATTCAGCTTACGATAATTGATACATAGCCTTAACGATCCATCTGGCTTCTTAGCAAATACAACGGTTGCTCCCTAGGGCAAACTACTTGGTCTAATAAAACTCCTACCTTCCAAATCTACCAGCTGAGCTTTTAACTCCTTCATCTCTGTTGGTGTCATTCTTCTTGGCGGCCTACTTACCGATTCTGCTCCAAGCACTAAATCAATACAAATTTCAGTGGCTCGTTCCGGTGGTAATCTAACTATAGGTTCAAAAACATCCCGAATTCTCTAGCTACGAAAACACGATTCAACTCAACTTCTAAATCCATAATACCCAACAAAGAATTCACCTCACAATTGGGGTTTTCTATGTTACAAACTATCCAATCACTATAATCCAGGTGTCTAAGTGATATTTTCCTATCTAGGCAAAATATCTTAGCATCGTAATTACTTAACCAATCCATTCCCAACATGATTCCGAACCCTATAAAGTCAAATACGTGAAAACTGCAAACAAAGGTGTGACCTAGCAAATCAAACTCTATGTGGTCACACTTCATCCCAAGCATCGCATAACGTCCTACTAGATTTGCAACTCTTAAGGAAGTAAATAAATATGTCGATTCCAGGTTAAGTTTATCTACCAAGCATCGAGATATAAAGGTCTCGAATAAAATGCTAACAGATGTATCAAGGATCTTAAGCGTACCTCCTAACACAGCCTTTTCCTTCTCTTGCACTGTCGTCTTTGAAGTACCAGGCTCTAATGCAAACACTTGACTTTGTCTCCTTTAGCCAGCTCTTTGCACTGGTTCTTGTAGCGGCCGATCTGATCACAATTAAAACACATGATATTCTTCTTTCTAATCACTTCCTTCACCTTCCCTTTTTCGGTACGACACTCATGAGCATAATTTCCTTTCTTGTCCCACTTATAGCAGACCACCTCAGACTTTCCTTTCTTTGCCACACCTCCTTTTTTAGCATTCTTTTTGTGGAAAAACTTTCTCTTTTGGCCTTGTCCAACCTGGACTTCCTTCTCCTTCTTCTTCTACAGATAAGCTAACATCTCCTCATGTCTCAACATCATTTCTACAACTACATCACATGGATCTATGTTGTGCTGTAAAGTAGCCCTAGCCAACTCTAGTTTCAAACCTCTAATAAACTTTTCATTCCTTTTCAACACTGTGTCAACTATGGCATAACCATACGGGATAACTCTTCGAAACTACTAGCATATTCTAAAGCTGGTGTTTCTCCTTGTTCCAGCTCAGCAAACTTCCTAACCAAGACTGAATATGCCATTACCGACATAAAATTTTCTTCAAACCTCCTACAAAAATCTGCCCACATCAAAGTCACTTCATCCACACCAGGAGTTATAGTATTCCACCAAAACAATGCAGCTCCTTGAAGTTGTCTTAAAGCAAATCTTCTTTTCTGTTCATCATTGAGCCCTAGGTCAGCAAAAATCCTTTTACGATGTAACATCCATTTTTCCACCTCGATAGCATCCTCCATTCCAATAAACGCATTTCCTCCAAGCTTAGTATAGTCCCTGCTCAAGTTAGCATACTAATTGACCATCACAGCTTCCTGAACTCCTCCAGCCGCATTTCCTCCAATAACTCCAGCTGCGATTCCATCTTGCATCATGTTTACAAAAAACTAATACATGGCTCCCATATCCAATTGGGGAATCCCAACGCCAACATTCTCAGCCTGAGCCCGACCACTTCTAGCATTTAGTCGGGCATTTCAATTTGTGGTGGTGTTGTCTCTTCCTAGATTAACTCTGCCTTTTCTTCCTCCATATCTGAATTCGATCTTCGTGAGGTACAAAAGAATGGCCTAACAAAGATTGGAGTCTAGATATAAAGCGTATACTTATGTATAGCAAATACAAGTACGTTACTATAGCGTTATCCCATAACCCGGTCCTATCTCAATTCCTAGGATTATATTTTCAAAAATCAGTTTTAGTTAAAGTATTTCATAAACCTATGCTATAATACCAAGTTGTAACATCCTCTATCTAGAAGCCTAAACCTAAGCGCTATAGATGCTCCAATCATCTATAGTATTAACTTTCGACGACTAAATACGGCTATGTTAATGGTATCTATAATATCAAAAGCGCTTGAATATAAAATAGATCACATATTTCAAAACAGAATTTTCCATAACATTTCGAAACACATGTTCCATATTCATAATACATAATCCTATAATGTTTCCCAAGCAATGATAAAATACACTTATTATAAAATACGCCAAGAGAGACATATGAAGATGCCTCCTTGGATTATCAGAGTCACATAGTAATAATTGACTTAATACATACACAGCGGAAATAAACACAAAACAAATAACTGCAACTCCTAAATTGCTATTTGTTAGCCTTCTGCTCTCCTCCGGTAGCTTTATTCGTCATCCTACTAAAATCTAAAAGAACCTCAACCCTCAGCCTACTCAAATCAATTTTTAGCATTCGAGAGTTTAAGGGGAAACATAAACTTCGAGTCACACATTAAGCCTGGTGTGAATGATAATATACTGAAAGTGTGCTACGGATCTTGTAATATGGATATATGATAATACATAGTATAATGATGATAGTAATACTGTAAATAATGCGGAACATAAAAAGCAGTATACTGTGTAGTTAATGACCCGCTATTACCCTGCTATAACCCCGCAATATCTCATAGCGGATTTCTACCGCTACGATTTTTCCGTATAGCCCCAAAATATAGCCTTTCCGCTTTAATCCACGCTATTTCCGCTATATCCCGTTATTCCCGCTATATTTTGCTATTTCCTCTATATCTTCTTTAATAAAATGAATTAAAAAATTGCATTTATACATTATAAAAATTATGAAACTAATTTATTTGACTTAATTTTTAATATGTTTTCAAAAATGAAAATACTCTAATATTCTACTAAATTCAATTATGTTATATAACAGTTTTACGTTTATTTAAAGTATATTCGCACATGTTTTTCGTTTAAAATCATTTATGTGTTAATTATAATTCAATTGAATGATAATTTTTCATTAATTACCATTTATATATTTGTAAAAACATTAAGTACGAGTTTTACATGCTATTTTAGAGCTATCCGCTATATCCTGCTATATCCTCGCTGTAACCCCGCTATGACTTTTTGCATCTCCACCGCTTTGAATCTACCGAGCGCTTTAACTACATAGGCAGTATAGTAAAATGACACCAGAGATTTTTATACTGGTTCGAAGCACCGTCCTACGTCCAGGCCCAGACTTCTTCTAGAATTTCACTAAAACAATAACCCTCACTTAACCCGAAGGAACAGGTTTATACAACCCCTGAGTAGCCGAACAGGGACCTGAGCAGCAGAATAGGATTTCCCTCAGCAGCCGAAGAGGACTTCACTTGCCTGAGCAGCAGAACAGGACTTCAACAAATACAAAAAATAGTTTTGACTTTTGTGTTTTTTGATAACATGGATTTGTAACTTGTAGTACACCCTTCCTATAATCTTCTCCTCGAGTATAAACATATATATATTTGAATTATATGAAGAATAGAAAGGTATAGTATTGCTTTAAGGCAGAATAATTGAAAGTATAATAGCAAATATATTCCAAAGAGTTAGATTAGAGAGATAAGAAAATTCAATTGTAAATGGTGATTTGGAATCAAGTTTGAGTATGTATTTATAATGGTTAGAAAGCAGCGCCTGTTGGTGAAGAGTTTCGATCGAAGTGTTGCATCCAATCTTTTCTAGAGGTTCGTATCTCTTCACAAAAAGTCGTGTCTTTTCGAAAAGCGGTTGTTGTAGAAATTCAGTCAACTGAGCCTCTGGGTCAGTCGACTGAATATCAAAACAATTTTTGAATATATATCTGTAAATCTACGCAGTTGTGCATGTTGCGCAAATTTTCCAGTGTTAGTCGACTGGACCTCTGGATCAGTCGACTGACCTGGTGAAATCTGTGCAACATGCACAGTTTACACAGGTATAGAAGTATATATAACTTTAATCATTTTTATAATTTAATATATGCTTATATATGAATAAAATATTTGGGAAATAGAATGATTAAATATATAAGCTAATACATATACGTAACCGAGGAGAGATGTTAACATCATTATACATTCTTTTTTTGTCATAGTAGTCGTCAAATCTGTATCTCGTAGTGATAGCTTTGTTTCATGAATCAAAACCAAGTCCCAACATTCTCTCTTTTTTTGATTGATGACAACCTATGAATAAATATAGATTTCGACTGTATATATAATATAAATACTTACTCCCCCTGAATCTTTGACGCTTTATATCCTACATTCTTAACGTTAGTAATAATATATCTCCCCCTTTGTCATCGACAAAAAGAAATAAGGAATATAATATTGAACAAAATAAATACTACTTATAATGTAAGGTATCAGAAAACAAATTAACATTTAAGGCATGTGATACCTAAGGTTCTTATAATTTCCTAATTTTTAGGAAGCCATGCCCATTTGGGTGTGATTGAACCTTTATAAATATAATTCTCATTATTAACTACCATATCAAAATAATCATCAATGTATTTTTCTCTATTTTTTCGATTAACAAGAACCTAAATACTTAGATAATTTTTATTCATATTTCCCGTCAATGATTTTGTACTTTTAAAGGAATTATAAACATTATTGTTCATAGCAGTATTTGAATTTCTATAAAAATTTGATCTAGACTTTACTCGTTATCTAGTACTAGCACTAACATATTTACTATACAAGAAAGCATATCTAGTGCTATTTCTATGATCAGTTTTATTATATCCAAAACCACTTTTATCATGTAAAGGTCTAGAACTAGATAAAATCGTGTTTAAATCGTTTTTTATTAAATTTTGTGACTTCAGTGTTAAATTTATTAAATTTAGCTTTAAAGTCAATTATTATTTTCAAAAGAAATGTTACTGTTTTTCAAAATATCAATCTGCTTGTTTAATTCAGAATTCTTGTTTTTAATGCATAGTTCTCATTTTTGAGAAGAAAATTTTAAGATTTTGAATTATCTAAAGAGGAATGTAATAAATCATTTTGTCTTTTCAAATCAAAAATTTCTTTTGAAAATTTTTCTCTCTCTTTTTCAAATATGGTGTTTTGTTCATCTAAAAAATCTTTAAGAGCCTCAAAATTATTCTTTAAAACACCAAGTTGATTTTCTAAATCTAAATTTTCATTTTTCAATTTCTCATTTTCAAGTTCAACAGATTTCATCTTTTCTAAAATAATAAAATTAAGCTTTGAAATCTTATTGCTTATACTAAATAATTCATTATTATCTTTCCCTGAAATTTGTAAATCAGAAAGTAACTTTTCGTAGTCCTCACTGGTGGCTTTGACAGGGAATTTGCCTGTTCTATTTCGACTAGATCGTTTTCTAATCCTTATTTAATGACGTTGTGACGATCAATAGAATTCCAAGCTCTGATACCAAATGAAAGTGTGATATGGATCGTGTAATATGGATATATGATAATACAGAGTATAGTGATGATAGTAATACTGTAAATAGTGCGGAATATAAAAAGCAGTACAGTAAAATGACACCGGAAATTTTTATGCTGGTTCGGAGCACCGTCCAACGTCCTATCCCAGACTCCTTCTGGAATTTCACTAAAACAATAATCCTCACTTGACCCGGAGGAACGGGACTATACAACCCCTGAGCAGCCGAACAGGGACCTAAGCAGTAGAGCAGGATTTCGTCTCAACAGCCGGAGAGGACTTCACTTGCCTGAGTAGCAGAATAGGACTTCAATAAATACAAAAAATTTTGTTGACTTTTGTGTGTTTTGATAACACGGATTTGTCACTTGTAGTACACCCTTCCTATAATCTTCTCCTCGAGTATAAATATATATATTTGAAGTATATGAAGAATAGAAAGGTATAGTATTGCTTTAATGCCAGAATAATTGAAAGTGTAATAGTAAATAGATTCCAGAAAGTTAGATTAGAGAGACAAGAAAATTCGATTGTAATTGGTCATTTGGAATCAAGTTTGAGTATGTGTTTATAATGGTTAGAAAGCAGCGACTGTTGGTGAAGAGTGTCAATTGAAGTGTTGCGTCCAATCTTATGTAGAGGTTCGTATCTCTTTAAAAAAAGTCGTGTCTAAGTGGCTGTTATAGAAATTCAGTCAACATAGCCTCTGGGTCAGTCGACCGAATATTCAAAATAATTTTTAAGTACATATCCATATATCTATGCTCCTGTGCATGTTGCACAAATTTTCCAGTGTCAGTCGACTGGACCTCTAGGTCAGTCGACTGACCCGGTGAAATCTGCGCAATATGCACAATTTATATAGGCATAGAATTATATATGACTTTAATCACTTTTATAATTTAGTATATGCTTATATATGAATAAAATATTTGGGAAATAGAATGATTAAATATATAAGCTAACATATATACATAACCGAGGAGAGATTTTAACATCATTGACCTAAGACTCAAAAACAAAACAAAATAATATAATTGATGCACCGGTTTTGAAGTCTCGTCTCCTTGTAGTATATATTCCTTTTTTGTCATAGCAGTCATCTAATCTGTATGCCGTAGTGATAGCTTTGTGTCATGAATCAAAACCATGTCTCAACATATACATCCCGGTTATTAATGTTAAATGAGACCATGCCGCTTAGCGGAACGGGTTTCCCCTCACTAACATTCTTTCAAACATATCTTTTTGCAAATCATTTCCTGCAACCAAAACTGGTTAAATACTATAAGGCATCATTATGTAAAAATACATATCAGGTAATACAAGAACTATCTGTTCAAACACTTTAGTTTTGTTCGGCTGACTATTAACCTTTGGCTGACTTGGGCCTACCAGACAAATAAAAAAATAATCTAACATCTGTTAGACACTCCCCTATTATTTAGGCCGAAAGGCCAAGTCCTTCTTTCGAAACCATTCATATAAAACTTTTGAAACCATTGAAATTCCATTTCCTCGAAAAACTAAAACCTTAGACATTCCTCTTTGAAACCAATAAACATTGCCTTTTGAAACCATAGGAAAAACCTTTCCTTTAAACCTATTCAAAACCACTGGAAAAACCTTTCCTTTAGGTCTTTTGAAACCATTGAGAACTTCCCCATTCGTAATCTTCTTTAAAACCTTTCCAAGGTATTAAAAACCTCAAACGCCTCGAAAGAATTTGGGTTCAATTTAAGACATGTGGAAAACATCCTTCAAAATCATTCAACAGCAACTAGTCGAAACCTTTGGGTTATTCTTTAAAGATCACTAAGGGCCACAAGTAACATGATCAAACGCTTACTCTTTCAAAAGCTATAACTAAATTGGGAATTGATGGTGTCACAACACCCCTTCCAAAAGAATTGGAGAAGCGGCATGGTTTTTATAAAATAAAACAAACCCCTTCGAAAGCTCTGTTTCGAAAGGTAGAAAGCGGCAATAGAGGCTTCGACATAGTCGGAAGCTGTCATTTAAAACAAAGCTGCAACTATTTCGTAACTAACCTTTTAAAATCATTGACTTAGTCGAAAGCTATTACATAGAACAAAGGCGCAACCTTAAAACCTTTCGTTAAATTAATTAACCTAGTGGAAGCCAACTAAGTCGAAAGCAAGCAGACGCTTTTCTCATTTAAAACATAAAGGCGCTTCGACCCTTTCATAACCCCTTGATTTCGACTCTTACTTTCCTCCATTGTTCAATTCACTATGTACCAAAATTGATACTATGTGCATTGCTTTGAGTAAGGAGGTGAAGGGTCTTAGTCGAGGGCTATCTGGCGAAACCAAAAGTGTCGAAACATACTTTTAACGTGAATTTCTAGTTTTAAACCTTTTTAAGTAAACTTTTTAACTAACCTACCTTGTTTTTCAAACTCTTATTGGTTGCTAATCTTTCTTTTCTAAAACTACTGCCATAATTTAAGAATTAATTAATTTAAATCATTTGCAAAATTCCCCTTCTCCTTAATTAAATATATAAAACATTTAAGTCCCATACTTTAAATAATTTTATATATTCATCAAAACACTTTGGAAAATTCTTCAAAAATTCAAGGAAATCCTTTCAATATGTTGTCTATCATATATAAATTTCAGACCCAAACTAATTATAATTTAATCATAAATTATTTATAACCCAATAAATCATTTTCATCACTAGAAATTAATATAATTCAGAAAATTATGAAAATTGGAACCCATCTCTAAAATAAAATTTCTGGTCTATATCTAAAATCATAAGGCATTTGGATGTCATTAAATAGGATTTTCACATCAAAACATATCATAAAAATTGATATGAACATGCATAAATCACCAACAAGTATATATAAACATTTAATCATTCAAAACATGGCATTATCATGCAAAATCATTTCGAGTCAACCTTAAAACCGAAAATTATTAGAAAAATGGGATGTAGTAATCATTCACTTTAGCATTGTGATTAAAGATGTGAGATTTGATGTTGAATAAGTTAATATACTTCTTTCTCTTGAAAATCCTAGCTTTATCTTCTCTTAAGATTGAAAATGGTGGTCGGCCTTAGAATATTTTTACTTGAGAAAAATGAAGTGAACGTGTGTTTGAATTCCTAAAGGTTTAGGGTATAGGTTCTATCATTTTCCTATTTTTTCCTCCCTTATTTCCTAACACTTTTATTCATGCTATCTCATTTTGATTTACATTTAACATGGCACGAATACCCTTAGGCAAATCAAATCTCAATCTATTAGTCATCTTACATTATTTTTTTAATTTAGCTAATTAAATATTCTAAACAATGTTACAAAAAATATAGTGTTACACCTTCTCTACCTAAGCTAGTGAAATCCCGTCGCTAAATCCATTTGAGAAAACACCTTCTTGCCGTGCAGCTGATCAAACAAGTCATATATATGCAGGGGTGCATACTTATTCTTCTTCATCACTTTATTCAGCTCATGGTGATCCATACACAACCTCAAAGAGCCATCCGCCTTAGTCGCGAATATAATAGGTGCACTCCGCTCGCTTCTTCGAATGTACCCTTTCTTCAACGGGTCATTCATTTGCACCTCTAATTCCTTCTGCTCTCTGGGTGCCATACGCCTCAAAGGCATAACTATATGTCTGGCTTCCTTCGTTAATTCTATTAGAAACTCGATCTCTCTATATGGTGGCAATCTTGTCACTTCCCCAAAAACATGTGGATACTCTCTAGCGATCGGCACAGATAACAACCCCTCCTATGAAACCTCAAGCAAATATAGAAAGCTAACCATCACCCCATCTTCTGGTAGGTAGCTAATAATATCGTTCGCCCATCCACATCTTCGATTGTCACCAATAGCATTTGGAAATCCATTATAGCCGCATACCTCTTTAGCTTGTTCATTCCATGGATAATTCCAAACCTAAAAATTTTAGAACAAAACAATCACAAAAAAAAGATCATCCATCTCGACAAGACTAAACCACTACAAATCATGCACTGGCTGGTCGAGCTTCTAATAGGGTTTGTCATGATTAAGGGCCAATATATTTTCTCAAATCCCAATCTATCTACTAGTCAGTAAAAATGAATGAACATGAAGTACCTGTATCGAACAAAACTCAAACAGGAACATTACAAATAGAAAGCATACCTTGAATAACGACTCGCTTTCCCTTCTCCTTCGTTGAGGGAGCACTCGACAAAGTCAGGACTATGTTCAAAGAAAACACCTTCACCATCGGCTTATCCATTATGGGTTCTAGATAATTCTTCTTCAAAGGCCCAGGGTTATCACAATTATAGCATTTCTTCTTCTAACTCATCTTGCAGTCTCTATTTAGATTATCCTTCTTGTTGCATCCATAGCAAGTAGTTTTCCATTTACCCTTCTTTTTACCACCCTTTCCTTGGGACTGCTTCCTCCATTCCACTTCTTCTTACCTTCATCGTCCTACTGTGACTTTGGATCCTCTTTTTCATTAGAAACATCAATAGTAGTCTTAGCCTTAAGGTATAAACTTCATAGCAAAGCGCCTTCTTTGCTATCTTTTCAAAAGACTCATTTGTATGATCCACTAGCTTCTCTCCTAAGTAGTCATCTAAGCCAATTATGAATTTCTCATTCTTTCTCAAGGGAGTATCAATGAACGACATCTCATACTTAGACAAAATGTCAAACTCCACAACATATTCCAAGACAGGCATCTCTCACAACTTGAACTTGGCAAACTTTCTGAAGAATACCAACTTCTATGCAGCCGGAATGAACTTTTCTTTGAACCTTGCCTTAAATTAGTCCCAACTGAACTAATCCTCTAAAGTAGCAATAGCAAAAGTGTTCCACCAGCTCATAGCTAGCCTCTGAAGTTGCATAGAATCCAACTTCCTCTTCATAGTGTCATCCACTTCCATATCACTGAAGATGCACTCACAAGCATCAATCCAATCTTTCACTTCTATAGCTGATTTTGTTCCATGGAATAGCTTCCCTCTAAGGGTAAATTAATCATTTCTCAATTTAGCGAAATTAGCCCTAGACGCTTGCATTGGAGTACCTTTACCAAAAGCCATACCACGAGCATTCCTCATCGTCATTTCCATCACAACATTGAACATAACTTGGAAATTAGGCGTAGTAGCTCCTGATCATGCTCCCTCTTCAACTACTGAAGCAGATCTCATAGTATTCCATGAATGCAGGCTCATTCTCATCTGTAACAATAATGATTATTCTCTTATAAAGAAAACTATGTCAATTGTGCTCGTTTGCATGCAACTTATACTATGTAGTATATTACTATATTGTTTTGAAAACCAGACTTATAACAAGTACACACTCTTGTATACATATGCACTCTAGATCCAGTCTAAGTTGATAACTCCTTCCTTATCTTTATTGGATTGCGGTATCAACTCGAGTTAATCATGTAACTAAAGCTCTAATACCGAATGTGACAACCGCCTTATACCATCGGCACAAATATAACTAGGTAGTACGCTGCATTCATGCCCGTCCAACATAGGACGGTCATCAGGGTTAAAATAATTAACACAACATATAACATGCTATATATCTCACAGCGCATTGACAAAATATAATACCACATATACAATTGAGGTGACATTAATAATAATGTGAACTAACCATCAAAGCATAATATCCACAGAGTTATACATCAAATGTCATAGAGTTTATATTATGAAAAAAAACTCAATGACTATCTCAAATACAAGTATAAGCAGTCACTACTAAGGTTCCTCAGTGCTGCACAACAGAGTAGAAACCATATAAGTATATAATATGATATAACTCCATCCATCTCGTCCCCCAAACAGCTGGTGTGTCACCTAGACCTATTATCTACTCTACTCATTTAAGAGTACTCGAGATAATAAGAAAAAAAGCATACCTTAGCTCAAACAACAATCTGGTATGAGCGGTAAATGAATCTCAAAATATTATATAGTTATATATAGTAAGGACTAAGAGTACAAGAACCATACCTGACATGTCCCAGCAAGCAAAAAGTTAGCACATAACAGCATAATATGTTACTCTACAATATCATGAAGGTTCAATACAGATACCATAGGGGATGTCCAAATATCCCTATCTCCAGTACCTATTCCTAATGATATTCCTGGGTGATAAGCCCACTAAAGGAAACCAACCATAGCATCCATCAAACAAGACTCACTATCACTCATCCCCATGCTCTGGATATATGATAACTCGTATGGCCTCCTTACTGCCAGGGACAAATGGAAATTCCAATTCTCCATTATACTCTCTTGTCTTGCGGTCCAAACCTGGATGCGTGTCTCGTAGCCTAAAGCTGGACATTGGACCGAAAGCCACAGGTCTAGGGTATACCGTTCCTCGCTACTAATTCACAGGCATCCCTACATATAATACCCCTGCTTCAAGTACAACAGAAAACACATCGAGCATCCACGATTCCTTATCATATATTTCCGAGCCCACCTTTGCTGCGTTTGGATATCGAGGCTTTCTTGCTTAATCTAGTTTCCATTATTCATGAGGAATGCATCCACATTCCTCGATCCTACGACTCACTCCTTTACGAACTGCCATATTCGGAACCTACTCACAATATGAGTCAACATCCAAAGATTCTAGCTTTTCATCAAGTTGTTACATCATCATTCAACTTGATACGAATGAGCTAACACCTCCAGCATGACCATAGAGCATCTTCTAACTGCTTTAAAGTTTCACACCCATCCCATTCAATGTGATAACTCTGTACCGAGTTATACACTTAGCCAATTATTGGCTATCATCTTTTCCATGCTTCTAGTACTTTTCTCCAAGTGTTTCAGATCTCGGCTCATCCATCCTTGATAACTTTGCACTCAATCCTAAGCCTCTTCTTCTAGTTCTATAGATAACTCGATATACATCCAACATTTAGCCAAACTCTTCATCTCCTTGCTATGGGACAACTCCTTGGACTAAGCTATATCCACTCGTGCAAATGATCGAGTCATAGCCTCGACAACCATAACTTGATGCTGATTCATCCTGATGACTCGGTACCGAGACTTCCTTTTGTCTCCAACTTTGGTGTGAATCATACTATAGGCTTCTGGTTTGCTCCATAGCCTTCCCTGCAATTTTCATCCAATTTCGACCAACTTTACCTTTGATTTGCCCAACTCACCAACCTATCTTCCTAAACAATCAAAACAGTAGCAAACAACATCAAAGTACAACATATAAGCATAAAATTACAGTAATTATATCCATTTATACATGCCATACAATCAATCAAATGAACAAACCTTAGAATTATATAAATCAAGCATTTCTTAAACAAAACATAAGCAATAATCAACATATTAACATCAGTGTAGTGAATTACTAAACAATTCCTTGAAGTCATATTATAATCAATCAATTTAGGGCATAACATATATTAAAATGTTAGTAAAGTTAGAGAATAGATTTTAGGATCAAAATCATGTTAAAACCTATTATTCTACCATATAAACAAGATAGGATACTGAGAAAGTATAACCCACTCACCAATTACCAAATTCTACCAATTTGAATATGAGTCCAATCCAGATAGCAATGAAAATCACTTCTATTCAGCAAATTTGATTATCTCTAGCTTTTCTAGAATCTCCTAATCCCTAATTTAGTTTAATTTAAAGAGCAATTTGGATGAATTAGGAAGGATTATGGCTAATTAGGGTTTAGCCTTAATTTGGAATGAGGGGAAAAAGTTTTAATTCGACCCTCCAGCCCTCAATTTATAGTGATTCTCTAATTAGACTAACGTGCTTACTAATTACACAATAATTGTAGTAAATGGCTGTTAAAACTTAATATAGCCATAATATCCTAACCGTAAGCTCATTTTTCTATTGTGAATACTCTACGAGATGGGAAAATATTATCCTGAAGCAATGGAACTGGTTTAAAACCCTAAATCAACTCCTATCAAAAGCTATAGCCCAAGCATTTTTTCAGAGTCACAATTGTCACACGGAAATTTGAGAAAAATCATAGGTGTGCAAAATGTCCCTTAAAGTCATATGCCAAAATTATAGAATTATTGACCTCATATGAATAAAATAATATTATTTTATAATCCTTCGATACGTAAAATACGGGTCGTTACAGCTAGACTCTACCTAGGCTTCAAGATACCACGACTTGTTTTATCGATATATCCCTCGACTGGAAATTCTCACATTCACTCTATTAGCTTCCGCCTCAAGTCTACGATACCACAACCATTTTCATCTTTATATTCCTCGACCGGAAGTTGTGGGTGCCTCTGCATGATCAATTTGTTGCACAATCATCTCTCGTCCTCGTCAACACTTACCTTCTGTTATAGTAATACACACACCCCCATCTCATCTTATTTCCATCATTATTACTACTACAATCCTCGTCACATAGTGCCTACCTTATGTGTATCCGTGTGATAGTTCATTTGGATAAATAGTGGCGATGGGCCAATTCACCATGATTCAGGTAGCGACCCTGAATCTGTCCGACTAGGATAAATAACTAGCTTGTCTCATAGTCTCACCTCATTTCGTTCTCATTAATATCATTTTTTATAAATTTATAGATATTTGGCCTCACCCATGCCATTTAACCACACAATGGTGTTTTGTCCCATGTTTATATCTCATATGTCATCTATACCCATATCATTATAATTCAAATAACATAACATGGATATAATTTCTTTTCAATATTTGAGTAATCACTTAGCATAACAAGACATAACAACTTGCATAAATATATATAGCAGTAATAAGGCCACCCAAAAAAGAACCCATCCATGTTCATAACAAGATAACATCATTACATGTAGTTCAATCTATCCAACAACATATTATCATTTGGTATCCTAATGCATTCAATTCATTTAACACAACTTATATAACATAGCGACACAATGCAAACATAGAATGGCCAACATCTTGTTTATTAACTTATAAGTAAACTTGGGCATTCATTCATGTTGATTTAACTTATTTTCAGCCCATAACATTGTATGTGTACAATGCTAGCTTGTAATCATTAAATACCATAGTGTTTAATCTTCACACGACAAGTACTTTCAACTATATATATCAATAACATGCTTCACCCACTTCATATACACACATAAACACTTTATGATTCACTTTCAAAGTACTTTAGGTTACAAAGTTAAAAAAAGATCAATTCAAAGGCATTTGCAACTTCTTTCACTTTGGATTAAATACAGATGTCACTTTTGAAAATATAACCAATGCTTTCAAATTCCTTTATAAAATGAAAGTAAATTCTTGTATAATATAATTTGTACTTTAGATAGTCTCAAAATATTTTTTAGAAGTTTTCCGTTTATTAAACAAATTTCAAACCTGCAAACATAGCATTTCTATCGTAGAGCTCAATGCTCTGGGCAACTAGTCGACTAATTGGTTGTTGCCTAGAGCCTTAAGCTCTAGGCCAAACACTATCATCCTATTGCCAATTCCGATGAACTCCCGCATTATTACACCTGCTTTAGGGCCTTCTATTAACTAATACAAACAATCATATTCAAACACAAACATATATGGGGCAATTGATCGTTTTATATAAATGATTCATTTGATTTTTATTATGATCATGAGACAAAATGACTAAATCAAATAACATGATCATTACTATAGCCAATCCAAACCCATATATTCACAATGTCAATCATAACAACATGACAACCCAAATCATATTGCATATAAATCGAAATCAAAGTAATAAACTTACTTATATTGTGCTTTGAATCTTAGAATCCTCCTTCCTTTGCTTCACACACCAAAATCAAACTCTAATGCTTACTGACCCGAAGCATCATAAGCATAGAAATTTGAAATTTAACTCATTATAACAATATTTGGGTGTACATGAGAGCTAGGAGAAACTTCTTTTTTATTTTAACTTGAAATGACTTAGGAATAGCAAATTTTGATCAAACCCTAGAATTGACCACCATGGATGATGTTTCTTAAGAATGTGTTAGGTTTATAAAATGGATAAGGATAAATTAAAATGGGGGATTAGGTTGTCTTAGTGTTTAAGGAGTGGGTTTTAGGCCTTGGGCTACCCAAAAAGCCTATTGTAGTTAAGAAAAAATGTTTTCCTTTTCATACAAAGTAATTAACTCATTTTCCCCTATTTTAAATCATATTACCGCTTAAATAAATTCCAAGCCAATACAATGTTTTTCTCAAATTTATTTTTGTACGAAATAATTTTTTCGATGGTTAAATTATCACTTTTAACACTTAAAAAATTTAAAATAATTCCTCATTCATCAAAATAAGATTACAACTTACAAATACATTTTATTTTGCAAATTTACATTTTAAATAGCTTTTCGATTAACAAAACACAATTCAAACTCCAAATTTGAATTTTAAATCAATATTTCATAATTTATTCCAAAATCAGTTTAAAAATGATATTATCAATTTTAGTTCAATTAAAACTCCAAAATAATATTATTAATCACATTTAACAATAATTTCATCCTTTTATTCCTCTAAAACGTTCTCTGTTACTTAAACTAATTTTAAATCCCAATTTCTCTTTTTAATTCCAAAATCCCTGTTTTAGCAGGGATAGCTGCTTTTAAGCAGATCATTTCTTTTGTTGATAGACATTAATAATAGGTGTTCGGCACAAATGCCGGAACATCGAAGAAAAGAAAAATATAGGAGACAGGCATAAGTAATTATGTTACTAAAAGACTAGGAACACTAGTCCTCGTCACTACTGCTATCATCAACAGACCCTATAAAATGAGAATACCTAGAAAAGATTGAAGCCAGATTAGGCACATAGTTCCTGGAATCAGAAGTGTACAAATATTTCATATCCCGTGTTTCATCCTCCAAGGTAAACTGTTACATTCCCCATCATCACCATCTATAGATAAGAGTAATCCATCCCCCTCAAAACGATATATCTAGAAATGCTATTCACCTTCACCTCCTATATACATATGGTAGTTGCTAGTCTTCAGGTTGAATCTTATTTCAGAAGGTGCATGAACTCAAGCACGCTCAATACGAATCCAAACGATAACACGGTTAGCATGAGGGGATAGAACCATAACATCCGTAGCACTAGGCACAGCCGGGACAGAAGAGGCGGATCCAAAGAAGAGGGATCCGAGACAAGGTGTATAATAATCGGAATGTAACGAACCACCACCTCAACATTATGCCCCTCAACAATTTTGACCTTAAGCTTTGAAGGCAAAGGCTTGTTAGGAGCAATCTCAATAGAGTTATGGCACACACTAATCTTTTCCTAGCCACAGTATTAGTATCAAAAAAAATTACCATGCCAACAAGGCTAACAAGCGAATCAAGCCCAATCATGGGCTGCAAGATAGATGGGATATGATAGAAATGTGCCTATACAGGGATATATATATAGTACCTATTTCTTATCCTCGTACATCGAAGGACACCAAGTAGTAATAGTGAAAGCCTTCCCTAAATAAGGATCAGATCAGCCTCAAGTACATGTTGTCTTTCAACAGGCCTTTTGAATTCGAAATAGAACATGAAGTTATCAAAATGCATATGAAGACCACCTTTGAGTTTCCTGGCTTGATGGCAATGATCTTTAACTTAATAATAGGCTGGGTTAGAATCCAGGAAAAAAACTAACCAAATAGTCAGACCAATAATTGACTCAAGATGCAATACTTCGACAGGAGGAATCATCACTCCATTAATCTCAACAATATCAAAAGTACGAAGGGAGGAGACTCTAGCATTTCTGGCAATGAAGAGAATAAGGAAGACCACTAGGCAGGCTTAACTGGGGCAGATTTAGAGGCGACAGTAGCACAACTATTTCAGTAGAACCCACAAGAGCTATAAAATTGAAGATGGCATTATTACAAACACTACCCCGGCCTAAAACTTTATCAACCAAACAACTTCCTTCACCATTTTTACCATCGGCATTACATTCTACTTTGCCATTCTATGCACTAAGGATAGGTAATCCTGCCTCTTCCTACTAGCCAGCACTACCAAAAGTAGCAATCATTAAATAAGCAGAGAGGTGATGAATTAACTTTAGTAGACCAATTAGCAATTACAGAAATTAGAGAGTTTATTGGATTTGAACTAGCAGCTAAGCTATCCAAGACAGAGAATGGGTTGGTGGCATCCAATAGAGTAGTAGACGAACCCTATCCAATGCGACCAAATCTGGTTGTTCCATGCAACTCGAAGGAAAAAGATGAGCGAGAATCACCACTGGAGGGAGCCATGGAAGGAGGCGAATGCAAGAAAGTTGGGGAAGTAGGAAGAAGGTTGGAGGAGAAAAGAATGGAGGTTAAGAAGTTCCAGATGATTGAGGAGATGTTGCCAAATTCGATTTTTCTTCATTAAAATCCCTATAATCGAGAAATACATTTTTTTACTATGCATGAAATTGAGATGTTACGGACTTGCCTCCTTAAATAAAATGCGTCCTCGTAATTTATAAGGAGAGTACTATATCCAATCAAACTAATATCATACCAAAAAAATATGCAAACATGCACACGTTCAAACACATGTGTATGCACAAACCAATCAAACATAATCAAATACTTCTCTAATCGAATGCATACATAAAGCATACATAAAGCATTCATAAAGCACTTTAAACTTAAACAAATAACCGTATACCTATATGTTCTAGAATAACCCAGGATGTATCCATCGAATAAATCCTAGGCCTTCTATGTGCAACCTCTTGGGTTGTCCGACCACTAGACTTTCACTAATAGAACACTTTTGTTCCTCAACTACATCACTTTCAAATCTATAATCTAAGAAGGTTCGTTAGTATACGACATATTTGGTTGCAATTCTAAATCCCTAATCTATCCTGGCTCTAAATTATATCCATGTCCTGAATTCGTAAATGCGAAACATGAAATACATTATGAACTTTAGATAGATACTCGGGTAACTCTGATTGGTATGCTAATGGATCCACTCGCTTGATAATGGCATAAGGACCAATAAATCAAGGAGAAATTTTATCCTCTTTACCGATCCGATTACATTCTTCATTATAGATATCCTCAGGAAAATTCTATCTCCCACTGAAAACTCTAAATCTCTTCTACGCTTATCAATGTAGCTCTTCTTCTTTGACAGCGCTGCTTTCATCCCATCTCTAACATTGTCAATCCTCTCAATCATTTCTTTAACTAAGTCGGGACCCTAAATCAATTTATATCTTATACCTGCCTAACATGATGGAGATAGACATGACCTTCCATATAAGGCTTCAAATGCATCCATGCCAATGTTTGACTAAAATTATTATAGGATAATTCAACAAATAGATATACGCTTCCTACGAACCTCCAGATTAAAGAACACAAACTCTAAGAAAGTCTTCAGTGACTTAGTTAATTCATTTTCTCTACCTATTCATATGAGGATGGTTTGTAGTACTCAGATTGAGTCGCCCTAATAAATTTTAATAACTTTGCCAAAACTAACGAGCATATGATGGATCACGATCCATACTATATTCCTTGGAACTTTAGGCAATCATATATATGCTTGATGAACAACTTAGCTAAACTTTATATAGTCTGATTTGATGAAACTAGGATGAAATGAGTGCTTTTGTCGAGTTGATCGACTATCACCCAAATTCTCTCATTTTCCTATTTGGATCTAGGAAGTCCATCACTAAAATCCATTGATATCCGTTTCCTTTTCCTTACGGCACTTCAAGAGGCAAAATTAGATCGTTGAGCTTCTAATGCTCGCCATTCATTAACTAGTATGTGATACATTTCCTATAACATCACGTAAATTTACGTTAATTAACTAATCAATTGATTAGGCTCCAAAAATTAAATTTTGTGTAAATAGTGGAATTTAACTATGAAACTTAAGTCATTATGTTCATGGTGATTTTTTGAGCAACTTTCATATTTGGAGTTTTACGAACGGAGTTCAAACGAAGAAGTTACGGTCGTTTAAAGGAATTGGAACATAATTTAATAAAAATGGGAAATCAGAAATAAATAACTGTAATTACCTAGGTTCCATTGATCGAACCCTGAATCGGAGTCGGTTGACCAGTTGGAGCCCGAAAGGCTGAAGTTGAACCTCGGCCAATGACCTGGATTTTATAAACTTTAATCGGACACGTGAGATTCATTCTAGCAACTGTAAATACACGTCCAAACCCTCATCCTCTTCTCGTATTTTCTGATGCAGGCAGTGATGCACTGCCATTTTCTCTCCTCTACTTTCTTCCCTAAAAATAAAAAGACTATAAATACATATACAAATTTGAGAGAATCATTGAATAAGAAAATAAGAAGAAGGGAAGAAAGTGTGAATTAGCGTTGCACAATAACAAGGTAAATTTCAAATTAGTAAATCTATGTCTTCCCTTGAATTCTAGTTCTCTTCTTAGATCTATGATTCTAATATTATTTGTATTTCTTTTTTTATGCGTACGCCTTGAATTAAAAAGAGAAAGCTACTGAATAAGAGGATCAGATTCACATCTGGAAGTTTAGGAAGCATCAAAACGGTTAGTGGGAAATTCATGTAATTTATTTGTAATATTTTAATTTATCTCATTGGATTTTGTTTGATTACTACGCCTAATTGAAAGATCTAGAGTTGTAGGCTTGAATTTAAATGTATAAACACTACCCACATTTTCGTAAATTAGTAAAGATGGAATAAAATTGTTATTTACACCCAGATCTGTAACTTAGTCCAAAATTATTGGTAATTGATTATGAATGGAATATGGATATGTTTTGGGTTTATCAATTGCTTATTATATAATTTATTTTAGCTCTATACTTGTATTGAAGCGTGTTAATATGAAATAAGTTGTTCTAATTTCATCTAAATGTGAAAATTTCTGTATTCTAATCTGTTGAGTATGTAATCCATTCCAATTCCATTGGTTTACTTAATCTTTTAATAAAATTGAAAATCAATGTGTTTGATTTGACAAAGAATATAAGTAAAAAAGAAAAAGGAAGAGATGTGTAAGGTATGGGATTACACTCCAGAGCTTAAACTACCTATTTCAAAACAAAAAGGAAATTTAGTAACTCCTTGTAATTAAAACAATGCAAGCCTCCTATAAGTAAATTTATGGAAAATATAACAGAAAAAATTTCTATAAGGAGAAGGTTCTCATAGATTAGAATGCGAAGAAATATCCTAGTTAAGGATCAATATAACTAAAAAGACGAAAGAGAAATAAAAGAAAATAAATGCATAAACATATATAACCAAGCTAATTTCATAAAAGAACATTATTAATGTAACAAAAAGATGTATCAACATCCACATTAAGAGGAATTAGAAATTTTGAAATAAAATAATACAATAAACGGTAATAATGGGAATTAAAAGAAGAAATGGTAAGTAAACATTTAATGTGCAAATGAATGAAATAGGGGTTATGAGAATTTAAATAGTCATAACAAAATAAATGAGACCAACTAATGAAATGTATTTAAGTAACTGTAAGGAAATAAGGAAATAAATAAAATGTGAGATACATAGAGTAATAAGCGATTTGTAAGTGAATGGTGTAAATCCTTTAGAAAAAATAATTAAGCAAAGGTTTAATTCTTAATTAGAAGCATAATAAGTGGTTACCTTATATGGCCTCAATTAAACATATAGGATGGGGTGTGTGTGTATACATGGGTAGCATACATATGAAGTATGACTAAGTTATTAGGGATGCGAGGTTAGTCTAAAGTCACATGGAAGTTCGCCCAGTTAAATCTGGCTACTAGTGGTGTGACTTTACAAACTAATTTAGGACATCGCATATAATAAATGACCCTAATGGACGTGAGATTAGTCACAATTCTATAGGGTAAAACTACCAGTCAATCTGGCTGTTAGTACTTATGAATAGTTGGACTAATATGAGATGTCACAATTTGGGTTATGGGTCATAATTACATTATTGATACGATAGTAGGAATCTTTAGCAGAGGTCCGCTCGGGTTAGAGGTATTAAGTGGCCATGGTAGAGAGAACCATGTAGGGACCCGCCTTGGGAGTTAGGTCTTAAATGATGGGTATCTGCCTATTTTATAAGTCTTAAATGATCAGAGTCTTCCTAATGCCTTGTAGAAGGGGTAGTAAGCGTTAATACCTCAAGTATTAATTTTGATGATAACAAACTTAATAACGAAATAAATTTATATAAAATATAGATACTAATACTTTTTTAAATTATATACTATATAGTGGAGGATATTACATAGGTATTGAATCGAAGACTGTATAGTATAAAGACTCTAGAAAAGGACATGAAGACTCATGAATATAAAGACAAAGATATAAAGATCTCAAAGCTATAGTATAGTATATAGAGTTATAGAATATAGTTAAATTCTTGATAGCAATCTTTGATCTCTATTTTTCAATTTCTAAAACAAAATGTAATTTTAAAAACATTTTATAAAAGTTTTTATAGTTTAAAATATTAATAAATATGTTTAAATTATTTTAAAAAGTATCAAAATGTTTAAAAAGCATAAGAATTTCATAATATTTAAAAACACAGAGTTTTCAATTTTCAACGGGATATTTCGACATATACCCTATGAGTATGTCAACATACATGCCAGTAATTCGAAATTCAAATTTTGAAATGAAGTGTCTACTCTTCGTAACTCTTTACAAGTGGACGTGTCTGTTTATTCTATGTAAATAGAGGGTTTCAAATCTCAACAAATTCAACTAGAATCAAATCAAAATTCATTGTATTGACTCTTTACTATTAACTATCTGATTTTAATCATCTTTCTCTCAATTCAGGATCAAGGTGCTACTTAAGAAGCTATAGGATTCACTATAACCAAAGATCAAGGAATTAACTTTGGAAAAACCATCAATCTCTAGTTGTAATTGCTTGAGCATGATTGTAGCTCATTCAAATTAATTATGTATGCTTGGTGGCCCAAAAGCCCGAGTGAGTGTGCTTGTAGCCTGTCCAAATTAAGTGGAGGTACCTTGAGTCAGAAAAATCAGAAGTGTATGTTTGTAACCTTGAAACCGAGATTGTATTGGGTTTGCCTTCCACCCATTGAAAGATTTGCGTTTTGAAAAAAAATCTATACAAGCAATTGTACCAGGCTGGATGTAGGGTAACTCCAAACCGGTATAAAAATCCCTAGTGTGATCTCTTTAATTCTTTACTTTACTTTTCTATTTTTAGTTTATCAGTATTTGCATCGTGATTGATTGTTGATACAATTCTGTGTTGAAAATCCATGATATAATATTAAATTTAAAAGGATTTACAAAAGTAGGAAAACACTATTCACCCTCATCTAGTGTTCATTTTGCCTTAAGATTCTTACTTTCACAATCCACATTTGGTATCAGAGCGCTAGGTTTTCAAAAATTCGTAATTTGATTTTTGAAATATTTTAATGGCTAGCAACACCATTTGTACATTTGTCGACACTTTTGTTTAGTGACAATCTACTGCTAGACCTGTATTTTTAATGGTAGTAATTAAACTTATTGATCATGTAGGATGAAGATTTATTTATAGTAAAATGGTCTAGATATTTGGAATATTACACAAAATAAGTACTGAAACTAAGATTAATTTTGCACAATGGACTGCTGACCTAAAGGCACTTGCACAAAACAATTCCAAAGCTATGAATATATATTTTGTTCACCAGATTAAAATGAATTTAATAAGTTTCTATTTGTAAGTTTGCATTTGAAATTTGGAGAACAATGTAAGTTACACAATAAGGTGTAGTAAAGTGAAACAGACTAAAATTTTCGTGATAACTAATCAGTTCTAATTGTTTAAAATGAATCCAAAAGAGTAATTGTGACATGTGTTGTAGATTCCAAGATATAATGCATTCATTAGTTGCATTAGGTAAAAAAAACTTAAAGTGGATCAAGTTATAAAAATCCTCAATGCACCATCTTAGAATAGGATCGAAAGACACTAGGAATTAAAGAGGCTAATGATATTAATACTCTATGAAGCATAAGTGCAGCGTAGAGGAGAAAGCAAGGCAACAGAAAAGAAATCCTTTGCTTTCAATATAATAACTGATGATCAGGATTCAGATGATGACAATGAAGATGAAATTGCTTTCATGACTAGAAATTTCAGAAAATTCCCAAAGCATAGAAAGATGAACAACTTTTGAAAACCTGAAATCAAAATGTTCGGAACTGGAACTACAACTAGATGCATTAATTATGATGAACCTGGTCATTTTTGGAGAGATAGCCCACATTCGAATAAATCAAAGATTCATCCAGAAAAAGAAAAGGGCTTATATAGCAATATTGGATAATTCAAAAACTTCATGCGAAAATGAACTAGATACCGAGAATGCGAATGTCTGTTTCACGGCCATAACAGACTAGTCAAAACTGATCAATTAAAAACTGCAAAAATAATACTTTTTGTTTAGTAATTTTTATTTTTATATTTGGTTGATTTTGGTTTTCAAGAATCACATATAGATTAATTATAATATTTAATGAATATAAGTATATAAGTGCATGCGTGAGCGTGCGTGTGTGTGTGTGTATATATACATGAATATATTAATATATATATATTTATATATATATATGAATATATTAGCTTATTTTTTATTTCTAAAAATTTTGGGTCTTATGTCGACGTGTCCCCTGTCATATGTCAACATACATGCCAGAAAACTGAAAGTTGAAATTTGAATTCAAAATTAAAATTTAAACTTCCTACTCCATTTGTACTTACTCTCATATTCTGAAAAGGCACCGTTTTAACCAAAAAACATGACTCTTCACTCTCTGTTGATTTAATCTATATCTATCCATTCATTCATTCACTTTATTTCAGATATCAAATGTCTCTTTATTACCTTATCTCCTTAAAAATTTCAAACATGGCTTCCACTGGTTAAAATTCTAAAACATAAGGCTCTCTAAGAAAACTAAAAGCTTTCACTTCAATGAGAAAAATTCCACCGAAGCCTATGTGGAGTTTACTACTTTTAAAAAAAATTCTCCCATAAGATTTTCTAAATTCAAAGATTTTTTTCTTATAGTTTACATGATCTTTGTTTTAAAAATAAATTCTTGGTTCAGTTGGATCTTCTAAAAATTATTTTGTTTTTATCCGGCTTTGGTAAACATGTTTTATGCGAAATTAAATGGAAAATTTTATCAAGGAGAAGAAGGTCAAGTTTAGAGTAGTGTTAATGGTAGCCAAATTGCTTTAAATTGTGAAATTTTGGGTAATATTCTTTGTTGTAAATCTAGTGGAATTGACATCTATACTTTTCAAAATGACAAAATCGTGAAATTTCCCACGATATTTTTGAAAGTGATGAAGAATTTGAATTTAAAAACAAGAATATTCGATCAAAATCGAGACTTATGAGTCTCATTTTACAACAAAGTATCACTCCAAGGATGGGTAGTTCAATACCCTACTCAAAAAGTTTTTAAAGCTCGTTTTGTTATTTATGATCATTACAACATCAATTGGACACAAGTCATTTTGGTTGACTTTGTTTAAAAGAACATTTCTAGACATGAGAACACACACTTCCATGGTGTGTATCTTACTAGAATTTTATTATATTTGGTGTTGATTTAAAAGGAGAAAAATCGATTCCTCAAAAAGTTTTTCGACAAAGCCAATATCTCTCTTATGCACATTTCACCATTTTTCAAACCATGCGAGACACTTTCCAAAAAGGAACAAAGATTGGCATGGGAAGAAGAATAAGAAGTCCAACAACAATAAGAAGAAGAAGAAGAAAGGGATGCTTCCTTAGAAAGTTTTGACAAACAGTCACACCCCTCAAAGAAAGAAATCCTAAGGAACCAAGAATAGCTTCTTAAAAGCCAAAAGAAGCTTAAGCGATCATTTAGTAAAAACTCACCTTCCTTTCCAACAAAATGGACAGATACTTTGGAAAAATCATTCACAAACTTAGCAGATCTTCAACATCATCATCTACATCTTTCTAAGCCTACCTTGTTGTTTTCTTATGATATATAGCTTTGTTTGTGTGCTTTTAGTTTAAGTTCATTCCGTTTTATGTATTTTCTTTTGTTAATCATTGATATCCATGTACCCTCCAATTCTAAGCAATGAAATATATTTCTTAACATCTTATATTGTTTTCTAGTCTTTAGAAGTTATAAATATATAATGGTATAAGATAGAAACAAAATTTATAACAAATACACCAGTTTGAAAATTTAGGTATGTATGTTGACATACATGATGCCTATATGTCGATATATAATGGCATATATCATTTTTTTTAAGTTTCAAAATATAGATAACTGCCATCCATACATTCATTCCAGATAATTTTCTAATCCTATAAAAGCCTATATCTTCCAAAAAACTCGCTCATCATTTTATTCTGTACTCTCTTTTTTCATTCTAAAACATATTTCTCCACACCAAAAATTATGTGAAAATCTTGAACAAACTTTCAATCTTTTAAAGATATTCTCTTTTATCCTAAGAAATCAAAGGCATCTAGAGTTGAGTCATATGCAGATGATCAAGGAACAAGAAAAGCATTTTGATGTCCTTCGATGGATGATTTCTTCCTTGATGAAAGACGAACCAACCAACTACCCATAATGCACTACTGACACAGATAATGATGATTAGAATTCCATCAAAGTAGATCCAATCTTTGTGTATGATGGTTGGATTGAAGTTCCTCAAAACGTCTAGTTATTAGGTTTTGATATCATACATATACCCACACACACACATATACATACACATTCTCTTAGGATTTGGTTTGCTTGACTTAGTTTAAATATTTGGACTGAATTTGATTGGTTTGGATTGTTTGAATTTTTATGTTTGATTTTGTTTGGATTGGTTTGTACATATGAATTATGTATAGTTTGACTTGGATACAAAAAATTTACTTTATAATTTTTCATTATTACATATTATTATGCTTAAGTGAATTACATATCATATAATCATCATATTCATTTCATTTTAACTTAGTTATTGATTTTTAATCTATAGTTTCTAAGTATTTAAATTAGGGGAATTTTTTGTTTTTCATCCATTTTTGTTGATGACAAAGGGGGAGAAAAATATAAAATATGCATATGCATATATTTAGAGGGAGTTACCTAATATTTTATATATAGAAAATTAATGGTTGTCATCATCAAAAAGAGGAAGATTGTTAATACGTTATTTATTTATTTTGATGATAACAACCTTAAAAATGAAATACATTTATATAAAATATAGATATTAATGCTTTGTCAAGTTATTTAGTATATAGTTCAGGATATTACATAGGTTTTGAAGTGAAGACTGTAGAGTATAAAGACTCAAGAAAAGGACATGAAGACTCATGAGTATAAAGATATAAAGATCTTAAGACTGTAGTATAGTATATAGAGTCATAGAATATTTTTAATGTCCCTAGTAGCAATCTTTGATCTCTATTACTCGTTTTATTATCCTTTAATTTTAAAAGAAAAATATAATTTAAAAATATTTTATAAAAGTTTTCAAAGTTTAAAATTTTAAAACTATGTTTAAATTATTTTACAAAGTATCAAAATATTTTACAAAGCATAAGATTTTCAAAATATATAAAAATAAAAGAGTGTTCAATTTTCAAAGGGATATGTTGGCATATACCCAATGAGTAACATACATGCCACTAATTTAAATTTTAAATTTTAAAATGAAGTATTTGTTCAACGTAGCTCTTCGTGAATGGAGGTGTATATTTATTCTCTATAAATAAGGGGTTTCAGACGAATTTTTAAACAATTAATTTCTTGTTTCTTCTCTCCTTTTATTATGCCAAAATTTATTCAAATCTCTTCAAATTCAACCAAAATTAATTCAATCTTCATTATATTGATTCTCTACTATTTACTATCTAATTTCAATCATCTCTCTCTCTCGTAATTCAGGATCAAAGTGCTACTCAAGAGGCTATAGGTTCATTGTAACCAAAGATCAAGAAATTATGTTTGGAAAAACCATCAAAATCTAGTTGTAATTGCTTGGGTGTGATTGTAGACCATTCATATCAATCGTGTGCGGTTGATAGCCCAAAAACCTGAGTGGGAATGCTTGTAGCCATCCGAATCAAGTGGACGTACCCTAGGCCTAGAAAATCAAGAGGATGTGTCTTATAGCCTTGAAATGGAGATTGATTTGTTTTTCCTATTTCCCGTTGAAAGATTGGTATTTTGAAAAGAAATCTATATAAGCAATTATATGGGGCTGGATGTAGGGTAACTCTGTACCAATATAAAAATCCTTAGTGTGATCTCTCTAATTCCCTACTTCACTTTTCTGCTTATACTTTATCCATGTTTGCATTTGTGAATGATTGTTGATATAATTCAGTGTTGAAAATCTGCAATTTTATATTAAACTTGAAAAATTTTAAAAAGATTTACAGAAGTTTGAAAACACTATTCACCCTATCTAGTGTTTATTTAGCCATAAGATTCTTACTTCCGCAATGCAAAGTAAGTGGTTTGAGGTACTCTCCCATATCGCAGATGACAGTGCATTAGAATTCCGGACTAGAATAACCTTCGGCCTTATATAGGAAACTAACGATATAGCTAAAAGATGCACAACAGTTAAATTATGTGTTAATAAGCTGTGTGTGGGAGACAAATAGTCTATTGGACCAAATCATTTAGAGTGACCATTACATTTGGTATCAGAAGCTGACTCGTTTTGGAATTGGGGTATTAAATGGCCTTTGGGTCTGCCTCTTGACCAAGTTAAGAAGTATTAAGTGTTCAAGAGTCCTTAGGTAGTGAAACACCTAGATATATATACATATGTTGTAGGCAAATGTGTATAAGCAGTTGCGCTTTAGGTAAGAATAAACATATAATACATGCACATATGTTGATTAATTAATTAAACACAGACATAATGTTAAATAGACTCAAATCGGCATAATTTTATGTTGTGGGTAATGTATGTAAATTTTCCAATAACCAAAACATTGTTTGGGCCTCCTTCTTATTACAACCCACAAGATAATATTTGAAGAACAAGTCACTGGAGCTGACAAAATGGGTTGTGGAAGCGTTATTCGTTTTCATGCTCAATTTTTTTGAGGCTTGTGGATGTTCACGGGATGCAGTTGATTCTAAAGTTGTAGCCTCTAATGGTATTTAATCTTATTCTTTTCTTTCCGCTGTGAGTTTTATCTGATCGCTCCCTGATATACTTATATTTATTATAGGTCACCATAACTAACAGACGGTACCCTATTGGTCTGGGTTTCAATTTTGTCAAAATTCATGCCCATTAAGGTGCGGTTTGTTACATTTGGTATCGGGGCCTAGGTTAGTCGATCACAAGGGTTAGGATATACCGAGAGAGCATATTCGTAATCTTTCTACCTTATTCTGTGGAAAACTCTATAGATTCTAACCCTGCAAAGGTTGTGACTGTATTTCAAAAGAATAGACGCGACAACTTGAATTGGGAAATTCTTATAGAGTTAGAGATTATCGCCTACTCTGACTACCCTGTGGAGTGTTAGTCATACAGTGTTAATTCTTTTGGGCACGAGAATGAAATATAGAAGGATTCCCTAAGGCTGGATGGTGTTTGGATTGATATTTGAAATTTGGCTACTTGGGATTATGGATTTCGATGAATTGTCAGTGGAAGGTGCACCTTTTATACAAATAAGTGGTAGTTAAGATCTATATGTCATTGAAATCCAAAAGAAAGTTCTCATCGAGGAATGTTCATCAAGATGATGGACCAGATTCGATTGGAGAAAAGTAAATATCATTTCTTGCTCCGACCCCATGATTGAGTACCTTGAATTAATTAAATGAGTTTCTCAAAAATAAGTATTTATATATATAAAGTAATCAATAATATCTCCCAAATGTCCATTTGAAAATTGTTGTTGAAAAAAGTATGTATGTATGTATATATAAATAAACAAGATGATTCCAAACTTATTTTTGCAAGAAATATTTACACCAATGAATTTGGTGGTTTTAAATTTTGGATTGAATGGTATGTTTTTGGGAATTTTAGTATACAATAAAGATTTGAATTTTTTTAGAAAAAAGTGAGTTTTCCCTATTAGAGTGAGAGAGAACGGGCACATGTATAGCTCGATGATTTTGCTATTTAAAAGAATTAAAAGCTTTTAGAATTTTCTCTCAAAAGGGGTGGTATAATAGAAATAACATGTAGTATGTTGCTAGGAAATATAATAGTACCCGCCAGTAAACAAAAGGAATATTCTCATATAAAGATGGTATGGAGAATTGTAGCTGGAATGATTTCGAGTTTTGAGATTGTTGATGACAAGAGCAGTAGGTTAGAAATACGGAGGCCATTGGTGGAAAGGTCTAGAAAGATTAACGGAAAGCTTGGGCACCTTCAGGTGAAGGACAAGAATTTTCAGGATAGTTCGGATCGAGTTGGATTCAAGAAATCGACGCAGAACAGTGGTTATTATTATTATTTTAATTAACCCCCCCCCCCCCGAATAGGGTCCAGTTCAACCTACGCCCAATATTCGAGTATTGTTCGACCAGGGTGATCAACCGGAAGCGGTCGACTGGTTATTGGGTTTAGGCACTGCAAAAACCTGGAACGCGACTTTATAAGTCACGTCTATTCATTCCTTCAGCCGACCTCCCTTCCCTCCTCTCTCCTCTAAACCACGGTTGCCGCTAACCCGCCTTCTCCTCCCTGCTCAAAGTCGAGCAACGTTGTCCTTTTTCCTCCCTTTGCAGTTTCAGTTCCAACCCTATCTTCGCCTTACAGATCTGAAACCCTAGAAACCAATGGCACCACCCTGCACCGTCGTCTCCTCCTCGTGCCATCCGGGCATCTCTCCACAAGAGTTCAAATAGCTAGACCGGAGCAAGATCAAAATCGCTGCCTACTTGTCCACTGCAAATTTCGCCTTTCTACAGGGGTAACTGGTCAAGTTTAGAGATTTTGCTGCCTTAAGGAGCTATTTATGGCGACAAGATTAGCATCAATCCTTCGCCACAATACCTTTGAGAGGAAATGCTATCCATGGTATATGCGTATGTTTGATGCTCATTTGGCATACATTTTTGATGAGAATGTCTCCCATCTTCATTATTAGGTAAAGGGAGTCGTATCTGATGACGATCTCAGTGACATTTTGGGGATACCTTCTTAGGGTGTAGATTTAGATGACATAGCAATGAAAAATCTAGAGATTTTATAGTGGACCTTTTCTATGGAGGTTGGTACTTAGAGATCGAGCAATTTACGACCTACCACTTGCCTCGTCGTTCGAATTATCTAGCAGAATATCGTTCTGAAAATAGGTGTTTGGATCAGATTTATCCGCCGGTTTAGAAGGCCAACTATGCCATCATAGGTGGTATACCTATTAATTGCGATTAAGCAATCATGATCAATTGCATTTTCCCCAAAGCTGGCATTCTCTAGAGCTATTTTCCTTATTATCAGCTCTTTACCTATGTCTTTTGGAGTATGGAGTGAACCTCTCTAGGGGTTGTTTTAGGAGAAGTTCCCTCCTACATTTGACAGAGCTTCTCTCAAGAAGATGGACATTCCTGACCCACAAATGGCAGCAATAGTAGAGCAGCGTAGGAGCAAGCCAATCAGGCGCAAGCCACTGAGGAGTACCTGAGCCTTAAGCTTGTCACTATTCAACAAGTCCAGGAGGAGATCCCAGATGTTCGGGTTGAGCATCAACGCTAGAGCCACAAGATTGTATGCATAGCCGCTATGTTGCACCCATCCTGAGGCTATGGAAATGGCTCTCGTTCCTGTAGAGGATTGGGGCCATCCTACATCATAGGCAGTGTTTTAGTTTCACTAGCGTTGTGTCATAGTTATCTTCCAGCATTTTTTCTTTTCTTTCTTTAGGGTTTGTTTAGGTTGTAACTATTGGTTGCCTCTATATAAAAAGAAGCGAATGGTATGTTATAAGATGCGTTCCTATTTATTTTACCGATGTTTTCAGATATGTATATCTCTCTTATATGCATTGTAGGAATAAATAGTGTAAATAAAAAAAATCTTATAAGGACACCTAATCAATGGTAAAACAACATAAGACTTGAAGTTTGTTAAAATTGTAAATTTTAGCGAGCGAAGAACATTATAGGTTATTGAGGAATTATACTTTATTTCACAATTCCTTGAAAAGCTAAAATTTATAAATTTCTTGAAGAGTTTTGAATAAAATGATAAATGTTTGGCATCTTTAAAATAAAAATCACGAGTTTTAAAGATAAAGGTTAAATGTGAAGTGTTAGAGTAGAATTTGTACGCTAGTTTATAACTAATTTCCGCTACGTTGAAATGTGGCTTGAACCATTCAAAATTTTGAAATGCAAGTATTTGAAAATCACATGGAAAAAGTTTTAGCTTCTCAATTACTGTTAGCACTCAAATACATTTGTCCAAGTTGATTTCAAGGAAGGTTTTTGCACCAAAATATTTTTGGAGATTGATTTTTCAAGCGACGTACAAATTTGAAAAGTGAAATAGATTTTTATGAAACTTTTTGATTTTTGGAGGGCCATATGCTATGCATTGGGAAGTTAAATGAATTGGTAAAATGTGAATTTAGTGAAGCATTAGGATCGACGATACGATATAATGCAAACGATAACAAGGGAAAAAAAATTTGCTTTGAAATTTCTATTTTCATACCTTGTCGCCGATGCGCGAGAGTCCAATTTTGGATTTAATTTCATCCTGGAGCTGGAGAACAAGCCCCTGTATGTGTTTTGTGTGTGGAAAATATTTGAAGGAATCTGGGGCAGCGAAGGAATTTCCACTATAAAACGGGAATTGGTGGCTTGTAGAGTGATAAGAATGTGTAATTCTCTACCTAATTACATTTTCCCAGTATAGGAATAACATTTAGGAAGTGATATTTCGACGCGTTAGATTCTTAGATGGCAGGAATTGGATGCAAATTTGGTTGTACCATGTTTCTATTAGTATAATTATAGAAATTTTTGGTGAAAAAGGTTTTCCAAAATCTACATACATATAAAACTACCAATATATATGGGTTGTTAGCGTCATATTTTCAAGGTTGTTTTGAAAAGAAATACATTCATGAAGGAGGGCCCGATTTAGAATCATTCTACATACCTATTTTCTATAATTGTGGTAAACTATGCTCTTATGCACGTTTGTTGCAAAATTTGTTTTACACTAATTGGTTGAGTAGTTTAGGAAATTGCGAGCAATGACCATGATTTAATCACTGGTATGGGGATGAAATTCATTGAAGGGGCGAACAATGTGACACCCTATAAATTTATGTTAGTTAATCAATTAATTGGTTGTGCTCCAAAATTTGAATTTGTGCAAACAATGGAATTTGATCATGAAACTTACGTCATTACATTCGTGATGATTCTCTGAGCAACTTCATATTTGGAATTTGACAAATGGAGTTCAAACAAAAAAGTTACGGATGTTTAGATGAATCGAAACGGAAATAAAAAATGACAAGTAAATAACCATAATTACCTTGGTCCCACTGGTCGATCCCTAAATCGAAGGCAGTCGATAGATCAGAGCTCAAAAATCTAAAGCTGAACCTCCGCCAACGGCCCAAATTTTATAAATTTTAATCGGACGAGTGTGATACGTTCTAGCATCTATAAATACACGGCTAAATCTCCACTTCTCATATTTTCTAATGCAGACTGCTAAGTTCTGCCATTTTCTTTCCTCTGTTTTCTTCCTAAAAAATAAATATACTATTAATATATATATTTATATGGATTTGAGAGAATTAGAAAATAAGAAGAAGAGAAGAACCTACGAATTAGCGTTGCACAATAACAAGTTAAATCTCAAACTAATAAATCTATACCTTCCTTTAAATCCCAATTCTCTTCTCAAATCTATGATTCTAGTGTTATGTATATTCCATTCTTATACATAAACCTTGAATTAAAAAGGGAAAGCTGTTGAATCAGAGGATTGAATTTAGATCTGGAAGTTTGGGAAGCATAAATAACGAGTGGGAAATTTAAGTAGATTATTTATAACATGGTATTTTATCTCGTTGGATTTTATTTGATAACTTTGCCTGATTGAAAGATCTAGATTATAGGCTTGAACTTAAATGTAAAAAAGATGGCCTACATATTCCATTAATTAGAAAAGATGGAAAAGAATTGTTATTTATCCCCACATCTGTAGTCCTAAGTTGTTGGTAGGCAAATATGAATGGAACGTGGAATTGTTTTGGATTTACCAATTGGTTTATTGTAGAATTTATTTCAGATCTATACATGTATTGAAGGGTGTTAATATGAATTAAGTTTTTCTAATTTCATTGAAATGGGAAAATTTCTGTATTCTGATCTGTAGAGTACGTAATCCATTCTAGTTCCACAGTTTTACTTAATCTTTTAATTAAATTGAAAAGCACGGTGTTTGATTTGACAAGGAATATAAGTAGAAATAAAAAGTCAAAGATTTGTAAGGCATGGAATTTCACTCCCTAGCTTATACTGTGTATTTCATAACAAAAAGGAAATTTAATAATTCCTTGTAACTTCAAACCGTGCAAACCTCCTATTTTAGTAAATTTATGGAAAATACGACAGGAAATATTTCTAAAAAATGAAGGTTCTCATAAATTAGAACACGAAGAAATAAACTAGTTAAGGATGAATGTAACTAGAAAGACAAAAGAGAAATAAAAGAACGCAAATGCATAAACATATACAACAATTCTAATTTATAAAAATGAACAATAATTAATGTAACAAAAATGTGTATCGACATATGCATTAAGAAGAATTAGAAATTTGAAATAAAATAATACAAAAAATGATAATAATTGGAATTCAAGGAAGAAATATTTGATAAACATATAATGTGCAAATGAATGAAATAAGAGTTATGAGAATTTAAATAGTCACAAACAAATAAGAAGGACCAATTACTGAAATGTATTAAAGTAATTGTAAGGGAATAAGGAAAGAAACAAAGTGTATAAGACACATAGAATAACAAGAAATTTTTAAATGAACAATGTAAATCCCTTCGGAAAATAACTAAGGGGTTAATTCCTAATTAGAGTGTAAAAAGGGTTTACCGTATATGGCCTCAACTATTAAACGTGTAGGATGGTTTATGTATATGGGTAGTATACATATGAAGTATGACTAAATTATAAGAATGCAAGGTTAGAGTCGCCTAGTTAAATCTGGCCATCAGCTGTGTAACTTTGCGGACTAATGTGGAGCATTGCCTATTACAAATAACCCTAGTGGACACGTGGTTAGTCCATAATCTTTAGGGTAAAACTGCCCAGTGAATCTAGCTACCAGTACCTACGAATAGTCGACTAATGTGAGATGTCATGGTTTGGGTTACGGGTCATAATTAGGCTATGGATACAACAGGGGGAATCTTTAGCAGAGGTCTGCTTTGGATTAGAGATATTAAGTGCACATGGTAGGATCCGTCTCTTTCCTTAGGATAAGTATTAAGTGACCTAATAAGACTCCTCATAATTCAGTTGGGGAGAATCATGTAGGGACCCACCTTGCGGATTAGGTCTTAAAGGACAGGGATCTACCTATTTTATAAGTCTCAAATGATCAGAGTCTGCCTAATACCTAGTAGAAGAGGTAATAAGCGGTTTAGGATACAGAGGGTAGTTGTTCGTATCCATTGACCATCGATCCAAGACGATGTTGTTTGAACCTATCAACAACATATCATACAAAGTGCCAATTTCGTATCCATCTGCTCAGAGACCTTGAAGGTTGTATTCATCAATAGGAATGAAGCAGTAGAGATTTACTTGGAAAATTTCGACCCACCATCATCCATCGATGCGACATGAAAATATCGTATCCATTATTCTTTAGGCCCACTAGTACTCGTATCCATCGATATGAGACACAAAAAATAAAAAAAAGACCAAACAATCCATGTCCATCACCATCGATACAAAAACGACTTTTCAACTTTCCACATCGATCCAGGAGAGGATCGATGCGAAGAAAAACTCTAAAATACCATCAAACGTTGCAATAACTCGAATTTCACATTGACTCAGGAGAGTGTCAATACGGAATTCGATATAAAAAACCGAAAAACTAACAATGACTCGTGAACGTGCAAACGTTAACGGGAGTTAGGCTAACATACACTCATGTATGACGAACTAACATCCAATTTTTAAAATTCACAGGAATTGAATATTTATATGGTGATGATTACAACAACAGACAACGGATCACTATCATACAACACTCAGTTACAGCTATATATGGTCCAACAATCGGTAGTCAACGGTTCATATTACAGAAGATTGAACAAAGGTTATATATTTCGACAAGAAGACAACAATCGTTCAACGAGTTAGATAGAACTTTTCGTGATAAAGATGGCAACTTTACAAAGCACGTCGTGTTCACACAAGATGTACTTTGAAGGGAAAATGTTATCCCGCCTTTTGGCAAGGCCGTGACATTAAGGAATTGACTAGAAGCCAAGGACAGTTCATCCTAAAGATCAGTTATACATAGGTTAACTATGAATGTCGATAAATTTTGTCTGATTCCGGATCAAGCTACAATTGATATGACATGACAAGCAAAGCTATGAAAGCCAATGTGCCAGATTTCAAGTCAATCGGAGTTTGTGTGGTCAAGATACGATCGATACAATCCAAGGAAATAAACTCACACGCATCCATCTGTTCGTATCCATCATTTCACATCCATCTGTTCGTATCCATCACGCTATCTATTGTTCGTATCCATCAAGCTTTAGCTCTTCGTATCCATCAATGAGCATCACTTCGTATCCACAGACAGCGGTCTTCTCCACATCCATAAACTCCAGCATGTTCGCATCGATCAACCAACTCTATTTCTTGTCCATCAAAGCCAAGCAAAGCCGCTACTTCATATCGATCAGCAAGTGATCGATACAAACAAAGCAGTTGCCATCGATACAAATAGAGTAGAGTGGTTTCCATCGACACGAATAGAGCAACTGCAATCGTACGAACAGAGCACAAAGCATCAATATGAAGAACACAAGCAGGATCGATACGGAATGAAGCGTAGCTGATCTATACGAAAAAGACCAAGTCAGATCGATACGAATAAGGCGCAAACATTGGGAAGACCCGATCGATTCGGCAAGAACTTCGCATCAATCCCAAAAGCAAGCGCCACGTCAATTGGCATCACGTGCATAATCATCGATGCGAAATGATCGATTCGAACAACATCGATACGAAGTGAACGGCAACCGAAAAGGCCAAACTTGTAGCGATCATAACTCACAATCTACAAGTCCAAATGCCACCAAAATTTCATAGGGGCTTACGTATGACCTAAACAATGTTCAAGCTAAATTTCGACACGATTGGGCCAAATGTTGATTGATATGAAATTCGTTCATATCGATCACGGATCGAGTGCGAACCACATGAGATCAATCTCGTGGGCCCATCCATGTGCCAGAAGAGGTCTACCGAGATCTGAGCGAGATATTTGCATCCTAGCATCCCAGAGTCTACAGAAAGAGGACTTTTAGCTCTCCTACGTCCAGACTCTGCCGAAACCATTTTTGTACTCAAAATATCACTATTGTACTCGAATCTACGGCTGTAATCCACTGTAACCCATTGTAATCATCAAACGAACATCAATCAAATCATCAATTTTATAGTGGACGCAGGCAATACGCTGAACCACTCTAAACCTCTGTGTTTCTGCATGTTTTTCTTATCTGTTTTTGAAGTGTTTGTTAATAATCCTCTTTGTACATTTACTTTCTTCATTTTACCTCTTCAAATACTTTCGAAGAATATTGTGCCCAATTTTGGTACAATCTCTTTCCTTGTGTGTAATGTCTCTCTCATTGCAGGCATCGAGTAATTCTTTACAGTAACTGTGAGTAGTTTAAAGAATCACGTCTTTCCCTTTACTTTCACCTTCAAGTTATGCTTCTAATGCTTTTACCTCTTCATCCAAATCATGATTTCTATGGTGAAAAAACTCCACTTCAATCATATGATTCTTTCTTTCTTGCTTAATTGTAGCATGCAACTCCCTAACCTTTTCGGCATCCTCTTTCACTTTCTTTAACTCAGTGATTTCTCAATCAAGATGGGTGATGATCTCATCATTCGAGTTCATAGTGAGCTTCATTCCTGCGATCTCAGCCTCTAGATTCTTGAAATATTCCAAAATTACCTCGGCTAGCCTCCTTCAGGTGAAATATCGATCGTACACATCATCAATGTATACTATCGTCTGACCCTTAACTTTATATGAGATATCCTTCAGAATGTGAGCTTTGAAATTGATCTTTGAAAAATGATGTTGTAATTCGACAATCTGAGGGTTTAAAGCGATAAGTTTTACACTTTTTATATTAAATTATTCAATCGGCTTCTCAATAGGTGCCATATTAGATCTACGTCGAGCGAAATCAGAAGCTGTGGATTTTGACGGATGATGAGACTGTCGAGAAGTATGGGATAGCATTGGCTGCCTGGTAAAGAGGGAAGCATGAGAAGGGTCATCACAAAGGACATCATCGTAGCAACTAGATTTTTTTCTAATCCTCTTGATGGGGGAGGCATGGATCTAGACCGATACCTAGATGATGAATTGTATGGCCTGTAATCTTTCTCTCCGACTCCACGATCATGGCTTAAACACCAACTGGAATCAGATTCACGATTAGGTTTATGAGGTCGCACAGTTGTTTTGTGCCTCCACTGATATCCCATCCAATCTTGGAAATCCTTGTATAATCCATGTCGCTCCATGGAACCTATGAGTGAAGCAAAGATAAATCCGCTTTGATAAGGCAAGAGCACTACACAAGCTGTGTAGAGTACAGTGCATGTGTGTGTGTGCATGCAAGTGTCCCAGTGTCTCCCTGATGGACCGTGGCTTTGAATCTTACCGATAGGGGTAATCTTCCTTGCTTTGGTAAATATGGGTCCCAACATCCCCAATACTCTTATTGGGGAGGCTAAGTAGTCGATTATATCTGGGATTGGCCCAAACAAGCGAAAGGATCCTCCAAGGTCAGTATAGGAGTCTTAAATGTAGATGTATCTAAGGGAGGTGGGGTCGAAGTCCCCTTTTTTGAAAGTTTAATCTAAAACACTTCCTTTGAAGAGGTTGTTGATCATCGTTGTCTTTACCCTCTTCACCATGCTCTGCTGCTCCTTCACCTTTATCCCTGATTTCACCATCTTTAACATGCTCTTATACATGGCCCGTCTAAATTAACGAACTTTAAACTGGGGGCACCGGCAAGTGATCTTTATCATCTTCGTACAAAGTATGTCCTCACCATCGTCATTGTCATCTAAAGATGCACCAAAACTGCGATCGAATTCCAATAGGTTATAAGAACATTGGTTTTCATCGTTGAGCAACATCTTGGCCTCTTTCTTTTCCTCCCGGATTAGATGGAGTTGTATGACAGTCTCTGCCAAAATTGCACTGGAAAGCCTATATGGTACAACTATAAAGAACATAAAAGATGCTCAGAAGTGACAAAGTTATGGATGTGGAACCATGTAATAAAGGCTAGAGTGGTGCTTAAGCAGAGATATCCATCACCATGAGAACCCGGGAGGACAATGAACAAAGAAAAATTCTTCCTTAAAATAGCTCAATTTATTCCAAGTACCGACTATAATCCGGTAGCCTCTAGAAGGCCCTAGAAAGAGAAGGGAAGGACTTCCCTTGTGATGCTTAATGTTGAATAAATATCGGATCTCTACGTTACTTGGAACTCGGTCAAAGTGGCAAGAAAATATAATGAATATACCGTGGAGGAAACATAACTATTATGAAATTAGGCTGGTGCCAGTTGCATAAAATGTAGAACCTGTCGAATGTACTGATAAAACGGCGGGATGTATCCTGCCAAACACATATACCTATTACACGTTGTATATCCATCTGGTGGATGGTGTGCTCTCCGATGGTGTGTCTGAACTAATACATCCTCAAATGGGATTCCATATTCCTCATAGATTCTACTAAGTAATCCCTTTTTGATTTTGGAAGCGGGATAATCGATGGGATCGTCTAGTATGACTGCATCGTCAAGAGTATCTAGGGCAGGTTCAACTTTTGGGACCTCTACAGTCTCTATTGGGACTTCTAAATCATATTATTTTACTTGTGGATTTTCTGGTTGAGGTGTAGGCTACATACGAGTTTGCTATGCAAAATAAGTCGATGTTGAATCTGACTTGGCATATCTAACAGTTGATAGACTTGCAGCACGAGCAGAAAGTCACTCGGAAAGTCTATGAGCCATAGCTATTAAAAATCAACATATAATTGGTACTAGATTGATTATAAGTTATGCCCCATGACAAAGTGAAAATCTTGTGCAGTGTTATGCAGTGTCATGCAGTGTCGATTTCTGATATTGTGCAATAGTTCATTTAGATATCTGGAAGATATCTGAAGTGACCGTCATCGCTGACTATCCCACCGGGCTTCGAGTCTTTATCCATGCATTAAAATGTCATGAATTCAAGAGATTTCAGCCTAGGTTGGTTCTATGTAGATATGCTTATATTTCTAAAAATAGACCAAGGTAGAAAATCCCAAGTGCAGGTTCGGTATTGAACCGTGGCCTTTAAGGAAATTCCAACCTTGGCAACTTAGAACCCTACCCCTAAGCATGGCCATTTGTCTTCGAAGCAATCCATCCTCACTAGCATTAATCTCCACCATCACCAAATTTCGATCTAAAAGTCTTGTTCAAGTTTTAATGCTCAATTCAAGGGATTGAGGAAAGCACGGTTTGGATCGGGGATGAACTTGATGCTTGTTCAGAGAGCGATTCAATTCTAGTCGAGGTAGTGGCATTTGGTTGTTAATGTGGAGAGCGGTGGAGTTTCACTTGGTCTCGAGGTCGAAGTTTTCAATGGAAGATAAAGCTTGGAGGCAATAGCAAATAATAGTGAGAGAGTGATATGAGGCTGAACAAATTATGTAAGACCCGAACCATGAAAATAGGCATCAAACTTTCCTAACTCTAAGGCTATGGTTCTGAATCGATCTATCTCTATGGATCAGTACCGAATGATCAATGTTCAAAATGAAAAATGGAAAATGGCGTACATATACATATGTGTTTAGTACTTCACAGGAGCCAATATGTACATGAACCAAGGCAAGATGGAAAACTAAAGCATCTCTGTATGCCCCTATTTAGCATTTAATAATTGGAAACTAAATAAAGGCAAATTCAAACCTGAAAAATCCAAAAAGGAGCTCAGTTCAAAACTGTCTAGTTTGAAAAGACAGATAGTGAAAGCATGCTCCAGTTTTATCGTTTCAAATGCTAGTAAAGCATCATAGCAAAGTAATATTAATACAACACTTCACCAAAAAGGTCCAAAGGAAGAAAAACAACTATTCAAAGTACATATTAGAGTCCGATATGGAAATCTCAACATGTCTCAATTCAAAGCACATCGTGGTTGCCACAAGATACACATTAGGGGGAAGGTGTTATCCAGCCTTTTGACCACGCAGTATATAGACCGACTTGATGAACAAAACCTAAAAGCAATTGAAGTAGATAGCGTAGAAGGATAACCGTAAAGTCTAGAAACCATGGATAATCAAGACTACAAGGCAAAGTTAAAGCCACTCCAAAAGAATCAAAGCCCAATCCATAGCTATGGATCGATACCGATCAATAGAATCTTTTTGTGTTCGTTCCATTTTCCTTCTACAACCAAGTATTAATGTTAGAAGCCCATTCCTAACTCTATGAATCATTCGCATGTCATTTAATATCAAATAGCCCAAGCATAAGGAATTAACAAGTTAACTCCTCCACCGATCCATCTTATGACCATGTAGAAACATAAAGCCATAGATATATCACTTTAATCCAACGTGGCTAATACCATCCTTAAGCCCATCTTATGGATCGGTACTAATCCAGTCTGTTTATTGATAAGGCCACACCTTCTCGAGTGCTATTGGTACTACATAATGAGTAACGTAGATGAAGACATGGTAGAGCTTTTCTCGGCAACCTACAACTATAAATAAGTGTGGAGAGGCATCATTATAAGGATGTTTTTCAACTCTCTAGCAATTATATATATATATATATATATATATATATAGTAATTGGCTACCGAGTAGAGCCGAAAAATAAGAAGAGTGGTTGTAAAATAGAGATATCATCAATAAAATCTCAAGTGGACAAAGGCAACGATTAGCCATACTACTATAAATGCTTGTTGTTCTATTTTCTCTCATTTTCATTTACTTTTCATAACTTTTGATTTCTATGCAATCTATTGGGTTTTCGCACCGTATTTTCCTCTAACACTGCCAAGATCTTTGTCACCATAGAGAGCCCAATTTGAGTAGTTATCATTAGTAGGCCGTTATGTGGATGGTGACTCCCTTTAGTCCTCTTGAGTTATTGTCAAGTTAGGCATTTAGAGTTGTGATATGTGATTCTTGAATGGTGGCTCTTCCTTATAGAGAAGATTTTGTCCATTTCTTACCTTACATATCTGCTCTTAGCCTTTTTTCTACTTTGGATGATGTGGCGGTCCCCACGAATGAACTCTATGCAATTAACTAGAGGGATAAAATTGTGTTGGTAATCATTCTCTACAAAGTTAGCAGTGTTGCTCATTGGCCTCTGACTATTCCCTCGAAACGGGAAGACTTCTGAGTTTCTTTAACCAACTCCTTCAGAGTTCCTGTGCTGATCATATTCTGGATTATACCTACCAAGACACGACATTCGTCAACCTTACGCCTATTTGCTTTGTGGTAGGCATAAAAATCTCCTCCTTTCTTAGGTTTAGGTTAGTTCCTTGCTTTGTAGGATCTCCTCCCATCTTCCTCTTCTATTTTCATCACATGTTGCTTTTTCCTATGTCGATTGTAACCAAACTTTCCTCCTTTTTTCTTTGGTTGAGACTTTTTCTTGGCGTGACCCATTTTATCCATGTGAATGAATTTATTGGCTTGGAAATATAAGTCTAATAGATATCTACATCCATGAACGTAAAGCTCTTTTTAAAAAGGAATCTACTCAATTAACCCGAACGTACTGCCATCAGCTTTTCCGTATCGGTCATACTTTCTACTTTTAGTTCTTCTATATTGAATCACCTTAGATATTCACCAAGGAGTTACCCAGGCCTTTGCTTGACATTAGCTACCATGATGGAATCTGTGGCAGGATCTTCGCATATGTAGGCTATGCCAAAAATTCAGAAGAATATTGTTCTCAAGAGTATATGGTCTTTTCTAGGTAGTGCCTATACCATTGGGCAACGTTCCATGGAAAGTTGTAGGGAAGGCAACGAACTGCCCAAAAGCATTATGCAAGTCCATTTGACTTCCGAAATCTAAAAGATGATCATCAAGATCTGTGGTTCAACCATCGGTAAAGGGATTTTAATGTGGAATAGGATTCTTATAATCATTATCTTCCCTGTAAAAGGAGCTCCTCGAAATTTATTATTCACCCTTGGGTCAAAGGTCCTCTTCCCCTTAAGGTCAAGCCTATCCTTTACTATTTTATTGGCCATGTCCCTTAAGTAGGTTTCGTCGTTACGATAGTCCCTTCCATAGGGCTTATATTATTTATATAAGATCAAGCTATCTGATTGCTCAGGAGATCTTCCTGCTAGCCTTTCTTAGTTCTCCTTTCGATGGTTCATTTTAGCTACGTTATCGTTTTTCCTTACGATCTTGGAGAATACATTGCGTGTCGTTCATCTTGGGTTTCTATCTTTCTTATGGGCCCATAATACTTGCGCCCTTATCTTTACTTTTGAGCACTGTGGTGTCTAGATTACTTTTGGAGACTCTGTTCTTCTCCTTCTTTGGTAGGCTTTGTCTTGGAAGATTTTGAGAAATAACTTTCTTAAGAAGTACTTACATAACTTAAGTCACTATGTTAAATCTTGAATTTTAGCTTCGCTACCTGTGTACTTTGCTAGGATAGAAGGTTGTCCAATCTGTATATTCTCTAAATTGAATTTCGGAGTGACATTATCCTCCAAGGTTGTCTACTATATAAATTCCATATTTTGACAATTAACTCTCTTAGTCCTCGCCATTTTCCTAAAACAAAGTTATACTTAATTAGTTTTAAAGTAGAAAAATGATGAGACGGAGGCTCAAGCCCTCCTTCTGCTGCTAAACTGATGAACCAAAATTTGGCCCTACATCCAAGATGTTGTGCAAGGCGGTATTATTTGAAATGTTCCAATATAGCCCTTCATAAGTTCAAATCATATGTGTAAGGGTAAAATAAGCAAGTCACATATATACATAATAACCCTTCGTTCATATGCCAATGGGCACAATTGTTAATGTGCAAGGTAAATTTCAATTTGAATAAGGGATTAAGTGGCCTTTCGCAAATTAATAATATGCAAGTCCAAGTCCAATTGTGTTCAAGTTCAAATTAGTTGCTATATGCATGCACATTGTCAGATATGCACATTCAATGGAAAATATGCTATGCAAAGTTAAAAGTCAAAGTCCTTGTTTGTTAATAGTCAAATATTTACAATTAGCTCTAGAAATCCCCAAATTGATTTAGGGTTTACAACCTGAAATTAAGAAATAGAAAAACAGAAATCCACCCCCTCTAAGTGGGAGAGGGGGTAATATTTATAACAGTGTCAATCACGCGGGATGATTGACGCATATCCTGGCTTGGAATCTGATGGCCCCGTTAGCTCAATCTCGGTACTTTTTCCTTTATAAGGGCTCGACATCACCATCTTGTAGAGGATCAACAATATAATCTTCCTTGTAAAAACTTAGCAACCTTCACGTCTTTAGAGGTTCGACATCTCTTGTTGTATGTAAAAGCTCAACAACCTTCGCTAATGTAGAAGCTCGTCATACCTTAGAAGTTCATTATCTCTTCTTGTCATAGAAACTTGGCAACACGTACTATTATAAGGGCTCGATAACAGTTGTTGCAAAGACTCGACATCCTTTAGAAACTAGACATCTTTCTCTACTATTAGATGCTCGACATCACCTCACTCTTTGTGGAAATTCGCTAATTGCTCAAACGTTCGTCATCCTTGTGGCTGTAGAGGCTCGACACCACCTCTTATGGTTGTAAAGGCTCAACAACTCTTGTAGCTCGATGACCCTAAGCATTTACCGATTCCTTTAAGCTATTCAGCTCTTGAGCAGAAGTTTGACTGTTATCTCTATATTAGAGGGTTGATACTGTTAAAACTATAGGCTCGGTACTTCACCGATATGATATTGCTAGAGGCTCAATAACTCTACCATCTTCAACAACTCTCATCATTTCCACGCTTGATACATTTTCTTTAGATGCTCGATACCCTTGTTGAAAGGGCATTGTTAGAGGTTCGATATATCATTGATTTGGAAGTTCAATATTTCATTATGAATTCATTGGCTCATTATATCACCACGCATTTACAGGCTCGACGCCTATTTTTTAATGCTTTCATATCCTCCCATTGACTTAGTTGCTTCTTTTTTCTTTGACAACTCTTCTATCATAGTAGTTAGAAGATATATGGATAACAAGTATCGATCCTTGTGCAGGGAACGGTACCGATCCAAGTGTCTATTACCAACCTTTTAGCCAAAGTTCTCCGTTCATGTTATATAAGCTACCGAACCCTCACTTCTTCCATTTACTTACTATTTCAAGACCAATCATCTTTTAAGACCGCCATTACTAAGCTTTAGATCTCGACCCAACATTGACTTTGAACTGTCACTGCAATCTCCTCTCATCACCTCAAACCGTTGTACTTTCCCTACAGCCATCGCCATCACCAAATATCGGAAAACTTAGAGCATCGAACCTTGTACTAACTCAAGATTCAGATCCCAAACTTTCCAACGTATAATTAAGTTGTACGAAATCAGGTAGGCAATGTTGATTAAGGGAGGTTCACCGCTGTTCGCATCTTTCGCCATGTGATTCAATCAGAAGCGATGAACCTTCTCAAGTTTAGCCTTGGGGATCGAAGCCAATCCCACTCTTCGAGGGTTTTTGCTTGAATATATCGAGCATCATTTGTATAAGGCATAAATACTTTTCAAGTAAAAACTTCCAAGGTACTGCCATGAAATTGTTAATGAGGTTTCTTATCGAATCTAGTTGTGGAAAGACCGACAATGCATGGTCAACAATGACGGTCACTTTGGATATTAAACCAATAATTGAACGAACTATTTGCCGATTTCTTTTTGAATGATAAACTTGAATTACACAACATTAGATGCATGTGTGAGAAATGCGGATTATGGATCTTAAGGCTAGGATTAACACTAGAGGGGGTGAATAGTGTTTGTAAAGAATTACTAAATATTTTTAAGTTTATGTTAACTTGAACACAGATGTATGCAATATTCAGATATAGATATGATCACACAAACAAACATAGATGTAGAAATAAAGTAAAAGCAGTAAAGGAAAGAACGCACCGGATTTACACTAGTTCGGAGCTACCCTACATCCAGTCTCGCACACAAGTACAGATTTTCTTTCGAAAGCAATTGTATACTTACACCCTCGATTTCAAGGCAACGAGGTACACCCTCCAGAATCACAATCTTCTGGGTAGAGCATGATTTCCAGGGCAACAAGTTCACCCAATTAATTTCCCAAGGCTACAATCACACCTTATCTCGCTTGATTAATTTCCAAGGCTACAATCTCACCTTTTCTCGCTAAGTTGATTACAAAAAGCCTATAACTCTGAATAGCACTGAGGATCTTTTTTGAGATTGTGATAGAGAATCAAACCAGAAATGATCTAGTTAGATTCAATGTTGATTTCGACAGAGTAATGGTAAGAAAATGTATATAGAAATGTGGAAGAAGGAGAGGAGTGAAAAACTAGAAAAACTGAATTAAAATTCGTTGAAACTAACCCCTATTTATAGAAGAACAACAACCATGTCCATTTGGGAAGAGATATGGCGAATAGACACTTCTTTTGAAATTTGAATTTTGAAACCAACTGATACCATATCGACATGGGGTACTTGAGCATGTCGACATCCCAAAGGGATTTGTGGTGTTTGATTTTCTTTGAAAATAACTTTTATCTTATATTAAAACTATTTTAAACTTTATAAATATACTTGACTATAATTAAAATACATAATTAAATATAGAGAATAATATATATAGAATTTTACTATAATTTTATATTTAAATCTAAGTATAAATATTTAAAAGTTAAATATATTATATTTAAAAGATAGTTTAAAATCAAGGATAATTTGACTTTGAAATTCAAGATTATTTTGAGGCTAAAAGTATTTGAAATCAGGATAGATGTTTTTGATTCTTTTAAAAGGAAGGTTTTGAAATCATTTTGACAAGATATAATTTTGAAAAACCATTTTGAAAAAGAGTTAGCGGATACAAAATAATGTTCCATTAGATTTTTCGTAGGTTCATCCTACTTAGGGTTCCATCCCTTTAACAGGCTCGAAGTGGATTCCATTCCACGAATAAATTATATTTTAAGATGTCAGTGCTTTTCTAGGAGTTTTAACAAAATTCCTAATTAAAAAATAAATTACTTGAACTCTTGATACTCATGAGTCTTCAATCTTGATATCTTGAATCTTTATACTGTACGGTCTTTATTCTTCGTACCTGCATGGTTAAATCCTGCATATACATATACATATACATATATATATATATATCTAAACTTATAATGTTAGTATTTATATTTTATAATTTATTCTAAGGTTGTTGTCATCAAAACCATCATTTCACGGACTAAAAATCTCCCCCTTTTTGATGATGACAACCTTTGTTTATAAAATATTACTTCTATCCTAATAACTTTCCCTTAATGTATGCCTAACTAATCTATTTTATACTTCTCCCCCATTGTCATCACCAAAAAAACATCTCCAAACTACATAACTCCCCCTCATTCTTGGACTAAAATACCTGCATTAATAAACTTATACAATGGAATATAAAATTAAGAGATAATTATATTGATAGACATAATAATGAAGTAAAGATTATATGCATATCAATGTATAGTTATACATGTTTTGTACAACAAACATCAATCCACACTAAATATCAATCAATGTCAAACCAAGTCAAAGCGAATGGAATCAAATCAATTAAAGCAAACAATTCAAACGAAGCAACCAAATAAAATCATATGTTAAGAGGAACTTCCACCCATCCTTCTTCTCCAAAGATAGGGTCTGCTTTAATGGCATCCCAATTTTCATTGTCGTTGGTGAGGGAGACAGGAGGATGTGCTTCGTTATCATCCATCATATCGCATCGAAATGCCTTTCTTGCTCCTTGATCATCTGCATTTGACTCAATTCTAAGTGTTGCTGGTTACGAAGAATGAACGAGAGAATATTCTTGAATGAATTAAGAGTTTCTTTAAGATTCTCAGATAAGTTATGAATTGGATTAGCCATATTTGAAATTGTGAGAAGAATGAGAGATAGAGAAGATAAGAAATAATACTCAGTTATGAATTCTGGAAGAGATAGGTATTTATAGGTGTAGAAATTCGTTTGAAATGAATAGACATATGGTAGTTATTCAAATTTCAAATTCAAAATGAATTGTCATTTCTGACCAGTACATGTCGACATGGTCATAGGGGATATGTCGACATGGTGTAGTGAAATTTGATGATTTATTTTGATTTTGCGAATAGTTATGTGTATGTGTGTGTATATATATATATTTTTATATAATATACTAACATTTATTCTGAAGATAAGATAGGCTAGATAACAAAAAAGAAATTCCATTTCATTTCATACTAAGACGATACAACGATTAACTATAAAGAACTACACGAACATTCAAATCAAAATAAACTAAAACAAATGCAAGATATGAAAAAGTAGAACTAATTAGAGGATGATGGCGATGAAGAAAGTCCAAGTTTCTTGCTGACTTTGGAAAGGAACTTGTTCAACTTGGATGAAATTTTGTCCAACTTCTTACTAACGGATCGTTTAAGAATCCGTTGATTCTCAACAATCGTCTTTTGGTTTTTGAGAAGGATTTTGTTGGATGGATTAGGAGGATGGTCGATGCTTTCCAAAGAGGTTTCACCTTCTTCTTCTTATTCAATTTCCATTTCATCCCCTTCTTCTTCTTCCTCTTCCTCTTCTTCCATTTCCTCATGAGCCATACGCTCTTCCCTTTCGGCAAGAGTCTCATAAGGTTGAAAAACAAATGGAATTTTCATAAGCGAAATGTTGGAATGATTGAAAACTTTTCTAGAAACAAATTCTTCTCCTTTAAAATCCAATCCAAAATAGTTAAAAATCCGAGTGACATAAATTCCATGATACAAAGTATTCTCACCCATTTCAAGATTTTTAGGACGAAGTTCATCCAAAATAACTTGCACCCAATTAATGTCATAGTTTCCAAAAATAGCAAAAAGTGCTTTGCAAACTTTTGAAGTAGGATTGTTAAAATTCCCCGATCTTGGGGTCAAAGTATGTTGCAAAAGAAGATTGACATTCTTGCTTTTGGTCGAAAGTTTCAATTTTTAAATTCAAAATCATCATTCCTTCAAAAATGTGATGAAATATCTCACGATCATTTTCATCGATTTTAAAACTAGAAAGATCCATTCCCATACTCTTGCAATTGAGAATAGTACCCAAAAGATCACAATTCAAAACAATTCTAGTGCCTTCAGCACTACTCCAAATTTCATCCTCATTTCCATTATAAAACCACGGTTCAAATTAGCATAGAAAATTTTGACAAGATTTGGAAGCAAACAAAATCATTTTGAGAAGCATCAACAAGACTAATAATTTTATTGTTTGCAAAAAGAGAATCAATTACATAAGAAGAAAAGTTTTAAAAGATAGCAAACTTTCTGGGATGGATTTTGGCATAATTAGCGTAATTGATGTATGCTTTTATTGCCTCCGGATCATTGAAGAGTTGCTCTTTTATCTTTCTAGAAATTTTCATGGTGGAGGGGTTGCTTGAAGAAGCCATTAAAGTAGGGAGTAGAGAGCTTGAAGTTTTGAAGAGAGAGTTCGAATTTGAAAATGAGAGTGAAAAGATATGATAAAGGATAGTGAATATATAGATTCTCAAAAGACATGTTCTCTGGTCAAAAGACGCCTTTTCAGAGGATTGAATGAAGTGAAAAGATGGAGGGAAATTCAACAATTTGAATTCAAATTTTGAATTTCAAATTCTGGTACCCATGTCGACATCATGGTAGGGACCATGTTGACATGTGCCTATGAAATTATATGATTTATTTTTCCTAAGTACTCTAATATATATATACTTATTATATTTAATGCATATATATATATATATGGAATACTATTAAAATTATAGTATTTTCAATATATTATTATAATACGAAAATAATAAAAATAATAATAAAATAATAATGATAATAAAATAATTATTAAAAATAATAAAAATAATAACATAATAGTAAAATTTTAAAATTCAAATAACACACCAATTCAAAATCAATCAATCAAGCAATCAAGCATCCAATTCTTCCGTTTTTCTGAATTTGTCAAAGTCGTGAACTGTCGTGAAACACAAGTTTGAATTATCTATCTTCTGATCATCATCACTTGAGGATGAATCTGAGTCATCTAGAGTAGCAGTAAATGCACGCTTCCGTTTCTTTGTTGGATCATTGTTCATAGGTGGATTTTGCTTATCTGGATAAGGACAGTCTCTTTTGATATGGCCTGGCTCATCACAGTTGAAACATTTGACATTATTTGGCATTACATTCTGATTTCCAGAGTTCTTACAGTTGTTTCTCTTGAGATTATTCATCTTTCTGTTTTTCAGGAATTTCCTAAAATTTCTGGTCATAAAGGCTATCTCTTCATCATTATCACTGTTTGAGTTTGATCCATCGGTCAATGCACTGAATGCCATTGATTCCTTTTCTGATGCTTTGCTTTCTCTTTTCTTGATCATTTGAACTTCAAATGACATTAGATTTCTAATTAATTCTTCTATCTTTAAGGTACTGATGTCATTTTCCTCTTCGATCGCAAGTGTCTTTTGATCCCATTCTGGAGTAAGAGAATTTAAAAAAAATTGACTTGATCTTCTTCAGAAAATTCCTTTTCTAAGGATATTAAAGGATGCACAATATCCTGAAATCTACTATACATATCTGAAACAGACTCATTAGGATTCATTTTAAATAACCGAAACTGATTTGTGAGCATGGAAATTTTGGTCTGTTTAACTTTGCTTGTTCCTTCGTGAGTTACTTGCAAAGTTTTTCAGATTTCATATGCAGACTTATAAACTGACACTCTATTAAATTCATTTCTATCTATTGAACAAAACAGAATACTCATTGCTTTAGAATTATTTTATGCAACAGTCTTTTGCTCAGCGGTCCACTATGCAAAATCAGTTGTGGGTTCAGAATATTCAGTTTATGTGATATTCCAAGTGTCTAATCCTATAGATTGTAAATATATTTTTATCCTACATGCCCAATATGCGTAGTTACTGCCATTAAAAAGTGGTGGTCTGACAGTAGACTGACTTCTACAAATGAACTAGTGACAGGAATACTAGTGTTAGTAACAGTACCAGTGTTGGTAGCCATTTTGAAAACTTTTTCAAAAACCAGATTATGAAACTTTGAAAACCTTACTCTGATACCAAATATGAGAAATGCGGATTACGGATCTTAAGGCTGGGATTAACACTAGAGGGGGGTAAATAGTGTTTATAAAGAATTACTAAATCTTTTTAAGTTTATGTTAATTTAAACACAGATGTATGCAATATTCGGACACGGATATGATCACAGAAACAAACACAGACGTAGAAATAAAGTAAAAACAGTAAAGCAAAGAACACGCCGGGTTTTATACTGGTTCGGAGTTACCCTACATCCAGTCCCGCACATAAGTACGGATTTCCTTTCAAAAGCAATTGTACAATTGCACCCTCGATTTCAAGGCAACGAGGTACACCCTCCAGAATCACAATCTTCTAGGTAGAGATACTTGATTTCCTGGGCAACAAGTTCACCCAGTTGATTTCCCAAGGCTACAATCACACCTTATCTCGTTTGATTGATTTCCGAGGCTACAATCACACCTTTTCTCGCTAAGTTGATTACAAAAAGCCTATAACTCTGAATAGCACTGAGGATCTTGTTGAGATTGTGATAGAGAATCAAACCAGAAATGATCTAGTTAGATTCAATGTTGATTTCGGCAGAGTAATGGTAAGAAAATGTATATAGAAATGTGGAAGAAGAAGAGGAGTGAAAAACCAGAAAAACTGAATTAAAATTCGTTGAAACTAACCCATATTTATAGAAGAACAATAACCATGTGCATTCGTGAAGAGTTATGGAGAATAGACACTTCTTTTGAAATTTGAATTTTGTAACCAACTGACACCATGTCGACATGGGGTACTCGAGCATGTCGACATCCCAAAGGGATTTTTGGTGTTTTGATTTTCTTTGAAAATAACCTTTATCTTATATTAAAACTATTTTAAACTTTATAAATATACTTGACTATAATTAAAATACATAATTAAATATGGAGAATAATATATATAGAATTTTACTATAATTTTATATTTAAATCTAAGTATAAATATCTAAAAGTTAAATATATTATATTTAAAAGATAGTTTAAAATCAAGGATAATTTGACTTTGAAATTCAAGATTATTTTGAGGCTAAAAGTATTTGAAATCAGGATAGATGTTTTTTGATTCTTTTAAAAGGAAGGTTTTGAAATCATTTTGAAAAAAAGATATAATTTTGAAAAATCATTTTGAATAAAAAGTTACCGGATACAAAATAATGTTCCACTAGATTTTTCCCATCCTACTTAGGGTTCCATCCCTTTAACAGGCTCGAAGTGGATTCCATTCCATGAATAAATTGGATTTTAAGATGTCAGTGTTTTTCTAGGAGTTTTAAAAAAATTCCTAATTAAAAAACAAGTTACTTGAACTCTTGATAATCTTGATACTCATGAGTCTTCAATCTTGATATCTTGAATTTTTATACTGTACATTCTTTATTCTTGGTACCTGCATGGTTAAATCCTGCATATACATATATATCTAAACTTATAATGTTAGTATTTATATTTTATAATTTATTCTAAGGTTGTTGTCATCAAAACCATCATTTTAGGACTAACAGCATGCACTACACAGTTCAAGTTGCATACAATACATAAAGCATTTAACGGCACCATATTGCCCCCGCCCCTGTCGATAAGAGGCTCAGTTGATTAACACACGTTGATACCCATCGAGTCTGGTACATTGACTTTAAATGGCTCTTTATCAATCATGGAGGTTACATCTTTTAATGTGTTTGATATTTCCTGTGTGCGAAGATTCATTAGTTAAGGATTGTAAGCATTCCATGAGTCTTTCAGCTATGGCAATAGGTCCATCAACATCAAAATATGTGGAATCTAACATAGAATCTAGTTCTACCATGATTACCGTGGCAAGATATAATCCTAGATCGACCCAGCACTAAGTAGCAATGCCTTTGAAATAATACCTTTTGTTCCAACGAGGGACCCACGGTTGGGGCAGCCCTTGCTGTTGACACGGGAGATGTCATTATTTTAGACGAATCTTAGGATTCCCCCACATCGAAGGTTGATGAGGCATCTCTCTAAAGGATATGCAAGAGGCATGACATCCCCTACAAGGATGTGTTGGTTCCATCACTCCATCAATGAGCATATCTCCCGCCAGTTGGATATATAACTTGCAACTGGTATATATGCATGGCCGGTTGTGTTCCACCATTAAATCACTTTATCCAGTTGATGTTGCAGTATATGAAGCATGCCCCGGCTTAGTTACATCCAACAGTTTCACTTCCTTGAATAGAATCTATGTAATATTCACGGGCCACTTGAAATGCAAGCCCCACTCTTAGAAGATTCACTATTTTTATAGCTTCAAGCGTCGGAAAGGATATCCTTCACTTACCTATCTAGAATCTTCTAGGGGTTATCGAATAGTGATAGGTATCTAGAACAAGCTGACCTGCTTCAAGGAAAAAAATTTCTTTGTTCATTTTCCGCCTGGCTCTGCACAAAGACAACTGTTCGGACATAAGTCTTATTCTTACTATCTCCCTCGATGCGGATGCCATGGTGTTAACTATTCACACCGTTATTTTCTATAATTTCACATAATTCAAGAAGGCTTGGTGGCACCACTTTAGCAAACACCCTTATGGCACTTCATCAAGTTCCTCTCGAAGAAAGGGAGATGAGAACACTTATTACATATGAGAATTTTCACGCTTACCACTTTCCAGAAGAAGTCCATAGTGTCGGCTACGTTTTGAAAGTTATGGGGGATGACGACGACGATGATGACTCCTCGTTAGAACACAACATCGCTACAGACGCCAACGAAGGCCATGAGGTGCCCTTGTTTTCGAGCCCTATTGTTGACCCCGAAGCAGGTCAAAAGGTTGGAGACAACAGAGGAGCAAGGAGTGAACATGCTAAGGAAGGAGGGAATAATGGTGGAGACAGTAATGATGCTGATGTTGGTCGTGAGTTTTCTAATGATAAGGGTGACGATGATCAAGCATTCCTTATAGGTCGTTGCCAAAAGATAAAGATCATCTCATCTTGGATATCGTGTACAACCTCCACCAGGTACTACGACGGAGCGAACCCTTGTTCCACCCCAATGAAGACATATATGGGTCCCTTAGGTCGATTCCTAATGAATCTGGTTCTTTTGGTCTGGGCGATATCAATATCAGGGATATTGGATCCTCTATTCGTCTACCAGATAAAGTGTCTACCACTCATGCAGGGAAGATCACCCATGTTAGCAAACTTCAAGTCCGTGGTTCATGGGGGACAATAGGACACATATACACACCCACACAATGTTACAATTCTACTCTTTTTGCATAAGACTTCTGTTTCATTAGTGCTAAATCATTTGGGTTTTACTTATAGAATCGATGGAGCGCATGCGGTATAGTCAATACTATCAAAAGTCAATGGAGAAAGCACAGGAAACATTGATCATATAATTGTCGTCATCATGGCTCCTCTTATAACTCTTATGTAAGGAGCATTCCAACTGAGACTACAAGAGTTGAGATAGAGGCCACACATCCCGTGAGCCGTCTCCGTGACACAATGGATAGACATTGTTCGAGAGCCAACCGTACACCATTTGTTGATGTATCGCACGCTCCTGTCTCCATTCCACCATCTATACAGCCAACCGTATCCACTCATTTGCAGTGATGCTCTAAGCAGACATCAGGGCTTATTACTATTAATATTCCTTACTGGAGGCCAACCTAGTATTCAACCAGAAAGGGAGACTGCTTCCAACCCCCACATGGATGCTTTTCTACGCAAATTTCCAAAAAAATTCTTGATGACGTCAAGTTTGTCCATGATCCTAAGGACATTCCCCTACATGTCAGGACCAACACCGTGGCTTACATTGACGATGTATATAACTAGTACTTCAAACGGAGATGTATAGCTAAAGTCATTTTCGAAGGTTCATATAAATGGAAAGTGGAGTTCCAAGGGATGAAACTCGAGTTAGAGCAAGACAACCCCATCATTGCAAACCTCGATACGTAAGTTTATAAGCTTAAAGCATCATTAGCTAAATCTAAAAATAGTTGAATGACATAGCCATGTTTGCCATAGAAGAGCGTGAAAACTAGTAAAAGCAAATCAAGGCCGCTCACTTCAAGAGTCATAGTCAGTCGTTGGAGAATGAGCGGTTGACTAAAGAAGTTGAGGAGGTAATGAAAAAGTTAGGAAGGGAGAACAAACAGAAAGATGATGCTCTTGTTGAAGCCCAGGGCTACTGTAAGAGATGTTAGATGCTCGCAAAGCAAAGGACAATGTAGAAGCCTAGGTAAAAGATGTTGAAAACCAGGTTGAAGCCCTAGAGAAGCATATTAAGGATGAATTCGAGCCATTAATCATCCGTTATAATGCAAATATGATTAAGTTTAAAAGCTTGAGGTGGCCAGAGGAAGGATATTTCAAGGCTTTGTCCCTTGCATGGGAGGAAATTGTGAACTAGGAGTGTGAGCTTTCTAGTATGGCTAAGGTCGGTGTAGAACAGTTGAAACTTCATCTTCCAGATGTAGAGGACCTAAAAGCACTCAGGATTGGTGAGTGTATCATGCATCCTGCTTCTACTATCGGGGGTCAGAAAGACCATGGTGAAAGTTTGAGGTCTGCTCCCTAGGACTCAATATTTCGGGGGCTTTAACCCCATCAACACTTACATCGAATGTTGAATACAATCTCGATGAGCCTCAGCTTCATCGATCGACTATTTTATCTTTCATCCTGGAGGGTGGTTTTGGTAACACTCTAGCCCACGTCGAGCTCACAGCTCTTGGAAGTATATCATAGACCTCGCCTGCATTTCTGAAGGCTCACATCATATCGATCTATTTTACTAATTTATATTTTTGCATTTTTCTCATTCTAGGGAAACCTTCGATTGTCCCTTTTCCCAAAGAGAGCTTGTTAGCGGGAACACAATCCGTAATTATTGAACCGGTTGTCGTGTCCGCCCTCCAAACATTCCTACATATTCGACCGGTAAGACTCCGGGCCCTGGTGATGAAACGATTCATGTCTTGGAAGAGGTGGCAACAAGTGACCATCATGGGTGTTGGAAGAAAAGGACATCATTATAACTAGAACCTCTGATCCTTCCTCAAGGTGCACCATGGAAGAGATGCACAAAACTCAAGTCCAGCTGGATAAGGAGATCAGAAAGGAGTAAGATGTTGATATACCTCCTCCCCTATCCATCTTGTTACCCAGTCAGCCTATTTTTGCTCCTACTACTATCCCTTCTTTTGGAGGCATTAAAAATGTTCCCTTTGAGTTCTCGAGGAGTGTCTATCTGACAGGTTACAAAGACAAAGATAGAAGTAAGAGGAAATCTGCCACTCTAGTTCGCATTTTATTAGGGAGAAGAAGAAGGAGTCGAGAGGAGGAGGAAGGCTTGGTTTTGTCATATTTATTTTGTTCGAATAACTATGTATATAGGCTGAAGTTGTGCAAGTACAGCTCCTGCTTTTAGTTTATGCCGTGTGTTAATAAAATATGACTTGTTTTCTTTCAAGCCTTGTGTTAATCTGCTTAAGTATCGAGAAATGCAAAAATTATTTTTGCTCATGTGCATATGACTCATTCTCTATTATCATTTTCCTAAGTTAATAGCTTATCTAGTTTATATTTAGTCGAGTTCCATCTAAATAACGATAGTGATTGAGATTACATTATTTATAAAATCGAGAAATAATGTCCTAGATGCCTATCTCCAAGCATCCTTACTCGGTCATGCCTATATCCAGGCTTTGACCGGGTTTGGCGATCGAGAGACGTCCTTTTGCAAACCTATTTCATGGATGTTTTATTCGACCCTGCAAATTCAAGGCATCGATTTTTAAGCCTCACCATCCATCGGGCAACGAGTCCATGCTTCACCAAAATCTGGGCAGAGCCTTGTCTAGAGGGTAACATGTAGCTCCACCTTTAGGCATAAAATCCCCCTATTTGAAGTCCCAAAACTAACGGCTATGGATGTTGCAGTCATCCATAGTTATTAATCCCTGGCGACAAACACGGTGATATTAGATACATTAATATAGAAACACAAGAATATGGAAATAATAAACAACAAAATAAATTCCACATTCCATTTTAAAATATTCAAATTGATTACATAATCCTAATTCACAAACCATGTCCAGATAACATATAATTATTACAAAATTCCCTAGAGCGACATATGAAGATGCCTCCTTGGTAGAACAGAGTATATAGATAGGCAAGAAACAATTTTCCTTTACAAACAAAAAACACAATAGAAATAAAATAACTCTAATATCAATCTTGCCTCTTGCACGTCCTCGAAAGCTTTATTCGTCTAAAAGGACACCTGGAAACCTTAACTCTCAACCTACTCGAAATCAATTGAGTACCCGAGAGTTTAAGGGGAAATCAAAAACTTTGAGTCAGACAAAAAGCCTAGTATGAATAATAAATTACATCTCAAACTATTTAGGTATCTAGTGAGACCACGGGACTTAGCATAATGGGTTTTCCCCTCAATAGAATCCTAGAACATTTTTAAAACCATATATTGTGCTCCTGCATCCATAATATTTAAAACATAGTATTTCAAAACATTATGACGATATGCAAAACAAATAAATCAATTTTAGATTACCCATACTCATTCATTCTGACTATCTGTCTCAATTATAGTTTCTAACGTTACTATTAACATATTAAATGTTAAGGACCGTCTGTCCAATTACTTGTTTTCATGAGATCACTAAAAACCTATTAGTAACTCTAATATCTTATTTGTTATCCTAGTTTTCATGGGATAACTAGGAACCTATTGGAAGACTTCCAATATCTTAATCCAGATATAGTTTTCATTGGCTAATACAGACCTACTAGCCCATCCAGTATCAAGTCATAGTTTTCATGGAATGACTATGAACCTATCGGTTGCTGCCAATATCATATAGTTTTTATAGGCTTACTGTAAACATATTAGCCCCTACCAATATCTTTAACTAAAATTTCAACATTTGTCAAGTTATATTCACTACTAGGTCAGCCTAACCAGTTATTTTGCTCTTTCCCCAAAATACAGCTATGGGTCAATAGTGTGAATAAAATTTCATGATCTTTATTTATGCCATGGTTATTACTTTTGAAACCATAAAAACATCTCTTTCGAAACCTATGGATAGCCTCCTTCGAAAGAAAATGACCTTTTTTCAAAACATTATATACATACCTTTCAAAGCCCTTAGTGAACATTCTCTTTCAAAACCTATTATACCTTTCGAATGTATCAAATCATTTTTTTAAAATAGAGAGCTTCAAAACAAATGAAAGTACCCCTTTCGAAAGCATTGGATTTACTCTTTAAAAATCATTTAGGTCCAAATGGTTATATACGAACATATCTCTTTCGAAACCAACAAAATTTAGTTTAGGAAAAATTGATGGTGTCAGAACTACCTTAGTCGAAAGCAAAAGACTTCAAAAAATCAAAACTTTGAAGGTCTGAGTTAGGGGTGGGCACGGTCGATTAACTAAATCGGTTAATTTTTGCGGTTAACCTAAACTAATATGCGGTTCGGTTAATCGATATTCAGTTAACCATCATCGGTAGTATCGACCAAACCGCAATATTTAAACCACGGTTAACCAGTCACATAGAAAAGCTAACCGACTATCGGTTAATCGGTAAAGTTAGAACGGTGAACCGATTGATTGTTTGCAATTTTAAAATGTTTGCATAGAAAATAAAATATCTAGATATGTGCACCTTAATGTACTAGATTAATAGTATATCAGGTAAATGAAATAAAATAAAATAAACAAGAACAATAATGCAAATACAATAATGCACAAGATGCCAATAACGCCGCAAATATAATAATGCTTAAGATAATGCTGCAAATACAATAATACAATAATGCTCAAAAATACAATAATGCACAAGATGTCAATAGTGCGGTATAACAATAATGCGCAAGATGTCAAGAAGAACAATAAACAGGAACAATGTTGCAAACACAATAATGCTACATGCAGCTGAAAGTTATACAATAGAGAGTCAGAGATAAAAAATTACAATAATGCTGCATCTGCATGCAGCTGGAAGTTATACGGCACACGGTGTAAATATAATATCAGTTTGTAGATAATGCTGCATGGTGATAAAAAATTACAAGAACTTTCTTCTCCATCCTCGTATTCTTTGACATTTTCTAAAAATAAAATAATAATAATTCATCAGTTTGTAGATAACACTGAAATGGACTGAGTATGAACAAATTAAGCCATGCTATATACAATGCAATGGTGTTTTATAACACTGAAATGGACATCCGTGTTTCTAGATGTAGTGTAGATGCTCACATATATTGCAGAATTAATTATAGTATTGAAATCATACATGCATATGTTTACAAATATGTTATTGTGCATGTAATGGCATGCATATGTTTATAGTACACATGCATATGTTTACAGTAAGACTAAGATGGGGACAATAAGGAAAACCTGCATATGTTTGAATAGTAAGACTGAAATATGTTCACAGTACACATGTTTACAGTACATAATAAGGAAAACCTGCATATGTTTACAGTACACATGCATATGTTGAATAGTAAGATTGAAATAAACTGAATAAATCATAAATTCTATTAGAGCAATAAGGAAAACCTACTTAATAAACTGAAGTGAATATAAACACTGTGATTAAGGAGATACTAACCATGGTGAAAACATTGATGATGGAGATGGACTATCCATGTTGAACATTGAAGATAATGGCAATTCACATTGATGACCATGTACAAATTCTATATGGGAAACAAATTAGTTAGAGTATTATATGTAAAATCAAACAAATATCAAACTAGATTATTTTATAAATGCTAATATCACCTGAGAAAGCATCATCGTAATAGTAAATATCATCGATTGGAACCTCAATCAGGTGGTCGACAAAAAATTTGTTTGGACCTTAACCAATTTTGAGTACAAATTAATGCCTCAACCATTCGTGGACTCAAAGTACTACGAAAAGGATCTATAACCCTTCCTCCAGTGCTAAAAGTGGATTCGGAAGCAACCGTGGACACCAAAATAGCAAGGAGATCTCGAGCGGCTAGAGATAAAACATGATATTTGGAGCTATTTACCTTCCACCATAGTAAACATCAAAATCATTTGGTGCATCCTTAATCGGTGCATTTAAATACTTTTCTAGTTCATTATCACGTCGTCGAACTTGTCGTAAAAAAGTATTTCTTTTTCTAGAAAGAACATCACTAACATTCACAACACTTTCACTATGAATGGAAGTACTAGATCATGGTTCATCACATGTTGGTGTTCCATTGTTCAAAGTGTGCATATTTGCTATATGTTAATGATGGTTGCTGGTTAAAAAACATGGTTGCTGGTTCGAAACTTAATGGTATGTTTATTGTTATTGAAATAAACACAAAACAGTTATTACACACACCATATTTTTCACAAACAATGTCAAATCATATTTTGTATTCCTTACAGTTAGGTTTGGAAAGAGAAAAGGTACAAAAGGTCATAACAACAATTATGTAACAAAAAATTCATCAAATATTTAATAAATCCGGACATCCGATTTTCAGATGTGTTCAATACATAAATGGGGGCTATAATAATAGTAGGAAACATAACAAATGAGTGCACTAAAGTTTAAAAAATATCCAAAAAGTACAAATTACTACAAAAGAGTACAAGGTCTTGCATTTGCTTATATGATGCTCTTCAAAAAAAAAAATCTTTCCACAAATATTTGGGATTTCAAACAGCAAGTAAAAACCTTTCATCATCATAATTAATCAAAATGTTTTGCTGCCATAACAAGATTAGAAAACTGTAATTACAAATCTTGCAGAGTAGGTCTTCTAAAAGAAATTTAAAGTTAAAATAGGTGACAGGTGGATAAACATCTATAGGTTGCCTACAATTTAAAGTAAAAACCTTTCATCGTCATAATTTTGACGATCTAATGTCAAATTTCCATAAAATGACCTCATTTTCTTTATACCAACAATTGGGTGATTTAATACGACAGCGGTGATGATGTCATGGATGCCATGGAAATTGCAAGGTCACGTAATTGAAGACAAAACAAGCTAACAAAGATTGAAATCAGAGCAGCAAATTATAAAACAACAAATTGTAAAACAGCACATAGTTAATCCATCATCCATGTAAAAGAAGCAACCAAATCACAATTGGAACGATGCAAAATGAAAATCAAACTCACATTTTTTCTCTTTCTGCTAGTATTAACCATTGCTGAAATCGGTGATCTAGTGAGCAAAGATTGAAGAGGAAGTCCGCACTTGGTGGACTAGATTATCACGATTGTGATTCTGATAAGAACGAAAATTAAATGGTTAAGCTAATTTGAATTTGGGGCAAATTGTTGTGAGTGAAATTGGATACGGAGTAGTGACTAGTGAATAGCGGTGGAGGAAACTAGGGAAAATACAAGCACGCACGAATAATTAGGAGAAAAGAGCAATGGGTCGGGTAGCAAAACAATTGGATTGGGTAGGCCTGATAATTTGAAATATATATTTGGTTAACGGTTAACTGATATATAACCGCGGTTAACCTTTAACCGAACCGATTTTGGTCAATCAACATCGATCGATTAACCTAAAGTTTGATTAATCAATTTTTTTGGTTAAAGCGGTTCGACTAAGATCGGTTCGGTCGGTTAAGTCGGTTCGGTTGGTTAAGTCGGTTCGGTCGGTTAAATGCCCACCCATAGTCTGAGTCGAAACCCCCTTTCAACTCTATCTCCTTTGAAACCCCAACCCCTTTCAAAAGCAATTAGGAAGCGGCTTAACATAAACAGAAGTAACCCCTTCGATAACATAGATGACTTCAATGCAGTCGTGAGGGAAATTAGCGGCTTTGTTTCGACTAGGTCAAACCAGTCCTTCTAAAAGCTATTATTTAAGGAAAAAGGTACTTCTTCGAAAGCTAACACTTTAACATAATATGACAACCTTCTTTGAAAACTAATTATAAAACCCTTTTGAAAACATACGTTTCGACTATGTTAAAAGCATTTTTGAAAAACAAGGCAAGACTTTAACTTTTGAAAACAAAGCAGGGGTTCGACTCTATTGAAGGCTAACCTTTCGACACCAAGGCTTTCGCCCTCGTTCCAATGCACTATATACCATCTAAGTGATATCTTGTGTATTGGTTTTGACTATGGTGGTTTCGATTGTGTAGGTTTCGACTGGGATGAGGCGGAATCAAAGGAGTCGTAAGGTACTTACTAACAGGGGCGAATCACCTTTTTTGGTTTAAAGGCTGAGTTATAGCAACTTTTAGTAATTACTTTCTAACAACTTTCCTATTTTGTAAACTATTGATTGGTTGTCATAAAAACTTTTGAAATAATTTACATTTATAACTGCCGCATTTATGTCAGACTAAAAACTAATAAAATGCAATGTTTTAGCCCTTCCACATACTAAAATCATTTAATTCAGAAAAGTCCTACCAAAATAATTTATTTTCCTTAGTAAATCAATTAGGAAAAATCACAGAAATTCAATTTCGTCATGTAATCAAACATATTAAAATTTTAGACCCAATTTCTTCCTCAAATTCTCGAAATATATTTAAACCGAATTATATCATATTTTTCATTAAAATTCATAATAAAATTTCCATAGCTTGCAAAATTTTGAAAATTAAAAACTATCTCCAAAATCATGTTTTACTCAACATAAAAACTTTCCATGGCAATCTAAAATCATATATCCTCAATTTCGTGTCAAAACCGTGCAAATTCATGTGCTTATGAATTAAAGCAAATCATCATAATATAAATCAAGCATATCATCATCCATTTTATCACAAAAACGAATTTAAATCAAAAATTCAAAACCATATAATCATAGAACAAAAATAGAAATGGTAGAAGATTATTGTTCACCTTAAACTTGATAAGGAATTTAAGATTTGTTGTTGATTAATCCTCCCTAACTTTTGATCCTTGGCTTTAGATTAAAATTCCTCTTCTCCTTTGTTAATGGCCAGCTCTATTAGGGTTCTTGCAGTTATTTTGATTTGAAAAATAAAATGAACGTGAATGGACAAAATGAGAAGTTAGAATCATGTACAATTAATTGGTTAATTTTACTAATATGCCCATGTGTAGTTTAATTAAACTTTAAACCAATTTAAAGCCCATTTACTTTGTTAACAAGCACGGCCCTATAAATATAATTTAATCAAATCTCAGTCTCCTTATCATCATCATTCTATTTAATTTATCTAATTAAATCTTCTGAATAATGTTGTCAAAAATTAAGGATGTTATAGGCTCCTCCTAAAGAATTTCATCCTCGAAATTTAGTAAGGACTAAATACTAAACATAGCAACCATTTGTAACAACTCCTAACAACCATACTAGTCTAACTGACTACCAGCTATCTATATAAATCTAATATAGACATATCCTCAAAGCAAATTAAGATAAGTATCTCTAATCTTGTTCTCTATCTTCCAAGTATAATCCTTCTTGTTGTCGCTTCACTAGACTTTCACCAACCTGACTGTCTTGTTCACTAATCTTTTCTCATCTCTAGCTACAACCCGAATTGGTTGTCTAAAAAAAGTTAAATTAGGCTCTACCACTAAGTCATCTAACCCTGTCGGATGAATAGTAGTCTCTGGATCATGCACACACGTGCGAAGACGAGACACATGAAATACATTATGGACACCTGCCAAAGTGCTAGGCAACTTTATTCTATATGCATGCTCCCTAATCCTCTCTATAATTTGGAATGGACAAACATATCTTGGGGCTAACTTCTTTGACTTTCCAAATCGTATCACACCCTTCATAAATGATACCTTAATGAAAACCTTATCTCCAACTGAGAATTTTAGGTCCTTATGCCTCTTATCTACGTAACTCTTCTGTCTGAACTGAGCTTCCTTATCTTTCCTCGGATTAACTCAATCTTCTATGACGCCACCCTAACCAAATTGGGACCGAAGATCAATCTGTCTTTAGTCCCCAACCAACATGCTGGTGATTTGCATGGCCTTCCATACAAAGCTTCAAACGTCGCCATTCCTATACTAGTCTTATAACAATAATTATAGGAAAAACCAACCAAATGTAGGTGATCTTCCTTAGATCCACCAAAGTCTAATACACAAGCTCTTAATAAATCTTCGAGTACCTTGTTGACTCTCTCTGTCTACCTATCCGTCTGAGGGTGATACACAATACTCATATTAAGCTTGATACCTTTCACTTCCTGTAGACTCTTTCAGAATTCACTAGTGTACAATGCCTCTTTGTCCCTGACTATACTACTAGGAACTCCATGTCATCTAATTATGTTCTTCAAGAACAACTTAGCTAAGACAGGTGTCGTTCTGGTTGACTTAACTGAAACGAAATGAGAACTCTTGGTCAATATGTCCACTGTAACCCATATACTTTCATTACCTCTATTTGACCTTGGCAACCCGTCTATAAAATCCATGGATATCGAATCCCATTTCCAAACAGGAATCTCTAAAGGCTTTAGTAACTCATTTGGTTTCTGATGTTTAGCTTTCACTTGTTGATAGTTCGCACACTACCTAACCCACAAGCCAACATCCTTCCTCTTGCCTTCCCAATAGAAGCTCCTCTTCATCTTCTGATGCATCTTGGTTCCTCCAGGATGAATCATAAACTTGGATCGATGACATTCTTAAATAACTTCTTTCCTTTATTCCTCCACATCTGGAACACACAACCGTTTCTACTTTCTTTGCTGTCCTCTTTAGTCAAGGCTAAAATCATTTAAATCATTGATCTTTGTTCCAACCTCAAGTCTTCTGATATTCTCAGCTAATACTGGATCCTCCTTCTGCATAGAAGCAATTTTTCTCAATCAATACTGGTCGAACTTCTAAACAAGACAACCTAGCGGCACTCTGGCTAGGACCAGCAGTCAATCTTAACTGCACATCGCAACTAACTAAAGCTTCTAAATCTTTCCATTCCGCTAACATAGCTAACACCACATTCTAATGTTTCATACTAAGAGCTTCAGCCACTTTATTACATTTTTCTGGTGTATGTTCTATACCAAAATCATATGCAGCTAAAAACTCCAGCCAGATCTGTTGTCTTATATTCAACTCCTTTTGGAAGAATAAATACCGTAAAGACTTGTGAACGGTATTGTTGAATATGCTAGTATATGATTTTTATTTGATGATAATAAACATATGTATATTCATTTAAATGTATTTGTTATTGTACTATTTTATTTTTCATATAATCGAATAAATATTTAGTGAATAAAATAAATAACACAGAATATAAATTCAAATAGATATTTTATTCAAATAAGTGTTTTATTATACTTTTGAATAGTACAAATTTAAGATGTCACTATATATACATATTTTTCAATTACAAAACATTTTAATTTACACAACTATCCTCACTACATATCACTCATTCACTCGTATTTATCTTCAATTCTATTCCAGCTTGAATCCAGCATCTGAGTTATCTGCAAAATACGTACTGACGCAGTAAAATTGAAAAGAAATACTTCGCAGTATAAAATAAAAATGTGCTTTTGAAAATATTATTTTCCTTGGTTATTTGGCTTGTTCATCATCATTTATTTTGAATTCATCATACACGAATAGCTTGTTACATGCACAGTGTATCACTATACATGCCACAAGGTCGTGCATACCTATATACACTTGACAAAACTGCAGGGATAGGTGAGCACAAGGTCAAACCCAACCAAAAGCTAGGTTCAACTCAAGTGCAATAAAAACAAATTCATGACATGGGCACAAGGTCAAAACCGAGCTATAAGCTGGATTCAACTCAGGTGCAATTCCAAAAAATCAAGATGAAGTTCACGCGAAAATAAAAGGAAAAGTGAAAAGGACAAGTAAAGCTCTGAAACAACTGAAATGGAAACATCTGTTCAAAAAAAAATTTAATAGGCAACTATGTACAAAGCAACTAAAATCAACTGCACATATGAAGTGGTGCACCAAACAGTTTGACTGCTCGGGCTAGTGGCATGGTACAAATGCCAGAAAATCAAAATGTACAAAATCGTTGCAACGGTGAAAAGAAACAAGCACAGACACGTCATGCATATTGAAGCCTACAAGAATTTCAAACTCGAAAAAATACTCACATGTAAACTTCAAATGAAAATAGAATGATACAAATGCAGCCTCAACATGAAGATAGCAGCTCGTATGAGCAAATGAACTCAAATACCAAAGGCTACAACTTCAAGCAAATTACATAGTGCAACAAAACTCAAATATGTATGTTTAGAACTACACAAGTGAATACAATCACCATGCATGGAAGGAATCAAATAACCAGGTGAAAAAAAAACAGTGAAACAACACCATATATACATATGTATATGTAACTACTAGAGTCCATCAAGCAACAACAAAGTGTACAGGTAAACCAGAGAAATCAAGCAAGTGAAGACTTCAAGAGAAACACAATGAAGCATGGTCAAATCTCAAAAATACACAATACAACAAGCATACATATATACATATGCAAAAACACACACACTCATACATATATACATATATAGTGCACATGTATAACCAGGTCCAGTGAGCAGTGACAGTGATCAAGCAACAATCGAACAAGTTCATTTTCAATCAACACAGTGTGGATAGAGCACAATCTACATATATACATGCGTGAACACACACACACACATATGTATATATGCAGTGGAAACCAACATAAAAGAAATTGTTAACAAAGGCCTGGGAAGGCGCAGTCAGCAAATTTCTATACCATAAATGAATTCGCAAGAATTAACACAAATTTTAAATAACAAAGTCAAAGCAAGGGTAGCAGATTATCACCAAAGTCAAAGCCGTGGTGACCAAGGCAAAGTTCAACCAAGTCAATGATCTCAAAAATTAAGAAGCCGATGTCAACAGCATAAAGAACAAAATCAAAATCCAAAGTCTGGATTACCACAATACGAAAGTCGGAGCCATGGTGACCAAGCAAGCATAACTTAAAAATATACGTATTGAAAAGGTTAGGATCAATAACAAGCAATCAATTGAAAATCAGTGGCCAAAGCATGACAAGTGAAGAATTCAAACAAAATAAATTCAATCGAAAATTTAGGGTTTTCAACCCTATAAAACCCGTTAACATCATTGGCAATAAATTATTCGAGTTCACAACAACAGAGAGAATAAATCATTCAATTGTACGAAAGTTAAGAATAATTAATAATTAGTAAAAGGCATTCACGTCGCAATTCACACATCAATCGAACACGACTTAATTGAAGCAGTCGTGTGCAAATCGAAGAAAAATTCGATCAATGAAGTAATGGTCGTGAAATCATCTATTCAATCGATCAACTGAAGTCGGCAGCTTCAACAAAGCGAAGCTCTAAATTGTTGAAAGAGGAACGAAAGTTTTCGAAGAGGCGGCCATTTTTCAACGCAAAAGAATACCGACCGATAGTATAAAAGAAAAAGGGAGGCATCATATTGCTTTTGGGACGGCTTCATTATTATTGGGATTTGTTAATTTTAAATTAAGGCTTCTTGTTTGAAATTGTTATTAAATTTTGTATTTCTCTTTTAAACTTTTGTAAAGTCCAATCCTGTGACTAGGGGATAAACTACAGTGGTGTAGTTCGAGAATTCGCAACATAGTAGCTGAGTGTTGGAAGGGCTTTAAGCATAGAGTTAGGTTAGTCGATAGCGGGTGTCATGAGTTTATATGTGTAAGCGTCCGACTTCTTAATTTCTAGTAGAAACCATGGGGGCATCATGCAGGCAGGTTTTTTCTGAAGCTGGGTAAATCTATGTTGTTCTATTTCTGTTTTTTAATATTTTGCTATTATCTGTGCTGCTATTATTCTGCTATTATCTGTGCTGCAATTATTTTATATACTTCCACATTAAATTTTTATAATTATTAGTTTCACCCTGTTCACCCGCTCTCTAGGGTTAAATCGATCCTACAAGTGGTGTCAGAGCTAGGAACAAAAGCCAATTTTTTTATTTAAAAAAATTGATTTTTCATAAATCAGTTTTTGTTTTAAAATTTTGAATTTTTAGAATGGCTTCTTTTAATAATGTTTTGCCTGAGGGTCAGTCCATAGTTAGACCACCAATGTTCAATGGTGAATATGCTTACTGGAAAAACAGAATGAAATTTTTTCTAAAAACCTTTGATGCTTGGAATATTATTGAGACAGGTTATAGAGCGCCAACTATAGTTGTAGATAATCAACAAATAGATCAACCAATGGATCAATGGACAGATCTTAAAAATAGACTACAAAATGCTAATGCTAAAGCTAAGACTTCTATTATTTATTCATTGGATCAAATTAAATTTAATCATGTCTCACATTGTCTAACTGCGCAGGAAATATGGCACACACTTGAAGTGACTCATGAAGGAACATCTCAGGTCAAGGTGTCTCGCCTTGCCATGCTTAGTAGCAAATACGAGAAATTCACAATGGCCAAGGAAGAAAATGTCAAAAAGATGTACGGACAACTTTCCAATATGGTATACAAATCAAAAGCTCTCGGAAAACCATATATGGAAATGGAAATAGTCCGAAAAATCCTCTGAGTCTTTCCGTGGAATTTTGAAGCAAAAGTTATTGCCGTTCAGGAATCAAAAGATTTTAAACATATCAAAGTTGAAGAATTCGTCAGAAATCTAACCACTAATGAGCTAGAAATAAAATTCAAGGAAGAACGAGAAGGAAGTGAGACTCGAAAGAAATCAAAAGCTCTTAAAGTAACAACAGGAAATGATGATGATGATGATGATGGAACAGCTTAGCTGGCACTATTAATAAGAAGATTTAAAAAGTGGAACCACAAGTATGGAAATCCAGCTCTAAATAAACAATTGAAAAGCAGAATAGCCAAAGCACTAGACACTCAGACGAGCAAGACATCATTTGCCACAAGTGCAACAAACCCTATCATATCAAGCCCAATTGTCCTCAAAATCGGCTCGTCCAAGAAAAGAAATCAAAAGGGAGAAGTTTTGCAGCCACGTGGAATAAAAGTGATGATGATAAAAGCACTAGCAGTGAGAGTGAAAAAGAATATCTGTGCCTTCGAGGTGATATAACTGATAGCGATGATGACGATCCAAGCGAGGTATTAAAACTCACTCACTCGGAATTACTTATATATTTTCACGAAGTAAATGGCTGTTTCGAAAGATTTAGGGAGAAATACGCTAAAATTGAATCACAAAGAGATACTTTGATAGATTTAAATAAACAGCTTCATCATTTAGTTAAAAACTACCAAACCAAACACCCTAAGTGTGATAAATGTCCATCATTTATAGAAGAGATTAAAAAATCAGAAACTAAAATAAAATCAATTGAAAATGAAATTCTGATTTTGAAAGAGAATGAAAATACTAGGGGAGAAAATTCTATTAAAAGGTGCACACAATTATAAAATGAAAATGAACCTCTCAAAACACAAGTCCAACAACTGTCTATGGGTTTAGGAAAACTTTCAAAAGGTGAAAGATCGTTAAATATGCTATTAGGAAAACAAATTGTTAATATTGTTAGACAAGGACTTAAGTATAATCAATCTGAACGTGGTAGAAGTGAAATTATCAAGTCAATTCAAAGTGCATGATATGTGGAAAAACTGGACACAATCACAATATTTGCTGGTATAGACCCAAACACGTGAAAACTATTCCAATTTGGGTTCCAAAAGGCACGAATATAAAATCCCTTAAAGTTAAACAAATCTAGGTGCCAAAAGGAACAAATATAAATTCTCTTGGGTCTACTCAAACGTATTTTTTAAAATCTTTTGCCACTAACAACCATGGACCTATAAAAATAAATAGGTCTCATAAATATTTTCTTGTGTAGGTGTTGTGGCAGGCTAAGGAACAACAACAGTATTACCTGGATTCTAGCTATTCCAAGCACACGACAAGCGACAAATCAGAGTTCCTTGGCCTTGTATAAAGGTGGCAGAATCACAATGGGCAACAACGAAAAATTATCGTAAAGATAAAATAGGTAACGAAACATCTACCTTGAACGATATATTAAATGTGATAATCTACACCATAAACTGAATTAAATCGGCCAGTCATGTGATGAAGAAATGAATGTTGGTTTTGATTCTGATTTTTTTTTCAAAATTGTTGGCCAACTATATTTATATGCCGAGAACACTATAAGTATCTCTAGAGTCTCTGAACTAGTTCATTTAGATTTGTTTGGACTAACGATATTGCCAGTTTAGATGGTAAAAGATATTATCTTTTATTGATTGTTGGTTACTCATGATACAAGTGGATATATTTGTTTATCTTGTCTGGCACTATGTTCACTGTTTGTTTATTTGCACGGTTTCAATTCAAATTCAAAAGAATTTCATTTAAAAGGTGAAAAAAGATTTTAAATTATATGTTGCAACTTCACGGTCTGGTCCATAATATCCAAATAATGATAATCTTGAGTCAAAGGGAAATTCAGATGCATATTACACTAGTAATCTAGCTGATAGAAAAATTACTAGTGGAACGTAATTTATGTTGAGACATTCAGTAGTTGCATCATTTTTCAAAGAAAATATCTGCATATTTTTCACTTGAACTGATTCTCAATTAGCAGGCATTTTTTCTTATAAAACCACTTCCAGAAAATATTTTTTGTTGACCTTGTTTCAGATTAGTCATTTCAGAAAATTTGATTTTATAAGTATTTTTGAATTACTACATTAACTAATCTGACTCCCTACTGATTATCGAAAAGATAAATAGTGAATGAAAAACTGAAGAGTGTTGATATTAATCATATATTATAACTTGAGGCTGTATATTTAGTGAATTTCTTTAGAAATTTAAACAAGATTTATAATAACTTTTGATGGGTAAAAATTTCATGACCATCTCTATTTCTATCATATTTCTAACGACCGTCACTCATCAAAATCCAATATAATATGTCAATCTGTGGTATTTTAAACGGGAAATTATTTGTTTTTCATTTTATTATATTTTTAGCAATAAAAACATCCAAAGTATTCACTCTCATTTAAAAGTCCTCACGGTTATGCATGGGTGAATTACTTGGAATTTTTGATTATGTGCTTTCATGCTTATTTAAAAGTCTTCATGGTTATGCATGTATGGAACACATATCAAAATTGATTAGTCAAATAGACAATTTGATTCTCTTCCCATTTAAAAGTCCTCATGGTTATGCGTGGTTAGAAGATACTTGAATTCATTTTTTTTTAATTTGGAATGCTACTAATCTCATTTAAAAGTCCTAACGGTTATGCATGGTTAGTAGATATTCAAATTCCTGATATAAATATGAGACAAATAGACGCAACTATATAGTTTTACATTATCCCTATCATTCTAAAGTGGAATATGCGCCTAACAGAGTATTTATGATTTTTGTTTGATTTTTTGTTGAAATATAATATTTGTACTCGATTGGGTATTACTGTTGTATTAATGTCTATCACTTTATCTCTATTTTTCTGGCACTAGTACTCTTTTGCTGATAACAAAAGGGGGAGAGAAAAGTTAAGATTTTGGAAAATAAAGGTCAACTATTTTATTTTGTATTTTCTATTTGCATCTAGGTTCATTTGAATATTTTTATTTATTTTCATGCATATATAAGAGGGAGATTTGTTGTAGAGAGAGAGCATTCAAATAGGAGGAGCAAATAGAATGATCAAATACATTCCATAAATTCAAAATCTTAAATATATGTTTGTTATCATCAAAAGGGGGAAATTGTTGAATATGCTAGTATATGATTTTTGTTTGATGATAATAAATATATATATATATATATATACATATATATTCATTTAAATGTATTTGTTATTATACTATTTTATTTTTCACATAATTAAATAAATATTTGCCGAAAAAAATAAATAACATAGAATTTAAATTCAAGTAGATATTTTATTCAAACAATTATTTTATTACATTTTCGAATAGTACAAATTTGATCTCTCACCATATATACACATTTTTCAATTACAATACATATCAATTTACACAACTGTCCTCGGTACATATCACTCATTCGCTCGTATTTATCTTCAACTCTATTCTAGCTTGAATCCAACATCTGAGTTATCTGCAAAATACATACGGACACGGTTAAATTGAAATAGAAATATTTTAGCATTATAAAATAAAATGGGTTTTTGAAAATATTATTTGCCTCGATTATTGGGTTGTTCGTCACCATTTATTTTGAATTCATCGTACATGAACAGCTTGTGAAATGCACAGTGTATCATTGTACATGCCATAAGGCCGTGCACCTCTATATTTACTTGACAAAACTCAAGGACGGGTGAGCACAAGGTCAAACCAAACCAAAAGCTAGGTTCAACTCAAGTGCAATAAAACTAAAGTCATGACATGAGCACAAGGTCAAAACCGAGCTATAAACTGGATTCAACTCAGGTGCAATTCCAAAAAATCAAGATGAAGTTCAAGTGAAAACAAAATGATTTCTAGTAGAAACCTTGGGGGTAACACGTAAGAAGGGTTTTGACGAAGCTGGGTAAATCTGTTTTGTTCTATTTATTTTTTAATATTCTGCTATTATCTGTGCTACTTTTATTCTGCTATTATCTGTGCTGCAATTATTTTATATACTTCCACATTAAATTTTTATAATTATTAGCATCACCCTATTCACCCCCTCTCTAGGGTGAAATCGATCCTACAGGTATATAACTCAAATCTCTCCCCTAAGAGATAATGTTTCCAATCTTCAATGCGAAGATCACAACAGCCAACTCCAAATCATGAGTAGGATATCTAACTTCATACGGTTTATGATGCCTACATGCATAGGCAATGACTTTACTACTTTGCATTAACACCGCTCCTAATCCAGTTTCACATGCATCAGTATACACCACCAATCCTTTGTTCCCATCTTGAACTACTAACACAGGTGCATTGGTCAACAAATGTTTTAACTTAAGGACTGCCTAGTTACACTGAGCGGCTTAAACAAACCACACTTCCATCCAGGTTAGCTTTGTTAAGGGTGCTGCTATCCGCGAGAAATATTTAATGAATCTCCGGTAGTAGCCAGCAAGTCCAAGAAAACTCCTGACCTCAGCCATCGTCTCTAGTATCTTCCAATTATTCATAGCTTTGATCTTATCCGGATCGACTGGAAATCCTTTCTTTGAAACCATGTGACCCAAAAACTTTACCTCTTTCTTCCATAAAAGACTCTTGGTAAACTTATCCTTTAGCTGATTCTGCCTCAGCGACTCAAGCACCACTCTAAGATGAACTTCATGCTCTCCCTCTTCCATAAAGTATACTAGAACATCATCCATAAACACCAGCACAAACCTATCCAAGTACTCTAGGAAAACTCGGTTCATCAAATCTACGAAGAAAGCAGGTGCATTTGTCAATCCAAATGGCATCACCAACCACTCATATGAATCATATCTAGTCTGAAATGTTGTCAAAGGAATACTTTCCTCCACCACTCTCAACTGTTATAAACCTATCGCCAAATCCAATTGGAAAAACACTCGGGTTCTACTCAACTGATCAAACAGATCATCTATTCTTGGCAAAGGATACTTATTCTTAATTTTCCTTTCGTTTAACTTACGATATTCGATACATATCCTTAAAGACCCATCTGGTTTCTTCATGAACACTGCGGTTGCTTCCTAAGGCGAACTGCTTGGTCTGGTAAAATTCCTTCATTCTAGATCCACTAGTTGCACCTATAATTCCTTCATCTCCGTAGATGTCATCCTGCTAGGTGGTCTACTCACAAGTTCAGCTCCGGGCACAAGATCTATTCCAAACTCAACAGCTCTTTTCGAGGATAGTCCAGTGACTGGCTCAAAAACATATGCAAATTCTCTTACTACTTGAACCTGACCTGATTCATTTGCCATCTCCATAGCATTAAGCATAGCTCTAACACTCCGATGAATATTCTCTACTGAGAATATCACTCGGCTATGACTATCAAGATGTCTCAGTGATATTTCCCTATCCTGGCAAAATATTCTGGCCTCATACCTACTCAAGCAATCCATACCCAAAATGATTTCGATATCTACAAAATCAATAAATTACAAACTGCATGCTAACTTATAACCTAACAATTCAAGTTCTAATTGGTCACATCTTAAACCTAGAGTTGCATACCCTCCTATTGGATTTGCAACCCTTATGGAGGTAACAAGGTGGGTAGGTTCCAAACATATTCTATCAACCAAACAACAAGATATATATGAATGTGATGCACTGGCATCAAAAAGTACTCTAACTAAAATACTCTGAATCAAAAGCGTACCTTCCATCACAATCTTTCCTTTATCATCTGAAGTAGGCCTAGCTAATCCTATAGCAAAAAATTTCCTTTGTCCTCCCTAACTGGCTCTGGACACTGGTTCTTATAATGCCCAACTTGATCGTAGTTGAAGCATTTCATAATCTTCTTGACTGCAGCTTTCTTCCTATTCTCTGACTGGCATTCATTAGCAAAGTGACTTTTTTGTCACACTTATAGCAAACTACCTCAGCCTTAGACTTCTTAGCAGTATCTCCCTTCTGGGCTCCCTTCTTTTTAAAGAACTTCCTCTTCTTCCCTTCAGAACCCTGGGTTTCCGTTGACTTCTCTTTAGCTAAATCAGCAAGCAACTCCTTATGGAAAATGGCCATCTTCACCACTATATTACAAGGATCACTGACATGTGTCATGTCATTCTAGCAAGCTTGAGCCTCGGTCCCTAAATGAATTTCTCATTCCTTTTGATATCAGTAACTATAAGAGCATATCCATATCGAGACATCTCTTCAAACTTAGTAGCATACTCGACTACTGACATCTCTCCTTGCACTAAATATATAAATTTCCTTATTAGCTCAGACTTAACAAACTCAGATACAAATTTTTGCTCAAATCTCATTTTAAAAACATTCCAAGTTAACTGCTCTTCCGGCACTCCGGTAGTGACACTATTCCACCAATATAGTCCTGACCCCAACAACCATCTAAAGACCAACCTCCTCTTTTGTCCATCATTCAGGCCTAAACCAATAAATATACGCTCACAATATAATAGCCAATTTTGAACTTCTACGGCATTCTCCGTTCCCAAGAATGGCTTCCCACCCAAACTGGTGTAATCTCTACTTGGAAAAGCAATATTCCCAACTGGAACCACATACTTAGCTCCTCCTACATTTCCAGCAACACCAGCAGCAGCTCCAGCTTGCATCAAACCAGTAAAGAGCTGATACATCATCCTCATATCTAGTGATGGATTTCCAGCGTCCACCTTAGCTTTAGCATATTGGTTACTAGCATTAGTCGGCCGAGCCGAGTTTCTCTTGGTAGTGGGTCGAGCGTCTCCATTTGTTGTGGCGCTTCCTCCACCAAGATTTCCTCCTCCATTTCCTACTTCCATATCTCTTTTCTCATAAATATGCATATGTGCCTTGGTACGATACAGAAGAATGGACTAAGAGAGCAGGGAATAGATACTTATATATATATACATATATATAACTATATAAAGCAAATACAAGTACGTTACTATAGCGTTAACCCAAACCCCAATCTTATTATATGATTCGGATTATGTTTGGAAAATCTAGTTTAAGTTTCTTTTAAAGTTTCATAAACCAGCTTTGATACCAACTTATGGCATCCCCATATTTGGAGGCTCAAAACTAACGGCTATAGATGCTGCAGCCATCTATAATTATTAATCATCAGCGATGAATCACGGAGATATTAGATACATTGTTACACAGAAACACAAGAATATTGAAAAAAATTTAAACAACAAAATAAATCCAACATTACATTTCAAAATATTCCAAATTGATTACATAATCCCAATTCGTAGATAAAGTTCAGATAACATATATTTATTACAAAATACGCCAAGAGCGACATATGAAGATGCCTCCTTGGTAGAACAAAGTATATAGATAGGCGAGGAAACAATTTTCCTTTATAAAAAAAACACACAATGGAAATAAAAGAACTTGAATAACAATCTTGCCTCATGCACTTCCTCGAAAGCTTTATTCGTCTAAAAGAACACTTGGAAATCTTAACTCTCAACCTACTCAAAAACATTTGAGTGCCCGAGAGTTTAAGGGGAAAAGAAAACTTCGAGTCGGACATAAAGCCTGGTATGAATAATAATTTACCATCTCAAATTATTTAGATATCTAGTGAGATCACGCCGCTTACCAGAACGGGTTTTCCCCTACTAGCATCCTAAAACATTTTTAAAACCATATACTATGCTCCTGTGTCCACAATAGTTAAAACATAGTATTTCAAAACATTATGATGATATGCAAAAAAAATCAATTCTAGATTACCCATCCCCATTCATTTTAACTATCCGTCTTAATTATAGTTTCTATGGTTACCATTAACCTGTGAAATGTTAAGCACAATCTATCCAATTAATTTGTTTTCATGGGATCACTATGAGCCTACTGGGAACTCCAATATCTTATTTCTTATCCTAGTTTTCATTGGCTAACTAGGACCCTATTGGTTGACTTCCAATATCCTAATCCGAATATAGTTTTCATGGGATAACTACAAACCTACTGGCCCCTGCCTGTATCAAGTCATAGTTTTCATGGGATGACTTTGAGCCTATTAGCCCCTGCCAATATCATACAGTTTTCATGGGCATACAGTAAACCTATTGGCCCTTGCTAATATCTTCAATTAAAATTTTAACATTTGTCAAGTTATATTCACTATTGGGTTATTTCGATTTGAGAAATAAAATGAACGTGAATGGACAAAATGAAAAGTTACAGCCGTGTATAATTAATTAGCTAATTTTACTAATATGCCTATTTGTAGTTTAATTAACCTTTAAACAAATTTAAAGCATATTTACTTTGTTAATAAGCACGGCCCTATAAATATAATTTAATCAAATCTCAATCTCCTTATCATCGTTATTCCAATTTAATTATCTAATTAATTCTTTTGAATAAAGTTATCAAAAATGAGGGAGTTACATTATACTCTTGAGCCCAAGCCATAGGTTGAAAGAGTTGATTGGTGTCTACCTCTGGACACCTGGAATAATCTTGTTTCGTTGGCCAACTATGGACTGTTAAGGTTTGACTGGTACCTATCTCTGCCCACCTATATACTTGCACGGTTAACATGTAGGTTTGTATAATGTTATTGTTGTTCACTGCATATCAATGGGCTAACAAATACACATATTCATCAATTTTGGAAGCCAAATTGAATTATATTCACAGAATGTGGCATATTATGTCTTTTACATCAAAGCTAACTAAATATATGTAAGGTCCAACTTAAGTGAAATATCATCATAGATTTTTACAAATCTACACAAATGGGAGTGAAATCCCGTTAACAGTCGCTGGCTTGAATTTTCCATCTCTAAGTTTATGTTCGATTTCACATAGACCTTCCCAGCCCGGGCCCATATTCATGGAACTAGGGAAGATTCACTTAAGGACAAGTCCACCAATCTCAGAATTATGATTCTTGACCTTGGTGTTGTAATGTCAGACTACTCGCCTTCGACTAGCAGCCTCCTACAAGTTGGCTTCATCATGCTTCTTATCAATCATGTCGAGTGACTCCAATAAGAATCTATCATTTGTCCCTAAGTTATAATGAATCATCTGATGAGAAGGTACCTCTAATTCGATCAGGATCACGGCCTTTGATCCGTAGGCCAAAGCGAATGGAGTATGAACGGCCATGGACTTGTGATTTGTTTGATAGGCCCAAAGTACCAATGGTCGTTCATTAACCCACTCACCAATATCCTTCTCCAATCGCTTTTTTTAAAATGGATTTGATTATCTTATTTACTGCTTTAACCTATCCATTTTCTTGCGAGTATGCTACCACTGTAAATCTTTCCTCAATGTGATGTCAATAGCAAAAGCATATAAATTCAACATCGTCGAATTTCTTCCATTCTCGAGATGATCGTTCATAGGATTCTGAATCAACAGATTATATTCTTAACCACAAAGTTGATTACTTTCTTCGTGGTAATCGTGGCTAGTGGTTCCGCTTCAGGCTACTTTATGAAGTAATCAACGGCGATGATGGTGTACTTCGCACCACCTTTAGGCATCGGTATGATACCAACGATATCGATTCCCCAGACTGCAAATGGCCAGGGACTGACCATTTTAGTGATTTCTATCGGCGAGGCTCTAGGAATATTTGGCATCTATCGCAACTTCAGGCGTAATCAAATGCATCCTAGTTGATGGTTGGCCAAAAATAACTGTAATGGAGAACCTTCTTTGCCACTGTCTATCCCTTGATGTGATCTCTACAGCCCCTTCGTGCACATCCAGTAGGATTCTTTTGGCTTCATCATGGAAAATATACTATAACAGGGGAATAGAGAATGCCTTCTTATACAAGACTTCTTCCTGAATGATGAATCATGAAGCTTTGCAGAGGAGCTTTCGCCGCTTGTTCCTACCATCATGAAGCGTTCCTCTCAGTAAATACTCCTCGATCAGATCATCTATGAGTCCTCTTTACATTCAGCCTCTAAGATCCAATTGACATCCATATGTTTGATGCTCGAAGCTGATAATACTTCCATCGAATCAAAGCCTATGAGTTTTACGTCCCCCGAACTAGCCACTTTAGCCAACGAACCGGCTTTTGCATTCTCTTCCCTAGGGATATGGGTAATCGTATAATATTCAATGTCGCTCAGTGATTTTTGGGATTTAGTCAAATAAGGAGCTAGTCTCGCCCCTTTAGCTTGGATTTCCTTCCTTACTTGGCAGACTACCAGTTGGGAGTCACAATAGATGTGCAAAATCATTATCCCCGTAACAAGCCGCCTCGAAACTGACATAAATTCTGACCCAGAAAAGGCCCATTGAAAGTTAGACCCATTCCAAAGCTGACAGTTGGTTAGTACAAAGAATAATATAGAGCTATTTATCTATGCATTTAGAACTTACAGCGGAAGGATAAAATATAATAATAGAAACAGTACCATTTTATGCAAAATCAAATGTCATAAAATCATAACACAAAACCATGAACAACTGTCATCTGTTCGTAGAACAATATTCCAAAGCTACAACATCATTTAATGGGTACATCAAAAATAAAGGAAATAACAGAAGTAGATAAATAGTAATTGCCATAAGTCTGCGTCTCCGCTACCACCTCCGTAAATCTGCATCAACACTCTAACCTGTGTTGTAATGAGGAGGGAGTTAGAACAACAATGTCTGATATATAAAATCTCGAGCCTTTCTATAATAGTACTTGGGAAGTATAATTTAAATATGAGTATGTCTTATGTATTCTATCTATACCATAAGTTTTTCTAAATATAAGCCAAAGGCTTCCCAAATATGAGTAAAAGAGGCTTCCCAAATATGAGTAAAAAAGGCTTTCCAAATATAAGTCCATAGCCATCTCGCTTTCTACCCAATAACCCATATCTATCGTCAATAATGTCCTATCAATGTAAGAGAAAGTACCCAAGCCACTTAATACCTTATCATGGGAACAAGGCAGAATTCAACAATTTAATATCTCATTTAAGGTAGGTCTATGTCATTTAATGCATATCCCAAGGTGGACACCTCACTGGTAACTGTCTAGCTGACATTGCATGAAATCTCTCCAGCCACTTAATACTTCCTATTGAATGGGCCCATTCCTAAGATATCCACTACCATGACTAACCCATAACCCCAATCATTTACTACTTCCCATATAGGAAAGAGGCAGGCCCTTGAATAGCTACTTAATATCTCTAATCCTTGAAGTAGATCCTTCGTATTATGACCCGTACCCTACAATGTCGTCTCACATTACTTCAACTACTTATAGGTACTGGTAGCTGGATTAGCTGGGTAGATTTTCCCTATAGAATTTGGGACTACTCTCATGCCCTCCATGATTACCTACTATAGATGTCTTCTTACATCAGTCCCAAAGTCATACTGTTGGTAGTCAGATTGGCTGGGTAGACTTTTGTACGCTTTTGACTGACCTTGTATCCCTATAACTTAACCATAATTTATAACACTATATATATATATATATATATATATATATATATATTACCACACATCTCATCGGATCCATTATTTAGGCCTTATAAGAAATTTTTCTTATTTCGCCTCCATAATTAATTACTTTCCTAGGGGTACATCAATTATGCTAATATATATATATATATATATATATATATATATATATATATGAAAATTGGTTCCTTTTATTGCTTTAACTTAACATAATTTATATAATACAATACACCATAGTAGCCTAAGCAATAATAAGGCTACAAATCTACTAAAAAAACTAAAAAGCATACAACCCGCAATACAAAACCCACCTGAACAAGCTCAATAACATAACAAGTTCATGTTTTTACTACAAACTTTAAAAGAGCAATAGGATGAATCCATAGACGGGTAAGTCAATTTCATTATTTCCAAAGGCTATTAGCAAATTTCCTGTCATGCAACACATATTGCCTTGTAATCTCAAACACCCATGTAACCGTAACTTTCAGCCTTCTACGGGTGTGAAATGTTTCGTGGGCTCCCAAAAAATAGCAATGTAACTTAAAGTCACGTGATTTCCCTTATAACCATAACTTATATACTCCTTCTCCTATTGTTTACGCAAACATATATGGCGTTTTTCATCATCATCATGTTGAACTAAAGGCGCAGCACAATCGCATAATTTCATCTTAAATTGCGGTTGCGAACCCATGTCCACCCTCTTCCAAGTTATACCATCTCTAACACATTAAGGTACCGCACCATTAAGAATCTCATCCAACCTCAACTCCTTTGTTATACCAACCGATGGTATGAGTCCGAACTTCAACCCAAACTTTGGCAAGAGATTCATATACTAATAGATCCAATTCTCAAAGAATTATTACTTCGCTGATGATAATCCTCATTTTAAATCTATAAATAAAGGGTTCATGTAGAATAAAACTCACACTATCAATATTCGAGTTTTCTGATAATTGGACTACTAGAAACACAAGGGTTTTTCCCCATAGAGTTAGTGGTTGATGTCATTGTGGGAGCATGTCGATGTTGAGTTAAAACAAATCTGGTTCGCCGTAGGTGGATCAATTGTTTTCTCTCGAATGGGAATTTGAGTATACACTTATGAACTTAATTTCATCATTGTAAATACAAATGGGAACTATGAAATTGAAGAATGCAATTACCAAATCCTGCAAATACATAAGAAATTCGAAGACATCTAGGAATTGGAAATTAACTTCACAGACCCCTATAACATAATGTTAGAAACATAGGAATGTGAGAATAAAAAGAACGTTGAATCATAACACCCTTGAAATTTAAATTGGTACACATGCCCCAATATAAATCATTGATTCTCTTTGGGCATTCAACCAATAATAATATTTTTAGGGATATACCTAAACTCCTATCGGAAGACGAGTTAATTCCAGGCTTGGTAGATCCAAAAATCGAATTATCAATTATTGGTAATCCTCGGCATTTGATTTTGTGGTGGAGGAATGATTTCGTACTTGCTTACCATCGAACGTTGGTTTCCAGATCTCATACATACACCCACTTAGAAATTTCTAATTATGTGGAGTTTACACCCTAATCTAACATTTAAATGTCAACTTGTCCGAAATTATACAAGTCCTATCTCCATATTATCAATATCCCATAATTCCAATATTCATGCCCAAAAACCCAATCAACAAACTTGTATACAAATAAAATTTAAACTCGACCTATTATATTAAAATAATGGAATAAATCGATAATAGAAACTTAAAGTTTCAATTTTACGCTTTATTCAACTCTTATTTACAAGAAATTAGACAAAGGGTCTTTCTATTGAAATGGTGGAAATAAGTGATGCAAACTACGAATAAAAATTCATACCTTAACCATTTTCTAATAAAAACCCTTAATTAAATTCAAAGAAAAGAATAAGAAGTGTAATAGAAGGTAAAAATACTAAAATTACAAATGTACACAATTCCCATTATTTTAATATATATATATATATAATTGAGATTCCAATCTAGATAGAAATTTTGCTTTAGAGGAATATTGGGGAATTTTAATATGATGTTTCGTAAACCAAAACTCCCTAAGTGATAGTGCTTTGCTAGACTCCAAAAATAATTTATGAATAAAAGTGAGGGGGCTATACTCCTATTTGTAGTGATTGAAATTCGCTAGAACCATTGTATTTAAGTCGGTCTAAAATTATAAAATCTAGAATATACATTGCTGCAAATCCTTAGCCGTTGCCGTTATTCATCGGTCGAACGCCACTACCCATTGGGTGACCACTAGCAGTCGACCAGTCGAAGGGGAGCGGTCTATCGACTTTGTTTTTTTGGAAAAGATTTGTTCCATTGTTTTATATTTATTTTCTTCTTTGATTACAATTAACATTACCATTAATTTTAACCTTTACTAAATGTAACATCGATCATTTTAAGAGCCGAAACTAAGTGCTACGGATGTTGCAGTCATCCAAAAAACATGAATATGGAAATTCAACATAATTTTTTAAAATAAATTTTCTCATCTCATTTCAGAACAAGATTTCAATTTCATTACACAATCCTAATCATAAATCATGTTCAGAGAAAATATAATTAGTACAATATATTCCAAGGCCGACATATAAAGATGCCCCCTTCGATGATCAGAGTCAAATTTTTGGCATTTAATACAACTTGTCATTGCATCACAAAAGCGGAATCAAAACATAGCGGAAAATAGATGTATAGCTCCTACTAGGTAAACTGCCTCCAGCACGTCACTGGAAGCTTATTCTCTAAAGAGAACCTGAAAAGCCCTTACTCTCGACCTACATGGGTGAGTACCCAAGTTTAGATAAAAATTCTGGTGTGAATAATAATCTACAATCTCAACAAGTAAATATCTAGTGAGACCATGCCAATGAGCGGAACGGGCTTCCCCTCACTAATACCCAATTACTTGTCTTACCCGTATACTATGCTCCTACATCCCCAAGGGTTATAACAAAATAACATAATCATATGAAAACTTTTCATATATACCGGATTACCCATCCCCTATATGTTTGATTACCCATCTAGATTCTCATTGACTACCCGTCTCATATTCATATGGACTACCCATCCCACATTTTATTTTACTTAAACTGACATGGACTATCCATCTCATATTATATCATTTAAACTAATGCGGACTATCCATCGTACATCTCATAGTTTTCCTAGGATGACTATGAACCCTTAAATCAAATAGTTAGAGACTATCCATCTCCGGCATGATGCAGACTATCCATCATACATCCCATAGTTTTCCTAGGATAACTATAAACCCATCATTTAGCCACTTAATTAATGTTATATACATGTTTATCCTTACTCCATGCTACCCACATTTTCAACATTAGTCCATGCTAACTTATTTCTATTGGTGTCCCCAATAAGTTATTTCCCCTTAGTTATTTAAATTTCAAGGTGACATACATTGGTAACCCCAAAATATTTCATGTCAAACTCGTTAATTTATACCTTAGTGTCCTTATGGTTCAAAGTTAAAATCTTGTAACAAATGACTTTCTACCATTTATAAGCTCGATTTGTATTATTGTCGACATCCATCTCATGTCAATGTACAAGCATTAGGCTTTCGTCCATTAGAACTCGAAGATTAAACATAGGGCATCATGATCCTCGATGACAATGAAGTCGTCGATCCTCATGACAAATAGGTCATCCACATATTTAAAAACTTAAAGACTGGTTAAAATCGGTATTCATAAGGCTCGATAAAAATTTTAAAAGCAGTATAGAGCAAACTCGATGACTAGTTAAAATAGGCTCGATGACCACCGGGTCGATAAGGCAAATTGGCTGAAGTAGTATATGCGGCATGCATGCTTCTTAGTATAAAACGAGGCAACAAGCCTCCGGGTGTAAAATGCGGCATGAATAAACATCGACATGCCTATATGGAGTCCAATCTCTTTATCTTTGTTACTATGACCTCGATGAGGCTCATAACTAATCCATTTCAAGCCAAACTCATTGACATCATATGCCTTTTTCATTCCGCACCGATGACACTAAGATGTGGAAAGTTATGGCTCGATATATTCAATATCGATTTGGAAAAGTTGTATCTATTCTAAATTTTCAAATTTACTATAAAAACATATTACTTTTCACCAAACCTCTATAATTTATCAAAAGCTTATTAGCTAGCAAAACATTATCAATTTTCTTTACTAAAAAACCGTCGCACCCCATTTCCAAGATCCAAAACATTATTTAAAATAACTAATTACTAATCATAATTAATTAAAGTTTTATATGCATATTCAAGCATAAATAATTCTCTAATTCAAAATTACAAGGGAAAAATCCCAAAAATTCACATTCGTTCCAAAATTGTACTTCTTTTGCCATATAAAATATTTAGGTCCAAAATCTACATTTAATTATCATAAAACCCAATTTATGCATATTTAACCTTAAGAAATTCATAATAAATCTCTATCGCTTCGTAAAATTCTCAAATTAAAAACCCATCTCCAATATGTTGTTTCACATCATATATTTACATTTTAAATCACTTGGAGGACAAGAACTTTGGATTTAATCCCAAAACTGAATTAAACAATTTCTAATCAATTCCGAAAATTCCCATTAACCATTATTCTATCTAAACAATGGTTATTAGATCACAACTTGACCAACCAAACACATAAGATTCGAGTAATACCTATAATCAAATCAAAACAATTAAGTGGTGATAAGTGCTATTATACACTTTAGATTAATGGTTGGAGTTTGGATTTGGTGTTGCTTTGATTTTCTAAGCTTCTTCCCTTGAATCTTTAGATTTTGACTTCCTTTCTATGGCCGGCTTCCCTTAGTTTTCTTTAATTGTTTTGTGAAATGATGAAAAATGAGAATGGAATAAGGGGTAAGGGTTTAATATATTCCTAAGTTACCCCTCTCATTCATTCTCCTTTAGGTCAAATTTTTGAAACAACTTTACTTAGTTTATTAAGGCATGGCCTAATTAAATTGCCCACATATCATTCTCCTTAATTATTCACATTATTCTATTTAATCTACCTAACTAAATATCCTGAATAATGTTAACTAAAAATTAGGGGTGTTATAGTCTCCCCCATTAAAGAATTTCGTCCTTGAAATTCAATAAGGACCACAAAATCAGCATAACAAACATGCTACTACAACTTATATATCTTATCAGCCATAAAATCTACATAGAACATAACCTCACAATAGCTCAGGATAAGTATCCCTAATCATATCCTCTGTCTCCCAAGCACAGTCTTTCTCATAATCGCTCCACTGAAATTTCACCATCTTTATTGTCTTGTTCCTTAGTTCTTCTCATCTCTCGCTACAACCCAAACTAGTTGCCTAATAAAAGTCAGATCTGATTCTACAACTAAATCTTCCAATTCATTCAGAGTGATATTAGTCTTTGGATCATGCACATACTTTCGAAGATAAGACACATGAAAAACGTTATGGATACCTGTGAAACTACTTGGTAACTCTACTCGATATGCGAGCTTTCCGATCCTATGTATAATAGGGAACGGTCAAACATATCTCAGCGCTAACTTTCCTGTCTTATCGAATCTCACCACACCTTTCATCAGTGATACCTTAATGTAAACCTTATCTCCAACTGAGAACTCTAGAGATTTATGCCTTCTATCTGCATAACTTTCTGTCTAGATTTAGCTTCTCCCATCCTACCTCGGATTAACTCTATTTTCTTTGTTGCTTCTATCACTAGATCTGGACTTAAGACTAACCAGTTTTCAGTTCCCAACCAACATGCTGGTGACTTGCATGCCCTTCCATACAAAACTTCGAAAGGCGTAGTTCCTATACTAGTCTAATAATAATTATTATAGGAAAACTCAACCAAGTGTAGGTGGTCTTCCCATGATCTACCAAAATCTAGTACGCAAGCTCTCAACATATCCTCGTACCTTATTGACTCTCTCTGTCTGCCTATTTGTTTGAGGATGATAAGTGGTACTCATCTTAAGCTTGGTACCTACCACTTTCTATAGACTCTTCTGGAACTCACTAGAAAACAATGTATCTCTGTCATTGACTATACTACTAGGAATCTCATGTAGTCTAACTATGTTCTCTATAAATAATTTAGCCAAAACAGGTGCCGTCCTAGTTGACTTAAAGGGAATGAAATGGGTGTTCTTAGTCAATCTGTACACTATGTCCCATGTACTCTCATTTTCCCGACCCGACCTTGGAAGCCTGTCAATAAAGTCCATGGATGTCGAATCTCATTTCCAAACTCATATATCTAAAGGCTGAAGCAACCCACTCAGCTTCTGCGCAGCTTTTACTTACTTGCAATTCGAACATTGCTTTACCCATAAGCCATCATCCCTCTTCATACCTTCCCAAAAGAAACTTCTCTTTATATCCTGATGCATCTTAGTTCCTCCAAGATGAATCGTAAACTTCGATCTATAACATTGCCTAAGAACTTCTATTCTTAGGTTTCCAACATTCGAAACAACAACTGTCCCTTCTTTCTCAGCTATCCCTTCTGGTCAAGGTAAAATATATCAAATCATCAATCTCGGTTCCAATCTCAAGTTTTCTAATATTCTCGGCCAACAATGGATCATCTTTCTACTTAGAAGCAATCTTTTCGATCAAAACTGGTCGTACTTTCAAATAGGATATAATGGCAGTACTCTAACTAGAACTAGCAGTCGATCTTAACAGCACATTACACGCAGTCAATGCCTCAAGATCCTTACATTCTGCCAAAATAGCTAATACCACATTCTAGTGTTATCTACTAACAGCATCTGCTACTATATTACCTTTTCCCGGTATATACTCTATACTGAAATCATAAGCTGCTAAAAACTTCAGCCACATGTGATGTCTCATATTCAACTCCTTTTGAGAGAATAAATACCTCAAAGACTCATAATCCATCTACAACTCAAATCTTTCTCCTAAAAGATAATGTCTCCACACTTTCAATGTGAAGATCACCATTGCCAACTCTAAATCATGGATAGGATATCTTACTTCATGCGGTCTGAGCTGTCGAGAAGCATAGGCAATTATCTTACCCTCTGCATCAACAAAGCTCCTAATCAGTCCCACATGCATCTGCGTACACAACTAACCCTTGATTGCTATCGGGAACAACGAACATGAGCGCATTGGTCAATAAATTCTTTAACTTAAGGAATGCTTCCTTGCATCTGTCGGACAAAACCAACTTAGTGTCCTTTTCGGTTAGCTTAGTCAGGGGTGTTTCTATCTGCAAAAAATCCTTGATAAATCTTCAGTAATATCTAGCCAATCCATGAAAACTTCTCAACTCGGTCACTGCCTCAGGTCTCTTCCAACTATTAACCGCTTCAATCTTAATTGGATCAACTGATAACCCTTCTCCTGAGACTACATGGCCAAGAAACTTTACTTCTTTCTTTCAGAAATTACACTTCGAAAGCTTTGCTTTTAGTTGATACTGTCTCAGTGTCTCTAAAACTATTCTAAGATGAACCTTATGCTCTCTTTCTCCTTAGAATATATCAAAATATCATCTATGAACCCCAACATGAACCTAACTAAGTGCTCTCGGAAAACCTAGTTCATCAAATCTACGAAGAAAGTTGGTGCATTACTTAACCCGAATGACATTACTAACCACTCGTACGAACCATATCTTATTCAAAACATCATCAAAGGAATACTGTCCTCTGCCACTCTTAGCTGACGAAACCTTGTAGTCAAATCCAATTAGGAAAACACTTTGGCTCCATAAAACTGATCGAATAAATCGTCAATTCTCAACAAAGGATACCTATTCTTGATCGTCTTCTAATTTAACTTATGATAGTCCATACACATCCTCAATGACCCGTTCGATTTCTTCACAAACACCTTGGTCGCTCCCTATGGCGAACTGCTTGGTCTACTAAAACTCATTCCTTCTAAGTCTACCAGCTGCATCTTTAACTCCTTCATCTCGGTAGGTGACATACCGCTAGATGATCTACTTACGGGTTATGCGTCTGGCATAAGATCTATTCGAAATTTGATAGCTCGTTTTGGTTGTTGTCATGTGAATCAACTCAAAAACATCTGCAAATTCTCTTGCTACTAAAACCCGATTCATCTCTTCTTTCACTGCCATAGCATTCAACAACGCACAAATTCCTGAACTCGAATTCTCGACTAAGTATACTATTCGGTCAATACTACTAGGATGTCTCAATGATATTTTCCTATCTTGGCCAATATCCTAGCATCATATCTATCTAACCAATCCACACCTAATATGATCTCGAAGCCTACGAAATCAAAGACATACGAATTGCATGCAAACTTATAGCCTAGCAAATCAAGTTCTAACCAGTCACATCTCATACCTAGAGTTGCATACCCTCCTATTGGATTCACAACCTTTAAGGAAGTAACTAGGTATGAAGATTTAAGCATAACATGTCTAATTAACACTAAGATATAAATGAATGTGATGCACCTGTATCAAATAGTATCCTAACTGGTATACTATGGATCAAAATTGCACCTTCCATCACAAAGTTTCCCTTCTAACATACTATTGGTATAGAGGATGATGGTTCCACTGCATAGACTTTAACCTTCTCAGCCTTGGCTATTTCTGGACACTTGTTCTGGTAATGCCCCACTTAGTTGCAGTTAAAGCACTTCACATTCTGCTTCCCTAAAACCACATTTCCAACACCCGAGTGACACTCATTAGCATAGTGCCCCTCCTTATCTTACTTATAATAGACAATATCTTCCTTCTACTTCTAGCTGGTCCTCCTTTCTAAGAACCCTTCTACTTAAAGAATTTTCTTATCTTATTCTGGGCTTCCTGAGTCTCCGTTGAATTCTCCTTCTCGAAGGTAGAAAGCATTTCTTCATTTCTAATCGCCATCTCTACTACTGCATTTGATGAATCTAGGAGACGTAGCATGGTTGCCCTAGTGATTTTCAGCCTTAACCCCGGATAAACTTCTCGTTCCTCTTAATGGAAATGTCCACATTGGCATATCCATATTTGGATAGCTCATCAAACTTCATAGAATACTTCAACACTAACATCTTCCCCTGCTCCAAATCCATAAATTTCCCGAGCAAAGTGGATTCGGTTACCTTGGGTAAAATTCTCTTCTCGAATCTTTTTCGGAAATCTTCCCAAGTTAATTCTTCCTTTGACACACCCATGGTAACACTATTCCAACATAATAACGTTGCACCTTGCAATTGCCTCAAAGCCAGTCTTCTCTTCTGCTCATCCTCCAAACCAAGATAAACAAAATTTCTATCGCAAGGCAAAAGCCAATTTTCCACCTCTACTGCATCCTCTATTCCATGAAAAGTCTTTCCTCTAAGACTGTTATAGTCCTTGCTAAGCTTAGCATAATTGTTGCCAACTGGCACTAGAGGATTTGCTCCTCTTGATTCATAGCATTTCCTCCAGCTACTCCTCCAGTCAATCCAGCTTGCATCAAGTTAACGGAGAACTGATACACCGTCCCTATATATGTTGGTAGGGTTCCAACAACTACGTTGGCAGTTGCATTTTGATTGGCATTTTCCTTTCGACCATGTTTTCTCTTGGTATTGGGTCAAGCATTTTCGTTAGTTGTGATCCTTCCTCTATCTTGATTCACACATTCATTTCCTACTTCTATACCTTTTTTCTCGTAAATTTGCATACGAGCCTTAGTAAGATACAGTAGTATAGTCTGAGAGAGAGGGGAATACATACTTATATGTATAGCATAAAAGAAGTATGTTATTATAGCGCTATCCCAGCCCCAATCTTATCCTCTGATTCACTGGATTATGTTTCAAAATCTTTTTGGTTTAAATTCCTTTTAAGTTTACATAAACATATGCTCGATATCAAATTGTAACACCCCTCATTCTGAGGCCCGAAATTAAGTGCTATGATGCTGCAATCATCCATAGCTATTGATGAGAAAATTTGGCTATGGTAATCATTTTGATAATACTAGAAACACATGAATATGGAAATTCAACACAATTTTTTAAAATAAATTTTCTCAACTCATTTCACAATAAGATTTCAATTCCATTGCATAATCCAAATTTGCAAACCACATTCAGAGAAAATATAATTATTACAACATACTCCAAAGGCGACATATGAAGACACCCCCTTGGATGATCAGGGTCAAATATTTGGCATTTAATACAACTTGTCATTACATCACAAAAACAAAACGCGGCGTAAAATAAATATATAGCTCATACTAGCTAGATTGCATCTACCACGTCTCCTGAAGTTTATTCATCTAAAAAAACCCAAAAGCCCGTACTCTCGACCTACTCAAATGAGTACCCAAGAGTTTAAGGGGAAATAAAAACCTCGGGTCAAACAAAAGGTCTAATGTGAATAAAAATCTACATCTCCACCAATAGATATCTAGTGAGACTATGCTGCTGTGTAGAAAGGGTTTCCCCTCGCTAGTACCCCATTACTTATCTTAGCCGTATATTTTGCTCCTATGTCCATAAGGGGTTATACCAAAATAACATAATCATATGTAAACATTTCATATATACCGGATTACCCATTCCCTATTTATTAGACTCCCAACTATGTTCTCATTGACTACCCATTTCATATGCGTGTGGACTACCCATCCTACATTTTAATTTACTTAAACTAATATGGACTATCAATCCCATATTTTATCACTTAAGCTGATGCAGACTATCCTTCTCACATCTCATAGTTTTCTTAGGATGACCGTGAACTCTTAAATCAACCAATTAGAGACTAACCATCTCCAGCATGAAGTAGACTATCCATCGTACATCCCATAGTTTTCCTAGGATGACCATGAACCCATCACTTGGCCATTTAATTAATGTTATCCACATGTTTCTATTTATCTCATGTTACCCACATGTTTAACATTACTCCATCCTACCCACTCCTTCAATGTTAATCCATCTTATCCACATGTATAACTTATTTCTATTGGTGTTTCAAATTAAGTTATTTCCCTTTAGTTATTTAAATTTCATGGTGACATCCATTGGTAACGTCAAAAAGTTTCATGTCAAACTCATTAAGATGTACCTTAGCGCCCTTAAGGTTTGAAGTTAAAATCGTGCAACAAATGGCACTCTGTCGTTTATAAGCTCGATGTGTATTAGCGTCGACTTCCATCCTATGTCAATGTACAAGCATAAGTCTTTCCGCTTGTTAAAACTTGATGGCTAAACATGTGGCATCATGATCCCGATGAAAATGAAGTTGTTGATCCTCATGATACATAGGTTATCCACCTATATTAAAACTCGAAGACTAGTTAAAATCGGCATTGGGAAGGCTCGATAACAACTTTAAAAGCAGCATAGAGTAAACTCGATGACTAGTTAAAAGCGGCATAGGCTCGATGACCATCGGGTCGATGAGGCAAAAGGCTCAAAGCAGTATATGCGGCATGCATGCTTCTTACTATAAACACGACAATAAGCCTCTCGGGGTAAAACGCGACATGAATAAACATCGATATGAATATGCCGAGTCCTATCTCTTTACCTTTATTATTATGATTTCGACAAGGTTCATAACCTATCTATTTCATGTCAAACTCATTGACATCATATGTCTTGATTTGTTCCACGTCGATGACACTAAGATGTGGTGAGTTGTAATTATTTTGAAAACTGAAAAATTGCTATAAAAGATATTACTTTTCACTAAACCTCTATAATTTGTCAAAAACTTGTTAGCAGCAAAACTTTATCAATTTTCTTTACTAGAAAACCATCGCCCCCTATTTTCAAGATCCAAAACATTATTTCAAACAATTAATTACTAAACATAATTAGTTAAAATTTTATATGCATATAAAACCATAAATAATTCTCCATAATTCAAAATTACATGTGAATAAAATCCAAAAATTCACATTAATTCCGAAATTATATTTCTTTAGACGTATAAAATATTCAGGTCCAAAACTCACATTTAATTATCATTAATAAACTAAACCCGAATTTTTTCCTACTTAACCATGGGAAATTCATAATAAATTCCTATCACTTTGAAAAATTCTCAAATTAAAAATCCATCTCCAATATGTTGTTCCACATCACATATCTAAATTTTACATCATTTAAAGGACGAGAATTTTAGATTTAATCGCAAAACCGAATTAAACAATTTCTAATCAATTTCAAAATTTTCCATTAACCATTATTATATCCAAACAATGATTATTAGATCATAACTTGACAAATCAAACACAAAGGTTCGGGTATTATCCATAACTGAATCAAAACAATGATTTAAGTGATGATAAGTGTTATTATTCACCTTAGATTAATGGTTGGAATTTGAGATTTGGTGCTTCTTTGATTTCCTAAGCTTCTTCCCTTGAATACCTAGATTTTGACTTCCTTTCTATGGCCTGCCTCCCTTAATTTCTTTAGTTATTTTGTGAATGATGGAAAATGAGAATGGAATGAGGGGTAAGGGTTTAAGGCAAAGGGTTTAGTATATTCCTAAGTTACCCCTATCATTCATTCTCCTTTAGGTCAAAATTTTAAAACAACTTTACTTAGTTTATTAAGACTTTACATAGTTTATCAAGGCACGACCTAATTAAATTGCCCAATCTTATTCTCCTTATTTATTCACATTATTCTATTTAATCAATCCAAATTAATGTCCTGAATAATGTTAACTAAAAATTAGGGGTGTTACACTTAACCCCAAAGTCTAATTACTATTACTTTCAAATTTCAGTTTAATAATTATTTGAATTTGCATTCTTTTTGAATTATTTTAAATCTGAAAAATTTCAAACGTCCATAACTTTTTTGTTTGAGCTTCAATATGGAAATTGATCAGAATTTCGCCACGAATGCAATGGTATAACTTATGCGGTCAAATTCTGAATTTTACAAAATTTCCATTTGTAGCCTTATCTTATTTAATTAATTTATCTATTCTATTTATTTCTAATTTATTTTTATGGGTTGTGCATTCACCCTCTAAAAGGATTTTGTCCCTGAAATCTTTGTAAGGGGCGAACAGTGTAACGCTCAATGAACATCCATATTGTACAACCAAGTTATCTACACGACCATCTACTCAACCAAAACTGCAATGTGATTATTTGTGAAGTCATACCATAGGTGAGCTCAATTCTAAGCATTCTATATATAGGCATGTATGTAAACGTTTCGAACATGCAAAAAGTGTTCGATGTGAGTGCAAAAGTGATAGTATAAGCATAGAAACAATCTCCTACCATTCAATCTAGCAAGCACGATGCAATAAAAACCTAATTTTGGAGAAAAAAATTACTAGTGAAAAGCTTAAGATGAAAGGCCCTCATGTTTTCCATCGAATTTTTCCACCAATGTACTCGAATCAACCTAATTTTTATTGTTGTGGAGTTTCCTAGTTCTATGCTTCACACCGCTTGTGGTGGCAAGGGATGCTATTGGCTTCATCTCAATATCCCCAAATTGTTCAGGCTCTACAACGAATGTTGTGCTATAAAGGCATTTCCTCAAGTGCAAAACATGAAAAATATCATGGACTCCAGCCAATTTATCTGGTAGCTCCATACGATAAGTAAGTCTTCCTATTCTTTAGAAAATTAGAAAGGGCCCAACGAATTTTTTTGCGTCAATTTTCTCAGCTTTTTAAATCTCACAACCTTCCTAAGGAGGGAAACTTTGATAAATACCATGTCCTCTGCATCAAACTCTAACACTTTTTTTGCTTATCGACATAGGATTTCTAGTGATCATGTGCGGCCTTCATTTGCTGTCTAATCAATTCTACCTTTTCTTTTTGGCATGTCAAACACCTATGGAAAATTCAACCACCTTCTTCTTCAATCATGTCCAATATAAAATTCTATTCATATTCATATTGTAACACCCTATATTTTTAGTAACATTATTTAGGATATTTAATTTGCTAAATTAAATATAATAATGTGATGATTAGGGGATTAAGATTTATTATTAATAGGCGTAGCCGTGCCATGTTAATGAATAAACTAAAATGAGCTAGCATGAAAGAAATTAGCTAAGGGTAATGGGTGACGTCAAAGTTGGAATAAGAATTTCTTATACCCTAATCCCTTAGGAATACACGTTCAAAAAAATCAAAGTATAGTGGATGACCACCATTAAGCAAGAAGAAGATAAAGAAACCAAAGGAAAGAAAATTAATCAATTTAATCCATTCAAATCTCAAAGCTAAGTTGAATAATGAATACATCTCATTTTTCTTTAGTGTTTTCGATATTAAGGTAATTCTAAATTTATTTGCAAGGATATGCCTTATTTTGAATGAATAAATGTTTATATATGCTTATTGATGATTTATGCTTAATCATATAAGTTTTGTGACACGTTTTAATGTGAAAACCCAATTTAATGACATCCAAATGCCTTGTGATTTTAGATTTAGATCAAAAACAGTATTTTAGAGATGAGTTTCAATTTTCACAATTTTCCAAATTAATGTGGATTTTGTATTAATTTTCTAGTGAAGAAAATATTTATTTAGGTTTAAAATTATTTAAGGCCAAATAATTTATGTTTTGAGTCTAAAATTAATATATAATAGAAAACTATTATAAATAATTTTCTGGAATTTTTATAGAATTTTCCTAAGTGTGTTGATAGATATATAAAATTATTTAAGCTATGGGACTTAAATATTTTATATATTTATAAAAGGAGAAGGGGTATTTAGTAAATAAAATAAATTATTTATTTCTGAAATATTGACAGCACTTTTATAAAAGAAAATTAGCAACCAATAATATTTTGATAAACAATGTAGGTTAGTTTAAAAGAAATTCTTTTTAAAGTTAAAATCAGTTTTGACATGCTTTTAGCATGTTTAGCCACTTTCGACACCTAGGTTTCGACTTAGTAGTTCCGCCACCATCATTATCGAAACCAATGCGTATGACATCAAAGACTTAGTGTGCAACGAATTGGAATTAGACGGATGGTACTAAGTCGAAGCTATGGGTTTCGATTGGGTCAAAGCATGACTTGGTTTTAAATTGAAAATGCAGCTGCTTTTCTTTCAAAGGGTATGCTTTCGACTTTGTTGGCTTTTGACTAAGTTAAAATTTTAAGAAATGGTTTCAATGGGTTTGTGCCTTTTCTTTTAAGTTAATGCTTTCAAATGGGGTCGAAACCCCTAGCTGCCGCTTTTCTACCTTTCAAAGCCAATGGTTTCGGAAAATATATTTTGTTTTGAAACTTAGCCGCTTCTACAATGCTTTCAAAATGTTGGTTTCGACACCATCACTTCTTCACTTAGGAATGCTTTCAAAAGGACCCTTTTGCTCTGTTGAAGGTAGAATCCAAATGGTTTTGAAAGAGGTTGTTTTAAATGGCTTCGAAAGGCGTTTCCACATGTTTAAAGTTGAACCCAAATGTTTTCGAAAGGATTGATGTTTATAAAGGAGTTACGCTTTCAAAGGTTTAAAATGAAGGTTTCGAAGGGGTGGTTCCCCAATGGTTTCGAAAGGTCTAAAGGAAAGGCTTTCCAATGTATTAGAAAGGCAATGTTTAAAGTTTTTAAACATAGGATGTCTAAGGTTTTAATGATTTCGAAGGAATGGTTTTTCAATGTTTTCGAAAGGAAAATTATGAATGGTTTAGAAAGGAATATTTTGGCCTTTCGGCCTGGGTTATAAAGAAGGGATTTACTGGGTTTTGAAAGGTGTACTTTCAGTGGATCCGGAAAGGGTACTTTCAAAGGTTTAAATGTTTTCATCAACAAAGATTCGAGTGAAGTATATATAACATGGCAAGGTAGTTTTGAGTAAAGCATAGAGTATGTATTTTCCTTATTTAAGTTTGGTTTAAAGGTTTTAAATCAATTATAGATGAGAATGTTTTTAGGGAGAATTTTGGGAAGATTACCCTAAGTGTAATGACTCGGATGTTAGAATACTAGAAGGGACTGGTATAGGGTCGCGCCCTATACATTAGTTATTAGGCCCAGCTAATTTAGTCCGAAGTTCCAATGTGTAGGGCTTTGTCACAGCTAGGACTAAAACAATGATTACACACGGAAGGAAATATATATTTGTATACATATAGGTTATTAGTGAGCCCACAAAACCATTAGGATCAGGTGACCCAAGGAGAAGATAAGTTAGGACAAACCGTCCAAAAGTGGAGTATCTAACAAAAAGTTAGATTATTTTATTTATATTATCTGGCAGACCTAAGTCAGCCAAAGGTTGGTAGTTAGCCATACAAAACTATAGTGTTCGAACAGATAGTTCATTTATTACCTGACAGTTTACATGATATTGCTTTAAAGTTTTTAACCAGTTTTGGCTGTAGGATTATGATTTGTAAAAAATATGTTTCAAAAGGACATTAGTGAGGGAAAACCCATTTCGCTAAGTGGCGTGATCACATTTAATATCAGATCACCGAGATATATAGTATTATTCACACCAGGTTTTATGTTTGACTCGAAGTTTATGTTTTTTCCCTTAAACTCTTGGGTGCTCAAAATTGATTTGAGTAGACTGAGAATTGAGATTTACAGGTTTTTAGTAGGTTGGCAATAAATCTTCCGGAGATGAGCAGGTGGCTGATCGATAGCTATTTAAGAGTTGTTGTTTATTTTGTTTTATTCCGTTGTATTGTGTTAAGTCGGTTATGACCGTATAGTACTCTGGACAATCAAGAAGGCATCTTAATATGTTGCTCTTGCCGTATTTTGTAATAATTATATTTTATCTAAACCTCGGAATCTATTGGGATTATGTAATTTGAATATGAAATGTTGTTTTAGAATGTAATTAAAAACATGTTTTAATCTGTGATGTTTTTAATTCATATGCAGGTGCATTTGACATTACGGATACCTTTAACATTATCATATTTGTTTCACCAGAAGCTAATACTATGGATGATGGTAGCATCTGTGGCACTTAGCTTCGGGCCTCAAGATAGGGGTGTTACACATATTCATCTTATTTCCTTCGGGGTGAATGGTCAACCTTGAATGGTGTCTCTCGGTAAGGTAAAATTTATTTTCCCAAAATACTAATTTTTTGGATTAAAGCATCCTTTATTCCTAGTTACTAACCAATCACCTCATTAACTTCCGTCTTACCTATAGTTTATCGCTAGAAAGGTGTTCTAATGAAATCTGTATTTATGCTGTTTTTCAGTATGTGTGTGTGTATCAAGTTGTCTAGTCCCATTCATAAAACCAACCCGATGATAATATAGGATCATACCTTGTCCCATATCACATGCTTTTCCCATAACATAGGCGAGACAACTAGCGATAACAATCCCTAAAACTCTAAAAGAACATTTTGCTGGAAGTTGTCATTTATCATTAAATTGCGTCAATGATGTTGGGGCCCTACTACTCCTTACCCAATGTAACGACCCAAAATTTTGGTAATTTTAAATTTGAATATTTAATTGATTTTAAATATTTGAAAATTAATTTTATGGATTCATTAAATTAAATTTCAAATATGGTGATTTATTGGATAAGTTAATTGCCAAATTTAATGATTGAAATTGATTAAATAATGAGATCTTGAGTTTTGAGTTAAATAAAAATGATTTGTAGGCTTATTTAATTTATATTAATAAGAATGAAGGCTAAAAAAAATTAAAAGCGACTTACTCGATTTTTAAAATAACTCGTTTTAATTAACATATAAAAATAGCCTTTCGGGGCATGGTCTTGGATTTTGACGAATTCAGTGTCATTGGGTCCATAGTAATGAATTATATTATGCCGTTAAATTTTGTAGCGATCAGATGCACCATTTGGTCGTACGGGATAGAAACGTATTGAAATTAATATAATAATTTGGTTTAAAATGATATCTTCTCCATACGATCAAATTAGGCTCTGAAACTTGTTCCATTGCTTTCGGAATAGGGTATAACATTAGGAACGCCAGGAAGCACGCCTCGATCGTGGTCCCGAATTAAATATCTAGATATTTTTGAAATTTTAAACAACATTTTTTTCACAATCGCTACTACATCTCATCAGCCACTCTATATTATCAGCCACCCTACCTATGTTCGTACCTACCCCTTTTTGTTTAAATCATGTTCCCACTTCATTTTAAACGCACGAGAGAAAAAAGTAGAGATGCGATCAAATTTTTTAACATCCAAATCCAACTGCCTGGGTTTGCCGGCGCCACTAGAGCATGAAATAGACCGAGGCCTCAGCAAGTGAAATGACCGCGACAGGGAAGTAAAGAAAATCAACTATGGAGATTGGATTTGGTGCGAAAGGGAGATGGTACATCGTCGACGAACGTATTTAGGATTTTGTAGCTCGGTAGTGAGATCTGGTCATCTAGGGGTGGGGGCGCCCGAAGCAAAAAGGTAGGGAAGGGTGAGAGCTAGCTACGGCCAGAGTTTGGTGGCTTTTCATCATGTTGTGGAGGTGCGGTTTGAGATGAACGGAATCGCGTTTTGGGTTCGATTTGGGTCGTCGACAAGGCAATGGTGTTTGGTGCTTGTATCGATGGAATGGTTGGAGGATGGGACGTCTTCGGTGATGGCATGAGCTGCTCTGGCGATCTCTAGTACGGCGGCAGGATGGGAGAGAGGTCGCATTTTTTTGGGCCTGAGAACCTGAGAGGGAGAGAGATTAGAGGAAGGAAAGTACTTAATTTAAGCATAATTAAGTGATTAGTGGATTTAAAATATTTTATAATTGATGAACTTTGTAATCAAATATCTAATTCGTTTTAGGTCAAAATTTAACGTGATTAGTCGCGTTAAGATCGTATCAACAAATACTACAATATGGATATGGTTTGGCGACAAATGGAGCTTGTTAAATTTTATGCTGGATTCGAACGTCATTCGAATTCAGACGGAACTAGAATGGGCAAGCGACCACTAGAATAATGGTGAGTAAATTCCACTCATCTTGGATAATTGGTTTTATTTTAAATAGTTAAAATTATTTATTGGTTGACTAGATGGACTGATAAATTATTATCAGTTGGATGTTATATTATATATATTTGTATATATATTAGTAGTTGGATATATTTCACACCGATTGGAGCGGATGAGACACTATGCACTTGCATAATAGCGGATGACCCTTTTTATTGCGATATCCCGCCTCGAAGTAGTGATTATATTTTTGTGATTATACGACATCTGTGGTTGCATGGAAATAGGTTAGAGGGATCCAACTGGATTCCTCAAATATTTTCATTTTAATTTCATATATAGTAATATATAATGTGTTTTGAATAGTCTATGATGTGATTTGAATTTTTTGAAAGTTATAGTACCACTGGCCTTAACTTTGGTATTATTAATGCCATAAATAATATTTTTGAATTTAAAAAGGAAATTCGAAGATGGAAAATATTTATATTTAATTTTGGGATTATTTAAAAGGGAATTGAGTTGGATAAAATAAATGATTGGATTTGGAAATTTATTTAGCTATTTCGTAAAATGATTTCAAATAGAGAATTTTAAATTGGGGATTTTCAAACGATGGATTTTTAAATGAGATTCTTAGAATACGAAATGGGAGTCGAAATCGAGATTTGAATGTTTTTGGAATATAGTTTGGATTATTTAAGGAATATATTCCTAAATGGAATTTTGATTAGAAATCGATTTATAAATGGATTTTTATAATATGAACCTGTACAACTAGGAATGAGTTTATGAAATTTATAAAAAAAGGTTTATAAATAAAGTGGATTGGTTATCATTTGATAAATTAGGAATATAAATTCACAGTGTGAATTTAAAACGAGATAAGAAAATTGGTTTAGAAAGAAATAGTAAATTCTATTCTAGAATTTGGAAATAGTTATGAAATTAGAAATGTTAATCGATTTGTGATAAATCGAGAGGGATTTGTCTATATAAAAAAAATAGATATGTTAAATTTTAAAAATGATTTTTCACAAGAAGTTAAGATTTGTTTTAGAAAAGAATTTTTATTAATTAAACTAGGAAAATCGGCTGAAGGAAACACTTAGCATTTTTTTAGAATGAAGGACGCGGCAATTATTTTTACGTTTTAGGGATGCAAGTTTAATTCTTTCACCTGAAGGAAATTCTTCACAAAAAAATTAAACTGTTTTCAAATCTTGTTCTCAAATTAATAGGACCGGCGGTGGCATCACAAGAATAGATGGCGTTGGATCACAAGAACAGACGACGGCGGCGCAACCGTAGATGAAGGCGGAACTCATTTAGGCGAAGGCGAAGCTCGTTACTCAAGTGAAGGCGATAAACTGTAGGTGGAGGCGACTACTTTGAAGGTCTGCGGTGACTTGAGATATGACTTTTATGGCCGATTTCAGACGAGCGACGGTGGAGTGGAAGTTAAGCTTGCTGGTGATGCCAAAAGTAAAGATGGCGATTAAATGTGTTGAATTGAACTAAGAAAAAAAATACTATATGAAATTATCATTATAATTCTATATGTATAATACATAAGTGAACGTTATATTTTGTATTGCGGTTATTATAATTTATGCATTTGTAATAGTATGATTGAATGTTCCTAATTTTCAAGGAGCTGAAGTAGTTTTTGTTTTAAAAATCTGCAAAAGATGCGATTTTGATTAGATAAAATTACTTACATGTTTCACAAGATGATAAAATATGCATAAAACATAATGCATCATTTGTTTGTTTACTTGTTTATTGAGTTGCTTTATTTTAAATGTTACAGATATATAAATAAAATGCTAGTGTACTTCGTAACTAAACTGCTATATTAAACTATCATTTTAAATATTCTAAACATACTATATTAGTCTATCATTTTGCATATCCTAGGATGCTATATTAAAATATCATTTTGCACATCCTAAAATGCTATATTAAACTATTATTTTGCATAACTAAAATGCTATATTAAACTATCATTTTGCATATCCTAAACATGCTTATGGACTTTGTAATTGAAATGCTACATTAAACTATCATTTTATATAACTTAAACATGCCAGTGGATACTGTAATTAAAATGATATATTAAATCTCATTTTTCATATTGCAACTTTGGTATTGGACTTCACAACTAAAATTCTATATCAAACTATCATTGTGCATATTTAAACATGATAGTGGATTTCATAACTTAAATGCTATGTTAAACTATCATTTTGCATATCATAAACATAGTGGTGAACTTTGTAATTAAAATGTTACATTAGAAATACATATGCTATATGCAATTATCATTTTGCATTTGGTAGTTCTCCTTAGGAATACTTATTTCATTTTGTATATTCTATTCATACTACTTCACTTTAAATATACTTATTCTAAATTCATGTTCATTTTGCATATTTTTTCAACCTTATTCAATTGAAATATACTTATGCCATATCCAAATATCATTTTGCATAGTTAGACTATTGAATATTTTAAAAGTACAAATGCTATATTAGTCTATCATTTAGCATATTAAACACAGTGTGTTGTGTTTCAAATGTGGAAATGCTATATCTAAATATCATTCAACTTATGATTAAAACTTTTTTACTTTCTTCTACTGCTGTGTTTTGCTTCTCCATTTGTTTCTTACCTCTTGATTTAGTGGCACTCGACTTCAATTTTCATGAAATTTCTAATTTACACTTGCATTGGAGTGTCGAATTAGTTTTTTTTTCAATTTTGGAATGGAGGTGGAAGCTTCGACGATGGTGGCGGCTTGGACGATGGTGGCTTAGGTGACGACGGCTATGGAAGGTTAGGATTAGGGCGGCGGCTACGGCAGGTTAGGATTATGGCGGCGGCGGCTACGGCAGGTTAGGATTATGGCGGCGGCTACGGCAGGTTAGGATTATGGCGGTGGCCACTATGGCAAGCTTCAGACAATGGCTTCGGACGATGGAGGAAATGGTTGAAGTTGGTTGAATGGAACGCGCTACTGTCCTTGAGCCTAAATTTTAAAAGTTTCGCCCTACATTTAAAAATTAGCATAAAGTTTTTCCTTTAAACTAATTTCCTCTAATTAAACTATATAGTTTTAAAAACTGTTAATTGGATTAAAAAATTTCAGAAAGTTAGTTATTTAAATATTTAAATTTTTTGAAATAAATTCTAAGTTTTATAAACATGTTTTGGAAATCGATTAGAAATTTTATAAATGAATTGGAATTAGTTATTGACGTTTATTTTAAAAGTGCCTTGATATTTTAAATAATTATTTAACCATGTTTTTGAAATTTATTATTATTATTATATATATTGTTTAAAAGTGAGTGATTGAAATTTATTTATAAATGCTCTCGAAATTTGTAAACCGGGTTTTATTTAATGGATGTGATTCTAGAGAGAAAATCTTATAATGGAATTCGAGAACGTAAGAAAATTTGAGAAAAGGAATACGGGAACTTTGAAAATGAATCCGAATTCATTAAGGAGTTATAAATTGTTAGTTGGATTATAAATAAGTATAATCGGTAATTTTTGGAAATTGTAAGGGATTAATAAAAATTCCAGAGATTTATGAGATAAGTACGGAATTATTTGTAAGTATGGATATTAGAAATGATTTTGGGAAAAAGACTTATAATATTTTTCTATGTATTAAAGGTTTTAGAAATATTTTAGCGACGAAATGATTTATATAGAAATATTTTTTAAGTAAGGAATTATAAGTTGGATTGGAAATGTTTCTAAGTGTTGATATGGGTGGAAATATCCCGCTATGGATTTAAGAATTTGAATTCATGTCCAAGTATTGAAATATTGGAAGTGATTTGAATATATATCTTTGTAAAGATAATTTGAGATAAATGTTTGGAATATTTATAATATAGCCTAGTGACTGCTTATGTGTGTAATTTAATAGTTAAATAACCGACTATCAAATCTGGCCAATTTCGTTGATCATTTCGAAGAGACCGAGATTAGATTTAACTATCCAAAAACCACTTCGATCCGATTTAAGCGTTGTGAATTGTGATATCATAAAGACAATAAAGTGGAGTTCTTAGAGATTCGGTTTGTTCAGTCCTCGAACAACTTGTTTAGATTAATGTTATCATTGCATTGCTTGCCTAGAAGGCGGTGTTAGCATCCCAAGTATATGAATGCTAAAGCTAAGGTAAGACGTAGTCCCAAGCCTCATCAATGGAGAATGACTGAAAATCAAGGGAGACGTGGCAAGGTTAAGTGGGTAGCATCCATTAAGTTATGTTGTCACCTTTTTAGATACCCTACATCTACATGTTTATGGATTGGTTGTGCGTGAGATCTCAAAAGGGTTACAAAGCAACCAAGGCGATGACATATTCGGTACTATCCAATAAGGGGTAAGCCGGTCTTGTGTTGGCAGTGATCGATAGGTTCAATCACGGTACATTTTCTAGACATGTACTATGATAGGTGGTACCCCAGTGCCTAGTCATTGTATGGAATCCATTCTCAATTAAGTTCCGTAAGGTTTTGATTGTACCCAACTATGTTGAAATGTGAGATGCAAGCATTTCAGCTATTTTAATAAGTATTTGTACTTAGACACTATTATAATATCAAATGATTTTTTATATAAAAGTGTTTGGCTATCGTAAGGTAAAAACCCATCGTTTTTATGTATGGTGTGGTCTTACGAGATACCTTTGTTTTCAAAAGGATTTTTGAAAATAATTAAATTCAAATTGAGTGTGTTTCCTTATGCTGGTTTTCCAGATTGACTCGCGTGTTATTTTATTATAATGTTCGGGTCAGGCCGAGTATAATACATATTAGATTGGATACTTGGAGCTTCAGGAGACGAATTGGAGGCCCAGAGACATACTCACATAGATGGTTATATTTTCCGCTCTATTCATTGGTGTGTTATCAGCAATTGTGAGGACGGTTTGTTATAATTGTCCAGGCTGAAATATGTTAGTATACTATGATTGATGTTTGTATATACATACATACTACTGTTTTGTTTTCGTGTAAAGATTTGTGATATATTATAGATTATTTATTCCGCTGTGAGATTCTATATTATTTATTTTTCATCTTAACTTCTTCCTTCTTCCTTTCCCCCTAACAATCAGGTTCTCCAGCATTCGATTGATCGGCATGTGATATAGTGGACATACTAGTGTCGATTTTCGAGGGTCGAAAACTCCAGTTCATTACAGTTGGTATCAGAGATGAAGGTTAAGCGAGAACCTTGGCTTTGGTGGGGTACTCATTAGAGATGGGGTCAGTAACACCCTAGAATTAGTTTGAGTGTATATATATACGAGTGTGTATTTGTTAGTGATATAAAATTGTTTTATATTGTGTTGATTGGTCAGTTGAGTGGCTTATGGATTCTTGTCAATACGAGAAAATAACGTTATTGATAAGAACCTATAAACACTTGAACAGAGCAGTTCAACATGGTATTGTTTTGAAATTGGGTAAATGAAATAGTTTTACCTGGATTATATTTTATATATAAAGGAAAAAATTTCAGAAGTTATATAGTATATGTGGTGTGTTTGGTTGTTAGAGAATGATAATATTTGATTATTATCATTTGTTGATTGTTGTTTATGATCGAATAAAGGTTGATATTATAATGTAAGAAAGATTAAAAGTTAAGAAATAATTTCATATAACAAAATAGAATAATGTAAATATGATTTGTAAATGTGATTTATAAATTGAAAGGAAATAAAATTTCAGAAGTATATTATAAATATGGTTTATGAGTAAAAAGGATTTAAAAGTAGGAAATTTGGGAATTTAAATCCGTTGGTTTTGAATATGATTTTTTTTCAAAAATTTGGAAAATAATAATAATAGCATTATTTTGAGTTGATATAATGGAAATATAATTAAAAGGATGTTTTAAAAGAGATAGAAAGCACTGAACTCACTTCAGTCACTGGAAAATAATTTCGGTGATGACTGCAGCATCATCGACGTTCACTTTTGAGTTTTCAAGAAGGAATTGCTACCATTGGAGTTTTGTTTTGGTAAAACTAGATTTGATTTTTGAAAATCCAAAAGAATGATTTGATATACTAAGGGATTATGTGTGTGTGATTTCAAAAATGAGTTGAAAATACTTTAGAACGAGGTGTTTAAAACTTTGGAATTTCCATTTAAAATGTTTTATTAGAATATGAGAAAAATAATTTGATGACTTATCAATTTTGGGAAATTGTAGGTGAAACAAAGCTTTAAAATTTTGTTGAATAAGAATGCAAGGGAAGTAAAAATTTGAAATTGAACTATGGAATAAAAATTTAACTTAAGTTAAGTTAAATAAAGAAGAATTTGAAAATTTATCCTAAGTTAGTTAAATAAATTAATTTTTGGAAATGAATAAATTAGTGAGTGAATATGATTTTTGCATAAGGTTAAAATATTGAAATTGAAACAAATGGATTGAGTCAAATGGAATTGATTGAGTTTTGAAATAAATTAATGAAATGAACTAATTAAAATAATTAGTGAATTGGATATGGTTATGAATGTTGATTGATAAATCAAATGTTGAAATTGGGGAACGGAATTGAAATGGATTAATGGATAAGGAATTAAATTGTGCAGTGGTAATAACCATAAGAAGTTTGTAATAAACATAAGGAAGTTTTATGATATGACTCATAGATGGAATCAATATGGAGTGAAATGTTGTTAAACATGAAATTTGATAAAATGGTCCCTAAGAGATGTTGCTACTGATAATTAAATATTGAAAATTGAATGTAGATCAATTTAATGTGGACAAAGTTAATGAGAACGGGATAAATGTGAACAAGAAAATTTGGTGTAGCTAAGAAATCAATTGAAATAAATACGTAATTTACACATATATTATTTTATTCGCATGACGGTTTGATCCATATCCGAGTACATGATTTCGAGATGATTTATATCGATCCAAGTTGGGATTTTTCATTTGATTCTCAACGGCAAACATTGGATATGGATTTTTGATTGATTCAGGGATTCTCTATCATAGTATATAGTTATTCAAGGAGAATGACGGTTTCTAATCAAGGAACCGGTCTGAGTCGGCACTAGAGTGGTCGTGTGAATGATACTGGTTCGAAAGTGAAACTTTGTGATCGAGTGAGCGAACGAATTTGATATTGCGTATGGATGATATATGTACATCGTGCGAGCTTAAGTAAAGCAAATATTGGAAATTTAAAATGCGAAACAATATGGTTTTAATTCTATGATTGGATATCATTGGTAAATAAGATGCACGTATATAAAATCAAGAGCTCATTTGATGCCTTTTATTTCATAAGAAAATTGGGTCGCTCGACTAACTGGTGCATGTTTATATTGTTGTTTCATTTGATGGTTTTATGGTTGAGCCACTTGGCTTTTGTTTTCTTTTTCTCGTTTGGGCCCATAGTGGGGAATTGTTGTTGTTCGATCTAGCCGCGCAAAGGAGATGCTGGCGAAATTTTTCGAAAATTTAAAGAGTTAGAAATCCTGAAGAAAATTTTTAATAGCTAAAAGTTGATTTATGAATTATAACCTTAAATGGTTAATATTATTGGAACCTAAGGATGTAATTTAAGACTTAAGGAAAGGTGATAATGAGGTTTCAATAAATTTATTTGGGAAGTTAAAGGCTTGAATGGATGTGAGATGTTATTTCAACTAATTTATTTCAGAAAAGAAATAGGTTTGGCATTTTTCCTATCTTGGCTATTTCGAAGACGAAATTCTTTTAAGGGGGAAAGAATGTAGCGACGCAGAATTTTGGTTATTTGAAATTGAAATATTTAATTGATTTTAAATATTTGAAAGTTAACTTTATAGATTTAATAACTTAAATTTCAAATATAGTGATTTATTGGATAATTTAATTGCTAAATTTAATAATTGAAATTAGATAAATAATGGGATTCTGAGTTTTAAGTTAAATAAAAATGATTTAAAGGCTTATTTAATTTATATTAATAAGAATGAAGGTAATAAAACTTTTAAAATGAATTTAGAAGTGATTTACTAGATTTTAAAATAACTTGTTTTTTGGCATAGCGAAAATAACTCGTTTTAGTTAACATATAAAAATAGCGTCCTGGGGCACAGTCTCGGATTTCAACGGAACCAGTGACATTAGGTCCGTAATAATGAATTATATTACGCCGCCAAAGTTTATAGCGATCAAATACATCGTTTGATCGTACGAGATAGAAACGTGTAGAAATTAATATATTAAATTTAATATAATAATTGGGTTCAAAAGGCTATCTAATCCATACGATCAAACTAGGTTCTGAAACTTATTCCATTGCATTCCGAATAGGAGCATAACATTAGAAACGCCAGGGGGCATGCTTTGATCGGAGTTCGAAAGTAGATATCTTGATATTTTGAAATTTTAAATAATATTTTTTTTCACATCGCTATTACATCGCATCGGCCACCCTATATTATCAGCCACCCTACCTATGTTCGTAACTGCCCCTTTTCTTTTAAATCGCATTCCCTCTTCATTTTAAACGCACGAGAGAAAAAAGTAAAGAAGCGACCAAATTTTTCAACAGTCAAATCCAACAGCCTGCTTTCGCCGGTGCCACTAGAGCAAGAAATAGAGCGAGGCCTCAACTAGTGAAATGAGCGCGACAGGGAAGTAAAGCAAATCAATGGTGGAGATTGGATTTGGCGCAATGGGGAGATGGTAGATCGCCCGTGAACGTATTTAGGATTTTGGAGCTCGGCAGTGAGCTTTGATCATCTAGCGGTGGGGGCGCCTGAAGGAAAAAGGTGAGGAGGGGTGAGAGCTAGCTGCGGTCGGAGTTTGGTGGCTTTGGTCATGTTGTGGTGCTGCAGTTCGAGATGAACAAAATCATGTTTTGGGTTCGATTTGGGTCGTCGATGAGGCAATGGGGGTTGGCGCTAGTGTTGATGGAATGGTCGGAGGCTGGGACGTCTTTGGTGATGACGCGAGCTGCTCTGGCGATCTCTGGTGGCGGTGGTAGGATGGGAGGGGAGTCGCGTTTTTTGGGGCCTGAGAACCTGAGAGGGAGAGAGATTAGAGGGAGGAAAGTAGTTAAGTATAATTAAGTGATTAGTGGATTTCAAATATTATTTAATTGATGAATTTTTTAATTAAAATCTAATTCGATTTAGGCCCAAATTGAACGCGATTAGTCGCACTAAGATCGTATCAACAACTACAATATGGATATGGTCTGGCAACAAATGGAACTTGTTGAATTTTATGTTGAATTCGAACGTCGTTCGAATTCAGACGGAACCAGAATGGGAAAACGACCACTAGAATAATGGTGAATAAATCTCACTCATCTTGGATAATTGGTTTTATTTTAAATAGTTCAAATTATTATTAGTTGATTGGATGGATATATTAATTATTATCAATTTGATGTTATATTATATATATTAGTATATGCATTAATAGTTCAATATATCTCACGCCGGTTGGAGTGGATGAGACACTGTGCACCCGCATAATATCGGATGACCCTTTTTATTATGATATCCTGCCTTGAAGCGGTGGTTATATTTTTGTGATTATATGATATTTGTGGTTTCATGGAAATAGGTTGGAGGGATTCAACTAAATTCCTCAAAATTGTTTATTTTAATTTCATATATAGTAATATATAATGTGTTTTGAATAGTCTATGATAGATTATGATTTGATTTGAATTTATTGAATGTTATAGTAGCACTGGCTTAATTTTGGTATTATAAATACCTTAAATAATTTTTTTGAATTTAAAAAGGAAATTAAGATGCGATTTCGGAAATGAAAATATTTATATTTAATTTTGGGATTATTTAAAAGGTCATTGAGTTGGATAAAATAAACGATTGGATTTGGATATTTATTTAGCTATTTCGTAAAATGAATTCAAATAGAGAATTTTAAATTTAGGATTTTTAAACGATGGATTTTTAAACGAGATTCTTAAAATACGAAATGGGAGTTGAAATTGAGATTCGAATGGTTTCGGAATATAGTTTGGATTATTTAAGGAATAGATTCCTAAATGGAATTTTGATTAGAAATCGATTTATAAATGGATTTTCGAAATATAAACCTACTTAAACTGGGAATGAGTTTATGAAATTTATAAACAAGGTTTATAAATAAAGTGGAACGGTTATCATTTGATAAATTGGGAACATAAATGCACAGTGTGAATTTATAATTAGATACGGAGATCGGTTAGAAACAATATATTCTATTCTAGAATTTGGAAATAGTTATGAAATTGGAAATGTAAATCGATTTGTGATAAATCGAGAGGGATTTATAAGTATAAAAAATGGGATGTTGAATTTTAAAAATGGTTTTTCATAAGAAGTTAAGGTTTTTTTTTGAAAAAGTTTTTTTATTTATTATACGATGTAGTATTAAAAACTATTAATTGGATTAAAATAATTCAGAAAGTTAGTTATTTAAATATTTAAATTTGTTGAAATGAATTCTAAGTTTTATAAATAAATTTTGAAAATCGATTAGAAATTTTATAAACGAATTGGAATTAGTTATTGACGTTTATTTTAAAAGTGCCTTGATATTTTAAATAATTATTTAACCATGTTTTTGAAGTTTATTATTATTATACATATGGTAAGTGACTGAAATTTACTTATAAATGCTCTCGATATTTGTGAACTAGGTTTTATTTAATGGATGTGATTTTATAAGAGAAAATCTTATAATGGAATTCGAAAACTAAAGAAAATTTGAGAAAAGGAAATGTCCGAATTGTTTAGATACGGGAACTTTGAAATTGAATCTGAATTCATTAAGGAGGTATAAATTGTTAGTTGGATTATAAATAAGTATGATCGATAATTTTTGGAATTGTAAGGGAATTAGTAAAAATTCCGGAGATTTATGAGATAAGTTTGGAATATTTTCTAAGTATGGATATTAGAAAAGATTTTGGGAAAAAGACTTATGATATTTTCTTAAGTATTGGAATTAAAGGTTTTGGAGATATTTTAGCGACAAAATGATTTATATAGAAATATTTTTTTAAGTAAGGAATTATAAGTTGGATTTGGAAATGTTTTTAAGTGTTGATATGGGTTGAAATATCCTGCTATGGATTTAAGTATTTGAAATCGTGTTCAAGTATTGAAATATTGGAAGAGATTTGAATATATGTCTTTGTAAAGATATTTTGAGATAAATGTTTGGAAGATTTATAATATGGCCTAGTGACTGCTTATGTGTAATTTAATAGTTAAAAAATCAACTATCAAATCTGGTCAATTTCATTGATCGTTTTGAAGTGACCAGGATCGGATTTAATTATCCGAAAAACACTTCGATCCGATTTGTGTGTTGCGAATTGTGATATCATGAAGACAATGAAGACGGAGTTCTTGGCAATTTGGTTTGTTCAGTCCCAGAATAACTTGTATATATGAATGTTATCATTGCATTGCTTGCTTGGAAGGCGTTGTTAGAATTCCAAGTGTATGAATGCTAAATCTATGGTAATACGTTGCCTCTGTCTAGCCTCATCAACCCGGAATGACTGAAAATCAGGAGAGATGTAGCAAGGCTAAGTGGGTCGCACTCATTAGGGTATGTTGTCACATTTCTAGATACTCTAAATCTACATATTTATGGATTGGTTGTGCATAAGATCTCAAAAGGGTTGCAAAGCAACCGGGGTGATGACATATTCGGTATTATCCAGTAAGGGGTAGGCCGGTCTAGTGGTGGCAGGGATCGATAGGTTCGATCTCAGTACATTTTCTAGACGTTTACCATGATAGGTGGTACCCTAGTGCTTAGTCACTATGTGGAATCCATTCGCCAATAAGCGCCATACGGTTTTGATTGTACCGAACTATGTTTAAATGTGAGATGCAAGCATTTCAGCTAATATAATAAGTATTTGTACTTAGACACTATTATAATATCATAGGATTTTTATATAAAAGCGTTTGGTTATCATAAGGTAAAAACCCGTCGTTTTCATGTGTGGCGTGGTCTTACGGGATATCTTTGTTTTCAAAAGGATTTTGAAAATAATTAAATTGAAATTGAGTGTGTTTCCTCACGTTGGTTTTTCAGACTGACACGGGTTTTATTTTATTATAATAATCGGGTCAGACCGAGTATATTATAGATTAGATTGGATACTTGGAGCTTCAGGAGACAAGGTGGAGGCCCAGATACGTATTCACGTAGATGGTTATAATTTCCGCTGTATTCATTGGTGTGTTATCAGTAATTGTGAGGACAGATTGTTATAACTATCCAGGCTGAAATATGTTAGTATACTCTGATTGATGTTTATATATATATATATATATATATATATATATATACATATTACAGTTTTGTTTTTGTGTAAAGACTTGTGATATAATGCTCGGGTCAGACCGAGTATTACAAATTTTCAGGTAAGGACGTTCTGGAGCTCAAGAGGTGAGCTGGATGGCAGGGACATGTGGAGAGTTTCCACTATGATATTGTATATATCTGAGACATGTTTAATGGTATCTGACAAATGTTGTATAAATTGTTGTAACTCTGATATGTCAATGTAAATTGATAGATACGGTTTTCTTTGGTATAACTATTATTATTGATATTATATTTTACCCGCTGCGTATGTGAGATTCTGTGTTGTGTGTTCTATTTCTTTTCTTCATTCTCTTTTCTTCTTTTCCTAACTATCTGGAATTTTCGGGATCGAAATTTCCGGGTCGTTACATTTGGTATTATAGATTATTCATTCCGATGTGAGACTCTATATTGTTTTGGTTTTCTTCCTATATTCTTCCTTCTTCCTTTTTCCCTAACAATCGGGTTTTCCAGCATTTGATTGCTCGGCATGTGATACAGTTGACATATCAGTGTCGATTTTCGAGGGTCGAAAACCCCGGTTCGTTACACTAAATTAAGATGAAATTATCTGTATGTTATTCCACTTAGTTATTCCACTTAGTTATTCGTCTTCTTTAGTTTTCCTTCTTAGTTTCTATAAATAAGGTCCACTCATTATTTCGGTTAATATACCCTTAATAATTGATCATCATTGTCAAAATTGGACCATCTCTAATCAATCCTTATTTAATCCATTTTCTTCTTACCAGTTTCAAAATCCCTTTGTTATACTGATTCAATTCCTACACAAATGTCATATTAAATTCTCTAATCGGTCCCCATTCAATTCCTTTCGTTAATTTCAAATTTTTTGCCAGTTAAATTTGTAATTAGTGTCCATAAATTATAATCCATTAATTTCTAACTAATATGTATGCAATCATAAATTACACTATTTATATATTTCTACTTTTATATGTGAATCACTGTTATAAAGAGAGTATGTGTGTGTTTCTTATTTCTAATCATTAATTTCTAAACAAGAGCATTCATTTCCACATTTAAATTTATTAAAGCTATCCTTCTTAAAGGATCACCATTATAATTTTCTATAAATTAACCAAAGTGAGATTTTTGCTTCGTTTGAAATTACAGGGAATTATTTTTTTCCTTTTAACGAAATAGACAGTATAATACCTTATACATCTCTTTATTTTTTTTGGTATATTCCTTATTAATTCTAATGCCGCACTTTTATACATATTTTGAAATTGGAAAATTTATGGAAGTTGCATGGAAAAAACTTCAAATTAATCAAAACATATAAATTCACATTTCCAGTCAACTAAGGCAACCTAACTTACAACCCAATTATAAATTTGCAATATCTTCACAACTTCACTAACATTTTACAATTAAATATCTGGATCTGATTTCAAATTTCTAGATAAGGTTCTACATGTTATTCCCGTTTTATTCATAACCTAAAAAATATTTACACTACCTTACCTAGGTAGTGGTCCCTATATACTCTATAAAAAAATTTGGTTAAGTTGTCACCATTTTTAAAACTAAAATTTCACAATTATAAATTACCTCATTTGAAACATTTACCTTTAAAAATATAACTTTGGAAACACCATTTGCCAATTTTCAAAATTGCATAGTTCCTAAAATGAAGCATGAAATTTTTTATTTTTCTTAATTAATTTTCCTTTTAAAGGACTTTCTACAACAGAAATTATTTTTTAAAAAGTTGGACTTTTAATTCAAAACATTTAAAACTTAATTATTAAACCAAACTATTATTTAACCAAAAATTCGAAAATTGCTTAATTCCATAAAGAAGAAAAATAATTTACCTTCTAAAAAACCTTCTACAACGTACGAAATAATTTTTAATAAATTGTTTTTATACAAATAAACTTATTATATTAAATTGGAAACCAGCATTAATTACTCCATAAAATTACGACTTAAACTTATGAAAACTTCATTGACTACCGTTTTAAGGATTATTATTATTATTATTATTCAAATTAGCTGTTTTTGATTATAACTTCAATAGCATTTCAAAATAACAAGTTCTCCATTATTAGACATTCATTATTTCAAAGGTATTTCTAGTTACAAGACAATTATTTTAGTGGACGACATGGATGCCAAATTTCTAATTTCTAGTTGTTATATTATCCCAAAGACATACATCAACATTTATTGCTTTATTCCTCAAAATATACCGCCACTTAACTAAATAAATTTTATAACTTTTTTTAATCTTATTTAAATTCATGTAATCTTTCACAATCCTTTTCTTATCAATTACAATTTATCTCTCTTTCATTACCATTTTAAATTCAATAATATTTATTCTCATTTAGAAAAATTATAAATAGAAGAATGTATATAAAATTCTCTCCTCACATAAATACTTATTCACAAATTTTCCCAACTCATTGATTAATTATCATCACTTAACTCTTTCCGATTGTTAAAAAAATTTCAAAAACATCTTTTATAACTTTAAACAATAAAAAATAGAGTAGACAAAGATTACTTATATCCTATTAATTTCAAACTAGATTGCTGATCTTATTTCTATCCAAATCTCCCCATATTATCTCTATTTTATTTCCCATAACTAACAGATTTTTTTTGAAATATAAGAAAATCATCAAGTCCAACGTACGCACTATTTTACATTTATTTTTAAAAAAAATTCCTTTCTCTAAAAATCGAAAACTTTTAACTCAACCAATTTTAAACTAGAATTTCAGAAATGAAAAATCCTTTTTTCCTAAACAACTTTCCAGTAAATCCTTTGAGAAACTTATTCAACAAAATTTAAGGAATTTTCCACTTAGTAAAAGTAAATTGTTTAGTTATTAAAATGTGTAATGCATATGTTAAAACATGCTAACAAGGTGCAACGACGTTGCGACAACTTATATTGAACAAACGTTGACTTTCGACAAAATGTTTTACAGTCATATTTTGATGTTTTTGTTAAACTATTTATTTATGTAAATTGAAAATTGATTAGTTAGCCTCCTTAAGTTATTAAAACAAGTGTATTTGACTTAAAAACCATATCTAATAATATTAAAAATCTAATTATAAAAATACGACGTTGATCTGCCAAAATGCGATGAAGTTTGTCAACCATCGTAAAACAAGTATTTTTTACTTATAAAACTTTTATCAATCACTTATATCATTTTATAACAATTTAAAAAAAGAATTATTTATTATTTAAAACAAAAATTGAACGTATATCCAATTTTACCGAAAACCCACTTTTGTCAATTTTACGACAAAACTTCAAAATCTTTATTCAATTCTAAAAATAAAACATGATTATTAAGTTTGAAAATTCTTTATTGTTAATTAAATATTCTATTTAAAAGTGATAAAATTACAGGTCGTTATATACTTCCGCCTAAAAAGAATTTCATTCATGAAATTAAACCAAAACCCAAAACTCGATAATACTTACTCATAACAATCTTAAACTCAAGTTGGTATGATATACACAGATCATCCATTTGCAATATCTGATGTGATCTTTTGTTTGAATCCACAACTTTACTTTCAAACTAGTATTGATCTCGGGATCCTCTGGTGCGGACTCTGATCAGGCTCTTTGTCAGAAAACTTTGTTTCCCTTACATAGCTCTCAACTATGATAGAAAACTTAAGTACTCAATCATAAACCCTCATCAACGTTCATTCTGAAGAATCGAGTGATTAATCCTTTTTCAAAACGATGAGAACACCTTAAAGTTCCGTATTCGAATCTTAGATCAAAATCATGTGATGGAATGATCTACATGCCTCATATGTACTTATTAACATTCAAAAGTCTTTATGAAGACTTTACATAAAACTTTCATTTTTCAAAAATGCTTCTTTGTATATAATCACTCCAAAAATTTATTTCAAAATATTTTTCTTAAAGGAAAACATTTCATCCTAAAGGAATCATTTCAATTCTAAATGATAATTTACCTTTTTATTTTTCAAAATTACAATCAACTTCTCCCATTATAATATATTCCTTTTTAACCCACCATGATATTAACCTATCAAATGACAATTCAATATTATCCCTTTAACTTAAGGAAAATTATATAGATCGAGTAACTCCAAAATAATACCATGGAATAGGGTACTACCAATAGTGTCTTATATCCCTTTAATAAGAAGGGTAAAAGAGAAGTGTTTACCATCCGAACATATCTCTTGCTCATTTTTAGTCATTTCCAAGCCACTCAAATTAGTTATCATCTGAAACTTCTTACTTTTCAAATTTCTTATTTGAAAATTCTTTTCAAAAATCCATTAGAGATTTTTTTTTATATAAATCCTTTCCAAACAATTAACTTACTTCCTTGTAAAATTTCATAATTCTTTTTAAAATGCCCAAAATTTAGTTTCTCATAGTTTATATAACATATCTTTCATACCCATCTTTTTCAAAATCATTTTATTGGTGTAAACTAAATTTTTATACTACATTCTTATTCATTATCTCATATAAATTCACTAACCTTAACCCAAAATTATTGTCAAATATCTTATAGTCAAATCGTGAAACTTAATTCACTATATGTTCATTCAATTAACAAATGGTAATAACTGAATATTATCATTACCTTAACCATAAATTGACACACATAAATATCTGTATCTTCCAAAGATAATCCTTTATACTTAAAATATAATCCTTTTAAATTTTCAAAAGACTAGGATAGGTGTTCTTAAAATTTCTTTTTATTAAACATATATCTTTTATACTTGAAATAGAATATATCGACCCTAAATGATTTATCGTTCTTCTTTTTCTTTGCTTTCCTTTTATCTTTTTCTTTGATTTCCTTTTATCTTTTTCTTTGCTTTCCTTTTATCTTTTTCTTTGATTTCCTTTTATCTTTTTCTTTGCTTTCCTTTTATCTTTTTCTTTATTTTTATATCCTTACATAGAACTTCATAATGCTCTTCTTTACCACATCTATAAAAGAAGATGTCGACATAAGATCCTAGTTTTAATTTCTCTTCTGCCTCTTTTTGTGCACGTATTCTTGTGCTTGCTTTGGACTTGCCCATAAATCATCATCCGGCATAAAATAAGACATCCTTACCAAATTGATTTACTAAGTTGTTTTCAGAAGTTCCATACCCCTAATTTCTTAACTTATCAAAATTACTTGATTCATACTTGTTCGGATTTGAACTTGCCCTGATTGTACAATGATAAGGAGAATAATTTACCAAGTGTTCGATACCATTCGCCTAAGCTAACATATGATTGATGCTTAGAATATTATTCCCACCATCACCAAACAGATCAAGACCTTATTCTTGGAACTTTCTAATGGGATACCATCTTATAAACTTACCATATCACAAAAATATTTATGCTACTGTATATAAAAATGTATTCCTTTTAAAAATGATGTGTCGATTTGCATGTTAAGTATTTACGATTCCCTATCGAATACATGTGGCTACCATACATCGACAGCATGCATCGACCAAAATTCATAAATCACTCATCATACCAATCGACACAAAACATTTTCATACCAAATAACAAATATGGGCCCCATATATATTACACTCAAACTCATTCTTTGGTGTTACTAATCCTATATCTAATGAGTCACTTATTCCAGAGTATTACTAACCCTATCTATAATGAGTTTTATCCCAACAAAGCCTAGGTGTTCACTCAACCAAAGCTTTGGTATCAAATGTAACGACAAGATTTTCAGCCCTTGAAAATTGACACTAATACATCCTGTGCCGCAAATCCAAGTGCTGGAAAGCCCGATTATTAGAAGAAAAATAAAATAAAAATAGAACAGTATCTCACACGAATGGAATAACATGTACAGTTTCAATAATAATCTTTACAGTGAAAATTTTTGAATATAATATCAGGGTTTAACCTAGATTTAGTCTAGACAGTTATAAACCCTCTGTCCTTACAACTGTTGAAAAATAAAAACAAATGCAATAGATGCATCGGATAATAGAATACATCCATGCATAGATGAAGATCTCCAGCTCTCCTCTGGAACTCCAAGCGTCTTCAACTAAATCTGAAACTACTCAGATCTGACCTAAGTATTGAAAATACCCGGATCAAGCTTGCTAAATCAGCGTGAGATACTTTGAATTTTAAATGCTGATGCAAATCAAAATCTTTGAAAAGAATGATATCTCATAAGACCATGCCCGCTATAAATACGGACTGGTTTTTATCTTATGATAACCAAAATACTTTATACTGAAAACACTTTGATATTATCTTAAATGACATTAATTTTGAAAACATTTTTCAAGTAATATATCAAAATAAAGTATCAATATTCGGACTAAGTCTATGGTAATATATTCGAACTAGGTCAAACGCAATATACCTGGATAGAATATATTTTACCAAAGGGGTAGCTGAAATTTTTGCAAAGCATTACGGCTATTTTGGGACTACAAGAAAAATCATAAAGCTTGTATTGGAATTGGATTTCCAACATGATAAGCAACTAGTGGCTTTTTCCTTCGATCCATGTATAGCAATACTAGTTCACTCTAGTGGCTTTACACGATCTCCATCAGCCTCTAAACTATACTGCTACACTACCATGGAATAGAGTATTGCTCGGTGGCTTTACATGATCTCTGTCAGCCTCCATACTTGTCCATTTCATCGTCATAAGGCAATAAATGACTTTCGTTCTTCATAACTAATAGCCCGCAATATGTCATGCAAACCACAAAGTATCCCTATCATTCTTGGGATTTAAGGATCGTGAGGCTACACTTTACTTCTACAAAGCCATGCTTTATTTCACACAAAGACATGTTTTGACTTTCTCATAACAGGTTCCACTTTGAATGCCACATTGTCATTCCTTCGATCACTATTGACTCTCATGAACATATAACCTCTGAGCTCTTTACATCTCAAAAAAGGTTGTAAAGCTAAGAGAAGTTGCCTTCACTGCTACCAAACCGATGTATGTTTGTAAAAGTCAACGCTATGATCGTAGAAATGCAATGTCAGACATTCGTCCAAACAAGTTCATTTTGAGAGTAAACGAAACCGAAGGCACTCCTCCTACCACATCCTTTTGGGAATCACCCAAAAGATTAGTAGCGAGTGGTCCTTACAATATGAAGATTTCCAAATATGATAGGACCATTGCTATTATAAATATCTCTATATTGGGAGTGACCCAGAGAATGTCAACAAGCAGCCCTTCCACTACGAAGATCTTCGATCTTCAATACGACGAAGATTTTCGGAATGCAGACAGCACTGCCATATATATAATGTGGGGTAAACCCTTTGGACTCGTGACAACAATCCCTATATTTTGAAGATGCTTGGTCTTCAATAATCATCATCTTCAACACATTTGCACTTTCAAATGTATACATTGGTTCGAAGTGGTATATGGATAGAAATTATCAAAATCCGATCCTGGTTTCTCTGCAGCAATCATCGATTAAAAAATGTTTAAGCTCGTATGTAACTATCAATCATCATTCAATTTAATTCATCTTTTTATTCAATCTTAAATATCTCTTAGAGATATATTCGTTAAATTATTAGTCTACCTTTTTCAAAGTATATGGAATCATTAAGTCTCATTTTATCAAATACTTTGGTTAATAAAAATCCTTTTAAATCTTGGAATAATTCCAAATCAATTCAGCTTTTACTTAGGAAAACATTTCAAAATTATTTATTTAAATCTCATATTGGAAAACACTATTTCATAGCATCCGGGCTTTCCCTTCAAAATATTCCGTCCCTCGCACGAGTCTTCTTAGATCTCACTGACGAAACACGTGTATTGGTCGTTTCTGCATACTCCTTTCATATTTAGAAATGATTTATAAAACTACCAAACCATTGTTTAAAACACTTAGTTATTCTTTATAAAAATTATATATATGAAAAATAATGGTTAAGTTTAAAGTCATATTTAACAAGTTATTGAAACTGCTGTAAAAAGTGCTGCGAACAAGTGCAGCAAACAGTGTATTAAAGCTTCTTTGATCAAAATAACATTTTTACTTCACATATGTTCATTTTTCCAACTCAAACCACTTTTAAAACACTTTAAATTATTTATAAGATTTATTTAATATTTTTAAACCTTTTGAAAAGTTTCATTTTAAATTCATTTCAAATTCAGATTTTAAACTACAAAATCACGATTTTTCTGAAAACTTGTTTTGGACTTATTTGAAAATATACACGATGAAATCTTGATTTTATTTATTAATTTAAAAACTATGGATATGGTAGTTCAAAATATTCATATCGCGAAGAATTCTGAGTTATATTACTCATTTGAAATCTTCGGCAAGAAATCGCGAACTTACATTACACGACGCGTCAAGTTTTGACTTGATTTTCAATTTCTTTTCAAATTTCATGGGAGCACTTTTAAATGTTTATAAAACATTTCTATATCATTTTAAACTCATTTAAACAATACTTATTATATTTCATACTCATTTTCCATTTCATTCATATTATAATATTATATAATTCATTAAGAGGCTAAACAATTTCCATACTCGTCTTTGTATGGATTTAATTCTCATTAAATTAACTATGGTTAATTATTAAACATTTCTCTTATCATTTATCAAACCAAGTAATCATCCATAGTAACATTCATATATTCAAATACATTAATCACACACTTAATTATCCAACATATATTATATAATTTCATATCATTAAACTTGGAAATATTTAGAGGTTAATTAGTAAATTAAATGTGAGTACTCACCTTTAACCAAATCATTTCACTTTCTACCAACATTCTTAACCAACAGCATTTCACTAAACTATTGTTATCTTTAACTAATCGTCATCTACTCCATTCCTCCTTCCCAAGCTCTAGAAAATCTGATAGAGTTTCCACAGTAATTCAAACTATCTCATATCTTCTTGGAACGAAATGTGCGGCACTTTGTTCTCTTTCTCTTGCACCAGAGCTTTCCAACTTGCTCTTCCTTCTACATGGGTTCGGCCTCACCATGATCCCCTCCTTCTTCCATCATTTCTTCACTTTTTAGATGCTAAACCATGTTCCAATGATGATATAAGAACTTTGGCAAAATTCGGTGGAGTTTGGAGTTGGTTTGATATGATTTTAAGAAAAGTTAGTAAGCAAAGAGATGAGAGGAAGTCGTTAAAGAGAGCTTTAAGGAGGAAGAAGAAGAGAAATTTTTGTGAGAAAATGAGAAGAATTGATGGGCGTTTATAAATAAAAATAAAGTTGTAAGCTACGAAATCACCCATTTACAATATTACCAAAATATCCTTACTTAACTTTAAAGGAAGCTTACTTTTTCAACACTTATCGTCACCTTTCACATCCTACTTTATATCTTCGTTACTTAAGGCTTAAGTAAATGATTTGGATGGAAAAGTGGATTAAAGAGAAGTTCTTTTTAGATTTTTGATGTGATTTGATTTGATGTTTATTTTTTTAGTTTTTTCCGAACTTGCTTTTCTTAATTATATTCTAGATGTTTCCTAATCATAATTAGTAAAATTAAATTTGTTTAGTTATTAAAATGTGTAATATATATGTTAAAACATGCTAACAAAGGTGCAACAACGTTGTGATAACTTATATTGAACAAAACATGATTTTCGACAAATCATTTTACGGTTATTACTTTGATATTTTTGTTAAACTATTTATTTATGTGAAAAAACTTGAAAATTGATTTGTTACTCCGTAATTAATTAAAACAAGTGTATTTGACTTACAAATTCATATTTAGTAATAGTAAAATCCAATTGTAAAAATACGACGTCGATCTGCTAAAATGGGACGAAATTTGTCAATCATTATAAAAAAATATTTTTATACTTATAAAACTTTTATCGATGACTTATTATTATGTTATAACAATTTAAAACAAGAACTATTTATTATTTGAAATGAAAATTGAATGTATATCATCTTTAAAAGTACCTTTCATGGCAGCAACCTTACCTCATGTCCCTTCCACCTCGTCGCATCCCTCCTATCACCACATCGTTGACCATCTACCTCTTTCCCCCAATCTCCTCCCCTCCCTGACCCGCCACCTTCTCCTGACCTTTCCAACTCCTCTTCCTTATCCTTCGGCCCTTCTCTTCCTTCTTCATCATCCCTAGTTTTACCTATCCTCTATGTTCCTCCCTACTCTTCCCCTTCCCCACCCACTAATCAATAGAATTGGACTTATTTATTCCGCAATAAACTAAGGAATGCGGGGAAGTACATTCCTGTTGAAATGTGCCCTTCTTTCAATGATGAGAATCTTGTTCTTCCAACAGAAGTTGTAGAAGTTGGAACTCTTGTTTTGAATGATTATCTACTAGGTTTTTTTCTCGACAAACCTCTTTCTTATTCAACCGTAATACATAATCTCAAGAGAGTATGGAAACTTAAAGGTTCTATCAAAGTAAAATCATATGGTCTTGTATTCCTATTTCTATTTTCCTGTGAAGAAGATAGGAACAAGATTCTTCTCAGTGACCCCATTATTATGAGGAACAAACTATTCATTATCAAACCATAGGACCCTACAATTGGAAATGTTTATGGTAGCATAGCCACAGTTCCAATTTGGGCTAGGTTCTACAACATTCCCATATTCTCATTGTCACCATACGGTATCAACCGGTTAGCCAATAGGCTTGGTAAGCTCCTCTGCCTAGATGAATCAACTGAGAAGATTGAAAGGCTAGACTATGCTAAATGTTGATTGAAGTAAAACCTAATCAAATCCTGCCCGATTCTTTTCCAATTCAGCTGCTTAATGGAGGAAGTCAGAATGTGGAGGTTGAATATCTGTGGAAACCGAAAATTTGTATTAAATGTAAATTTTTTGGTCAAAATACAGTGGAGTGTGACAAACAAAAAGAACAACACTACTAGGAGCAGGACAATGCAAAAAAATGTGAAGAGAAAAAACAAGAAGGAAAGAGGGTGAAACCAATTATCAAAAAGACAGTAAACAAGAAAAAGGCTAAATGGAAAATTGTTAACAACTACAAAAGAAGGAAAAGCAACCATGCAGGAAAAGAAGTGGTTAATGACATTGGAAGTGTTGTAGTTACTGAAAAAAGTGGAAGTGGAAAGGAGGCAGGAATAGACAGGGGATAAATGAAAATGAAAAACATGAAGAAAATAAATTAAATAAGGAGGGAGAAAAAGAATTAGAAGAGGGGGAGATTGAAATTGTGAATGTTGAAGTTAGAATAAATACTAAAGCATTAAAGGAAAAGGAAGAAGAAATTATGATAAGTATAAATAATAAATATGATATCTTGAATGAAATGAATGAAGTAGAAGAGAAAATAAATGTTGAGGCTGAGGAGCAAATGGAAAATGTTTTGGTTCAACCAGACTCACAGAGCAGTGGTGGTATATTGAACAACAGCTATAAAACAACAAAAAATGGGACTAACTATGCAAGCGAATGCCAAGTTAATAACACATCAATGAAAGAAGCTAACCAGAACTCTAAAAATGATCAAGAAAGAAAAAAAGCAATTCAAGAAACAGATGTACCAGACACTAGAGAAATTCTAACAGAATATCAAGAGAACGCTACAATAAATGGTCTTGACCTTATTCCACTACTTAATAAATGCCACTTATCCATGCAGATCTCTAGTGACAGAAGCATGCAAGTTATGCACCCACACAACTCTCAACTAACTCTCTTATTGAATTATCCACCTCTCCTACCGGTATCACAACGAAATCCTTTCCACCTGAAGACCCCTCCTTATCAAATCATTATGGTCATATTCACCCTCCTTTAGCTTGGATTCCACCATCACCGACCATCCTCTCCTCTCCCAGTCCTACCTCTACCTGCACTTCTACCTCCACCCAACTCACCCCTTCCAAAATAATAAAAAAACAGAAGAGGCAAATCACTAGATAGAGAAATGAACTCTAAAGGAGCATCAACGCAAATCATTCCTCTTATCAGAGAACATCAATTCCCAGTCATGACCAAGGAAACAAAAATAAACTCAACTCCTCCCTACAGTTTACTCAATGATGCACCGCATAAGGGCATGGAATATTAGAGGAGCACACAATGACATAAAGCTTGATCAATGTAAAAACATCATCAGAGACTACAAGTTGAAGATTCTAGCAATTTTAGAAACTAAACTCAACTCTACTCTCATCAGTAGAGCAAGCTCAGTGCATCAACCCCTTTTGGGTCCTCCAACACAACCTATGTGAAGCTCCTTATAGTAGAATCTTTATACTACATGATCCGATGATATTCTCAATCACTCCTATTCTTTCCACCAAGCAAGTCATACTTATACTACATCCATCCACCAGCCTCCTCTTCATTCTATCTACCCTTTATTTATGTTCAAAATACTACTAGTGCTAGACAAAGCCTTTTCAACTTACTTCCGTCATTTAGACAGGATTCACGTCCTTGGATTGTCATAGGAGACTTCAACAGTGCCAGAAGATACTCTGACAGATATGAAGGCAACCCCTTGTCCTTGAGTGAGATTAAACCCCTCAATGATGCTATTGATGACTCTGACCTACTTGATATCAAATGCACTGGAGCCTCCTTTTCTTGGAATAACTCTTGTAGAAACTCCCCTCATACCTTTTCAAAAATTGACCATGCATTCTGTAATGTTATCACCATATAAAAGTGGTCTAATCGTTTCATACATCTCCCCCTACCCGGCCTCTCTGGCCACTCCCCTTAAATTCTTCCCTTTGGTGATCCTGCCTTGAGAGGAAATCCAAGTTTTAAATTTTTTAATGTTTATGACCAAAACCCATAATTTTTTGAAATAGTTAATAGAACATGGTCTAACACTTATCATGGTAGTCCTATGTTTATTTTGCAGTGCAAGCTTTGGGCAACTAAAGTGGCAATAAAGGAATGGTCCAAGAAGAAATATGGGAAGGGTGATCTTGCTTCATCAGTTTTGAAAGAAGAAGTAAATAAAGTGCAGAATGATATTCAACAAAATATAGATGATGTGGCTCTAGCAAGGAAAGAAACTGAAAGCTCAATTCAACTTAATGAAGCCTTGATCATGTGGGCCAAAATGATAAATCAAAAGATCAGACTACAATGGTTTTCTAATGAGATAGGAATTCCACTTTTTATCATTCTTCTCTTAAAGCAAAACATCAGAGAGAAAACCTTAATGCATTACTCACTGATGATGATGAAATTCAAACTGATCCATTAGTCATTAATGAGATGTACTTAAAATGCTTCAGGGAGCTGTTGGGTAATCACTCTGGATTCACTCCGGACCTTTAGAAATTGGAAAACATTGAGCTCCCTTAGATTAATGAAAATGATAACCTCTTATTAGGTGAAGCTATCTCCAACTCTGAGATTAAGAAGGCATTATTCTCTCTAAATTCTAACTCTTATGGTGGACCTAATGGATTTAATGCCTATTTCTATACATCTTATTGGGCCGCTATTGAAAAGGATATTTATAAAGCAGTTTATAACTTCTTCAACAAATGCAAAATGCTTCACTCAATCAATTCAACCAACATAGCTCTTGTAGTGATTTTTTTTATCTGAGCGGAAGCGGTTAGTTGTTCAGGATCTAGTATTTCCTATTTAGATACCAATAACACTTAAAAGAATTATGCAGTCTCACAGAAAAAAATAACAGAAATAGAAGACACAGAAGATTTAACGTTGTTCGGATATGAATATCCTATGTCCACGGAGACCCAACAACTTTTTATTTCACTAAAGAAAAGAGTACAAAAGAGAGAGGAAAGAATAATGGTGGATACTACACTTGCTTGTTCATATAAAGATAAAGTTCCTTCATTTATATAAACTTGATAATGAAGGGTTGCTTGGAGATTAAGCAAATCAATTTTCCGATTACACAGATATCTTTCCAATTTGCGTGATTTGATTTTGGTACAAATAGACGGCGTAATCTTCGTTTCCATTTCTTTCCGTTATTCTCCATGCCTAATTATTTATTTCTTCATATAGCAGATATACATTGACTAATTAATTGATTGACTAATTAATTAGTTTCCTTCAAAATATCCTTCCATATATCAGCTAAATTAATTGATTTGATTGAATCAATTAATTAATTTATGTCCTCTTTAACGAATATTTGAATCATCCAAATTCAACACTCCACCTTGATTCAAATATAACAATCTCTCTTCATCACTTTATCATCAAGTAATCAACATATAAGTTGTTGGGCCTAGCGCCCCATGGCGCTCAAGTAACAGGTATCAAACTGATCAAGTTTGAGTAATGCTCAAACTTGTCCTTAGGAAGTGACTTTGTCATCATATTTGAAGGATTATCCAAAGTACTCACCTGCAACAATTTGATCTTTCTTCGTTCTTTCTCAAGCATAAGAAAGAAACCTCTAACATCAATGTGCTTCGTCCGCGAACTATAAGCTTGATTTTCTACAAGATGAATCGCACTCTGACTGTCTGAAAATAGCTCTACTGTCCGTTGCACCATTGAAAGATCATCCAACAACTGAAGTAAGTATAATCCTTCCTTTGTTGCTTCCACAATCGATATCAACTCTACTTCGGTAGTCGATAAAGCTACGATAGATTGCAGTTTTGATCTCCATGGAATCGAACCTATGCCAAGTGTAAAAACATAGTCTGACACTGACTTCCTAGCATCTCTATCCCCAGCGTAATCAGAATCACAGTATCCTCTAAGAAAGATGTCACCATCCACTCCACCATATAACAAGCCCACCGAAGAAGTGCCTTGAAGATATCTAAGAATCCACTTCACAGCTTGTCAATGCTCTTTGCCTGGGTTAGACATATATCGACTCACAACACCCACTGCATGGGCCAAATCTGGTCTTGTGCACACCATCGCATACATAAGACTACCAACAGCACTAGAATAAGGAATATCAGCCATATACCTCTTGTCTTCTTCCGATGAGGGAGATAAGTATTTTGACAACTTAAAATGAGAGCCTAATGGAGTGCCAACCGGTTTAGCTTTCTCCATTCCAAATCAAGCGAGGACTTTCTCGATGTACTGCACTTGAGTGAGCCTTAACTCTCTCTGCTTTTTATCTCTGCTTATCTCCATACCCAATATTCTTTGTGCCTTTCCCAAATCCTTCATATCAAACTCTCTACTAAGCTCCGCTTTTAACTCCTTAATTCTGACCATATTCGGAGATGCAATCAGCATATCATCAACATATAACAACAAATAAATCATATCATCATCACATCTTCTGAAATAAACACACTGGTCTTTAAAACTTCTGGAGTATCCCTGTGAAAGCATTAGACAGGGAGATCCCCTACCTTAGGAGCAAGCAAGGCATTAGACAGGGAGATCCCCTACCTGCCTATCTATTTATAATAGTTATGGAAGTATTAACACAAATATTCTTACAATTGGTCCAAACTAGGAAACTTATGCTTTGCCCTAAATGTAAACAGCCTCAAATAACATCTCTCATGTTTGCTGATGACTTGGTGGTCTTCACTAAGCCAACAATGGAATTTATCAGTGCCATTTTAGAAGGGCTCTCCTTATTTCACTCCATTACATGCCTAAAATTAATATAAACAAGTCAAATATCCTTGTTGCAGGTGTTTCTGAAGTGTTCAAATCCTCTCTTTACAATGCTACATCACTCCATCCTACTGATGAAGCTCTCAGCAATCTTGGCCTCCCTCTAGCAACTTCTAGAATCACTAAGGCTCAATATATCTGTTTGACAGAATCCTAGCAAGAATTGACATTTGGTCGAACAGACTCCTAGACCAAGCAGGAAGATTCGCCTTAATAAACTCAGTCATATTCTCAATGGCAACTTACTGGATGAGAACCTCTGTGCTTCCACCAAAGTTAATACAAATGATAAGGAGTGCTATGCTTAGGTTCTTCTGGCATGGAACCATCTACACAAAAAAACGGATACCTTGCTCCTTTTTCAAGCTTGAAAAAACTGAAATTATGGAGGGTCTGGAATTAAAAGATTGGATCTACGGAATAAAGCTGCATTTGCAAAATATGTTGATGATTTGCACAATTCAAAAAATAATATCTTGGTTAGATGGTCTAAAGCCCATATTATAAGAAATAAGTGCTCTTGAAATATGATTCCGCCTCAAAATTGTATTTGGACTTGGAGAAGTATTTTTCAAGCTTAGAAATGCTATGCTTCCTCTAGTAAAATTATATGTTGCTCATGGAGGTAAAGTAAGCTTCTGGTTCGATCCTTGGCTGGATACTGGTCTTATATTGGCCAAATTTTTGAATCTATAGCAAAGAAGTCAGATTGGAATCCCTCTCAGTGCTAAAGCATTCTAGTTCATCCATCATAGCCATGTCAGTCTTCCTTACTCCAGTAATCAGGTAATAAGACAGCTATGGACTTAATTCAGTGATAAAGCATTGTCGCCATGTGCAAAAGATGACATCAAATGAACAACTAAACATTCTGAATTCAGCATATCATTAGTTTATAAAAACCTATCAATATACATAAGTAGACCTAGATTCAGTTGGAGTAAGAGAACATGGTGAGACATAATACAAAAAGAGAGAATCTGCTTCTTTGCAAAAAAATTTGACAATGCAATCAATACAAAATCAAATTTGTATCATATGGGGATCACAACTGATTTGTTGTGCCCCTTCCGCGCTTCCTATGAGGAGAATACCCTTCACTTATTCTTCAACTGCTCATATATATTCCATATGTGGAATAGTATCATGCAAAGGCTTGGCAGAACTGATGCGAATGCTAATAGCTCACTAGAATGGGATTTGATATATAAAGCCACTAGATGGAGAGAAATGGAATCTTTCATTCTACTATTTACCCTGAAGGTCTTTGTAAGAATCATATGGCATGAAAGAACTTTAGTTGTATTTGGAGGAAAAAGGAGAACATAAAGGCAGCTGATACACTGTATATTGCATGAAATCAGTTTGGGGATGAAATACTCTACGTTCCAGTTCTTACAGGCATTTTATAATGCTACCGTTCTCTGAACAATCTCAAATGTTCTTGTGTGTTTTTCGTTTTTTTTTGTGTTGTTGTTTTCCCTAATGTGTTTGGAGCACCTGTTTCTAGGTTTTCTTTTTTCCTTTTTGTTTACGTTTGACTTTACTGACCTAAGTATGTTTAGGTTAGAGTTAGTTTTTCCTATGTGCTTCAATAAAGTGGTAAGGGCCCAGTTAACCCCGTTGGTTTTGCCAAAAAAAAATTGAATGTATATCCAGTTTTATCGAAAACCCCCTTTAGTCGGTTTTACGACAAAACTTCAAATCTTTATTTAATTCTAAAAATAAGTCCACTGTTCTTGTTTATATTCTAAAAATAAGTTTACCATTCTTGTTTATCACATAAAACATGATTATTAAGTTTGAAAATTCTATATTTGAATATTTATAATTAATTAAATATTCCATTTAAAAGTGATAAAATTATAGGATATTATAAGTAATAATCCAAATTTATAACATTATTATACAATCTATTTCAGATCTGGAATAAATTTCATTCAAATCAATATTCTAAATTCAAACTTTTGGGACTGATTTCCAAATTAGGTTGTAAACAATTCTAAATCAATTCATAAACAAGGATATGTAGGCAATATTTATTATATTCAGATGATATTAAATTTGTTGCCTATAACTCATATACAATTATTCAATTAGGCCTAAAATTCAAATAAACACCAATGGGATAATTTTCGTATTATAACAATCTATAAAATTTCCTACTCGCCTTTTAAAAGCGATCCAAATCTTCAGATATGAAGTAGAACCTTTCATCCATCTCTAAATCCTTTTTAATCCAAGAAATATGTATAAAAGGGTATATACATATATTAGAATTGCAGTTCTGAGAAGAAATTTGGGATAGAGAGAAAATAGATACAAATATATGTATAAATATATAATTACCTCAAATACGCATATGGTTGATTTCCTTTTCTTCTCCTTTTTATTAGATTTCTACTCTTCTCCGACTTTTATGAATATAGATACAAATACCTTATTTTTATAATTTAGAAAGAAAGTGGAGAAGAAGAAATGACAGAGCTTCACTATTGCCTCCATAAAAATATGAGAAGAGAAAGGACGATTAGGCCTGAATTTATAACCGCTAGAATCAGCCAGAACTGTTGGATCGAAATATATTAAATCCGGGCCATTATGGCCGAGATTTATTGCTCGTGGTTATCCAACCGGTCGACCGCTACATGTCGACCGGTTGTGTGAACGGTCAACCTGTGGGTCGGGCGAATAATTATAAATGTTTATTTTTCTTATTTAATTATGTTCGTTCTAAATTTGTTTTACATCCGTAGCTTCTTCGTTCGGACTCCGATCGTAAAAATCCAAATATAAAAGTATATATACAATTTTGCCATGAACGCATTGGTGTAAGTGTTGTGGTCAAACTTCATTGTTTGCACAAATTCCATTTTTGGAGCCTAATTAATTAACTAACTAATTAAATTAAATTACGGGATATTACATATATACATGTATGTATCATACAGACACACACATGTGTGTGTGTAACATGTCAATCCATGCAAGGTATAACATGCCTGTGTATAGATGTTGGGATTTACATCGCAACAGACATGTTAGCTCGTCCGATATGTAAATGTATGTTGTCCAAATAATGTATGATATAAAATTTTACTTATATATAAATATTATTAAATATGTGTGTGTGTGTGTGTATAAAATCTTGTAAATAAAATATTAATATATATATATATATGTATATGTATATATATGCATTATATTATAATATATCTATTTAAATGTAAATAAGTAATTTAAATATTAAAATAAATAATAATTTTTTAATTGAAAAATCAAGAATAATATATGTTCTAATATATTTATAATAATTAAATAATAATTTATTTTAATTTTAATATAAATAAATATATATAAGTATATCTGTAATATAAAAAATATACACATATTATCTAATAAAATAAAAAATTAATTTTAAATTCTATATCACGTTTATAACACAAAAAATATTATTGTTAATTTTCCTATTTTAAAATATATTTTAATTGAATATCCATTTGAAGTTACATAAAATATTAATAATAAATTACTTTTAAAACCATTTTTTGAATTTTAAATTTCCAATGCATCAGAAAAGATATTTTGAAATTTGAAAAGTTTTCCTCAGTTTTTTTAGCTAGTTTTTATTTTAATGTAGTTTATTGATTTTTGGCTAGATATAATAATAATTTTTAAAAATAGAAAAATTACATTTTTATTTTTATTTTTGGTCGAGAGCTTATCTTATGATAAAATAATTTTATAAAATATAAAAAAATAATTTTCATAACATATTTGGTTTTATATAATTTATTTATATAATATATTGATTTAAATAATATTATATATTAATTATAAAATTTAATTTCTTACTTTCGAAAATTACTATAGCTATAAATTAATATATATATATATATATATATATATAATTATATGATCAATTTAAACTATAGTATGATATTGAACCACATACATATAATTAAATTATATATATACATATAATGTAATATAGTAAAACTTAATATATATATATATATATATATAAAATAGGAAGCTTTACGAATCTGATTTGTATTAAAATTGACTTTTTTAATTTATAAGTGTATATATATATATAACCATACTAACACGTGATAACATTAATACATATCATAATCGTCACCTGACTAGCAATACAATAATAATATATACATAATAAAATGTTATTGAGAAATTATAAACTATAATTCTATGATAATCGTACTTAAGAACCAAAGCCTTCAAGCACACCTTGAAAAGATGAACTCTCTCCTTTGAAACCTTTCCGATTCAGCAGAATGCTAGTCCTTGAACCGTTGACCTTTGACTATCGGATAGTGATTGACTTTGAGTTGATTTGAGCTTGATATGATGGAGCACCTATGGAATATTTTTAGCTAGAAATGGAAGGAAAGAGTGGCAGCCAAAGATCATTTGCAATTAGGGCAAGGGATGATTAAATAGTAAATAGAAGAGAGAAAATAGCGGATCTCATCTCATGCTAGTTCTCCCTTAATCTAAGCCATTCAAAATATAATATCTTTAACCTAATTTAAGTTGTTTATTATGTCCATATTTTAGCCAAAATTTTCACCCATCATGATGGGCCAAAATCCTATTTAAGCCTAAAGAAAATAACATTTAATCAAATCCATTTTAATCGCATATCGTTATCATATATCGATTTATATATTTATACATATTATAAATATATTTAGTAATATTTATTCCTCAAGTCATAATCAAAGTTTTATAATTAATATTTCATAAATATTAATCAAATTAATTATTTTATAATAATTATAAGCTAATTAAATTGTTTGGTCAAAAGAGAATTCACTGTTTCGATTGTGTGACTCATCAGGTGTAAATTTGTTCAGCGATTAATATCGAACTTTTTGAATATTAACATTCACATGACACTTAACAGGTGGTATGAAATTTTGCCCAAATTTATTGTTTACTTGGTTTTGGCAAAATCCAATTGCACTTTTTTAAGCATTACCTGGTTATGACTTTTATTTACACCAATTCTCTTCGTCAAAATTATATCACTTTAAACATATGGAATTTGATAATGGTCAAAATTCCATTATCGTCTATATTCAACTCTATAGTCCACAGTCCTTGGTTCAATAATACCAATTATTATTAATCAAACTGCTCCGATCAAAGACTTTGACTTTGAATTGACTTGAGTTGACCGTGATACTAACCCCATATAACTGTGGAGACGAATCCTCTCTTGAATAGTGCATCACTTCCAATGCTTCCACTTGACCTAACTATAGTCACTTTATAGATGTCGTGCCATGATTTTATTATGATTAAAGTGGTGTTTTCATATTGAAGATCCATAGTATTCTCAAATTGAGTGAATTATGTAAATCAGTCACATCGATATTTTCTATTTGACCTTAGTTATATTAACCAAAAGAAAACTATCAAGTGAGTTGTTCCACTGTTATCCAATAAATATCAATACGTAACCCTAGGTGCCCCTCAACAGTCATGAGTAATACACTGCCCAACATTTGAATATTGTTAGACGAATATATCGATATCCAGTCTCGATGCATCTTGACTAGGAGCATTTAAAATGGTATATTTATTTTTAGTGCGATGAATTACTCATAGTTATAACACTTTGTAACTACCATCACAAAACATACCATTTATGGATTTTCTATTAAATATACTTTTAATTAAATTAACTAATTAATATAACACAGTTTATCAAGTATAAAATAGAGAGAAATCACTTTTTTCGAACAAGATTGGTTATCGAGTCAGATATATGTATATAATTGCCTCTAGAGCATACCCCTAACTCTATCAATATTAAGTTGAGCCCAATTCTCAGGATCCACGTAGGATCATCCTGAATGACCGAGATATTGATCGTCAACTCGATGGAGGCCACCCTTACATCCTCTGACTCTTTCCTTGGGTCTATATTTTTGTGAAATCTACCATGTTGTTGGAGCCGGGGCTTATGCACTAGTTACTATGCATCCAATGAATTAATGCAGAGTGTCTTCTTTATGACCTTTTTGCATCTGTTTACTTCTCTCGGCTTCATGACGTAGCACTTGTGTCTAACATTCTGGTCTCCTTGAATGACTCCTACCCTATTTTCTATAGGAAATTTCATTGTTAAGCACCATGAGGCAGTGGTTACCTGAAAGCTAGTTAGGGCTGGTTGGCCCAAAAAAGCGTTGTAGGCAATAAAATGCCCAACGCCATAAAGGCTACAACCCACACTCTTTTGCGATCACGTTCACCAAGAACCATCGGTAAATCAACACAACCCACAGGCTTTGTCGCCTCTTCGTCAAATCCCTAGATCCTAGATTTATATGGCTTTAGATCATGGCTTGCCATCAATATCTGATCATAAGCTTCTTAAATCGGATGTTCACTGAACTACCACAATTAACTGACACCTTCCTTACAATCATCGGCCCATTCATGGACGATATCCCTAGGGGATCCAGCGTGGGCCCTTCGACCCCGTCTATGTCCTTAGTCCTAAACACAATATCATCAGTCCTGGTCTTGAGTTGCTTTGCCACTGCTCCATCTTCTATAGAAAAATAACTATCAGTCACGGCATGCTTCAAAAAATTTGCGTATCTCTCCATCTCATTCTACTTCCTCGCAGCTGGATTAGGTCTGCTAGAAATCATGTTGATAACCAATTTTTTCCAAGCTACCTAGGCTTGTTATCCTAGTCCTAGTCTATCCCTGATGGTAGGACTATCTTTGGGGATGTTCTCTTCCTTTTGGCCATCCTGTCAGGCTTTGAGAAACTATTGCAGTATCTTTTTACTGATAAAGTCTTCTATCACATCACGCAAATGCCTACATTCAATCATGTTATGATCCATGGGTCTCATGAAAGCGGCAGTATTTACCAGATCTCTTCTCCTTCTCCATTGATTCCCTCGAAGGCGGCTTCTTTTAATGCTCATACCTTGCGTTGCAAGGTAGATATTTTCAACTGAGTCATTCAATGTAGTGTATTCTTTATATTTCAGAAACCTAAGATGTCTTTTAGAGTTCAATTTCTTGTCCCCTCTCCCTTGGTTATCCTTTTTTGAACGTTACCTTTGTTCTCCATATTAACATTCATATTACTAGAGTTCTCCTCGGTCTGCTTTGCTACAATATTACTCTATACTACTTTGCTCGACTGCCTCCCACCACCTTTTCAAACTGACGCATTCGCTTCTTCCAGGTGTAAAAACTATGTCACCTCCCTGTAAAACTCATCCATTGTCGGTGGGGGTTTCATTTCTAACCATCTTCCAAAATTAGTTCCTGGGTGCACCCCCTAATCAAAGCCATCGACACTATGTCTTCCTTAGCATTGCCGACTTCTGTCACTGCCAAGTTGAACCAGCTTAAAAAATCATTTAGCAACTCTCTTACCTGAAAGAGGTTTCACAACGACATCACGTCTTTCGGACAGGTAGTGTGCAAGTAGAAATGCTCAACAGACTTTTTAGCCAACTGATCGAACAATGATATGGACCTTAGCTGGAGCCGAGTAAACCATATTATTGCTACATCTTCAAGGAAAATTGAAAAATATCGACACCTAATGGCATCAGTTGCCCTAACCGTGTCCATGTACCATTCCTGCTTTAACTATTATTGCCTTAGATCCGTCGTTTCACCATAGGATGGAATTGTCGACATTGTGAACCTCCAAGGGTATTCCTCGCATGATATCTGCTCGATGAACGAGTTCCTACTAGGAGAAGAGCCGCATTCATCATTTCTTCTGTGCTGAGTTTCATTCAATAATTTCTTTAATATCTCTTCCAGGAATTTTGGTTCCATCGGATTTATAGAATGACGATAACCATGACCTACCCCAAGCGTTTGACTCTTTAAACGATCTTGGTTAGTTTCATGATACCTGGGTTCTCCAAACTCTGGGAGTACCATTCATCCATTAGTCTTGTAATTATGATTTCTAAGTGGCAGGTCGATAATGACCACACGAACTTCAAAATTTTGGCCGGCAACAACATGACCAACATCGCCAACAACATCACCACCCAAGTCATCACCATCTTGATGAACTAAATCAAGAACAGATGATTTGGTATCGAACCCTGCATACGGATCAGTATCGATCCATACACATGTACCTTGGGTGGTATTCAATCTCTCTTTTTAGGAATTGGTTTCAATAACTCCTTGTAAATTCAGCCATAAATAAATAAACTGGATAAACAAATTTAAATAAGATAGGGGTAAATTGGAATTTCATTAAAAGTCATATTTTACCATGAAAGTTATATTACTGCGTTCATGGAAATTTTCTAATCAATTTCTATATATAATATGCTGAAAACGAAGCCCAAATGAGGAAGTTATGGACGTTTGAAGTTTTGGATTCAAATTAATTTAAATAGAATTCAAATTCAAATAAATAATCAATTTATAAATTTAAAATTCAAAAGTCAATACTAATTTTACTTGGGATTAAGTAAACATTAAAATTAATGTTAATGTTAAATTACAATTAAGGAAGAAAATAAATCAGATAATAGCAAAAGACATTCAATGTTCCTAAAATTGAACCAGTAGTCCCCTGACCCATGACCGGTCGACTGTTAGTGGTCGACTGGCAACATGGGGCAATCAACCGGTGAATACAGAGTGGCGGATCACGTTTTGCAATGAACGCTCTGGATTTTAAAATTTTAAACCGACTTAAATTCGACGATTCTGGTGCATTCCAACTACTATAAATAGGAGTATATCCCCCTCACATTTATCCATAAAATATTTTGGGAACACTGTGCAAAGCTCTACCAGTTCGTCTATTCATAGATTCAGAGAACTTTGTTAAGGTTTCAAGTAAGAACTCTTATATATCTATTTTTGTTTATTATTTGTTTTCTCAACCTACTCTCCTCCAAAACCATATTTTCTGAATTTAACATATATACAAATCCCTTGTTGTGTATATAAAAAAGAAGAGACCTTAAAAAGTTCATTGTAGGCGTGTCAAATCCAAAGAGGAGCAAAGCAAAGGACCTACTGTGAGTGGAAATCTTAGTTTTTCTATTTTAGTAATTAAATAGTGTAGTTTGGATTTGATATATATGCCTTGGGGAGTTTTGAATTATGAAAACATCATATTAAAAATCCCCAAAATTCCCCCAAAGCGAAATGTCAATTCTTAGGTTGGAATATTGATTGTTTTGTATTAAAATAATAGATTTGGTGTGGATTTTACAATTTATGTGTTTTGCCTTCTATTCCACTTCTTATCCTTTTTCTTTGGATCTGGTTAAGGAATTTGATTAAGAAATTGTATGAAAGTTTTAAATTCATATTCCTAGTTCGCATCATATATTTCTACAAACTGAATAAAAATTTCCTTGTCTAATTTCATGTCAAAGAAGTTGAATAGAGGGTAAAGTCAATTAAGTTTCAGTTTCTATAATTGATTTACTCTATTGTTTCAATATGAAATAATTTGGATTTGGATTCTACGTAAAGATTTATTGATTCGATTTTGAAATATTGGATTCATGGTATATATGTTATTGTGGAAATGTAACTTGTATAATTTTGGACGGTTTGAAATTTAAACGTTAGTTTAGGGCGGTATCTCCATACACGTAGAAATTAATAGATATGCGTGTGTATGTGTGTATAAACAAGAATAATATACAATTTGTAACATCCCCTATCTGGAGGCCTAAGCTAAGTGCCACAGATGATGTAGTCATACATAGTATTAACTTTCGATGACCAAATACGGTAATGTTAATGGTATTGAAAATATCATAAGCACATGAATATGAAACAAAATCACAGATTTCAAAAAAACAATATTTTAGATAACATTTCCAAAACGTGTTCCATATTCAAATTACATAATCCCACAATCATTTCCTAGGTTCAGATAAAATATAGTTATTTCATAAATACGCCAATAGCGACATATGACGATGCCTCCTTGGTTGACCAGAGTACTATATATACAATACAGCAGAATCAATCCAAAATATAACAACAGCTCCTAATTAGCTATCCATCAACCACCTGCCCATCACCGGAAGCTTTATTCACTGACTTACTAAAATATGTAAACCTCAGCCCTTAGCCTACTCAAATCAATTTTGAGCACCTAAGAGTTTAAGGAAAAATAAACTTCGAGTAAGCATAAATCCTAGTGTGAATAATATTATACATCTCGGTTATCAGATATTAAATGAGACCGCGCCCCTTAGCGAAATGGGTTTTACCTCACTAATATCCTTTTTTAACCATATCTTTTGCAAATTATAATCCTGCAACTAGAACTGGTTAAATCTGTAAAGCAATATCATGGATATGTACATATCGGTTATCATATGGAATATATGTCAATACACTGTAGTTTTGTTTGGCTAACTACTAACCCTTAGCTGACTCGGGCCTGCCAGAAAAAATAAAAATCTATCTGCTAGTTACTTCTCTTCTGGATGGTCTGTCCTTACTTACTTCTCCAGGTCTGACTGATCTTAATGGTTTTGCAGGCTTACCAATAACTTGGTTTTCCCTTTTAGATTCCTTTCTGTGTGTAACATAATTTTAGTCTTACTTGTTACAAAGCTCTACACGCTGGAATTTTGGACTAAATTAGCTAGGGGCTAATAGCTAACGAGTGTAGGGCGTGACCCTACACCAGTTCCATTTGGTCTTCTAATCTGAGTTATTTTTTTCGGGTTAACTGCCCTTTAATTTTTCCTTGAAAACATTTCAAAATGATTTAAACCTTTAAATCATACATGTACAAGGAAATTATTTATACATACTCTTTGCTTTACTCAAATCACCTTTCCATATTACATTTTCTTTACAAAAAACCTTGTTAATGAAAACATTTGAACTTTCGAAAATACCCCTTTCAAAACCTTTGAAAGTATCCCTTTCAATACAAGTAAAACCTTAGGCCGAAGGCCAAATCATACCTTTCGAAACAATTCATATTTATCCTTTCATGAGCATTGAAAACATCTCCTTAAAAAGCTTTAAAAGCTTAGACATCCTTTTTAAAACACTTAAACATTACCTTTCGGAACCAATGGAAAACCTTTCCTTTTAGACCTTTCGAAACCATTAGAAAACCTTTCCTTTTAAACCTCTCGAAACCATTGGGGAACCACCTATTAGAAACCTTTCGAAAGCATCAAAACATCCAGCCTTTTGAAAGAATTTAGGTTTAATTTTTATACAACACCTTTTGAAACCTTTAAAACCATCTCTTTCAAAACCATTTGGGTTCTACCTCTTATAAAGCAAAAGGGTCATTAAAACCTTTGAGTCAAAAGCATCTCTTTCGAAAGCATTCCAAAGTAAAGAAGTGATGATGTCGAAACCATCCCTTCAAAAGCATTGGAGAAGCGGCTTGGTTTTTAAAAATAAGGTAACCCTTTCGAAACCAATCTGGGTCGAAAGGTAAAAAAAAGGGCAGTCGGGGGATTCGACCTAGTCGAAAGAGGTTACTTAAAAATAAAGGCGCAGCCTCTTAAAACCATTCTTTTAAAGTCATTGACCCAGTCGAAAGCAAACTAAGTCGAAAGCTATCCAGTCAAAAGCAAAGCAGATGCATTTTCATTCAAAAGCAAAGTAGTGCTTCAATCCCGTCGCAACCCCTGGTTTCGATCCAATACCTTTCGCCTATATCCATCTCACTACGTAGCAGATATCTAATACGTCGTGCATTGGTTTTGAGGGAGTCGGAGGAGGAGATAAGGAGTCGGAAGCCTAATGCCAAAAGCATTGAAATAGGAAAAAGCATGTAGATTTGACTTATTATACTATTTCTTTGTACCTAATGTGACGACCCAGAATTTTTAACAATTTAAAATGGAATAATTAATTGATTTTAAATATTTAAAAGGTAATTTTAACTTGAATTTCAAATATAAATATTTAATTGATAATTAAATTATTGAATTATATAATTCGAAATTGGGTAAAATTTTGAATATGGAATTTTAAGCCTGTTAAAATATAATTTAAAGGCTTATAAAAATTATAATGATGATGCTGAAGATAATAAAATGGTTGAAATTTAATTTAAAGGTGATTTGTTCAGTTTTAATAATTTATCGTTTAAATTGACATTCAGAAATAGCCTTCTGAGGCACAGTCTAGGAATTCGATGAAACCAGTTCCATTAGATCCGTAATAATTAGTTATTATCGGATTTCAATTTTCATAGCAATCCGAGTTGTCGTTTGACCCTGGCAACTCAAAAAGCTTAGAACTATTCTAATCGATTTAATTTAAAACTGATCATTTTCTTCTGTAATCGTGCATACGATCGATAGGTTCCGAAACACGTTTCATCGTGTTCGGAACGCTGGTAAAACCTTATAATCGCCTAACGGCATTGATTAAGAGGAGTTCGAAATTTTAAATGGTAGTTAATGAGACGTTTTGAAAATATAATAAAATTTAAAGTCAAAAGGTCAAAGATATTTTCATTAACTCGTACTCAAGAAGCCTCTCACCCACCTATATCTTATCCCCCCGTCTTCCTCTCAAATCTAAGAACAGAAATCGAAATTTTTCTTTCTCAAGCCCAAATTCCTCTAATTTAATCGCAATCTCAAATTTTTCAAAAAAAAATGAAAGCAGAATCGACATAGGCGTACGATGCTGATGGGGCGACGCGTCAATGAAGCCAATCGATTCAAAGGTGAGAGGCAGGCACGTCAGCTCTCAAGCGGGCATTGGTGCAGTAGCAGGTTGACGCAGAGGCACGAGGGGGCGACATTGAAGCCGAACTTATGACTTGGAGATGAACGGCGAGCTGATGGGAGATGGCGATTTGATGATGGCACATGAATAGTGCGATGTAGATGGAGGTGGAAACTGTTCAGATGCGATTAGAGCAGTGTGGGTTACGTGCGAACTAAAGTGGCAGGCACGTGCTCAATTTTGATGGCAGCGATGGTGGAGGAAACTATTGATGTCGGTGTTTGCGGCTATGGTAATGGACAAGGAAAGCAGTAAGGTTTCGCCCGGTATTCTAGTTTGAAATCTGAAAAGAAATGAGCTGGTCTGGAGTAGATTGCCAATTGTGAGGCAAAGGTGAGTAATCTTCGATCTGTGCAACTGATTTGCTGTTATGAATTTGTGAAAGCTTTAGTTATATTGGTTGCTATTATCTATCTGTGTTGGTTGAAAGAAAATAGTTTTAAATTTAAAAAAATGAATTTGAAAGAAAACACTTTAAATGTGTTTTGAGAATGATAAGTAAATCAGTTATAAAATGATATTTTTAAAGTTAATTAATTAAAATTTTAAGGATAATAAATCAAGTGATAGTTACTTAATAATCAAATAAGTATAATTATTTAGGGTTGTTAAAGAATATTTACTTGAATATCTAAAAAGGGTTAATTACTTAAAGTAATTAATTTAATAATTAATTAAAATATGATTTGTTAAAGGTTAGTTAATCTTTGAATATGATTAGTTAATGAGTAATGGAAGAATGAGATTGATGGAAATAATTAAGGATGGTTGATTATTTAATGAAATTAAATTAGACTAGAATAAACTGAAATGTAAATGAGAAATCATTAATTTATATAATCAATGATGTAAATAGAGATTGATTAGTTAAGAAAATAAATCAATATAAGTGACTTATGAGAAGTTAATTAATATAAGTAATTATGGATTAATGTAATTAAAATAGTTAATTAATTCGTGAGGTAATTAAGATTTCTTATTGATTTTGGGTTAAGAATAATTAATATCATGAAATTAATTAAAGAAAATTACTTGAATGTAATTGGAGGACAATTAATCCAGGGAGATTAATTAAGATGAATGGATAGGGAAGGGTTGATTGATTTTTTGATTTGAAATTAATTAGTGTTAAATGAAGAAATCTAAGAGATTGAGGTCAGAAATTCAATTAGAATCAATTGAACTAATTTGGAAGTGGTCAAATTTGTTATGAATGATGGAATGGTATTGGATGCCTGAATGAGATGATATTCCTGATATGAAATGTTGTGTATTTCATTTTGATAATTTGGGTTAGGATGACATGAGTCTCGAAGAGGCCGGGGTCGGGTATTAGAAAATACGCAAAACCACTTTGAAATATTTTTATAGATTGATATGTGAAATCTATATGCTGGAGTGAAGTGATTTAAAGGAAATTGGACTATTTAAATCTAAGCCTTGGTACTTAGGAAATGGATATATGGAATAAATGATGTCTATAACTAATTGTGGCCTTGTGAATTGAATCAAGTTACCCTGGGTTTTATATAGGATGTTTGCTTTGGTATTCCATGTTAGTTGAGTTTACTCACGCTGGTTTTCCAGCCTGACCCGGGTGTTACTTTGACGTAATGCTCGGGTCAGACCGAGTATTACAGATTTTCAGGTAAGGACGTTCTGGAGCTCAGGAGGCGAGCTGGATGACAGGAACGTGTAGAGTATTTCCGCTGTATTATAATATTGTAAATCTGAGACATGTTGATTTGTATATGTCCAGTGTTGAATATTTGTGTAACTCTGATGTATTTAAATGTAATCGACAGATATAGTATTCTTCTGTAAACTGTTATTATTTATTATTTTATTTTATCCCCTGCGAATGTGAGATTTTGGTGTTTCTGTTCTTCTTCTTCTTCTATCTCTTTCTTCTTTTCATAACTATCTGGAATTTTCGGGTTCGAAAATTTTAGGGCGTTACATTTGGTATCAGAGCTGAAGGTTAAGCGAGAACCTTGGCTCTGGTGGGATTACTCATTAAGGATAGGGTGAGTGGTACCGTAGGATGAGTTGAGTGTATATAGTATATGAGAGCGTACTTGTTATTTTCTTATATAAAGATTTTAAATGATTTTATATAAAAATATATTTTGATATATAAAGCAATATTTCTTTCTAATAAATATTAAGGGAATTTGTTGTTAATTTATTGAATTAAATTAAGAAGTAATGGAATACAACCAAATTGAAATTGAATAAAGATAATTTTGAAATAAATTCAAACTGAAATTTGAATCGTGGATTTGGGAAAGAATTTCAGAATAAGATAATAATGAATTGGCTTTTAGATATGATAATCTTGGTTATTATCCTAAATGATAGTTGTGTGTTTAATAATAAGATGTGTATTAATGAATAAGCAAAATGAAATATTCTAAAGAAATAAACATTTTTGTAAAGTATGATTTATAAATTGAAATTGAAAATACCTAAATTGTGGAATTTTAACTCTAGGCCCATAAATTTGAAAGGTTGTTTCAAAGTGCTAAAAGAATAAATAAGTATTATTTGAATAAAAGAGACTTGTTGTGAACAATGAGTTGTTTGAAAATTGGTCTTAAATTTAAAACCAAAGGTGGTTTGAAATTTTAAAACATGGTTGGGAGGGCCAAGAAATAAATATGTATATATGTATGGATATACATGATATCAAAGATGGTTTGAAATAAATTATAAATATTAAGTTTTAAATCTGGAATGAGATATGAAACCCAAAGTGATAATTTTTGAACTTAATAAGTGGGAAGATTATTTATGAGAAGTTTAAACTTTGAAATGGAAGTTCAAATTGGGTAAGGTTGACTGGATTAAGTGGATTGAGTTTAACTTGGGAGAAGTTAAATAAGTTGGAATGATCAACCTGATTTGGAAATTTCAAGATGAGATTAAGATTTAACTTGGGAAGTTAAATGGTTGATTGTAATTGAGAGTTTGAGTGATCTCAAATTGGGTTTGAGATCCGAAAATTGGAAATGGATGGATGTTTTGAAATAATTGGATGATATCATCCCATTGTATTTGAAAATCTTAAAATTGCGAATCGGGTTTGTTTAAATAAGAAATGAAGTGTGGTGATATATCCATTATAGAGATAAATAAAATTTAACTTAATTTAAAATTAAGATATGGAATTCCTTTGAACTTAAGATTTGAATGTTAAGAAATGAATTTGTAAATTAAAATTGTTTGAAACTCTTACTTGAACCTTGTAATGAGTTAAGTAAAGATAATTTAAAATGGAATTCTGAAATTTGAACTCAGAAATGAATTGTTTAAAAACTTTAAAGGAAAATTGATTTGAAGGAATTAAATCAACATTTGAAGTATTAACTCGAATTTATATAATTCGAGATGATTTAAATTTGAAATTTGAATTAGTTCAAATCGAATTTGATTTGAATTAATTGAAATTGTGATTGAAGATGTATGAGTATAAGATTCAAATGGAAAATTTGAATTGAAATTAGGAGGAAATCAAGAATAATTCAACGTGATTTGGAAATGGAGTTTGAAATTGGGATTAATTCAAACTGGAGTTGAAATGAATTGAAATTGGAACTAGTTCAACTGAAATTTATTTGAATTAGTAGAATTTGAGACCAAGGTTGAATAAAGTTAAATTTGGAAAGAAACTGGGGTTAATTCAACTTGAATTGGGGTTGAATCAATTTCAATGGAAAGTGAAGTTATTTAAATTGGAGTTAAGTCAATTTAAATGGAGGTGGAATTTAAACTGAACTGATTTGGAATGGAGATTGGGAATTGAACAGTTTTGACTCTAAACTATTTTCAAAAAATAAATTGTTTTAGTACAAATCTATTTTTTTCCAAACTATTTACTATTTTATACTTATTTTACAATTATTTTTGGAACTATTTAACAATTTTGCAACTATTTTATAAACTAATTACTATTTTCAACTACTAATTACTATTTTATAGCTATTTTGCAATTATTTAAAATTTCTATGACTATTTAATTATTTTCCAATTATTTTACAATTACTGAACTATTTTACGGCTATTTCACAACATAAATTGTTTTTCAACTACTTATCTACTTTTAAAACTTTTCAAGCTATTTTTAAATTTAAAATGAACAGAGATTTAAACTGTTATTGGTTAAATACCCAATCGAGATAAGAATAGAGGTGATAATCCAAATAGATTGAAGCAATTGTGAGTAAGTAAATGAAAATCAAAGTGAATGTGAATAGAAATGGAATTGATTGGGCTAATAACCAATAAAGATAAATACGTAGGGTGTACGTATGTCATTTTATTCACATAATGATTTGATCCAGATTCAAGCACAGAATTTCGAGATGGTTATATCGATCCGAGTGGGATTTTTCACTCGATTTTTGACGGCGAACCTGGATATGGATTGTTGATTGGTTCTGGATATTCTCTATCATAGTAATGATATGCAAGGAGAATAACAGTTTCTGGTCAAGAAACCAAATCTGAGTCTGCACTAGGAAGTCGGGTGGACGATACTAGTTCGGAAATGAAATTGTGTGATCGAGTGAGCGATCAGATTGGTATAGCGTACGAATGATATGTGTACATCGTACGGATTTGAATAAAATTGATATTGGGAATTTGTGGATTGGAAATGTGAAATGGTTTTTGAAATGAAAGTTATATTTTGTGAAGTATATGAAGAAGTAAAGAGGAAATTGGATATTTCTATGATTAATAACTTTATAGAGTAATTAAATTTAAATATTTGATTTGGAATAAATAAAGTTATATATCTTTGTTATATAAGATAAATCTTCCCTTGATGAATCTATTGCCGGAAGGAAAGGATTTTTGAAAGTGTTTGAAGTATAAAAGGAGTTTTATACAAGATTGAAATGATCCAAAGTTTTAAAAATTATATATATCTGAATATATAAAAAGGATCTTATGAGGATTTTAGAAAAGGTTTTTGAGACCTTTGTATTTGGAAAGGCTTTTGATTTTTGGGTAAAATCAATACTAAAATTTGGAAAGCCTAGTTCGAGAATTATCGATTTTGGGATAATCGATTTTGTGTAGAGAAGCTTTGTATGAGATCATACTAGGTGTATGATTTGAAAGATACTATATGTGTATAGTATAAAGTGTTTTGATGATGGCTCTGGGGAAAAAGGCGCTCCCTTGAAATGAACTTCTCAGGAGTGCCAACGGGTGGTGCTGCCTTGAGCCCCAAAGGGGGGTTCCAAAATTGATCCTGTGAGGAGTCTGGAAAAAACTAGTTCTTGGGGATTATGAGTAGAGTATACCATAGCGAAAGTCGTGTGTGCCGCTGAGAGCCATCAGTCTATGTTTGATTTTATATCGGTAGACTGCGACCTATGGTAACATAGCGAAAGTCGTGTGTGCCGCTGAGAGCCTGCAGTTACATGGACTTTTGTTGTGATGGCAACGTAACCCTGGAATGTAACTGCGATCTATTGTGGGTTCCATGACGTAATCGAGAGGCCGCAGAGAGCCTGCAGTTACATGGACTTTTGTTGTGATGGCAACGTAACCCTAGAATGTAGCTGCGACTATGGATGTGGTGATGATTTCCAGAGCATTCTCACCAAAGATATTCCTCTATTTTCAAAAAAAACTATTTTCTATATTTTCAATAAAATTATTTTTTCAAGTATTTTCACTGGATGTTGAAAATGGGTCTACTAAGTACTTATAGATTTTCAGTCCTACGCCTGATCAACGTATGACTGAATTTCTATGAGAACAAGGATGGACTGGTTGAGGCATCGAGTTATAAGAAATATTTTTATAAAAGCTATTTTAATAGTATGAGGCGGGTTTAAAAGCATTTCTAAATTTTTAAAATAGAAGTGTTGGAATTTTGGGAAAATAAAATAGAAAATCCAAACTGGAATTATAAATAAGATTTGAACTAAGGAAATTTAATGAAGTGGTTTTTGTAATAAAATCAAATGTTGATTTAAAAGTTGGAAGTAAGCTAATTAACTAGATAATTAATTGATAGAGTATGTAAATAAAATTTAACTCGGTTAAATAAAATGGATTGTAAGTTAATAATGGAGTTTGGAAATGAATTCGAATTTGTAAATAGAATTCGACTTGGATTTGATAATGAGTTAAATAAGTGGAGGTGCTATAAAAATAAAAATAAATTAGAGTTGGATCGAAATAGTGATATTCGAAACTATGAATAAAATTCAAGTATGTTATAAATAATATCAAATGTAAATTGCAAGCAAATTAGATATAATAGGAGTGTTGTCGAATGAAATGAAAGTGAATTATAATAAAAATGTTTTGAGTTGCAAATAAAACCCAAGTGAATAGAAATAAATTGAGAATGGCTTTGTATTAATGAAATAAATTAGAAAATGAATTAAGTAAGTGAATTAAAAAAAATTAGAAAAAATTAAATATGGGGTGAATAAATAGGTTAATTGAATTAAATAGTAAATGGATGAAGTCTGATTGAATAAAAATTAAATCAAATTTTAATTGGAATTGGGTTATCAGAATGGACTTAAGTTATGAGGCGAATTAATTTGAAGCAAAAATTTCTTTAATAAAAGCTTGGTTTCGTGTGAGAAAGGAAGTTGGCTTCAAGCAAAAGTGAAAGTCTGGGCTAAATTAATTTGGAAATGGTTGTTAATTCATAAGTATTGAATGTGCCAAGTTTAATAAATTGTTTTAAATGAATCCAATGCTGAGAGAAAATGAAACGCAATGAATGGTTGGTGAATAAATTAGAAGTGAAATGGAATTACATAAAGAATGAGTTGAAAATTAATTTGAAGTAGTTATAAATTAAAATAGATACTCTATTAAGCAAATAAAAATTGATTTTGAATCAACTGAATTGAATATGAGCTTGTTTGGATTAAAATCAATTGAATGTAAGAAATTGAGTTGCAAATCATTAAAATTGAATGAAATGGCTTAAGAATTGGTTGGAAGCAATTGGAATTAGCTTTAAATCATATAAAGTGCTTATGGAAAGAATTTGGTGCTTGTTGTTTATGTAATGGATGTGTTTCACTATTGAAGTAAGAGGAATGCTAATAAATTCTCTATATATGGCACTTACATATTTAAATTGAGTAAGTACAGGTACCTGAAGGCCGTTTGGCTGGATTTGGTTACGCTATTTACTAAAATAAATAAGCTGCTTGCTTAAAATGCTAAATAAAGGTACGCCTACGCTATAAAAATAGGAAATATGAACTGTTTTTGCTTTTTCCGACCTTGTGGGTGGATGTATATATATTTATATCTCTTGTCAAATTGCAAAAGCTCATTCATACAAAGGAGACTCTGCCAAAAAAGTTCAAAAATTTTGGGAGTTAGAAAATTTTTGGGAAAATTTTGTTAACGACAAAATGATTTCAAATTGAAAATTAAAGTAAATTAGTAGATGAACTAAAATGAATCAGTTATGCTTGAAAGATAAAATTCAATATTCAAAATTTAAAGTAAATTGAATTCATATGGAAATGGGGAAAACTAGTTTGAATAGAAATGGATACGAAACCTGTGTAAGAGAACGTATAAAATGATTTGTAAAGTTACGATTGGATATTATTGCTAAGTACGATATGCAGGTATTATAGTGGGAAAGGAAAATTGGATTTGATTTCGGGAGATAATTTGAATTACCCGGCTAAAAAGGTATGTATTTAAATTTTTGTATAAAATTGGATTGAGTTTTTGATCACGCCACTTGGCTTTTTGTTTTCTTTGGAATTTGGGAGCCCGTAGAGGCATTTTGTAGTAGTACCGAGCTAGCCGCACAAAGGAGACGCTGGCGAAAAATTTCGGAAATTTAGTGAGTTAGAAAAAATTTTGAGAAAAATTTTGACAATTCAAAATTTGGTTTTAAATTAAAATTTAAGTGATTGAGCAAAAATGTATTGTTTGAAAACTATAGAAGGTTTTGGGAAGTTGGTTAAGGTGATAGTGGGTCTTTAATAAAAGATAGTAGTTGGTAGGATGTAGAATTGTGAGTTTGGAAAAAGGTAAACGGGTAGTGGACCATTCTTCCTAACTAGTAATTTCGGGGACGAAATTCTTTTAAGGGGGGAGGAATGTGACGACCCAGAATTTTTAACAATTTAAAATAGAATAATTAATTGATTTTAAATATTTAAAGGGTAATTTTAACTTGAATTTCAAATATAAATATTTAATTGATAATTAAATTATTGAATTATATAATTCGAAATTGGGTAAAATTTTGAATATGGAATTTTAAGCCTGTTAAAATATAATTTAAAGGCTTATAAAAATTATAATGATGATGCTGAAGATAATAAAATGGTTGAAATTTAATTTAAAGGTGATTTGTTTAGTTTTAATAATTTATCGTTTAAATTGACATTCAGAAATAGACTTCCGAGCCACAGTCTCGGAATTCGACGAAACTAGTTCCATTGGATCCATAATAGTTAGTTATTATCGGATTTCAATTTTCGCAGCAATCGAAGTTGTCGTTTGACCCTGGCAGCTCAAAACGCTTAGAACTATTCTAACCGATTTAATTTAAAACTGATTGTTTTCTTCTGTAACTCGTGCATACGATCGAATCAGGTTTCGAAACACGTTTCAGCGTGTTCGGAACGCGGGTAAAACCTTATAATCGCCTAACGGTATTCCTTAAGAGGAGTTTGAAATTTTAAATGGTAGTTAATGAGACGTTTTGAAAATATAATAATATTTAAAGTCAAAAGGTCAAAGATATTTTCATTAACTCGTACTCAAGAAGCCTCTGACCCACCTATATCTTATCCCCTCGTCTTCCTCTCAAATCTAAGAACAGAAATCGAAATTTTTCGTTCTCAAGCCCTAATTCCTCTAATGTAATCGCAATCTCAGATTTTTTTTTAAAAGAAAGAAGAAAGAAGAATCGACATAGGCGTACGGTGCTGATGGGGCGACGCGTCCACGAAGCCGATCGATTCAAAGGTGAGAAGCAGGCACGTCATCTCTCAAGCGGGCATTGGTGCAGTAGCAGGTTGACGCGAAGGCACGAGGGGCCGACATTGAAGCTGAACTTATGACTTGGAGATGAACGGCGAGCTGATGGGAGATGGCGATTTGATGATGGAACATGCAATAGTGCGATGTAGATGGAGATGGCAACTGTTCAGATGTGATTAGAGCAGTGTGGGTTACGTGCGAACTAAAGTGGCAGGCACGTGCTCAATTTTGATGGCAACGATGGTGGAGGAAACTATTGATGTCGGTGTTTGCTGCTATGGTAATGGACAAGGAAAGCAGTAAGGTTTCGCCCGGTATTCTAGTTTGAAATCTGAAAATAAATAAGCTGGTCTGGAGTAGATTGCCAATTGTGAGGCAAAGGTGAGTAATCTTCGATCTGTGCAACTGATTTGGTGTTATGAATTTGTGAAAGCTTTAGTTATATTGGTTGATGTTATCTATTTGTGTTGGTTGAAGAAAATAGTTTTAAATTTTAAAAAAAAATGAATTTGAAAGAAAACACTTTAAATGTGTTTTGAGAATGATAAGTAAATCAGTTATAAAATGATATTTTTAAAGTTAAATAATTAAAAACTTAAGGATAATAAATCAAGTGATAGTTACTAAATAATCAAATAAGTATAATTATTTAGGGTTGTTAAAGAATAATTACTTGAATATCTAAAAAGGGTTAATTACTTAAAGTAATTAATTTAATAATTAATTAAAATATGATTTGTTAAAGGTTAGTTAATCTCTGTATATGATTAGTTAATGAGTAATGGAAGAATGAGATCGATGAAAATAATTAAGGATGGTTGATTATTTAATGAAATTAAATTAGACTAGAATAAATTGAAATGTAAATGAGAAATCATTAATTTATATAATCAATGATGTAAATAGAGATTGATTAGTTAAGAAAATAAATCAATATAAGTGACTTATGAGAAGTTAATTAATATAAGTAATTATGGATTAATGTAATTAAAATAGTTAATTAATTCGTGAGGTAATTAAGATTTCTTATTGATTTTGGGTTAAGAATAATTAATATCATGAAATTAATTAAAGAAAATTACTTGAATGTAATTGGAGGACAATTAATCCAGGGAGATTAATTAAGATGAATGGATAGGGAAGGGTTGATTGATTTTTTGATTTGAAATTAATTAGTGTTAAATGAAGAAATCTAAGAGATTGAGGTCAGAAATTCAATTAGAATCAATTGAACTAATTTGGAAGTGGTCAAATTTGTTATGAATGATGGAATGGTATTGGATGCCTGAATGAGATGATATTCCTGATATGAAATGTTGTGTATTTCATTTTGATAATTTGGGTTAGGATGACATGAGTCTCGAAGAGGCCGGGGTCGGGTATTAGAAAATACGCAAAACCACTTTGAAATATTTTTATAGATTGATATGTGAAATCTATATGCTGGAGTGAAGTGATTTAAAGGAAATTGGACTATTTAAATCTAAGCCTTGGTACTTAGGAAATGGATATGTGGAATAAATGATGTCTATAACTAATTGTGGCCTTGTGAATTGAATCAAGTTACCCTGGGTTTTATATAGGATGTTTGCTTTGGTATTCCATGTTAGTTGAGTTTACTCACGCTGGTTTTCCAGCCTGACCCGGGTGTTACTTTGACGTAATGCTCGGGTCAGACCGAGTATTACAGATTTTCAGGTAAGGACGTTCTGGAGCTCAGGAGGCGAGCTGGATGACAGGAACGTGTAGAGTATTTCCGCTGTATTATAATATTGTAAATCTGAGACATGTTGATTTGTATATGTCCAGTGTTGAATATTTGTGTAGCTCTGATGTATTTAAATGTAATCGACAGATATAGTATTCTTCTGTAAACTGTTATTATTTATTATTATATTTTATCCGCTGCGAATGTGAGATTTTAGTGTTTCTGTTCTTCTTCTTCTTCTTCTATCTCTTTCTTTTTTTCATAACTATGTGGAATTTTCGGGTTTGAAAATTTAGGGGCATTACACCTAACCTGCCTTATTTGTTAAATTATGATTGGTTGCAAATCTTTCTTTTCGAAAAATACTGCCAATTTTCAGAAATAAGAATATGGATTATTTACAAAATACCCCTTCTTTTTTATTAATATATATAACATTTAAGTCCCATAACTTAAATAATTTTATATATCCATTAAAACACTTGCAAAATTCTATAAAAATTCTAGAAAATCATTTTCAATATGTTTTCTAACATATATAAATTTCAGACCTAAGCCAAAATAATTTGGCCATAGTTACTTTTAAACCCAAATTATCATTTTCTTCACTAGAAAATTCATATAAAATCCACATTAATTTAGAAAATTATGAAAATTGAAATTCATTTCAAAAATATCAAATTCCGATCTAAATCTAAATTCGTAAGGCAATTAGATGTCATAGAATAGGGTTTTCATATCAAAACATATCATAAACTCTATGTGAATTAGCATAAATCATTAACAACATATAGATATACATATTGTCATCCAAAACATTGCAAAACATTTGCAAGTAATTTGGATTTCATTCCAAAACCGAAAACTCTTAAAAATTGAGATGTAGTCATTATTCACCTTAGCTTTTGATTAAGGATGTGAGATTTGTTCTTGATTAAGTGATTTGATTCTTCCTCTTGAATTCTTCTTCTCTGCTCTTCCTAATGGTGGCCGACCTTAACTCTATTTTTGTTTGTGAAAATAAAACGAACCTGTAGAATGAATTCCTAAGGGGTTTTGGACATAAGAATATGCCTTGTTCCTATTTTGCCCTTGCATATTTCGTAATCTTTTATTCTCTTTTTATTCTTTAGTTCATTTTTTACATGGCACGGCTACCTCTTATTTAATCACAATCTCTATCCATTAATCAACTTACATTATTTTATTTAATTTAACTAATTAAATATCATAAATAATGTTACTAAAAATATGGGGTGTTACACAATTATAACTATTAATGTACAGTTAATTGGGTTCATAATTATGATTTAGATCCCCTTTAGGAAAGTAATTAATTGTAGAGGCAAGATAAGAAAGATTTCTCATAAGGCCTAAATAATGAATACGGTGAGATATATGATAATGTACTTAGAGTGTGTTGTGAAATATGACTAAGATATAGGGAAGCGATGCCAATCAAAAGAACATAGAAGTCTGTCCAGCTAATCTGGCTACTAGTAGTGTGACTTTGGGACGAATGTGAGACATCGCCTATATAAGTAACTACAAATGACAAGAGATTAGTCCCTGCTCGGTAGCCTAAATCTTCCAAGCTAATCTGGCTACTACTTTCTACGAATAGTCCGGGCTAATGTGAGATGTCTTCGTGAGGTACGGGTCATAATGCGAAGGACATGCTTCAAGGATTGAAGGTATTAAGTGGTTGTTTGAGGGCCCGCCTCTTACCTTATACTAAGTATTAAGTGGTTGGGATTATGTTTAGGCACGGTTGAGGATATCTCATAAAGGTCTACTTTAAGGGAAGTAGTAAGTATCTGAAGAGATTTCCATGCAATGTCAGCTAGATAGATAGGTATGAGAAGTCTATATTGGGAATAGGCATTAAATGATGTGGGCCTACCTCAATTGAGGTCTTAAATGATCAGAGCCTATCTACTTTCCATTAAAAGGTATTAAGTGGCTTAGGTACTATCTCTCGCATTGGTATACATGCATAACGATGGTAGTGGATAATTGATTATTGAATTGGTTAATACGAAGGACCTGCTTCGGGGATTGAAGGTATTAAATAGTTGTTTGAGGGGTCGCCTCTTTCCTTTGTATAAAATATTAAATAGTTTTTAATATAGTTTAAATGCAAAAGATATATCCTTATTTAAATTATTCTACCCAAGTTCTAATATAGAAAGGCTCGAGATTTCTATTCACTAGACATTGCTGTTTTGACTCCCTCCGCATTACAACATCGGTTAGGGAAGGGGATGTTGACCAAGATGGAGATGACGATGAGCGGAGTTTGTGGCAATAGTCTATATATCTATTTATGTTATTTTCTAACGTACACATCTGAAGATGATAATGTATTTTTGAACGTGACTATGTAATGGTTATTGTTGACATTATGTTATGGTTTTGTGGCATTTGGAATTTTAAATAAAATGGGTAATGTTTATGCTATTATATTTTATCCATCCACCGTGAGTTCTGAATGGATAGATAAATAGCTCTGTGTTGTTCTTTTTACCAACCAACAGCCAACTTTGAAATGGGTCTAAGTTTCAACTGGCCTTTTCTGGATCAGGATTTAGGCCTGCTTCTAAGTGGGTCATTACATTTGGTATCAGAGCCTAGGTTACCTGATCACTAAGGAAAAAAGTATATGTATGAGTGGTGTATTTGTTATTTTTGAAAATAATTTTCAAAAACCCCTACAATGTATATACCATTTTTGAACATACGCGAATGTACTGGGCAATCTTTCTTTTGGCATATAATACTATCGTAGGAAGTTATTACTAAAAACTTAACCTATAGATACTTGATATGGCTGATAATCATTCTTCTTTTGGGCTTGAAACCCTGCCTGAGGAAGACCCACCATTTGAGGGATACCCAAATGGTTTAAACAAAACCTCTGAAAAATAGGTTAAGTCCTTGTTCCTCAAGCTACATCAACGGCACCTGCTTCCCTGCCTTCTATAGCAGCACCCCATCCCATTGACTTTTCCAAAACGTGTAAGGACTTTCTTAATATGCGAGGAAGAGTATATTCTTGAACAGAGGGTTTTGTGGAGTCAAATACATGGATAAATGATTGTAAGAAGATATTTTGGTAGCTTGGTTGGGAGGATCAGATAAAGAGGAGGATGATAGCTTGGTACCATAAGGGAGAAACCCTAGATTGGTGGAATATTGACTGAGGAGAATGTTGGTAGGATTTCACTTGGAATGAATTCAAGGACAGATTCGAGTAAAGGTTTATGTCAAGAACAAAAGTAAATTTACAACTGGAGAAATATACAGCTTAGACAAGGAGACTCCACTTTGAAGGAGTACATTGGTAAGTTTACAAAGCTGGCTAAGTTCGGGATGAGCTTAATCGATATGCCTATGAAAACACCAAGAAGTTTGTGAAGGGTGTGACGACCCGCAAATCAGTACCCTTTGAATCGATAATAAACCACACATGTCCGACCCAAAAAGCACAAACTGACGGAAAGTCAAGAGAAAGAAAAGAAGAGAGAAGAGGAGAAGAGAAGAAAGAGAGAAGATAGAACAAAATAGAACAATACAAAATCTCACATCGCAGCGGAAAACATATAATATCATATCAGTGATTTTTACGAAAAAAGAAATTGTATATATATATATACATCAATCAAAGTACAAAAATCACACCTTATCAGCCTAGACAGTTATAATAACTTTTCATCACAATTGTTGATAATATAAACAACTAACAACAATGCAGTGGATAATTAAACAAAACCGATGTACGTGTATACAGAATGGAGATCTCCAGCTCTCCTACTGAAGCACCAAAAGCACCAAAACTGAACCTATAAATATACTCGGTCTGACCCGAGCATTGAAAGGGAAGAACGCCCGGATCAGTCTGGTAAACTAGCATGAGAAACACATTCAACTAAATTTATTAAATTACCAAGCTTTTCCTTTATCAAAACAAAAGTATCTCGTAAGACAAGTCCACACATAAACACATACATGTTTTTACCTTACGATAACTAAAACATTTCATATCGAACCTCTTGTGATATTATACTAGTGTCTAGTATATAAAAATTATATTAATCATGGCTGAAATTGTTACATTGATTAAATTCCAGCTTATAGCCCAATGGGGTAATACAATCAAAATGGAAAACACGTAGTGGGGTTTGGATTTCAATACAAATGACCAGGTGAAGGGACTACCTTCCGAAGGGGTACACCTCTAGATAGATGTCTCGAGGCACAGAACATCTGCGCTCTACCAACACAAGACCGGCCCACCTCTATAACTAGATGGTACCGAATATGTCATCCTCCAGTCATTACCGACCTTCACCGAGGGCCCTCGAAGCATACAAACTACAATAATCAGATACACGATGTCATAGCGTGTAAAGATATATCTAGAAGAGGATGATCATACCCTACTTGGGAGCGACCCACTTAGCATTGCCGCATCTAACCCTATTTAGGTCATTTTCGGTTATGAGGCCTGAGGTAACGATTACCATTCACAAATCATAATCACATCACTTTTAATGCCACATGGTCATTTCCGTTTCCTTCCACAAATATACAACCCTTAAGCTCATACGTCTCAAGGAGGGTGTTAAGCTAAGAGAAGTTGCATTCTCTACCACCACTGATGTACGTTTGTAAAAACCAATGTACGTAATCTTTAGGAATGCAATGTCAGACAAACATCCATACAAGTTGTCTAGGAGCATGACAAACTGAAGGTACTTTCCTACCACATCCTGTCAGGAAATCCCTAGGATTAGTAGCGAATAGTCCTCGCATTGGATATTTCATAATGAAGAGACCACTGCTACTGGATGTATACTGGGATTTTAACCCCAAACGATCAATAAGCAGTCTCCCATTATGAAAATCCAGAATATAAATATCATCACAAGCAACTTGCACAATCATCGCATATACAGTGGTCCGAAGTGGTTTTCAGATAAATCTTATCTTGATCTCTTCACCCCAACAACGCAAAAGCGTTTCTCAACCTCACACGGAAAATAAGTCTCATAGACTTATCGCTTCTTCAACTTTCAACTTGATATCCTTCGGGCCAAGAAGGAAGCACGATAGATTGGAGTATACTCCGCACTATACGTAACATCCTCAACACAAACGATAATCAAGCCTACACAGAAGACTATGAACTAAGTATACGACTAAATAGTTCCCACATCAAGTCGAGGAACTAAAATTTGGCTAAACTAGTCGGTTATTTAACTATCAAAGCAAACAAACAAATATTTAGCACCATAACAATCATTGGGCCCTTTTAATTAATCTTTTATTGATTAAATTATTAGTCAAATATTCACTTCAAATTATCTTTAAAAAGACATATTTTCAAGACCATTTCAATATTGGAAAACATTTCCATATGCTTATTTAATAATAAGTAATTCACAATTCTATTTATTTTCAACATTTAGAAAATATTACATATACTTAAATCAGGATTAAGTACATATTTAATTCTTTAAGGAAAATGTTCTTATTAAACACATTTATTTGGGTCAAAACGAATATTGCGTAAAACATCGTTACGACAACCAAAATCACTAGTATAGGGATTCCAAAATTAGATAGATATATAAACCCCAATATTATACAAAAACATTTCCTTTCGAAAATCATTTACTATAAAAAAAAGTATTATAGTCCATCATTTCCTTATTTCTCAAAAACATCTATTTCAACAATGAATGTTGAAATCTATGGTTTCAATATTTAAAACATTTTAAAACATTTTTAAGCCATTTCACTCCATTTAAAATACCACTTTCCAAAACATTTATTTAATATATTATTCAGTGTCTAAAATCCTGAATATACTTCATTTACCAAATTCAATGCATCTACACATTTATTTAAGATAATCCACTGTCCAAAATCGTGGATTTAATGCCTAATCAAATTTATTACTATTGCACTTTTATTAAAGGATTATCCACCGTCTAAAATCATGGATATATCTCCTTTAATAATCTTCTATTTTTTTACTTATCAAATTCCATTGATTTCGAATTTATAAAACAATGTTTATAAATTCCATTTATATATTCTAAAAGCTTCAACTTATAAAATCCTTTATTTACCAATTATATATATATTTCAATTACATGCCAAAAATCCAATTTATAAGTTAATTACTTATAAATAATTTATTTGCCAATTCATTCGTTTATAACTTCCCAATTTCATAAATCTTATTTACTTATAAAATTCGTTTATTACTCCATTTTAACACTTTCAAAACTCCTTTATAATCCCATTATTTTTATTTATAAAATATCAAGTTTATAAATCTTATATATAAAATATTTATAATAATTCAAAAATCTCCATTTAAACCATTTTACAAAATAGTTAACTTCACATTTCAAAAATCACATTCTGATTATATTCCCCAAAAATCATAATTTTTATAACATAAAATTATAACATTTATTTATTCAAAATAAATCCATTTACTTTAATAATTCAAATTCAATAAAACATCTATTTTTAAAATTACTTGAAAATCCTTTTAAATTTGGAAATCGTCACTTAAACATTTTTGAAATTTTCAAAAATAGGCCCAATGCTGCAACAGCACTAAATACATCAATCATGGCATCCAAACATCATACATCAATATGATAACGGCATATATATAAATATCTATAAATAAACCAATACGGGTGAGGAATCTAGTTAGATGCCTCCAACCTGTCATCTGCAACAAATATATATATTAGAAAATATGTATAATGTCCGCTTCGAGGTAGACGCACGTACGAAAGGTCATCCGCTCATACACGGGAATGTATAGGGTCATCCGCTCCAATAGGCAGGAATATATCCAAATACTAATCAATATATAGACAATAGATCATATATCATCCAAACAATCATCGATCATCATAAATAATATTTATTCCTACTTATATAATAATATTAGTGAGTTAGAAAGAGTGATTTGTACTCACATTGATTGTAGTCGTCGCGATAGCGATTTATTTCGATTAAAATTAAACAAGCGTTTAATTTCAACCAAAATTTTTGCTAGATCAAAAAAATCCCAATCTAGCTCCATAATTTAGTGCCCGTCAATACGAATCCAACGCAATTCATTTCATAAAAAAGGGACCTCGTATGAAAAAGTTATGCAATTTTAAAGTATGTATGAATTTATATAAATTAATTACACTTTCTTTTTTTTTCAACCTTTTTCATATGGGCTGTTCATTTTAGCTTCTCCAATCAGGGCCGCCTCCCCATCATGAAAATTCAAGTACGTGAAACCCAAAGCCGCCAATTTTGCCCTAATTTTCGTGACCATTGGCCGAAGACCAGCCACACTCGGTCGTACGTATGCATAGAAAATTGTAGGCGAACGACCGGCCTTTGAACGAGAATTGCCATCGATCGTTGTGCTATTTTCGATCATCTCTGTATGGATTTAAAGATCTCCTCTAGATCTACAACATTGTAGTAGAAAGTTTCTTGAATTGATTTACGGATTGGAAGAGATTAAGAAGAAACGAATGTTTTCGGCCAATGGAATCATATGTGGCGGCTAACCCTAGCCCATTAGGGTTTTAGTGAAAAATGTGAAAAGTTATGGCCTTTTATAGAAAATTTCGCGACACTATTCATCGCCAAATTTTTCGAACTCGAAACGAAGCGTGCCGCCTGGCGTTTATAATATCTTACCACTATTACGAACGCAATGAAATATATATCGAAAGCCAATTCGATCGTATTTGGAAGATAGGTTTTCAAATCGACTTATATAAATTAAAATTTACTTAAACAGATTTCCACGCGTTTTATCTTGCCCTGGACAAATCGTAAGTCCAATTGACACGAAATTTAAAATCTTACGATAATTTAACATTATGGATCCAATGAAACTGGTTTCGTCCAAATCCGAGATTGTATGAAAAATGGTTATTTTTACTCGTCAATTAAATATTTAAATATTCAATTTCTATAAATTAACTTTTAATTCAATTTTAAAAGTTCTCTAACATCATTCTAATTCAAATAAAATTTAATCCAACTTTATAAATCATTTTCATTCACATTAAATCCAAATTTCAATTATTTCTGCAATTTCAAATATTAAATTAACAATTTAATTATCCAATTAAATCCAGATATTCGAAATATAATTTATTCGACTTATAAAATTTACTTGTGAATATTTAATCAATTAAATATTACGAATTTCAAATGATAGAAATTCTGGGTCGTTACATTCTCTCCTACTTAAAATAATTTCGTCCTCGAAATTACCAAGTAAGAAAAGTCACAAAATCCATTAATTTTACAAAAAAATTCATTCAAATTAGATTATCAATATTATTTAAACCTTTTAACTTTTCCCGAAATCATTTAGTTAAACTTCTACAAAAGCTTTTCTAGGTTTTCAAACCATGCTTAGCTATTCTTTTCAAAACAACCAGTATCATTTCACTTTTACAACTCAAAATCAAAATTTTAGTTATCACAAAATTCCCAAAAAAATTCTAGCACTTTAAATTTTAACAAAAATCGTCAGCGTCTCCTTTGCGTGATTTGATCGTACTAGGATCACAACATATATATATATATCACAAATATACACCTCACCTTCGAGGATGAGGCATCCCGTAGGGAAAAAAGTATAAAAGTACGATATGTAATCTGAGATATATACCTTATATATTATTAGCGAGCATATACGGCTAATATAGCGCGAAAGCGATCTCCAAATGTGAAGCAAGCACCATCCGCACCTACTAAATACTCAACAAACAAATGATCAATATACAACATATATCAATACAACAACTACATATGCCAATATAGCAAATGCAATCAAAAGCAACAAGTCCAACCATGAAACCACTATCATCGAACTAGCATCAACAAGTCCATAACCAAATCAATATACATTCACTTCTCATTAATATTCATTGAATTGATTTTTCAATTTAAATCACATTTGATTCATTTACATTAGATTTTACTAACATTCATCTGTTCAAATTCAATTAATTTACATTCACTAATTCATATTCAAATTAGTTCACTTTTAAATCAAACCAAGTTCTATTTAAATCTACTTCACACCAAATTTGAATTCAACTTTTTAGATTTCAATTCATTAATTCAATTCCATATGAATTTCTATACAATCAATTAACATCCATCTAACAATCAATGTATATCCAATCATAACCAAATTTACTTGCTTTACTTTCAACATTCATATTTACAACATTTACATTCAATTTTGGTTTAATATCTATTTCGATTACATTCTAGTATTCACTATATTCACATTTTTATACAACACTTTCAATCTTATTATTAATTCACAACTTCTTAACAACAACATTTTTAATGCTAATTCATTTTACAACTAAAGTTGAATTTCATTATATAAATCAAGTTCATATTCATCACTTATTCATTTACTACGATACCAAAATCAACTTCATTCAACATCGCTTAAGTTACGTTTCATTTCATCTTCGTTTATATTTACTTTCACTATACCACTTAAGTTTATTTCTAATTTAATTCAAATTCTATTTTATTTAACTTTTACTTAAGTAAAATTCATATCACTATTCAAATTCAGATTTTGTTTTGCTTAACAAAATTGTTTAACCGTTTTAACAATTGGTTTTACTTACATTTTCCCATTTTCTAAGTTATACAACTTAATTATCTAAACTTCCAAATTCATATTATATAACCACTTATCTTTTAATTTTAATTTCCATTTCAATAACTTAGCTAATCTAGTTTAAATTATTTAACTTTAATTTAGTTAAATTTCTAATCATATATTTATTATGCTACTCAAATTTATTTAACTTTACCATAGCTAAATTTGTTTATCTCATACTATAAGTTCAAAACTCATTTCTCTTATATTTATCAATTTCAACTTGGATTTTAAATTCAAAATTGTTTATCAGAAAAAAAAACTTAACTTTTCAATTTACTATTAGTAGCAAATCCACCACATAGAGACTCGAAAATGATACAGATGATGCTGTAGTCATCACCCTTATTATTTTCCAGCAACAGTAGTGAATTCAGTGCTTTATACTTTTTTAAAAAAAATCTATTATTTATAAATCTTATTTAGATTTATAACGATATAATCTCTTTAAACTTTGAAAAACAACTTTCAAAATCAATAGAATTCAAAATTTCAAATTCTTTGTCTAAATTCATTTTTTTAATTTATAACTCATATAGTTTCATTTCTTATATATAGGATTATTTCACAATTGTAAATTACATTAATTATAATTCCATACTTTACAATTCATTTGCTTATACAATTTCATTCTTTTACAATTGTTTCTGCTGTTATTTAGATTATTCAAACAACTTTTATTAACTTATATATATTTACATTTTCAACAACCAAACAATTCATTTGATATACACTTTAATAATTATGAAAAATCGTTTCCGTTATATAAAAAATATAATCGAGGTAAAGTTATTTCATTTACCCAATTTAAAATGATACTATGTCGACTTGCCTCGTTTATGTGTTTGGAAATCCCTATCGATAATATGGCGTCCCACACACCGATCAGAATTCACAAACAACTCAACGGATAAGAAAACATAATATAAAATATTTTATATCACTAACAAATACGCGCTCATATATATAATACACTCAAACTCAATCTAGGGTGATACTGTCCCTATCTATACTGAGTACACATCAAAGCTTAGGAATATACAAAATCTAAGCTCTGATACCACATGTGATGACCCGCCAATCCGTACCTTTTGAATAGACAATAAACCACACATGTCCGACCCAAAAAGCACAAACTGACGAAAAGTCAAGAGAAAGAAAAGAAGAGAGAAGAAGAGAAGAGAAGAAAGAGAGAAGATAGAACAAAACAGAACAATGCAGATTCTCACATCGCAGCGGAAAACATATAATATTATATCAATGTTCTTTACAAAAAAAGAAATTGTATATATATACACACATCAATCAGAGTACAACAATCACACCTTATCAGCCTGGACGGTTATAATAACCTATCGTCACAATTGCTGATAATATAAACAACTAAGTAATAATGCAGCGGATAATCAAACAAAACCGATGTATGTGTATACGGAATGGAGATCTCCAGCTCTCCAACTGAATCTCCAAAAGCACCAAAATTGAACCTGTAAATATACTCGGTCTGACCCGAGCATTGAAAGGGAAGAATGTCCAGATCAGTCTGGTAAACCAGCATGAGAAACAGTGAGAAACACACTCAACTGAATTTATTAAATTACCAAACTTTTCCTTTATCAAAATAAAAGTATCTCATAAGACAAGTCCACATATAAACACGGACATGTTTTTACCTTACAATAATTAAAACATTTCATATCAAATCCTCTTGTGATATTATACTAATATCTAGTATATACAAATAATATTAATCATGGCCGAAATTGTTACATTGATTAAATTCCAGCGTATAGCCCAATTGGGTAATACAATTAAAATGGAAAATATGTGGTGGGGTTTGGATTTCCATACAAATGACCAGGTGAAGGGACTACCTTCCGAAGGGGTGCACCTCTTGATGGATGTCCCGAGGCACAGAACATCTACCCTCTACCAACATAAGACGGCCCACCTCTATAACTAGATGGTACCGACTATGTCGTCCTCCGGTCGTTACCGACCTTTACCGAGGGACCTCGAAGCATACAAACCACAATAATCAGATGCATGATGTCAGAGCGTGTAAAGATATATCTAGAAGAGGATGATCATACCCTAATTAGGAGCGACCCACTTAGCCTTGCCGCATCTAACCCTGTTTTGGTCATTTTCGGTTGATGAGGCCTGAGGTAACGATTACCTATCACAAATCATAATCACATCACTTTGAATGCCACACGACCACTTCCATTGACTACTAATTTCCTTCCTCAAAATACAACCCTTAAGCTCATACGTCTCAAGGAGGGTGTTAAGCTAAGAGAAGTTGCCTTTTCCGCTACCACTGATGTACGTTTGTAAAAACCAATGTATGTAATCTTTAGGAATGCAATGTTAAACAAACATCCATACAAGTTTTCTAGGAACAGGACAAACCGAATGTACTTTCCTGCCACATCCTATCGGTAAATCCCTACGACTAGTAGTGAATAGTCCTCGCATTGGATATTTCATAATGAAGAGACCACTACTACTAGATGTATATTGGGATTTTAACCCTAAACGATCAACAAGCAGTCCCCCACTATGAAAATCCAGAATATCAATATCATCACAAGAAACCTGCACAATCATCGCATATACATTGGTCCAAAGTGGTTTTCAGATAAATCTAATCCCAGTCTATTCGCATCAACAACGCAAAAGCTTTTCTCAATCTCACATAGAAACCAAGTCTCATAGACTTATCACGTCTCTAACTTTCAACTTGCTATCCTTCGGGCCAAGAAGGAAGCTTGATAGATTAGAGTAATACTCTGCACTATACGAATCAACATCCTCAACACAAATGAAAATCAATCCCACACAGAAGGCTACATGCTAAGTGTACGACTAAATAGTTCCCACATCAAGTTGAGGAACTAAAATTTGGCCAAATTTGATAGTCGGTTATTTAACTATCAACGCAAACAAACAAATATTCAGCACCATAACAATCACTAGGCCCTTTTAATTAATCTTTTATTGATTAAATTATTATCCAAATATTCACTTTAAATTATCTTTAAAAAGACATATTTTCAAAACCATTTCAATATTGGAAAACATTTCTGTATACTTATTTAATAATAAGTAATTCACAATTCTATTTATCTTCAACGTTTAGAAAATATTACATATATTAAATCAGGATTAAGTATATATTTAATTCTTTAAGGAAAACGTTCTTATTAAACACATTTATTTAGGTCAAAACGAATGTTGCGTGAAACATCGTTACGACAACCCAATGTCACTAGTGTAGGGATTCGAAAATTAGATAGATATATAAACCCCAATATTATACAAAAACATTTTCTTTCGAAAATCATTTACTATGACAACAGTATTATAGTCCATCATTTCCTTATTTCTCGAAAACATCTATTTCAAAAATGAATGTTGAAATCTATGGTTTCGACATTTAACACATTTTAAAACATCTTTAAACCATTTAACTCCATTTAAAATAGCACTTCCCAAAACATTCATTTAATATATTATTCACTGTCCAAAATCCTAAATATACTTCATTTACGAAATTCAATGCATCTAGACATTTATTTAAGATAATCCACTGTCCAAAATCATCGAAAATGCCTAATCAAATTTACTACTATTGCTCTTTTATCAAAGGATTATCCACTTTCCGAAATTGTGGATATATCTCCTTTAACAATTTTTTGTTACTTATCAAATTCCATTGATTTCGAATTTATAAAACAATGTTTATAAATTCCATTTATATATTATAAAAACTTCAACTTATAAAATCCCTTTATTTACCAATTCTATATATATTTCAATTACATGCCGAAAATCGAATTTATAAGTTAATTACTTATAAATCATTTGTTTGCCAATTCATTCGTTTATAACTTCACAATTTCGTAAATCTTATTTACTTATGAAATTCATTTACAACTTTATTTTAACACTTTCAAAATTCCTTTATAATCCCATTATTTTTATTTATAAAATATCAATTTTATAAATCTTATATATAAATCATTGATAATAATTCAAAAATCTCCATTTAAACCATTTTAAAAAATAGTTAACTTCACATTTCAAAAACCACAATCTGATTATATTTTCCAAAAATCATAATTTTTATAACATAAAAATTATAACACTTATTTATTCAAAATAAATCCATTTACATTAATAATTCAAATTCAATAAAACATATATTTTCGAAATCACTTTAAAAGCTTTTTAAATTTGGAAATCATCACTTAAACATTTTTAAAATTTCCACAAATAGGCCCAATGCTGCAACAGCATTAAATACATCAATTACGGCATCCAAACATCATATATCAATATGATAACAGCATATATATCAATATTTGTAAATAAACTAATACGGGTGAGGAATCCAGTTGGATCCCTCCAACCTATCACCTGCCACAAATATACATATTAGAAAATATGTACAATGTTCGCTTCGAGGCAGACGCGCGTACATAAGGTCATCCGCTCATACACGGGAACGTATAGGGTCATCTGCTCCTATAGGCAGGAATATATCTATATACCAATCAATATATAGATAATATATCATATATCATCCAAACAATCATCGATCATCATAAATAATATTTATTCTCACTTATATAAAAATATTAGTGAGTCAGAAAGAGTGAGTTATATTCACATTGATTGTAGTCATCGCGATAGCGATTTATTCCGATTAAAATTAAACAAGCATTTAATTTCATCCAAACTTTTCACTAGCTCAAATAAATCCCAATCCAACTGTATAATGTAGTGCTCGTCAATACGAACCCAACGCAATTCGTTTCGTTAGAAACGGACCTCGTATGAAAAAGTTATGCAATTTTAAAGTTTGTATGAATTTATATAAATTAATTACACTTTGTTTTTTATTTATTTTTCAACCTTTTTCATCTGGGCCGTTCATTTTAGCTTCTCCAATCAGGGACGCCGATTCTATTTCTTCCCCATCATGAAAATTCATGTACATGAAACCCAAAGCCGTCGACTTTGCCCTAATTTTCGTGACCAACCTCGTGCATTATAACATGATCACTGACCTCCATTCGAAAGCTCATGCTTGCCTCCACCATTGGCCACAGACCGGCCATACTCAGTCATACGTATGCATAGAAAATCATGTGCGAATGATCGACCTTTGAACGAGAATTGTCGTCGATCCACCGCGCTATTTTAGATCATCTCCATATGGTTTTAAAGATCTCCTCTAGATCGACAACATTGTAGTTGAAAGTTTCTTGAACTGATTGGAAGAATGGAAGATATTAAGAGGGGAAGAAACGCACGTTTTCGACCAATGGAATTGTTTGTGATGGCTAACCCTAGCCCATTAGGGTTTTAGTGAAAAATGTGAAAATTTATGGCCTTTTATAAAAAAAATTGCGACACTATTCATCGCCAAATTTTTTGAACTCGAAAAGAAGCATGCCACCTGGCGTTTATAATGTTTTACCCCTATTCCGAATGCAATGGAATATATATCAAGAGCCAATTTGATCATATTTGGAAGAAAGGTTTTCAAATCGACTTATGTAAATTTAAAATTTACTTAAACATATTTCCAGGCATTTTAGCTCGCCCCGAACAAATCGTAAGTCCGATTGACACAAAATTTGAAATATTACAATAATATAACATTACGGATCCAATGAAACTAGTTTTGTCGAAATCCAAGACTATATGAAAAATGGTTATTTTTACTCGTCAATCAAATATTAAAATATTCAATTTCTGTAAATTAACTTTTAATTTAATTTTAAAAGTTCTCTAACATCATTCTAGTTCAAATAGAATTTAATCCAACTTTATAAATCGTTTTCATTCATATTAAATCCAAATTTCAATTATTTCTGCAATTTCAAATATTAAATTAACAATTTAATTATCCAATTAAATCCATATATTCGAAATACAATTTATTCGACTTATAAAATTTACTTGTAAATATTTAAAATCAATTAAATATGCAAATTTCAAATGACTGAAATTCTGGGTCGTTACAAAGGGCCTAAACTCACCGCTTAGAGAATTGTTGTTAAATCAACTACCCGCTGGCACCACATAAGAGACGTTAGTTGAGATGGCTTTTTTGCAGATCGCTGGTGAGGAAGAAAAAGAGGTGGGGAAGGAGTAGGTAGGACTTACTCAAATTCAAACCAAGAAAGGGAACTTCTGGATGAATAAGAAGTCAAAACGAAATTCCAAGAAAGAGGGCAAGGTGTGTAAGAGATGCCAAAAAAAGGGTCATGTAGCTAAAGACTGTAGGATGAGTCTGATTGAGGAATCTTTTAATGGAAAGTGCAATCACTGCTACAAGGAAGGGCATTCGAGAACCAATGTCCAAAGCTAGCAAAATAAAGGCCGAGTGGACAAGCCTATGCCATTCAAGTTGTCCCTACTTCGAATATACCACCCTTTAGAGACAAAGGGAAGTAAGCATTGGAAGGTATAACTCTTATTTTTTGGGGTACAATATGTATCTTATTTGATTCTGGACCATCACATTCCTTTATAGCTAGGAATGTAGTCAACTCCTTAAATCTTCGAACCCAGTTTGTTACCAGCCCAATAGTAGTATCAAATCTTATTGGGCATCAATGCATCTCTCTTTAATTTGTGAAGACCTAGTTGTGGACATATGTGACGTCGATTTCATATGTAATGCATACGTACTAAATTTGAAGGGGTGTGAACATATCTTGGCAATGGATTAGTTATCATACTATGGGAAAAATTTGGATTGCAATGTAAGGGTTGTACAATTAAAGAGTTATAGAGGATGAGACTTAGAGGTCCATGGTACACCCAAAGACTCAGTCGAGTCAAGTTATTTGCACTCTCTAAGCCTATCTCATAATGAGCTTTCACATGTACCCTTAGTCCAAGAATTTTCCGATATCTTTAAAGAAGTCTTAGGTTTTCCACCCCAAAGGGAGATCGAGTTTAGAATTTATTTAGAGAAGGATACTAGACTAGTTGCTCTGCCATTAACACACATGGCCCCCCAAGGAAAGATGTGAGTTAGACAAGAAAATCTCGAAGGTGCTACAAAATGCATTCATCCAACGAAGTAATTAGGAATGGAAGCCCCTTTTTGTTTTCACCACTAAGGTAGATGGCTCATTGGGGCTATGCATCGACTACAGGGAACTCGATAATTTGACAAGGAAGAATAGGTATCCCTTACCTTAGGATAGATGACTTGTTCGATCAACTTGTGAGAGCCAAAGTTTTCTCCTAATTAGACTTGGCAACTCGATTTCATCAGCTAAAGATCATAGAGGATAGCAAGTCAAAAACTGCATTCCGTACACTAGATGGACTCTATGAGAGGGAAGCAATGCCTTTCGGATTGATGAATGCCCCAGATAATTGGTAGATTTGATGAGTAAAGTATTTAAGGGACAACTTAATAAGTTCATCATGGTGTTTGTTAATAATATCTTAGTATTCTCCAAGAGTGAAGGAGAGCATAATGATCACTTAAGGATAATACTAGGGACTTTGAGGAGGCACCAACTTAGGGACTTTGAGGAGGCACCAACTTAGATCCAAATTTGTAGAATGCCACTTTTGAAAGAAGGAGGTAAGGTTACTTGGACACATTATTTCTAAGCATGGATAGGCGGTGGACCCCGCAAAAGTGAAAGCTATTGAAGAGTGGAAAGTTCTAAGTAATGTAACAAATGTTAGGAGTTTTCTCGGGTTGGCAGGCTATTATAGGAAATTTGTAAATAAATTTTCAAAAACAGCGTCCCTTTAACCCAGTTGGCTAAAAAGAATCTAGTTTTTACTTGGGATGATAGATGCACTGAAGCATTAGAGAAATTCAAGGAACTACTGGTAGGTGCACATGTGCTTACATTCCCGATGGGCCAAAGCATTTTACAGTTTTCATGGATGCATGCGGCACAAAATTAGGAGCAGTTCTTATGTAAGAAGGACGAGTTGTAGCTTATTCTAGTATGAAACTGAAGGACCATTAGTAGAGATACCCCGTTCACGACTTGGAACTAGCAGCATTGTCTTTGCCTTGAAGATGCGTAAGCACTATCTTTTGGCACAAAGGTTTGAGTTGTTCGCTAACCATAAATCACTCAAATACCTATTTTTCCAAAAAAAAATTAAACCTTAGGCAGCATAGCTGGATGGAGTATATAGCATCATTCGACTTTGGTAAACAATATACCCTCAAAAACAAAACATTGTCGTCGATGCCCTCAGTCGGAGGCACACTACCTTAGGTGCTATATATAAATAAAGGCAACTGGAGTTCCTCTCAATTTCAACTTCCAACCACCAACAGAGCTCATTCAAGGGTTTTTGGCAATAATAGAGGTTAGGCTGGCTTTAATGGATTGCAATGGGCCTGAGAAAAAGAAGGATGAGAAGATGGTGAAGATTTTGGATAAGTTCAGAAGAGGAGAACTTTCCATACGTCGGTAGATATGCAGTTGACTGGAAGGGATGTTTAAGAAGGGACAAATGCCTTTGTGTCCCAATGATTGACAGTGTGTTGGAGAGAGTGTCACCGCTCAAAGATGACCATTCACCCTGGAGGAGATAAGATATATAAGGGTATGAAGAGAATTTTCTTTTGGTCGGGGATCAAGAAGAGGGTAGTTGAGCTGGTTGTTAGGTGTTTGGCATGTTAAAGAATAAAAACCGAGCAAGAGAAACCTAGAGGATTGTTGTTACCATTGGAGATTCTGACTTGGAAATGGAAGCATATTTCGATGGACTTTGTAGAAGGATTACTTAAGAGTCAGAGGGGTAATGAAGTTATTTGGGTCGCAGTAGGTAAACTCACTAAGAGTGCTCATTTTATTCCTAGTAGAAACAATGGGATTACAATGTCTCTAACACATATTTGTATTAGGAGGTGGTTTATGGAATTCCAGTGAGCATTATTAATGATAGTGGCCCTTGTTCGCTAGTGAGTTTTGGAGGAGTTTGCAGGCAGCTTTAGGAACTTTGTTGATTCTTAGCACTTCTTACCAACCACAGATCAATGGCTAAACTAAAAGGGTGAATATAATCTTGGAGGACTTATTAAAGGCTTGAATCGTGGACTTTGGAGGACATTAGGAGCAGCATCTACCATTAATTGAGTTCGTGCTTAATAATAGTTATCAAGTGACGATTGGTATGGATCCCTTTGATGCACTTTATGAGAGGCTATGTAAATACCCAATTTGTTGGTGTGAAACAACTGACAAAATTCTGCTCGGACCAGATTTGATTCGCGATACTTCGAAAAAAATAGAGTTGATCAGGCAACATATGAAGGCATCACAAGATTGCCAGAAATCCTACGCAGACAAGAGAAGGAAAGAGTTATACTTTGATGTTGGAGACCCAGTGTTTATCGAAGTCTCCTCTATTAGAAAAGTCATAAGGTTTGGTAAGTCAGGGAAATTGATTCCAAAATTTATTATGCTATTTCAAGTTTTGGAAAGAATAGGAAGAATTTCTTATTGGATGGAGCTATTAGATATATTGGTTGGAGTCCACAACATTTTTCACATCTACATTTAAGGAAATGATTTATGACATAGCCATTGTAGTAGAGCCTGATCAGTTGGGAATATTGAGATGGAGCCAATAGCATCCTGTGCCATCGCACACATTGTGAGCACGGAACTTTAAAGCATCATAACAAAGAAATAGGCTAGTCCGAGTACAATAAGGAGACAAACCGACGGAAAGCGCATGGGAAATTAAAGAGACGATGGAGATCTCTCATCCTGAACTTTTCACTGGTAAATTTTTCTCTCAAAAAATAGGTTTTTTATTGCTCGTGGTTTCTAGATTGGATGGTAGGAGATGGTTTCTACACTTTTCACTTGGTTTCTACACTTTTCACTTCATTTTGCACTCATGTACAAATTTTTATACATATCGAGGTATTTGCATACATACTTATATGTCATAATTATACACTCACGCTAGGATTAAGCTCACTTATAGTATGTCTGCAGTACATAATTACATTGCACTTTTGGTTGAGTAGATGGTTGTGTAGATAACTTGGTTTAACATGAATGGTTATTGCATGTTACGTTGTTTGTCCCTTGGAAAATTTCGAGGATGAAATCCTTTTTAAAGGTGGAGAATGTAACACCAAATCGACCGTAAACAAAATAAATTGGATAAATTAATATAAATAAGATAGGGGTAAAACTGAAAATTTTGTAAAATTCAGAATTTGACCATGAAAGTTATGTCATTGCGTTCGTGATGGATTTTTGATCAATTTCTAGATATAATATGTAGAAAATGGAGCATGAGGATGTTATGGATGTTTGAAGTTTCATATTCAAATTAGTTTAAATAGAATTCAAATTTAGATAATTAATCAATTCCTAATAATTTTTATTCAAAAGCTAAAAATAATTATACTTAGGGGTTAAGTAAATGTTAAAATTAACATTAATGTTAAATTGCAATTAAGGAAGAAAATAAACTAGGCAACAACAAAAGAAATTCAGTGTTCCCAAAATAGAACCGGTTGATCGCTAGCGATCGACTGGTGAACACAGATTGGTAGTTGGGTTTTGCAGTAATGAGCATTCTAGATTTTATAATTTTGAACTGACTTAAATTTTATGGTTTTGGTGCATTCCAACCATTATAAATAGGAGCTTAGCCCCTTTATTTTTATTCACAAAATATTTTAGAAATTATAGCAAAGCTCTTCCAGTTCGTCTTTTTATAGATTCAGAAAAATTCATTAGAGTTTCAGGTAAGAAATCCTATATATCTACTTTTGTTTATTGTTTGTTATCTCACCCTATTCTCCTTCAAAGCTCTAATTTTTTGAATACAACATATATACAAATCCCTTGCTGTATACATCAAAAAAAAAGATATGAAAGAGTTCATTGTAGGCATGTCAAATCCAAAGAGGACCAAAGCTAAGGACTTGCTATGAGTGAAAATCTTAGTTGTTCTATTTAAGTAATTGAATAGTGTAGTTTGGATTCGATATATGCCTTGGGGAGTATTGGATTACGAAAATATCACATTAAAAATCCCTAAAATTTTCCCAAAGCAAAATGTCAATTCTTAGGTTGGAAATTTAATTATTTTGTATTGAAATAATAAATTTTGTGTGGATTTACGATTTATGTATTTTACCTTTTATTCCACTTCTTATTCTTTTTCTTTAGATCTGATTAAGGGATTTGATTAAGAAATGGTGTGTAAGGTACGAATTCCTTATTCGTAGTTTGGATCGCCTATTTTTACAAATTGAGTAGAAATTCCCTTATCTAATTTCATGTAAAAGAAGTAGAATAGAGCATAAAATTAATTAAATTGTAAGTTTCTACTATTTATTTACTCCATTTTTTTAATATGAAATAAGTTGGATCTAAACTCGATATACTGGTCTATTGATTGGATTTCTAAATATTGGATTCATGGTATATATGCTATTATGGAAATCAAACTTGTATAATTTTGGAAGATTTGACATTTAAACGTTAGTTTAAGGCATAGTCTCCGCATGTAAAGAAACTAATAAACGCATATGCACGCGCACACACACAAACAGATATATATATATAAACTAGCATAAATAACATACTATTATAACGTATTAATAGCGTGGTTAATTAGGTTAATAATTATCATTTAAACCCCCTTAGGAAAGTGATTGGTTGTAGACGCAAAATAAGAAGGATTTCTTATAAGGCCTAAATAATGAATATAGTGAGATGTGTGATAATATGCATAGAGAGTGTTATGAAATATGACTAAGTTATAGGAAAGCGAGGTCAGTCAAAAGCACATGGAAGTTTAGCCGGCTAATCTAGTCACCGGCAGTGTTACTTCGGGGCTGATGTGAGACATCACTTATAATAAGTTACTACAAATGATGCAAGGTTAGTTCCAATTCTGTAGGTAAATCAACCCAGCTATCTAGCTAACAGTTCCTACGAATAGTTGGGCTAATATGAGACGTCTCTGTAGGGTATGGGTCATAATATGATGGATCTGCTTCGAGGATTGAAGGTATTAAATGGTTGTTTGAGGGCCCGCCTTTTTTCCTTATATGAAGTATTAAATTATCGGGATTAGGTTTAGGCATGGTTGGGGATATCTCGAAAAGGTCCGCTTTACTGGAAGTAGTAGTGTTCGGAGAGATTTCCATGTAATGTTAGCTAGATAGATACCTGTGAGGAGTCCACCTTAGGAATAAGTATTAAATGATGGGGGCCTACCTTAATTATGGTGTTAAATGGTCAGAGTTCGCTTATTTTCTATTAAAAGGTATTAAGTGATTTGGGTACTATCTTTCTCATTGGTAGACATTAATATCGATGGTTATGGGTTATTAATTATAGAATTATATAATACGAAGGACCCACTTCGAGGATTGAAGGTATTAAGTAGTTGTTCGAGAGTTCGCCTCTTTACCTTTTATGAAGTATTAAATGATTTTAAGTGTAGTTAAAATGCAAAAGACATATCCTTTTTAAATTATTTTTCCCAAGTACTGATATATAAAGGCTCGAGATTTCTATTCACCAGACATTGTTGTTTTGACTCCCTCCACATTACAACACAAGTTAGGAAAGAAGACAGTGACCAAGATGGAGATGACGATGAGAGGAGATTATGGCAGTGGTCTATTTACCTACTTATGTTATTTTCTTATGTACCCATTTGAAGATGACAATGTATTTTTGAACATGATTGTGTAGTAGTTATTATTGACATTATATAATGGTTTTATGACATTTGGACTTTTAAATAAAATGGGTAATGTTTATGCTATTATATTTTTTCATTCCACTGTGAGTTCTGAATGAATAGATAAATAGATCTGTATTGTTATTTTTACCAACCAACAGCAAGCTTTGGAATTGGTCTGAGTTTCGGTGGGCCTTTTCTTGGTCGGGATTTGCGCCAATTTCAAAGCGGGACGTTATAGTTTCCTTCCTCTTCGCTTTCTTTTTTCCTTCCCTATGCTTTCCACCAATCAATAGAGAACTATACTCCTCTAAATCGGAATGCATCAACTCCTTCATATTCCCTCTACGACTATTGGTTAGTTGGTTTAGTAAATCAGGGCTCTCCTTTATCTGCCTATTCACCTCATCCCGACTTTCTTGCAGTTTATCATTCATCTCCTTCATCGTCCAATCCATCTCAACCCTCGTTATCATATCAAATAGGTTTTGAACTTCAACATCATTTGGATGTGCAACTTCTTCAACATGTTGATATCCAACATTCTCAGTATCGTTAGTATACCTGGAAGTGGTGGATTTCTCTTTTCATGGAACCAAAACTCACACTAATTCTTTGATAGATTCTGCTAGAATCTGAAAAGTTACTTATTACAACAAATTGTCTAATTTGTGGATTTATGCTACCTATAAGTAAGTAAAAAATAGATCCTAGTAGAATGAGATCAAAGCCTCCCAATAAAGCACCAAAATGCTTACACTAGAATTTAGCACAAACACCTAAGTATGAGAAGTAGAGAATAAACGAAGAAAATAACTTGAAAATGTGTAAAAACAGAACACACAGAAATTATAGTAGTTAGGTTAGTCGTTTCCTACATCCACCTAGATTTTATTGCAACTTCCAATGAGTTTTTACAGAACTGTTCTTAGGCATCGATGACGATCGGTGGAAATATAAAGAGAATACAAGGATTTGTTAAAAAAAAAGATCCCTCATACTATGCCCCTATCCTTCTATTTATAGTTGTAGGTTAACGAAAATCATTCACCCACATTCTTGTCCACGTTCCACATATTCTGGAGTAGTTAACTGAAGCGATTGTGGCCATGCCACGAACATCCAGGGATCTACATAGATCCACACTTAGGGATCGATACCATTCCATATTCTTGTCTCTTGGATCTCCACTTAACCCTCATGGATGCTTGATTTGTTCATGTCTTCGTTGCTTCATTTACATTACCATGGGCATGAGCCTTAGTGAATTTCTTGGTTTGGAGATAGAACAGTAGTGTTTGACTTATGTATTGGTTGTGGTAGTCGATACACTTGTGTTCCATTCTAAACAGAATGAGCTACTTTGTAAAACACCTTTTCTTGACATGGCATGAGGAAAGTAGCAATATGGAGGAGCTTATAGGGACCGGTACCGATTCTTGATCAGGGTCAGTATCGATTCATGATCGGGGATCGATAGTGATCCATGACTTCTTATGCCTTACGCTTTGAAGTTATTGCTCATTGGTAGGAGGTGCATAGGCCTTTATCTGGTTGTTCTTGGTTACCTCTAGACTTCATTCCTTGTTTTTTCATGGAATCTGAGCTTGGTAGTTACAGCTATGGACTCTTGCTAAATAATTTCTCGATTCAACCAACCTGATGCACCCGTTCTGGCCTGGTCACAAGGCTGGATAATGGTATCTATGTACAGGGATTGGGACAATCCCTGCAGCCTCTTAGATCTATCTCTGTAGATCTATCTACCTAGTATATAGGCTGCTTCTCCCAAATTCTTCATTGAGAAGTTCTTCGAAATTCAAGCTTTCACCGATTGCAATAACAAATTGTCATTGTCAATCAACAAAAGATTATCGATATATAACACTAAAAATACGATAGTGTTGCCTTATTACTTTATGTGCATGCATGCTTATTCGATGTCCTGATAGAAACCAAATTGTTTGATTACCTTTTCAAAACACTTGTTCCAACTCCCCGAAGCTTGTTTAAGTCTATAAATGGACTTTAACAACTTGCAAACCTCGCCTTTACTCCCCCCAATCACAAAACCCTCGGGCTGCGACATGTAGACGGTTTCTTCTACTCCATTTAGAATTACCGTCTTTACATTCATTTTCTATATTTCATAGTCATATAATACAACAATGGCAAGCATAATCTGAATGTACTTAAGAATGGCTACGAACGAAAAGGTTCATCATAATACAACTTGAATTTGACGAAATCCTTTTGCAACTAGCCTAGACTTATAAGCCTACACTTCTCCATCTATATTTAGCTTTTTCTTAAAAATCCATCTACAGCCAATGGGTTTTATCCCTTTAGGTACATCCGGCAAAATCCATACTATTTTTCGTACATGGAATCCATATCGGATTTCATTGCTTCAATTCGGAGTATAGAGTCTTTACTGTATAGTGCTTGTTGGAAAGATAGAGGAGTGTCATTATCTAAGACACGTTCCTTCTTCTCGCCATCCATAAGAAAACCATAATATCTTTTGGGGCATGAGATTCCCTACTTGATGTTCTAATAAGTTGCTTGTTTTGGTAAATAGGTGAACTTGGTTCTTCAATTGGCTCAGCCTTAGTGTTGACTTCATGGATCTAATCCAAGTTTACAACCTCGCTATTAATTTCCTTTGATAGAAATTCCTTTTTCAAAAATATTACATGCCGAGAAACAATAACCTTTTAGTTCATTAGTATTGTAGAATATATATCTCATTAAGTTTTTGGCATATCCTATAAATTTACACATCACTGATATTGCCCCTAGTTTATTTGGACCAACGTTCTTAATTTAGGTCGGACAACCCCAACTCCTTATATACTTAAGTTGGGGTTTTCTACCATACCACATCTTGTATAGTGTTTTAGGCATAGATTCAATGGGCAACAAGTTCAACATATGCGCTTTAATTTCCTAGCATAACCCCAAAGGACAGAGGTAACTCAGCTTTACTCATCATAGAACGAACCATATCTAATAGGGTTCGGTTCCTTCGCTCCAACACACCGTTGTATTATGGAATATAGGGTGGAGTAACTTGAGAGATAATCCCATTATCTTTTAAGTACCATTGGAGTTCTTGTCTAACTTACTCACCTCCTAGATCTGATAAAAGAATTTTTATCTTTCAGTTTGTTTGATTTTCAACTACATTCTTATACTCAACAAATTTCTCATAGGCATCAAATTTGTTCTTCATAAGGTATACATATCCTAGACACGAAAAGTTATCGATGAAGGTAATAAATTAAGAACTATTATGCTTCATGATTATAGGTATCGGGCCACATACATTATTATGTACTAACCCTAAGAGTTCATCAACTTTTTCACTGCTCCCACTAAAGTGGTGTTGACCATTTTATCATCGAGACAAGACTCATATGTGTCAAATTTTTCAGAATTAAGTGAAGGAAGAAATCCTTCAATTTTTGAGTTTTTGTAGTTGTTCCTTACTAATATGACCCAACCTACAATGTCTAAGATACATATCATTTATATTGTTAGAAGAACTACTCGCAAAACACATATATTTAGTATCGATCGCATAAATGCCATTTTCAAGAACACCATCGCAAACTTTATTTCCATTCAAACTAATGTTCATAACATTATTTGCACAATGAAATATATATCGAGTCTCAAACAGTCTAGAAATAGACACAATTCCACAAATAAAGTATTTTACGAAATAGCGATCATTTAATACCAATACTACTCCACTAGGCAAATGTTGCACCAAAAATTGGCACAAATATCTAATAGAGATTGTAACACCCCTAATTTTAGTGACATTATTCAGGAGATTAAATTAGAATAAATTAAATAGAATAATGTAGATAAGGAGATTGAGGTTGGTTAATAAATTTGGCGGTC